>OY856308.1:18434384-19830634 GCA_963693445.1 Agonopterix heracliana | reverse complement strand
CACTCACGGAACTAAATGTAAAAACTGACACTTCATTTTGTTTTTGAACTGTTGTTACGTTGAAACTTGTTTAGAATTGGACATTTTAGCGGTAAAACACGTTCGAAAAAAACGTTAAACCCGGTAGGAACACGCGCAGCCGCGTCCCGCTCGCATCTGACGGCTTTGTTCGTAAATACACAGCGTACGGTAAATCAAAATGGCCGCCGCCGAGCTTGTGTGCGTAAGCGCAGCTTGTAACGCAACTTATTTTGTTATCTAAGCTTTTTCACCCCCTTTAGAGACTAGTTCTATTTAGATCACAACTAATTACAAGTGATTTAAGTCATGAATTTTGTTTGTTATTGGTAAAAATCCGTGAGAACATAGGCACTCACACATAGAAATGTACGCGAAGGAATGTTGATTCAATGGAGAAATCAAGCGATTCAACATCGGCGAAGGCTCATAGCCAATCGTGAGCTTTCGAACTTTGTCGTTCGTCAACGAAAACACAGATGGCGCTTAGTGTGCAGATAATTTATGAAGGGGTGAAATTGAATAGGGGTTGTAATGCTTTTATGTTACAACTTCTAATAATCCAATGTTTTATTAAGTAAACCGCCCAGTCTCATTCAAAAAATTTTTAACTCTTAGCAGTCGAGTAACTACGTAGACTGCTAAGAATAGGTAAGTAGGTACCTTACCTACCTACTTACATTTATAGTTTTTAGTTGTATACAGGTTGTATAAAAGTTTAATCAATAACAAGCGTTGCTATGCAATACCTATAAAAATTCTTAAAGATGGGTTGAGATCTATTTGATACCAAAACATTTATAAAATAAAAAACAATGGCGATGTGCTACCAAAAACATCCATTCGAAATCGAGACAGAAGATCGTCTAACAACTATAAACACAAACATATTTGAGATCAAAAAGAAGATACAACTATCAGGTTCGTTAGTTTTGTAATTGTTGTATTATTGCTAAAACTAATTGCATTAGTACCGTATTCCCCTACGTTGATGTCTGAGACATTGCCAAAGACCAACCACCAAGCAACCACCTTTTAGGGGTGCAAATTGTGAACTACAGGGTGAAAAACTAAGAGTCTAGGTACCCATCAAACTGAGCAACTTTTACTATGGGACCAAACCGATCGAACCAAAAAAAACTGCTGTTGCATAGGTAGGTAGGTACATTAATTGAGTCGAGTAACCTAGGCGTTACAGTTTAGTATGGAACAGCAGATTTTTTTTGTGCTTCGCTCGGTTTGCTCTCATAGTAAAAGTTGTTCAGTTTTATATAGACTCTTAATTTAAAAGGATGCTAACGATATCAATTTCACCCTGTATACGACTAAATTTTAAGAATTTTTACCGATTCCGAAAGATATTTAGATCCTTGCCTGCCGTGCAGGAGGCGATGGTTCGATCCCCATCCAGGAGTGCGATTTTTTAATCTCATTCCGTGAGCTCAGCAGTTGAAAATGACAAAATTACTATGGAGATATGCATCTTTCTACTACTGATTTGACTTTGAAAAATCATACTTCAGGAGTGTGATTTTGCGAAGTCAAATCAGCAGTAGAAAGATGCGTAGTTATTTCCATTGCAATTTTGACATTTTCAACTGCTGAGCTCAGCGAATGAGATTCAAAAATCGCACTCCTGCGCCCGCGGCATGATCGCGCGATAAAACGCTATCGCGCCCTAGTTCCCTTTCTTTTTGCGCGCGAACGAACGAGTTAGCAGGCGCGATAAAACGTTTATCGATGTATCATGCCGCGGGCGCTGGCCGACTCGTACAAATGAGTTTTTCGAAATTTATGTACGATTTGTAACATAACACCACTGGCTTTTCGGTGAAAGAAAACATCGTGAGGAAACCTGCATGCTTAAATTTCGAGGCATGTATTGTACCCACTGTCCATTATAAGTGGCGTCGGGCTCACCCCCCGTCACACTGGACAGAGTTTCGGTACTACTGGTAAAAAGTGGATGTTTTGAGGTTTCAGAATATCTCTGACTACCCCCTCGGGGAATATAGTCGTGAGCATATGCTTATGCTTATGCTTTACTCAACGGGTTATGTTAAACGTTGAAAAAGTTGGCTTTAAATACAGGGAGTAGGTAAGTGTAGATACATAACAACTTATCCCAAGTAACCTATACAAATTAGCGATTTTGGGCAAGACCAAAATTTTTTTGGCAATTTCCCTTAGCTTCCTTTGTAAAAGTTGTTCAGTATCATACGTTCAACCATTCTATAACCGCTCACAACCTGGTCGTACGTAGGTATATCATAATATCAATAGATAAACATCTAGGTTGTGAGCGGTTATAGAATGGTTGAACGTATGATACTGAACAACTTTTACAAAGGAAGCTAAGGGAAATTGCCAAAAAAATTTTGGTCTTGCCCAAAATCGCTAATTTGTATAGGTTACTTGGTATAAGTTGTTATGTATCTACACTTACCTACTCCCTGTATTTAAAGCCAACTTTTTCAACGTTAAACATACAGTGTGAATGATGGGTAGGTAGTTTAATAATATTTCTTCCATGGGAATTCAAGGGTTAAACTAGATACCTAATGCAACTGCTGTCTACACTCTACATTTACACCCTATAGCACCCGCCGTTTAAGTTTGTTCTGTACCAAAAAAATTTACTTTTTCTTCAAGAGGGTCAAAGAAAATCACACTACGAAGAAAACGAACAAGAAAAGAGACAGAACAATGACCTTATAGATACGTTGAAGAAGGAGATAAAAGTGAGAATCAATGAACTTGCCCAGGCACGAGCGGTGATTGGTGAAGAAGAGATTCAAATCAAGAAGTACTTGAATGATGTTTGTCCAATAGGAAACAAGACTTCTGATCAGGTAAAAAAAATTTTAATTCCTTATAAAACCAAGATAATCCACTGGAGTACTAATTAGACCGCATACTGAACGTTACACCCTCCCACCCTCCTAGAGGGTAGGCCTGTGCTCTGCAGGCGGACGTATATAGGGGTATGATGATGACTGAACGTTACACAATCAAGAATCTAGTCAATAATACATATTTTACGGATAAGAATATGTATTTAGTCTTCTACGTAAGGGTGGGATAATAAATGTCAGGCTTACGAACAGTAGGTAATCTAGAAGCAATTTTTTTTCTTTTGTTCGGTACTTATTAGCTTTATTTTGGTACTGCACCTGAAAACTCACCAATGAAGCTAGATTTCTTCACACATCTAGACTCCATTTCAAATAGCAACGAAACTGTAATGCTATTTTGAATTACAGAAACAGAGATTTGAGACACTTGCTCTCACTTATTCTTAGAACAGCTTTATTAATGTCCAAGATATGTCGGATAGTAGGTAGGTAGGTACATCTTTCTGATAAATACATCTAGTATTTAAGTATGCCATGTATTAATGTAACAACTGTTGATGAGCCTAATAAAATAAAATAAAATAAATAATAAATAAATCCCATATCAGAATTCACCAGAATGCTAAGTAGGAAACGGAAAATCTTTTCGTCGTTATATAAAATGAAGTACAGTTAATTCTAACAGGAATATTCATCAACATCGAAAATTATTATTATGTATTAGAAAATTATTTATACCTACCTAATAGGGTACTAATATGAAGTGATCAGCATATTATTGTACCTAGACGTTATCATACTTCAGTGTTGCCAGATCCAATTTTTAGAAATCCGTAGGTGAAGGTTGAAAAATCTGGAGAAATCCGTAGATGACCTCTTAAAAAATCCGTACATCTACAGACTTTTTTTTAATGCTTTATCTGCCTATTTTGAAGTTGACTGGCCCAAAACGTCGCTCTAATTTGGCGAAGAAAATGGAAACTTAGACAACTTTAAGCGAGAACCATGTTACAGTTAAATATTACTGTCTTGTCTGTATAGCGACAGAAATTAGAAGGAAGAAGATGGAAAATAGTAGGGACGTGCCACATTTTACTAAACACAGTGAAATATTCAACAACATTAACATTAATTTGATTTATTCTCAGCTGGGTATCATCTTATGCAAATTGTCATTTTAGGGGGGAATTAAGAAGATTTCTAAAAATCCGTAGATTTGCCATTGAAATCCGTAGATCTGTAGGTCAGGCCAAAAATCCGTAGATCTACGGATAAATCCGTAGGTCTGGCAACACTGTCATACTTAGACGTGAATCTCGAAAGTTCTGTTTTACAGATAATCCACAATCTGGACCTAAAAGTAATAGAGCAAAGAAAAATATTAGACTTGCTGAAGTACGAGAGAAGAAACAAGAAGAACAAACTGGGGATATTCGAAACGGAATATGAATACTTGCTAATAGAAAGCACTAAAGGTGAACTGGTAAAGTCCAAAATTTTGGCTGCAGCTAGAAAGGTAACATTAATATGAACTTACATCAATAGTCACATAATCTAACCATAAACACGGACCTGAAAAAAAGACGAACGTAATCTCGTCTAATCACGAGTGAAGCACCCATTTCTTTTGTGTGCGTGCTGTCACGCGGTACAATAATGGTGACGGGTGTCGGACCTGCGCCTTGAGCTATTGCATCTGTGTGAGTGTAGGTCCCTTGTCGAACAAACGAAAATGTAGGACATTGCATGCTTCATATCTTTCTAGTGTCACATTACGTCCGTCTTTTTTCAGGTCCGTGACCATTAAACATGTTGCTGTAGAAATATATAGGTAACAAAATTGGTATTTTATTTTAATTTCAGAATGTTTCGCATTTGGAAAATGAAATTCACAAAGTGCTCATACAATGGACCGAAGCGGAACTTGTAAAGAAAAAGTATTTCTCCATCAGGTAAGATTACCGAACGCTGTACACTAAAAAAATATTACTAACCTACACAAAATGTAGACAGGGACTTAATACTTATACAGGGTGTTTCATAAGTAACAATAAATTTTTAAAACTCATAAGGGGGTTGTTTAGACCGTCAAACTGAACAACTTTGTCTATGGGACCAACATCGAAATCGAGAAAAAAATAATTTTAAATCCCATACATATTTTAGCTCTAGTCGATTTGTAGAGTATAGAACATAATATTTTTTTTCGCGATATCGATATTGGTTCCATAGTGAAAGTTGTTCAGTTTGATGGTCTACACCACCCCCTTAAATGTTTATTTGTAGTTTTGTAACACCTTGTATAGGTTCTAGGAGATTTTTAAACACTTCTCAAATCAGTGGTGGTTCTCAGACTTTCAGACCAACAAACTGAACAAATTTGAATATGGGTGCAAACATGAAATCGCCAAAAAACAGTTGTTTCATACAAAGTTGTTTAGTTTCAGTCCAAATCTGAAAGTTTGAAGAGACCTGCAGCTAGTAGGTTTACTTACCAACTTACCTAACTTTTTTATTTTACAGACAAGCACTGATAGATGATTCTGTGCAGTTTGAATCTTCGTTGACACACATAGAAGAGCTATTGAAGAAACAACGCGACGAAATAAACAAGTTGGAGGTAAGTTTTATAAAGTTTAGTTTTTAAATAGGTAGGTCTTGCAATATACAGGGTGTTAGGGTAAACAGTTGCATTACTTTAAGTGATGATTGTACCCATGATACTGAACAACTTTCCCTAAGAAACCTATAGGCAGTTCGCAAAAAAGAATTTCGATTTTTCATACTAAAGTTTGTTCAGCTGATTTGCCAAAGAAACCTATAGGAAATGCCTATAGGAAAAACCTAGAGTAAATGCCTCTTAGTATGGAAGGGCCAACAATTTTTTGCGCATTTCCAATAGCTTTCTTTGGGAAAGTTGTTAAGTATCATGTGAACATTCACTCCTGTTGACCCTAACACCCTGTACCTACATAAAAGGTAATTTTATTAATTTCAAATTGTATTGTACCTATTTGCTTAGTATGTCCGTGAAGAAGCAGCAGATATGCGTATCAGAGCAACAGCCGCGACGGCGGCAGAAGCTGCGCGGGCGCATGATGCTGATCACTCGAGGTCGCAGGAGAGGCACTACTTCACACAGAGGTTTGATGAAAGAAAACGCGAACTAGAAAAATTGGAGAAACGGATTTTCCCTCCGGCAGGTAATAAGTATAACTAACGGCCATATAGGTATAGATACTACATGAACAGTAGACGCAAGAGTGATGCAAATAAATTAGTCCCATTCCATTCCTGAATTCGTAGAAACGACTTTAGTAAGCATCAAAGATAAGCTATAAGTCATCAAAGCAAACATTGAAGCTGTGAATTATAATGGGAACTCCGAGTTTAATTAACTAAAACGATTTACCTATCTATAATTTGCAGCCAGAATAGTCCGAACAGAATCTAACAGATCAACTGAAGGAGATGCAGGTACTGAAGAGGCGACAGCTGTACAGCAGATGGAAGATATCTTCCAGAAGCTTATGAAGCTCACGGGTACGTAATTAATCCCATAAGGAAGCAAATATATCACTTCTTAATAAAGGATTTGAATATACCCTCGAGAAGAGTGCATAAAGTGGTGAATCGGTGATAGGAGCTGGTATTCAATATTCCAGAAGTTCATGAAGGTATAGGTAGGCCGCATTTATGTCTGGAAGTAGATAATTTGAATGGAAAATAGTGACGCTAGAATAGGTGCCAGTATCTACAGTGTTTTTGTGATCATGAGTAAGTATACCGTATGATCAATTAATCACCGATGTAAGTTACGCCGAGCTGAGTCCGTTTTAGGATGAGTGACAGTAGGTAGTGATATTTTATCTCGATAGCCTTCTTGTTTCCGAGGGCACGCTGTACCAAGATGACTTCAAATTGATGGCGGTAAATATTTCATAACATCTGATTTTTTTCATGATCCCCCAGGTGTAACAGATGCCGAGGAAGTATTCGATAGGTTCCGAGCTCAACGGGAGACGTGTAAACGCCTGAACTATCTCCAACAGACTACAGAGGAAGAAAAACTTCAGCTGGAAACGACCCAGACCTCACTTATGGCTGAACTAGAGGCTTTCAAGTTTGCTTCTGTTAAGGATAAGGATGAGTATGTTCGAATCTTCAGTACCCTAACATTTACACACGACTTTCTAAGGTTAATTAATCGTCAGTACACTATGACGGTGATTTGCTACCTGGGACATACACCTTGAGAAACTAAGAGAGATTTTCCAGTCTGTTTTATTAGCTGCAAAGGCTAATGAAAATAAAGCTGACGAAATTGCACTTAGGTAATTTTACTACAATTTTAAAACCATGTATCCAATAGTCAAGGTATTAAGTAGGTTAGTGGTTACCATATCTAGTTGCTACTGCCAACATCACACAACAGTTTTAGAATTTTGAAATAAATGATAAGTAGGTATTTAGTATTCCGAAAATGTACTATTTCCAGAGGTCAAGACCAGATAACAGCATTGAAAGAAGAAATAAAGCTAGAAGACGAAAAATACGCAGCAATGGAGAAGAAACTCGAAGATCTGGAAACATTTATGCTGGATATCAAGAGATTGCTTTACGAGTTATGCAGGCTAATGGATGTGAGTACAGTTAACAATTTGGTTAGACACATAGGGCACCTAGCTGTCATTTTGGACGTCCTGAATTTCCAAAAGGGGAAGGATTTGTTGTCAAAACATCAGCTAATGTTCTGTTGCAGGTGATACCAGAGCCAACGACCCCAGAATGGACAGCGGAAGCCCGTGATGTTCAGGAATTGGTGGAGGTACTGACAGCTCGGTACGACAAAGCAAGAGCTCGATCTCAGGAAATCAAGGAGAAAAGAGAAGATGGGACTATAATTGTAGTACCCTCTAATGTAAGTTATATTTACTCACGACTGCCGTTTTTGCGCTGTAGGACTCCACGATTTAGATATTCTTAATTGGAATTTGCTGCTTCTTGATCGCTCGTTGAAAGATTTTAATGGGCCCCATTTGCGAAAAGAAAATATGTTTTGAAAATCCCACTAAGGTGGGTAATTGCATGACCATAACTTCAGACTGCAAACTCAGTGATAATTGCTGGAGACTGGATACCAGATAGCTGTCGCCTTTTGAAGCAGCGATAGGTATTTTTACAGCGAAATGAATCCACCAAGACACCGCCGATATACTAAACTTATTAATAATATAAGCGTTGCTTCCTAGACAGATAAAACCCTAGATTGCTTCATTTGCGATGCTCTCGCGATCACCGATCCGCCCCCAGTGATTTGTATGATTCCAAAACATTGGTAACTGGAGTCGATCTAAATAAATTGCATCCTATTTATCTTTTCAGCCAACAAGCGGTTCTCCCTCAGTTGCTGGGATGAGTATCCACAGTCACAGCACACAGAAGGAGGTGGAGAAAGTGGTGCCTACATACAAAGAACTTCTGCAGAAGGAACCCGTCAGGCCTCCACGTATGTTCCTTGATTAGTATACCTACATCCAGAGCGTCACCACTGCACACAAAACACTCTTCGAAATTAAATCATTTCGGTTTCCTTACGATGTTTTCATTCATCGAAAAATCTGTCATGTTACAAATGAAAGGTCAAAGATTCTAAAGCTCATTGCAACAGATGCAGACTGACCATCTGACCGCACCATGCACGTCAAGGGAGATTTTTTTCCCAACTTAAAAAGTAGTTAAATATAGTCAGTTGCAGAAACGCTCATTAGAGTTAATCCTCCATTAAATTCCTTGCTAGCTTTTACAACGTCGACAAGACAAAAAGTTACAGCAAGAGATTTAATGGAGGATTAACTTTAATGAGCGTTTCTGCAACTGAGTGTGTCTCATTATAATTTTCTTCACTTACTTTCAGCATCAGACGAAGAGGAAGACATACCATCACGTTGTTACCTGAAGCGTCAGGCACAAGTAATCGTCGACACTAAATGCAGGAGGAAAGGCTTCAGACCTCCTTACCCTAGGAAATAAAGAGTTCCAGTACGAATACCTACAGCATACCTATGACTAAGCCGCCTCCTCAGTATGCCATGTCCGATCCTATGCTAGTCGCATTCATGTCTTTCCAACAATCCTCGTAATGTCACCAGCACACCTGGATGCTGGACGTCCCACACCTGTCTTGCCAGAATGTTACTAACTGTTATTAACTGCCTCCGTGGTCTAAGAGCTGTCACGCACGATGACGCACTGACGGACCAGCAGACGTCAATCTTTCATTTGCGAAGCAAGGAGATGTATGAAACCGCACGTAGAAGCACACACGGTGCGGATTGATGAGTCTGCTGCTCCGTCAGTGCGTCATCGCGTGTGATCCCACTAATGGTTAAGAGCAGAGGGCTCTCGACACGGAGGTCTCGGGTTCGATTCCCACGGACACCTAGTTGTATAATTACGTCACTTTGTGTGTTTTTTTCCCTAGTTGGTTAGGACAATGCAGGCTGAATCACCTGATTGACTGAAAAATAAAGATGATTCCGTTGCAGTACCTAATCGTTACATAAAAACCACGTCAGACTCGTCAGAAGCCGTAAGGCGGTTTGTCAGGCCTTGCTGCCCGCACGATA
The DNA here is from genome assembly GCA_963693445.1 of Agonopterix heracliana. Lineage (NCBI taxonomy): Eukaryota > Metazoa > Arthropoda > Insecta > Lepidoptera > Depressariidae > Agonopterix > Agonopterix heracliana. The sequence goes on along the minus strand of OY856308.1, from coordinate 19,821,132 downwards.
AGAAGAAGATGTACCTACCTACTTATTGATAACTATTACAAAAGTGTTCATCGTATTCTGTTTTTTAGGAAGGTACTGTTTGCACAATGAAACTTTTTCAATTTCTAAATAACTTTAGTTTACATATACATAAAAAATTTATACTCACACTTTCTGAAGTATTTTATTTTAACTGCAAAGATAGTTACAAAAGTGTAGGTATAGTCTAAGATTAGAAGGCACATTAAATCATTTGTAAAATGCTTTTAATTGTTTCACTAACACTTTTTGGTGAAAATTGCATTGATTCCATTTCTAGAACGATTCCAGTGCATGGATATCCGATTTTGCCGATATACGGGTAAAATACTGGTAAAATATCACTTCGGATAACATGGATTTAAATCATAACTTCTTGGCGGAACTTCAGCATGCGCTTACCAAATAAAAACTTTACAACTGAAGTAAATTATCAAAATCCTTAAAACACGTCAGCCACGTCTGTCAAACTGTCAACAGACGTTAACCACGACGACATTGCGACAATAACATTGAATACATAATTTTGAATACATAAAAATAAATAAACTAAAATCCTAGTCATGTTCTGCCCACACAAGAATTCTTACCTCCAGTTAGTTTGTGCTATGAACCCAAGGATTATCAACAAAACTGTAGATCAAGCTATGGAGAGGCAGCGAGTTGATTCACATTCAGGTATTACCTAACTACCCATTATTCTGAGTAGTCTGTTCAGGTCCTGCCTAACCTAATAACGTTTTTAATAGGCTACTTTTCCGCCAGTAGATGTGTGAGGAAGCTAAGCGGTGCGCGAGGATAAGATCCACCAATAGAATCACTCCATTTTCCTAGCCACGCTCAGCTCAGCTCTGGTGGAAAAGGGTTTAGCGAAGCGAGGTGTTTCTACATACAAAACAAGAGAGAAATCGAGGACCACGAGTTGTTTGCGAGAGATGCGTGCGAGAATGTGGGAGATACCACACCTCACCCCAACCTCACATCTGAATTGGATTTGGGGTCGTTTTGAAGCCGGAACGGGGTGCTTCATAACATCAAACTAAACAACTTTCATTATGGAGCCAATATCTAAATCACAAAAAAACGGCTGTTCCATATAAAATGTTAATAAATTAATGATAAAAATATATTCTCGCGTGCATTTTATTCGCGGCGCATTCGCCAGATGTGGACGCACTCTAAGGTTCTCACACATTTATTGGCTGGGAATCGCCTCTGAACCAGCATGTTCTATAAAGTACGAAGTCAATAACTATGACATGAGTAAGGACTGCGAGCCGTCGCGTCGTAGTGAGTGTCCTGCCTGCTGAACCACACTGAACCGAGGGTCTCAGGTTCGAGTCCCGCAAATGATATCCTATATTTGTATGGTATACTGTACACAGTAGATACTATTATGTATTCTGTACGTGCAGTAGGATCCTAGTTACGGCTTTTTAAGTACTAAACATGAATGATTGCAAATTCCTCAGCAATTCCACCCACTCAAAGAATGGATTCAATGCAGCCGTCACTATACGCTCCTCACGTAGACATAAGCCGTGCTCGGCTGGGCTTCGGACGCGTAGGCCTCAGGATTATCAATAGAGACTTGCATTCAACTGACCAGCTCGTCCAGTTGCAGGCTTTGCACACTATACTTGATCAGGTCAGTACTGTGACGCAGTAGGTAAGACAAGGAAAATAATTCCGCTCGCCAGTCTTCGTTTGCGCAGAGCAGACCCGAGTTCCCGTCAAAACCCGAAGTCACTTAGTAATCAAAGGGTGAAAAGTAGGATAGCAGCAAAAAGGCGCAAAAACAAGAAGCCAATCGCGGCAATGGATTTCAAGCCCGCGAAGGTGACACATTATGATTGGTTAATATAATTTCGCGCGCTATTAACATTTGTCAACTTCGCAAATCGCGGGTACATCGGCAAGACATACCTAATAAACCTGGCGAAACACACGGCGACACATCAAGCTACGCAAAACCAAAATAAGCTGGCCGCGCGAAGTTATACGTTATTCACCCTATGCGCGGCCAGCTTATATTGGTTCTCGTAGCTTTGATGTATCGCCGTGTGGACCAGGGCCCTATTCAACAAACGTTACAATTGTAATTTACAATTACAATTCTGGGTACATTGCTGGTTACTTATGACGCTAAACTTGCAGTAGGTAACATAGGTATGCCTAACATTCTCAGCAATGTACCCACAGAATTGTAAATGTAATTACAATTGTAACGTTTGTTGAATAGGGCCCAGACCATCAGCACCAAAATCATAGACCTTCTCTCGGCCTCAAGCTTGACGGCGCGGAACGTTACGTAGTGGATGGTAGGTGGTAATGGTAGAAGGTGCAGATTCGAGTCTTACGCTGTATTTCTCAGCGGTCAAAACAAGCTTAATGGTTCGGGCATGGGTGGTGCGACCGTTATCCTTTTTCGACAGTCAGCTTCTCAGCAAACTCTCCTCCTAATTTATAGAGGGTGTAAGAAAACCGTTCCCGAAAACTCAAAGGGATGAAACGTGTACCTACCCATCATCTTTTACTAAGGGACCAACTACGAGAACTCGAAAAAATACCATCCGTTTTGTAGCAAAAAGTTCCATTCGTTTTTGCGCTGTAGGTAATAAATTGTAGTACCTACCTATGAAAATAGCAGATTATTTTCGAGTTCTCATAGTTGGTCCCATAGTAGGTAGGTAAAGTTATTCATATTGATGGGGACTTTCACCCCTTTGAATTTTCGGGATCTATGAACGCGAAAGTGTGCTTGTCTGTTGTATGTTTGTCACCTTATTTTCACAGTTCATCCGCCAATTCTTATTAAATCTGGCAGAAAGACATCTTAAATCCTGAAGATGATAAAAAGATATATAATAAAGATAGAAGTTATTAATGAGTTATTAATATTTTCTCCCCTCCGGACGGAAAGCGTCAATCTTCGTCCCACTGCGCTAAACGAAGTTGTCTCTTTCCACCTTCGTCGAGGAGAAAAATAGTATACTAACCTCGGGCAGTAAATAAAAAAGCCTCAGATAACATGTTTGATGACTTCGGCTTCGCCTCGGTCAATTACTTTCCTCCCCTCGGTGTGTAATCTACAATTTTTTCTTGCAGTCTGTGATATCAGAAAACGCAATGTTCCTTATAAATCTGCATGTCGTGTACCGTCTTATAGATTTGATTGAAAACCGAGATCCTACCATCAGAGAGAAGGTTTGCATGGTTCTCAACCAGCTGGCCACTTACTACCAAGGTAGACAACGCATCATGTCACGACCTCAAATAATTGACAAACTTATGTACCTAATCATGAGAGATCGAAGAGAGATCAGATATGCCGCAGCCTTCACTTTAAGAACATTGTCAAGAGATAGATGCGCATGCGAAGTCATCATGCAAAATGATGATGTAGTAGAAAACCTTCTGAAAATGATTAAACATGATCACACAGGCATTGTTAAGCTACATTTGAAAACGTTCGAGAATCTTGCCGAATGGGACCCGATCAACCCTTTAAAAGCCAATGCTTTTCAAGTAATGCTAACGCTCTTCGACGATAAAGACTACAAAATTGTCGCTCATGCCATAGATTGTGTGACGCAATTATGCAAACACGAAGTCGGAATGAAATTAGCTGATAACTACGACGTTACGTTTGTACTCAGAAAGTTCATAACTTCACCTAATATAGAAGTTGTCATCAGCGCCGTCGGTCTCATGGCCTACACTACGATAACTACACGATCTAAATGGCGTGCTAAAGAAGTCTGCAATGAGCTTACTAGGCGTCTTGTCAGTTTATGCTATGAACAAAATAAGCCGTTGTTACAACAAAGATGCATGCAAGTTGTTGTCAACCTTTGTGATTGTCCAGATATGAGGTATCATATGAAACAAAATTGGGAAAAGACAATTCAGAAGATCAAAATCAGGACCCACGAAGAGTGGGACGGTACGACGGAGACCACAAGTTACGGTTTAGAAACAGGACACTTTTATAGAACGATGTGCATAGAGAAATTGGAAACTATTAGGAATGAATACGGTGATAATGCTGAAGTTGTTAATGTTTACAGTTACTTGAGGAGAGTTCAGGATATAAAAAATCGTTTGTTAGCAGCTATTAACTGGAAATGTTACGCTTAGAGTTATACAACACTAGTTTTTAATTAGTAACGTAACTTTAAGGGTGTATTCAGACCGTGAATCTGAACAACTTTCTCCAAGGAACATTGGTCAAAAAACGCGAATTTTTTTTCGACCTCCCATACAAAAGTGTGGAGCGTCCGATCGATTTTGTATTGGAGGTCCAACAATGTTTCTCGTTTTACGACCCATGTTCCTTAGGGTAAGTTGTTCAGATTCACGGTCTGAATACACCCTTAAAGTTTCGTTAGGTACCTACTAATTAGTTAAAAATTAGTGGTGTGTCGTTACTAACTAAAAATTAGTGGTGTACCTATTCCACAAGCTATTTTTGAGCGTAGGTGATGTCACAAATGCATCGCCGCGACATCGCAACCGAACCTCCGCGGTTCTTACTGAGCGTTTTCGCCGCGACAGATTGATCTCAAAAATATCGCGGTGATAACGCGGCTGAATCACGGCGATATTGTTCCGTTAACGCGCATACGCTCCAAAATCGCATGTAGTTAAATACCTACTTAACGATATCAATCTAAAGATGCACCCTTTAAAACAATTGTTATACCTAATACTTCCAATATGTATTTAATCATTTAACATTTAGTTTAGCCCGCTCTCTCATATCTCGGTCGATGATAATTTGATGCATCTGTAAAGAATGTAACATGCAAAATACCTTTTAGAAGACAGCCTTACCTGTCTGGGGCTGCAATACGGTGCATTCTTAAGATTAACACCTTTCATACCTACTCGTATTCATAAATTGTGTCAAAAATGTCCTCGACTCGAAAAATTCTGGTCTCCGGAGTCAATCTGCCCGCCGAGATCTTTTGTTAATCTAAACCATAGAGGTAGGAATAGAGGAACATACAGCTGAGAGAGCGAGATATACCTAGCGGCACCACTGTATAATAGAAAGAGATACGTGACGCGAATCGATAGAACCGTTTTTTAGTCACCAATCAATTTTTACAATTCGGTTTTCGTGAATAATTGGGAATCTAAAGTGAAATCGTAGATAATTTTGTGAAATATACTGACACTACTTCATTAATTTATCCACGATTTTACGTTAGACTCAGAATTATAGACAGTATTAGAATGTTTGCCTGCGAATAGTCTCCAAAAAGCATCCAAAAACTGTTTCATTTGACAACTCATGTCACTGACTCTATTCCTGTAAGGTATAATAACTTTATGATCTAAACACCACCCAAAAAATTACTTAGGGCTTGTTTCACCACTTTATTACAACTTCTTGTTCGCTTATACGACATGTCATTTGACGTATTTTGTTTGAAGAATATGTCAAATGAGCTTTTGGATAAGCTAACAAGAACTTATTCAGAAGTGGTGAAACAGGCCCTTAATCTTCTACAATTTGTATGTATTGCCTACCTATATCGTCCTGGCACATCGTTTTTGATTTAATACATTACGTTTTTTTATAGGTTTTGTTGATTCTTGAGTGCGTTTTTTGAAAGTCATTCGGTGAGCTCAGCAGTTGAAAATGTCAAAATTACTATGGAGATACGCATCTTTTTACTGTTGATTTGACTTTAAAAATCGCTCTCCTATGATTTTTGAAAGTCAAATCAGCAGTAGAAAGTTGTGTATCTCCATAGTAATTTTGACATTTTCAACTGCTGAGCTCAGCGAATGAGATTCAAAAATCGCGCTCCTGAAATCTTAAATTTTGTGTTGATGGCGCCTCGGAACTCGTAGACGCTCTTAACTTTACTTGTTAGGCATTTTTCTATTTTTCTTGAATTATCATTTATCACAGTAAAACAATAACAATAATTTGTAAGCATGTTTATTGAATTTAAATACAAATCAATATTTGTTAAATTAACTTCAAAAATTACATTAATTGAGCTACATTTGGTATTTTTATTTCTAGATTAAATTACGCGACATTTTGTGCCTTAGTTGGCCGACTTAAGAACTATATTCAGTCGTTCATTCTATATTACATGCATGCACTTTTTAAATCTAAATAAATTATAGCACGTCAGCATAAAACATACAAAACAGGAACATTAAAACATGGTTATCGTTTGGTACGTCGGTTCGGTAGTCAACATAAACGTAAATAATACTTTGTTTAAGACTTTAAAAAAATATTTTCTGACGCATATTAATAGAAAATTGTGTTTCAAACCAGCGGCCGTAGCATGATGCGCGCGATAATGTTATATCACGCTTTTTATATCGTTCGTTCCTATTCAAACATAAAAACTAAGGCGCTATAGCGCTATTTCACGCGCTGCCATGCTACGGCTGCAGATTAGATACATTAAGTTAATATGAAGGTACTAGATAAATAATTATGTACTACGTAGTAGGGGGAACTCTGCCCCATGAAATGTGACGATGTGAATTATTTTTATGAAATAAATGAAAATGAATATCACCACACCGCACTTAGTAAATCGTCTCTACGATATCGATATCTCTATCACCGGACCGCGCTCCTTCTCGCATGTGGCGCATGACGTTGTAGTGTCATCTCATATATTAACTCAATATGAGTAGATTCGGGCTGACGTACTATTAAATATTTTAGTGCCTACGACATACAATGTTAAATCAGTTACTTAAAAGTATATTTATCGAGGTGATTATTTTCTCATCCTTCTAAATTAAAATACATTTACTAGAAACCACGAACAAACGACTTTGATGTGACAAACTGAAGCAAGATACATTTTTTTATTATTTTAAACAAGAGTTCGCTCTTAGCTAAATAGGTTCCTTAGGTAGCGGAGCGGTGCGGGAGGGGGTGAAATAAAACGTATATCGACTATCGTCGATGGAAAAACGCGTACGAGACAGCGATAGTCATACAATTTCGTAAAAAGAGTGACTGGAAAAGGCATTAAAATTATAATAGCTCATCGCATTGCAGTGAGCATGAGAAAATCTATGTTGTTTGTCCCTTTCTGCGTAAGCGGTATTTTTGGTGACTAAGTTGAAATTTCTTTCAACATATTCCAACTTAGACAAAGGTACGATTTTTCATACATTTTTGTCATGTCTCTATCCGTCTTCAGTATACGCGGCCAGCGAATCTATAAATTACTCGATCACCATACAATTTATATGAAAATTGCAGGCACAATTTACAGCCGTAGTACTAAAATGTGGTTACGTCGATAAGAAGAGCAATAGGGTTGAACTACATCAGGAAGCACAGCATCGCATTTTTCCGTCGCTCCATCCTTTTCTGTCACTCAGGAACGTCATTCTTGCTAGAGCATATAAGATAGACGGAACGGAACAGCACGCCGCGTGCGATCGCGTTCCGTCTATCTTATATGCTCTAACAAATGACGTTCCTGAGTGACAGAAAAGGATGGAGCGACGGAAAAATGCGATGCTGTGCTACGTGGTGTAGTTCAACCCTAAGGTAGATCTCGATCTCGTTTTTTAACTAGAGCTTTGCTATATGCATCACTTATTGAGTGAATAGGACAAAACACGTTCGGGCCTCTATTCCTTCCCCTCTACGGCTTTCACGGCATATTTCGACCCCTCCCGCACCGCTCAACTACCTAAGGAACCTTCTCAGTTAACGGTAAACATGTAGCTTCACTGGGCAAGTGATTACGCAGATTATAGTTCTATTTATAAGTACTTATTCGTTAATTTCTTCGTAATAATTACGCAAGTATACGTCATAATTATTTCGTCAAGAATTGTAACTACAATAAAGTATTGTATGGCACATAAACTACTGATATATGAACAATACAATCCTTAAACTATCACTGGATATTACTCCATAATACAATTGAAAAAAATCAGCTGTCTCATACATTTAAGTCGAGTAGGTATTGCAGTTTAGTATGGAACAGAAGATTTTTTTTTGCGCTGACAGGTTTGCTCCAATTACTCCAGTAAAGTTACGGGTCGCTTGTATGGCGAATGTAAATAATTTATAATAGCCGGTTTTTTTCTTTCATATTTTAGATTATAATTCTAGTTAGCATTTAGATTGAAAATCCTCCTAAAATGTTTATTAAATAATTAAGCAAAGTAAAGAAAAACATGTAAAATTGGAAAAAAATAGTATATACAACTTTTTTATGCCATTTGTTAAATTCATTTGTATTCTTTTATATTACAAGTAAATCCAACGAAAAATCACCCCGGAACCTTCGTTTTTAAATATGTTGAAATTACGCAAAAATCCATTTTAGTACAAAATTTACACAGTGTATGTAAACTCATAACCTAAAACAAACAATAAAAATGAAAAAAGAAAGAAATCTGACACTATAAATAAAAAATTTACATTTTAGTACTAAAAACTAAAAATACGAAATTTAGTGGGATTCGTTAATAAAGTATCTTAATATCATTTGTATAAACGATCTAGCAAAAAAAATTGCTTATTATAAATTATTTCCTTTCGACCCGTATTTTTACTGGACTAAATAGTAAAAGTTGTTCAGTGTGTTGGATAGAGTATGTGAGTATGTGACCTTGCAGTTAACCGACCTGTTTACCGACTGTACAGATCAATCTATAAAATCTCGTTTACAAAAGCAGTAATAATAGGAAAGAAGCTTATACTAAGCCTGCCAAACGTATTTTACCTGTTTCTATTCAAGCACCAATCTTATACCATATTCACACAGGCTATTTTTGAGCGTTGACGGAACAATATCGTCATTATATCGCATTAACGCCTTAATATCGCCGCGATATTTCTTAGATCAATCAGTGTCTCGAAGGAATCACGGCGATAACACTCAGCTGCGATACAGTTGCGATTGCGACACACCTTGGACACTTAGCTGTCATTTCATACAAACATTTAAAAGAAGAGGTAAAACATGTGTGATGCTGAGTGAGTGCGAGCGAGACAGCAATACTCATTTGCTTACATTTTACGCCACGATCCTGCCAGAGGAGGTGAGGTAAGAAATTGGTGGGAGGCAGGGAGTGTCCTTACTGTATCTAAACTAATATTATAAAGAGGAAAGATTTGATTTTTTGGTTGTTTGTATATTGAACTCTGAAACTAGTGGACCGATCTGAATAATTCTTTCACCATTAGAATGCTGTATTGTGATGAACATAAGCTAAAAAAACGGTCAAGTGTGTGTCGGCAAGATTCTAAGGCGGTACGAAGTTCGCCTCGGTCATCTAGTGTAATAAGATACTCTTTCTTACAGTGTGGTTGCGACTTAGTTGCGGTGCAATTGCGATATCGCATAGCTCAAAAATAGCTTGTGTGATATGGCTCTTAATATCTTTATATCTATCCCTTCCCTAAAAAAAGAGTCATCCGACATCTCGGACGACAGCCCTTACTGATGAAAATGCAACTTAATTCTCAGAGTCATACGGCTTATAACGAAAAAGTCACAGTTAAAAGAGCTCGCAAAGTGGGTTAAGCTGTATCAGGCAATTTAACCGCATGCCAGAAAGAAGAAAGATTAATATCGCCCAAAAATCCATTTTTGGTCACTTTCCTTTCTCCTTTTATCTCAACGTATAAAACAATCAGTTTTACAATAAACTTAGGAACAAAAACTATACTACAAACAAAAAAATCACAGAACACTTTGGAATATGATAAAAAAATACCTAGATTGAATATCAAAATAAACCGATAGAACCATCGGCATCGTTCTATGGGAGATATAAAATTAATATTTAAATAAAATTAACATGCTTTTTGATACAAATCTTTATTTTAATTATTAATCATTATTAACGCATAAAATGTAACGCTTTGTTTGTTAAATTATGGCTTGCATTGAATGATTTAATGTAACGATCTTCGACGAGGTCAATTACCACTTTACCTAAAAATTTACACTGAAATGTTCTGCGTGATTTTAATGACGGTGACTATAAATTATTAAATCTGTTTCAAGCTCTACCGGTACTTAGCCGAAATTACGCCGGCAATGCTTTTTATACTTCCATTTACGGTCAATGTTAAATCACAACAGATAATCATGTCATATTCATATCATAATTCACACAAAGCGCGCTTGTAGAGTGATGCAATTTCACGCGCGTTGATGCCTACCAAACATCGTAAGAAACCTACCAATAGCGAACGCCAAAGACAAATGTACCCCACAACCCTCACTGTAGTAAGTATACAGACTTAGTATGAAAGGCGTTCTTCTTTACCACATTTTTGTTTACTTAGAAAGAAGTCACGTCTACCGCGTTCTGGATTGCCTCAAGCAAGTCATCCAAAGTGCAGGTTTTATATGATATGCGACATAGTTTGAAGAGAAATGCCGCAGTCACGGCTGGCGTTTGTGCTGCCAATAAAACTACAAGACAATGAAGATAATAAAGCACTTCAAACTGTCAAAAATCACTCACTGCCACTATGTTCTTTCTCGCTGTATTGCGCGTATTCAAAAAGGGCTTTGCACAGGTCGTGAAGGGTCCCGTCTCACCTGCCCCCACCGCGTTTGTTTAAGGGGTCGTACACCTCAGCTTCCGAGTCTATCTCGTCTTCGGATAGAGAGAGGGAGCCACCGACGCGTCGCGTTCGAAGGCCGTCCTGAAAAAGTGATGTTATTCGTTGAAAGAAAATTATGATATTTGGATGTTATTTACTCAGTTATAAGCTGTTATAATATGTACCTTTAGATTCCAAAAATTAAGTTAGATTAAAGTTTAGATGCCAAGGACTTTACCACAAAAATTTTATTTATTAGCACAGTAGTGCATATTCAACGATCGATTAAGTATGAATTTAAACACAGTTTGGCTATAGTTACCCGCGGGGCAGACCTTGGGGTAGGCTAGGTAGCTAGCACATACGATTGCATTTGAGAGGCGAGCATTTCCCTTCCCCGCTACATTACCCGCCACCCGCTAATGTCTATGCTAGGTTCTAGATTATTTCGCCTCTCCCATCGTCTGTGCCCGCGGGACGGTCGTGCAGAGTCGTGCTCAAAATTGTCTATTTACAGGGTGAAATTGATATCATTTACTATGGGAGCAAACCGATCGGAGCAAAAACAAAATCAGCTGTTGCATACATTTGAGTTTAGGATGGAACAGCTGATTTTTTTGCTCCGATCGGTTTGCTCCCATAGTCAAAGTTGTTCAGTTTGATGGGTAGACTCTTAGTTTAAGAGGATGCAAATGATTTCAATTTTACCCTGTATAATTCGTTTTTTTCTTTTTTACAGCTAAAACCAATTTTGTGGTAAGTCTAATTTGTAAGAGTACATCTTCAGGTGTTAATTGTTTTACTTTTGGTTTTATAAAAGAATATAAACAAAAATAATAACTGGTGTTGATATAGTAAAAGTTTGTGCTGCTAGAAGAAATCTTGCACTAGTAATAGCTAAGCAACACCCATTTTTATAGTGATCGGAATGATACCCATACCAAGAAGTGGTTTTAAATAAAATGATGTCCCATATACAATTAATTTCGGTGACTTAAATTTTTTGTCGCACGACTTAGTAATTTAACCGACTGGCGAGCCGATGATTATTTGATTTTCCAAAAAAGGAAAATCAGCGTAGACCTCGAAGCGAGGCACCAAGAATTTTAGAGTATGATATAGATACCAATCCTCCTTACAAGCGGTGAAACATGAAAATACACTTTGGCGGTTGGTAATGTTCAATATTCTTTCGTACGTCGATGTTTTCAACTTTAGATTTGTCCCTTTCTACCAGAACAAATTAAATACTTAACAACTTTTTTTTTCTTTGGATTAGAAAGGGACAAACCTAAATTTGGAAACGTCGACGTATGAAAGATGATTGAAAATTAACGACCGCCAAAGAGTATTTTCATGTATCACCGGTTGTAAGGAGGATTGGTATCCAATCCATCATACTCTAAAATTCTTGCGAGGCACTTAAATCTGAGTTCGCATTTTGCGCACGCTGAATTCTTAAATTTGTACTGTTCCCCGTGATATGACTAAAAAAAAACCTCGTGGCAATTTATTTTGCAACTTTTATTCAATGCTTCATCTTCCTTTTTTGTTTTATAAATAGTAAAGATGATTGAACTACTTAGTTATGTGGATAGTTCATACAACTTTTACTGTTGGCTGTACAAGTTACTGACACTGACAAACTCACCTGCTTATCGCATACGAAAAGTTGTATGAACTTCATATCTACATCGTTCAGTCATTTTATTATACATGGTGTAAGGAAAAGTATCATTAAATTATATACACCTTAAAACCACATACTCTACTCATCCGACCCATCCAACTGAACAACTTTTACTATGCGAGCAAATCTGTCATAACAAATAAAATCTGTTGTTCCATATGTTTGAGTCGAGTAGGCATTGCAGGTTAGTATGGAACAGCAACACAGTTTAGCTTCCATAGTAAAAGTTGTTCAGTTTGGTGGGTAAGTGGTTTAAACCTTCGTCTGTGGATGTCACGGATCCGTGAATAAGACAATAACAAATCTTTTGTGTCTGGAATCTCCACAGACCAAAGGTTAAAGGTTATTTATACTTTTCCTAGCACCCTGTATAACTTTATTTGCAAGTTGTCCAGTCAGTCATATCGATGACCACGTAAATTACTAAAGCAAAGCGCAATAAAAAATAAGCAAGCTAAATACATCATCAATATTATTCGTTAACATCGAGGCATATGGTTGAACTCGCACGAAGCGGTACAGCTTAAATAAGACGATGATGTTTTTATCTTGAGAAGATTAAACAGAAAGAGAATAAATAATCTACATGATCATCGACTTTGATTACATCTGACGCAAGCATGCAACTTAGATGAGACTTTACACCATAAGAAATAAAGCCACAAGTGTCATAACATCCACCAAAGTGATTCCCGCAACCAGAAAATAAGATAAAAATACTTATAAAAATATAAGGTCATCCGGGGCATTTGAAACTAATTATGAATTATTGGTTCGTAAGCTCTCTTTGGAAAAATACTTCAGTAGTCATTTAGAAAAATTTTTATTAAAAAAAGATTGACTTTTACAACAAAATTTTTTAATGAACTTAGAGGTGCTTTCGAGATATGCTTCCCTCTTTGCAGTAAAAGTTTCGAGTTTGCGCGAGATATGATTGGTGTCTATCAATGCAATGTCAAGCCGTTTGTGGGTTTCTATCCCAATCGGATTGTTTTTGGGGCAAAAACACATTTGAGGAAAGAGATGGCGGAGCCTCGTGGCAAGCTCAAATGCGAACCGCACGAACACCACGCGAATGACACAACCGCTCGAGACCAAACTTGCAACGTGACTCGGATGTTATCTTTATACGTATTATTCAGTTTATCCTTGTCAGGCAGGCTTTAGGTATTATTTGTATTTTATTACTGGATACTGGATAGATCATAATCAATAAACTTTATCAATGTATACTTTATAAATTTTACTATATTATTCCACGGCAAGACCATGTACAGTCAGCATCAAAAGTATCTAAGCATTTTAAGTGTTCAAAAATATCTGAACAACTTTACGATAGCAAACCTTATTTCAACCCACAAAGAAATCAAATTAATTTATCTGTCATGTTATTATTTGTAAACAAATGGTATCTAGTAGGAAATAGGGTTTTCACCTCACAAGCTCGGAAAGATTCTGTTTATCATTCGAAATCTGAGTGCAAAAGTGCATTTTATCCGCTAGCGTGGAAAGAGTTTTTGAAATTCGAATTTGTCTATTCAATATTTTTATATAACGCCAATCCACTTTCATGACACTGGCCAGCACAAAAATAAAAACTTTTTGAAATGTTATTTTTAGCAATTCACTTTTTTTCCTCGCTGTTGTGAGGTGAAAAATTGTGTGTTCGGCTGCAAAGTTATTCTGCGTCTCGTACCTTTGAAACCTTCGCTAAGCGCTCAGGATTCTATTATTTGAACCACGAGCGAAGACTCCTTCGCTTGCTCAGGTTTCAATAAAAGTACTCGCGCCAAAAAGCAACTTTGCAGCCTAGCATAACAAATAACTATTATTTTCGTGTAATTGTTCAGATGTTTTTGACCGCCGGAGATGCCTAGATACTTTTGATGCTGACGGTACAACGTGTTCAGAACCCAGGATTCATAATTAGTTCTATTCGACCCCAGGCCTTAGTATCCGAAAGGCCAAAACTACTCGTGCATGTCAATGTGTGCGCACCAATTCCGTGTCACTGATCCACGCACACGCCGCCCCGTCCTCTACACTTGACGACATCTGCAGATGTATTACACAAAACAAATGTTGACTAATAGCTTAGGCAATGAATAATTGTGGATGGAAAGTAGAGCTCATAGCTAGGCAACGATTGGAGATAGATAAAAAGTGTAAGAGCCAAAGTTGTAGAGAATTTTATCAGTTTCCATTATGTAGTATAACAAAATTTCGTACGACGCACCGTTTTCGAGATGTAAGCAAAAAACTAAAAAACTGGATCTTCTTTGCCCTCCCCTCCCTCGAGCGCACCTCGGAGGGGTAAGGACTTTTAGTATGTTTATCTCCTAACTAGTCCAAACAAAGTTCCTTAGTAAAATTTTCTGCTTTCGACTTTTCCATCCACATCCTTTTTTGAGCATTCATTGACCAAACTATAACTACCAGCAAAAATACATCGTTTTTGTAAACATGTCATAAGTACACAGGTTTACACACGGATGGTAATTTTAATTAACTAGTATACCATCGACCATTAAAAAGATAGATACACAATCCATAAGAAACCCCTCTGACACTCAGTTGATTAAATCTCTTGCCGTCACTGTAACGCACAGTTGCAGAAACGCTCATTAGAGTTAATCCTCAATTAATTATCTTGCTAGCTTTTACTACGCCAACAAGAAAAAAAGTGACAGCAAGAGATTTAATGGAGGATTAACTCTAATTAGCGTTTCTGCAACTGAGCGTTTGTCTTGTTGACGTAGTAAAAGCTAGCAAGAGATTTAATAGAGGATTAACTTTAATGAGCTTTTCTGCAACTGAGTGTATGTGTTCATACCTCTTCTTTATGTGTTCTTACCGTAAATGCGCTACCGAATCACAGAGGATACCGGACGCTCGTTTTGCGGCATCTCGCGGACTTGCAAAGATTTGACATGAGACTGTGCATGCAGTTCTTTTATTAATGATCGATGTAGTAAACAGTAAACCAATAGAATTTATAGAGGAAGCATTGGGAAGGTGAAGCTGACTATCGCCGCTAGGTGGCAGTAGTCGTTACGAGTCGAGCAAACCATTTTAGCGACAAATCCATTTTTGGAATATAAGTTCACATACATGTCAAAAAGATTCGATTAAATAAATAAATATCAACAGTCCAACAACAGTCACACTTCACAATCTGTTTTTCTAACACTTGACTTACTAAAAAGCTACATTTTTCCAACAAACATCTAAATATAAATAATCACATGACATTTCAACTTCAACGGCTCTTGAATTCTATGTTGAATTGAAATTCAACATACATATTCTAAAAATTCAGATTCGTTTACGAAAATATTATCATTGGAAATCATTTTGAAAATATAAAAAAAAAACCAAAGGGTTTATACTTCACTGCCTATTATAAGACGACCAATTAAAAATAAAAAAATATGCATAAGTATTCATGTAACTTATGATGAATGAACTATAAATGGGATCCATTTATATTCATAAATTTATATTATGTAACGCAAAACTAGAAAGTAGTTTGTTTAGAATCGAGAGCAGAATCGAATTATCATGTTTTCAACATACCTAGGTAATTTTGTCCAAATTATAATTAATTTGTTTGTAAAATTAGAAATTTAATGAACTCGATCTAAAACCACCGCAAGGGCACACTCACCCTACTTACTACCAACACTAGATTCTTAAAAAGTATCCATGAGCACGTTAGCGCTTTCATTCATTGCTGAAATTATAACAAATCATTTATGTCTCAAAACTTAAAATGCGAATAACTTTAAGTTTTAACTATCAAAATAATGAAATTATTATTTCAATCTAATTATTTTCATGAAAATCAGTTGGGGTGTATGAGGTTTTGCGCTTATTCATTAACACGTTGTATATTGTTGTGTAGTCATCATTAATATGTCCATGATACGATTTTCGTATACGAATTAAAACATATGAAATCCAAAAGTAGCACCACGACAAATCTACCAACAAAGAAGTGAAAGAGCGCCTTACCTCCATGATCCCGCCGCTGGGCTCCGAGGCGTACCCCTCGAAGTGCCGCTGGTCCTCCTCGTAGTCCGAAGAGGACGAGGACTCGTTGTCCACGTCGCGTCCCGTGCGCACCGAACACACCATCTGCGCTAGATCCGTGAACGTGTAACTGGAAAGACAATTGTTTTATGTAAATCCACAAACTGGACCGTCCGCCGCTATTTATTTAAATCTGATTTCGAAGTGATTCTTTTGTACGGGTACTAGTATGTATTACTCATTCTTATACGGAGTTCCTGAGACTTCTTCTTCCTTTAGACATCCTTCGTTCGAAATTTAATTACAAATAGTCGATTCCCCGATTTGAATCATTCCCCGCGCTCTCCCCGCACTCACCCCTCATTCCCCGAAAATCGGGTAATTCCTCTGAATCGGCAGCACTGGATTTAGCAGAGCATATGCTCACGACTATATTCAGAGAGGGTAATCAGAGATATTCTGAAAACCTCAGAGGAACATCCACGTTTCACTTGTAGTAACGAAACTGTCCAGTGTGACGGGGGGTGAGCCCGTCGCCACTTATAATGGACAGTGGGTACAATACATGCCTCGAAATTGAAGCATGCAGGTTTCCTCACGATGTTTTCCTTCACCGAAAAGCCAGTGGTGTGCACTTGATCTAATGGAGGATTAACTTTAATGAGCGTATCTGCTACAGTAGTACAGTCATAGTTTTATAAGTCCTATCCGAAGACAGGACATCAAAAATTCAAAAGACTCATTTGAGTGTTCCCCTCCACGGAAATCTTTAGTAAAAGGCGAAAGATTTATACGTTTTGAAGGGAAACCAGAGTTAGCAAACAAAATGTTCCTAAGACCCTATATAACTCGCGGGCGAATCTTAACAGCGCGATGTACAGTTTCGCTCGAGTGGCGCCATCTAGCGATATTTTGTAGAACTAAAGTGATGTGAGTGGAACCATTGTGATAACTGCACTGATCGTTTTGCTCCCGTAGTAAAAGTTGTATTAGTTTGATGGGTAAAGTCTGTGATTTAAAAGTTAATGATACTTTTCCTTACACCCTGTATACTATAAAGATGCCATCTGTTGAGTTTTTTAGGAACTAAATTAAGAAGAATAGAAAAACGCTAATTATTCTGTGGCCCACTCCGTCTCACCATTACTCGGCGATTGCCCTGCAATGGGATCCCACAGGCACACATACACATTGACGGTAGTCTAACTCACTCGGTCAAGGAAGGCTGTGTATCGGGCCTCTTGCCCTCGGCGGCGGCCCCGCTGACCCCTCCCCCGCCTCCTCTCCTCTGCCCCTCGAAGTAGGCAGCCCCGTGCCTGTACCCCACCGCGTATCTCATCGAACTGGGGCATCTACTACGCGTCTAATAGAAGAGATGACAGTCTAACTCACTCGGTCAAGGAAGGCTGTGTATCGGGCCTCTTGCCCTCGGCGGCGGCCCCGCTGACCCCTCCCCCGCCGCCTCTCCTCTGCCCCTCGAAGTAGGCAGCCCCGTGCCTGTACCCCACTTCGCGTATCTCGTCGAACGAACCGAACTGGAGCGTCTTGTACGCGTCTATCGGTGGCCTTATGTACTCGCAGTAGTCCGATTTCTTTACTTCCTGTAAAATAAAAAATGTTGAGGGTTACGTAGGTACAAGGAACCCATACATTTGTCTATTATATCCGTATGCGACCGCCTCAATTACTTCCAGCCTGATTGCACTTGGCACAATCGAAAATTTGAAGACAGATAATAACCCAAAAACAGAAATACACATTACATACATAAAGTCAGGACCGTAACCCCTTTCGGAGCGGCCAGATACATTGCTACAATATCAACTAACTAAAAATTGAAATGCATTCTTAATAAAAAATATTGTTTTCCATCTATTCCATCCAACGAAACGGGTGTTGAAATAAAACGTTTATCTACCCCCATCGAGAAAGTGAGTACGATTTCGATGTTGGTTCCATAATGATAGCAGCTCTGTTACTGTTAGATAAATTAACTTGTAATTAATTACTTAACATAATAATTACCTCTAACTGTCGGTTGCATGATACGTAAGCCAGTCTGCTCTGAATGTCAGGCAAGTTGGGCACTTTAACTGGAGTTGTGAACGGATTCCATCTGGAAAAAAAAAATTATTATGTTAATTCCTGGTCATTTTAGAATCCCTTTCATTGCACATTTTCCTTTACCGTTTAACCTTTAGACTGCCATGGTAAAAAAGCCAAGGCGCACTAGGCAAGAATGAGTTTAAAAAAGAGCAAATGAGCACAACAAAATCTTCGATTGACAATGACAACACATCGGTGTAGAATCTTGTATAACATTTTACACGATACATATTTGCTGTTTTTAATTAGGTTCAAAGTTCAAGAAGTTATTCAGTATTTTCTCTTTCTTGAGCAAAGTTTTTCGTCAGGCTCTTACGAGGTTTTCGCAAATGCAAGTTACGCGCTATTGCACTATCCCCGACGATATCTTGAAATGAAACGGTGTCGTAAAAACTAAGGGTATGAACACCAACATATTTTACATTTATTAAATACAATAAACGAACTATTAATATTCCTATAGTGTTGCAGATCGGAAATATACCTACGCGGCCTTCAAAAGGCAAAAATATTAAAGTATAATTTTTGTCACCTCTTCCACAAAAGCCACCAGCCGGACAAGTCGTCGCCGTAGTTAGTGAGATCCGTGTCGTCCTGCGAGCCCACGTCTATCGCCAGGATGTGCTTGGCTCCAAGAGACCTCATCACGTCCGCTGAAATTATTATTAAATACTTTGAGAAAAATGTTCCATCCATCCCTTAGATCAAAATAAAATTAATGGATAGGATTTCAAACCAGAAAAATGACGCAAAACCGGCAAAACAAATGAAAGGTTTACTTCAAATTTGTATGCAAGTGCCCTAGATTTGACAGATAATGGCGCTAGTTTGTATGGACCAAGTGCACCAGTAGTGTGATTCAACTTACCGCGCTTTAGGCCTATCCATTAATTTTATTTTGATCTAAGATCCATCCTTCATAAATAATCACAGACCAATGACCTACTAGACGCCACATTGCATAGACGAGCAGCCGCGATCACTAAGCATAAGCAGTAGGTACAACTGCGTATCTACCGCCCGCACCGTGCTCAATGCTAGTTTTCGTACAACAATCGATGAATGCGGCGTCTTTATTATTGGTCTGTGTAGATAATAGAGATGAATGAAAGAGAAATATTGGGCCGACCCTACATAATGGTCTAAGAACTGGTGGACAGAAAGAATGGCATTCTTTCTGAACTGTATCTATCAATATCAACGATCAGCCTATATGTCTTCAAGGCTGGATTATAGGCTTAGCTTGAGCAATACGGATCTTCTTTAACGTATGCAGGTCTCAGCGCGTTTTTTTCTTCAAAATAAACCTTGATATGGCTCAGAAAACTACTGATGTTTTAGGTTGAGACACTACCGACGGCGACCGACGGCGGGCCTATACAAAATTTTTATTTAATATGGACCCACCTCCGGTCGCCGTCGGTAATTGTCTCAACCTTTAAGCGTTAAACATATTTGGTTGGAATTTTGGGTAATTTCATGAATGATTTGAGATAATGACATAACCAACTAGAAACAAACCTGGTACGTTGTTAGTATAGCATCCATCGAGAAGTAGATGCCCATCCATAGGGTCGCAGATAGGCGGGAAGATGCCAGCGATGCTCATAGACGCGCGGCAATACCTCCAGAGTACACCTGGTACACTTGTGAAGTCAGGAAGGGGACCTTCCACCGCTTTGAGGGTTTGCCATTACTTACCTTTGTTGGTTGGCTGAGTGTTTTGAATTTTGAACGTAATGGAGTTATATTTAGAGCTAGTTTTGAGAAATATAGTTATCGAGATTTGTGTTTTATGGAATTTTTACGATGTTTTGGAATTGTATGTTATCTGACCTAAATTGGCTTTAGCCATAATTGAGTTTTGAGGCTCCCATACAACCCAATTCGTTCCTAGTCTTGTCCCTTTCTAGAGTACCTAAGTACTTACTTGGTTTTCATGTCTCTAAAGATCTTGGGGCCTTTAAAAAGATGTCAATGTTTCCTCTATGGTTATTCTACCACTAAATTTGCTTATTTACAACAAAGTCCACGGATTTATGCTATTTTTTAGAGTGACGCAATCACTCTTCTAATAACAGAGGCGGTAAGGAGCTGTCAATATGTTTATTGTTCCTGTATCATCAGCATTTTAAGTCAATATGATAAATTATTATTCGATAAACTACAGAATTTCTCACTACTTAAAGAAACAAAAAAATCTGAGGTTGGTCACAAAATTATCATCTTCCTCCAAATGTTTAATGTGCGATAAGGTATCGCACGGTATGCGATGGGTCTGCTGGAAAAAATCTCTTCAGAGATAAGCTCGCCCTTTGTTTTTGTCTATTATGCTGTAGGTATTCATCTGTATTTCCCTGTGTACAATAAATTGTTAAAATATCCGTCATAAAGATCTCAATGCGCCTAATCTAATGTTTATTTCTTATTGGGAATTAGGGGCCTTGACAGACAATGTGCCTGTGCCACTGCCATCATCGCTGATCTTAATCCCCGCTGCATTCAGGAATCGCTGTTAATGATAAGACCGCCATTTGTACCTTTTTTTGCTTTTAATATCGTTATTTATGGTGTGCAAATAAAGATTGTATTGTATAGCAGGTGGTTAACTCTTCAACGGCGTATGATGCACCCCACATATCTAGACAACATTTTTAGTCAAGAGTTTAGGCATGTACTAAGTAGTAATTCGCTTATTATCTTCACAAGACACGCTGGACAGCTATGAAGCTTTTCTTAGAGCCTTGCGACCTTCTAAGTGGCGGTAAGCAGGTTATAGGATGAAAATTTGCAATAGTAAGCGGTGCACACGGGATACCGTGTGAATAACAAATAGTGAAATTTCTTGTATTTAAACGATACATATTTCGAGAATTAATCATTGTGTTAAACAAATCAAAAAGTGCATTGACTATGTTAAAGTGCTGATGAAACGTAACAAAAACTTTAATCGCTCTATACTCTGTAGAATATTTTACAGTGCCCATAGACTCCCAACTCCTTATGAAGTAAAGATCTTAGTTTAAAATGTTATTTGTATACAGAAAAAGAGAGAACGAATGAATGAATCGATTCACTCATTTAGAGAGAAAAAGTGAAAATGTTTGTTTAATGAATAAGAATAAAACTGTGCACGTTCAATGAAAATCATGAAGAATGAAAAGTGCAATTAAAAGTAACCAATCCTTAAACCCACTAAATCTAATATGTACACTCAGCCTACCAACTACTCTCCGTTGTCGAAACTGATGCATCAGCCAATCAGATTCGCGCTACACAAGCAACGGTGCGTTGTGATTGGTTTACCTGGGAGGTTGTTGACGTAACCGCCGTCCAATAGGAGGTGGCCGTCTACTGGGTCGCAAAGAGGCGGCATGTACCCACTGAGAGACATCGAGGCGCGTATGTACCGCCATAGAGAACCTGCGGTCCGCCATAGGCGTTAGAATCCCTCATATTCCAATTTAGAAACCGAGGCTGTCTTTATTTATCTATTTATAATAAAGCTGTGAAAATTTACTCCTAATTCTTTAATAACAAAGTTCTTTATTTGCTAAGATGAGACTGAAAATCAGAAAAGATGTGGAGATCGGTTAAAAAGAAAAGTGATTGTAAACATTAAGTGTATGTTACACTAGACAACACAATCCATGGAAAGAAAACGATGATATCGAGAAGCCATCCCATAGATTCAAAAGAGGCGAAAATTCCTTAAAAACTAGTAACACCAGTATACTTACTTAGTGCTGAAATGGATTAGTTTTACCAACCCAAAATTTTTATCTGTTTTCGCCTACATGGAAACAATACACACGATGAAGTATCGATTTTTTTTCTCTAATAAAATGATATTTTCGTTGCTACAGTATTCAGGACATGCATTACATGCGAATGAATGGAGCTCGGTTATAAATATATTAGAATCTAGGCAGAAACGCTAAAAACATAATGTCAGCCAATAAACGAGCGCTGTCGCGTCATCTACAACCAATAGGCGACGAGCGAGCATATTATACTCGCTCCCATTGGTCTGTCATCACGTGATATTAGCGCAGGTTGCGTTTCTACAAACATTCATTTGTTTTAGTAGGAAAATTACTAGGATGTAATGGATCAAAGAAGCAGGTTTACAATGTAAATGACAAAACTAAACCACACTCATGCAGATACATGAATAAAATGAATAATACGATGAAGGAATGTATGATGAAACCAATACATACAACAATTAATTATTCACATCCAACCCGACATTGTAAATACGCATCTATTAAAATTTAATTCTAAATTCAATTCCCAAATTGTAAGCGTTATTCGGTAAACCAATCACAAGCGCTGAATTTTCTTTTTTAAAAGTAAGTAATGGCAACCCATAAAGCAAATGTCGGATTCGTAAACGGTGTTATGAAAGAAAGAAATTTTGATTAATGTTTGTTTTGGAATAATGTTTAGGACACCAAGGGACGATACATAATTATATAAAAAATAAATAATAACTTTTTGCATATTTTTATCTGACACATAACAAACACACGGTACACTTTGATAAACGGACACATAAATGCAAGTGAGTGTGGTTGAAAAGGACATAAAACAAAAAACACTGTAGCGGACGAAATATTTGAGTTATTAGCAAATTAATACGTCAAATATTACGAAATTAGCACGAAACACTTAGAGCATAAGGTACGGAATCCTTTAAGCACTTTTAAGAACTACAGAACTTGAGCCTCGTTTTCATGCTAATTCGTTTAGAAGACGCAATTAAATGTCTTTGCCACCATAGATATAGAAACGTAGGATGGCATAGACAATCCGCAAAAAAAACTTATAATATTACAAATAGCTTGCGCTTCAATATTATTTCAATATGAAGCCATGATTATGATCGTAGTAAATAATACATTTATAATATGTTTATTTACGCTTCGAAATCTGGTCTGCAGATTCGAAACATGATATTTGATACTACATAATAATTTACCATGCAAAGTATCAATTTTACACATAATTCTGTAGTTTACACACGTTTTTTTAACTTCCAAACACAGACGCCATCTTGGATTTACAAAAACAAAAGCAAAAATATCTTTGGGTTAGTAAAAGTGCAAATGAAGCTTCATAAAATATCACCAAAATTAATCAAACACAAAAATTTCCTGTCCATGAATGTGTTGTTAGAAATTAGAATGTTTTTTAGAAAAAAGTTTATGTCAAAACCTTTTAGGAGTCCTATTATAAAAGAACCAAATATATTTTTACTCTGTACCGATCGACCAGGATAAAATATCTTGTCATTGAGGATGAAATATAAAAACCATAGTTTAAATCAGTACATCTGTAGGTAAGCCTCATACTCGTATAAATAAACTTGGTAACACTGTGCTACATTTAAGTGCATAAGTGTGTGCGCTAAACACAGATCCTAGTCAATCGGTATTTAAACACGTATCGTATCTCAATACACTAATTAATTAGTACTGACGACATTTAGGGCCTATTTCACCACTTCTGAATAAGTTCTTGTTAGCTTATCCGACAGATATTTTGACATAATTTCATACAAAATATGCCACACTATCTGTCGGATAAGCTAACAAGAACTTACCTAGAAGTGGTGAAACAGGCCCTTAGACTACCTAAAACCAAAGCGACCACTTCGGCCTGTGAATTCTGTGATTTGCAAGCAGTCGCTCATTGGCGGCGTTGCTCAATGCGTAGACGCTATCATCTAAGCAATCGCTTTCTAATCGCAGATTTCACTGGCCGCCGCGACATGGCCGTGGCAGCTAGGTTGCTCAGTCCGTAGGACTTAACCCACTTTATTGAGATGCCTATCTAAGTTTGATGCCAGCGTGTAATCGCTACAAGACTATCATTGAAGGTGCACTACGAAAGCCATAGAACGGACGTGCATTGCGCGTGTTAGGTATTCTATACGATTCAGGGCCTCTACCTGGGCATTCGAACTTCGCAGTTGCGTGAACGTTTTCGTTTCAATGTCAACTCTATTACATTACAAGGAAATTCGGACCGAAACGGGCGCGATTCTAAAATCGTAAGTTCAGGTACAGGGCCAGAAGTGCAATTTTTGAAACTCATTCGCTGAGTTCAGCAGTTGAAAATGTCAAAATTACTATGGAGATATGCATCTTTCTACTGCTAAAATAATACATCAGGAGTGCGATTTTTTGAAGTCAAATCAGCAGTAGAAAGATGCATATCTCCATAGTAATTATTACATTTTCAACTGACGAGCTCAGCGAATGAGATTCAAAAATCGCACTCCTGAGCATGTTCCCGATTCGAATGGTAATACTAATTATCATAATTTAATTAGTGTATTGGGATAAAGATTTGTTACACAAAATGCGGGCGGTTTATTTATCGTTTTAAATGTGAAATTAGATAGAAAACTGTAACAATTACCATATTCAAGAGAAAAGTAGATTAAACAATAAATTACTTCAAAAATTAGAATACTGTTAAAACCAACTTGACTATCTATCTTGTACTTTTGCCTTTTATGTCTTCTGTTTTAGATATCAGTCAGGTAGCGGATTCGAGTCCCACCTGTCGCTGAATTAAATTTCGTTATTTGTCAATGTTTGCAACAACAAAAATTAGTTCCAATGGCAAGATGTTTTATTTATCTGCCCTCTAGTATGATTTCTCTACTTACGCGCGACTCAGCTTTTCCCATGATACATGTCGCAGCAAGCGCGGCTTTCGCTCTCTAAAAACCGCGGGAAGAGGTTAATTTCTATGCAACAAAAGCGCATCGCGCGCGAGCAAAGAAACCATACTAGAGAGGCTGGTCAGACGATACAAGTAAAAAGGTTACGTTTTTGAATCAAATTAAAGGAATTGCGTTATCCAATTTCGCCACCGAGCCCACAACCCAGAGAACGAAATTGTCAATCTATTGCGTCTCAAGGAGACGTGATCCATCTACTGGACACCCTTAAGACGCAACAGATTCAAAATTTCAATCTTTAATTTGATTCGAAATAGTACAAAATGTATTAATATTATAAAGTTACGTTTTTTATTAAAAAAAAAAAGAATTTCCTATTGGAATAGAATGTAACTGAAACCTTAAATAAAAGCTAAATAACAACTCACCGTGCCTATGGACTCGCATGCAACTGGAGCTTATATCGGTGGTGACGGTGAAGTATGGGAGCCACAGGTCCTCGATGTGGACCTCCCCGAAGGTAGTCTTGATGGTGGTGTTGAACTGCCGCCCGGAGAACATCGAGGTCGCTGGGTAGGTGAGGTCGAGGAGTTGTTTACCCCATTGAGTCATTTTCTGCATGAGAAATTATTTCATATTCATTGACGGACGGGACAATGATTTCGCAATATACCTATCCTATCCAGTGTTAAAAATATGGACACACTTAATACAGTGATAAAAATTTACTATAGTTCGGCCGTTCAGAGAATGCGTTCCTGACACGTCGCGATTGAACTGACGACGTACTTTGTAATGGCGTTGCAGTTACGATAAAAATATTTTTGCTGGTTGTTTACCGTTTTAACAATTGATGAGCATTAAAACAACATTATTATATCAATAATCAATGAATTCCATCACTAGTCGTGACTAACTGATAGGTGTCAGGAACGCATTCTCTGAACGGCCGAACTTTACGATACATGAGCTCTCATGCGCCTCCAAAGTATTTACAAGGATTACCAAAGTGTTCATAACTCACAATTAGAGATGGGCGCCGACTCAAAATTAAAAAATGGCGCAAGGCCGTTTTTTGAAAAAATTGCATCAATAGATCTTAAATGTTTGAAGCCAGAAATAAAACAAGACATTTGAAATATACGTACAACCTACCGTACAACACACATGTTAAATATTTTACAGCTACAAACACGATCTCTCAGCATTCAAAACCAATCCTGCTGTAGAAAAAACAACGGGGTTCTTAGCAGGAATCGCTAGACATTGGTCTAGGATTGCCTGGCAAGTGCAGAAAGTCCTGAGAACATATTCTTCTTCGCTCGCCAATAGGCAATCACATCCACTCTCAAAATCTTGTTATCTCCCTCGTTATTTCGCGAAATCTGATTCTGGAGACTGCTGCCGGCGCTGGCAACCAAAACTAGTGCATGGGCAACGGCGGTAGAAACTGTCATTTTGTAGTCAGTTTTGTTTTTGATGCAAACAAAACAAAAACATTTGAGCCTGTCGGTTACAAATACCACAAGATTACAACTATTGCTGTTCGCAGAAGCATTAGAAACAGTTGATAAATAATTTTTACAAACCTGTGACCACTCCCTCGCTTTTTGTGTCACCGTCGTGATATTACGTTCCATGCACCATAGAGCGCCCATGAAAGCGCCGATACTGACGCCGCCTACCATGTCTATAGGGATGCCGGCTTCCTGAAATTATAATAACGACCCCATAAGAAACATTTCATGTAAAGATGTTTGACAAGACTTACAATCTTTTAAATCATCCATCACACAAGCGATTTTTGAGCGTAGTAGGCACGACATCGCAACTGAATAGCGTTATCGCGACACTGATTGATCTCAGAAATATCGCCGCGATATTTCTGAGATCCGACAATGCCTATACTCAAAAATCTCTTGTGTGATATGGCCCTTATAAGATCTCATGTAGGGCCAAGCCTTACGCACAAGTCTAACATCGTGGTCGAAGAAAGTTATCAAGCCTGGTCTTTTCGAGGTGCTATGGTAAAAGCATAACGTCAGCAACTCTTTTCTTCGTTGCCCATATTCCCAGAATGTTGTACATTATGCTTATTTGTCCTAGTTTCACACAACGTCCAAGTCGTATAACTTTGTCTTTGACCAACTAGGCTAAGTAATTACGAGCCTCATCAACCAGCGAGCCAGCTGGGAGAATTAAGAATGGACGCTGGAGTCTGACATTTACAAAATAGTACCTAACTAGGTTTTGTCCGCGATTTGGCGGTAAAATCCTTTCTTAGTTCACCCCTACATCTTCTGTAGAATGTGTTTTCCAAGTAATGTTTTTTTTTTATTTATAATTAATGGACTTCTTACTTGTACGTTAGCACCGCATTTCCGCAAATGTCAAGTGGTTTGAGGGAGTATCTATCCATTTATCCATTCTCGAGGATTGTTTTTGAGTAAGAACACAACTGAGATGAATTGTGGAGCCTCGTGGCAGACTGAAACGCGAACCGCGCGAACACCACGCGAAAGACGTGTGTTCGGGGCAAACCCTGCAACGTGAATCCCAATTTATGTTACTATCTTCAGTGGTTTAGTCTGTCAGTCACGGACACGGAACTGTTTTATATGTATAAATATATTACGTTATACCTGTATAGCTCGTATCATGCCGACATGTGCCGCCCCTCTAGCGCCTCCCCCGCCTAGCACGAGCCCCACCGAAGTGCCGGTCAGCCAGCGAGCCAGCCGCGAGAAGTCCGAGTGGACGCCCGCTTCTGACATACTTTACATAGTTACTAGTGACGTCATACCTGTATAGCTCGTATCATGCCGACATGTGCCGCCCCTCTAGCGCCTCCCCCGCCTAGCACGAGCCCCACCGAAGTGCCGGTCAGCCAGCGAGCCAGCCGCGAGAAGTCCGAGTGGACGCTCGCTTCTGACATACTTTACATAGTTACTAGTGACGTCATACCTGTATAGCTCGTATCATGCCGACATGTGCCGCCCCTCTAGCGCCTCCCCCGCCTAGCACGAGCCCCACCGAAGTGCCGGTCAGCCAGCGAGCCAGCCGCGAGAAGTCCGAGTGGACGCTCGCTTCCGACATCAACACTTTGCTGTAGAGCTCGCTCTGAAATGTTTCGTCGATATAATCAGCAACGTGGGCAGTAAAATATAGCTTAGATTTAGGTGGATACCAGTAACTATGTGTGGAGTTATTTATTAGTTTACAAGGTCTAACAAAATTAGCTGAAACTATTTTAAGGGGATGATCAGACCATCAAACTGAACAACTTTCTCTATGGGACCAATATCGAAATCACGAAAAAAAAATCTGCCATCCCATACATTTGGGTTGAGTAGGTTTGTATGAAACGGCTGATTTTTTTTGGGCAATTTCGATGTTGGTCTCATAGAGAAAGTTAAAATAGTTTCAGGTTATTTTGTTAGACCTTATATATGGAGTTATGTGCCGTAATGCTTAGATCAAAGTAAAATTAATGGATAGGCCCAAAGCGCGTTAAGTTGAAGCACACAACTAGTACACTTTGTACATACAAACTAGCACACTTGTCTGTCATCTCGGTACATATTTGAAGTATACCTGTCATTTGTTTTGCCTCATTTTTCTGGTTTGAAATGTTCGCGTAAGGTCTATCCATTAATTTTACTTTGATCGATGTATAGCGCATGTTGAGCCAGTGCACCGTGCCGGTCGGTTCACTAGTGTGGTGATGTAATGTAACATGTAACTACGATACTAACGATGCGGTACTGGCTCTTGCGTGTGAACATGCGGTGCGGGCACCGCACGTGGTGGTGCTGGCTGACCCAGGAGCGCATGTTGAGCCAGTGCACCGTGCCGGTCGGGTTCACTCCACCTTCACGGCGGAGAAGCACCAGTTCCTTCTGTGTACGGATCGCTAGACGCTCGATTTCTTTCTCGATCTGCAAATGGATACACATGAATGAGATTAAAAACTAATTCAAATAAAAATTGCTAAATTCTATATCGGACGGGTCTTGAACAGGCAAGCTGTCAATCTGGGGTTATTTGAGTCCAACTTAGCAACCAAAACTCTGTCGATACCTTTCGATCTGCAAATGGATAATATTATACGAATATTAAAATTTTCTAAACTCTGTATAGGACTGGATTTGAACCCAACCATTGATACTTCTTTCGTCACCAAGGAAAGATTTTTCTTTATTTAATTTGCTTTATAATAGCACAGATATGACGAAAACATGTTAATAATCAAAATATTTCAAATAAACGTCTCTATAATAGAACGCACTAAAGCACACCATAAAAAATTACAGTATAATAAACTCACGAACACCTTGGCCTATTTAGGGTTTCTGAAAGGAATTTGGCGATAACAAAACACATAAAAGAATCGCATAAGGCTTAGAATTTAGTTCATTTCATTCAAATCTTTTTGGACCATCATTTATGAAACTGCAATCAAATGAAAAGTAAAAAAAAATGTTAAACTTACTTTGCCGATGCTCGGTTGTTTATCACCCAGCGCCACGATAAGAATGCAGTCGGCTTGTCGAATACAGCGCTGAGTCCACTGCGTCAGGCTCGGGTCACACTGATATAACGCCACCTGCAAATTATTCACTAAGTACACAATGAACAGGGTGTCAATTTAAATACGTCACGTTACGTTTGAGTTTTAAGAGTTAGATATCGAGTCTCGTGGCTAAGGGGGTAACAAGAAGACGTTTCGTCGGCTTGCGATTTTATTGGCCACGTGGTGGGCTTTTCTCTCTCTTCTCTCTCAAGGTAGTGGGCTTGTTACCATGATAATCTGGATCTTAACCGCCTGGCCACGGGACAGGCCGAACGGCGGCGCGAATTGCGATTTTAGAATACACTGAGCGTTGTGTCCTACTATAACGTGTATAAGTTCGCCCTGTCCAGGCCGGGTAGTTAGCTGAAGTAGTGTCCGCAGTATTTCCTAAACATACCTTATGTTTATCTTCTTGTTGTGCTAGCCAGGAGCTAAGCCTATATTCATTATTAGGGTCCATGATGGTCAGCCCGAGAAGTTTCCTTATCACGTCTGAAGTAAGCCGGACCGTGGGACCTGTTCCAACAAAAAACATTTAAGAAAGCAGGCCTGCAGGGCACAGGCCTACCCTCAAGAAGGGTGTACGGGCGTTAGTCCACAACGCGTGCCCAATGCGGATTGGTAGACTTCACATACGCATAGTAATTTCTTCTGCAGCGAATGTATAGGTTTCCTCACGATGTGTTCCTTCACCGTTTGAGAGCAGTCGGTAATTACGCATACATAAGTTAGAAAAACTCATTGGTACATGGCATGTCATCCGTGCGGATTCGAACCCGGATCTCAAGATTGAGTTTTCATAGCTCTCCGCAAAGCGCCACCGACGCACGGACAATATTAGAACAATATAGGGTCCAAATTAATATGCTGACACTTTTTTAAGGGAATGATCAGACCATCAAACTGAACAACTTTCTCTATGGGACCAACATCGAAATCGCGAAAAAAAACCTGCTGTCCCATACATTTGGCTCGAGTAGGTTAGCAGTTTTGTATGGGACAGCAGATTTTTTTTTGCGTTTTCGATGTTTGTCCCATAGAGAAAGTTGTTCAGTTTGATGGTCTGATCATTCCCTTAAAAAAGTGTCAGCATATTAAGAAGGACCCTGTATGTATATTTCTTTCGTACAAATGTTTCCTGTCCCAGCAGGGGTGACTCACCGATAGCGCACAGTGAATGGTACAGCTCGTACGTGAAGGCGGTGAGGGGTACGTCGTCGCTGACGGGTACTACAGCCACCGTGGAGAAGTTGTGTTGTGACGGACGAGGCTCGAGCGGCGCCGCGCCCCCGAGACCCGCTGTCGGCTTCTGCCACGAACCTGACGAAAGATAACGCTTATTTAGCTCGAGATTCATAGCATAGACCCTGACTTTTTGATACGGACCCGTTTAATTCTTAGTTCGAACACCAGTATGTCAAAATTTATACATTTTCAACCCTATTTAGACTAAGCTTAAGCTCAAAAGACGTCATAAACCAATTTTTTTTATTCCAAATCATATCACATAGATACAGTTGCCGGCAAACTTCTTGAGCAAATCTATGGCTGCGCAGAATAAAATTTGTCACCCCCCGCCGCTACTGCCACCCCCCACCCGTTTTTCAAGATGTTTGCCGGGTACTGTAGCTTTCAGACGTCATTTTTGGATTCAACCACCGCGTCGGAAGGTGATCCGCTGTAATTTTCTTTTGCAAACAGACTACCATTTTACAGGTTTATAAATTTACTAGTGTTTACCCGCGACTTTGTCCGCACAAATTATATACCTACCAGATTTTAAGTCAGATCATAAGCTATCAAACAAAAAAAGTTTCATCAAAATCGGTTCGGTAGTTTTAGTGTGATGCGCGATCAAACAAACAAACTAACAATTATGTCAATAGATGGCGCTGCACGTCATTTAAATCGCGCTATCGAAGTATTATTAGAGTTTATTGAAGTGAACCGCTACTTTTTTATTCGTCATGATATTACGGTTTTATAATAGTTAAGATTAGTGTTCCGCGTGGACCTAAACACTGTACCGAAAACGTCTCGACCGCGGCGTCATACATTTTGTTTTGTAAACGTCTCCTTTGTAGGAATGCAATGTATCAATCGTGAGCGAGTCCGTAGCAGTGATGCCAACTTAGCAACTTTATAGCTAGATCTCTGATCTAGCAATTTTCGGAGGTCTGGCAGCTACAAATTTGTAAATCTTGTAGCTAAACTTTTTAGCTACTTTTTCTAGCAACTATTGGGATTGAGAGTTTTTCAAAGCCAGAGCCATAAAATGAACGAAAATGGAGAGAGAAATAAGGGCAAACCATGAAAATAGCTAAATATTTTGTTCATTTTCTTTTCCTTTGTACTATATTTCACTCTCGTTCTTACTTGTTTTTTTGTTCTGGAAGCAGTCGGAAACACTGTCGGTTTTGTCCTTACATCTGTTTTTACGTCCAATACATACATTTTTCAATCTTAACTGTATAGAATGAGCAAAAACATGGCTATAACATGATAATAACCCATAATATTTTGAGAAATTAAAATAAATTTCAAAGTTTGGCGTTGTTTTAATCGATTTTGATGTTTAGCTACTTCTAGCAACTTTTATAGGAAAGAAAATTGGGCAATCTAGCAACTTTTCGTGAACTACCTAGCTACAGCCCTAACATACCAGTTGGCAACACTGGTCCGTAGTCCGGCTCGCACTTGGCCGTTTTTCATGTGGCCGTGACCACAACCTTTTTTTAGGGCTGGATCCGCGCCTGAGTATACTCGTAATGATGCAAATGCAGAATAATCTGAACATAAAGGTACAAATGTCGGATTTACTTTGGATGAATATTTTCAAAAGAAATTACAAAACCACTTCCTGCAACACGAGAATATTTGTCGTAAGAAAACTCGTAAATAAATAAATGTCACCTAAAATCCTATGGCCCAACAAGTTGATGAGCCGGGTCACCACGACTGGGAATCTAAGTTTGATCGCATTGAACAATCCTTCAGGCAACTTGGCCAGCTCCGAGTCTCTGACCGCCATCACTGTCGTGCTGCGACGGGTTTGCGTTACCATCTCCACCTGCGAGATATATTACAAATACAATATACTACGAATAAAGAACAATATAGGGTCCTTTTTAATATGCTGACACTTTTTTAAGGGGATGATCAGACCGTCAAACTGAACAACTTTATCTATGGCACCAACATTGAAATCGCGAAAAAAAATCTGCTGTTCCATACAAAACTGCAATCCAAATCGAGAGAAATGTATTGGACAGCTGATTTTTTTTTGGGATTTCGATGTTGGTCCCATAGAGAAAGTTGTTCAGTTTGACGGTCTGATCATCCCTTTAAAAAAGTGTCAGCATATTAAGAAGGATCCTGTATATACAATACTAGCTAAGGACAGGGATGCATGGAGGATAAAGGGGGAGGCCTTTGCCCAGCAGTGAGAAGAGGCGATTGCCCTGTAGTGGGATCCTAAATCCTATAATTTTTTACAACTTAATAGGTACAATCTTAGATCAAAGTAAAATTAATGGATAATCACGCGAACATTTCAAACCAGTAAAATGAGGCAAAGCAAATAAATGCTATACTTCAAATGTGTACCGAGATGACAGACAATTGTGCAAGTTTTTATGGACCAATTACACTAGTTGTGTGCTTCAACTTAACGCACTTTAGGCCTATCCATTAATTTTACTTTGATCTAAGGTAAGCTATGAAGCTTAGTTAACACTAAATCTGTTAAATCCGAAATAGATTAAGGCTGGGAAACTAAGAAGATAAGACTTTCAGTACGGCCTTTCATTAAGGGGCTACCTGCCGGTTTTGGGTAATTTTGTAACCATTTTATTCATTAACTATGGCACTTTTTGAGCTGAAATTTAAACTGAACCATCTACAGGATATGATAAGTGATGTGGTTTTTCTAGAAATCGATTTTAATGGATAAAACCGAAGAAAAGGGACTCTAAAGTCACCCCTTTTTTTCCAGTTGTAACCATTTTACTCTTACATTTTTAATCGGAACAAAATGAAAATTTACTATATTGTTCACAATACAATTTAGAATGATGTGGTTTTTTTACTTTTTTGAAATTAATAAAAAATCATCGAATTTTTCAAAGAAAACAGCAAAATTCTGACCGGAGCCACGCGCTCTTTCTCATCGATTAGTATGGAGTGTGAGTGAGAGGAGAGTGGTCCACGGCTGATACGCCTTAATCTCTTCGATGCTTTTCGATCGCCTTTTATTCTGAGTTCATTTAAGTTATATGTGAAAAACTATACTTACAATGCCAACCAGGTCTCCCTTGCCGTATTCGCCGACGAGCTCCTTCTTGCCGTTGGGGTGTGTGATCACGGACCTCAGCCGGCCGCTCAGCACTATGAACGTGGAGCCGGACTCCTCGTCCTGCCGGTACACCGCCCGGCCCGACTCTAAGAACACCTGGGGAGGAAAATGTTTGAATTTATTAAAAATATTGCGTAGGTACACCAGTCTTAAAAGTCAGGTTCCGTGAAAACGGGTCCCTATTACTAAGCCTACGTTGTCCGTCCGTCCGTCCTATCTATTTAGGGCTGTAACTTTTGAACCGTAATATCTAGACAGTTGAAATATGCTTTACTACGGCGGATTTGTTACCAAATAATAAAATTGTCAAAAAGTTAAAAATTAAGGAGGGTTCTCAACAAGAAACTAGTTTTTATCAACGTTTTTTCTTTACGCTCTATCTTTAAAACGGTAATACATACAAAAGTCAAACTTGGTGTGATTATAGATCAAACTCTACAGTATAACAACAAATAATAAAAACCGGCCAAGTGTGAGTCGGAGGGGCGTTCCCTACGTCTTAGAGAGCAGACCGATGCGCGAGAAGTGCTTAGCGCGAGTGTCACTCACCCAATCGAGAGCGAAGTCAACTTGGCGCACGAAGGGCGACAGTCGTCTGACGACAGTGTTCGCTATGTGCAGCACGACGGAGGGACGTTCCCGCATTATGCTGTACACTGTCGTCTTAGAGAGCAGACCGATGTGAGACAAGTTCTTAGCTCGGATGTCACTCACCCAATCGAGAGCGAAGTCAACTTGGCGCACGAAGGGCGACAGTCGTCTGACGACAGTGTTCGCTATGTGCAGCACGACGGAGGGACGTTCCCGCATTATGCTGTACACTGTCGTCTTAGAGAGCAGACCGATGTGAGACAAGTTCTTAGCTCGGATGTCACTCACCCAATCGAGAGCGAAGTCAACTTGGCGCACGAAGGGCGACAGTCGTCTGACGACAGTGTTCGCTATGTGCAGCACGACGGAGGGACGTTCCCGCATTATGCTGTACACTGTCGTCTTAGAGAGCAGACCGATGTGAGACAAGTTCTTAGCTCGGATGTCACTCACCCAATCGAGAGCGAAGTCAACTTGGCGCACGAAGGGCGACAGTCGTCTGACGACAGTGTTCGCTATGTGCAGCACGACGGAGGGACGTTCCCGCATTATGCTGTACACTGTCGTCTTAGAGAGCAGACCGATGTGAGACAAGTTCTTAGCTCGAGTGTCACTCACCCAATCGAGAGCGAAGTCAACTTGGCGCACGAAGGGCGACAGTCGCCTGACGACAGTGTTCGCTATGTGCAGCACGACGGAGGGACGTTCCCGCATTATGCTGTACACCGTCGTCTTAGAGAGCAGACCGATGCGTGAGAAGTGCTTAGCGCGGATGGAGAAGAAGCTCGGCTCGCCTGTTAGCACCGCTAAGCCGCCTTCGACTTCACCTGTGAAAATAAGTAATGTTTTAAGGCCGCTCCACATTCGGCTTGAATCGCGGCTCAAATCGCGGCGCGAATCACGCGTGAACTCTTCTTGGATCCACATTCGCAGTGTTATCACTACGCAGCTTTCGCGCGTTCGAAGGCTCTGTGACGCGGCCCAAAAACCGACAAAAAGTGGTGAACAAAGCGCGAACCCGCGAAAAATATGCGAATCGGCTCCACATTCACGTTTTCGAGCGTTCGCGCGTGATTTTCTCAGTACACAGGACATTTTGAAGTGCATGCTAAACACAGATGCACTCTCTCGTCCTCACCCTGCTGAATCTAATGAAACAGGAGACGGATACGATCAGGTCTGGTGTCCGGTGCAATGGCTATAGCCGGTCACCCCACGGTGAGGGCATCACATATGTTGATGATGCCTGAAGGAATTACCTTCTTAAGACAACCCTCTGGGTTTGTGCTCTTCGAAGCAAGACACCACACGGCAAATGTGTACATACAAGCATCCATAGAAGAAAGGATAATCCAAAATAATGAACGTACCAGGGTAGGCGGTAAACATGTGTACTTCACCATCTCCCTCGGCCACCCTCTGCGATACTAACAAAGCTCCTGACAGCAGATACACCAGCGCCACATCCTGTACACAAAAACAACGTTTTTAAATATCTCAGATATATTCCGTATTTTATCTGGCCCTACTTTTAGAAGAATCTATTGACTACATTTAGATATTTTAAATCTATGGAAATTAGAAAGGGAAAACACCGGTTTTCTGGTTTAGCGTTCATATGTTATAGAATGTAGAACCATTGTAGAATGTGAATGAATGAGACAAATTAAAGATATGTTTTCTTTGACTAATACCCGTATTTTTAGTTGCTCTTTCGATTTCCTTTCTCTCTCTACGGGAGGAAGCGACTGAGAATACGAGTCAAAGAGTATTTATCGCATTTTGTTACAAACCTAAAAATTTTATGTTTTATGAGAGGAGAGACATAGGAAAACACTCATTCATACTAACTCACATGCTTTTGTAAATTCAAACTAACAAATTTTGTTGACATTGTTAGATTCCCAA
Organism: Agonopterix heracliana; assembly: GCA_963693445.1. NCBI lineage: Eukaryota > Metazoa > Arthropoda > Insecta > Lepidoptera > Depressariidae > Agonopterix > Agonopterix heracliana. Next base: position 19,784,581 of record OY856308.1, on the reverse strand, counting down.
AACAGCTGTTTTGTATCTTCAAAATTTCTTGTAATGAATTTCGAAATATACATAAGCGAAACCAATAAGGCGCCGATCAGACGTTGGACGTGTTTTCCGCGAACACTTTGTCCGTGAAAAATAATCAGTTTCGAACTCTAGGATTTTCAACTCCCGCTTAGGACCAAAGAGAGAAGGGAGTAGCCGAAAATCACCAATGCGTATACTCACCCTATGCCATACCAGCACAAGTTGAGCCTCGACCCTTTTTCACAATATGTTCTAAATAATATTGTTAAGACTACATTTGCTAAGGTAAGACTAGGTTCATTAGCATAATATATGCTCGCGACTAAATTCCCCGAGGGGGTAGTCAGAGATATTCTGAAACCTCAGAACATCCACACCACCATGTCCATGTTAAGACTAACGATATGAAAATTGAGACAGTAAGGGCCTGTTTCATCACTTTTGGATAAAATCTTGTTAGCTTATCCGACAGCTCATTTGACAAATTTTTTATGAAGAATATGTAAAACGATCTGTCAAATAAGCTAACAAGAGCCTATTCGGAAGTGGTGAAACAGGCCCTAAATGTTTTTTCTATTCTATTCTAAGGCGTGTTGCACACATGCGCAATTGCGCACATTTGGTTCGCCTTTTCTCTAGCATGTCGTGTCGACCCGAACACTTATGTACCGCGCCTCACACATACGTCACACAAAGTAAGTCGTAACGTAAAGCCATTCCTGTCCGCGGACAAAAAGTCCTTCGTCTGAAGTGCTCAGCGCCTTATGAGTTAGTTTAAATCCACAAAAAGAAATGAATCAAACAATGTGTCATTCAATCATAACTGTGATCCACACCCATCCAAAATACATTATAATACCTGCTTTATTTCTGGTTCACCGGGGGCATTATAATACAGCTTTTGGGAGGAAATAATAAACTGTTAATTTTATAATAAAATCAATTAAATATATATTTTTATGTTTACTTCGAATGAGAATCAAATATACATGTGGCCCAACACAGAAGACAGACAAAGGACAAGGAAATCCAGGACCCATATTCAAAATTAACGGTAGTGTGAACCGCTCAGAATGGCGCAGAACGCTCAACACGCATAACGCTCAATCCGCAAGATGTTCAAAACGCAAAATGGTTCAATTTCGCTAATCGTTTAATACGCAGCATGTTTTGCGTGAGATTTTTGAGTATGTGACGTGGTCCCTATACACCATTAATTTTTAATTAGTAACGAAACTATAAGGGCGTATTCAGACCGTGAATATGAAGAACTTTCCCTAAGGAACATGGGTCGAAAGCCGAGAAAATTTTTGGACCTCCCATAGAAAATCGATCGGAGAGGTCCAAACATTTTTTTCGTTTTTCGACCCATGTTCCTTGGGGAAAGTTCTTCATATTTGAGGTCTGAATACACCCTTAAAGTTTCGTTACTAATTAATAACTAGTGGTGTATAAATCGTCTAAGGTCCGTAACTGACAAAAAAGAGACTGGGCAACTTTGTATGGAGAGTGGCCTATGAACCAATAGAGATGGGAGTGTGGTATATTTGTTGAGAGACCTTTCCTCATGACTCACTGAAAGGCGCATTAAAATCGGCACCGAGGATTTTGAAAAAATCATGATTCAAGTTACTATGAGATTTTAGTTACCCTCAGTGTATTTTTTGAAAAGAGACTGCATGTACTCGACCACGGAGATGCTTCATCTCCATGGTCTCCTCGCAAGCCGTCAAAAACTTCACACTATACGTTTGTCATGAGTCATGACATGACATGACAGTTGTCATAACAACTGTGTGGTGTGACGTGTGCGACGGTTAGCGACGGGGCCATGGAGATGAAGAATCTCCGTGGTCTAGTTAATGCAGTCTCTTCACAAAAAATACACTGAGGGTAACTAAAATCTCATAGTAACTTGAATCATGATTTTCTCAAAATCCTCGGTGCCGATTTTGATGCGCCTTTCAGTGAGTCATGAGGAAAGGTCTCCCAACAAATCTACCTTACTCCCATCTCTATTGACTCATAGGCCACTTGCGCCCCGTCTCTTTTATCCTGTAGTTTTACGGACAAAATAATTGTTCTGGGACTTTCTTTGTTGGGCCTACGTTGTAAAATATTAGCTTACCTTATGACTCTCCTCCTTCATGATGTAAGTACCGGCCGGCAGGTCTCTCACTTGCACGTTGCCGCGCAGAATGTGATCGCTTTCCAGACCAAGCTCCTTTACAAACGCATCCGTCGCTATTTGTATTAGAGCCTGTGGGACAATATTATTTACAATTAATTTATAGCCTGACCAGGAAAATAAAAAACCTGATTTGGGGGCGCTGCAATCGACTGTCACCTTTAATGTTAGTTTTCCAAGTACAAAATTAGTTCCAATGATTTTCCGCAACATGGCGAGGTTTTTTATATTTCTGGTCAGGCTTAAATTCGTGTCGATGACATGACAGAGAGATGACAGAGATTTGCCAATCCGAATTAGGAACTTACATAAACCAACTATCAGCCATTTGCTTTTTTCAAACAAATCAACCGTATCTCGACCTTATTTATATTAATAATGAAAAGCCTCTGGATCCGGAGCGCCAAGGTTTCTAAATGGCATCTATAAACTCATGACATCTCGCTTTTTCTAATGGACATTTGTCTCGTAAGTGTGAATAGATGTAAAGCGATTTCATGTCTAGCTTTACCTATACAGGGTCAAACTTAATATGCTGACGGTTTTGTAAAAAGATGATCATACAATCAAACTGAACAACTTTCTCTATTGGACCAACATTGAAATCGGGAAAAAAATATGGCTCGAGTAGGTTTGCAGTTAGGTAGGTTTTTTCGCGATTCCGAAGATTGTGCCATAGAGGAAGTTGTTCAGTTTGACGGTCTGATCATTCCCTTAAAAAGTGTCAGCATATTAAGACAGACCCTGTATATTAGATCCTTAATCATCTACCCCTTATTTTTTCCATGGAAACTTGTCGATAGTTCGACTTTGTTACTTTGCGTATGCCAAAATGAGTGCTCATGACGGATTTTTTGTTTTGTCGCTTTATCGAGCGTGGCATGCTGGCCTTACTGAGTGCGCCGGAAGATTTGTTTCTAAATGATTGTCATAATTCGAATAAGGTTTTTAGATAGGACAACTAGTCAGATCAGCTAGTGTTGAATAAATCTTGTTTACCTGTTCGTCAAGGTTTTCGGTGTTATGTTTCTTGAAAGACGACCCCTCTTTAGGTCTCTGGAAAGACGAATTCGGCTGCACATCGGGCTGTTGCTGCGAACAATTACAAAAACATTAATCAGTTCAGTCGTTATGCTTGCTTGCTTGACAAAGCTGGCGCGTGCCTCACATTTACGCCATGCCTTTGTCTCACAAAAGCATTGCGTAAATGTGTGGCACGCGCCAGATTTTTTATTTACTCGACCTGTACTGGCGCTACTTTCAAGCTTCCTCTAATATAGCCTTTCCTAATCCAGTCCATTCTAGTAACACCACACATCCATCTCAACATTCGCATCTCTGCTGCATTCAATCGTTTTCATCCGTCAGCCCAACACTCCGAACAATACATAATATGGGAGCAAACTTGTCAGAACAAAATAAAATCTCTGAGTCACGTTGCAGGAATTGACCCGAGCACACATCTCGCGTGGTTTTCGCGCGTCGCGTTTTTGCCTGCCACGAGGCTCCGCAATCCCCAATCTCTTCTTGTTCTTGAACAAAAACAATCCCTGAGATTGGGATAGATACTCCCATAAATTACACTTGACACTGGCGGAAATGCGGTGCTACGCACAAGCAAAAAGCCATTAAATATATAAAAAAAAAAAAAAAAAAAAAAAAAAAAAAAAACGGTTGTTCTATACTATCGTAAAGGATTACCGAGATTCTGGCTTGCCGCATGCGGGGTCCATTGTGTCATGTGTACGTATTTGTATTTGTATACTAAACTGCAATGCCTACTTGACTCAAACGTATGGAACAGCTGATTATTTTCGTTCTGATCTGAAAGTTGTTCAGTTTCACTTTTCCTTACACCCTGTATAGGTTCATAATAATACGATTCAAATACGGAACCACATACTCCCATATCACGGCACCCACGAGGTAAATACGAGGTCTATTAAACAATATCACAAATTATTACCTGCGGTGTATTAGAAGTAATATCAGGAACCATGTCCGGCCTGGGCTTCCTGCCTTGTATGTGTATGGGAGAGGAAACTTGATGTCCGGTTTCCGGCTGCATGCGATGTTACAAAAACAAACATTGTTGTGTTAGTATACTATCTAGGGGGGTTATTATAAAATACGGGGTAAGAAAGATCCGACCTTAAAATTATGCACCTACGTTATGTACCTAATTTTACGGTTGGATCTTAGTAACGGGTAATTGTAATGTTTAATTAGAAGAAAACGAACACACACACTAAGGTTATATTATAACTATACTTCATTAAAGCTGGCAAGAATAGATAACAGTTCAAATAAAACAAAAAAGCACCTTTATAACGCATTCAATCATGATTTTGCCATTACGTATTTGGCGATATCCTAATCACATATATCCTTAGATCAAAGTACAATGTATGGAACGGCCCAAAGCGCGTTAAGTTGAAGCACACAACTAGTACACTTTGTACATACAAACTAGCACACTTGTCTGTCATCTCGGTACATATTTGAAGTACTTATATTTGTCATTTGTTTTGCCCAATTTTTCAGGTTTGAAATGTTCGCGAAAGGCCCGTCCCTTAATTTTACTTTGATGTAAGCATAAATCTGAGTTTAGTAGATTAAGCAGACATTGTTTTGTAATGCTTTATATTGGCAATACAATATTTTTCTATTCTATTCTACTGTATATCAAATGAAACATCAATACAAACGAGAGAAGAGAACATGTTTAACTTACCAAATGTTCAGGCACAGGTCTCTCTGAATGGTGAGGAGAGTGCATTGTTGTGCTGTTGTCCTGAGTGGGGACCTTGCCGGTCTTGCCCGGCGACGACCCGACTGTGGTCGGACGACGTTTTTCACGGCCCTGTACAAATTAACCATACATTAGCCGGTGAACCATTGACATAAGTACGAAATAATGGACACCGGGTCCAGTACACAATTCTCGAAAAAAGTGTCCTATATAAACCAACCAAAAACATTGAAAATGCTGAAATTGTTTGTCATTTTGCTTGCATAGTTTGTACCCCATTGAGGCAACGCGTGCCTGCGCGTAGTCGGCCGATCAAACGAAGACTGTCGCGTGATTGGTTCACGCTCATCGGTTAATTTAAGTTCAATTGAAATGAATCACTTACAGGGTTGACCAGTTCGGCGCTCAATCCAAGGTACTGATGAAGCGCTGTGAATGTTACTCGTTGTAAACGCACCATGATAATCTGCAAATTTATTATTAAACCTTAAATTAAACAATCATAAGGGTGCCTGCACGGACCTGAAAGAAATACGGACCGAGTATTGCACTAAAAAGATGTGAAGCATGCAACGTAATACAATCTCGTTTGTTCTACAAGGGACCTACACTCACACAGATGCACTAGCTCTAGGCGCAGGTCCGACAACCCGTCACCTTATGTACCGCGTGACAGCACGCACACAAATGAAATGGGTGCTTCACTCATGATTAGATGACATTCCGTCTGGTTCTTCTTTTAAGTCTGTGGGTGCCTGTCCATTGACGCGGAAATAGGCGGCTCAGCTCAGAGGTTTCATGCAATCTTATTGGTTAATAAAACTCAGTTTCTCCGCTCCGCCGCCTATCTCCGCGATAATGGACAGGCACCCTAACATTAAACTACAATGGCATTCCAATTCTAGGATCATTTTTGCAACACTCATGTTTCGTAGAACTTCAAACTTCAAAAAGCATACGGCTAAAAATGGCCCCTTTTTTTCTTTTTGCCTATTTTTTTAGCGCCGACATCGATTCAACTTTAATATTATAGTTTAGAATAAAGTTACAAACAACACTTGTTATGTCAAGTATATCTCTAAACTTAGCCCGAACGGAGATATAAAGGCTTGAAGTAAACGTAATGAATATAATTTGCAACTTCAAGCCTTTATATCTCCGTTCGGACTGTGTTAATGGGTATACACGTTTTAACAAATTTTGTTTGTTACTTTATTCTCAACTAAAATATTCAAGTTTGGTCGATAAGGCGCCAACCTTCCATACAAAACCCGCATTGTCATTTGCCAGTAGTAGAATCAAAGAGACGTTATCGATCATGATTCTTAAGAATTCTGTTTCTCTATGGATATGAAAACCTTCCTTTATTTTCTGTCAAGTGAGAGTAAAAGAGATGGTAAATAGGATGGTGTAGGTAGATATTACTGTTATTACATACCTGTATGACCCTAACGAAAATGTCAGGATATTCTTTGAAAACTTCTTGAAAAGCTCTCATTGGCAGTTTTATAACTTGCGAATCTTCCAGAGCCTTCGCATTCACTGTTTTGTACGGTTGAGAGTTACCCTGTAAATCAAAACAGTTTATTATTAGCCAAATACATATCCTAATCATCACATTCTTATCATCACTACAACGCATACGCATATGCTCACGACTATATTCCCCGAGGGGGTAGTCAGAGATATTCTGAAACCTCAGAACATCTACGTTTCACCAGTAGTACCGAAACTCTGTCCAGTGTGACGGGGGGTGAGCCCGTCGCCACTTATAATGGACAGTGGGTACAGTACATGCCTCGAAATTGAAGCTTGCAGGTTTCCTCACGATGTTTTCCTTCACACAACAACACAATAAACCACAACAACACAACCACTACAATTAAGGGTCGGCACTACCTACGGCCCGTTTGACATATCTGTCAAAAGAAAAAGACCGGTGGCCGACAACACTCAACCCTATCTTATAAGATTAATGAACAAATCAATTTTATAGCTAAATTTGGCAATAAGTTACTAGCAAAAAACTTGGTTGGCCGCGGCGCAGCTTGGCTGGCATGGCACGTTTACTGGTGTGAAGGAAAACCCTGGTGACACAACATTTTACCTCGTTGAATTAAAGGACGGATCTAGTCTGTTGGGCTAGAGGCCAATTAGTAAGGCCTAAAAAGTCTGGTAGGCCGCACCCTATCCTGGCAGGTTCATAAGTCCGACCGAATTTAGGGTACCTACTACCCGGAAGGCAGATTTTACCTCATTAAATTAATGTTGAATGTTTGGTCGTACGTGGCAATACTCCTGCACCTGCAGCATCTGGATTTGAGGGCCGTAGGTCGAAATTGACATTTACAGTAACAGTACAGTACCGTGATGGACCAAAAATGTGACTGATCAAAGATCATCCCTGGTGGGTCCCAACCATATATACAGTATTACTAAGGCTTAAAAAAAACTTTAAATTATTATAACAGAGCAAACTAAAACTTATAACAGAATAATGTTATAATTATAAGGCCGGATTCGACCAAACTTAGATTTATAGAAGAGTAACTATACAAGGAACAATTTTACTTTTGGTGTTTACAGTACTAAAAGAACGAATTTATAATTCACCGAAAGAAAGAGGTCGTTGTATCCGTACTTATTGCAATGTGAGGTTATACAGTTTTAATTTGTTAGGTTTCTTTTTGTTATAATTTTTTTAATTATGTGACATTGACATTTTCATTTAGATTAGGGTTGGCAAAACGCAAAATCAGTTTACTCTATAGTAACAAGTGACTTAATCTAAGAATTATATTTACTCGCGTTTGGTCGAATCGGGCCTAAGTTTAATATTATTGGTATTAGCAAACTAAGGGTTTGTAATCTTTTATCATCATCATCATCTTCAGATATGTTTTTAGCACGGAATAAAAGTTAATTTTGCAGTAACTGGAGCGATTGCCTTCAAAAACAACTGCGCAAAAGGACATCAGTGTGACTACTTTTAGTAGATTTCTACTTTATTGTTAGATTTAGGGCAAAGAGAACGATAATTTAGTAGTGGGCAATTCTTTAGTAGATTTTAGTAGAATAAAAATTTGGTATTCGAAAGTTTTATCAAAAATGCAAGGATTCAGGCTAAAAAAAATCTAAGCTGACAATACAAATGGCTGTAAAACAATTAAACAAAAAAAAACCATTGCAGGGTTTGCATGTTTTCCGGAACTGGTTCACTTTTAGACGGATTTAAATTCTAGAGGCATTTTGGGTAACACTTAGCCAAATGTGTTTTTTTTTTACTTATTAATGTGTTTTTTTAATTAATTTATAAGTTTTATCGACAAGTTCTGTGCACTTTTGTCATAGGACTTTGAGGGCTACAGGGCCGAGAAAGTAAAGTCATTTCAAAAATTATGATCTGAGGTCTGTGGATCGTAATAAGGATGCCCGGGTGGTAAAAATAATATTTGGACTTCTTCAGAAGATCGACTCCTGACGGATTCAACGGCCCGCGTAAACTATGACAGATATGGTTATGGACCTCAAACAAATGACATAGAGGACCCTAATCAGATTTGATTGGCGGTAAAAAAAATCCAAAATATCGAAATCCAAGATGGCTGCCATGGAAATTTCAAACGCCAAAGCAGCTTTAAGAATATGAAATCATTTTGTTTTGATTTTCAAATTCATACATACAAATTTCATAATCTTTGAAATGCTGTTACTTTCTCGGCCCTGTAAAGGTTAAGTCCTATGACAAAAGTGCAAAGAACTTGTTTTGTAGAAAATTTTATCCGATTTAATTTGTCTCTACAAAACTTTTCGATAACGTAAAAATCTGAAAAAGTCACCTTTAGAGCCCCCCTCTCCCCTTCCTCGAGCCTGCAAATTCGGGAGTGCCAACATCGAAATTCGTGCAAAATGCCGCTAAAATGATTAAAATAGCAATTATAGAGAAAAGTGAACCAGACTAACACAGAAAACAGTACTAAATTTAAACTTGCATAGGGACAACCCAATTTAATATTTATTCAGATTTATTTGAAAATTGAAGCATCCATGTTACAAAGTGATGAAAACCAATAAAAATATACAAAAATGCGAAAATAACATGATGAGCGTTCAATAACATTTATAATATGTTGTTCAAAAACGTGTTTTATATTAAATTAAGCCATCTGGAACGACATAAATAATAATTGGTAGAATTTGAAACAGGACTTGGTAGATTTTGGTAGATTCTCTGAAAAAAGTGGTCAAGCTGAAGGATATTGCGCGACAAAAGAACACACAAAAGAATTGCACAAAGTTATTTTAAAAACTAAAAAGTTACTTACAAAGGGCACTGTTTGGTAGTTTTTGGTTCATAATTCATATTGTATTGTCTACGGGGTGAGTCTGTTGACATAAAATATAAAATATTTGTTTTGCAAAAGAGGTGCATTCGAATCGTAAGCGGAATTAAGTCCAACAGGGTGTCAAGCCGATCCTTGTTCACCTTCTTTAAATTGCTCACTGTGACAGCTTTGTATATCCTTGAGCTGTACAAAATCGTGAGACGATACCCCGACAAATTCCCAAGTAAACCCCCATTCCGTAGCAAAAGACTAAATTTAACTCGCAAAAATGAGCTACTACTGGTACCAAATTACCGACTAGAATCGATGCAAAGAACTACAAAGTCGAATGCTGTTTTTGTGTATAATAAAATACCAGATGACATTAAAGCCTTTTATTAAGCCATTAATTAATCGAACAGTGTTTTAATAACATTTAACTGATTTTATGCGACATTTAATTTGATTGTAGTAGTGAAAGGTGGTAGTTATTGACTGGCACCTATTGTTTAACTCTGTTTTTTTTTCTTTATGTTTCTAAATTATATTGTAATGTGACTAATACTCTGTACTTACCATCTGTAACTTATGTACCTACCTACAATTTAAGGTAAATAAATGAAATGAAATGAACCAAAACAAAAAGTACCAAAATAACCATAAACTACCAAAAAGTACGAAAAAGTACCAAAATAACCATAAACTACCAAAAAGTACCAAAATAACCATAAACTACCAAAAAGTACGAAAAAATACCGAAATAACAATAATCTACCAAAAACTACGAAAATCTACCAAAATAACCAAAAACTACGAAAATTTACCGAAAATTACTGAAAGAACCAAAAACTACCATTAATTACCCAAACTACCAAAATAACCAAAAACTACCAAACAGTGCCCGGAAAGAAAATTTTGTGAAATTCCTTTGTGTTGTCTTGTGTCGCGCAATGTCCTTTCGCGCAAAATTCTGTCGTGCAAATGTCTTTTGAAGGCAATCGTTTGAGTTACTACTACGGCACACAATTCACTCTTATTCCATCTTTATGTACAGGGTGAAATTGATATTATTAGCATCCTTTTAAACTAAAAGTCTACTCATCAAATTGAACCACTTTTACTACGGGAGAAAACCGATCGGATAAAAAAAAATCTGCTGTTGCATACATTTGAATCGAGTATTTTTTATTGCTCCGATCGGTTTGCTCCCATAGTAAAAGTTGTTCAGTTTGATGGGTAGACTCTTAGTTTAAAAGGATGCTAATGATATCAAATTCACCCTGTATAACATATCTGACGATGATGATGATGATAACAGATTATCAATCGTAAGTTTGCTAGTACCTACCAATAATAATAAACTTATAATTATTCTGTTATAATAATGGGGACAAAAATTAACGTGTAATAGTCGTCCAATTTATAAAATGTACTTCTAAGTCCACAATATATAGTGACGGGCAACTACGGAACCTTACACTGCATGTAGCCCGACACCCACTTGCCCGGTTTTTTATTATAAGTTACTTTGCGACCTTAGCTACAAAATGGATCTGTTCATTAATCTTCTAAGACAGGGTTGGGTGTTGCCGGTCACCGGTCTATTCGCAATGATTTCGAACGATTGACGGCCCATAGTAATTTGTATGAAGAAAAGGTCCAAAAAAATATGTGATTTTTGGTAACAAATTGCAAAAAAACTAGAAGTCTTATCGAAAAACTGATTTGTTTAAAGTGTTCTTTGATGTTTTGCCATTGATTTGAAATATATTTTGTTGTTTTATTTTGTTTAACTAAATCACAGGACTCGGAACGCGGCAGTGCTATTCTAGAGTTTTTCATGAAATTCTCGATTACTTTCTGATGTAACTATGAAATTTTACTGAAATTTTTTTTGTTCATCTTGTACTTCATCTTTTAAAGAAGCGATGGTATTAATTTTGTTTCGAAATATAGCTATTTACTATCCTTAAAAGTCGGAACGCCGAACCCTGTTTGGCCCGATCAGGGTAGTGCCGACCCTTAAGTGTAATATAAAAAAAACGGTCAAGTGCGAGGCGGGTTACTCGCGCACCGAGGTTTCCGTACCGTTATACCGTTCCGTATGAACTTACAAAAAAGTTTTATTCTCTCCGGGACCTTTAGCACGAAAGCCATGGCGGTCCAGTGGCGAGTAACCTTGCCTGCCGTGCAGGAGGCGATGGTTCGATCCCCGTCCAAGCCGACCCGTACCAATGAGTTTTTCGGAATTTATGTACGATTTGTAACACCACTGGCTTTTCGGTGAAGGAAAACATCGTGAGGAGACCTGCATGCTTCAATTTCGAGGCATGTATTGTAACCACTGTCCATTACAAGTGGCGACGGGCTCACCCCTCGTCACACTGGACAGAGTTTCGGTACTACTGGTGAAACGTGGATGTTCTGAGATTTCAGAATATCTCTGACTACCACCTCGGGGAATATAGTCGTGAGCATATGCTTATGCTTATGCCTTCAGCACGAAATCGACTCACACTTGGCCGGTTTTTATTACTTGTTGTTAAACTGTAGAGTTTGCTCTACAATCACACCAAGCGTCATGCGTCAATGACTGTTTTTACGATAGAGCGAGAAGAAACGCTGACAAAAAATCGTTTCTTGTATGAGGACCCCCCTTAATTTTTAATTTTTTGTAATTTTTTTTAGTTTTTCGCAAATCCGCCGTAATAACACACATTCTGTGAAAATTTCAAAAATCTAGCTATTTTGGTTCAAAAGTTACAGCCCCAAATAGGTAGGATAAACCTGGCTGTCTGTCCCTTAGATCAAAATAAAATTAATGGATAGGCCTAAAGCGCGGTAAGTTGAAGCACACTACTGGTGCACTTGGTCCGTACAAACTAGCGCCATTATCTGTCAAATCTTGGGCACTTGCATACAAATTTGAAGTAAACCTTTCATTTGTTTTGCCTCATTTTTCTGGTTTGAAATGTTCGCGTATGCCTATCCATTAATTTTATTTTGATCTTGTCTGTCCAGACGGACGGACGGACAACTTAGGCTTAGTAACAGGGTCCCGTTTCCACCCTTTGGGCACGGAAAACAGTTAATTTACCGTCAGCACGTCGGTGAAACTAAGCAGCGAGGTGACGCTCTCGCCGGTCCGAACGACCTTCAACGACAAACTGCTGCCGTCTTGATTCGTTATGTACACGTTCACACGCCCGTTCTGTACTACGTACACGTTTTCGTCGGTGTCACCTGAAATATAATTTATCATTTTTAGGACATATTCACAGTAAGAATAAGAAAGAGTATCTAATCAAATTAAAGATTAAAAACTTATCTCTCAGGCGTGACTTGAACCGCTTTTTCGAAACAAACAGAATATAATCTCACGAAGGATACAAACCTTTTTTGAATAGACGGGTGTCAAAGCGTTTTATTTACGAAAAAGTCATTGTAGCAGCTTAAGGCTGCACCGAGCCTATTGTGCTGCCGCCAATCGTATTTTTTTTATTTCTTAACAATTAAACAATAATTCCAAAAAACGAGAATGTCACTTTGTAGTCATTGCTTATATTCGTTTTATCGGGTCACTGCTGATTTGTTTTTATAATGCTTGCAGTTATTATATTTTAAACGGTTTTAACGATAATAGCTACAAGCATAAAACATAATATTCCGTAATGTTTCGATAAACTGAAAACCAATCAGGACTACAATGTGACATTCTTGTTTTTTGGAAATATTGTTTAATTGTTAAGAAATAAAAAAAATACGATTGGAGGCAGCACAATAGGCCCGGCAGGGTCTTAAGTTATTGCAGTAGACTCCGTTTCGCATGTGCTGACGTCATCTTGTCAATTTCTTTTTTTTGTAAGCAGTGTCCGGGGTGTAGTGTCCAAGTTGTCGCCTGGATGTGCAAATGAATTATATTTGTATCGAATACTCACCGACTTTAAACAGAAACGAACCGGCGGGCAGGTTCAGTATCTCAGTGTGTTTGCAGAGCATCAGGAACACGGGCTTCTCGAAGTGTCCGAACACCCTGATGCTGTGCAGCATGTACAGGGCGTCCGGCGGGACTCGGTCGTCGCTCGTCAGGTCCTCTTCGAGGTACTCCGCCGGGGGTTCTAGCACCTGCAAGGTGATTTTATTATTGATTTGCCTCTCACCTTCATTCGTCTTCAGACGAGGCCTTTATCCTGTATTACCCTGCAGTAGGATACTACATGCACAGAATAGGTAATAATATACAGGGTGTTTCATAAGTAAGAATAAATTTATAAAACTCTTAAGGGGGTTGTTTCGACCGTCAAACTGAACAACTTTGTCTATGAGACCAACACCGAAATCGCAAAAAAAAAAAAATTGAATATGTATGGGACATATTTTAGCTCTAGACGATTTGTAGAGTATAGAACATACATTTTTTTTTCGCGATTTCGATTTTGGTCCCATTGTGAAAGTTGTTCAGTTTGATGGTCTACACCACTCCCTTAAAGGTTTATTTGTATTTTTATAACACCTTGTATAGTTCTACATACAGAACGGCCACTCCCCGCCCCTGTCTGACTTCAAATACCCCACCACACCTCACACTTTAGCTCTAATACTATTTTTAATAACAGAACGAACAATAAAAAGTAACGAAATATAGATAATGTTCATACGATACGTGGTAAGTCAACCCTACACATATGTCAAGGACAATTTGCACCAAGCGTTGTTTGAAGAGCCGGACCTGTGTTACAGGCTCAAACACAAACACACATACATGTATGTGCTGTAGTATTATATGTATCCTACAGCCTACTTTTCAGTATGTATACTTAGTACTTATTTGTCCCTGAAAAGTAAAAAAAACCCGCTACATGCTTCGTGAACAAAAAGAAAAACGGCCATATGCGAGTCGGGATTCGGGCAATTATTATTCCGTACTACCAGTTGTTTTCACATGGGTCGGTGGCGATAATCAATAGAAACTGACACTAAGTATGTAGTCACATAGTAACTAGAAGATATACATTTTATACTGTAACTACAGTTTATCACCTTTTATGGAAATAAAACTATCCTATACTGATCATTTTACTGGAAACTGATAAACCGCAAGCCAAGATATTGGTTTCTAGATTAGACAAAGTTCGTTAGATTTGAATAGATAAAATGAAAAAAAATGATAATTATCAAACTTCGTTTGTTTGGATGAAGAGCACTCCAATATCACTTATTTTGTAAAAACATATTATTCACTCTGCATTACCAATAAACAAGTAGGTGCGTCATGCTCATGCACGATATTTGCCCTTATTCATTCTTGTTTAAAGTCCAAAACAAATAAGGTACTTATTGTCCGTGAGGTCGGGGTATTACAAGACTGTTTGTTATGCAATAAAGAGCATTGTCTCGTTACTTTTGATACATACAAAGCACTTTTATCTTCACCTTGAAATTAGAATTGACATAGAGTTGTCGCTTCACTATACTAGGCATTTCCTTATACTGGTCCGCGAGTAAACCGTATGTGCGAATTAATTTCTGTACAACCTACATAAATGATTTCGTATTATTGTATTTGTAGTAAAAAATTAAAAGAATAAATAAGATGCTTAGGTCAATGTACTCGTGTCATTATGTTTGTCCGATTTGAACATGGGAGAATAATCATTTTTCATGTTTACAAAACATATTTAACTCGCTTCAGTTCTGTCGGAGGACAGTGGATAGGCACTTATGTAAACACACAAATTACTATAGCGTGAGAGAAATGATTATGTTGAATTGGAAATGGTTTTACTAAATTGAACTTTTAACGTAATAAAATAAGCATTGTATTAACCTAACACACATACCATAAAAACATTCTTTGATAATAAAACCAAATTCATGACAGGTATTCGAAAAAAAAATTTACGCGAATATTTAGTCAAAGTCATTAGGTTTATTGCACTTTAACTCAAATAATTTTGAACTCCAGAAACTCAAATGTCCAAAAACGATTACAGGCGGGTTCACCTCAAAAGACATTGCCCAATTCCGTTTCGCATACAAAACTGGTAAATTTAAATTTGAATTTTATAAGAATTCCCACTTGGCATACTGATAGAATTTGTTCTGGATTGACACATAGGATACTTTTTTAAAGTTCACGTAGACAGAGTCGCGGGCAATGGCTAGTAGAATAACTAAACATAACAGATAATAGATAAATAAAACAATCAAGAACCGAACCTTCAACTGCTCAGGCGCAGATTCCTTCTTCAACTGCAGCAGTTTCCTCGCGAACCTCATGACAGCTCGCCGCTTCCGACCCTGGCCGGAGTTGGATATGGACTTCACTTTCCGAAGCATTCGTCGACCGTAGAACAACATCTTGTCTCGCTTCCTGAAGCGTTTCAACGGTTCCCCTGCCGCGCCCGCTGCGCCCGCGCCGCCTGATAGCTCTGCAATGAAATTGTGTTATAGAACAACCGTAATTCATTTCGGGGTAATAAGAAACATCGTGAGGAAAGTTGGATAAGCTGAAGACGAAATTCTGATACGTATACGTATTCGTAGTCCACCAATTGGGCACTGGACTAAAGATGCAAACTCAGGGAACCCTCCCTGAGGGTAGAACTGTGCACTGCAGTGGAACGTACATGTCGTTGCATCTCATCATTCTCCTGCCCTTGTATCATTATATGGGGTCAACGCAATTTGTCGTCTTCTATTCATCTCTATTATATGTCATTTATGTACTCACTCATTTCTTAGGCCCGGAATCCACCAAAACGGAGCGGAGCGGAAGTGTATAGAAGCAAAAGCAACCAATCGAATTGCTCCATTTTCCTATCTTGATTCTATCAAGCTATTTTATTCGTTGATTTTATACATTTCAACTCCGCTCCGCTTTGGTGATATCTGGGCCTTACGCTGCGTTACAAGTATGTACCAATATTTTTTTCCGTTTCAGGACAGAATGACGTCCCAAAGTGGTTAGTAAATTACAAAAAAACCTCTCGGTTGACTCGTTCGTCATCTACAGAAACATATTATGCTGAGAAGGTTCTCGGCAAAGGTAATAAAAAACGAATAAAAAAAAAGTCGTAAAAATCGCATTTCTATTTACTTTTGTTCAGCTTGTTGGGTATTTAATTACTTTACATGTTATAAGTTAATTGATTTTCCTTATTTATTTATATACCATTTAATTTAATGATTTGATATTTACTTATTTGAATTGATTGTGAATTTGTGACCAATTTGTGGACAGTCCTTTTTTATCTGAATATCTAATATCTATCTGCCATTTTAAATTTGACTAATTACCAAATATTGTTGTTATTCGATTAGTTATAATACTTGTAATTAACATTTGCATGCCTTCATGGTAGAATATGCTGGAAAATTGTATTTTTATAAAACCTGTACCATATTTTTGCAAATAAATTATCATTATCATTTTATTTTTTATTCGAGCTAATTTCCCAGCTTTGCTTTCATCTGAGTAAATTTTACGATCAAGCATTTTTTAATAGTTGAAAATGAAAAACATATTTTTCACCAACAGTAATTTTATTTATTACTTTTGAAATTAGCAATGCTAATATTGTCAACTCTTAGAGAATATAATTATTGTTATATGGTCTAAGTGTCAACTAGCTGATTAGCAGCGCAACAAAGTTCCTAACCACTCCCATTGACAATATGGGTCGTGACATAATGGATACAGATAACCCTATTTACTGTAATTGTTTTCATACCTTTCGTCCTCCATCTTCGGTAGTAGTAGAAAAATACGACTAGTAGAGACACCACTAGGCACCCGCAAAATGACCAAAATACCTGAGAACAAACAATACAGTAATTGAAGACAATAAATTAGTTGATTGAAAAGCCGTCGCGGCTTAGTGGACAGCAGCGTCGCCTTCCGCGTATTGGGTGCAATCTACTTGGGTCTCGGAGTTTAGGCATAGCGTGTATTTTGTTCACACAAATGTCAACTGTATTCCAATGAAGTTCCGACAAAAACGATCACGATATACAAATCAGAAAAAATCTACAGTGTCATACATTGTGGTCGAGTAGGTCTAGATCTGCAGTTTTGTATGGAACGGGCAGATTTTTTTTATCGCCATTTCGATTTTGGTCCCATGTTGGCAGTGTTCAGTTTGATGGTCTGATCGTCCTCTTAAAAACCGTCAGCATGTTAGAAAGGACCCTATACAATACAGGGTCTTTCTTAATATTTATAAGGACAGCATAGCATTATACAGGGTGTTTCATAAGTAACAATAAATTTTTGAAACTCATAAGGGGGTTGTTTAGACCGTCAAACTGAACAACTTTCTCTATGGGACCAACATCGAAATCTCGAAAAAAAATATTTTAAATCCCATACATATTTTAGCTCTAGTCGATTTGTAAAGTAATAGAACATAATTTTTTTTTTTCGCGATTTCGGTATTGGTCCCATAGTGAAAGTTGTTCAGTTTGATGGACTACACCACCCCCTTAAATGTTTATTTGTAGTTTTGTAACACCTTGTATAAAGAAGGACCCTATGTTTATCGAAAATCAAAAAGTCCGAGTGACTAGGGCCAGGCCAGACTTGTAATAATTGTGAATTATTAACAAATTAGTTCGTAATAATAATTCAAAATTATTACGAACGAATGCACGATTTGTAAAACTCCAGGTAGATATTTTTTGAGGACTTTTCGGTGAATAAAAATATCACGAGGATAACCTGCATGCTTTAATTGCAAGGCGATTATTATGTCCCTGACCATTAATAATAAAGACTTTATTATAAATCTTATGAAGTAGTACAATAACCCCAGGCTCCGAAACGTTGTCGTAAGTCTGGAATGGAGCCAGTATTAGAGCGTGGAGCCTTTATAAGTACAGTACATTCATTACTTTACGCTTATTTGCAAAATGTAATTGAAGTCAAGAATTTCGCTAGTTTATTTATTTAAATACCTAGCACCTTAACTGGTATTAAATAAGAACCAGTTTTTGCAAAAGGAAGTAAATAGAACCTTGAGTTGAGAGGGACCTTGATAACAATAAACTAGAAACCCATTTTTGTCCATATCTTGAATGACGTTAAAGTTATCTTCGTCGTTTCATTGAAGTACTTAACCAAAACAATATTTTGTTAAAACATATTTATTTACATTAGGTAGGTATGTGAGGAACACGTGCTTTTGCGTGCTGGGCAGTGGGCGAGCACAACCTAACTACACTAGTTGGTATTATTTTTAATATTTACATTAGGTGAGGAAATCTACTACTACGATAGTAAATGTTCTGAAATTTTTATACAATCCTAAATATGGTACCTATATTCAGAATTTATCTGTCCACGTTCTCAAGGAATGAGATTCATGGTAATTAATTCCATGTGTTGTGTCTAAACTATTCAGACAAAAACAAAAACATTGTAAAATAATTGCGTCTGTCTACGAGTATTTACAGTTTATTTTTGTTTACCGATATTTGCAAATAAACCTATTGACACAGTATTTATACTATGGGTGGGTGGATATGGATACCGACGGCCCTATAGCTCAGTTGGTAGCGAACCTACCTGCTGATCTGAGCGTCGCGGGATCGATTTGAATCCCACTAGGGGCAAATATCTGTATGGTGAAGGGCTAGATTCTGGAACTTTAAATGGGTCTTATAATCTGTGTGACAATGTCCAAGACATTTATTAATATTTTTAACCTCCTATCTGTGCCATTGCGTTGCAATGCGGCTTTTGTTGTGTTTTTTTTTTCATAAACATCCCAGGCATACGCTCAAGAACCCACCAAAGTCTCATCGCAATTCTATTAATCTCAAACAGATATACCAACATCCATTATTATACATTTAGATTTTATGGAAGAGTCCAAGTAACGTACTGAAACCTCGATACGTCTTTTGGATTCAGGCGCACCCAGGGCCATCCTCAAGCCACTGCTGGGCAAAGGTCTCCCCAATCCCCTGTATTCTGCACAACTATCGACCAACTCTCCAAGAAGGCATCCAGGTCGTCTCTACACCTTTTTCTAGGACACCGGCGACCATCCTGGGGAACCCAGTCCGTGAATAAAATAGAAATAATAATGTATTAAAAAACAACACGGATATAAACAACCAGTATCTCACTCACAAGTACTTACAACACGAAACGTACGAGTAGATAACAACTAAACCGCAAATCAACTATAAAAACCAGCACATACCAAAATAACAAGCATGATCTTAGGACTGACATAGTCAATGAAACGACCGTTTGTTTTTGTAACGCGCGCCATACTACCGATGACCCAGAGACGCAAAAGTCCTTGCGCGCAACTTTTCATTTCTCTGTCGCAAGATGTACGCGCAAACTGGAAAATTGCGTAAAACTAACACTGGATTGCTATCATAGTAACATATTATTTCATTAGTTTAAAGCGCGGTTATTGTTTTGCTTAACTGTTATTATTATGACTAATTATTTCCGAGATAACTAAAAGAGTTGATAAATTGCGTATTTGAGTATATTTCATTGGAATAGAATAAGTCTTTTATTGTAACAAAAAATTGCACAAAAAAAAACAAGAAATGTTCCACTAATAATTTGATTCTAAAGTCTACGAATTTTTAAGATTTTCTTGAACATGAGAATAGATTACAATTAAAAAAAACCAATAGATACCTACCTAGTTATTTAAAAGAATATCACATTTTTGTTGACTCTACCACCGCTTCGGAAGGTTTTAGAGAAGATGTCCCCAGAAACTCTGAGCCAAAAAAACTATAAACATACAGACATGAATGGGAAAAAGACCAAGAATCAAAATGGCTCAAAATCTTGGCAATTACGCCATATTCCAGGCCGAGGTTTACGCTACGACGGCCTGCGCTGGAAACAACTTGCGCAAACCTACGTGAACTAACACCATTATTAACTCTGATAGCCAAGCGGCCTGGACTTAATTGTCCTAGTATAGGTACTAGCCATGGACTCACCGATAATTAAGTCCAACCTACTGCGGGACTGCATAGCGCAACTAAATGCACTAGGCCACTGTAATCAGCTTGCGGAAGCGAAAAAATTAATAAAATGATAAATGAATATGAATATGAAGGAAATTAACGGATGAATTGGCCAGACGGGGCAATGGCCCCAATGAATCCATATTGTCTGGAAATATTATTGTTTCTTATGACATATCTCTTCATAGGCCCCGAGACCTACCTCGGAATCCCGAAAAGTCTATCCCGTGAAACATTGATTAAGGGGCTACCATAGAATTTGCACAATAACAAGATTACTCACAGGCCACTGCAAATTGAATAAACACATGCATGCACTGAACTTAAGTGAATCGACTCGCTGCAGATTCTGCAGAAAGATGGACACTCCCCTACATCTTATATGTTCGTGTGGCCCACTAATGTACAAACATATACTATTCATCTAGCTTCTTCTTATCGTGTCGACTTCAAATTCTGAACAAAGTCGATAAATGTACCTAGACTTAATAGACTGCTAGATAGACAAGTTCTGGCACCAAATGCTCATTCCCTGCTAAAAACCTACTACGATTCCTGAATGCATAAAAGGGCGATCACAATAGATCAGCGATGGTCGCAATGGCATGTCCGTCAAGACCCTCGAATACCAATAATAATAATGATTGTAGAAAGACTATAAAAGCCAAGATTTAGAGACGACTTTTGAGCGTGATCAGAGATCTCACCTCAGAGCCGTGTAGATCCAGCCTTTTTGTAGGCAAAATGAAAAGGCTATCACCACTTGATACATCATTCCGAAACCCTAAATATGCTGAGAACACTGCTACAATTACTAACTAAATTTGTAACGCGTACTGTTTTAGTTGTAGTTATGTTCTCATTCACTACTAATGTAATTATGGTTTCTGACAAACCATCAAAGTTCCACATCTTTTATTGTACTAATTCTTAGGAAGATTTAATTGTGAATCGCCACGATTGTTATCAGAAATTATGTATTTCAAACAGTGACCAAAACAAATTCTTGTTTACATCGCATTGCCCACATCTACATAGCGACCAGAGATGTGACATTTTGAAAATAACAGTATTTAAAATGCAAAATACAAAATACAAAATACCTATTTCCATTTTATATTTAAATACTTTTTTTTAATAAGCATTTAGTATTTTATTTGAAATACCTTTTACGATATATTTTGTATTTGCAAAATGCAAAATACTTTTTGATATGTTTTGTCAACATCAATAAAAACAAATGCTAAAGATAACGGCTGTAAGGGTTAGAACTCATTGCCTTTCCGAATGGAACTACAAACAACAACTGAACTGTAGGTCTACCATGAGTTTTCACCGTACTTTACTACTGTAGTTACGTCACCAATTTTGTACTGAATGTCGTACAGCGCTCCTAGTGGTTACGTTGAGAACTAATTTCTGTCATACTAATTGGCGACGTAACTACAGTAGTAAAGAACTGGGAAAAGTTATGGTAGGCCCTCTGAACTAACAAGTTTGACGTGCGGTGCGTGACATAATAATAATATGGAGTTTTAGATTCCTCACTAGCTATTGATAATGCAAGAGTAAACGCCACTATTGACCTGGAATCACTTCAATATTTGAAGGATGATGATGTCTGCCTGCAATCGTTAAATAAATACCCTACAGTAAAGATGGTCTCCTTAAAATGTAATACCTGCCCTTAGATCAAAATAAAATTAATTGGTGCACTTGGTCCATACAAACTAGCGCCATTATCTGTCAAATCTAGGGCACTTGAATACAAATTTGAAGTAAACCTTTCATTTGTTTTGCCTCATTTTTCTGGTTTGAAATGTTCGCGTAAGGCCTATCTATTCATTTTATTTTGATCTAAGTACCTGCCTGCCTAGCTCTACGCCGGTAGAAACATATTTACCTTTGGTTTTTTTATGGTGACATAATTATGAGACCGCATAGAAGAAAGATAAGTGACAGTGTCTTTGAACAAATTATTTTATTAAAATCTGTTAGGTGACGAAGAGTGGCAAATGCGGAGAAATTGATTGTCACCTGGCCCTGTACCCGAACTTTAGATTTTCGAAATATCAAGACCGTTTCGGTCCGAACTTCACTGTAACAGTTAACATTGGAACGAAAACGTTCACGAAATTGCGAAGTTCGAATGTACGGGTATCGGCCCTTTACAAGTTGGGGGACAGGTATTTCTCCATATATGATTATGATACCTTTTGAATCACGTGAGTGAACCTCATAATCTTTACTTTGATCAATGCTAAAATTATGACTTGTTTGAATAACAAAAACGTACAAATAAAATAAAGGAAGTTAAAAACTATAAAAGTATTTTTATTTTAAAAAAGTATTTTGGAAATACGTATTTTGCATTTAGTATTTTAAATACAAAATGAAAAACTATTTTGTATTTTGCATTTGAAATACAAAATTCATAAAGTATTTGCATTTTGTATTTAAATACATTTTATAAACTATTTTGCACATCTCTGATAGCGACTAGGTATCAGTCATACAAAAAGGTTAACAAGGTCTTTTTTGTATGACTGGTAACAGGTAATAAGAAACTGATAATATTTTCATAATTTTCCAAGTGTAACTTTAGTTTAATTTACTAGTTGTTATTTATTTTAATCAAGATCGAGAGGTATGGACTCTCAATCATGAGGTCCGGGTTCGAATTCGCACGGACAACATACCACGTACCAATCAGTTTTTCTAACTTATGAATGTAATACTGACTGTTCTCATACGGTGAAGGAAAACATCATGAGGAAACCTGCATACGGTGAAGAAGAAATTCCGATGAATATGTAAAATCTACCAATCACCACTGGGCACGTGTGGTGGACCAACGCCCATACACCCTCCCTGAGGATAGGCCTGTGCCCTGCAGTGGGCTATATGGGTGTATAGGCTGTGATGAAGATCTGACATGTGTGATAAACTCATATTGGATGCAAGAAGTCAATATAATAAATGTTAATATGTGAATCTTGTTTAGTTGTTAATTGTACAGTCAGCAGCAAAGAGATGTATGCACTTTTACTACGTCGTAGTATAAAGATGTAAGTATACACTTTAGTACTACGCGTAGTACTAAAGTGTATACATCTTTTGCATGAGGAGGCATACATCTTTTTGCTGCTGACTGTACAATCACAACATGACCATGAAGGTTTATTAACATTTTACTTGTGTTTCCTTTTACAGGTGCCCGGAATTTTTATTATTCACTTGCAAGGTGAGTAATTGTAATGTTATTAATTAAAACCTGATTATCTTGAATAATTCTTAGTTTTCTTTGAGTATTTTATTAGATCAAATTATTGTCTTCTATTCACACATTTTTAAGTGAAGATAAAACAATGGCAGGGAAATCTCTATTATTGCTCTCAAGAGCTGGCAGCCAGCCATAAAACATTTCCCTAACACCTACCCTACAAGGTGAAATTGATATCATTAGCATCCTTTTAAACTAAGAGTCTACCCATCAAACTGAAAAATTATTACTATGGGAGCAAAAAATCGGAGCAAAAAAAAAATCTGCTGTCCCATACATTTGAGTCCTGTAGGCAGCGGCGGCGGATGCAGTTTAGTATGGGACAGCAGATTTTTTTTTGCTCCGATTGGTTTGCTCCCTTAGTAAAAGATGTTCAGTTTGATGGGTAGACTCTTCGTTCAAAAGGATGCTAATGATATCAATTTCACCCTGTATTGTATAAATAATACATCATCATAATATCAGGTTAGGATGGAGCAACAAGCTATGCATTTTCAAAAGACGCTTTATTAACTGTTGTCTGCATACAGCTGACATGAGTTGACAGAACCCATACACTTTCGTAAAAATTTGATTCCGCAAACAAAACTCAAATGCACAAAAGATTCTCATTTGGATAAAGATGATGTTATGTGAAGAAAAGTTGATGAATTTATTAAATTTTTATAACAATTTACTGAAAGTAAATTATTTCAAGTTATCTCGAAACCGATGGGCATGTATGAAGAGATGTATGGATGGTTGTATTAGATGGCGCGCTCTGGTCTCTGCCTACCCCATTGGGAAAGAGGCGTGACGTTATAGATAGATAGATCTCTGAGACAACCTGGATGTCGTCTTTAAGAGTTGGTTAGTAGATGCACACACTAAAGAGTATTATAGAGTGCAAGGGGACACTTTTCCCAGCAGTGGGACACTGAACAGGCTACGTAAAAACGAAATTATCTATAGCTATATCATTATGCACGGTAATGATGTAGCCGTGTGCACCCGGAGATGGCCACAGATTGGGTTCCACAAGATGGTTGCCGATGTCAAGGAATTTTGAATACCTTCCTGAACGGTTGCCCCGATTTCGAGTTTCATAGGGAGGATTGGAGAAAAAGAGGGGAGGCCGTTGCCCAGAAGTGGGAGGGACACAAAATAGGCTAGTGTTTTCCCGCGACTTCGTCCGCACAAATTATATACCAGATTTTAAGTCAGATTATAAGCTATCAAACAAAAAAAGTTTCATCAAAATCGGTTCAGTAGTTTTTGCGTGATGCGCGAACAAACAAACAAACTAACTAACTTGTCAATAGATGGCGCTGCACGTCATTTAAATCGCGCTATCGAGTGTTATTTGAATTTATATAAAGTGAACCGCTACTTTTTTATTCCTCATAATTTTTACAGTTTTATAATAGTTAAGAAGATATCATTAGGGTCAAAAACACTGCTAAAACAACCGTAGCAATGTTTCCGATATCTTAAGACAATAGCTACAACTTTCCGGTCAGTTGAGACAGTATGTTTGAAGTGTAGAAAGAGAAGGAACTAGCAGAAAGCATGTGTCTTGTCATATATATCAGTAAGAGATGCACATAGTAAATTCGCTCTAGTTAAAAAAGGAGATCGCTACTTATTGCTGTCCTTATCGACGTAGCCACTTTTTTGTTCTACAACGTCTGTCTCACTCCGGAGTCAGACATCTATTTTTATACAAATTGTATGGGATTTTATGACTATCGCTGTCTCATACGCGGTTACACTGATGTTACGTCTATCAGCGTAAGCGAAAAATACTTCACCTATGGTTTGAAGACAAAGGATTTTAAAAAATGATAACAAGTTTTAGGTACATAGGATATATCAACAAACTCGTAGCGATTATTAGTGACTATGCATAGATAAAAGACTGTAGAAAATTCGGCACATTTTATTCAATATCAAATAGTTAAATCACAAGATATAAATCTATGTTATTGCCTTAACATTGACCTCAAGGATATTGTTTTCTATTCTTAACCAAACGTTACCTAACAATTAAATTCACGAATAATACAACAACAACCTTATTGTTGTCAGAATAAATACAAAATACAATTAATAAAAAGAAAGATTTTCTCCGACAAAATCAATATGTTCTTACTTGATTCTCTTGGATATTGTTTGACCACTCGGAGGTCCACGTTGTCACAGCAAACATATTCGATTTATCATTTATATTGTTCAATAGACCAACCACATCCATTATTACTGTAGAATTTTTAATTTCTTAATTCTTATAATAATTTATAAAACATTTCAGCAAAAAACACAGCTGTTTAGTTTGACATTAAAATGAATGAATGATTTGGATTTGGATTGGAAAATTGGAAGAACGACACAGGGCCACAGACTTAGGCCCCCATTACACGGTAGGTTTTGCTGTCAGTTTTGCCACAGTCACGGCTGTGACTGATGAATAACCTACCGTGTAATGCGTTGACTGATGGTGACTGAAGGTTGCATGACGAAAATCTAGATTTTCATCATGCAACCATCAGTCATGACTTTTGAGTGAACGTGTAATCGCATTTCGTCAATCACCGTCAGTCAGCGCGCGGACAGCGATGGAGTCGGACATGATAGATGCTCCCCGTAGTGCATAGGAGGTGCGTCCCCTAGCTCGTGGGGGTGATTAGGGGGTGCACCCCTACTGTGTAGGGGGTTCGTAGGGATGATTAAGGGGTTGTGTAGGGGTGATTAGAGGGTGTACCCCCTAGGGCGTAGGGCTTATTAGGGGGTGCACCCTAGCTCGTGGGGGTGATTAGGGGGTGCACCCTCTAGGAGGTAGGGGTTATTTCGGGGTGCACCCCCTAGCTCGTAGGGGGTGATTAGAATTTGCACCCTAGCTCGTGGGGGTGATTAGGGGGTGAACCCCCTAGCTCGTGGGGGTGATTAGGGGGTGAACCCCCTAGGACGTAGGGGTTATTAGGGGTTGCAACCCCTAGCTCGTAGGGGGTTATTTAGGGTTGCACGGGTTGCACCCCCAACTAACACCTTATTAGTATGTTGCGTTGGTAGTAGGATGTAGCATTTCTTTTAACACGTTTTTTACTCAATATCGCAATCAAAATTCCAATACAGGCTTTTCTTTTATGAATATCTGTCTGTCTGTTTAGGTTGCCTGGAAGAAATCGCTTTTTAGCGATAAGACCGCCTTATTTGTACCATTATCGTTTCTTTGTTTCCTTTTCTATGCTGTATTTGTGTTTTGGTGTAAATAAAAGAATATTTCATTCATTCATTCATTCATATCCATACTATCTTGCGTGAACACGTGTATCCTTTGTGAAATTTTGAGCATGACTGACGGTCAGTCAGAATGACTGTGTAATGTGGCTACTAATTCCATCAGTCACCATCAGTCACCATCAGTCAAACGTCATTCATGACTGATGGTTTTGACTGACGCAAAACCTACCGTGTAATGTATGCCTTAGGTATATGGCATACATTACACGGTAGGTTTTGCGTCAGTCAAAACCATCAGTCATGTATGACGTTTGACTGATGGTGACTGATGGTGACTGATGGAATTAGTAGCCACATTACACAGTCATTCTGACTGACCGTCAGTCATGCTCAAAATTTCACAAAGGATACACGTGTTCACGCAAGACAGTATGGATATGAATGAATGAATGAATGAAATATACTTTTATTTACACCAAAACACAAATACAGCATAGAAAAGGAAACAAAGAAACGATAATGGTACAAATAAGGCGGTCTTATCGCTAAAAAGTGATTTCTTCCAGACAGACAGATATTCATAAAAGAAAAGCCTGTATTGGAATTTTGATTGCGTAATTGAGTAAAAAACGTGTTAAAATAAATGCTACCAACATACTAATAAGGTGTTAGTTGGGGGTGCAACCCGTGCAACCCTTAATAACCCCCTACGAGCTAGGGGTTGCACCCCCTAATAACCCCTTCGTCCTAGGGGGTTCACCCCCACGAGCTAGGGTGCAAATTCGAATCACCCCCTACGAGCTAGAGGGTGCACCCCGAAATAACCCCTACCTCCTAGAGGGTGCACCCCCTAATCACCCCCACGAGCTAGGGTGCACCCCCTAATAAGCTCTACGCCCTAGGGGGTACACCCTCTAATCACCCCTACACAACCCCTTAATCACCCCTACGAACCCCCTACACAGTAAGGGTGCACCCCCTAATCACCCCCACGAGCTAGGGGGCGCACCTCCTATGCACTACGGGGAGCATCTATCATGTCCGACTCCATCGCTGTCCGCGCGCTGACTGACGGTGATTGACGAAATGCGATTACACGTTCACTCAAAAGTCATGACTGATGGTTGCATGATGAAAATCTACATTTTCGTCATGCAACCATCAGTCAACGCATTACACGGTAGGTTATTCATCAGTCACAGCCGTGACTGTGGCAAAACTGACAGCAAAACCTACCGTGTAATGTATGCCTATGGACAGACAGACTAGGAAAATGATTGATTGCAAGGTTTTTGCGCGGGAAGCGAGAACAAAAGGACTTTTGTTTTTGCTGTGTCTCCCTGCACATGTTTTTTGGCAGACATTAGATAAAAACATAATGCTTAGGGTTATGGCTTGCTTTACATTATAACCTGTCTATATTTGGTGTTTTTATAACTGTAATCTGTTTTATGTGCCTAATAAATATATAAATAAATAAATAAACATGATACCTACAAATGGACGTGGCCATACCTCAGATTAAAATACACAAAAACAAAACATTTTTATCTCTCCGCCATTTTGCATTGTTTCAAAGATCAAAATGAGTTCTGACGAAGATGACTACATGTCCAAAGACAAGATGACGACTTGCCGAAGGAAAACGACAAATATGTGTAGTTGTGTGTAGCCACGCCCATTTGTATCGTATTTTTGTCTAATGTCTGCTAAAGAGATAGACACGGTTTGAAGGCGTACAAAACAAAATGGCGTGAAGGTATGTCTCCTGCTAATGTTTTTCAACACACATTACACAAAAATATGAAACAAAATGGCTTCGCCCCATACAATTTAATTTGAAAACAAGATGGCGGACGACAAAAAGTGAAGCTATGTTTTTTCTTCATAAAAACGTGCAAATAACACGCCTTTAAAGAGCCCATTGACGGCAGTCTGACGAGTAGGACTTCACCACACACACCTTGGACACTGTTAGCTAATAGCTGTTAATATTTCCTGGTAATGTCTTTCAACACATATTACACAAAAATATGAAGGAAAATGGGGTCCCCACATACATATTAATGAGGAGTTTTCTGATAGCTACTCAAACGTAGTTACGTAACGTAGGTCCGAACTGAAAATTTTAGGCTAAAGAGTAAACAAAAATGCATGTCATTGAGTCAGACGCATCCGTTGTCGAAATATATGCTCATATTATGCTGCTTACTTAAAAACATAAATTCTTACAATTTTCATGTATTTTATTAACTGCAAGGTCGCTCGCCCCGTCTTGTCAACACCATCTATCGAGCCATTAGGAACTACTTTGTCTTTTTTAATGGCTTTCCGAAAATCACTCAAAACTAGATGGCTGACAAACATACTGTGCAAGAGACACGCCTTTACGTGTATCCGAATTTCAAATCTGCCAACATTCCGAAACGAAATCAATACTGATTCGTTCGTTCACTTCGTTCAAATTCACTCTCTCAGTCTCACTCTCGGTCTCCTCGTCTCTCATCTCACTCAGACTCACTCACCTCACTCACTCATTCATTCATTTTTGTACATTTGTGGAGGAAGCACGTCTTTTCGCCTTTTCGATTTTGACTGAGAAAAAATAGTACAAGTTACGTTTAGTATATCTTTCTTTTTGTTAATCATTGAAATTTAAGGTAAGATTTTATTCTTTATTGGTGTTGATATAAATTTCAGTTTCTGCGACGCAAAACTCACGTCAATATGGCGTCGCACATCCATCGCTAACACGCAATCTCAATTTTTTAGATGTCTCGCTATCGTGAATGGGACCTTTCTTGCAAAGTCTACGTCGGCAATCTCGGCACGAATGCTTCGAAATATGAAATCGAGAAAATATTCGCTAAATACGGAAACATCAGGAATGTATGGGTAGCGAGGAATCCGCCAGGCTTTGCCTTTTGTGAGTTCGAAGACCCTCGCGACGCTGAAGATGCAGTACGTGGTTTAGATGGAACGTAAGTTTAATCCTTTTTTTATCTCATTCATAACCTAACCTAACCATAGCATATTGATTTTTGGTGAAAGTGGAAGCGGTCCAACCGGCGCCATGTTTTGTCCGCCATTTTGGTTCCTTCTCTTCAAGTTGACCTAATTCCTGGCATGTGGTATTTTAGGGTATATAAAAAACATGCCCTGGGTCAGTCAATGCTGAATACCTTCTAAACATTATTACAAAAACCCCACTACATACAAGCAGGGGTAGGTAGTCAGATGAATAAATATACTTAGCATGGGTATTGACAATATATCCACATGTCTTGTATTGAGCCTGAAGCCACTTTGAATGCATACAGTATTATGCTTCCAAGTTAAAGCACCCATTAGACGTTCACGTGCAACTAATTGTGTGCTTCCTGCCAAGGCCAAATCACCCGGCAGCAAAATTGCCTGTATAAAGGCCGAGCGCACGATCACAAATCCAGTCTCATCCAATAAGCATCGCATGCTGATCCCGTCCAAAAAAAAATGTGACTTGGCCTTGGCAGAAAGCAGCGATCAGTAGGGCTCGCATGCCACCCCCGAGAAAACGATAAAAATCGAGATGTGCCTCCATCCTTATTATATTACGTATGCCAGAAAGAGCGCGCACGACGTTTTTCTCGTTTAAACACTTTGTCGTGGCTGGCATGCTAGCTGTGCAGTTCACTTAAAGCATGCTCCATATGAAGAAAATCTTTTCTTAAATTAAATGTAAATATTAACCTGGCAAAGCAACATAACGAGAAGGCCGGCATGCAACTCATAATGACATGCTTTACACTTGTAAAAATGACTGAAGCAGATGGAAATCCATAAATTGGCGTTACACAAGTTGGCCGTTGCAGACAAAATTTATGCTATTGAGGATACAGGGATCTTGGCCCAACGCTTATATACCCTTCAGATCAAGGAAGGGAAGCACCCAGACCCTGATGTATGATTCAGACACATGAGCGAGGAGATTTGGCTCTTACAACAGATTTCTCCTCAGATTCCAGTGACTACCTGGAATTGCTGAGAATGCTGAGCAGTTTAAAACAAAACATAATTACATAACAAAACACACAGATTTTATGAGAATCATCTAAAGATCTGATTTTCTTTTTGTGGCAAAATTATTGTCTTTGGTACACGTACTAGAATGTCCTTCCCTCAAGGACAGATAAGCATAATCTTGAATAGCAAAATCCCAGATTAGCAGGATAGATTTGCATAAAGGCCGAAGTACAGACCCACACAAAAATCTGCACAAGAGAGGACCTAAAACACTGGTCACTTTCAGGCTCGCCAAATACCTGGATATTAAAATAAAGAAACACTATTGTAGAACAATTTACCTTTATGAAAAGAAGACCAGATGCATGGTTTTGCAGAAGCAAAATCCTAGACCCACTAACCTGCAAACTAAACCTTTATTCTGCTTCTTAGTTTTAAAGCTTCTGTTTAAGTGTTCTCCAATTTTCTAGAGTTTTCACTTTCCTCTATATTTCCATATGAAAAATTTAAATTAGCACGCTCCTTAGATCCGTTTCATTGTCAATGTGAAACGCTTGAGTCATAAGTGTGCCAGAGCATGATACCTCCATTCTGAGACTGAGATGTGTTTTTCTCAATAGAATTACACTTGTCTTGGAATGGGGAACATTTATTTACGCCTGCCACACATATACGTAATTCCGAATCAGATTTAGGATTTCGTACAACAGATCCATACAAAATTGTAATTCCGTCCAGAATGATTCCGAATGTATGTGGCTGGCCTTAACCTCTCAAAAACATTAATTTTTTTTTTTCATAATATCTGTACTAAGCCAAAAAAGATGTCTTTGAACTTTAACTTTCAGACTAACATTTAACCCATTCGCAGCCACTAACGGCACTAGCCGACACATATTATTTGGGGTTTAAGAGCCATTGATGGCTATAGCCGACACCAACTCTATAAAAAAAAAATACATGTTTACAATAAATCACGGTGGCTTCTGTGACATTTTTTGTTGAGAAACAAATCTATTCAATTTCTGTGAAATTTATTAACAATAGCTTCGATTTTTGTCGGAGCTTTACTAATGAGACTTTTAATAGGTATCCTGTTTGTCTAATTCTACATAAACTTTTGTTTAGACGCTGTTGTGGGACCCGCATTCGTGTTGAAATGTCAAACGGTCGCACTAGAAGAGATCGCAGATTCTCAAGGTATAAACAGTTATATTTCTTTTTTCTTTCAATTATTTACCTTTCATTACATTTGGAGCCTACACACTGCTTAATTTGCGGGATATAATTACCTTATCCCCTTTAATTAGCTAATTAGATTATGCCCTTTCTAATGCTGATTTAATTAATTTGACACTTGCAACAAAATTATTTAAATAATTACTTTCTAAATTTCGAATATTTAGTAAATCAGTGTGTGCATTCCAATAACTAGTGGAACTTTTTCTAAAACTTGTATTTTTGAGGTGCAATAATTTTTTTTGTATAAATCTGATCAAAGTAATTTCTTAGCGACTTGTAAGGAGATACTAAATGTGGTGGGTGTTGGAACGTTTGCAGGTCCATTTTATCAACCAACCACCAACACACCAACGACCTCACCACATCTCTTCACCACAACTACGGCTCGTTTACCGATAAGACATCCGCGAACGCCGCTCGCAACAACCCGCTCTACTTCTACGATTGGCTCTCCAAACTACTACGCGCAGCCGGAGTCACCAACTGCGTCCCCTTAACTACCCTCTTGACAGCCATCACCTAGTCCTACCAAATCCAACACCTGGACATTCAATACGCACTTGACGAGAGCCACACAACGTAGGCACCTACCTCCCTGAATGCCTTTGCAAATCCTGATTCCTGACGCTTCGACTGCACACACTCGTCGTCACCGAGGCACCGTGCTAGAATACAACCTACCCGGCGATCGACTCTCCCGTGTCACCACAATTTGTTCTCAAAACTTCCAATTAAAGCCGATCGACGGAAGATAACATTGAAAATTTCAAGTTAAAGTCCCTTCGGCCTCACAGCAGCCCCAACGGTCAACCTTCGCAGGCTCACCAAGTCTCGGTACTTTTTGAATCCTATACTTAGCACTACCTTACCTTTACCTGTATTTAGCACTAGATATTTGTTGGCGTTTAGGTATTTATTAGGGTTTCACTGTAATGTAGAACAAAAGTAATTTGATTAACAATGGTCCTTTTTACAATAATAAGACTTGAATAAATTTAATAACTAGAGATCCTAACACTACGGGGTTGAGAATACATAATTTGAATAACAATGCATTAAAGTAGATTCTCGCGATGTCAGATTTTCAAAATTAAAGCTTTCCAGTATACAAATTTTGGCCCGTTTATTTAAGTCTAACATAAATTAATGGATGATTAGCAGGTCACGCAGTCGTAGCCCCCGTCGCAGGTCCTACTCCCGAGGGAGGTCGGGGTCCCCACGTCGTTCACCGTCAGTTCGTCGCCGATCCCCATCAGTTCGCCGCTCGAGGTCCCCCCGCGAACGCAGGAGCCGATCTGACAGCAAGACCAGGTAATTACGTAAGTCTTATTATATTACTATGAGTAAACCAAGCATATTATTGGCTTACTCTAATTAAGCTATAGTATTTACTTATTTGTACAGGGTGTAAGGAAAAGTATCAAATAAACCACATACTCTACCCATAAAACTGAATAACTTTTACTATGGGAGCAAACATGCCAGAATAAAAAAAAATCTGCTGTCCCATAGGTTTGAATTGAGTAGGTATTGCAATTTAGTATGAAATTGCAATACCTACTCAATTCAAACCTATGGGACGGCAGGTTTTTTTTAGTGTTATGTTTTTGTTCCGACTGGTTTGCTCCCATAGTAAAAGTTGTTCAGTTTGGTGAGTAGAGTATGTGGTTCAAAGGTTAATGATACTTTTCCTTACACCCTGTATTCTGCATAACTTTTCCCATAGTATTTTTTGTAATAATTATTTAGGTATTAAATTAGGGAAGACTGATATTTAATAGAATGTAGTAGATATTCTTCTATGGGCTCCCTTGACAAGATATAATTTACAAGATCTTTCTAAATACGCTAACGATTTTTAAGAGGGTGATCTCAGAGACCATCAATCTAAAAAACTATCTATGGGACTAACATCCAAATTGGGAAAAAATCTTCTTTAACATACATTTAGTTGGAGTAGATTTGCAACTTTGTATGATACTGAATTTCTTTTCGTGATTTCGATCTTATGTCTATAGAGAAAGTTGTTCAGTTTGATGGTCTGATCGAAATGTCAGTATAATATTATGAAAGGCTATATTGTTTAAAAATATGTACTTACAATAAACAACATCTACAAATTATGATAGCATTATTAATCTCAATAGACTACTCAATTGACGTTATCTAAAAAAAGATAACGAAGCCGAAGGATAATTCCTAGTCAAGTTAAATAACAGTTAGGGCTCTTACAGACGAGCGACACTTTGTTTGCGACAGCGGTCGCAGAAGGTCACACGACCGCTCGCTGTCGCAAACGGTCGACCGTCAGCGACAGTGGTCGCAGAGGGTCGCGACCGATGCTGTCGCAAACAAAGTGTCGCTCGTCTGTAGGAGCCCTTAAGTTACATACACACGTTTTGATGCCATCAAGTTTTGAAGTAACATTATATTCTTTTCCAGGTATTGAAATGGGACCAACAGCAACATTCAAGAACATGTACAATTGGACAAATATGAACTTTATTTATAGTAGTGTGAATGTGGATTGCATGTTTGAAGTACCTAGATTACGTACTACCCTGTTTGCTCGGACAAAGTTAGCTTGAGATAAAAATAGATCCTTTATTGTCTTTGATAAACTTTCTAATTTTTCGTAGATATTGTATAAAGTTATTGTACCCTTAGGGCCTATTTCACCACTCCTGGGTAAGTTCTTGTTAGCTTATCCGACAGATATTTTGACATAATTTCATTCAAAATATCTGTCGGATAAGTTAACAAGAACTTACTCAGAAGTGGTGAAACAGGCCCCTTACAGTTGTATAAATTTAGTGAGCTGCTACTCGTGTACGTATTAAATAGAATTATTTAGGATTAATTATGTACTTTTAAGATTAACTATTAATGACCTGAATATACGGATTCGGGAAAAAAGTTGTCTTTTTCATTGAATAACCAGGAAAAACAACCAATTTTGGATTTTTTTTATTAGTTTTACTTAGTTTCAGTAGGTACATAACAGATGTATAAAAATAGATTTAAAGATAAGGATGAAAAATTCATACATACATACATATTCTCACGCCTGTCTCCCACTGGGGTAGGCAGAAACAACGGAACGCCACTTGCTACGATCCTGACAAACCTCCCTAGCTTCCTCCACATTCATTAGTCCTTTCATGCATGCTCGTCGGTTTCGGGTAGATCTGACCTGGCCCTTCTTAAGCACGTCGCCAATTTGGTCCGAATATGTACGTCTAGGCCGTCCCCTTCCAACATTTCCACTTACGCTTGCCTTATAGGTTGCACTCGTTATGAAAAATTCACAACCTCAATATATTTTCGATTTCTATGACAAGCCTAAAATTTAACAATAAATACACAGAATCAATAATTTTATAGACATCACATCACAGATTAATATAAAAATATTTATTGCAATATTATTATGTTTATGGTCTACGTGGAAGTACTGGACAGGACTAGAACCTGCAACCTGCCAATCTGAGGCTGTGCCCTCGTCCTTAAGTGTAGGGACACACCTGCGGAACGTTTCGCGCCGAACGTTCGGTTGAATACGCGTGCAACGCTTTTCCCTATACGTACCGGCGATACACCACTACGCGCCACTTTTCCTAGTAGACGCGTATTCAACCGAGCGTTCGGCGCAGAACATTCCGCAGGTGTGTCCCTACACTTAGGACTCAAGAGATTGCAAAATTCAGGGTTGAAATCCCATGTGCGTATGGATTGAGGAGCCACATTTGCTATTGAAAAAAGAATTCTATGGCCATTTTGTAGGAAATTTGTAGATTTTGTAGGCCCAATCCTGGAATTTGTAGGAAAAGTATAGAGAAGTTACATGAACATAAAGGTGGCTCCTCAATCCATAACGTCAGGATTGAGGAGCCACCCTGTATCTCTGAAAGTACGTGATGAATCTTTTTGAAAATTTTGTAGGATTTAGTAGGAGTTGGAAAAAGATCCTACAAAAAAAATCAGCTCTCTACGACCAAAACTGAAAAAGCTACAATACTTTGATTGTGGCTCCTCAATCCTGACGCATCAGGATTGAGGAGCCACCCTCTATCTCTGAAAATACGTGATGAATCTTTTTGAAAATTTTGTAGGATTTAGTAGGAGTTGAAAAAAGATCCTACAAAAAAAATCAGCTCTGTACGACTACAACAAAAAGTTACAATAGATAATTTGATTGTGGCTCCTCACACCAGATAAATGCCTATAACTACATATGTACGTAACGGAATTCACAACCGATGATGCCAATATTTAGTAGAAATTTCTACTAAATATTGGCGTAGTCAAATGTCGCATATCATCAATACCGACAGAGCTACGCGTTTTTTCAATTTTCCATATAAAGTCACCATATAGGGTGACCACTAATAAGTTAAATCCTGAGACACATTTTAGTACTATCAAGTTGGTGGCTTATTATGTCCAGAAAAAGAATGCATAAGATTACCTTTCCCTTAGTCGCCTCGTAAAGTACTTACCTACTAATTAGTTCAAATTTTTTTAGCTTCTTAACCGCTTGTTCGTTGTTAATTGATCGTAATTTTATGTATAAATTTTCCTTAACATGTGTTCTGCGGTATTCAGTGACAACAAAACTCAGTCGAAATGCGACAAATTTTTAGGTAAGTGTAAATTCCTAAACATATAGGTACTTAAAATTAGCAGTACTTACTACTACCTACTATACGATCCTGAAATTAGGTGATGCATTCAGGAAACCACAGACAGGTACACACCAAGGTAGGTACTTAACTAGTTTTGAATCATGTTAAGTACTTCTTATCTCTTAATTCAAAGGGGATATTACCTTTGACGCGCTCCATACAAACGAAGTCCGGTCATATTTTAAATACTAACTTATGTATGTTGTCCGATTATAGTTTAAAAGTTACAGTGCCTCAAAGATTTCCATACAAATTTGTCCCTGGGGTAATGCATGCATATACAATAGATTACCAATGTACTATGGATATGAAAAAATGATAAAGCTGCAATACCAAGGCAATAAAAAAATAATATCTGACAATTGTCACAGAAAACAGATCGTAAAGGGTGTATCAGAATATGACCGGTGTTTCTACAGTTTAGATAGTTTTTTACGAAAATAAGCATAATAAAAATTATTTAAGGGTTCATACATGATAAAATATGTAATATTACCTAAATTATAAAATAATATACAGCTGTATACAACCGTTGGCATTCTTTCTATGGCCGGGGCCGCATCTCGTTTGTATGGAAATGTTTGAGGCACTGTAACTTCTAAACTATAATCGGACAACATACATTAGTTAGTATTTAAAATATGACCGGACTTCTTTTGTATGGAGCGCGTCAAAGGTAATATCCCCTTTGAATTAAGAGATATGAAGTACTTAACATGATTCAAAACTAGTCAAGTACCTACCTTGGTGTGTACCTGTCTGTGGTTTCCTGAATGCATCACCTAATTTCAGGATCGTATAGTAGGTAGTAGTAAGTACTGATAATTTTAAGTTCCTATATGTTTAGGAATTTACACTTACCTAAAAATTTGTTGCATTTAGACTGAGTTTTGTTGTCACTGAATACCGCAGAACACATGTTAAGGAAAATCTTAACTATTATAAAACCGTAAAATCATGAGGAATAAAAAAGTAGCGGTTCTCTTCATATAAATTCAAATAACTTTCGATAGCGCGATTTAAAAACGTGCAGCGCCATCTATTGACAAAATTGTTAGTTTGTTTGTTTGTTCGCGCATCACGCAAAAACTACTGAACCGATTTTGATGAAACTTTTTTTGTTTGATAGCTTATGATCTGACTTAAAATCTGGTATATAATTTGTGCGGACGAAGTCGCGGGAAAACACTAGTTTATACATAAAATTACGATCAATTAACAACGAACAAGCGGTTTAGAAGCTAAAAAAATGTGAACTAATTAGTAGGTAAGTACTTTACGAGGCGACTAAGGGAAAGGTAATCTTATGCATTCTTTTTCTGGACATAATAAGCCACCAACTTGATAGTACTAAAATGTGTCTCAGGATTTAACTTATTAGTGGTCACCCTATATGGTGACTTTATATGGAAAATTGAAAAAACGCGTAGCTCTGTCGGTATTGATGATATGCGACATTTGACTACGCCAATATTTAGTAGAAATTTCTACTAAATATTGGCATCATCGGTTGTGAATTCCGTTACGTACATATGTAGTTATAGGCATTTATCTGGTGTGAGGAGCCACAATCAAATTATCTATTGTAACTTTTTCTGTTGTAGTCGTACAGAGCTGATTTTTTTTGTAGGATCTTTTTTCAACTCCTACTAAATCCTACAAAATTTTCAAAAAGATTCATCACGTATTTTCAGAGATAGAGGGTGGCTCCTCAATCCTGATGCGTCAGGATTGAGGAGCCACAATCAAAGTATTGTAGCTTTTTCAGTTTTGGTCGTAGAGAGCTGATTTTTTTTGTAGGATCTTTTTCCAACTCCTACTAAATCCTACAAAATTTTCAAAAAGATTCATCACGTACTTTCAGAGATACAGGGTGGCTCCTCAATCCTGACGTTATGGATTGAGGAGCCACCTTTATTTTCATGTAACTTCTCTATACTTTTCCTACAAATTCCAGGATTGGGCCTACAAAATCTACAAATTTCCTACAAAATGGCCATAGAATTCTTTTTTCAATAGCAAATGTGGCTCCTCAATCCATACGCACATGAAATCCCGTCCAGTCCAGTATATACAAACATTTTACAATCTTTGATACGAACTTAGGGCCTGTTTCACCACGTCTGGATAGTTCCTAATAGCTTGTGTTTCAGAAGATATACATTAAATTATCTGTCAGATCTAGGTATTAAGAACTTATCCAAAAGTGGTGAAACAGGTCCTTAATCTTGTTTTAAACTAACAGGTCTCTGCTTTCTACTTATAAAGAAATCAAAGTACACATACGTCCCAACTGCAACAAATACTGTCCCAATAATGTGTAAAAATGTCAGATTATTCTTAAAAACGATGGATGAAAACATGAGAGAAACAAACTTTCTTATAGTTAAAATGAATGTGACTGTCACAGATGTTTCTGTCGTTGCCAGTTTGTGAACGGAATGTGTGCAGTAAAATTGAGAGATAATGTTTATTGCTATGATAAACCACACATCTAATGGAAGACTTAACGACGTGTCCCTGAGCTGTGGATAAATTCCCAGGAATAACGGTAGTGGCATCGCGTGGGTATAAAACAGCATCTGAAAGAAAGAGTTAAGTATAATATTTGACTTTCTAATTGGACCAATCCTATCCAATTGTTATAGGTTTTTTAAGGGTATGACCATCATACTAAAAATCTTTCTCCATGAGACAAACATCGAAATCGCGAAAAATAAATGTGCCGTTCTAAAAAAAACTGCAAAAATATGTATGGGACTCAATGGGACTAGAATTTTTTTTCGCGATTCGATATCCCAGTCAGTTTAATCAAGCAGCGATTACATAACCCAATTTGCAAGGCCGATTTCGGCATACATTGCCTGATTTGTTCTCCTATATTTTAAAATGTAGCGATCAAAGCAGGCAATGCATGCCCAAATCGGCCCTTTATAATCTCAGCTTTATTTTAATGTTCTGACAATCTAATCTAAACTATTATAAAACTGTAACTGAAGTGTGTCTGTACATTGAAGATATTTACAAAAAAAAGATTACGATATGGTTTTTAGGTATCGACTCGAAACCGACGGACTCAACTCGTCTCGGTTTATGGACTCGAAATCAACCTTTTTTAGAAATTTTGTCTGTCTGTTTGTTTGTTTGTTCGCGCATCACGCAAAAACTACTGAACCGATTTTGATGAAACCTTTTTTGTTTGATAGCTTATGATCTGACAATCTGGTATATAATTTGTGCGGACGAAGTCGCGGGAAAACACTAGTCTTTGATAAAGTTATAATTATGTCAAGATTGACAGTCGAAGATACGAAAGCGTCGAAAAAAATTGTAACCAGTACTAACTCCTAAACCCTATACATATACACGCACACATACATAATTTGTATGGCGCCTCACGCACACCAACCTCTGAAACTTGGCCCCTTTTGTTTTATTCGGTAAAACAGTGAGGCTCATTCTAGACATATACTTTTTCCAAGGTTCTAGTATACAAAACTGCAAACCCACCCACATGTGTGGAAGTAGATATTTTTTTTCGCGTTTTTGATGTTCCACAGTCAGTTTAGTTTGATGTTCTGACCATCCCCCTATAAAACCATCAGCAAAGACCCTAATATAAAGGCTTAGAGTTTGCTATATGCTCTAAGTATAAAGGTGACAATTCTGAAGCTTCTAAAGGTGTCTAGACACTGAACCCGCCACGGTTCCTATATAATTTGTATTATGTGGCTGTTTCGGTGGGTAGACACCGTAATAATACTAATAATCAAAACTATACCTCATCAGGATTCTTCCCAAACTTGCCATACAAAATCTCCTGTTGTAATCCAGTGAAAGCGCCAATAAATAACGTAGATACCA
The DNA here is from genome assembly GCA_963693445.1 of Agonopterix heracliana. Classification (NCBI taxonomy): domain Eukaryota; kingdom Metazoa; phylum Arthropoda; class Insecta; order Lepidoptera; family Depressariidae; genus Agonopterix; species Agonopterix heracliana. The sequence continues at coordinate 19,744,005 of OY856308.1, read as the reverse complement.
ATATAAAAACTCCGATACACCAGTAAAATAATTCTCCCTTATTCTGTTCCACTATTGTTGCTCCTCCATACATTGCCAGGGCTACTCCAATGGAAATAAGGATGGAGCCGACGCATTTAGTCAGTTTTGGCGCTTGTCTCTTTGAGTACCAGGAAACTAGCATGCTGGCTGGAGAAGAGGCGGATCTGCAAAATTTAAGCAAAAGCCAATGACTAAAAATGGCGCGTTTTTTAAATGTCATAAAAATTTGTTTAACCTCGATTTGCCCTGGGTGTAACTTTTTCGACCAAATATTAGCTTACTGCCCGTATGTCTTTATTACAGGTTTTTTTTTTTTTTTGTGTGACTAAATACAGCATTGCTCAGGGAGCATTTACTGCTTTTTACTGCGGACTATTGGCGGGACCTCGAAGGGTCTACCGAACCAAATGCAAGAGCTTAAGCAACCTGCCCAAGGGGCACCCAAAGTGGGTACGGACCTCTGCAATGGGCGTTGCTGGGACTACGCGGCCTACGTCGTAGGGGTGGTAGTGGGGATCGGTGAGAACCGGCCAGCGATGTGCCGGTAGCGTCTGTAGGCGATTTATTATAGGTTCACATGGCACCGGCCCATAAGGTTAGATTTTTGAAAATGTGTCTTAATGCGCATATCATATAGCACACTATTTATTTATTTATTTTCTTTAGGATCGCCAACAAGGTGAACACAGGAAGGAGGTTCAATATGATCGGTGACACAATGCCGAGCATACGAATCTTCAAGAGGAACTACAAAATACATGTCCCAACAAGGGATGAATGGAAGCGTGGACTGCGTACCCCGGACGCGAACACACTTGTTTGGTACACTGATGGCTCAAAAACCGAGTCAGGTACGGGTGCAGGCATACACTCCAAAGACTACAACGAAAGTATCAGTCTAGGAGAATTTGCAACTGTCTTTCAAACAGAGACGTATGCTATCATAGCCTGTGCACAAGAGAATATATATAGAAAGGTAGCCAACAAGACTATATATATCCTTAGTGACAGCCAAGCAGCTCTCAAAGCCTTGAACTCCTATCATGTAAGTTCCAGGCTAATTCTGAACGGAGTGAAGACCCTTAACAAGCTTGGTCTTCACAATACTGTACGATTAGTCTGGGTCCCGGGACATACTGGAGTCCAGGGTAATGAGAATGCTGACGAGCTGGCGAGAGCCGGGTCAGAACGAAAAATGGTCGGCCCAGAACCAAGCGTGGGAATCCCGGCATGCAGCATAAGAATGGCCATCAGGGATTGGGCTGATAAAACACACAAACAGGAGTGGTCTGGCCTTGCAGGTCTACAACACTCCAAGAAATTTATCAGCAATGTGACAACTCGTGTCTCAAAGTTCATACTGAACAACAGCAGGAGCAAGGCTCGTGCCATCGTCGGAGCCCTCACTGGGCACTACGCCACAGGCGCGATGATGCACAAAATGAAACTCACCCTAGATCCCAGCTGCCGAGCATGCGGAGAGGATGAAGAAACTATGGAACATATTCTTTGTGACTGTGATGTCTTGGCGGCAAAACGCATGTGCCTCCTCGGAGATGGATACCCAAAACCGGGAGATCTTAGGTTTCTTCCCCTCAATGGTATTGCCTCCTTCATTGACCATGTATTTGAAGGGTGAGGAAAGCGAAAAGTATTGGGGCTAACACAAAAGATCCCACTGGGTCGAAGTGTTGCTGGCCTGCCAGCCCCCACAACAAGATAAGATAAGATAAGGTGAACACAATATTATAACAATTACATAGGTTGACAAAAGGCGTGTGCCACCTCAATTAAAGGCAACCACGGCATGCAATAGGCATAAGCAGGTTTGAGTTTATTTACAATACAAAAAAAAACGAAAAAAAGATAAATTCCGTAGAAGAAAAAAAAAAAAAAAAAAACATGTTTGTTAAGATAGCAGTGCCAACATTATTCCAGATTAGAATGGGTAATTAAACAGTATTCCTCTTCCCCTCCCAAATTTAGAGTCTTTATATTATTTAATATCTTATACCACACTCAATCAAATTGAGTGTCTTAAAAAGTGGTTGGGCGTCTACTGAATGAAATTGGATTTCATCTTGGGCCAGTATCACAACGGAGCTGCAGACCTTTTAAAAAAGCATCTGGGTGTTACAAGGTTAAACTGATGCATAAATTACCTTATAATCATATGGAGCGTAGACGGAACATGCAAAGCGTAAACATAGTTATTGGCCACACTTGTCAAAAAAAATAAAGCCACAAGCAGTGCGTACTGGCCTAAAGGCACTTTCGGTTTTATCTGAAATTTATTCAATTGTTAGTACAGATGTTATGTGGAAAATGGTAATTGAAACTATTAATTTATTCATAAAATATTACTTTTTAACTGAAGAAATACTAATAGAATATATAATTAAATGCGTGTATAACTTATGAGTACTTACCGTACCGAATTTTGAAGTGAAAATTAAACCTTGGAGGGAAATGAAGAAGAACTGGAGAAAGGTAATTAGGTTTGCTGTGTATGGAACTCTTGCCATGAGAATTTCCATGAGGAAAGCACTCGCACAACATCCCCCAAATACGTGAAAAATAGTTTTACTAATAAACATTTTTGATACTTAAAATAAACTTTGAAAACACTTAAATAACATTATAAATATAGGACGGAATGTAAATTTAAGATATAATAAGGTTATTCCGCTATTTGTATTTAATATATTACTCATTACATAATAGAAAATAATAAAAATAAACTTTTATAAACTTGGCGGCCACAACTTTACCATTGCCAGCCACGCAACAACAAACTTTATGACGTTGACAGTAGCTGTCAAATGAAACTTTATGGAATTCGTTTACTGGCATGTTGATCTAAAGACAGAGATAACGCTATTTGAAAATTTCTCATTCTTGTATTGTATAGTTAGAACATGTTCTGTGCTAAAAAAACGGAACAAAAATATCGTAATCGGATACACACACAAAACATTTCCCCTGCACACGCGCGACGCGCCTTTGCTCCATAGAAAAAAAGAAAAAAAAAGCCTACAGCCGCGCTTGAAGCCATGTTATGTACCTATGGAATAAAGCCGAGTCGCGCGTAAGAAGAGAAATCATGCTAGATGTGCAGCCCCTCTAGTATCTCTCATGCTGGGTTTACATGCACGCCGTGCAGCCCGGCAAGCTTAGGCAATTCGCTGTACATCGACTCGTCTGTAAAGTGATTATTACTACTTAACTTTATAGAAGCCTCAATGTACAGCGAATTGCCTAAGCTTGCCGGGCTGCGTGGCACGCGTATGAACGCACCTTCAAGTCGCGCGCGAGACGCGCCTACGCTCTGTAGGTACTTAGGTAAGTAGGTACATACCTAAAATTACCTCTTCCCGCATTTTTCAGAGAGCGAACGGAACGGCGCGCTAGTTCTAATATATTCTCTTTGCGCGCTAGTATCGAAAAAAGTCTGTCGCGCGCAAGAAATTTGGAATCCTTAGGCCGAGATTCAGAGACGATTTGTAAGTCATAGTTCGAACTCCCGTATGTCAAAATCCATACATTTCTACCCTACTTAGCTCGAACTAAGCCAAAAAAAAATCGTCTCTGAATCTCGGCCTTAGATCCGTGGTCGCGCGCAAGTAGATATCATACTTTAAAGGGCTAGATAAAAACTTCTTGAATAAGTCAGCCGACCAGCTGATCAGCCACTACAACCAGCCAGTTTCACCTAACTGCAATGAAGTCAAGGTTTTTCCAGTTGTTTGCCGGCTAGGTACACACGGCGTCAGCTCAGGCTACCCTGTTTGGACTTTGAACATTAGAAGTTGAACGCTTCGAATCGTGCGAGAGAGTGTGGTATGTTGCTGTTGTTTCGTCTCACGGCACGCTGCGCCCGCGCCGGCAGCCGCGTCTATGCAGGGGTGCGTTCAGAACATAGAGGTAAGTATCCAGGTTCAGAACCTACGCCCAGAGTGCGCCCAGAGTGCACCCCGAGTACAACTTTTCGCACTAACGCCGTTCCAAGGCTCGGTGAAAAGCGTTCTACCCATAAGAGCGAGCGAGAAGAACAACCGCTCCCTAAGGTTCTGAACGAAGCCCAGGCTCTCTACCGCACTATTTTGTGTTTTGTCCTAGTGTAGTTATGGGTATATAGGGTGCGTCTTCGATCAAAATAAAATGAATGGATAGGCCTAAAGCGCGGTAAGTTGAAGCAAACTACTGGTGCACTTGGTACATACAAACTAGCGCCATTATCTGTCAAATCTAGGGCACTTTCATACAAGTGACAAGTAAAAATTTCATTTGTTTTGCCTCATTTTTCTGGTTTGAAATGTTCGCTTAAGGCCTATCCATTCATTTTATTTTGATCGAAGGGGTGCGTAACCTGATGTGTCGCCGTGTGTACACCCAAAGAGATTATATTACAGAGTGTAAAGAAAAGTATTACTCTGCCCATCAAACTGAACCACTTTCACTATGGGAGCAAAACGATCGGAGCAAAAAAAAAACAGCTGTTGCATACATTTGAGCCGAGTAGGTACCTACCTACCTATTGGAGTTTTGTATGGAACAGTTGATATTTTTTTTCGCGATTTCGATTTTGGTCCCATAGAGAAAGTTGTTCAAGTTTGATGGTCTGATCATCCCCTTAGTAAAGTGTCAGCATATTAAGGAAAGGACCCTGTAGGTATAAAGAGATCCTTCCCCTGAGGCAGTGGCGGATACAGGGGGGGGGGCCAGGGGGCCATGGCCCCCCCCCACGAACCTCTGAATTTTGAGGCCGAGTAAAGAAATGAGCTCTCTTAATTTCTTTTAATCTTAATACGTGGCCCGAGTTGGCCGATGGGCCCCCCCCAACATGAAATCCTGGATCCGCCCCTGCCCTGAGGTTAGGTAGGTACCTACCAACCTACACCTCGAGATATCGAATTTTTCATCGCATCGCATGCTTGCATCGTAGTATTCCATCCTAGACCGGTGCGGTGTTGTGTTAGGTAGGTATGTAGGTGGCGGGGCTAGCTAAGGCTAAACATCCCATTTTATTAAGAATATGACTGAATATGGAGCGAGGGAAGCAAACTCATAATTTTGCATCTAGTACTTGATTGTGAAATTAACCAACTTTTAGGGTTCATACTTTGCTTCATAGGTAGGTACGTTGCACGACTGTCCATTATAAGTGGCGATGGGCTCACCCCCTGTCAAGGTGCGTTCATACGCGTGCCGCGCAGCCCGGCAGGCTTAGGAAATTCGCTGTACATTGAGGCTTCTATAAAGTTAAGTAGTAACAATCTCTTTACAGACGAGTCGATGTACAGCGAATTGCCTAAGCTTGCCGGGCTGCACGGCACGCATGTAAACCCAGCATCATACTGGAGTGTACCTATACACAGAGTTTCGGTACTACTGGTGAATCTTGGATGTTCTGAGGTTTCAGGATATCTCTGACTACCCCCTCGGAGAATATAGTCGTGAGCATACTTTGTCACTTACTTCAGCTTACTAGAGTAAAGTATAAAGTAGGTAAGAAAATAGAGTAGGTAGTAGGTAAGGTACCTAGGTACCTACCTAGTTACTGAACTGACTGACGTAGGTGTAGGTGCATACTAGTAGGAGAAAGCCCAAAATAGCTGCTGGCTATGTGATCCACAGACTTAGGTATTACAGTAGTCTGTGATGTGATCTTAGACAATTTAGCTATGGCGACCACCTATATTAACAAAACTCTAATGAGATTCTTATTAGAAACTACAAAAGCTAATGAGTTTGAATGTGAGGTCACTTGAAAGTGGATATTAAAACTATACTACGCAAACTAAAATGCCGCGTCGCAACAACCGTCACAATATACCGGTTGCTAATGGCAATACCAAACCAAACAAGATTTCAAGTCCGCTTTGCCGCGCTAAAGCGCGCAGACGTGTCGCGCCCGCGCCAAAATGTTCAATGCGGTTTGAACGAAACAACAGAAGATGTTTATTTTCGAATTAAAACTGTTATTTTTGACGTGAAAAATCTACTGTTTTTTTTTGTTCTGTGCGAAAATAACATTGTGTGGTGGTCGTATGTTAAAACTAGTTTTTTTTTTAAATACACGATGCAAACGATTCTGAATTTTAAGTCTATGTTTAGTGTGTACGAAATTGTATTGTTGGAAAAATGTTGACAGGATTAATAGTGTTTTCTCTTTTACTTTTCCACTCATTCCCTTCAGGTGAGTAACCTTTTATTTACTTACCTACATTTTTTTGTGTTTAATTTATTTATACAAACAAATAATATAACCTGGCAACTTAATCTGAAACTAACTAAACTACGTATAAGTACCTAAATGTTAGGTAGCTGTACTTAATCACTTAAACCACAAAAAAACCTATTGCGACGATAACAGGATTCATTAAATTAATTGAGCTAAGGCTGTGGTTTTCACAGCCAAACCAACAAAGTCATTATTCGATTGGTCATTGGTCAATACTATACTACTACTATAATATCTACCTAAAGTACAGCTAGAACTTTGTTTAATCACATACGGGCCTGTTTCACCACTTCTGGGTAAGTTCTTGTTAGCTTATCCGACAGATATTTTGACATAATTTCATACAAAATATGTCAAACTATCTGTCGGATAAGCTAACAAGAACTTACCCAGAAGTGGTAAAACAGGCCCTTAAACTTTTATTATAAAAAAATGACGCGACCTACATAGGTACCTATTTTATTTGATTTTGAATCACGATTCTTGAAAGGCTTTGACGGCCTCTTTTCTCTAGCTCCGTAGCTTTTTTTTATAACCAGTAACTTAATTTTAATCTGTGCTTGCTTTTACCCCTTTTACCATAAACATAATTGCGCCAAATCTTTTTTTTTTTGTAAGGTACAGTCAACATCAAGTCAACGAATACAAATAGCTTTCAAAATTTTTAGCTTAGAAACTCCCAATGAGCAAAGATATTGACGAAAAATACGTATTTGAGCCTAGAAATGTACAAAAATTAAAACAAAATCACGCTTGCAACAGCACCAAATTTAAATTTAGCATTTATCTCGTTCTGCAATACCTGACGGACATTTTTATTTTCGCATTTTTAAGGCTTTACCTTTAAACACACTTCAACACGGAGTAAATTGTACTGAATAACAATTTTTTTTACATTTCGACTTCTATTTTATTGCTCAAAAGTCATTTATATTGTTGAATCTAATTAAAATGGTATTCATATTAAGTTAAAAGCTTTCTTAGAGCTACAATTTTGATTTCTATGTTGCTAGCGGTTTTTTGATGTGCCGGTGCCGCTGGCCGATGTAATGATGCCGGTTACAATAAATTCCAAAAGCCAAAAGTCCCATTCATAATTAGGTACTGAGCAAAGATATTGACGAAAAACACGTTTTTTTGCGATCCTGCTTTCAATTGGAGCGGGATGGCTAATTGTAAACTTATGCTTGCAAGAAAGAGACGCTTGCACTGGGATAACCTAGCCTTAAGTAATTTGATTTAACTTTTTCGCTAAAGTTAATTGATTTTTACTCGTTGAGGCGAATTAGCTCAAACTTAGCATGGGCCTTAGACTATAGCATGGGCATGGGCCAGCCGTGGGCCAGCCGCTCGTCGCATGATGGGGTGGCGCGCGCGCGCTGTGCGCCCCGCATGCTGCATAGGTAGCATGACACCGTGATACAGGATACAGCCCTATCACACCTTCGCTGTCTTTCTATTTGCGCGTGAACGAACGAGATAAAAGACGTGATACAGCCGTATCACGTGTAGCATACTACGAGTGCTGGAGTGCGATTTTTGAACATCATACATACGATCAACTCGGCAGTAGAAAATGTCGAAATTACTATGGATACCTATTATGCATCTTTCTTTCTACTGCCGAGTTGATCATCTATGATGTTCAAAATTAGCACTCGTGATCGTGGACGTGGTGCACTGATTTTGTCGTTGTCTGTTCTATACATAATTATTCAATGCCTATTACATAAGAATTAATAAATTCGACTTAGGTAGGTATATATACGTAACGTAAGCCTCACTTTCTCATTTATTATCACAATTTTGTAAATACTTACTTAGCCAATTTACTTACCTATTATAATATTATTTCAGGATGGAATGGAACTATACCTAGGTACCTACATGTAAAGTGATGATATTATATTATTACTTAATATTAAGTATCCTTATTGTAAAGTTAGCATTGCAAGTTCACGTAATGGTCTTTACTGCCATTAGTTTTAGTGTGCCACATAATGCTAATTGAAATGTTTATTTACTACCGTAGTTGCCACTTACGACATTGTCAGTAGATAATGTTTTCTAAATGGTTAGTAAAGTAGACGAGGATAACTTAGTCTTGGTTATTAATAAAGGATACGTCGAAAAAGTTTGGCTGGGTCAAACGGGCGCAATTTGCATAGGTAGGTACAGCTGCTGATCTAGCCCAGTCATTTTACGGTTTGACTCTGGACTAATTATGAATGTAATTTTTTTCGGTATTTTATTTGAGCCTAGAAATGTACAAATATTAAAACAAAATCACGCTTGCAACAGCACCAAATTTAAATTTAGCATTTATTTCGTTCTGCAATACCTGACGGAAATTTTTATTTTCGCAACACACTCCAACACGGAGTAAATAAAGCTATTTTGTACTGAATAACTAATTTTTTTATATTTCGATGGCTATTTTATTGCTGAAAAGTCATTTATATTGTTTTGTTGAACCTAATTAAAATGGTATTCGTATTACTTAAGTTAAAAGCTTTCTTGGAGCTACAATTTTGATTACTATGTTGCGTAGCTATTTTTTGATGTGCCGGTGTCGCTGGCCGATGTAATGATGCCGGTTACAGTTCCAAAAGCCAAAAGTCCCATTCATAATTACTCCACTCCTCGCGTAACAAAACTCTACGGAGTTTTGGGGTAATCTAAATTTTTTTCAAGCCGGGGCAAAAGCTTGGCTTTGTGTGCCCCTCCCGTCCAAGCGGTAGCAATAACTTTTTCCTTGGTCTTCCAGTTCCAGGTTAGGTCGTTGCAATAAAATCTAAAGCCATCAAGAGCGAGCAAAGTGAGCTCGAGATTTTATTGCAATATGATTATTGATTAGATAGTAGCATTATTATGCAACACCTGGAAAGACTTCTGCATTTACGAGTCTCAATACAATAAAAATACCAAATTCCGTTCACACAATCACAATACAAAAAAAGGATCTAAGTATCTTTTCGTTATTGGTGACATTTTTCGCAATTTTGAAGAGACGTTCCTAATATTGTGCCGTGCTGATGCCGAAACCATAAAACATTTGATAAAATTCGAGCCGAATCAGCTTCAATTAGAATGATCCATTTTTGATTTGGTCGGCGCTTCGTCGCCGTACATCTAGGCGACTGCCTAGCCAGATACTTGGGGCGATTAATTACTGTTGTTTCAAGATAATTGATAGCAATTAATGCTAATTATAAATCATTGTCACTTGCTAATTTCCTGTCGATGCTGCAGAGAGGGTTTCTCACGCTACTTACCTGTCAAGACCTAGGTCTTTTCTAACTTGTTTGCTTTAGCTATCACAAATCGGATATAACCAGAAAAACTTGATCGGAAAACTAAACAATAGGTGATTGAGAATCAATCAATCAGATAAATAAATACCTAAATAACTTTTAATAACGTTGTCAATAAAATTCATGGCTAACGCTCAGTTGCAGAAACGCTCATTAGAATTAATCCTCCATTAAATCTCTTGCTGTCACTTTTTGTCTTGTTGACGTAGAAAAAGCTAGCAAGAGATTTAATGGAGGATTATCTCTAATGGGTGTTTCTGCAACCGAGCGTGAATGTGTTTTCCATCTTGTTCTTATTAACTTTTTTTTTACTTTGATCCTACATCGTTTTTTATTTTCTCCATAACCTACACCAAGGGTTTTCAGTGAACCGGAATGAATACAGCATAGTTAACAAGCCTCATAACTTTTTTATAAAAAATGTAAGTAAGGTTAGGTTGGGTAAGTGAAACATACTTTATTTTTTTCTAAGGAAAATCGATTGGCCTGACTAAACTATTAGTCTTATAACAGTGACAATATGTCACTTACGTCATGAAAAGTATTGAGATTTAAAAATTTAATAAACTATTACCATAGGTGCATTAAAAATAGATAAAAAATCCAAAATAAAGTCCACGGACAGAAACTGTTTCACTTGCCTCTTGCAAGAGGCAAGTGAAACAGTCTATGTTTTTTGTTCATAACTAGCAATAAGTGAGCTTTTGATACAAAGGGTAGTATATGCAATAGCGATTCAAGCAATTTTAGTCCTTTCCACATGGAAATAATGTTTATTTTGGCTTGGAAAAGCAAAAAAAGTAATTTGGGGCAAGTGAAACATATATCAGAAATCAGAGGTTCTCAACATTCTTTTAATTTGAAAACTTGTAGATGACTATGAATAAAACTATAAACAATTTCTTAGAAAAAGTACCAATTTAATCAATTGGAATCATAACAAAACAATGAATGTTATCCGTTTCCGTATAAGTAAAGACTCATAGATTTTTATAGAAATTCCGCAGCTGTCAAATTAAAATTTCGAACTGCCGTTACATGAAAACGTTGCGGATTCAAATTTCAAGGCCCTCCCATAAATAGTGTTTCACTTCAAAAACACTGAATGAGCAAATCAAGTTTCTAAAAATATTAGGTTATTAAAAAGGTTTAGAACCTCTGATCTGAGGTAAGTGAAACATACGTTTCACTTACCCCATACTGCACTGTTTCTCTTGCCCCACTACGTAATTTTGAAGTTACGTTTTTCATCATCAAATTATGACGAAACCTGTTACATTTACGTAAAATAAATATTCGTAGGGGGAAGACAAATTAATTTTATATGTAACTTTCATTTTACAAAGACGATACGTCGGTTTTTAAAAGAATTATGAATATTTTCCGTTACTCACTCGCACTCGCAAATATTGTTTTTTACAGACTGATATTTTGCAATGCTTTATCTCTTCACTCAAGCATAGTAGCGACATCTCTGTTTTATACCCGGAACTATAATAACAAAAACACCTTACCGACACCTACAGAACTAAGTAAAAGCTCTAATTATTGAAGATATTTGAATGTGTCCCACTTGCCCCGGTGTTTCACTTACCCAAACTGACCTTAAATACTATCTACATGGCAAAGTATTATGGTTACAATCGTGTTTTTTGTATAGGATTGAACAACCAGGAAATGTAATAAAGATGTCGAACTTACTCCTACAACATTTAATAACAGTAACTGGTTCTCAAAACGAAAACTTGTTACGTGGACACATTCTGTAAATAAGATAAAAATCCTACCTACTTTTCAAGATATTGAGTGGAACGCCCTACTGCCTGCTGGACAGCTGGACAGACGACCTTAAAAAGGCTCGTCTAAAAATAACAGGCCATTTAGAAAATAAAAAAGTAATAGAAAGAAAATCGATAAGTCAAACCTTTTTAAATTTATTTGTGCGAGGGAGGCAAGGGACCTACCCAGCGGTGGGATGAAATAGGCTAAAACGAAAAAAAAAAGCGTTGGGATTACTAGGGAAAAAATGTACTGCCGTTTTTTTTAATGTGACCTTTGGACAGATAAGCAAGATATAAAATTAGCAATAAGAAAAAAAAACATTTTAGAAGCGATTAAATAATAATTTCAAAGCAAACGACGAAGCATGGACTGCCTCGTGCAGTTTTTTTATCAGCTTTATTTTTCTTGGCGACAATTAGGTTTGCATGTGGATGGATGTAACGCAATTAGTACTGGATTGGCGATTGTGTTCATCCGTCTCACATATTTAAGTAAAAATACCGCAAATCAAGCAATATTCTATCTTGAGTCGTTCGCATTAAAGTTCTGACAGGATGTTTCTTTAGTAGAATAATTAAAGGAAAAATGTTTTGCAGTCATAGTCTGAAGCCATAGTATATAGAGATATTAGAATAGAAATGAGGCTCTTGTACCTAGCATGAATGAATAGTCAGGTGTCTCTTAGCATAAGAGTTTTAACTTTTCATGGTTCTTAATATCGTATCGGAAAGCGCAGCGTAGGTAGATCGACGACCTGTTGAAGGCGGCGGGAACCCGTTGGATGAGGGCAGCACAGGACCGGCCGTTGTGGTTCAAATAAGAAAAATTGCATCATCATCATCACCAACGTGCCCGCCGCCTTCACCAGGTCGTCAGTCCATCAACGCCAAAGTCTGATTCCTGAACTCATTGTTATACCTACTATGAGGTTAATAATCATTCACCTTTCATCCAACATTGTTCTCATGATTCTTGACGATAAACTAGATGAATGTCTTTGATGAAGGCTTTCCTAGATATAATTATAGGATCTATTTGTAGATTGTTTTTTAATACTGGTTTCCTTGTTTTTCCTACCAAGTAATACATTATTTAAGAATATTGTTAGGGTACATACCTATTTATTGATTTATTTTTCCGAGACAATTTTCGCTAGGAAGGTATAATATTTAGTATAATTATGTACCTACCTATAAATATACCTACCTAGATCAACAACTGCAAGTCCTACCTACGTACTTATATTGGTACCTACTGCAATCTGCAACTGCTGCTGACTGGATAGTTTGAAATGCGGATAGGTATTCTGAATATTATGTTACCATTACGTCCCGGAAATACCTGGGAAGGGGTCTCTTATTTTTCGTTTTTCTACAATATTTATACAAGTTACCGAAACGAAAAAAATACACAGTATTCTTGGATAGTTTATCTAGGGAAATCATAAATTGAATACACGATTGAAATCACTTCACTCGGTAGAATTTATTTTCGAAAAGTTAAGAATATAACACATTTTAGCATTATTGTTTTCTTAAACAAGAATAACTTGAAACCGTTTATAGTTACTGGAATTTTACTGAGATATTCACATACTTTATCTAGTGAAATCATAAAAAATATATAAAAATATCTTCTATTAAGTACGTCGTTTAGTAAGGCTAGCTAGCGACGAATAACTCCTGATTTTATAAAAAATATCTCAGTTCCTCACAACTAGAAGATATGAACAGTGAACCATCAAACTTGGAGAAATTAGACAAACTTTATTTAAAATTTTGGCGCGAATTTTAACAGCATCAACGTAAACCGCCCTCGCTATTCCATTCAGCCAGCCACGCTCCTGTCAGCTCGCCAGCTTTCAAAACAAACGTCATTCTAAACAAAAATAAAACTGAATTTGTTTTGGCGCCACGTCATCGCATCGTCGTCGCCAGTAGCAACTGTGCTATTTTGGTGCCATGTTGATGATGATAACCATTGTTGATGTTGATAAGAAAAGGAAAGGCTTTTGCGGGATTTTCTATTAATTTTAGGATTTTTTTGAGTTATTTGAATAGTTCTCACAACGGAATGGGATGCATTTCATTTGCCTGACTCTCTTAATCGAATCATATTTTGACATTCCTTGTATAGCTCTGAAATTTTCATAATCAACTTTCATCGTCATCTCCGGTCAAGGTAACAATGACAATAATGCCACAAATTTCAGAAAAAGTTAAAATAATACATTTAAAAAAAAAAAAAAAATACATCTTATTTTTATAGTACCTAATTAAGTATTTATTTTTAATTTCTTCAATAAAAATACGTGTTAAAAAAAATTAAATGTTATCCATTGGATAGTGTAATCGGAATCGGACCTTCACTAACCTAAAATTAGCATGAAACTAATAAGTACTAAGTATAATTGAAAGTTTATCTATTATCGGAAGAAAAATAAAAACAAGCGCACATGTTTTTACCCTCTTATAAACTTGACGGAATCATGAAAACGACAGCTACTGGCAATGTATCATTTTCCACTTGTTTTCCAGATCTCTGGCCGTTTTCATTTCTTTATTTATAAATAGTTTTATGGGTTTGATGGCCTCCTGGGGGCGTTGATTGAGTATTTTATAGATTTGCTGACCCAGTATACTGGGGATATGACAAAAAATTATGAAAAATCGTGCCTTTGTTTGATTTAGTTGCAAGATTTTGTATGCAATTTCAACTAAGTCAAACAAAAATATCACATACGCAGAAAGGGACAAACAAAACAGAATGTATCTCGCTCAATCTGCGTTACTAGCGCATAAGCCTGTCTCTTTTTCGCGACTATTAATATTTTATGCTCGTTCTAGCTAGCTATTCTCTTTCTACGCCTGGGAGAAAATGAGTACCTTAACAAAAAAGTCACATTGTTTTATTGTTTTTTATTTTACTTTTAGTTATTGAAAGACATAAATACCTGCATAGAGTTATAATTAAAACGTGTACAATCAGGAAGCTGGGAAAGGTGGTACAATAGATAGGTTTCTAAAAATGTAAAAAAATAAAAAAATATGAATCTAACAATCATAAACACCATTATTATGTATCATACAGAAAACATAATTTTTAAAATTGATAACCTACAATAAATGATTTTTACTCCAGTAAAGTTTTGGGTCGTTTGTATGGCGTTAGTAAATAATTTATAATAGCCGGTTTTTTTCTTTTATATTTTAGATTATGATTCTAAATTAAGTTGGATTCTTCGAAATTTAGTTAGATTCGTTAATAAAGTATCTTAATATAAATAAATAAATTTTATAAATTTTTTATTCGGGAAACCAACAGTCAAATTTACAAATGAATGGTTACAAAAAAAAATGAGCATAGAATAGACCAATTACAGGAATCCGCTGATGTTAATTGAAAATTAAATAAAAAGTGCTTGCAAAGCATAACAATGAAAGCTACCTATCAAAAGGTAGGCTAAAGTAACAATAAATGATAAAAAGAAAGTAGGTATATTGTGAAGTACCTAAAGACTCAGTCCAGAGTGAACTTCACAGTTATACCCTTCTTATACTGTGCCAAAGATAAACAAAATGGATCCAAATCAAAGTATTTAAGGTTGTACAATACAGTAGCTCGATAAAGATATTCGTTTTGCGTATAATTAGTATATACAATGGGTTGAGCGAAGAGGGCCTTTCGTCTCAGATTTCTGTTACATATCAAGTAATTTATGCCATTCACTAAGTCAGGACAGTCCAGATATCATTTGTATAATATCATTTGATCTAGCAAAAAAAAATTATTATTATAAATTATTTCCTTTCAACTCGTACTTTTACTGGACTATTTAGTAAAATCTAACAGAATTAGATTTAAGTAAAATAAAAAAAAATCTATACTCTGCTATTTTTGAGTACAGTCTGATAAAATAAATAATTGTCTATTAGATATTTTTTTTCCGTGTAGTGGAAACTAGTACAAAGCCGCGGGCCAAAGTTAGTACCAGTATAGTTACAAAACGTGTAGAGTTAGACAGACTGTCTATGACTGGGTCGTTACGTGTTTGAAACGGATTCAACTTTCTATTGCCAACTGCTATTTAGGATTTTATGACCAGATAGGTACAGGTAGGAGGTACATTACATTATTAACATAAACAAAACAAACTCACTTTTCTACCGTTTTCCCTTTTAAAATGGTCAACCTAAAATTTTAATATTAACTTTGGCATATTGGATAGTAAGTAGGTACGGTACTTAAGGAACTGATAAGAGGATAAGTCAAGGCTTGGTCTTCCTAAAAAATTGTTTTCATTCTACGACCCTTTCTACATTTATCCATGTTTTACAGTAACATTTTTAGCTTCATTTTTATCACGACATAGTCGATTATAGAGCTTATATAAAAAGTTAAATATGGTTTGTTATTATTACAGTTATTATTTTTAACACGTAAGTATATTATATTCCAGGTAAAAATGGTATATGAAGACTATACCTAGTGGTTAAATTAAAATATACTTTGTACCAGTTACTGACGTGATTCTAGTATATCAATTCTCAGTAACTTTTCTGTATTAATGTTTTGTGGTAACGTAATCAGGACTTACCTACCTATAAAGGTTTTTCTTTACGTCAAATGTGGTATTGGACTTTATGCTCTCATTAAAATGTCTTGAAGATGAAGATAGTTTAACAAGTGATGATTTAATAAAATGTGTGAGAGAAAAGTCATAGACGTCACAATAATATGATACCTTGGGTAAACGAAAATTAGTAATCTTAAGCTAGGTACCTAGTGTTAATTGTCAGAAGGTGATATAGGAACCTTAGACGATCCTGACCAGAAAAATGAAAGTCGTCGCCAAGTTCTAGTTCTTCTACTTGCAACATAGTTGACTGTAGCGCTCCCAAGGGGATTTCCTTTCTCTCTTTTCCAGTTACTCTCTTTGTCTATCTCTTTTTATCTTTTCTGATCACTTCTCCGGGGAGTATCAGGCCAACAAAAGATTCATCGCATAAGTATAATTTTGTCAATCAGTGACGATGTCGCGAATTTCCGTCTAAGAAATGCCTATTCCTCGGGCTTTAGCCCAGCGACACAGAATAGGTATCCTTCCAGAAAATCAGCTTCATACAAGCTCGCGGTGGCGGTGGCGGTCAGAAGTAACACGCCCGTGACGCGCATGTAGGTGTGAAACGGCCGCCGCCGCCGCGTGCTTGTGTGAACTACGAACAAATAAACGGACAACGAAGTGATCTTATAAGGATTAAAATCAATAAAAAAAAACTTTCTTTTTTGTAATATTAGTGTAGGTAGGTAGTACCTACTATAGATTATTGCCACTTTATATTCATCATGTCGGAATTACCCGACACGTAAGTAAGCTGCTTGAGTTCATGTTGCATAATATTGACCACTATGAATTTAGAATAAATTTGTTTTTAATATTAATAAATTAATACTTACGGGTGAAAACTGATCCCTGGGCATATAATACTGGTGAGGCTTCTGCACCACTTCACTACACACGAGGGCATAATGTTTTGGGCCGGTAAAATTGAATATTTGTAAGCAAATTTCTCACGTGCGCTCACCACAAAGCTAAATTGACACGAACAACGCGTCCCGACCACCTTTTTAAGCCCCGCCCTCTCCGGCTTACTTTTCGTGGCGTCATTTTTTATGGACAGTTACGCTTCCTGACTTATTATTTGTTCGTAGGGTAGGATATTAGGCTGCGTTTCCACCAGAGATGTGCGAGGTAGGGAGGCGGTGAGCGAGGAAAAAATCCGCCAATAGCGCGCTCGCTCGATCACGTCATTGGGAAATTGAAGCACTGTAATTGACAGATTTTTTCCTCGCTCACCGCCTCGCTACCTCGCACATCTCTGGTGGAAAAGCAGCCTTATTGTATTCAGTGACAGCGTGCTCGAATTACCCTGTCAGCAATAATTATGACGAAGCAATGAGACAACAAATTAATTGTGTAACCTGACCTTGAACTTACACCTACATGCATAAACCTTGTTTTTCGCCACTGCAATCTTTGACCCAAATGACACCTCTAAATTAGGTTCAACGTATTGTACGATTCATCTTCTAAATGATCTTAATTACCATGGAAGGTTAAAAAGTTCTCGTAGATTGAATGAAGCATGTTGGGTTATTGGGTTTGTGATAGAAACACTTGCAACCATTGCTTGCAACACATGGTAGGTTCAAGATGTTGTTAACAAACTAACGCCTAAAACAAACAAAAAACGCATAAACTTTTCTTTGTTCGAACAACATTGTAGATTACCATTTGTAGATATTGGAAAATTGGAATATAATTTTTTGTCCGATTGTACACACGGCGACAGATCAGTCTCTGTCGCCGTGTTTACCTCGTGTCCGTACTTACATTTTACATTTGGTAATCGATAGAAATAAGGAAGAAATCTTCTCAGAAATTACTTACAATTTTCCATAGTATGAAAGATGTCTAGAATAAGAAAAACAAAGACCAAGGAAGACATTATCTCAAACGAGGGCATTAGTCAAAGATTGTTATGCAAAACAGTCGACGCATCTCATAGACTATTCTCTATGATCTATTATCTAGGTTTCTAGGACGTCTGTATTCCCATGAGTCTGTTCTCAGGTCTTATGGGACGGTATGGGATACCGTTGGTTGGCCCAGTTCAGTTAGAAGAAACGGATACTTGGATTCTATAGCTGGTACGCGATCAATTTGTTCTTGTCGCGTGCTAATTGTACGTTTTTGAAACAATTCTAGACATTTAGTTCTACAGGGTGTGTCAAGTGTCAGTTTGATCACTTTAAATATACTTTCATGATACTGAACAACTTTCTCCATCAACAAAAATCATGATAATTTTACATACTATAGTAACTCCCACCTAGCTTGGTACTAGTGAATTAATTTTTCCATTACTAAGGGCACTTTACTGCCATAGTCTTGAAGTCCCTTCAATTTGATACAGGTACCTACCTACAGGATAGGGTGTAAGTTGTAGGTACTCATGATTGACACAGAACAACTTTTCTTAAGGAATCAATGGAGTATCGCAAAAAAAAAAACTACTTTTTCGTTCGATCAGCTGATTGCATCTAGTGAAAGTTCAAATTTTTCTTTGCTAATTTTCTATTTCCCTGGGGCGAGGTACAGTCAGCAGCAATAAGTTATAGGTATTCAGATACACTTTTGATCTATGGCGTAGTACTATAGTGTATATAACTTATTGCTGCTGACTGTACACCTAGGTGATACGCGTTTAGGACCTAAACGTAACCTAAACTTTAGGACATTTTGTTACTTAATGCTTTCTAATTTGTTAGAAACATTGATTGTTAGAAACTTTGTTTTTACTAAGAAGATAATTCAGTTAGCTGTACAAAACAGTCATATTATGAACTAACCTATTACGTACTATTACTGTAAACAATAGAACGTAACACTGGCATTTACTTTAATTTGTTGTCATTAGGTTTAAGTGGACTGCATTTTCGCGTATACAATAGGTAAGGTAAGTAAGTACCTTCTAAAAGTTAATCATACCAACTAGGTAGGTACCTACGTTATTTAGAATAGGCAAGTTTTAGAACATTTATTGTACAGTCAGCAGCAATCAGTTTTATACACTTTAGTACTAACTACGACTACCTATTGTAAATAAATTACAGATAAATTGAAGCAATCATTGATTCATTCGTATTTAAATATGCTTAAAATTATTATTATACACATACTTAAAATATCTCAAGAGTAGGTACACGCTAAGGTTTCCTTACAAACTAAACCTCGTACAGTTAGCTGAACGAAAGTGTATATAACTTATTGCTGCTGACTGTACGTACCTATTTAGTAAAATTGCACAATTTGAAGTGTCTGTTTATATCGCCTATTATACCTACCTATGGATAAATACAGGGTGAAATTGGTATGATTGGCATCCTTTTAAACTAACTACCCATCAAACTGAACAACTTATACTATGGGAGCAAATCGATCGTAGAAAATAAAATCTCCCTACAATTTCACCCGATAGAGATAACTTTTCGGTACCTTCCCATATTTTTGCCACACTTTGTAGATATATCGATTCATACAAACTATTGACGCATCGGTACCTATATTTGATATTTAAAAAAATACGACTGAAAAAGTGAGTTTTGTTCGACGAATAGAGACTTGGAAAATTTGGTTCTGGGACCTTTTCAATAGACTCTGGCTGTATGAAAATTAAAAATACCTAGTTATATGAGACTTTCAAAACTACACTAGATGTTCAGTTATCGACGTCAGCCTCAAAAATATGTACAGTCAGCATCAAAAGTATCTAGGCATGTTAAGTGTTCATTAATATCTGGACAACTTTACGATAGCAAACCTTATTTCAACTCACAAAGCAATCAAATTTATTTATCTGTCATGTTATTATTTGTTAAGTTAAAAACAAATGGTATCTAGTAGGAAATAGGGTTTATTTTCGTGAAATTGTTCAGATGTTTTTGAACACCGGAGATGCTTAGATACTTTTGATGCTGACTGTACCTAAGTAATACGACATATAAATATACTAGAAATACTTAAAACGTAATGTTTACGATAAACAGTGAGGCAAAGTATAAGTCGATGCAGTGAAGTAAGTAGGTAGGTAATCAATATATAACTAAATGGCAAGACGACTGATTTTAAGAGAAGTTTATTTCGAAAGTGCTAATGCGCGCTGCATACAAACGAAGTCTGTTGATATTTTTAATACTAACCAATCAAAGTCAATGAAATTTTTCAGAAATGATCTAGAAACGAGTCTCTATGCTTGTATGAAGTCAGATTTTCGCTAAAATAGACAGTTTTAATTCTATGATTAATTTAAGTTTTTATCGAAAAAAGAATCTACTTACCTATAGTATGTAAAGCAGAGATGTCGAAGATCGTTTCTATATTTTTCATAAATTTTTATGCTAAAATTATTTTTTATTCAAATAAGGAGAAGATAGCTTCTAAAAAACAGCAAAATATTGCCCGGCCGTGCACTTTCCATGGGGGAGCGTCTTAACGTAAATCTGACTTTATACAAGCATAGAGATTAATTTCTAGATTGTTCCTGAGAAATCCGGGAGCCGTGGTGGTCCAGTGGCGAGTAACCTTGCCTGCCGTGCAGGAGGCGATGGTTCGATCCCCGTCCAAGCCGACTCGTACCAATGAGTTTTTCGGAATTTATGTACGATTTGTAACACCACTGGCTTTTCGGTGAAGGAAAACATCGTGAGGAAACCTGCATGCTTCAATTTCGAGGCATGTATTGTACCCACTGTCCATTAAAGTGGCGACGGGCTCACCCCCCGCCACACTGGACAGAGTTTCGGTACTACTGGTGAAACGTGGATGTTCTGAGATTTCAGAATATCTCTGACTACCCCCTCGAGGAATATAGTCGTGAGCATATGTTCCTGAGAAATTTCATTGACTTTAATTGGTTTGTATGCAGCGCGCTCCGAATTATATCCCCTTAATAAACGCTTGTTTACTTCTGTCTTTGCCAACAGTTAGCTACTTATTTCAAAGGGTTTATTTACGTATCTAAAAATAAATTGCCTATACAATCTTCTTGGTAGGTATTACGAATTGTATTAGGTCAGGTAATGGTTATTAGGTTTGCGTTGTTTTGATATATTCGTAGGTAAGGTAGGTAGGTGTCTAAACGAGTTCTGTGTTCTATATTATTATAATTTAGGTACAACAAGTTATTAAAATATTTACGAATAAACTTATTACTTAGTATTATACACTTTATTGTAGGTACTCACAGACACATTGATACAAACAATAGAAAATACATGGTACAAAGGGCGAGCCTATCTCTTCAGAGATTTCTTCCAGCAGACCTAACAAATTATTAAATCAGAGGCAGACGTAAGTACAATCGATTAGAAAATGATTATCTGTAGAGATAGGAATAGTCAAAAAAAAATCTAAATTTAAATCCAGTTCCTACAAAAAAGATAACGATATATACCTATACGTAATATACGAATTACGAGTAGGGTACCTACACCACACCTATAAAAAACTAAAACTCCAGATTTAGAATCAACGAGGTGTCGAAAATATAATGTTATTTGTTTATAAATACATCCTAATATCTCAAATATTATTCGCACTAAAAACCATAAGAACTAAATAAAGCGGAAAATGAGGACAAATTGCGTGGGTCTTACATTTCTAATGTTGTTTAAAAATAAACTCAAATTGTTTTTGCTTGCGTATCGGCCGGCTATCCACATTACAATAAGATAGTAGGTGACAAGGAAAGGTCAATGTCATCGTATTTTCGGAACCAATGTCCCTCACCTTTTATTACCTAGCTAAGGTATCTGATAAGGTAACTGATAAGGCGATAAGCTTGAAAATAAATCAACATCATGTAGATATTCAATCAGTCCATCCAGTCCAGATTTTTTGGCGATTTCGATGTTGGTCCCATAGAGAAAGTTGTCCAGTTTGATGGTCTGATCATCCCCTTAAAAAGTGTCAGCATATTTAGAACGGCAGCATACTTGGAGCGATCCATTTCTGTAGTTTCAATTTTCAGGGCAACTTCTATAAATAGAGCGATTGAGATTAATCACCATCATCATCATCAGCCTATATTACATATCTTCCCACTGCAGGGCACAAGTGCAATGCTTTGGTAAACTTCGCATACGCTACGCATCAGAATTTTTTCTTACTCTTATTTGAGACATCGTGGTTAGCCACGTGTTTTATGCGCGTACGCAACACGCCACAATGCTTCTGAGATAAATAATAAATATACACGTCATAAATAAGCATTATTTACTAGTTTACCTACGTTTACTTGCAACGATTATACATGTCACAGGATGTTTAATTAAATACATCATCATCATCATCATCTCAGCCGATGGGCGTCCACTGCTGGACATAGGCCTCCCCCAAGGATCGCCATAACGACCGGTCCTGCGCTGCCCTCATCCAACGGTTTCCCGCTGCCAATTAAATACATATAGGTATTAAAAGGGCATTTTAGGCTTGAGCACGTAAGCTCAAATTCCTATGAAGCTTAGACGAAACAGAAGTCGTTTGAAAAGTCCTGATTCCGATTCAAAACATAGGAGCACATATAAAATGACATCATTCAAACGTACGGGCCCAATACGGGGTGTTAGGGCACAGAGGATTATATCTGTGGTTAGGGTAAACTGTTGCATTACCTACTTTAAGGGGTGATACCCTTCGATCAAAATAAAATGAATGGATAGGCCTTAAGCGAACATTTCAAACCAGAAAAATGAGGCAAAACAAATGAAATTTTTACTTGTCACTTGTATGAAAGTGCCCTAGATTTGACAGATAATGGCGCTAGTTTGTATGTACCAAGTGCACCAGTAGTTTGCTTCAACTTACCGCGCTTTAGGCCTATCCATTCATTTTATTTTGATCGAAGGTGATACCGAACAACTTTCCCTAAGAATCTCAAAATTCCCTATAGGAACTCGCAGATTTTTTTTCGACATTTCATACAAACGTTCGATAAGCTGATTGCATTTAGTCTGGAAAGTCCAAAAACATTTTTGCAAATATGAAAAACTAAGAATAATATTCCTAGTTTTTAGCTATCAAATATATATCTGTCAAACCTGTTCAATCAGACCTAGGTATATCTTAGTTATAGTTAGATACTTAACTGAAACTTTAGCAGCAGGAAAAAATAAAAGATGATGGGTTGGATGGGCCTGTTTCACCATTTTTGGATGCTGTTAGCTTGTTAGCTTTTCTGACATCTCAACTGACATTTCTTCATACAAAATATGTCAAATTGAGCTGTCGGGTAAGCTAACAAGAACGAATCCAAAAGCGGTGAAACAGGACCTAACTACTTAATTATGTTTTAAAAATAAAATTTAAAATAAAAAAAAAACTCCTCTATGAAATATCAATTTAAACTTAAAAGATCACCATGCGTGAGTCTAACAGTTTATAATTACTCGATCTTATTAGTATAACTGCTTGTATGAGACGAGAAATTCTTGAATATTGAATGTCTAATAGGAACATACAATGTTGTACATGATTCATAGACATTGTATTTAAAACTATGCTATTATTTTCATTGAGAGAAACGATAAAGACGCAGAAACCTGCTAAATTAATTCATATGACTGTGTACAATGTTCATCATTGATTACATTACACCTAAGTATACCAATAGATACCAATAGATAGCCTAAGTAATGAGTACTATTACCATACTTAATCTTTTCTATGCTTTGTCTAATACCATGATTGTGATCATCATTTCCCACTAACTTATTTATTGCAGTAATGAGTACCTAATATAGTGTTAACATTAAAGATCAGGCGGGACTTGAACCCGCAGTCCCACACTCAACACCACCAACCAACACCGCAACATGGCTGTAACATGTTTATCAA
The DNA here is from genome assembly GCA_963693445.1 of Agonopterix heracliana. NCBI lineage: Eukaryota > Metazoa > Arthropoda > Insecta > Lepidoptera > Depressariidae > Agonopterix > Agonopterix heracliana. The sequence goes on along the minus strand of OY856308.1, from coordinate 19,720,187 downwards.
TAATATTTGAGTAAGTATAAAGAGAGAAAACTTACTTTTCACATTTATGTTGATATCCGCTAGTTTTTACTTTGGATAGATACGTGGCGTTTCTAAGACAAGGTTATAGTAGATTACACACCGAGGACAGGAAAGTAAGAAAGGTCTAAGATCTCATGTGATCTGAGGCTTTCTTATTTACTGTTCGAGGTTAGTATACTATTTTTCTCCTCAACGGAGGTGGAAAACGACAATTTCGTTTAGCGCAGCGGACGCTTTCCGTCCGGAGGGGAGAGAAATACATACCCTACTGTCAATACCATATATTATCCTATTACTTAATATGTTCTCTTACCGATAGCTATCATATTGGAATAATTAAACCATAGTATTTTAAACCTTACACTTGGTATTATGTTAGTTTTATTAAATACTGTGATGCGCCATTTTGAGTACGTTATCTTAATCAAAATGGCGGACACGTCGACGAGAGATGGGTAGATAAAGAATCAAAATAACTCAGACAAACAAACAGACAGTCCAATAATGATAAATATTAACATTGCAGTGCACACGTCGATTGTGAAGACGTGTGTGCAATGAGCAATTATGTAGGTGTGCATATATACTTACGCAAATGCGGCTAAAAATAGAATTGAACACGCATTATGTTGGAGGCTTTAAAACGTCTTTTGTTTTAAAACGTAGGTTTCCAATATATTTAGTAGGTATCTACTTTTAAAATCAGTAGGTACGCCTATAGGGCATAGGACGAGGGGGTGGCTTAAAATCTGCAATGTGGATCCTTATATTACCCTGATACTCAACTAGTACCCTTCAATTTATGTTGGCTCAGAAATCACTGAAAAAAATGTTGTTTATGGATTTCAATTCCATGATTACAACAGTTTTCCTCCTATCTACTAACTAAAAATAAAAAAAAATGGTTTAAGATGGAGTTAAAGCATTGCATTTTGCTGTTCTATTTCTAACTCTTTCTTGCTGGCTTGCGCGGCTATAGTTGGACATCAACTCAATCGTACATTTGTTATTTTATGGCTTCAAGTCCGTTTTAGTCATACGTATCGAATATTTTCACTGCAGTTTCTATTTTAGTTTTTACTAAAACGGTTCGCGAAAGAAGTTTAAGTGCCTAGGTAGATAGTTACCTACTTCATCGTTCGATAGTTCAACTTCCTTGTTTCCTTCAGTTGGAATTACTGAAGCCATCAAAGGCACTAAACCCGATCAGTTGATTGGGGTTGAAATTCTTCTTTATATTGAAAAAGTTCGACAAAAAGTCCTAATTAAAATCTGTCATTTTCGAAGAGTACGTTTAACAAGAAGCTTATATGGTAACTACAGGTAACTCCATGGTCGTTTAGCGATTTCCTCTCTCGAAACCGCGTTTACACGTACCTATCTACATGGAACAAGACTCCCTTGTTTGAAACCGGTATTGTACAAAGATCATTGTATTCCTCCTTCATAACCAGTTACGAAAGATCAGTTCCGATTGCAGCCGAAGGGGTCTGTGATTCGTGATTTCTTTCCGTCCTACAATCAACGGAACATGTAGAAGATGATCTTCCAATCTATTTTGTGATGTCTCTGGCCTACCAGGGTTGCAATCACGGTAAATATTCGGTGATTGAACCGTTATTATTGGACTACGTGTAGGTACGAACCACAACTTTTGACACATTTGGTATAGCTCTAATCGCGGTACTGCTCTTGCTTGACAGCCGTTAGAGCCGTTAGATCGCTCAGACGTCGAGTTTTGCAAGATGCGGATTTCAGCACAGTTGGATTGCAATGTGATTAGAACTGAAATTGGATAAGAATAGAACTTCGATGTTTTAACTTAGCGCAATCGGGCTCCTGGTCTTTTAAATGCCACTTAATAATCTTTTGAAATACCGACTACTGCTCAATTAGGGTCTTCACTCATTTAAACAACATACTTAACTGATTGTACTAAAATAGCTGCTGCCGTAATGGAATGGCTATTTTGGGCTCGCTTGAGTTGTCTTGGCCTTATTGAGATGTTAATTTTAAAGACTTGCTTCTTTTTTTTTTTAATGTGATACTTTAAAAAGATTTGTATTTGTTCTCTGATCGGCGATGACGCATGTTTCTCTTTTTTATTTACTTGTTTACCTATTTTCTTAAGGGTATATTATTCGGAGCGCGCTCCATACAAACGTACTATGGTGATATTTTTAATACTAACCTGAGATACTAACCAATTTAAGTCAATGAAATTTTGCAGAAACAATCTAGAAACAAATTTCTATGCTTGTATGGAGTCAGATTTTCGTTAAAATGTATAGTTTTCAAGTTATAGTGCCTCAAAGATTTCCATACAAATCTTAAATTAATCCTAGCATTGAAACTGTATATTTTAACGAAAATCGGACTCTATAGAAGCATAGAGATTTGTTTCTAGATTGTTACTGCAAAATTTCACTGACTTTAATTGGATAGTATTGAAAATATCACCATAGTACGTTTGTATGCAGCGCGCATTTTCGCTCTCGGAATAATATTCTCTTAAGAAACAACAAACATATTGTGATCTGAGGCTTTCTTATTTACTGCCCGAAGTTGCCTGACGGAGGTGGAAAGCGGCAAATTCGTTTAGCGCAACGGGACGAAAATTGATGCTTTCCGTCCAGAGGGGAGAAAAATACGTATAATTAGATTCTTTTTAAATAGCCATACAAATCTATCCATGTTTAGTCTTCTTTTCTCTGAATACAATTGGATTCCTATTATCCTGTAATAACGGTGAGAGGAAGAGGGCAAGTCTAAGGGTGAGAGGAAGAGGACAATTCTAAGTAAGATCACACACGATGACGCATTGACGGAGTGGCAGACGTCAGTCTGTCATTTGCACAGCAAGGAGTTGTAAGAAACCGCACGTAGAAGAACACACGGTGGCGGATTGACGCACCGTGTGTGCTTCTACGTGCGGTTTCATACAACTCCTTGCTTCACAAATGACTGACTGACTGTCTGCTGCTGAGAAAAATACGTAAATAGATTCTTTTTAAATAGCCATATAAATCTATCCATGTTCTTCTTCTTATCGAGTGGGCTGCAAAGCCCTGGTGTCAGAGTTTATTCAAACCGCCTTACGGCCTCTGACGTGGTTTTTATGTAACGACTACCACCACCAGTGATAGTAGCCGGGACCAACAGCTTAACGTGCCATCCGAAGCACGGAATCATTTTTTTTTTCAGACAATCAGGTGACTCAGCCTGCAATGTCCTAACCAACTGGTCCTATCCATGTTTAGTCTTCTTTTTTCTCAATACAATTGGATTCCTCTATTATCCTGTAATAAGGGTGAAAGGAAGAAGGCAAATGCTTAGCAGGGCGCTAAGAAAAAAGCATAAGTTCACTCTGTTTCTTGTGCACTTATGCTTCTTTATCATAGCGTGGCGAATACTTCACTACGAAAACCCAGTGCTTAGTATAAAATACAGGACTCATTATCGACATCATGGTCTACCGGAGGATGGGCAGCAGCATCCTCTGAGTACACACTTTCAATCCAACTGCGATCGCCAACCCGCCTGCCAAGCGTGGCGATTATGGCAAATCCCCCCATTTTTGGGGAGGCCTATGTCCAGCAGTGGACGTTTATCGGCTGATATGATGATGATGATGATGATTATTACAATAGGTATTTGTTTGCTCTGCCTACGCTTACGTAGTAATATTGTGATCTCAACTCAGTTGTTCAATTTACGCATCAATAGGCAATAGTAACAAATAAACTACGCAGGTATGAACATTATGACGAAATTCACGATTTCTGACAACAAAAGTTTACCCAAGAATTAGAATCCTACGTATTACCATGTTGAGGATAAATTCTTTAAGTATTCAATATTTTATGTTATTTCTTTGAAGATTGCGTTTTTCCTCGATTCTATTGAATTATTGCAAATATCCGTGTGGTGTCGGCTAAGAGTAGCACCATCTCATTTCCTCCCGTGGGTGTCGTAAAAAGCGACTAAGGGATCTACCGGAGGATGGGCAGCAGCATCCTCTGAGTACACACATTCAATCCAACTGCGATCGCCAACCCGCCTGCCAAGCGTGGCGATTATGGCAAATCCCCCCATTTTTGGGGAGGTCTATGTCCAGCAGTGGACGTTTATCGGCTGATATGATGATGATGATGATTGAAAATATTAGGTACCTGCCTATCTAAATTGTTTGCACGATTTTTATGTATACTTATTGTCCTTGTTATTTTATCTGTTACCTAGGATTGTCTAGGTAAAGTTCGTGACCATTCAATGTTATCAATCAAGTTATACGTAAGTAGGTACGTAGAATACGATAAGATATTCCACTACTGGTCAGATCTCTCAAGGGAAGGAAGAACTGTGTGAAGGAAAACATCGTGAGGAAACCTGTATACGCTGAAGAAGAAATTGTGATGCGTTCAATCTATACCATTCCTTATTGAGGCATGCGTGATGGACTAACACCCATACAGGGGTTACTGTTATGGGCCTATTGCCTATGCCCTACTGTGCGACGTACTGGGTCCTTCTTAATATGCTGACATTTATTTAAGGGGATGATCAGCAGACCATCAAACTGAACAACTTTCGCTATGGGACCAACATCGAAATCGCGAAAAAAAAACAGCTGTCCCATTTGGGTCGAGTCGGTTTGCAGTTTTGTATGGAAGAGCTGATTTTTTTTTCTGATGGAATCTGCTGTTCCATTCAAAAATGGAAACCTGTTCGAGCCAAGGCCGGGAAAGGGAAGGAAAAGACAGCTAATTGCTTTTTCGTTATTTCGGCATTGGTCCCATAAAGAAAGTTGTTCAATTTGATGGTCTGACCATCCCCTTAAAAAATCGTCAGCATATTAAGTTTGGACCATGTATGTATAGGCAATGCGTCACTTTCAGACCATCAAACTGTACATATTTCACTATGTCACCAACATCTGCAGATTTTTATCGCGATTTGAATGTTGATGATTATGAAACTAAGTTTTTCATTGTCCACAGGGTTGTGCTCTAGTCTACTATGCGGCCGCACCAAAGAGGTGGAGGTGGGGGGAAGCGTCGGCGTAGGCGCAGCACTTGCGCTGGCGCTGGTGCGCCCGCCCTCCTCCCCCGCCCGCACACCCTGCCAGTTGCGGCTGACGGCGCCTGACGCTGCGGCGTTCACTGTTAGACTTATTGATGTTAAGGTAAGCTTTTATTAGAACTAGTTGAAGTTTGTTGAATGTTTGAAGATCACTGGCCTATGGTTCTTGGCCATCTTGAATGTTCACAAAAGTGGGTCTGCATAAAGCGCGCGATGAGGCACCTATCGCGCCTTTAATCACGTTCGTTCGCACGCAAAAAGAAAAAGAGATAGCAGCACTATAGGGTCCTTTTCTTAATATGCTGACACTATTTAAGGGGACGATCAGAACGCCAATCGCGAAAAAAAATGTATGGGACAGCGGATTTTCTTTTTCGCTATTTTCAGTTGTTCAGTTTGATGGTCTGATCATTCTCGTAAAAAACTGTCAGCATATTAAAATGGACCCTGTATATCGCGCCGTCAGACAGCCGGTGCAGCCCCCGTAGCATGTTGCGGATGATATCACTATCACGTCTTTTATCTCGTTCGTTCGCACGCAAATAGAAAGAGAGACAAGGCAAGGATGTATATTTCGCTGCCATGCAGCTGGTGCTGAAGCCGTTTTATTTCAATAGAGGATGAGGTTCATCAACGTTAGTTGACCACTAACTTGCCTAAACTCGTAGATCATAAGCAGCGATTACGTTACCCTACATTTAGGGCCGATTTCGGCATACATTGCTTGCTTCGATCGCTACACTTTAAAATAGAGAGAACAAATCAGGCAATGCAATGTATACCGAAATCCGCCCTGCATGTTGGTAATGTAATCGCTGCTTTATAATATTAGAAATAAACAAATCCACAACTGGGCCCACGCACGTTGTGGAGTATTGCCCACTTCCTCTCATCCTTATCTATGAGGAGAGACTTTGCCCTGCAGTGGGATTCTTACAAGTTTTCATAGTGTAAGTTATATTAGAACAAATGTATTTGAAAATGAATTCTAGCTAGCCAGAGCCAAGCCCAAAGCAAAGAAAGGCATTACGTAGATATTTCTAAAATTAGTTAAGATGAGTGATGAGATTACAAAAAGCTGGCGTCATGAATTCATGAGCCATGAGTAAAACAAAAAAATAAATAAATTTGCTATTATTTTAGGTTCTAAATGTTCAAGAGCATACCATGCCATAAATTATTATTAAGACAGACGTCATAGCCGTGAAATTAAAGTAGGTATGATGCTCTGAATTAATAACATTCTTTCGAAACGAATTTTATTTAAGTTTAGCATTTTTTGTAGAGCTATAAAAATTTCGCATTTAAGTTATTTATGTTCTGAAATCTCGCTTGAGCGCGATGCAAACGAACGAAGTTTGACCCCATTTTCAACATTAACCAAATAGAAATGGTTCAGCACAATCTAGAAACTCTGAATCTGAACTAGAATCTAATCTCTGTGCCTGTGGTTTGTCAGATTTACACATTTTAATTAAACTACAATCTGAAAAACCATAAGTACCTACACACATTTATTTTGTCTTTAGATCGTGTTTAACAAAAAAATTCAAAATAGAACTAAACTTTGTTTGTAAGGAGCAATCTAACAGATATATCGATATATATAGATATACAAGTATATATATATATATATATCCTCTTAAAATTTGACCTTGATCCTTGCAACAATCAGCAGAATTTCTGCTCATCCTGAAACCTCTCTTAGAGCTGTCAGACACGATGAAGCACTGACGGAGCAGCAGACGTCAGTGCGTCATTTGTGAAGCAAGGAGTTGTATGAAACCGCACGTCGAAAACTTCACAAATGACGGATTGACGTCTGCTGCTCAGTCAGTGCGTCATCATGTGATATCCCACTTACCATGAATGATACCATGATTTTGAATTGATAGTAATCTAAACCACGGTTGATGTAATGTAATGACTGAATGACTAACTAAGCATATGCTCACGACTATATTCCCCGAGGGGGTAGTCAGAGATATTCTGAAACCTCAGAACATCCACGTTTCACCAGTAGTACCGAAACTCTGTCCAGTGTGACGGGGGGTGAGCCCGTCGCCACTTATAATGGACAGTGGGTACAAATACACGCCTCGAAATTGAAGCATGCAGGTTTCCTCACTATGTTTTTCTTCACCGAAAAGCCAGTGGTGTAACAAATCGTACATACATTCCGAAAAACTCATTGGTACGAGTCGGCTTGGACGGGGATCGAACCATCGCCTTCTGCACGGCAGGCAAGGTTACTCGCCACTGGACCACCACGACTTCTTCGAATAACTAACTAATGAATATTAAACCACACATTACATAGCAGGTGTACTATTACACTACGTTACATGGTAGATGCAGGAACTGACTTTGCTTTATTTCCGCTACGTTGATTACCTAAGGCTACGTATGCTATTTTTAGTTAGTTACCGAGTTGACATTTTTCCAATCTCTTCAAGGTTAAAGTTTTTTTGTCAGGTGATGCTGTTGTCATGTTTCCAGAATTCAATTTTAATTTAAAATGTACTAGTTACAACTTATGAGAATGATGGTAAATACAGCGCAAAACAGTCATAGTGCGTTCACACACGATGACGCACTGACGGAGCAGCAAACGTCAGCAAGCAAGGAGCAAGGAGTTGTATGAAACCGCACGTAGAAGCACATACGGTGACGCATTGACGCACCGGGTGTGGTTCTATGGACTGACATCTGCCGCTCCGTCAGTGCGTCATCGTGTGTGAACGCACTTATTCTTCAGTTGTATATTTTTATTAAATTATTCTACTTTATCCCACTGCTGGGCAAAGGCCTCCACTTTAATTCTCCTACCATCGCTGTCCTGGAGTGCGATTTTTGAATCTCATTCGGTGAGCTCAGCTGTTGAAAATGTCAAATTTACTATGGAAATACGCATCTTTCTACTGCTGATTTGACTTTCAAAAATCATACTTCAGGAGTGCGATTTTTAAAGTCAAATCAGCATTAGAAAGATGCATGAGAAGGCTTTTGTATGAGATTTAAAAACCGTTCAAACTCACCGATGACATTCAAAAATCGCACCCCTGGGCATGCTCTAGCCACATGTTTACGAAAGCATCCAGTGCTAATTATGTACCTACCGTACCTACATGCTGTTTTTTTTGGGCAATAAACTTATTTGATTTCAATTTGATACATGTAAAATTAAATGCGTTTAATATTCAGGGGTTTTTCAGTTTCACTGTTGGCTCGACTTTGATGGTAATATTCAAATTTTACAATAATGCAGTTTTTATTTGTTTAAACACAATTAAGGTAAGGTCAAACAAAAAGTAAACATTTTTTTGTAAATATTTGACAAGTCAGCTGTTGTAATAATAGTTTATTGTTATGATATGAATGATGAATAGAATTATTTATTACACATTGTCCAAGAACTTGATGGATCTACGATGTTATACGTCTAGGCAATGTTGTTCTATATGACTAATTAATTACCTATGACAGGAGTAAGCAACATTAGGTTCGAAGATTGTTCGTAAAAATGCTGTAAAGGACAGTTTAACCTCTGACGTCCCATACTGAAAACTGTCAAATCCCAAAATTTTGGTCACACATTTAGCAACCTCGCTCAGTGGCATAAGCATATGGTCACGACTATATTCCCCGAGGAGGTAGTCAGGGATATTCTGAAAACTCTGAACATCCACGTTTCACTAGTAGTACCGAAACTCTGTTCCAGTGTGACCTCGCTTAGTGGCTTCTGAATATAAAGGTAAAGGGCATGTGGCAAGCAAGACCCATAATAGGTAGGTACCTCTACGTACGTTTAGACCAAAAAAAATTGCGCAGCTAGACTTCTAATAGAATTATTAGCAAAACCTAGACCTATTCATATATACCTTATAAACTGTTACTATGACAGATTGGCGGCCGTGGGAGGGGGAACGGTCAGTGGGCAGACCAGCAGCCAGGTGGTCGGATGACATTTGTAAAGTAGCCGGCAAACAGTGGATGAGATTAGCGGGGGACCGTTCTGGTTGGCGTGAAAATGAAGAGGCCTATACCCAGCAGTGGGGTTTACCGGGCTGATGATGATGATGATAGATTTAACCCATTAACTGTATTTTCTGAGTGTCCTTTAGCAAACTATTACAATGTCACACTTTTATTATCGTCATATAAAAAGTCCCCGTCACGATATCCTCGCAAATACCTATAGGAAATGTTTCGATAACACTTGACATGTCAATTGGATAAGTAAACTTCATTGTTAACTTGGATATATTCAAGATATATTATTCGTCAGCAATTTACAATATGTCATCAATATTTTTCATATTCGTCTGTTACCTAATCGTTCGTGACTGAAGTTAGTAAGGTGTTTTTTTAGAATTTTAAGGATGTTTGTTTAAATTATTTGGTCGTCTGTTAGAAAATCATACTGTTTCATGTTTTTGTCAAACTACCTACGTTACTTTTACTTTACCTTTCCCTGTTTTGTTTTATACTTATAGAAAAATATAGAATGATCTTCAACATCTCGGCTTTATTTTCTATGAAGTAATTTCTTATTTTTCTATCAAATACATATATGATACCTGTGTTCAAAGGTAAGACTAAATATTGAAAAAAATCGGTATTATGTGCATCTACTTTATAAGTTGAAGTCACTTTTACTTGCGACATACACCATTGTGTAGTGTCGACAATATTAAGATCTAAAATTGCTATGAAGCAAATTTTTTTTAGGGCCATTATTTAATGATAATGAGTTAATTCGATAACTGTAAAATTTGGTGCGAATTCTTATGTTTTTCGGATTTGATTTACTTCGACTAGAAGGCACCACAGTGACATAATGAAGGACAATCCAGTCGAAAATTGGTATACCTAAAATGAAGTTTAGAAGAGGTGAGGTAGCTCTGAAATGGCGTTAGGTCAGGGAAACCTCCTAATAGTAACACTATTATATGGCATACAAATACGATACGACCTGTTATGAAATGAGAATTTCACAGTTACGGCAGTAGTGGGCGAATACTGCGAAGCATGAAGCTTATTGTAAAAATTAGTATGCTAATTTTAGAACCCGGCAAATCTGAACCATGCAGTAATATACATTTCTTATCTTTCATTTTTAAATCGATGTTTACGGTGCTCCGTAACGTGATGAATGATTCATAGCTATACCGATCGCAAATCGATTTCATACATGAAATTAACAACAGATGGTTCGAATGAAAATGTACAATTTCATTGACACGCCATGTTAAAGAACAAAAGGATGTATACACAACAAATGTACAGTTTCTATAAGAAATCATTAAGCATATTGTCTACTGTATTGTTAATTTTTTGTTTTATTCTAAAGCTTGTGTTTTATTGTTATGTAATGTAACGATTTATTATAGGAAAGAAATAAACATTATTTTCAATATACATGTTAATTACAATAACATTGTTTTATTATGTATACAAATACTTTAAAACACAGCTTTGAGACATGTCTCTTTGCATGTGCTAGGGCTCAATTTATCTTTATACAGGGTGTAACGAAAAGTATCATGCTACTACTACTATACTTCTACTACTACATGTTATACTCTACCCATCAAACTGTTTTTTTTCCATGGGAGCAAGCAAACCTATCAAAGCAAATAAAATCTGCTGTTTCATACTAAAGTGCAATACCTACTCGAATAAAATGTATGAGACAGCTGACTGCTTTTTTTTGCTCCCATAGTGAAAGTTGTTCTGTTTGATGGGTATATAGAGTATGTGGTTTGAAGGTTAATTACTTTTCCTTACACCCATACACTGAACAACTTTTAATATGGAGCCGCAATATCGAAATCGCGAAAAAAAACAGCTGTCCCATATATTTGAATCGAATAGATAGGTACTGCAGTTTTGTATGGGACAGCAAATTTTTTTTTCGCGATTTCGAAGTTGGCTCCATAGCGAAAGTTGTTCGATTTGATGTAGAATACATGCTGAAGTTATCCGCAGTGATATAAAGTTTACCCTGTATTATAACAACACCACGAAGACATTAAGGGCACAGGTCATGTTTGCTTACAAACGCCTGTACCTAACCAGGAAATGCCATTCATTATAATCTCATGTAGACAATGCGAGCCACTGTGAATTAACTTTTTATGGTTTACTCGTTTATAGTACTTGCACTTTTGCAATTAATAATAAATAACGCTCACAGGCACATACATTGTAATGATCCCAAACTAGCACTAAAGGCTTTTTTTATGGAAACCATACAACAACGGCACGAACATATAACATCCATGACCGAACCGGGATTCGAACCCAGGACCCTGGTTTGGCAGTCCGGCGTGGTAACCATTACACCAACCGGGTCGTCTAGTCTCTTCTCCTGTCTTTTCCCTATACACCATGAAATCGGATCGTGGGTCAGTTTAAAGCCGGAACTGGGTGCTTCCGACCATCAAACTGAACAACTTTCACTATTGAAACAAGTATGAAATTGCGAAAAAAAATCTGCTGAATCTATTGAGCTAGAGCACGGACTTGAAAGAAATACGGATTGAATATTGCACTAAAAAGATGTGAAGCATGCAAGGTAATACAATCTCGTTTTTTCTACAAGGGACCTACACTCACACAGATGCACTAGCTCTAGGCACAGGTGCTATACAACCCGTCACCTTATGTACCGCGTGACAGCACGCACACAAAAGAAATGGGTGATGCTCATGATTAGACGAGATTACGTCTGGTTCTTCTTTTAAGTCTGTGGGCTGGTGACATTTTTTGTAACATTCGTTTAGGCCAATTGGTTCAAACTTACTTAGTACATGCCAGCCGCTCTGTTGCGTTGTCTGTTCAATACATAATTATTCAACATTCATTCATATATTTTTGACGAGAAACTAGCGAGGTTTTCTACGAAACAAACAGCAGATTTTTTGCGACTTCGAAATTGGCTGTTCTGGCCCTGTTCCGGCTTCAAAACGACCCAGATAACACGGTGTATGAATACAGGGTGGTGTGACTGGTGTAGTCCCAAAGTGGTCCAAATAAATATCATCGTTACCATATAAACCTCATTCTATGCAATGCAAGTGATGCACAATTTAAACATCACAAAATCTATGAAAAATAAAATAGGTATTGTATACAGGGTGAAATCGATATCATTAGCATCCTTTTAAACTAAAAGTCTACCCATCAAACTGAACAACTTTTACTATAGGAGCAAACCAATCGGAGCAAAAAAAATCTGCTGTCCCATAGACATTTGAGTCGTGTAGGCAGCGGCGGAGGGTGCAGTTTAGTATGGGACAGCAGATTTTTTTTTTGCTCCGATTGGTTTGCTCCCATAGTAAAAGTTGTTCAGTTTGATGGGTAGACTCTTAGTTTAAAAGGATGCTAATGATATCGATTTCACCCTGTATACCTAGTCAATAGGATCCTGCATACCTACATTTAAAGAGGAAGAAAACCCATTCATTACACACATAAATGTGTGAATTGAAAAGTTACATAATATTTTGTCTTATTTGTAAGTATCAGGTAGAAGTAGATGGATGGGATGGAACGATAAATAACCAGTCAATTAATACAATACTACTAGAATCATAAATACTTACTTATCATAACATCATCGTCATAGCAATTATGAATCACTTTATATAGCATTAATTAACTAGGTTTACAAAAATAGTTTACTACGTAGGTAAGTATAGGTGATACGTTCCTCGTTTTGAAATGGAGTGGACTTTCGGTAGGTTACACTACAATAAAAATCGGTATGTCAAGTTTTTTTTGTGTACCTATTTAATTCATTGCCTTTTATCTTTTTTACGGTTATTTGTGACTAGATAATTTGTGTGACATTGTCCAAGATATTTATTACTTATTACTTAATATTATATTAGACTCTTTTTTTTTCATTATTCATCTTGTTTATATAAATATAAACATTTGAAATTATTTTGATCTGTAATCTCTAAATGCAAAAATGGTGGCGGGAAAATCATTCGAACTCCATGGAGAAAAATATGTTTGAAATTACGTTCGCAAATCTGGAGGGGGGAACCACCATATGAAAGCCTGTTTTCATTCGGAATTTCGAATCGCAATTCCGTGTGTCATAATAGTTTTTTCTCTTAATGACCAGTTATTTTATGTTTACCATGGAGTTTACAGGTCTTCGAGTGACGTCACTTTTTTGAACGAAAAACTACATTATTTTTACTAAAATATCTTTTATCCTTTTATTTTATAATCTCACTACATAATCATCATCATCATCTATCTTTTACATAGTAAATATTGTTATTGAAACAATTATATCGAAATGGTTTTCGATTCAGATCTTCGAATAACGGGTGAGTTTTCATCCAGATAAAATACTTAAAAGATTGTCACTGGTGGGTGATAATACCATCTTGAACGTACCTTTGACCCGAAACGCACGGCATTTCATAAGACACGTTAATCATTTGGTCTGTAGGTTACGTAGTAACTATTAAATAATCTCTGTGCTAATCATCTGTGCTGTTGGTAGGTATTCCGATAAGATATTTCCGCTACATGCACATGAACATAGGCTATGGACTGTGCCGAGAGTAGGGCTGCCACCTGTACAGTGCTGTGTTATACACCGTGGAATCGGGGTCGTTTTGAAGCCGGAACGGGATGATATGCCATCAGCTGCCGTAGCATGATGTGCGATATAACACGCCTTTTATCTCGTTTGTTCGCGCGCCAATAGAAAGAGAGGTAAGGTTCTATATCATGCTGCCATAATACGGCCGCAGCACAGTACAGTCGATTGGATAAGTAAAAAAATCAAAATTTTCCCCCAAAAAATAACATGGCAATGACAACCCTACTATCTCTTATCCTTCCAATTAAACAAGAGGCTGGCTGTGCCCTGCATTAGGTTGAATATAGGTTTATTTACGTAGGAAATATAATTAAAAACCTCGTGTCTTTATTATCTACATATTTTACAAATGACTGAGTTATTTTATATTTTTATACCAATTAACCTTCGTTCTAGGACGAGTTTATTTTATAGATGCAATTAATTTAATTAAATCATTTATGTCAGAAAAGTAAGAAGCAACTGACTCATATTCTAGGTAAATCGGTAATTAATTAGTGTAAGGGCCTGTTTCACCACTTCTGGTTAAGTCATTGTGACAGATCGTTTGACATATTTCGTATAAAAGATATGTAGGAGTCACGTTGCAGGGTTTGCCCCGAAAACTTGTCTCTCGCGTGGTGTTCGCGCGGTTCGCGTTTCAGCCTGACAGACAGATGGCCAGACAGCGTTAGCTTATTTGGCACCCTTTGCGTACGGATCCCTAAAAACCAAACTTCGAAATAGACAAATCGTTTTCAATGTCAGTCTAATAAAACTGAAGAAACCTTATGCTAGGTACTTTAATTCACACTCTAAGGCTTCTGATCAGTCTCCTATTGCGTGTTCGACATTGGATAGCTACATGTCTTTCAACGTATGACTTGTAAGACCATATATTTTCATTGCTTGTGTTAGTTTGAAGATGAAAATGTCAAAGACACAGGTTATAACAAACAGCACCAAACGTAGGGTTGAGGTAGATGGGCAAGTAGTATTACTTGAGTAGTAGGTACGTCAATGAATACATATACCTGGGCCAGGATAGTCTCTTTCGAGAATAGGCAGGATAAGGAGGTTGAAAGACGCATCCAAAACGCCTGGAAGAGCTACTGATCCATGAAGGACCTTCCTTGAACACTAAAGCGAAAACTCGTCAACATGTGCATCCTGCTGCCCATCCTTACCTATGGCGCTCAAACCTGGTCTTTGACTGGTACACTTTTTCTGAACATCAAAAATCCGGCCTCAAGATCTGCCAAAGAGCGATGGAGCGCAGTATTTTTTTAGGTGTAAGACTAACCGATCGTGTTAGAAAAACGGAACTGCGCTCCAAAACTGGTGTAACGGACGTGGGGCGCAAGACAGCTCAGCGGAAGTGGGGACTGGGCCGGACATGTCTGTCGCATGCATTCGGAAAGATGGGTCAAAATCACCACAGACTGGGTTTCCCAGACTAGACCCAGAAAAAGGTGGAGAGACAACATAGGCATTCTTGGAGAGTTGGCCAGATGTTGCACACAACAGAGAGGATTTGAGAGTAAAAGGGGAGGCCTTTACCCAGCAGTGGGACATTGAAAAGGCTACGTAAAAAAATATTAGTTTCAATAATTATTACATTGTTAAAAAAGTCTGTCTGGTATTCCGGAGAGCGAGACTTAGCTGCAAAGGTGTACTGTCTCTTTTCATCTATGAAGATGAAAAGGGATAGATCATATTTGAAAACAGCTACCTATTAGTCTATTAACAGTTCTAGCCTATACAGGGCCCTTCTCTTAACTAACGCACAATATTTTAAGGGTAGGTATGATTAGACCATAACAATACTGCAATGAAACCTACTCGACCCAAATGTAATTAACATCGACCCAAATTTGCTGATTTTTATCGCGTAAGGCTGCTTTTCCACCAGAGATGTGCGAGGTAGCGAGGCGGTGAGCGAGGTAACAATCCGCCAATAGCGCGCTCGCTCGATCACGTCATTGGGAAAAAGCACTCCCGATTGGCCGATTTTTTACTCGCTCACCGCCTCGCAACCTCGCACATCTTTGGTGGAAACAGTGTAGGACTTGTATAGGCTTGTATAAACTATATTGTATAGGCAACACCTTTTGACTGGATAGGAGTTTCGTCGTCGGCTCATAAAAAATAACTATCATAATACTTATACGTAATTAATGTTGACTAGAAACTTTTCGAGTAGGTACCTACCGTGGTAGGTACTAGGTAGGTACTCGAATAAGCATACGTACGATATAAATAACAACATAAATATCCATAAAACTTCTGCACTTATAAATTACTAGTGTTTTCCCGCGACTTCGTCCGCACAAATAATATAAGTACCAGATTTTAAGTCAGATCATAAGCTATCAAACAAAAAAGTTTCATGGTTCAGTAGTTTTTGCGTGATGCGCGAACAAACAAACAAACACATTATTTTGTCAATAGATGGCGCTGCACGTCATTTAAATCGCACTATCGCACTATTTGATTTTATATGAAGTAAAACCGCTTCTTTTTTGTTCCTCATGATTTTACAGTTTTATAATAGTTAAGATAACAAATGTGCCAAAAACTATTATTTATTTTTCTGTCGTAAAATACAATTTGAGATTTGACCTTGCATTGTCTGGACTGCATTTGTCGACCAATTTAAATTCTAACACCTTGTCATAAGATTTTAGTCGTTCTGCTTCATGTGTGCATTGTTTGGACATCGACGTTTCCATGGCAACCCACTCGTTAAATTGACCGTAAAATCGGCGCTAGTTTTCCGCATTACGCAATTGTATGAGCATTATGTTAGTTTGTTACGTCCATTTTCGTATGCAACAATCAGATCGAAGGAGGAAGGTATAAGTAAACAGGATCCAACGTTATAATTTCCCGACGGTTTTATAAGGGAATGACCACCATCAGACCATCAAACTTAACAACTTTCTCTATGGGACCAAAATCTAAATCGCGAAAAAAATATCTGCTGTTCCATAAAGGGTCGACTATACTCTTAAATGGAATCCGAGATCAAAAATTTCAGAGTATAGGTTTGCTGTTTTTTTTCTTTTTTTGGAACTACATAAGCATGCTCACGACTATATTCCCTGAACGGGTAGTCAGAGATATTCAGGAACCTCAGAACATCCACGTTTCACCAGTAGTACCGAACTACCGTTTTTATGGAACTGCGAATGTTTTTTACGCGATTTCGTCTTTGGTCCCTTAGAGAAAGTTGTTTTGAAATAATCACCGTAGCGAAGCACGATTCTTTGCCATTATACTACTTAAAACATAACCCTCCTTTAACTTGTAAGTCGAGTAAAAACACAAATTCTCATAAAGTATACGTGATAGAAACAAGATGCATATTAATTCAAAGACTCGTCGTAACTAAGACTCGTTTATCTCATAAAAACTAATGACATTCATATCCCATTAAATGAACCTCGTTACTCTATTAATAGTTCGTAACTACTGGATTGCTCGCTGTTATTATTCATGGATAGAAATCATCCTTTCTATAATTTACTACATACCTACCTTTGTTGTACAATTAGTCGAGCGAAGGTTTTATACTTTTTATACTTACAGGTTTTTTCTCAACTAGGTACTTACACGCTATAATAATAAATAATAATAATAAAATATACTTTATTCTCAAGGGGATGATCAGAACATCGAACGAAACCATTTTCTCTAGCACACACCGAACTAACATCGACTAACACCTAAATCGCTAAATAAAAATCTGCTGTCCCAATATTTTTCAGATACAGTGTCCTTTTAAATAAGCTAACAGTTATTTACAACAAATTGGGATCACAGTGCATTCAAAATAGCTTGTCATATCTTTATTCTGGACATATGTAATTTAAAAAAAAAACGTTTAGGTTATTACTAATTTAAAAAATATTTGTTGCATAAGACCATCCAATTAGGGAATTAAAATTACGCTATTTACACGGACCTGAAAAAAGACGGACGCAATCTCGTCTAATCACGAGTGAAGCACACATTTATATTTGTGTGCGTACTGACGCACTGTCGCTTGGTACAAAATGGTGGCGGGTTGTAGGACCTACGCCTAGAACTGGTGCATCTGTGTGAGTGTAGGTCCCTTGTAGAACAAACGAATATGTAGGACCTTGCGTTCTTCACATCTTTTTAGTGTCACATTCCGTCCGTCTTTTTTCAAGTACAATATGATACGAAAAACAACGAAGGCGCAGGCTTTACCGGGCGTAGACAGGAGTCACGTCTTTATCTATGTTTACCATTACTTACCTAACAATTTAAACTACATTTTCATTAACAAAGGAAATCGATTGAATTATGTCATACTGCTCCGAAAGCAATTGAAAGTAGAAAGTGTTTGATAACACTCTTTTAATGTGTTCAAATAACAGTTTACATCACAAAAGTGTGATTTTAAAAACTAATTTCGTTTGTAGAAAATTTTCACTTTTTTTTGTTAAGTACATTGTATTTTCGATTTTGAGAAGTGAAATTTTAATTTTGTTTCGAGTGAAATCGTAAACTTAACAGTTGAGTAAAAGATTCACGGAAATATGACACATTACTGCTGAATGATTAAGCAGATTTAAAGGAGGCACTTGAAATACTTTCCTAAGAGTTTCTCTGTTAATACCTTTCTAAAATCTCTCTTATACTAAAATGCAGTAGGTAAGAAAGAACTAACATTGAACAAACATCACACATGGCCACAGAATTATAGAATAATCATGCCTAAAACTTAACATAGTCATCAAAAAGCTATTAAAAATAATCGTTGTTTTATTCGATAAATTTTCCCATTTTCATAAGAAAATTATCCCCAGTTTTTGTTTTTTTTAATTATTGATGGGTTCGCTCTTGACCTCTATCTAGTCCTCAGGACAAAGATGGGGTCGAAGTTGTAGCGAGCGTACCCAGAAGAGCACTGGCACTCCTGCACACTGACGGAATGCAGCAAGCTGCTTGGCGCCAGCAGGAGGGTGTTCGCGAGCCTACCACACCGCTGTGGGGGATCGTTCAGCCGCCACCACAAACTTGGTAGCTTGTGATGCCGTTGCCCGGGGTGGACCGCCAGGAGTTGGATCCCCAATCACCCCAGAATATTTCAGAAGATGATGATAAACAATACCCTCCTTCTAAGGCAGTCGGGTTAAAACAACTTCTAACTGCTCAGAAAAATCCAGAAGTTTCCGTGAACTGGTAGTTTAGCTAGACTCTAGGCGATTCTATAGTGTCATACTGCGTTCACACACGATGACTGTGTGACGACACGACTGACGGAGCGGCGGCTGTCAGCCCATAGAACCACACTCGGTGCGTCAATGCGTCACTGGGTGTGCTTCTACGTGCGGTTTCATACAACTCCTTGCTTCACAAATGACGGACTGAAGTCTGCCGCTGCGTCAATGCGTCATCGTGTGTGAACGCACTTAGGTACGCTAGATTGTTTAAAAGTACGCCAAGGTCTTAACTTTGCAACGTATTGATAGTTGAAAGTAAAACCTGGAAACAGTTTCTTTTCTACACATTATAAAGGCTCCAACTTAATGTGCTGACGGTTTTTAGGAGGATGATTAGACCATAAAAATAAAAAAAATAAAAAACTGAAAAAAAAACTCTATGGGACCAACGTCGAAGTCGCCAAAAAAGATCAGCTGTTAAATTAAAATAAGGCCATCAAAAACAATTCTCGGAAGCTTCAAGCTTAAACCGATATCTTAAATTGGATATCGTAGTTCGCTCAAGAAGGCTGCAAAACTTGACGTTAATCTAAACCAGCCGCGCAGGTTCTGTGTTCCAAAAATAGAACCAGCCGCGCAGTAACGGCGCCGGCGCGCGCGCATGGGTCACGTACGCATTTCTCCTTTCACTGACAACGTAATTTGTACCTTAGTAGGGGATTATTTAAATTGCCATTTTGCTGTTTTCTTTTAAGTAGGTAGGTACTTCAGTTGTCGCTTCGGTGAATCTGTATGTATCCGACTACAGCGAAAATAGGAGAGTAAAGATTTTAATGTCGATGGTAGTTTTGGGGCGAAAGGTTAGTAACTACTTGACACGTCATACATAACATCCTGAAACCTCCAATATGCTGAGTTTTGCTATAACTGGCGATTGAAAAGTGAGTTTTGCTACAACTGGATTGAAATGTGAGCCTACAACTGGCGATTGAAAAGTGAGTCCTGCCACAACTGGCGATTGAAAGATGGTAGCAAGGTTTTTAACCACCATACGGCGCAAGGGAGTGGTCTTGACGTGGTATATGAGAGAAGGTGAGAGGGGTGGGAGTTTATGTAGAGGGTTCAACCAACCTATAATACCTATGTTGACGGTTTTTAAGGAGAATGAACAGAAACAGACCATACGCAAAAAAAAAATGTACCGTCCCAAACCTTTGGGCACCGTTTGCAGTTCAGTATGGAAAATTTGACTTGTTTTTCGCGATTTAGATGTTGGTCCCACAGAGAGAGTTGTTCGGTTATATGATCCGATCATTCCCTGAAAACACCGTCAGCGTGTTATGAAAGACCCTGTATAGTTAAACCAAATTAAAACTAAGTTTTCCTGTCTCTTAAATGATATTGAGAGGTTAATTTATAACTCAAAGTACAAATTGTAGAAAAAACAACAACACGCGAATTTTACGGCCACGAGGATACTTGCGCAAGATTCGTTGAAACCATTCACATGTGCAAAGTGGTTATTAAAAAACCGGCCAAGTGCGAGTGGGGACTCGGGCAATTAAGTAGTGTTCCGTACTACCATTGTTTAACATGGTCGTTGATCACAATCACTATAAACTGACACTACGCATGTGGTCACGTACGAGTATAGTAACTAATAAAGAGAGTCACGTTGCAGGAATTGACCCGAGCACACGTCTCGCGTGGTTTTCGCGCGTCGCGTTTTTGCCTGCCACGAGGCTCCGCAATCCTCAATCTCTTCTTGTTCTTGATCAAAAACAATCCCTGAGATTGGGATAGATACTCCCATAAATTACACTTGACACTGGCGGAAATGCGGTGCTACGCACAAGCAAAAAGCCATTAATTATAAATAAAAATAAAAAAAAACAAATAAAGATCATTTTACACTGGTGGTAGTTTGGGTATAGAAATAAAACTGGTCAAGTGCCATGCCAGCCTGATAGTTTTCCCGCTATCTAGACGGTGTTTGTTTCTAATGTTCATAATTTTTCTTAGATTGTCTATGGCTATATATTTTAAATAGAGCACAGCGTTTTTTCTGAATTACATAACAAATTGAAAAAATATATATATTAAACATTTTAAAAATATATTTTAACTTTTCAATTGATACTCCACGAGATATTGTAGTTTTTTTTCCATTCACTCATTCTACCTCCCAAAATTGCCACCCCTTTTAAAAATTAAGCTTTTTTGACGTCATTTATGATATTGGACCATTCTATTCTATTCTATTTTAAAATAAAATCGTTTAAAAAATGACTGTCATCTTGGGTATTTGATGATTTTGCCAATGTCTAGTTTATGTAGCAAAAGTGCTTGACGTTGTACGGTAATTTATGTATTTGGTGACTTCAAGGATTGTTTTTCGAAAAGAACACTATGTTGAGCCATCACTGGAGCCCCGTTGTAGACCTGGGAGGGGGCAACCAACGATCGACGCGGGCGACGCGACCGTCCAATAGCAGATCCACAACGTGACTCCGATATTGGACCATATTGATTGCTATAATCT
Organism: Agonopterix heracliana; assembly: GCA_963693445.1. Taxonomy (NCBI): domain Eukaryota; kingdom Metazoa; phylum Arthropoda; class Insecta; order Lepidoptera; family Depressariidae; genus Agonopterix; species Agonopterix heracliana. The sequence continues at coordinate 19,698,736 of OY856308.1, read as the reverse complement.
GTGCCAAGTTTCAGCTTCCTATGTCTTACGGTCTCTGAGAACCACCATTATGAAACGCAAAAAAAGAATTGAGTGTTAAGAAAAATTACAGACGGACGGACAGACTCCGAGCTGATTCCTAAGTGTTCCGTTTTGCCAATTTTGGTGCGGAACACTAAAAACTGTCGACATCGACGATGTTGTGATATCGGTTTTGAGGATAATCATGTCGAATTCGGAGTATTCAAACGTCATTTGTATCATGGCACTATTGACACTGTTTATGCAGCTTTAAGGCCGCCGCTCATTGCAGCGATATTATCGAGCGATATTATCGCTGCGATATCGCGATAATTGTTCTCAGTACATTTTGTATGGGGACGCGCTCGATCCTACACACTGCCGCGAAATTATCGCAACCTGACGCAATCTCTTTCTACTACATTCAGTTTAGGGCGCATGCGTGACGCGAATCGCGGAATCGCTGCAGTGTGTAAGGTGTCGCGATATCGCTGTCGATAATATCGCTCGATAATATCGCTGCAATGTGCGGAAGCCTTTAAAGTTTTAAGAGGATTCGCGCTCCATGCAAACGAAGTTTAATTGAATTTTAAATATTAACCAACTAAATTAACTGTAAGTATTTTTTTAAACGCGATCTAAAAACGATGTATGTCTGTGGTTTGTCAGATTTTCGTAAAGAATTACAGTTTCAAAGTTGCAGCAACAACGTGGCTAAGATATCCATACAAAATCTTAAATTATTTGGCTCAAATGGTTTGCAGTTTAGTATGGAACAGCTGTTTTTTTTCGCGTTTTCTATTTTGGTGCCACAGAGAAAGTTGTTCAGTATGACGGTCTGATCGTCTCCTTAAAAAGTGGCAGCATATTAACCTGGATCCTGTATTTTAACTGAAGTCTGATAAACCCATGAACTCAATACACCACTAGTTTTTAATTAGTAACGAAACTTTAAGGGTGTATTCAGACCGTGAATCTGAACAACTTTCCCTAAGGAACATGGGTCGAAAAAAGATAAAAAATTTTGGACCTCCAATACAAAAGTGTGGCTCGGCCGATCGATTTTCTATAGAGGTACACAATTTTTTCTCGTTCTTCGACCCATGTTCTTTAAGGAATTTTGTTCAGATTCACGGTCTGAATAAACCCATAAAAAATCCTCATTTATTGCCAGTGAATCATTCAAATTATATATTTCGAAACTTCAACCGTATTTTGACACTAATAAATATGAAATTAAGTATGAAATCGGTCAACCATGAGAGCATGATTTAAGATCATTCTCACGGAGCAACTAATTTGCAAATTGCTATCTACCAACTATGGAGAAATATAAATTAAATGAAACAAAGACGCTTAACTGTATTGCAATTTTACTGTGCGAAACATAACTGTTCATTTCGTCAGTTTTCTTATCTTGCAATTAAAAATTACAAAGAAAGATGTAAGTTATTAAAAATGAATCAAGTATAGTATAAACGTGGGAGAAATATTTAAGGATTTTTTTAATGCTATAGGTACCTACCTATTGAAAAAAATTTATTCGGACCTGCATACGCTGAAGAAGAAATTTTGATGCGTATGTGAAGTCTACCAATCCGCATTGGGCACGCGTGGTGGACTAACGCCCATACACCCTCCTTGAGGGTAGGCCTGTGCCCTGCAGTGGGACGTACATGTTATAGGCTGATGATGATGCTCTTCATTCATTCATCTGGGGGCATGGTAGTGCCCCCGCCAAGTCGAGCAAAAAAGCGGCACGGCCGTACCATCCTTTTCTCGAAGCAGTTCACGCCATTTTCATTCAATTTGAACCAGTAGTTCAAGAATTAAAACTAGTCAACGTTTCTTACTAAAAGTGGCCACTTTTGGCTGTTTTAACGATAATAGCTGCAAGCATAAAACATAATAATCCGTAATATTTAGATAAGTTGATAGATAATCCGGACTACAATGTTACATTCTTGTTTTTTGGAAATGTTGTTTATTAGAAATAAAAAAATACGATTGAGGGCAGCACAATAGGCTAGGTGCCCCCTTAAACAAGTATTCTGCTCATGCCTCTGACGATAAGGCACGTTTATATATGTATTCAGGCCGTGTCCAGTTACATAATGTCCGTCGTTATGTCATTAAGACCTTGGGTTAACAGATATAACTTATAGTGACTGGCTTAGCTGCATAGATCGTTTAATAAAATGTCAATTTGCTTCCGTGTTCTTTTATTAGGGTTCCGCCTCAAATAAGTAAACATTATCCTCTCTATAAAATTACCAGGTTGGTAAATAATTACTTAAGGTGCCATTGGTTCAGGCGAATATTTTCTATGAGAAACGCGAATCGCGATTGCCCAGCCCTCCGAAGAGTGAGTGCGTGAGCCGTATTATCGATTAAAAATAATTAATTAAAGTCCTTTTTATGAACTAATGGTGAACATGTGTGTAAAATTCCAGTAATTATAAACGGTTGCAAGTTATTCTAGTTTGAGAGAATGACGATAAATATGCGTTTATTTCTTAACTTTTCGAAAATAAATCCTATCAAGTGAAATAATTTCAATCGTGTATTCAATTTATGAGTTCACTAGATAAACTATCCAAGAATATTACTGTGTATTTTTTTCGTATCGGTAACTTGTATAAATCTAGTAGAAAAACGAAAAACAAGAGAAATCCTTCCCAGGTCATTCCGGGACGTATGGCCCCTTAACTGGGAACGAAGGAAACTGGCCAGAATGAAATTGGTAAAAAGAATTAGTGAACTATGATTTCTCTACATGCGCGCGACGACGCGCCTTTGCTCCTTAGAAAATAACCTGTTCCCTCGCTTTTCGGAGAGCGAAAGCCGCGCTTGCGCCGCGACAAGTAGAGTCGCGCGAGAAATCATGCTAGACGTGCGAGTTAGCTACTGACAAGTAGCGATATTATAAAGCGCCTGGTTGCTTATAACATCGCTATTAAATTCTATGCTTTTTCTTATAGATAAGATAAAAATGTTTGGCTAGATAAATTTGTCGAGTCTTACTAAACGACGACGTAACTAACATCGAGGCGATTTTTCAAAACAAGTTTTTTTCAGTTGAGCGCTACTTATAAATTGTCAGTTACGTCTACTTGTCAAAATTTATTTTCTCGATACCGCTCGAAGATACAGATACGTCAATTAGACCGATCGATTCGTCTTGGAAAATGGATTCGCCCATAATAAATAAGTCAATTACGCCAAAAATGACAGATACGCCGTTTAGTAAGACTAGCGACGAATTATGGCGTTCAAATTCAAACGCCATGTAGATTACAATAATTACAACATAATTTATATTATAACAAAAGTTATATTATAACTAACTAACGACCATTTTTCACAGACAATGACAATCTCAATCAACGTTATATCTAACTCAATTTTTTCTCGTAAATAACAAGCTTCGTAATGTAACGACGTAATGGTTGTAACTGAGCATAGTGGTTGAAAATGATCAGTTGACAACTCAGTAGTTAAGTTTAATGGTAAGTGAGATTGGACATTATAATAATATGGCGGTTGTGATCATGACATAGTTTTGATAAAGCCTAGATAAATGTTACAAATGGTGGGTAAACGTTAAGTGGTAGGTACAACATAATCTAAATCTTACGACCTTATTGAAAGGTTAAGGAAAATTCACCTTTATACCACAAACTCCTTTGGGCAGCGAACCTGTCAGGAGTGCAATTAGTCATAGAGCCCACAACGGATTTGGGCCTAAACGTATAGGACAGCTGGATTCATACTAGCTCGAAATAACACTCCAAAGTACATCATATAGCCTCGGTCTTACGACTCAAACCGGTCACGGAAATTTTTTACAGCGGTCAGACAATCGCGAAAAAATGGGGTCTGGGCCTAAACATATAGGAATCAATCTGAATGCATTTGAAGAAAGGGACTGCTTAGGACAACACATCTGCATATTTACTTTTTCTCAAATCGGTCACCGTTCGAAATCAGACCGGGGTTGAAAATCGAAAAAATGGGGTCCTGGGCCTAAACATATAGGAATTGTGAAATCAACTTGGATCGATAGAACACACTTTCCCCGTCACGGAAAACCCGGTCTTACAAGGCGGATAGGTCACCTTTCCAGAATCAGACCACTTTTATAAGATACCAAAAATGTATTGTAACATTTTTAATTAACAATTTGGCGAACTGTTGGTTAAGCGATACTTGTAAAGTTTGTGAAATCTAGTTCAAAGACATATTTATGATAAATTATGAACTAGCAAGACCATTAAAATTACAATAATTATTGCAATTAAAATAGAAACACACAGATATCTCGACAACTGTTAGTGATAGAAAAAATTTGTCGACGATAAAATTGTAGAGAATTTTATGTTCTACAAGTTTGTTCTAGATTTTATCTTGATTTGATGCATTGGAAACGTGATATTTGTAAATACTAAATAATTAAAATAATAACAGACAATATCTCAACAACGGTTGACGATAGAAAAAAAATGTTCAAATTAAAATGGTAGATTATGTTATTTTCCACGAGTTTTGTTTTAACTATTTTCACGATTTGATGCATAGGAAACGAGATATTTGCAAAAACTAATTAATTAAATAAAAACAAACAGATATCTCGCCAAAGGCTGATGATAGAGCAAATTTGTCCAGAATAAAATTGTAGCAAATAAAATTATCTACAAATTGTGTAATGACTTGGTTCGCCATTTGATCCATAGAAAAAGAATTATTTGCAAAAACTATTTAATTAAAATAATAATAAATTAATATCTCTACAACGGTTAGTGATAGAAAAAACTTATCAAAAACAAAATTGTAGAAAATTTAATGTTCTACATATTTGTACTAAATTTTATTACGATTTGATGTATTGGTAACGAGATATTCGCAAAAATTAGATAATTAAAATAATAACAGACAAATATCTCAACAACCGTTTACGATAGAAAAAAAAATGTTCAAACTAAAATTGTAGATAACGTTATGTTCTACGAGTTTTGTGAAACCATGTTTACAATTAGATTCATAGGAAACGAGATATTCGCAAAAACGAATTAATTAAATAAAACAAACGGTTATCTCGACAAAGGCTGATGATAGTGCAAATTTGTCAAGAGTAAAATTGTAGCAAATAAAATTATCTACAATTTGTGTAATGACTTTGTTCGCCATTTGATACTTAGGAATCGAGATATTTGCAAAAACTAATTTTAACGACTTAAATAGCAAAAAATCTTTTTGAAAGAGGTTGTTCACTTAAAATTGTAGATAATGTTGTTGTAGCAAATAAAATTATCTTTCGTATCTCTCTATAAATTATTTGCTCTATCTTTAGCCTTTGTTGAGATAAATGTTGGTTTTTATTTAATTAATTAGTTTTTGCGAATATCTCGTTTCCTATGCATCTAATTGTAAACATGGTTTCACAAAACTCGTAGAACATAACGTTATCTACAATTTTAGTTTGAACATTTTTTTTTCTATCGTCAACGGTTGTTGAGATATTTGTCTGTTATTATTTTAATTATCTAGTTTTTGCGAATATCTCGATACCAATACATCAAATCGTAATAAAATCTATTACAAATATGTAGAACATCAAATTTTCTACAATTTTGTTTTTGACAAAATTTTTGTGTCACTAACCGTTGTAGAGATATCAATTTATTATTATTTTAATTAAATAGTTTTTGCAAATATTTCTTTTCCTATGGATCAAATGGCGAACCAAGTCATTACACAATTTGTAGATAATTTTATTTGCTACAATTTTATTCTGGACAAATTTGCTCTATCATCAGCCTTTGGCGAGATATCTGTTTGTTTTAATTTAATTAATTAGTTTTTGCAAATATCTCGTTTCCTATGCATCAAATCGTGAACATAGCTTAAACAAAACTCGTAGAAAATAACATAATCTACCATTTTAATTTGAACATTTTTTTTATATCGTCAACCGTTGTTGAGATATTTGTCTGTTATTATTTTAATTATTTAGTATTTACAAATATCACGTTTCCAATGCATCAAATCATGATAAAATCTAGAACAAACTTGTAGAACATAAAATTCTCTACAATTTTATCGTCGACAAATTTTTTCTATCACCAACAGTTGTCGAGATATCTGTTTGTTTCTATTTTAATTGCAATAATTATTGTAATTTTAATGGTCTTGCTAGTTCATAATTTATCATAAATATGTCTTTGAACTAGATTTCACAAACTTTACAAGTATCGCTTAACCAACAGTTCGCCAAATTGTTCATGAAAAATGTTACAATACATTTTTGGTATCTTATAAAAGTGGTCTGATTCTGGAAAGGTGACCTATCCGCCTTGTAAGACCGGGTTTTCCGTGACGGGGAAAGTGTGTTCTATCGATCCAAGTTGATTTCACAATTCCTATATGTTTAGGCCCAGGACCCAATTTTTTCGATTTTCAACCCCGGTCTGATTTCGAACGGTGACCGATTTGAGAAAAAGTAAATATGCAGATGTGTTGTCCTAAGTAGTCCCTTTCTTAAAATGCATTCAGTTTGATTCCTATATGTTTAGGCCCAGACCCCATTTTTTCGCGATGGTCTGACCGCTGTAAAAAATTTCCGTGACCGGTTTGAGTCGTAAGACCGAGGCTATATGATGTACTTTGGAGTGTTCTTTCGAGCTAGAATGAATCCAGCTGTCCTAATACGTTTAGGCCCAAATCCGTTGTGGGCTCTAGGACTAAATTTTTGAATCTCATTCGGTCGGCTCAGCAGTTGAAAATGTCAAAATTACTATGGAGATACGCATCTTTCTACTGCTGATTTGACTTTCAAAAATCATACTCCTGCAGTGCGATTGCTGCAGTGATATGGTTGCTTCACTCATGATTAGACGAGATTACGTCTGGTTCTTCTTTTAAGTCTGTGTAAGGACCCTGTATAAAAACGTATTAATTAGGCTACAACGAGGTACCAATCACTCTTCCATCCCTAACACGCAGCAGAAAAGCTCATTAGAATTAATCCTCCATTAAATCTCTTGCTGTCACTTTTTGTCTTGTTGACTTAGTAAAAGCTAACAAAAGATTTAATGGAGGGTTAACTCTAATGAGCTTTTTGCAACGGAGTGTTAGACATTTTGACAATGATAGGTACCTAAGTATTTATTTTCTAGTTTTAAAGTTGAAAATGTATACAAAATAACATAGGTACTTACCTAATATAAATATTTCATTGAAACAACCTCGTCCCGATTCATTCGAACACTAACTACATCTTGGTATAAACAATTAGTTCAATACCGTCACGAATTTCAACCAAGCTCTTAAGGCGTCGGCATAAAGTGTATTATCCAGTAGCAGTTTTAAGCTAGATAAGACTTGTCCCAGTTTATTCGTCATACATACTGTTGTTTTACCGTTAAAGGTGGTGTTACGGTTGGAAACGCATAGTTTTACTAGTTTGGTTACAAAACAATGCAGTTCTATTATACATGCGAACATATAGACTTACAACCATATTAATCCGTTTCGGAACATGATAGGTAAAAAAGGTTAAGTGCCAACAATATTTTGTTAAAATCTTTTTTAAGGGAAAATTGAAACTGCTACAACTATTGCACAACAAAGAAAACACGAAAAAAAATTGCCCCTTACTTCGAGTAAGTTTGCAGTTTTGTATGGAACAGCAGTTTTTTTTCGATTTCTAAATTGATCCCATAGAAAATTTTGTTCAATTCTGTCCATCTATGTCTATTATGTACTTAAATATATATAAAACGAAATTTAGTTAAAATTTCAAACTCAAAATAGAATGATCAGATTAAAAATAGTCACAGTTGGTATAAAAGTTTGTACTATTCTAAGTACTTACATAAAACAAATAAATCTGGTCATCGATTTTACCTTGAAATTACTTCATGTCATAATATATTCTAGGTAGGTACTTACATTGATCGGTAAAGACGGGAAACGGACATCCTTGGTAATTGAAATTCCCTTTGTTGCTTAGAATCTATACCATTTTGCATAAATAAATAAGAAAATGCTCATTATGCCCATAGGTACTCAGTCTAATTTGCAAGGCTATCTCATCTGGGATTTTTGGCGAAGATCGGCAATTTTTGATTTTGTAGAGCTTTTTGGGGTGGATATTTTTGTCTGACTAGTTTATGGACGCAATTCTTTTTACTATTTGTCCGACTGGATCTTCTCATTTACCATTAATCAACTAAACTCAATAACATTATAAAGTCCATAAAGGTTATTAAGTTAAATAACTTTGGATGCTGTAAATAAGATGATCTATTCAAACAAAAATCCACCCTTTGCGAGTGACAAATCTAACACATGTAAAACAAAACATGCGTATCATCGCATCGATAGACAAAGACGAGTCGACGCTATAGTACTTAACTACAAATCCAAATTTATTCGAAAATCTCTGATCTTGAATTAAATAGCAATGCAGTTCTATCGGCAGAAGCTAAGGCAAAAGCGTAAGTACTAGTTTCTGCGTGTGCTCCAGAATGATGTAGTACGATAATCTTTCTTATACAACAATCTAAGTATTGGTACCTACTTGTAAAACAGTTCCGTGACATAAATTACAATTACATACTGTGCCAGAATTGTCCAGTGCCCACCCCAGAATGTTGAGATATTAATCCCAACAGATTTAAAAAAGATATTTACCTAACTGTTCAATTGACTAACTAAAGGCTTTTTTTGTTTGCAGGTAAATCCAAGTGATTCAGATCAGAAACCAATTACACCCAGGTTTGTCTACCATCTAGGCTCATGCATGTGGCTCACTAGGCACATTGTAAACCCCTCGCAGGTTAAAGTGAAAACCACATATTAATTTTAGAAATTCAGGTTTGCTTTCATAGTAAAAGTTGTTCAGGTTAATGGCCTTGAACTACACCTTAAAGTTTCGGAACGGTAAAAAAATCTACCTGTATATTTTGCAAAAGTTAGGTTACGTTGTGGTAATGGCGCCGCAATTCCATCCGTTTTTATTTGTAATGCACGTGACTTTACACTTGTTACTATTTTCAAGGTTCAACCATAGATTCATTATTCTTATAGTTCAACTATCGGTAGTTAGGAAGACTAACTAACACACACCAACCACCCACCCAACAGTGGCCACCACAACATCTCGTGTTAGCGTGTTCATCTAGTGATGAAATCATTTTAGCAATGCCCAAATCGGCAATGACGCTGAACAATTCCCAAGATGGCGGCATCAATTATCACAATTTTCGCGTAAATATGTAGATTTGCGAGTCTCGGCACGCTATACCGTCGGTCACGTAGGCGTAGGCGTATATCCAGTTTTCGAATGTCAATAAAAACTTCAAACTGCTTTTTGGATGTTAATTGCTTCCTATGAACTTGTGTAATAGGCAAGGACGTTCTTAGGCAACCACCTAGATAGTTTGACGGTTATTGCAATTGATATAAATCTAGGTTATTTGTCTAAGATCTTGGAAAATATCCTTATCTTATTATGGGGGCTGGCAAGCCACCAACACTTCGACCCAGTGTGGGATCTTTTGTATTTCTTCACACTTTAAAAACATGGTAAATGGGACCTCCCATTAGAATGTTGTTCTGTTTGACGGTCTGGTCTGATTATTCCCTTAAAAAAAGGTCCATCTTAGGACCCTCTATTAACAGCCCTGTATTAATTTTCCATTTAATGGGAGGTCCAATTTACCATATTTTTAAAGTGTGAAGAAATACAAAAGATCCCATTGGGTCGAAGTGTATATCGTTCAGGGGAAGAAACCTGTAATCTTGGGTACCTATCTCTAAGGAGGTACATGCGTTTAGCAGTCACTAGAATGTTTCATGGTATCCTCCTCCTCTCCACACACTTACAGCTGGGGTCTAGGGTGAGTTTCATCTTGTACTTCATCGTGCCTGTAGCGTACTGCCCGGTGAGGGTCTGTATGAACTTTGGGATTCGTGTTGTAAAGTTATAGTGCAGCGGCCACCCGGGAAAAAGTCGTCTCTAAACCAAATCTCGTATGTAAGTTCTGTATATACCTACAACAGGTGTGGGTGTGTTCAAGGTACTCTCTGGATCACGAAACTGCTTGTTGTATAATTCAAAAGTGGTGGAGGGGGTAGCAGTGACGTCATAAAGATGGCCGCCGACGGTTTTAGTTTTTCTTCAATTGTAGCGCACCTATGAGGTCAATATTGTTGTGCAAGGTGTCATTTGAAAGCTTATTCAATTTACTTTAACTATTTCATAGACACCTAACGTGAAAAATTTGTATTTACTGAAATATTTTCAATTTATTGAATTTTTTGTTACCTACCAGCAATCATTCCTCCAGTTTTCGCGGAAACGGGTAACTTTATTGTGATTATAGTCATTACATAAAACATAGAAAATTTCATTAGCTATCTTACAACATCAATTGTATAAAAATACAACTTCAAACAACTGAGCTGTGTCAAATTTTCTGGTGCACTGTAACTATGAGTCCAAGCGTGCGTCGGTGTGCGGGCGGGGCGGACGAACTGCAAATAACATTATGATTTATAGATTATATAAAATTAAGGTTTCCATTGTAATATTGATTGGAAAAATATACATTTTTATATTATTTGCACATGCGTTTACATAAATTGTAGATGTATAGGGTGTAATATTAAATGCGTTACATACTTAAGGGGTTGCTTTAGACCATAAAACTGAACAACTTTTACAATGGGACCAACTTTGAAATCACGAGAAAAATTAGCTGCTGTTTCATACATTTTGGTCCAGAAGAGATTGACATGTTCTACGGGACATCTGATTTTATTTCGCTATATTTATGTTGGCTCCAAGGTGAAAGTGGTTCAGCTTGATGGTCTTAAGTATCCCATTCCCAGATATAACATGTACCTACTTAACGCATTACATTTTACACTATGTATACAAGAATGAGGCTGCCTTGGAAAAGTAAATAAAACAATGAGAAATCCAAAACAATTTAGTTAACAGGTTTATAAATATTTATTAATATTGTTATAAAAAAACAATTGTTAGTTGCACGCATGCAATGTCTAGAGTGATTCATCAACATCACCAAAATTATACTGATTTCAGCATACCTCCTCACTGATATTTTATGGCAAACACCCTGCATGCATTTTTGAATTTTACTAACAAATCTGCATCTCGCACTGCCGGTAGTGGCAGCCTGTTTTGCATTGGCAAGACATTAATTCCAAATCTTTTACGAAATACATGATTTAAACGTTGTTACGGGAATCGGTGACAATTTTTCGTTTTCCAATGTTCAACCATGGTTTGTAGGTGGTGGTAAATTATACATGTGGTAATTTGGTCTTTTTATATGTTGTTTCAGAGCTTCTTGTGACGGTAGAAGTTTATCCACTTTGCTAATACTATGACAGTACATAGCCATATCAAACTTCTCACCTTTTTGCTTTAGATCTTCTGTTAGGTCAACGAGCGTTCCAAATCCTTCCAGAAGATCGTAATTTTCTGTGAAGACTTTCCTTGTGCTTTTCTTCGAAAAACCTGACGATGAGCTTGTGCGATCGCATACTGTATAAGCGTGGAACGTCAATAAACAGTGTATTTCTGGTCCGAGTGCTTGAACAATTTTATTGACTAAAACGTATTTTGATTTACTCGCCCTCATTCCTCATTGAATCCAGACCTTCGCTGGTAACCTGTCGAAGAAATGAATGAGCAACAGTAAAACTTCAGTGTCTGTTTACCATTAGGGTCTCAAACCCCCATTGGGCAGCATCAATTAAGTACATGTAAAACAAAACGGGTGTCACCCTGTTCGTGATTACTTTTAAGTGATGGACAGGTCTGTTTTTATTTGTTGCTAGTAAGTGGATTTTCTAATCCACCAGCGGTTAATAATTCTATGTCTACCTCAAGTTTTGTTGCTTGCTCTTGAAATAAACCAAATCAATACAATTGTTCAAGCTCTCGGACCAGAAATACACTGTTTATTGACGTTCCACGCTCTTACAGTATGCGCTAGCACAAGCTCATTGTCAAGTTTTTCATAGAAAAGCAGAATGAAAGTCTTCACAGAAAATTACGATCTTCTGGAAGGATTTGGAACGCTCGTTGACCTAACAGAAGATCTAAAGCAAAAAGGTGAGAAGTTTGATATGGCTATGTACTGTCATAGTATTAGTAAAGTGGATAAACTTCTACCGTCATAAGAAGCTCTGAAACAACATATAAAAAGAGCAAATTACCAAATGTACGTTTGGGCTACTGCAGATGTGGCATTTTATAATTTACTACCACCTACAAACCATGGTTGAACATTGGAAAACGAAAAGTTGTCACCGAGGTAACAACGTTAAAACCATATAAGTACCTACCTATTTCGTAAAAGATTTGGAATTAATGTCTTGCCAATGCAAAACAGGCTGCCACTACCGGCAGTGCGAGATGCAGATTTGTTAGTAAAATTCAAAAATGCATGCAGGGTGTTTGCCATAAAATATCAGTGAGGAGGTATGCTTAAATCAGTATAATTTTGGTGATGTTGATGAATCACTCTAGACATTGCATGCGTGCAACTAACAATTGTCTTTTTATAACAATATTAATAAATATTTATAAACCTGTTAACTAAATTGTTTTGGATTTCTCATTCTTTTATTTACTTTTCCAAGGCAGCCTCATTCTTGTATACATAGTGTAAAATGTAATGCGTTAAGTAGGTACATGTTATATCTGGGAATGGGATACTTAAGACCATCAAGCTGAACCACTTTCACCTTGGAGCCAACATAAATATATCGAAATAAAATCAGATGTCCCGTAGAACATGTCAATCTCTTCTGGACCAAAATGTATGAAACAGCAGCTAATTTTTCTCGTGATTTCAAAGTTGGTCCCATTGTAAAAGTTGTTCAGTTTTATGGTCTAAAGCAACCCCTTAAGTATGTAACGCATTTAATATTACACCCTATACATCTACAATTTATGTAAACGCATGTGCAAATAATATAAAAATGTATATTTTTCCAATCAATATTACAATGGAAACCTTAATTTTATATAATCTATAAATCATAATGTTATTTGCAGTTCGTCCGCCCCGCCCGCACACCGACGCACGCTTGGACTCATAGTTACAGTGCACCAGAAAATTTGACACAGCTCAGTTGTTTGAAGTTGTATTTTTATACAATTGATGTTGTAAGATAGCTAATGAAATTCTCTATGTTTTATGTAATGACTATTATCACAATAAAGTTACCCGTTTCCGCGAAAACTGGAGGAATGATTACTGGTAGGTAACAAAAAATTCAATAAATTGAAAATATTTCAGTAAATACAAATTTTTCACGTTAGGTGTCTATGAAATAGTTAAAGTAAATTGAATAAGCTTTCAAATGACACCTTGCACAACAATATTGACCTCATAGGTGCGCTACAATTGAAGAAAAACTAAAACCGTCGGCGGCCATCTTTATGACGTCACTGCTACCCCCTCCACCACTTTTGAATTATACAACAAGCAGTTTCGTGATCCAGAGAGTACCCTGAACACACTCACACCTGTTGTAGGTATATACAGAACTTACATACGAGATTTTTTTTCTCTTGTCCTGGCCGCTACACTATTATCCTTGCTACAAGCTCTACATTTAACTATGTAAGTTGGGTTAAGTTTAACTATGCATGAGACTACATACCTTTGCACAAAAATCAATTTGCAAAAAACTGCTCTACGTCTCAAGAATTTTCTTTATTGGCATTGGAGGCAATTCGAGCACAAAAATGCAAAATGCTTTATTTTTAAAAGGTCAATTAGTAATTAGTAATAATTGATTGCAATTATACATTTATTGCACAACAAAAATATTATATTACACTTTAAATAATAACGAGAAACAAGTTAAGTACCAACTGTCCTTCAGGGGAATCGGGTAATAAATAACACTAACACTCAGATGCAGAAACGCTTATTAAAGTTAATCCACCATTAAATCTTTTGCTGTCAACTTTTGTCTTGTTGACGTAGTAAAAGCTAGCAAGATATTTAATGGAAGATTAAATTTACTCTAATGAGCGTTTCTGCAACTGAGTGTAACACACTAACACTAATTAATCGCTGTTAATTAAAAAAACACAAGGTAAAATGTGTACGTAGAACGTGTTGTAAACAATATTATAGCGTAAGCGGACTAAGTATTAATAATGATTATGAATGAAAATTGTCACATTTGATAATTTTGCGAACAATGGAAGAGAAAGTCGAATGGAAAGTAGAATGTGACACTTTTTGCGTGGGCTATCGCTCGTAGATTAAACGTATTGTGTTGTGTGTACAATTAAATCGTCAGTGTAAACAATGGGCGGCTTTTGTATTCAAAAGTTGATCTTCTTTTCCTCTCCAGACTCCATTACTAGAGTTTGGCAGTCTGCTTCTCATATCACTATCTCTTGCCAGATGAAATAGCTCTTTGACATTGGCCTTCCTGTCCATTCCTTTAAGCTTTAGGTTTTCTAGCCACGATTTTCTGGGTCTTCCAACGTCCACCACACTCTTGGTCCCTCTATGCAGGATCCTAAGAAAGACCTTTTTTACCCGACTGCGCGACGTAAAGGAAGGGTAATGTGTTTATTAAGAGAATGACCAGACCGTCAATAACGGTACGAGACGGCCTGGATGGGGATCGAACCAACGCCTCCTGCGCGGCAGGCAAGTAGGTTATTCGCCACTGGACCACCACTTTTTTTACTGCAAACCTACTTGAGGCAAAATGTATGGGACAGCGGATTTTTTTTCTCGATTTCGATGTTGGTCCCATAGAGAAAGTTGATCTTGATGTTCTGATCATCATATTAGAGTGGACCTTGTATAAAATATGCTTATCATTATAACATTCTCCTCCGGTAATCTTGATGTGAATCACACCTAAGTATTATTAGTAATGTGATTTTAGTCTAGAAAATGAAAATACTGAAGTAACCATAGAAATATTACCTTTACATTATTAATATGCCTTGACAAACAGTGGTGGCGTGATCGCATTCCTTTTAAGCCTTATTGCATCCACCTTCTTGCAAATAGAAGGACACTCAATAGAGTTCCTAAGATAAAAGTGACTTTTCAAATCGGTTGGTTAGCGTATATTGACCATACAGCCAATGCGTAAGCCTGCCGATTACGTAGGTATAGAAAACCAGTTCTATGTAGTTGTTGACTCACAAAAGGACTTTATAAAGTCGTCTGCATAACGTTTTATTTTTTCTTCTCTTCTACTTTGATCAGGAAACAAACTTGTCCTCTCTACTTACTATTTTTATCAGAATACATTATTGTGGAGACAACAGCTGGACAGAGTTCGAGCACTGCTGGCGAAATGTGTATCTACACCTAATACATACATACATACATACATAAACTAACGCCTTTGTCCCAGAGGGGTAGGCAGAGTCTGTGGATCTCAATTTTGGGCACACCTTGTCATACATTCTCGTCACATACACATAAAGTGTACATATTTTCTGTCTGACTATACAGATGTAACAATACACCCTAGTTATACTTAAGGGGGTTATTAAGACCAACAAACTGAACAACTTTCATACAGGGTGTTAGGGTAAACAGTTGCATTACTTTAAGGGGTGATTCTACCCATGATACTGATCAAGTTTCCCATAAAAACCTATAGGAAAATACATAATCAGCAGAACCGAAACCGTTTTGCTTCGAAGTCTTACAAAAACCATTAAATAGGTACAGTACTTATCTAAGCGACTACACCAGGCTTCATTATGTCAGCTTATTCACCTTCAACTATTAACTTTACAATCACGGCGTGGGTGTGTCCTGCCGTCACGGATAGTGCGTAGTTACAACCAATAGCTGGCTTTATGCCAGTTTTTACGAGTACCTCTTCAGTTGATTGTTTGTTTTGATAGTTTTAGTATAATAATCATTAGGTTGTACGTCCAACTAAATATACTAACAACGATATCAAATGTCTATGTATACTAACGGTTTTTTAAGGTGGTTTCCGTCCATACAAAACGTTGTCGTATAACACTCGTAGACGGTGTTAATAAAAGTAATGTTTTATATATGGAAAAATAGCTTAGAAAATCTAGTTTGCGCATATCAAATAATATTTACAATTTATAATATTATTACGAAGATATCACGCTTTGAAATTATTCAAACAAAATTTCAAACCCTTATATCTTCGTAATTATATTACAAATTGTAAATATTATTTGATATGCGCAAACTAGATTTTCTAAGCTATTTTTCCATATATAAAACATTACTTTTATTAACACCGTCTACGAGTGTTATACGACAACGTTTTTTATGAAATTGACAGCTCTCCAACCACCTTAAGGGGATGATCAGACCATCAAATAGATCGAGACGTGAATCGCCGAATCAACTCAGCGTGGATGAAATGGAGACAAGTTACGAGAATGACCTGTGAGACCCGAATGCCGAATATATAAAACCATCATAAGACTGTCGTCGTCGTCGGCTCTTAAATAGTGAGCCGTTAAAGTGACGGATGAAAAACGACTACATGCAGCAGAGATGCGAATGTTGAGATGGATGTGTGTTACTAGAATATTCATTGAAAAACGATGGATGGACCCTGTACACCCTACTACATAGCACAGGCATGCCCTAGCTCAGCACACGAATAAACGATAGGATATAGGGTCTCCATATAGACCAGTTATTTTAATTTAAACCATAGAAAACCAGTTTTCCAGTGCTATCCTAATCAGAATGTGTAAGTCAAACCCATTGATATGCTCCCGAATCGACAGAAGAAAACAAAAAATTGGTGTCTCTTTTTTCGTATTTTCCGAATTTATAACGCGAAGGCCTCCGGAAAGAAGGATACCGAAAAGATAATGTGATTTCGAATTTGTCTCCGTATTCAGTTTGCACACTTAGCAAAAATTAATCATACTGACCAAAAATGTACATACATAAATGCTCGCGCCTATGTCCCACTACTGGGGTAGGCAGAGACAACTGATGCACATGCTACGATTCATACACACACACATCTCTCGCCACCTCAACATCTCGACTCTAAAAATACAAGCTCGTCGTTCCGGGTACATTTTATTTATCCCTTCTTCACTTCAGTACGCATCCGATTTGGTCACCAAAAATATATCCTGTAATTATCCTGTGTACCTATTAATCAACTCAGAGAAAAGAACATTTCGTTCTTTATAACATAAATAATACATAAATTTTACAGTGGTCAATATTTTGGCAGTCGGTGACATTTATTTTTAGCACCGCGAAACTAGTAGAAAGGGAATTTGGATTTTGGCACTAGTCCCTCTTTTAGTAGACACACTGTTTACCCACTTGTACTGTAAACATTAACTAGCTTAATATTATAGCATAGGTTCTTACGTATATATTTCTTGAGGCAGTGGGTAGTGGGCCAAAAATAAGGAAAACGATCGAGATATGCCCACGGACTTGAAAGATATACGGACCGAATATTGCACTAAAAAGATGTGAAGCATGCAAGGTAATACAATCTTGTTTGTTCTACAAGGGACCTACACTCACACAGATGCACTAGGTCTAGGCGCAGGTGCTACAACCTACGAACAAATAAATTATTTGTTCGTAGGCTACAACCCGTCACCTTATGTACCGCGTGACAGCACGCACACATAAGAAATGGGTGCTTCACTCATGATTCGATGACATTACGTCTGGTTCTTCTTTTTTTTAAGTCTGTGGATATGCCATGTCTTTGTTACTTTGCGAATGCCGAAATGAGCGCGGGTGAGGTCTTTCTCGTTTTGTCGTCGACTTAGAGCGAGATATAGAAAGATTTAGTAGCACCAGATTTTGCACCCTTTGAATACCGCACATGATAGATTTTTAATCACTAAATGACTTCTGGGCTTGACTGGGGTAAACGAAGATTGACGAGCGAACTATTTTTCCTGTTCGCGCTGTAACTAGTTTCTGAGATTGTATCTCAGACATACAAAAAAACGCCGTGGGACTTTATATGTAAAGAAGGATAAGGATAATTGATTTCTGCACTGATCAATAGTGCATGATTTTCCTCTGTCAGCCTGCTCGGCTGCATATTAATCATGTTAATTTTCCCACCATTGTTTATCTTTCCGTGCTTTTGCAACATAATAATTATCGCATGTAGTAAACAAACAGCTTGATACCTATATTAAAGGTGGTGTTAAGATAATCATCATACCCGTGAGCCTATATAGGGTCCAACTTAATATGCTGACACTTTTTTATGAGGAAACTGAACAACTTTATCTATTGGACAAACATCGAAATCACGAAAAAAAAATCTGCCTTTCCATACAAAACTGCAAACCTACTCGAGCCAAATGTATTGGACAGGTGATTTTTTTTTCGCGATTTCGTTGTTGGTCCCAAAGAGAAAGTTGTTCAGTTTAATGGTCTGAACATCCCCTTAAAAAAGTGTCAGTATATTAAGAAGGACCCTGTATATTATACGTGGTACAGTGCGACATAAAGGAGTAGAAAACGGTAACAACAGGAACTAAATATTTTAGTACAAATTGTAGGTCGGTCTTGCCAGCTTATATGCGTGATTTTGACGTTCTTGCTTGGAGGCAGCGCCCTCATTTATTTTCTACACTTTTATGTCGCACTGTACCTACTGTAGAGATGTTATATCAGGAGTAGAAGTGCTGGCCGCTTTAGATTGCATTTGTAATACATATCGAGGAAAAAACGTTGGGTAAGACGAAATTACGTCTCGCGTTGGACTGATTCTATAAAATAATAAATTACCTACTAAATATTTTAATCAGGCATATCATTTACTCCACCTCTCGCAGCAAGCTGCGTCCCTACAGTACCTTACCTACTATGGTAGAGCTTATGCCTCCTTTTCAAAAAAGGGGTTTCAGGAACAATGTTTGATATTGACATCGGCGTATTGGTCTTCTGTACAAGTTAGAACGAGAGAGTGCATCTGTATTAAGCGCGTTCACTTTATGCACTTCAAAATACCCTGCGTAGCTGACTGCTTTTCTATAAAGATTAGCAGTCGCCGTTGTCGAAATCGACAAAGAAATCCATCACCATGATACTTGTATGTATAGTATTCTTTGCCTTAGTTGGCATTGCTCGATTCGCTGCCATTTCAAAATCTCAACATCGATTTAAGACGCGGAAAACCACATATTTGTTAACAAATTCGTTACGCTCAGCAACTGCAACGAACACCCAAAGATAGTGAAACAACATGTCAAATAAGGCTCGTTTTAAACTGCTACAAGTGTCATAAGCACGTGAACACCCGTCGAGTAGTCAGTCAAGTTATTTTTAGCTCAGAGGCTAATAGCCTGATCGTTTTATAGCAAGAGAAAACTGCCTGAACGGGTCCTGGTTAGCCAACCGTTAAACTGGGAGGTTCTATGTTTAACTCCTTAGTTTCTTAGGTTTCATTTCATAAGGTTATATGTTGCTAATTATATCAATGCATCTTGGGTTTAATGTTTCTATGTCTTGAACTTTTATTTTCGTTTTTTAACCGTGTTTTTTCCACTCTCTATTCTATCTATTCCTCCTAAAAGGCTTCCGTAGGTACTCGTAGGTTTCTCGAAATAATTTGACGTATTTTTGAACGCCAATAACTTCGGCATTCGGTCCGGATAGTACCTACATTTAGGCCTGTGCCCATCAGTGCGACGTTCAAACTTTCAGGATGGGATGTGGGCATCAGGCCAGTAAGATGAGGTGGCCATTTCGCGGTTTGTTACGCTTTCTTTGATATTTGGGGCTAGATTTTAGGCCTTGGCTGCGTATATCAAAGCAACAACTAATAGTACGTTAGTGGAAAAACATAGATTTATAGTGCCCTTTACCTTGTATCGGTCAAATGAAAAAAAAAATGAATGGGCTTCGAATCATTAGAATCATGGAACTTTTTTCTGCGAAGCCTTCACCATAATACTCACGTAGCGTACGTGGTAATTGACTCTAATTTTTATCCTCGACGTCATTGTATGTTCAATTTATTTTTTACTTTTATGTTGATAAAAACGAACCTCAAATTACTTATTTTAAAGTGTTACCTAGTACCTGTTAGTACCTCGCTGCTTTTGTGTAGGTACTCGGCCAATCTGTCGTAAACGTAAATAATATAAGGTCTAACAAAATTAGGTAAAACTATTTTAAAGGGATGATCAAGCCATCAAACTGAACAACTTTCTCTATGGGACCAATATCGAAATCGCGAAAAAAAAAATCTGCGGTCCCATACATTTAGGTCGAGTAGGTTTGTATGGAACAGCTGATTTTTTTTTCGCGATTTCGATAATGGTCCCATAGAGAAAGTGGTTCAGTTTGATGGTCTGATCATCCCCTTAAAATAGTTTCACCTAATTTTGTTAGACCTTATATTATTTAAGTTTACAATCCCATGTAAAATCGTCACAAAAGACATCATCCATTTTTGGTACAAATGCGAAAGTGCCAAAATACATGATGTCTTTTTACTTTTGCTTGTAGGATGGGCGATGGCGGAATACCATGACGAATTAATAATATTCCACACTATGGCAATACTAGGAACAAAGTACCTACGCTCAGATATTCGTTTGAGGCAACGATTATCTTAAGAGCAGTTCTGAGTTTTTTATTTTGTGATCGAAGATTCGTTTCAAATATGAATGCTAAAAACTAAACATAGATTTTGCACTTGGATACTAAATTATCTACTTATATTTTTGCTTTGCATTGTCACAATAGAACTAGGTAGGCAATAAAATAAGTGCCTATAAAATTAAGGACATAATAAATAGATGGCTTCCCACTTACACACAATTACTCAAGGTTTAGCATTGTGCGCTCAGATTATGTTAGACCTTGCTAGTATTTGCCTTGGACCTAGGCTGTGGGCAGAACCTAAAGTCACGAGTACCTAAACTATGTAAGTACCCGGATGTTAAGTTATGTTTATGTGAAACCAAGTTCTGTCGCAGAATATACAGCAAACTTAATATGCTGACACTTTTTTAAGGCGATGATCAGACCATCAAACTGAACAACTTTCTCTATGGAACCAACATCGAAATCGCGAAAAAAAAATCTGCTGTTCCATACTAAACTGCAAACCACCTTGAGCCAAATGTATGGGACGGCTGATTTTTTTTTCGCGATTTCGATATTGGTCCCATAGAGAAAGTTTTTCAGTTTGATGGTCTAATCATGCATGCATGCATATGCTCACGACTATATTCCCCGAGGGGGTAGTCAGAGATATTCTGAAACCTCAGAACATCCACGTTTCACCAGTAGTACCGAAACTCTGTCCAGTGTGACGGGGGGTGAGCCCGTCGCCACTTGTAATGGACAGTGGGTACAATACATGCCTCGAAATTGAAGCATGCAGGTTTCCTCACGATGTTTTCCTTCACCGAAAAGCCAGTGGTGTTACAATGGTCTAATCATCCCCTTAAAAAAGTGTCAGCATATTAAGAAGGATGTTAGGTTAAACAGTTGCATTACTTTCTGCATACTGATTCTGCCCATGATACTGAACAAAGTTCCCTAAGAAACCTATAGGAAATTCACAAAAAATTCAAACTTTCCATACTAAATGCAATCAGCTGATCGAACGTTTATTTGTATGAAAAGTCGAAAAAAAATCTCGAATTTCCTGTAGGTTTCTTAGGGAAAGTTGTTTAGTATCATGGGTACAATCAACCCTTAAAGTAATGCAACTTGTTACCTTAACACCCTGTAGATAAATTTGACAGTTCCTTTACTGACATTTTGATGTCCCAAAAATCTTACAGAAATAATTAAAAAAATCGTAAAATCTTTTTTTACTATGACGAAAAATTTTTAATTTTATAAACATTTTATTTAACTTTCTTTGCAGATGTGTCGTTAGTGGACCTTGTGTTAATAAAACATTCCACGTGGCGACTAGACCACAGATTGTTCAATCGTTACTCACGGAAAGCAAGGCTGTGAACCATAGCAATTAACAATGGCACAATAACAAATTATTATGACATGCGACAATTATCTTCAGGATTAATAATAACTAGACATTAGGAAGTTAGGAACGAATGTAGGAAATTAAATTAAGGCTGCGGGAAATTTCCTATCGTGCGACCGGATATGATATTAGGCTTGAAACACACGGTATTATGCCTGTTGTCTGTCTGTCATGTCACGCGTGTACGAATGAATGCGATATCGATCGCGATCAGCAAGCCAGGCCAGTACAGTCAGTGCCGTAGCTAGACTTTTATGCGCCCCCCGGTGCGAGCTTCTATATCTGCGCCCTTGAAAAATTCTCCAATCTAAATCGGTCCTAATTTTCCATCGGGGCGGCGGGCGTCGGCATTATTTCTTTGCAATTTAGGAGTGCGATTTTTCAGCAGTAGAAAATGTCACAATTACTATGAAGATTAGATATGCGTCGTTCGTTTATGATTATGACTTTCAAAAATAGCACTCCAGTACTTGAGCATTGCATCGTTGATGTTCATTTGTTTCCGTCAGCCGTCCTTTTCACTCAATTGTCGACGATGAATATTGCTATCAATCGCACGACACGTGCCTCAATGATCAAAATGAACGTGGATGACAGCATGAACTATAAGTAGGCACATAAATCTCAGCCAGTTTCACGTATTTAATTTTGCTTAGAGGTGGCGCCCTCCTTCAAATCCTTGTCTCACGGTGTACTTTTGTTTGTGTGTGAAATGTTGCGAGTGTTGTAGTTTCAAGATGTCTCAACAAAATATTGTATAGAAGGGCGCGTCTACACCCGTGTACTCAATGAAAAAACTTTAGGTATGTATGCGACTACCAGGCTTGACTCAAAACTTGGTCCTGATCATTTCTGCGCCCCTCCAAGTTCTGCGCCCTGGCACCGCCCTAAAACGGCACTGAACATAGTGATATAAGGTGCATGTTTATATGTAGGTATCCACATTGTATGAGGTCTAGCGAGAACGAAACACGAGTTTCTAGTTTGATAAATTATTTATTTGAGCATTACATAAGCGGCCACACCTAGATTGGAACTTTGTTAGCGTCGGCGTTGGTTCGGTACGGTAGACTCACATTGCAAGTTTGGTCACGAGCGGTCGTTCGCCTTTTAGCTTGCCACGAGGGTCCATCCACCATCTTGTCTCAAATGTATTTTTGCACATAATCCATGTGATTGCAATACACTCACAACTCACAAAACTACGTACTGGATATTGGCAAAATTGCAGTGCAAATCATTTTAGAAAGGAGAAGAAGGCGTCGGAAAGTCCTGGATGCGGTTAGCACAGGACCATGAAGGATGACAAAATGTGGAGGAGGCTTATCTCAGGCCGATGTGATGATGATGAGGTCAGCTTTCAGCCTATTTAAGGGTGTAGGCGTCACAGAATAGATATCAGAAGCTATAGGATTTATCTACTTTAAAGCTAGCTAGGAAACCATCGTGAGGAAACCTGTATACGCTGAAGAATACATTCTGATGGTGATTCACGCGTGGTGGACTAAAGCCCATACACCCTCTTTGAGGGTAGGTTTGTTTTGTGCCCTGCAGTGAGACGTATATACATGGTCATTCTTAATATGCTGACACTTTTTTAATGGGATGATCAGACCATCAAACTGAACAACTTTCTCTATGGGACCAATATCGAAATCGCGAAAAAAAATCTGTCGTCCCATATATTTGGCTCGAGTAGGTTTGTAGTTTTGTATGGGACAGTTGATTTTTTTTTCGCTATTTCGATGTTGGTCCCATAGAGAAAGTTGTTCAGTTTGAAGGTCTGATCATCCCCTTATAAAAGTGTCAGCATATTAAGAAGGACCCTGTATAGGCTGATGACGTAAGTACGTTAGCTAGGGTAAATGACCTTACATTTTTTATCCAGAGCATTTCAGAATCTTCTGCTATGGTTTCCATAGCAGAGGTAAATGACCTTAAACCACTTATACATTCGGTCTAGATAATATAGGTATAATTAAGTATAATATTCCGAGAAGGAATCCTTACGAATGACGCAATCGTCTGCGGTTAGCGAAATTGGTCAATCATCATTCTTGCTTGAGAATCCTATGTGTTTCTAAGGGCAAAGATATACCTACCCCCATAAGTTTGTTGTGATCTAAATTTGGTTCTGTTCAGTGGCGTTGCTGCAAAGTGGCAGGACTGGCAACATGCCAAGGGTCTGAAGGGGCCCCAAGAATCTAACCCTATAGGTAGTAGGTATTATAAAAACGAGTTTTTTTAGGAAGTAGATGGGCCAGGCCCTCGTAGTCTCCCTCCTTATCTTTTAGTGTTTGCAATGACCTAGTTGTAAGTACATTGAAAAATATCGAGCTCGCTTTGCTAGTTCCTGGTTTTCGTTCTAAAAGTATTGGCCGAAATGCAGTACGATCTCGAGTCCTTCGCTTGCTCCAGGATTAAAATAGTGTTACATTACAACTAGTTTAACATGCCCAATGAAGCAGAAGGCCATTTTGGACATGTCATCAGAATGGTATGACTTATTACGTATTATAAATTTGAGGGAAGATAAAAAAAAAGATAAGTACTTAAGTATTTAAATCTCTTTTTTTTATGTCAAAAAAGTTAATCAATTGGGTCATGAATTTAGGAGGGTGGCTAATCATAACTTGGAAAAACGCATAGACGGTATGATTTGACAAATATCAGCCTATAATACTAAATAGTAAATACGTACCACTGCAAGGCAGCCTATACTCAGGTAGGGTGTATGGGCTAACGCCCACCACGCGTGCCCAATGCGGATTGGTAGATTTCACATACGCATCGGAATATCTTTTTCAGCGTATGCAGGTTTCCTCACGATGTGCCTTCGGTACGTACATAAAGTATGAAACGCTAAAAATGCTGAAATGAATAGTGCTGCAATTCACAAACTCAAAAGGTGCTGGGTAGTTCTAACAAAGTTTCTAGCTACTCTAAAACTTTACGGTCTTGAATTTAAAATATGTATATAAATTAGCGTAGATATCTAATGTTATTTAAAACCAACAAGAATCTCATCAATAGCAAACGTTTCAGAAAAAAAGATTAGAAATTCCGAAACAATTGGAACGTTGTGAAAACTCTACAATAAGATATTACCAAAGTATAGCAGAGGTGAATGGAACAATAGTGTGAATATGTGAAGTAAAATTGCATCATATCCAGGGGTGTCACATTATATGCATCAACAACAAAATATTGAACATGATGAAAATACGGTTTTAGTGTAAATGCCTCAATTATTTTAGTCAAGAAATAATGACTTAGCAGCGAATTTTGTAGCAAAGTCTAACAAAATTCTCTTAAAAAAAAAAAAACGTAAAACCGACGTAGATTTTTTCTCTCGTTGCCGCATATGTATGTATGAAAGGCATATGATAGATTGGAAGAAGATCAAAATATATTTCATATGTAGACCCTATGAATGAAATCAAATGTTGTGTTCAGTGTAGTTTTTTTTGGTAACCTACCGTCGCCATATTCATAGGCAAGAAAAAGCCTACAAAAGGCGGTAACGGTAACCAAACCTACACACAAACATTTTCGCTTCCACGCGAAACATTTACTTACTACAAAACCATTTAATTTATGTTCCGGATTTGTTAAAAAACAACAATAAGGATTTTGAATCGTTTTCCAGTCTGATAACCCTAATGATATCTGAACTAGATGTGTGTTGTGTTTCCATCACTAAGAACAATATATGTGGTGGTTTATGGCAGTTTGCATCATTTTGTTCCAACTAGAGATGTAGACATAGGTACCTACTAATATGGTTCAGTTCTTGCACACAAACGGAGCTTATGGACGGCGCTGCCGGCCGCCTCTGAAAATACTGCGCTTGAAAAATATATGACATTTGCTATCGACTCGATTGAAGAAGATGGTTCAGTTATGCAGGTTTGGACCTCGTTATGATGATATTAGAGTAGGCTAAACTATTGTTTTCCGAAGTTATACCAGACGACTAAAATTACGCTTGAACAAGCCAGACGAGAGCTTTATAACTGATCGATTTTGTATGAGACATGTCAGACAGAACAGAAGAGGTATCGCTTTCGCCTTCGCCACATATATTTTTCGCTATATCTATAACGCACGGGAAACAATGGCTACCTAAGTCATGTAGTTTATATACTTGTCAACCGTCAGTCCGCTGTCGCCCCGCCCCACGGTGGGTCGAAACTGGTATATGAGGGACTTAGGGATTTTTTTCACAAATTCCATTTTTTTAAAATACCTATCGAAAGGTCTTGTAATTTGAATGAATAATTGTCGATAAACGTTTTCGTCTAAAACTTATAGTTTGCTTGGAAAAAAATGTTTTCTATTTGTGTTGTATGGAATGAGACAGAAAGTGCTCAGTTTCGGCAAATACGTAACAATTCGTGCTTTGAAACTACTTAAGCTCCTACACTATCAGCGAGAGCCCAATGTTGCCCGTTCACGAGTTATGACGATCCGAAAAACAAATAATAGAGCGTTAGTATAAGTACCTATGGAAGAGCGCTTGATTATTAATAGAATTTACAGAAATTATATAGGTAAAAAATTGAAAAAAAAACGCAATAAAAAGATTGTCATAATTTAATGCATTACTTACTTATAGGTATAATATTGTCCATGCAAATCAACGAATTTTAATGCTACTTGCAAAACAATGAAATTAGCAAATGACGTTCAGAAAAAAAAACATGTTTTGAATTCTTGAAAAACATTGTTAGAATCACAAGTGGTGAGTTGCAAAATGTTCGACCTTGCGTTGGGTGCAGAGGTGCTAACAATACAGAATACACATTTTACAACTTCTTGCCATTATGACAGTAGTAAATATACGTTTTTCGCACGTATTTCGCCCCAATTAAAATCAAGGTCGAAAAACTTTTGTAAGTTTGATGTGAAAAGTTTCGACTACCTATTGCCTAAGTTTTGGTTTCAGTTCCGTTTTTTTTTTGTATCTAAGTAAAATCTAAGATAGGAAAAGAATAATGCCCGAAATCAGGCTAAAGATGCGTCATCAATGCTTCATCATCATTTATTTAAAAAAATATTTGGTCTGAGTTATGAATCCCATTAAATGTATATTTGGCCCTATGGGAATGGCGGTTTAAAAATAAAATGCAATTTTTATACTTAGTATTTTTTTGTATGGAATTAATGCTTTTGTTTTAATAACCTATCTATTTTTTAAATATTACTCATCAATTATTTAGCGATTTTCTTGTTAAAATAAGGCTTATTACACGTCCTATCTTTAGGTGACAATTTGACCAGACGCAAGTTCAGCCTAACTTTCATATAATTTTGGGCATGATCCTTTATAAAAACAAATCCTATATGTAATTACTAAACCTCAGATTCCCTACTTAAAAATAAAAAAATAAAATGTTAAATATAGGCACAATAGAAAGAGTTACTTGCATACAGAAAGTACCTACTCAATCAAACTGCTTTAAAGTAGGTATTCAATCAAAAAGAACCAAGCAATTTACTGACTACAATCAGATTAATCCAATGCGTTTACTTTAGTAACACAAAACAACATAAACAAATAAAAGAACAAAAGATTGATTCACAATGGCTTTTAAATAATGCAGGAGACGTAGGTAGGTACCATATAAATAATCAGGATTATCCCAACTTGGAACCAACTTCTGTAATCTCAACATAAAAACTATGAACTTGTCTTAAAAGGTAGTAGGAAGTTAAATTCTGCTTTGAAATAATAAGGGTATAGATTGTAAAAGAACCACAGATTATTAAATAGTTACTACGTAAAGAACTTTGGATTTTTGTAGGTCTAACATACTTGTAGTAGGTAAGTAGACAACGTTATTTAGAAGTAGGTACGTAACTAGTAGAAGCGTTAACATTTTTCTAAATTTAAATTTTACGAAATATCTAACTTCTAAAATGCCTGAAAATTTATCTTACGGAAAATGTACGGAAAGGGTTATTTTTTTAAACTTATTTGACATTCGGAACTGCCAAGAAATTAACAAGTACCAATACCTACGAGCTAACTTAAACAAGAATAAAGAAATAAATCAGTACCTACCTACCTGTATAATTTATAATTTACACAGCTTTTATACACTTAAATTAAGTGTCATTGTCTCATAAAGTAAATATCAATGTAATTTATCCATCTATTCTTTTAAATTCTATGAATATGCTATAATACAATATGTACAATTATGATGTCAAGACAGACGCAATAGTTGGATCGGATGGTTCCTTTCGTCCTATAATCAGCAAAGGCCGTTATAGCCGTTGCAGGAATGAATGAGGACAAAGTGAAATAGAAAAAAAAGATGGCCTGTTTCTAATCTATCTACTCCCACTCATACTGACTAGGTACTATTTTCATACTCTGTAGATCGTTCCTGCTCCCGCGATAATTCTATGCCACAGAATAAATAATAGTACTACGTACAGAATGGCATCTATGCCTTCACTTCAGATACCGGCCCTCAGCCCGCACTTCAGATCACTTCAGGGGAGATTCTAGAAGAGCCAGGCACCTGAACAACAGAATAATAACTAGTAACTAGCGTTACAGAAGCTTTACTTCGCAATGGTTTTCAAAGAAATATGTACTCAATCTGATAAACAATATGATTTAATTTAGCTCGCGTTCCAGCCAAGCACGTGTTCATTTACATACCTACCTACCAAATTTTTTTGAGGGAATATGGGCCTTAATTCACTGGACTACGGTTCATAATAAGTTATACGTGTTTATACGTATTGAAAGAGTTTATTGCGGCAGCCTACTAGATTGGCCCTTGCGCAATGGCCGCCGCCTGTAGGTACCTACACGCGGAGTGACACAGGCCTGCCTGAACATACAGCACACACATTTCCATTTCATACCTACTTACTACCATACACATGAACGAAAGAGAGCGAGAATGGATTTTGGATTTGAAGTTTTAGTGTGAAAAATTACAAAACAATAAAACAGACTATACAGTACATAACCTAAGCGACACGAGCCCGAATCGCACTTGACTTGTTCTTTTACTCGCTGTAAATTACCTACCAATTTGTAGACTCACTCAATTTAGTCATTAATTTCAGTCGTTTAAGTCACTTGTAGATACGACATGAGTCCATGAGTCATTAACCGTGTCTGACTGGTTTTTTTAACTACCTATCAAAATGTGTCACCTTGACCAACGACCTCTTAAAGGACATCGCTGCCTGGTTGTGAATTGTGATTCTTGTCTTATGTAATTTTTAAAAAAGCTCTATCATCATCATCATCATCATCACAGCCTATATTATATATCCCACTGCAGGGCACAGGCTTACCCTCATGGAGTATGGGTGTTAGTCCACCACGCGTGCTAGACTTCACATACGTATCGGAATTTCTTCTTCAGCGTATGCAGGCTTCCTCGCGATGTTTTCCTTCACCGTTTGAGAGCAGGCGGTATTACGTACATAAGTTAGAAAAACTCATTGTTACATGGCATGTGGTCGGATTCGAACCCGGACCTCAAGCTTGAGTTTCCATAATTACAGTGAATTACAGTTACTAATGAAATTTAATTGTAGAGTGTGCTCTCAAAATTCATACATGCAAAGGTAGGACACTTAAACTCACGTGTGTATGCTCTCTCGGGGTGGACAAATATTTTGTTCCAAAACCGCGTAACAGTATAGGACACGCAAGGCATAATTTATTTGACTAAATCGATAAACCCAAACTCATGCCCACATTTGGGGTACAGGCCTGACCTCATGGTGAGGGAGTCCTTTAGTCCACCAAGTGTGCGGATTGGTGAACTATATGTAGGTAAGGTGCAACAAAATTAGCGGAAACTGAACCACTTTTTCTTAGGGGATCTACATCGAAATCGTGAATAAAAAATTTTCTGTCCTATACATTCAGGTCCAGCAGGTTCGCAGTTCTGTATGGAACTGAAAATTTTATTTTCGTGCTTCCATCGAGAAAGTTTTTCAGTTTGATGATCCGATCATCCCCTTAAAATATTTTCAGCTAATCTTCTGGACCTTATATAATTATTCTTTTCATCAGCATGATTGACACATCACTACTATTGGGGTATGGTTGGTCCCATATCCTACCACCAGGCGGGATACATGATGGGTATGAGGGGTATGGTGGGTCCGTCACGTCATCATCGACCCGTAGCAGCCTACTTCTGAACACAGACAGGACTTCTAGTGGAAGGCCTGTGTTCAGAAGGAGGCTGCTAGGGGCCAAAAATGCAAAAGCAGAAATGTAGTTAGTTGCGATGATAATACGTAGACAATTGTATGTATGTAGACAATTCATTCAAACTCGAGGAAAAGAGCGTCACACTTTAAACAATGATTCTTTAACAATATTTAACGATTTGTCACCTGTTACGGTTACTGTTCATTTTTGTTGCTTAACCACACCTAATTTGTAATGAGGACATAATTAACAGTACTATCAAGACTAAAATGCATTCAAAGAGCAGTATTATCTTCTTTTGTATTCGTACAAAAGGATCCAATTACGTATTAATGGCACCCCTACGTTTTAGCCTATCAGCCTATACCATCGAAGCCTATACCTATACCACAGTATGTATACATCGAAGCCAGTCAAAATTGGCACAGGCTACCAGTTTATCATGAATGTCCAGTGACTGGTTTGTCAGCTTGTCGCTTGTAATTTGGGATACTTGGTCTATTTCCTCAGTCTACTTACCCAGTCCAAGACCAGACATCGTGGAAGGAAAACATGTGTAAAGGGGTCTATTCACGGCAGTCCGCTTAGCCTTTTTGTTGAAGGTTTGTGAATGTTGTCGCTGCCTTCATGGCATCCGGCAACACCGATCAGGATGCGTCTTGGGTCCTGCACAAATCGAGCAAACTCCGCCCACAGGACAGTGTGGGTATCCTGCACGGTGAACTACAAGGCAGGATAGTGAATGGGTCCCTTTAAGCAGGCACTACACTCTCGTGGGAAAATCTGAGCAAGAACGCAAAAGCTGCGAGAGCAAGTTTGCAAAGAAAATCACGCCGACTTAAGGTACGCGCCGCAAGAACAATGAAGTGCGCCCGCACTCTCGTTCTCTTCCTTTCTTGTCTTGTCTTGGAGCTTGCATTGTATTT
This sequence comes from Agonopterix heracliana, assembly GCA_963693445.1. Taxonomy (NCBI): domain Eukaryota; kingdom Metazoa; phylum Arthropoda; class Insecta; order Lepidoptera; family Depressariidae; genus Agonopterix; species Agonopterix heracliana. The sequence goes on along the minus strand of OY856308.1, from coordinate 19,667,560 downwards.
GTATGATAAAAGTGTTTAGGGTTCCTTTGTCAAACAAGGAACCTTTATACTTTCGTCCATTCTGTCTGTCTGCCTGTCTTTATCATTATTGTACCTATTGAATCGAAATTTAGAATGAAGACAGAAACAGTAACCCAAAAACATAAATGTGGTAGAGGAACTCTTTTTTCCCATGCATCAAAACGGTTAAGTACTAATTTGTGTAAGGCGGTCATTTGTAATAAATAATGTAACAGAAGTGCCATCATCGTTTCTCGAAATTGAAAACAAAAACCCGTCATAAAATGTGTCAGCTAATGCCACGTCCATAGAAGATATTGTTTTTACAACCTTGTGAATGAAGAGACGTGGAAATGACTTTGAATCATTTGACATTGAGGTTGAGAAGAATGAAAAGTCAATAATTATCAGTTGAAATTTTAAGAGACAAATGATGTTCTGGTAGCGTCATTACTCCTTCATTACATCTCTACCGCTTTGTAGACTAAAGTAATAGATACCATCAGACCAGAAATATAAAAAACCTGGTTTGGGGGCGCTGCAATCGACTATAACCTTTCATACAAAAATTAGTTCCAATGATTTTCCGCAGCATGGCGAGGTTTTTTATTTATCTGGTCGGGGTTACAATACCTACGTGCATACATGCATAAACACACGACACGACTATACTCCCCTTAGCCCCACTTGCGCCAATCTGGGTTAGCAATAAACTTCAGGTTAAGTTGGTAACCCATGATTTTTTGTATAGAAAAACAACTGAAAGAGCCATTTTATCCGGAGTTAATTGCTAACCCGTGGTTAACGCAAGTGGGGCTTAGAGTGTTGACACACCTGCCGAAACTACGCGTCTACTCTACTAGGAAAAAAAATGGCGCAAATCTATTGGTGCGTCTTAGAGTCGTCGTCCAGTGGTATAGGGAAATTGCACCAGTAATTACTAAATTATTAAAGTTTCAGGATAGTATTCAGCACTCTACTTCTTGTCGATAACGATGATAATTCTTTCTAACTCTATAATTTAAATGTAATGCTCTTTTGGTAGGGTCCTCAATCCTGCCATAGATCTTGTGCCTTGTTTTTCCTTTAGTTGTCTTCTGTGTGCAATAGAGAGGAAACTGATATTTTTTCCCTACTCCTCACAACTTCTTTGATTAAATTCGTTGCGGGTTCTAAGACAGATTAGAGTCATCCCGGGCTCGCTGGACTTTATTGTCTAGTGTTGTGTTGTGAGTGGTCGCCGCTGCTGATCTTGATTAACAGGAGTCGCAGTAGAATGAGTTTATATTTAAAGTATTTACAAAAATAAAGGAAACGTAAAACTAAACTAACCAAGGATGTTGTACTGTACAGGTTTGGTCCTTGTGTTGTGGGAAAACCTCCCCAAAACGCTGGCAGTACTTCCTCGTTGAATGGCAATGCTGATCCGTTGAGCGAGGAAAGCCCCAGCCTTGGGTCCTCTGTCGAGTCTATCAAGCGCTTTGACAGATATGTAATAAGCGCCTGCGCGTTAGGGGCGAGAGTTTCGACACCAAATGCCATAAGGTGCCGGCCAATTTTAACACATCTCTTTATCTCGATCTCTCTCTCTTTCCAGGAATCTCTAGCGGAATGGGAGAGGGGAGTCAGCGACGTGGAGGCTCCTGCGCCGGTCGCAGGGGCGCCGGGGCGCAAGTGGAGCGCGAGGAACAACGCGCACGCGCAGGACACCTCCACCGACCAGGCCGCGCCGCCGGCCAACAGCACTGACGCCTGCAAGCTGCTCATTGTAAGTTAGTTAATTTCTAGCGGAATGGGAGAGGGGAGTCAGCGATGTGAAGGCCCCTGCCCCGGTTGCAGGGGCGCCGGGGCGCAAGTGGAGCGCGAGGAACAACGCGCACGCGCAGGACACCTCCACCGACCAGGCCGCGCCGCCGGCCAACAGCACTGACGCCTGCAAGCTGCTCATTGAACGTTAGTTAATCTCTAGCGGAATGGGAGAGGAGAGTCAGTGACGTGGAGGCTCCTGCGCCGGTCGCAGGGGCGCCGGGGCGCAAGTGGAGTGCGAGGAACAACGCGCACGCGCAGGACACCTCCACCGACCAGGCCGCGCCGCCGGCCAACAGCACTGATGCTTGCAAGCTGCTCATTGTAAGTTAGTTAATCTCTAGCGGATTGGGAGAGGGGAGTCAGCGATGTGGAGGCCCCTGCCCCGGTTGCAGGGGTGCAAGTGGAGCGCGAGGAACAACGCGCACGCGCAGGACAAAACCACCGACCAGGCCGCGCCGCCGGCCAACAGCACTGACGCCTGCAAGCTGCTCATTGTAAGTTAGTTTGACTCCTTACGCGCGAAATTAGAATGTGCCACCTTCGATCCCTTGTCGCTATTGGCTAATTGTTTTCGCGAATTGTTTGCACCCTTTGATTATTAAATGACTTCGGGTTTTGACGGGGACTCGGGCCTGCTCTGAGCCCCATTATTCCGTCGCTCCATCTTTTTCTATCACTCAGGTCCGTCATTTGATAGAGCATAAAAGATAGACGGAACGCGATCGAGCGCGACAGCATGCCGCTTCGTTCCTGAGTGACAGAAAAAGATGGAGCGACGGAATAATGCGATGCTGTGCTGTGTGGTGTAGTTCAACCCTAAGATTGACAAGCGGAATGATATTTAGGGGGTTGCTTCATATTATCGAGGTAAACTTTAATGTGGAGCCAACATTGAAGTCTCAAAAAATCTGCTGTTCTTATATACGTTTGGGTCGAGTAGCCAATTATGTTTTCTATGGCACAAACAATTTCTTTATTTGTTGGTTTGAAACACTCAACAAAATAAAATGCATTTCGGATCAACTTCAGTACGTGTCTGGTGTCTACCGAAGTTTGCAAGCAGCATTAAATTAAGCTTTGACTGTCACACAACATAACACCCTGGGTTTTTCGGTGATCATTCGTGGGGAAACCTACATGATTCAATTTTAAGGCGTGCATTGTGTCCACTAATGATTCTATAGCACAATGTCACACTGGACAGGGACAGTGTTTAGACATGCTAATTTTAGACAACATTCGATATTTATCAATTTTATTTTATTTACAATTATCCTTTCGATTTTTAGGAGGGTGATAAGATATCATTTCTCTCTTTCTTTTTTTCGTGAAATCGATGTTTATTCCGTAGATGAAGTTTTTCATTTTTATCATCATCTTAAAAACCGTTAGCATATAACCTTATAGTAGTAATAGAACCTTATGGTAAGTGAATGCTTTATTTTTGAAATATCTACGTATTTTGACTTCTCCAGAACATTCTCGATAAGAAATACAGTCCATTTAATTTAACCGTTTAACTCCAATTAACCTTCCATGAAACTAAATTACTGACATGCACTATCAATTTAGTTTGCCTATACAGAAATCTATACACCACCTTACTCCTTTAAAATAAAGTTTACTTTAGAATGGTCTTTAATGTAGGTACATAGATTATTATTTGTTTAGGTGCACAGTGGTCCTAAACTTTGTATTTCATTCAAGTTTTCATTCATAATGGTAACACTGGTAGGTATCGTTAACCTCATTCGTAATAGTGTTATGTAATCAGATGTACACAAAAGGAGGTAAATGTGTTTTGTGTAAATAGCTTCGTGAGTCGATTGTTAAATGGCATTGGTTTTACGTTAACACTGTTCGCAACTGTTTTAGTAGATATTGAGCGTGTGCCCGTTGCTACGGCAGTTTCCTGAGATTTTCCTTTCTTAGCTTGATTTATACACCACGAATTTTTAATTAGTAACGAAACTTTAAGGGTGTTTTCAGACCGTGAATCTGAACAATTTTCCCCATGGAACAAGGGTCAAAAAACGATAAAAATATTTGGACCTCCCATAGAAAATCGATCGGCGGATCCGCACTTTTGTATGGGAACAAATGTGTGGATCGCCCGATCTATTTTCTATGGGAGGCCAATTTGTGCAATACCACGGAATATCTAAGCAATACCCTTAAAAAACCAATGAACCAAGAAGTCACAAGTAGGTACTAAGTTGCTTTAGCCCCCATAGTTACATTCGCCCTACAGGATGAGTGATTGTCGTGCTCGCTGATGCAGCTCATGCTGACTCGAAAGAAAAACAATGTCCAAGATTCACTTATTTAAAATAAAATCATTCGTTTTCTCTTCCACAGTACATAGGCGACGCTAAAAATCCAATATGGCGGATGTCACTTTGCGGCGGGAACGCAGCCATGGTTGCCTCTCGAACTGGTACGAAGATGCTGCCTCCGAAGCTGAGGATAGTGTGGAACCCCCCCTCATCCCCCTACCACTACACTGAGAAGTTGAGGCTGGTTGTCACTGCTGTTAACAGTGGTAAGTTGGAATGGTTCATTTTAAAGCCGTGTAATAAGGATATTGAATTAAATCTTGATAGATGGTAGGCTAACGGAATAAACGATTGAACGCGCTATGGTAGGTAGGACGAAATACCTTGGAGGCATCTTTTATTGTTCATTTTTCGACAAGATTTATAGAATTTACCGAAATCAAAGTCTTACCTCAGTATTCTTGGATAGTTTTTCTAGTGAAATCATAAATTGAATACACGATTTGGAATTACTTCACTCGATAAAACCGTAGTATTTTAAAAATTTTCTCGTTTTAGAAGAACTTAAAATAGTTTCAGATTTTTGGTATTTATTCTCACATATTCACCATTAGTTTATCTTGTGAAATCATTAAAAAATCTTTAAAAGAACTTCTTTTCAACTCTTTTTAACCGAAAATACGGCACCTACGCACTTTTCGGAGAGCTGGGCAATCGCGTTACAAATAGAAAATATTCGTCTGAACCTATGGCCCCCTAAAAAGCACCTTACAAAGAACTATTCAATTAATATAAATTCACATCGATATTTGTTAACTTTGAATACATTTTAGTTAAGTATATCAATGCTTGTTAATGCCTTTTGAAATTACGATATCAGAGACTAGGTAGTACCTTCGCTGGTATGACATTGTACTATAACCTAGACACATATAATATGTACGGGTAAAGCCAAACAAAACCACCTTGTGAGATACTGGGTTACAAACACTTCATTTTTTATAAATACGAAAACATTACCGTCTTCTGTGGCAGTCGGGTAAAACAGTACCTACCTATGTAGGTATTATCATCAAGGAACCTTAATTGGCTTCTGACGGAGATAATCGAAAATAAATGGAGAACTATAAGTTGCGCAATTATTTTTAGTTGACCAACAACAGCACAACCAATAAATACTACTTGACCAAATCAAATAGACCAATGGGTGGAATGCGGTAGAATTAATTTGATGCATACACATTTTATGCCGCGTACCTAAAAAGTGGACCGACGACCTGGTGAAGATTGCAGGACTGGTCGTTGTAGCTATCCTTTGGTAGGCCTATATTAGGCAGTGAGTCCATCGGCTGAGATGATGATGATGGGTGTAAGGAAAAGTATCATTAACCTTTAAATCACATACTCTACCTATCAAACTGAACAACTGTGTGTGATGGGAAAAAAACTGCTGTCTCATACATGAGTAGGCGCTGCAGTTTAGTATGAAACAGCTGTTTTTTTTTGCGCTTACAGGTTGGCTCCCTTAGCAAAAGGGAAGTTGTCAGGTTTGAAGGGTAGAGTAGTATGTGGTTTAAAGGTTAGTGATGCTTTTCCATACACCCTGTATATCCATTTAATTTGATGCCATTCACGTTTGACTTTCGTTTACTTGACTTGGTCAAGTGTAAGTAGATAAATACTTTGTGGGTTGTATGTTAAACAATCACAAACCATCCATAGGTCTGCGTACCTATACCTACATACGTATACGATTATGAGTGTACTCTTTCCTCACATACAATTGCAATGTGAAACATAGGTACAATATGACTCAACAAAATGGAACAATGAGGGCAAGTGGTGAGGCATGTGGTTTAATTTATTAAAGTTAATCACTTTGCAAAGGTGTTCCAGTCCAGTGTTATCAATTTTGAATGAAAAAATGTAGTCCCAAGAGTTTACAAGCATGACCCTGTATTTAATGTTCTTTACCCAGAGTCGTTTTGAAACAGACTAGACTGTAAATGTTTGCTGGAAACTTATATAAACAAAAACATCCACCATAATCCCTTGAGTGGTCAGAAATATTGCTACTATTGTTACGAAATATAAGCTGTTGTAAAGTTTGAGTATGGAATGATGTGTCAAGTGTTCCAATTCCAATTCCAATTTTGGTTTTATGGCTGCACCGTTATTTACGGTGATTCTGCCAATGTCAGTGTTGGAAGATACAAGGTATATATTATATTTATATGATTGATAGCCAGCCTTTCTCCCAAAAAAAAAACTTGTACCTATAAGAAATCTCATTCATTTTAATCGTCTTATACAAGTACTTATATGACATTCACGGGAAGAAATTGCCAGAAACTTAGTGGTAACTGCTCACCAAATGCTACTTTTATCAGTTAACGTGCAAAGAGATCCTCTACGAGTGACGCACTAAACTCCCAGCCGAATACGTACGTCGCACCCTGAAATCGTCCACTGCTGAACATGGCCTCTCCCAAGGCGCGCCACAAAACCTCGGCTATCCAGTCGCTCCCCGCTACCTTTTTTATGTCGTCTGTCCAGTGGGCAGCAGGGCGTCCCACACTACGCCTATACCAGTTCGTGGTCTCCACTCTAGAACTCTGTCTTCCCATGGGTTGTCAGCTCTTCGGCAGATATGACCAGCCCATTGCCACTTCAGCTTGCTAATTTTCTTAGCTATGTCAACCACTTTAGTTCTCTGACGTATCACTTCAATTCTGATGTGAACTCTCAGAAAAACACCGAGCATAGCACTCTCCATAGCTCGCTGAGCGACCTTGAATTGATGAACTAGTCCTATAGTAAGTCTCTAATGCTGATTGGCAAATCACCAAGATCGTTTTGCCACGACTCAACGGAAAACCAGTTACTGAATCTCACCAAAACCTTATTTTGAAATTCCAGGCTCCATCTGTAACAATCAATCTCAATTCATATGCGGGTTGACCAGCCTCTGCATATCCTCGTACCTGGTCTGCGATGGAGTCCGTCATTGCCCTGGTGGCGAGGATGAAGACACTAGCGCTTGTTCCCATAGACGGGACCCCCCTTTCTTGGAGCTGCTGAGGAGGTTCGCTGCAAGGAACCAGGAGTTGCTGGGCATTGATGGCCAGGCGGATGGGCAAACGAAACCTTCTGTGATAAGTGAGTGTTTTTGATAATATTAGAACGTGCGCGTTTTGTGCAGAAACGTGAACTTTGAATCATCATCCGCCACCGGCACGACAGACTTGTTCTTGCGTAATACCGACTGGTCACAAACGTTCTAGGGACGGTTACGTACTATTTTTATTTTTTGGTGCATTTGCGGTAGGGACTTCAACTCTGCCATAAATGATCTCTGGAATTGGCTCTCTAATAGCCATGTTTTTTTCTTATTGCTGTCTCCCGTTTGCAATGGAGGGAAGTCGGATATTTCTTTTTAACTCCTCCTATCTTCTATTATTCATTGCGGGTTCCAAGGCAGATTAGAATAAACCCTCGGGCTCGCTGGACTTCATTGTCTAGTGTTTTAAATGGTCGCCGTTGTTGATCATGGTTTACAGGAGTTACTGCGGTGGGAAGGTGTGGTGGGCCTATACCCGATTAAAAAAGAAGGTATAGGAATACTTATGCCTTTGTGAAGTCATCCATGTCCATTGGACACGCATGGTAATAACACACTTCCCTCGGCCTCAGGCCTGCGTGTGCCTCTGTAGTGAGAGATATAATAGATGACGAGTAACTAACTGATCCAACGAAACTAATAGATGGATCATGAGCCCATGATCCAACCAGTTGGACCGCCACCCCCGTAACGTTTAATACTATTAAAGCCTGACCAGAAAAAATAATAAAAAACCTCGCCATGTTGCGGAAAATCATTAGAATTAATTTTTGTACTTGAAACATAGTCATTAAAGGCTATAGTAGATTGTAGCGCCCCCAAAGCATGATTTTTATTTTTCTGGTTGGGCTTTATTACTCGAACAAACCAGATTGATTTTAATTTGTCCCCTACCTGACGTCAAAGACAGATTTAACTGAAAGCAGGCGATTTGAAACTTACAGTGAAGATAACGGAGGGTGAGCAGAAATCCAACGCGTTCATGGAGTTTGCAGCCGCTTTGAAGCCCTACGGGCCATGGAGTTACCTGGTGGTCGGCATGCTGGTCTGCGCCACTATACTGATGTTCTGTTTGGCTTGGGGTAAGTCGAACACCTTTATGGTTGAAAATTGATATAGCTCTGATAATTTGCGAACTGGAAAGCCCATCACACTATGGCTTGGGATAAGTTGAACACCTTTGTGGTCGACAATTTATATAGCTCTGTTAATTTGGAGTTATTAGAATCTGATGCTTGAAATTTAATTTCGCGGAGGTCTGACCAGGCAAACAAGTCCCTACCCTATTGAAAAAGTAATAAGAACCATTAACAACCTCGTCTTCTTTTCCAGAATGCTGCTGCAAGCGCTCCAAGCCATCCGACACGCCTATCAACATCCCAGCGTCCTGCATCGACCTGTCACCAACTGTCACGGTGACATCCGCGTCACAACAGCTGTTCGCGCAACCCCTCCCCTCCCCGCCGGAGTACGAACCTCCCCCCACATACTCCTCGTTGTTCCCCCGCGCTTTTAAGTCTTCCCCCACTCCTGTTCCACACTGCTCACATCAGGAGCCTCCCGATTGAATTACTAAGGTTAATTTAGATAGTAGATTTTTAATAACGAATTGTGATCGAGAATTGAGAGGTTTCTATTTAGGGTAAAGTTATACATTGTACAGAAAGATTAAATCGTTTAATACTATGTGCTCTCGAAAAATGCCCACAATGAAATAAGTGAGCTCACTATTCTGTTAGTTCATTACCAGGATCAGGATGCATCAGGATGCATGCAAATTTTACTTTTCTACCATTTGAGATAGATCTACTTTGTAGCTTATTACTTATAGGCGTCTAGCGCTCTTACAAACAAGCGACACTTTGCGGCGACCCACGGCCACCGCAAAGTGTCGCTCGTCTGTAAGAGCCCTGACACTCAGGTGCAGAAACGCTCATAAAAGTTATCATCTCCCTATTAAATCTCTTGCTTCTTCTTCTTATCGAGTGGGCTGCAAGCCCTGGTGTCAGAGTTTATTCAAACCGCCTTACGGCCTCTGACGTGGTTTTTATGTAACGACGTACCACCAGTATATAGTAGCCGGGACCAACAGCTTTATCTCTTGCTGTTAGTCATGTTGACGTATTAAAAGCTGGCAAGAGATTCAAGGGTTGATTAAGGCTAGGATACCCCGGTGCAAGCGTCTCTTTCTTGTAAGCATAAGTTTACAAATAGCCATCCCGCTCGAATTGAAAGCAGGATCGCAAAAAAACGTGTTTTTCGTCAATATCTTTGCTCATGGGAGTTTCGAAGCTAAAAATTCTTCTGAGTTCACTAGAAATATTTAATGTATTTAGTTCTTACAAGAATAAAAAGTTAAATATCAGCAGTTTAATCATAGTATTGAAAAAACATAACAAAAAGGGGTAACTTTGGGATGTTTTTCTATCTAGTAAACTTAATCTAATCGTGTAATTGAGAACAGTCGCCCATCCGCCCGATCCTTAAATAAGACATCATTTAATTTCACACTTTAAAACACAGTTTAAAACACTTTCGTTCGTGTTCAAAGAACGCCCTCGACGGGATAACAGCGTCTTAACTTTAATAAGCGTTTCTGCAACTGAGTGTATGCTGTTTTGTTATAAATAAAATAAAAGTATGGACATATTTTTGACGTGTTGAGCCTATCTACAACGATTTACATCTTTGATTGTATAGTTCTTCTTACCGCGGTTGTAATTGGGGTCCAAATATTTCGACAGTCTACCAACTGCCATGATTACGTGGTGGCTGTCGAAATAAACTCAAAGTATTATAAACACGGTAATTAAACCACAATGTTTAACTTTAGCTTACATTTTATTGATTATGGAAAACTTTTAAAGATGGCCGAAGAACGCTTTGGAGGAAATTTTTCTACCAATTTTTTTTTTCCGTATTATTTAATAGGTAATGTATTCTTAGAATAATCGAAATTATAAATCTGTCACCGATTGTTTATCGTATGCTCTGACCCACGGACCTGAAAGAAATACGGACCGAGTATTGCACTAAAAAGATGTGAAGCATGCAAGGTAATACAATCTCGTTTGTTCTACAAGGGACCTACACTCACACAGATGCACTAGCTCTAGGCGCAGGTCCGACAACCCGTCACCTTATGTACCGCGTGACAGCACGCACACAAAAGAAATTGGTGCTTCATTCATGATTAGATGACATTCCGTCTGTTCTTCTTTTAAGTCTGTGCTATGACCATATTTTCTTCTGAAGTGATATTATACTCTGAAGTTTGAGCTGACTTTTCCAGTTAGGTACTTAGCGCTTTGAGAAAAAGTGTTAGGTAGGAAAAAAACGAATTACCTACTTTTTTTAAAAGAAGAGATAGATAATCGGTTATGATCTGTTAGCAATCATCTGTCTACGTCATTTCGCAGAATTTAGCCGATTGTGGCCGATCTCTCCCTATCGACACACTTTTGGTGAGGCTAATTTTATTATTTCTCATAATTCATAGCGCTATAACTAGAACATTACCATTGACTATTGAATATAATTTTGACTCATTGAATTGAATACCTCTCTTAAAAGGAGATCCTGTGTCGTTATTTCACAGTTATATTAACACTCAGTTCCAGAAACGCTCATTAAAGTTAATTCCTCCATTAAATATCTTGCTGTCATTTTTTATCTTCTTGACGTAGTGAAGCATGACATTTATTGGAGGATTAACTTTAATGAGCGTTTCTGCAACTGAGTGTTAGAAAACTATTCTCAAACAAAAGTATGAATGTTAACATTATTTTATAGGATTTTCTAATGGTGTAACTGTCGAATAGATAATAATGCTATGTGTGTACATATAGAGAGAAAATGCCATGAATGCTTAGTACAATTTTTGTCACACAACTCACACATTACACTTGTTACTGGACATGGGACCAAATTTTTTTTTACTTGTCATTGAACTTGGAGATTATTTATCTGCATATTGCTTCATGCTATAAAACGGTCATCAATTTATGGGTAGGTACCTGATTTATTTACCCACCAAATTAAACCATATTTGTTGGCGTTCTTTATCCTTAAGTTCCTAAGGATTGTCTCATAATTTTTTTTCACTGTTTTCCACATAAAAAACTTATTAATGTAACGTACCTATAAAAAGAATTGATAGGTAACAAATTAATTACAAACATCTTTGATAAGATATATGTAATCTGGTAAGGCCGCTAAACCATATCCATATACATAACATAGATATAAGTTGTATGACGCCTCACGCACACCAATATAAGAAAGTTGGCCTTTTTGTACTAAACGTTAGTAGCGTGACGTTCTATCTTGACATATCGACAGTGGAAATTTCAAATGTCGTAAGGGACATTTTGTCGTAAGTCCACTGAATATACCACTGAACTCAGAATTTTTTCCTCTATCGATCTGTGTATTTAAAATTTTGATATCTCTTCAAATAAAGGAGATACGAGGACTATCATTTTGTAGTAAGTGACAAAAATATTAAAAATTTATGTCGTATAGGTCAAATTTTAGGTTCAAACTGTAATATAGTTTTATGCAACGTCGTAAGTCTTTATAATTACCTGCCTTACAACGTTGTAACCCACATTAAAAAAAATAACATTCCTTTACAACATAAAATTATTTTAAAATATAGTTCAAACTTTGAATGAATATTGTTGTAAGTAGCAACACATTATTACCCTATGTCCTTTACGACATTATCGTCTGAAAGCGTAATTTAAAATGTTTGATAAACATTGTCGTAAGTAGCAAAAATTATTGCATTATGTCCTTTACAACAAAAATTCTGGTAAAATATTTTTAAAATGTTGAATAAATATTGTCTTACGTAGCAACAAGCTATTTACATTACGTCCTCTACGAAGTTATGTTCACAAATAATTTGAATACAGTATGTCCTTTACGACGTTATTTTCACAAATAATTGTAAAGTTGTTTTAGAAAGTCATGACAACGGTTCTTATTTAAACTAAAATTAAACATTTAAAAGGGGGTTTTACCGCGTTTTTGATACCTATATTCCCGATATTTCGGTACTAAACTTACACTTCGGCAATAAACTTGTATGTTTTACAGAAGAACCAAAAACAAAATATTGCCTAAAAACGTTATATCTTTTAAATTTTTGTTGCTATTGTAATGATTTCTAGACAAATTGTTTTCGAATTTCTTTATCTATAGCAAACTATTGATTGAATCTCGCTTAGGATAATAGTTTAGAAGATTAGGTCCCTAAACCATATCATTTTGGAACACGTGTCCGTTACGACGTTAAAAAACTTGTGATTGTAATAAAAAATATTGTACACCCTAAGAATAATCGTTATTATTTTGGTGTAACTAACCTGCCAGTCTAGTTCACTCTAAAATTAAATGTTGTAAAGCTATTTAAAAAGTTCTATAATCAAAGAATTTATAATAAATATTCAAATTTCAGGTTCCAGGTTCCAATAAAATTACACAAAACAATTTACCTTTTGATTAGTATGTTTTGTTAAAGAAGCTAGCTTTCGTATGCACCATGGTTCGGCAACATTATTTAGACAACTGTTTATTGTTATGCACGGTGCATTAATTTAAAGGGTGACTGTACCCATGATACTGAATAACTTGGAAGGAAAGAAGGAAGAAGGGAAAGTTCCAAAAATAAACTTTTCATACAAATATTCGATAATCGGCTGATCGAACATAGCATAAGCATAAGCATATGCTCACGACTATATTCCCCGAGGGGGTAGTCAGAGATATTCTGAAACCTCAGAACATTGATCGAACATTTGTGTGAAAAACCCAATTTTTTTTGCTACTTTCCTACACGTTTCTTAGAGACAGTTGTTCAGTACCGTCGGTTCACACGGCGACACATCAAGCAACGCAAACCCATAATAAGCTGGGCGCACGTAGGTAGTGGGAATACCCACATGAACAGTTTACTCGGAAGTCGGAGGTTTACAGACGAATAGGGAGCCGTCGTTTTGTATAAAACAAGGTGGAAATTCCCAAATAAATGAGCGTACACAGATATTCCAAAGCTTTCAACTCTGCCATAATCACCACTGCAACTGCAACTGCAACCTCTTCTTCAAACGCTAAGCGCCCTGAAAACTTGGCCGTGCAAGCAGGGATGATATCGTGGCAAGACTGTCTTTGTCACTGTTTGTGAGTAGCGCTGTTGACGTTTCCCGCTTAAAAAAGTGATAGTATGGAGCCGGAGTCATACGCTTGTTTGGTTGTAGGTACTCTCTCCCTTCCTTCATTTTGGGAAAGCTGCTCTACAATGATTCTTTGAAAGTTGCCACAGTCTTATATCCAGATTGCAAGGTAGGCTAGTCCCAATATATTTGTAGTGTTGGGTGGAGAAAAGTGTTGTCATAAATTAAGTTGTCAGCGTTGTGCTGGAATGTAAGTATATCCGTCATCAAGCCTTAAATTACATAATTGGCCATGCGCTTGTGTCTGTAGACGTGTCGTGTATCCTGGAGCCCCTGGGTTTTAGCTGCATCGATGGTAAGCGTCATTATCTTGACAAAAAGGCGGTTGTCTGGTTTGGAACGAGACCAGTATATATACACGTTCGGTGCCCCTTTAGCGGGTGGAACTACCAACCTGGAATAGGTTTATGATTTTGTTCCAGTCGCCTTTGAGACGAGAGGCCATTGGGGTGTTGATGCCAATGGCTTCATTCGGGAGAAAGGGCAGCGTATGAAAGCTAAGTGAGTTGATCTTCGCTAAGAGTAAATAGGTACATACTTGGTACAAAAAAATTCTTTTGACCATCCCGAGGAGCAATTTGGCTAGCATTTTGAGGACTTTTGAGCAGGGAAGGGTTAGACTCGTGAATATCTCGCAGTTGGTTTCTAAAACTTATTAGCTACATTACATAGGTAACGGCCACCATAAACCACTCGATATCTATCGCATTTTAGCCTGTGCCCTGTGTCATGCGCCCTCCAGGACGTAGCAGAGGAATAGAGGTATAAGAAGACATAACAGCTAGCCGTCTAAAACGAGCCGTTTCGTATAACGGCGGATCAAAATGTAGCCGGCTGATCGAACGATCGTCGCATTATATCAGCGTTTCGCGTTCTTCAATACGGCTATAACAAGCTAGACGTAATGTCATTTAGCGGGTTATGAATCACCGTTTTGTTAGTTTTTAGTTTCCTTTCTGACACAGCGTCGCTAGGTCAGGGCATCTAGGGAGATAGGTGTACAGTAGGCCGTAACAACAACAATGGCGTCGAACATAATTATAGGGTACTTCTTATTATGCTGACACTTTTTTAAGGGGTTTATCCGACCTTCAAACTGAGCAACTTTCTCTATGGGATCAAATCAGCTGTTTCATACTAAAGTGCAAACCTACTCGAGCCAAATGTATGGGACAGCTGATATATTTTTGGCGATTTGAAAATTGGTCCCATAGAGAAAGATGTTCAGTCTGAAGATCTGATCATCCTTGTAAAAAACTGTCAGCATATTAAGTTGAACCCTGTAGAAAATGTTTCGGTTATATAAATGGTTCTTATAAAGAAAAAGTGTCAAATACCGGTAAAAACATTGATTAAGGACAAGCAAAACTAAACTGAACAGTTGCTGATCAGAAATTTGTCTCTGACATAGCAATAATCTCTTTGATTGGATCGACATTTTTTATTGTAACTTCCTTTTATTTTTTTATAATAGCTTTACGACATACAATTATAGGAGTGGACATGACTGGTAGGCAGTTACAACAAAATTATTATGATTAAGCGTAGGGTGTGGTAGGGCGTAAAATTGATTTATTGTAAATCGCAATTTTTTCCACGTCGTAACGGACATCTCTTCAAAAATTCGGTTGTGTAAAGGACATCTGTTCAAAAATTCTATTGTGTAAGGGACACTAACTTCTAAACTATTGTGCTAATCCAGGTTTGAACAATAGTCTTCTATAGATGAAGTAATTTTAAAACTATCTGTCTGGAAATCACCTTAATAGGAAAGAAAATAAAGAAGTTATGATGTTTTTTTGCCAAAATTTTGTTTTTTGGCTCTACTCAAAAGTAGGGGTTTGTCCCTTACGACATTTGAAATTTCCACTGTCGATATAATTCAACGCGACAAACATAATTAATTTATCGCGATGGCAAAATGAAAAAAATATTACTGAAAATTGTGCCTTTCGAAAGTTAATATAAGACAAAAATTCGATTCGAATTCATGTTCGAGTCCAATTTATAATTGTGTTAAACGAAATTTAATGACTAATTAGACAATCACAGAAAAATGATGTTAAAAATGACTCCTAAACTTTTTCTGAACTTTTATAAAGTTGGGATTGACTTAGGAACAGTCAAAATATCCTTTATAATAATATACCTATACATAATATACCTACTTAAATAATTAATAATGAAATTAGATTCTTTTGAGATTTTTTCTTATTTGACCTTAATGACGGCAAAATGTAAAATAGATTCTTCGTACAATAACGAATTATGCAATGTTATTGTGCGAGCTCCATTATAGTTGGTATCAATGGTTTTGAAGTAGGTAAGTGCATAATATGCATATGCTCACGACTATATTCCCCGAGGGGGTAGTCAGAGATATTCTGAAACCTCAGAACATCCACATTTCACTAGGTAGTACCGAAACTCGTGAGCATATGCTTAGGTACGCTTATGCTTAAAGATGTGCATGAATTATTACCTATATTAGTAGCTGAACCAAATAGTTTTGTATACGAAGTATGAATTTGAAGAAAACAGCAGAAAAAAGTGACCACAAGATGCTCACGTTGAACTCTGGTGCCTTTCACGTATTTACAAATGTTATAATACCTAATGCTTTCTTAAAACTTCTTACCAGAAAAATAAAAAACGTCGCCATGTTGCGGGAAATCGTTGGAACTAATTTCGTTTCATGCAGTGCAGTCGATTGTAGCGCCCCCTATTATTATTTGTAGGCCCCTATTATTATAGCAGATTACACATCGAGGGCAGGAATGTAAAAAAGGCCTCAGATCTCATCTTGGCTTCGCCTCTGCCAACAAAGATGTATTGTGATCTGAGGCTTTCTTTTTTACTGCCCGAGATTAGTATAGGTAGTTACTTACTATTTTTCTCCTCGACGGAGGTGGAAATCGGCAACTTCGTTTAGCATAGCGGGACGAAAATTAACGCTTTCCGTCCGGAGGTGAGAAAAGAAAGTTTTTTGTTTTTCTGGTCGAACTATATAAAACTCCTTGGCTAAAATGGATTTCTGATTGTATGAAGTGTTTAAAATTTTACTAGTCTTCTTAGGATTTAAATATAGGTATTTTATAACTATTATTAATTTCTACATTACGTTAATTCCACAATTACCTTGTACAAGTCATAAAATCAACTAAGTTGGAAATGGAAAGTGATAAAATTATGTATTCTTAAGAAAATGATACGAAAATACAAAAAGTAATTTATATTTAAAATCGTGTTTGTTTTATTGCTTGCCCTATTAATTAAAAACCTTCCTTTGCAAGTTTTGTGGCGGGTTTTGTGGCGTTCCCTATGAATATGGAACCAACAATACCTTTTCGAGCCGCCCGATGATGAAATTCCTTTGGTTTATGAGTTCTTATAGCGTTCAGTGGCGACCTCATCACAATATTTAAGATTTTTCAATCAAGAAAGCCTGATTCAAATAATAAAAACTGGCCAAGTGCGAGTCGGTCTCACGCTTAAGGTCCCGAAGAAAAATTTTTTTTTTCCAAGTTAATATGTTGTGTTCTGTGGTGGTGTGGTACGGAACCTTCGATGCGCGAGTAGCCCGACTCGCACTTGACCGATTTTATTTACAACCAGACCTACTAGAGACCTACCTATTATCCTGGGTTTACATGCACGCCGTGCAGCCCGGCAAGCTTAGGCAATCCGCTGTACTTCGACTCGTCTGTAGAGTGATTGTTACTACTTAACTTTATAGAAGCCTCAATGTACAGCGATAGCGAATTGCCGAAGCTTGCCGGGCTGCGCGGCACGCGTATGAATGCACCTACGAATAAGAATAAATATGGAAGAGTAACTCTAAACAAAATCGAAATCATTTTTGGCACCCAATGAAAAATGCCATTTTGTATGAGTTTTGGCGGCTAGTTACAATTTTTAAAGAACAAATTTAGAACGCGTTACAATTTTTTTGATGCCACTTTTTGAGCTTCATTTATACTTCTATACATTCTCTTATTCGTAGGAATGCACCTATAAAAGAACCAAACAGACTGAAGAGTTTTCTGACAGCTAGTGAGCTAGTCAAACGTAGTTCAACATACCGGCAATAGATGGCGTTGACCAGAGAGGGGTCCGAAGACGAAAATTTTAGGCTAAAAGGTAAACAAAAATGTATGTCACTAAGTCAGACGCATCCGTTGACGATATTAATTAAGCTATGACTATGCTACGCTTTATTTTATTTTTAATAAGATTTTATTATTGAAAACGTTGATAAAAAAAAAGTTGTACTCTTTTCAAGGTGCGTTCATACGCGTGCCGCGCAGCCCGGCAAGCTTAGGCGTTAAGTAGTAACAATCACTGTACAGACGAGTCGATGTACAGCGAATTGCCTAAGCTTGCCGGGCTGCACGGCGTGCATGTAAACCCAGCATCATGTTGAACGCGTATCCAAACACGTTTTAAAAACATAAAATTTGTATTGATTAAAATGTGTAAACGATAAAGATAGCATTAAATTTGTATTGCGTTGTCTCTTTCGTAGACACCTATTTCAATTTAAGCAAATCCAAAAAAGCTCATTTGATTTGTGACATTAGTCCATAGACAAAGCCTGTGTGAGAAAAAAAAGCGCGGGAAACGTTCAAGTTGGCGGTTGTTTTTCTTGTCTTTTTTATTAATTTTATTAATTTCTAGTGTTAAATTGGATAAGTTTATTGTATATTTTGTATATTTAGACTGTATATATTTAGTTTTGTGTAGTGTTATTTTGATTTCATCTATTGGTAAGTAGTTTTAAGTATTTTATATGGACCCCCCTGGGGATCCTGGGGGAACGAGCCCCCAGGATCAGGTAGCTCATTTCGTTACTATTGAACCTAATGAATCTAGTGCCATGGATACAGATTGTTCTGTCCATGACAATTCTAAACAAAAAAGAAAACGGTCCAGTGCTGTAAAGAAATGCTCCCATTGTAACAAAAAGAAACGCAGGAGCCATGCAACAAGTAATGAACATGATTGCAAATGTTTAGAACAGACTACTGAGTCGGTACAGGGTCCGGAGCAGCCTGCTTTGGAACAAATAAAATTGTCTAAGGATAATTCAGCTAAAGTTGTGTCGTCTGACAATTCGAAAGGTCTCAATAACACTTCTCACTCCACTTTTGGAAATAGAACTCTCTACAAACCATGTGATGCGGCACCCTATGTAGTACATGTACAAAAACAAACAGAATCCCTAGATGACAGAGCAACCCTTCATCCCATCACATTTGGGCGTTTTTTGAAGTTAAATTCTTTTAAAAATGTAGTCAACGGGAGTTTAAAAAAAATTGGTCGGAACAAACTTTCTCTTTCGTTCAGTAATTATGAGGATGCGAATATTTTTATTTCCCATGACAACTTAACAAAAAATTGTTATAAAGCGTTTATTCCAAGCTTTCACTTGACCCGTATGGGTGTGGTTCGTGGTGTTCCGGTGGATTTATCCCCCGATGATGTGATGAGCAACATTTCTGTCCCAGTGGGTTGCGGTAATATCCTCAAAGTTAGACGCATTAAAAAGAAAGTTATTATAAATAGTGAAAAGCAATTTCATGACACTGAAACAGTAGTTCTTACGTTCGATGGCCAAGTTTTACCTAAACGAGTTTTTATGTGTTTCACATCTTTGCCAGTAGACCTCTATATCTACCCAACAATTCAATGTTTTAACTGCTGTAGGTATGGTCATGTGAAGGATATGTGTAGGTCGAAACCAAAATGTTACAAGTGTGGGCAAGATCATTACGGTGGTTCTTGTTCAGTCGATGAGGATTTTATTTCATGCTGTCTATGTCATGGTTCTCATTCTGCAACTAGCAGAAAGTGCCCCGAGTATGAAAGACAGAAGCAGATTAAAGAAACAATGGCAAAGAGCTGCATGTCATATGCAGAAGCATCTAAAGTACATGGTCCAATAACTAAATTGTATTCTGAAATTTTAACCTCTCCCGGACCCCCTAATCATAATATGAGCCAGATTCATAACTTTACTCAAAATTCCAGTCAGTATCCACCTTTAAATCAATCCTACAAGAAAACTGTTATCGTAAAACCTCATTCTCCTCCTAAACCTACTGGTGGGTATGATCGTGAAGCCCATCATGAGTTAATTAAAGATTATAATGTCCCACCTCCAAATAATGGTTGTGGATTTAATATTAATGAAAACAGGAGTAATAATGATTCCATTAAAGAATTGATAATATCTTTAATTAACTTATTAACAAATTCAAAATTTTCTTCACCGTCCAACGTTGCCACAATAATTGAAACAATTTTACAAACACTCAATAACAATGGATCAGTCAGCCAAGGCAATCCAGTGGAATTGTCGGAGTATCAGTAAAAAAAAATCAGATTTAATATATCTTGTTAACAACTATAATCCATTTTTAGTTGCAATTCAGGAAACATGGCTTAAACCGGTTTCCTCATTTAGGATTCCCGGTTATGCTTGTATCAGAGAAGATAGAGCCGATAGTCATGGTGGTGTGGCTATCCTCATCAACCATGCCTATTCTTTCACACATTTTCCAATTCCGCCGCATGGCAGTGGTTTTTCAATAATTGCTGTCATAGTGGACAACATTTGTTATGTGTCTGTATATGTTCCTCATCCTTCTTCTTTTATATTTAATGAAATAAATAATATTTTTTCCACTCTTCCGAAACCATTTTTGATTATGGGAGATTTTAACTGTCAACACCAATCATGGGGCAGCTCTATTGCGAGTCGATTTGCTAATGACATTATTAACATTCTAGACACACAAAATTTATGTATTTTAAATACTGGTTTACCTACACGTCGCACAGCTCCAGGTGAAAATACTAGTGCACCTGATTTATCTATCTGTACCCCAAATTTAGCTTCATCCTTGTCCTGGGCTCCACATTCATTTTCCTATGGTAGTGATCATTTTCCTTTGTTTATTTCTTTCCCATTTAATAACAGACCGGCTGCTAGAAGAGTTCCTCGTCTGAAATATAAATTAAACAATGTTGATTGGGAGGTTTTTCGTGATAGTGTGCAAAGAAAAATTTCCACATTGCCTGAAATTGAACAGGGTAATGAGTTTGTGTGTGCTGATGCATTATCTGCAGTTATGATTGAGTGTGCAGATAATTTATTCCCCAGAAAGACGGGTTCATTTCATAAAATCCCGTCCCCTCCTTGGTGGGACAGAGAGTGTACCATCGCTGTCAAACAAAGAAAAGAAGCTGAAACTAATTACTGTATCCACTCTACATCAGAAAACTTTGACATCCTTTTGGATATTTCTAAGAACACACGAAAAATACTAAGGAAAAAGAAGTCAGATGGTTGGAAAAGTTTTTGTGCTTCAATTTCACCAGATATTCGTCCTTCTGTTGTTTGGTCTAATATTAGACGTTTCAGATCTGTTTTTAAAGAATCATCTTCCAACGTTCTGACTCCTTCTCTGTCTGATAAGTTTTTGGACAGTCTTGCTCCCCCTTTTGTTCCTCCAGAGATACTAGTAAATCCAACTCCTACTCCAGTTTTAGGAAACTTAACAGGACTTAACTCACCTTTCAGTCTCCTTGAATTGAAAGGTGTGGTAACTAATACAAGAGACTCAGCTCCTGGTGGTGATGGGATTCCTTATTCTTTTTTCTCTCATCTTTGTGACTCTTCTCTTTCATACTTTCTAGACCTGATTAACTGTATTATGTTTTCTGGTAATGTTCCTTCTTCCTGGAAATCTCAATCTATCATTCCCATTTTAAAGCCAAACAAATCCCCTTCAAGTTCTTCTTCCTTTAGACCTATAGCCTTGTCTTCAGTTTTAGTGAAAATATCGGAACATCTAATTAAAAATCGTTTGGAGTGGTTTGTTGAGAAGGAACGTTTATTAGCTGATAGCCAGTTTGGTTTCCGAAAAGGTAAAGGTACACTGGATAGTTTAGGTATCTTTACCACTGATATTCGTATAGCTTTCTCAAATAATAAATCTGTTGTGGCTGTATTTTTAGACATTACCTCAGCATATGATAATGTTTCCTTGCCAATTCTTAGAAGAAAGCTGGATTCTTTAAACGTCCCAATAATATTAACAAACTTCATAATGAACATTTTGACAGAAAGAACTATACACTTGTCTATGGATGATTCCATTTCACCACAGACTTAAATACCTAAGTCTGTGCATTTCACAGTCTAGAGTGGTGTGGAAGGGTCTTCCACAAGGATCGGTGCTTAGTCCTTTACTTTACAACATTTACACTTTTGATTTAGAATCCTCACTTGGTAATATTAATATCCTTCAATATGCTGATGATCTTCTTTTATACGTATCTGACCCTTCTATCCAAAAAGCCTGCGTATCATTATCAAATTCATTAGTTCGACTAAAAGGTTGGTTAGATCAGAACAGTTTGGAATTATCAGTTTCTAAAAGTGTTACTGTGTTATTCTCTAGGATGCGACTTCCTCCTCCTATTTCTGTATATTACGATAATAGCCCCATTCCGGTTAAAAACCAAGTTAAATTCCTTGGCGTTATATTAGATTCTAAACTCACTGGACTTCCTCATTGTGAATATTTAGTCACTAAATGCGAACGTCAGTTAAATATGCTCAGATGCCTCTCGGGGGTTTGGTGGGGAGCTCACCCATTCTCATTAAAGTTACTTTATAATGCTGTTATTAGAAGTATTTTAGATTATGGTACTTTCTTATTAGAGCCTGGCAGTGCTGCTGGTTTTAAAAAGCTGGATAACATCCAATCGAAAGCTTTGAGGATAGTTACCGGGGCCATGAAATCGAGTCCGATAAATGCTCTCCAGATCGAATGTTGCGACCCTCCGCTTCGCCTGCGTCGCCAGTTTTTGTCTGATAAGTTTTTATTCCGTATTTATCAATTTTCGAATCATCCCCTTCTCATAAAACTTAATACTTTATCAAATCTCATCCGTACCTCAAATTATTGGACCCATAAAAATCATCCATGTCTCATTAATAGTCTAAATAAATTAAATGCGCTTCAAGCTCCAGTGCACCGTTCATCCACTCATCCACTTTTTTCTTCCAATTACCAATCATTAATTGTATCCCCTAACATTCAGTTAAATATAGGTATAGAAAAAAATGATATCAGTGCTGGATATAAATTTAAAATTGCACTTAATAACGATTGGCAGGACGAATGGCATCATATTTATTGTGATGCCTCAAAGCATGCAAATAATGGATGTGTCGGAGTAGGAGTATTTCACTCCCAATACAATATAGTTCAAAAAGTTAAACTTCCTCCAGAATCATCTGTGTTTACTGGCGAGTGTTTTGGTCTGTTAAAGTCTGTTGAATACATTCTGGTAATGAAACTCAAAAAATGCGTGGTTTTTTCCGACTCAAAAAGCGCCTTACAGTCATTACTTTCCTTTCCTTTCAAATCAAAATCTTTTCCTATAATCATTCAAATTAGAAATTTGCTAACTGAATGTAATGTAAAGGGGTTTTCTGTTGTTTTTGCGTGGGTGCCGGGTCATAGCGGCATCGTTGGGAACGCCAGGGCCGACCAACTGGCCAACGAAGCGGTTGTCTGTGGGGACATGTTCCCATATCTTAACTACTGTCATGATCTGGCTGCACTTCCTAGAGTCACTCTCCGGGATTCCTGGCGGGAACTCTGGAGTGTCACCGGTCAGACTAAGGGTCAGTTTTATTTTTCATTACAGCCATCAATTCCATCTAAACCGTGGTGGTTTAGTATGAAGCTTGGTAAGTTGGCCACTTCGGTGCTAATACGTGTAAGGTTGGGACACACTTGTTGCCCAGCTCATCTTGCCAGGCTTCATATTGTACAAGAGTTTAATTGTGAGTGTGGCGCATATGGTGACATTAACCACCTCTTCCTATCTTGTCCCCTCTTTGACCGTTCTTCCTTTTTTGATTCCCTGGCTGAGTTATCCGTTCCATTTCCTCTATCTATGCCTTCCCTTCTTGTAAATAATGATTTTCAGATTTATAAAGCTATATCTTCATTTATATATTTAAATGATATAAAAATATAACTTATTTTACAACACCTAACACTAACACTAAACACTAACACTTAACCCTAACCTAACACTATTCCAAATCCAATTTAACCTATCCGTATTCCGTTAACCTTTTCATTACCGTTCCGTTTCCCTACCTTGTAAATGGCAAATGCATCCCAATGCCAAGCCAAAAAAAAAAAAAAAAAAAAAAAAAAAAAAAAGCCTGTGTGACATTCAATGAGATAACCAAACATTCTATCTTTTTTCTTTCTCTCACGTAGGGGGGAAAGTGATGACAATATTGTCTTTCTTTCTCAGTCTTACTAGAGTAAACGAGAGGCAAGTAATGCTGTACAATCAGGATCATTACTATACGCTATAAGCTTTCATTCTTGTGATTGTGAAATGGAAATTTTCGAGTTTTGACTTTTGGTGTTTAGTTAGAATTCTTGTTCTAAAAATATTATAAACCTTCCAAATCCAATAAGAAACCGACGATGGAAGACGAAAAGAAAAGTGGTATTTGTCGTGTATGTTTAGCCACAGTCAAGAAAAAATGCATGTCCTTGTTTCAAAAGTACAAAGATTTTCTCGTCTTCAACCACATAAACGCAATAGCTAACATTGAAATAAGCGAAGGGGATGGTCTACCGGACAAAATTTGCTCACAGTGTCTCCTGGAACTAGAGACAGCCATCCACTTCAAACAGAAATGCGAAAGTTCGAATATTATCCTCCAAACTACGAGCCTCGATCCAACGCCCCAAAATGTTGACATAGATCTAAAACTGGTCGTAAAAAAAGAAGAGCCTCCAGAGGAAACCATAGACTTTTTCGACGACGGTAACTTCTTCGACTCAACCTTGTTCGAAGATGACGGTACAAAACTTAAATCTGAGGAAAACGGTTTGAATCAAGTGGAACTGGGCCTTCGTAAAAGCAGAGCTATAGACCTGCAGTTACAGTGTGATGACTGCGGTGACTACTTCAAAAGCAAATGCAAACTACGAGTCCACTGGAAAAAAGATCATTTGAAACAAGCTCTGTTTTGCAAGGTGTGTAAACGCAGATTCAAATCGTACAAAGCTTACAATAGACATCAGCGAGATAAACGTAAGAGCTGCCTCGCTGCTTCTAACTTCAGAATCGAAGGCGAAGGGAAACAACGGGTGTTCTATTGCAAAGAGTGTCCGTACAAGTCGCATCGCATCAAAGACGTTATGACACACATCGTTGTGCACACCGGAGACAGGCCGTTTAAGTGCGATCTGTGTCCAAAAACCTGTACGCAACAAAGTTCCCTGCAAGCCCATAGAGAATCGGCGCATAAAGAATTTAAAGTTGAATTAACGTGTCATTACTGTGGTAAACTTGTTAAAGGCCGTAGCCGAATCTACCGACACCTAAAAATACATACAGAAAAAGGCATCCCGTGTACGGTCTGTAATAAAATATTAAAAAACAGAAATAGCTTATCGCAACATATGCAAAGGCACACAGGCGTCAAGTCGTATACGTGTGAAAAATGCGCTAGTACATTTTATACAGGAAGCGAGCTATCTAATCACAACCGTACTGTACATAATAAAGGGAAATATTGGTACAAATGTGATTTGTGCGAATACAAGTCTACGAGGAACGAAATGATAAAAAAGCATAAAGTACGTCACACTGAATCCAACATTCCATGCACGGTTTGCGGAATGTTCTTTGACAGTACACAGAAGTTGATACTTCATCAGCGGAGGCATTTTGAAGAGAAGAAGTATCCCTGCCCGCATTGCGATTCAATGTTTTACCGCAGAGATTCCGTTGGTAAACATATACGGGCTAAGCATAAATGTGCTGTTGTCATGAATCGGCCGATGGCCTTCCCAGTTAAGCAAGAAAGTGCTGTGATCAATAAATATGATGAGGTTATTGAAATTGAATTATCACCACGGAATCCTGGTTAGATGTATAGTATCTAATTATCTTTAGGGATTGGACGCAAAACGCGTTTGTTTACAGTTTTTGTCCATTCCCTAGTTCATAGGAGCACATTCATTAATAACCCTCCTTCTGGTGCAGTCGGGTAAAAATGTAAAAAACTCAATGTTTTTGCAACTTCAACATTAAATATAATCATTTGCATCAATAAATAGTAAATTTGACGGGGATATACATTGGAGATATTAGCAAATAAATTAATTGGGGGTGTTTAGAATATTGAATGGAATGCATTAAGACATTTATTTAAATTTTTGTCTGTTTGTGCATGATGCATCACTTAAAAACTACTGAACCTATTTGGATGGGGTTTTCCAGGGTTTAGATTGGATTAACATTTACACTTTGTTTTATCACAATCGGTCCACTCATTAAAAAGTTATGAGTATTTAAAGTCAGTGGTCTGGAGTGGGATTTTTGAACACCACGTTGAAATCAGCAGTACAAAATGTCAAAATAATTACTATGGAGATTATGCAATTTTTCTACTGCTGATTTCAACATGTGATGTTTAAAAATCGCACTCCTTAAAAATCACTGTTTAAAAATCGTACAGAGTCGCGGGGCGGGAGTAGTTTGGAATAAAATTGTCTTATTCTTTTTTAAATTTTTTTAACGATCACCTATTCTTTATGGGCAAGTCCCAGATTTAATTTTGGGCTTACCCAAAACTTCCTATAATATTAATGAAAATGCTCCTAAGATGTTTTACGAAAATGTATTGTAATGTAAACCTAGTCCTACATTAATTTAGTATCTAGTATATAATTATCTGGATTATACAGTGTAATAAAACACCCTAGTAATATTGAAAGGGGTTTAGTAAGACCATCAAACTGCTACACTTTGACAATGGATTAAAAATCAGCTGTCCCATACATTTGAGTGAAGTATTCAGTATGAAACAGCGGATTTTTATTTTTCTCAATATTGGCTCCATAATAAAAGTTTTTCAGCTTGACCACCCCTAAATATTAGGTACTGGGGTGTTTTTTACACCATGTATAAACAAAGAGAGGAAGGTGCAGCATTCACCTGTGAAACTAAGTCCAGTGGACTTACTTTCTTCAAAAACAGTTGAGTAAACACAACTAATTAATTTTTACATACATAAACATGCAACCGTAATTTTAGGACGGACATAAAAGATCACACCCATTATTGACGAATTTAAGATAACTTCCATTTTACCTGTAGGTAATTATTTAGTTGGGATTACTTGTTTGCTACCAACATTTTGACATAATGTGGTTCATCTGCCGCATACTCCTCTTTTTATTAGTTTTATTTAAGAATTATATGTCGTTGTGATAGGAATTTGTGCAATCTAAATGTAATGTTAACATTTTGGAGGATTGAAGCTATAATTGTCCATTTTGTTTTTAAGGCACTTTATTAACGTTGAGTTGGTATAGCTGCCGCAATGGTGTATGATCGCTGTCCCTGAGTTGCGTGAACTTTATGTACAAACGGCGACAGGTCCGGTTACCCTGTTTGGATTTTGAACTATTAGAAGTTGAACGCTGCGAATCGTGCGAGAGGGTGCGGTATGTTGTTGTTGTTTCGTCTCACGGCACGCTGCGCCCGCGCCGGCAGCCGCGTCTATGCAGGCTCTACCTCACTATTTTGTGTTTTATACGTAGTGTAGTTGTGGGTATATAGGGTATATGGGGTGCGTAACATGATGTGTCGCCGTGTGTACAAGGCCCTACGCACTATTGTCTTCCAAATGCATCTTTCTGACAGCTCATAATCATGCATAAGCATGTTTTTGTATGGCCAGCATCAAAAGTTGATAAACACTTCTGAACGTTATTGTCATATGAATAAAGGTAATAGTCCTAGTTATTATGGAGATATTTTAAGGAAAAGCTGCACTTTGTGATGGAAGCAAGCCGCTTTGCATAGTGATAGAAGGGATCAAAATAAGCGATTTGACCCGCAGCAGCGCAACTTTCATCCCTTAGGAACACAGATGGCGCCACTTCTTTACATGAAACTTCAAAAAATTCTACAAGCCTGACGGCTTCACCGATTTCATTCATTAAGGTGTCTATCGAAAGAACATTTATTAATAAATGATAAAAAAAATTAAAAAGTAAAAAATCCATAATGGCTGTAAAAAGCCATGCATTTTTGTAAATTTTTCAAAGTTAATTTTCAGTTTTTTCTTAATAATATTTAAAAAATGTATGAATTGGGTATATTTTTAATTATTCACATTGTTAATAAATCAATAACACGTTTAATGAAAAAAACTGCATGTCAATATCTTTAATAGTTAGGAAAATATTTAAGATTTCATAAGCAGGCACGGTGCGCCCCAGTCATAGTAATTATGATGAAAAAAATACAGAATTTTGTGATGGAAGCAAGCCGTTTTGCACAGTGATAGAACGGACCAAAATAAGCAATTTTACCCGTGGCAGTGAAACATTCATTCTTTAGGATCACAGATGGCGCCACATATTTTAACAATCTTCTAAAAGTTACAGAAACTAAACGGCTACGCCGATTTTTATTATTTAAGTGTCAAACGGGTCGTGTATCAACTTAAAAAAATAATAAGTCAAATATTTTTAAAAAATTAAGTGCAAAAAAAAAAAATGTGTACGAAAAATTAAAAATTACTTACAAGTTTTCACTAAACTACGTTGAATAATGTATAAAGTTTGTATTTTTTATTTTAGACATCTATTTCGAATCTAAAAATGAAAACTGCATCGAAATCGGTTTAGTAGCTTTGTAGATATTTGTAATGTCTGCCGATAAACGTCCGCTGCTAGACATAGGCCTCCTGCAAGGATCGCCACAACAGGGCTGGTTCTGGACTACCCTCACCCAACGAGTGTCCTCTACCTTCACCGGATCGTCTGTCTAGCTTTTGGAGGCCTACCCACGATACGCTTTCCGGTACGCGGCTGCGCAGTCGCCACTCGTGAACTTATCAGCCCCATCGCCCATCCGAACTGCGAGTAATGTGGCCCAGCCCATTCCTACTTTAGTTAGCGATTCTCCGGGTTGTGTTGGGCTGTCGGCTACCCGGGTTACCTTGCGGATCTCTTTATTTTCTTATTCGATCACGTAGGGACAATCTAGCTCTGTGCATTGCCCTCCGAGTTACTTACAGCATTTTTACTTGGCCTTAATTTTGTTAGCGACGACGTAACAGAATCATTTATTGTATTAAGTATTAGTATAGCATTTCAAAACATATCTTTTTACTTACGAATAATTTCCACAGCCACCTTTGCAGGATTTTTTTACACTACAGGGCGGAAGCTATGTCGACGCGTCGGCAACCACAGCGCATTGTGTCCGTCACAGCTTGATGTATAAGCGCATTGGTTGAAGAATGTTTTCTATTTAATAGTTCCCATAATATGTCTATCTTTTTATTTTAGGGATGTAACAAGACCTAAGATGTATGGACTCCACAATAGTCAAAATATACAATGGTCGTCGCAGCCTGATTTACCTACAAGTGTATTAGTCGAAGAGAGATAATTCTGACCAAATCGCAGTAACTTTTGGCCATTGTGGAGTCCATCAACCTTAGGAGGTCTTGTTACAACATCGTAAAAAGATAGACATGGGATGGGAACTATTATATTGCAAAAATTCTTCGACAAATGCGCTCGTAAATCAGGCTGCGGCGGACACAATGCGCTGTAGTTGCCGAAACGTCGACCTGCCTTGCACCCTGCATTTCAAAATATTCTGTAAAAGCGGCTGTGAGAATCGAACGTAAGTACCTAGATATATTTTGAAATGCTATACTAATGTATTATAATAAATTATGCTGTTACGTGGTCT
This sequence comes from Agonopterix heracliana, assembly GCA_963693445.1. Lineage (NCBI taxonomy): Eukaryota > Metazoa > Arthropoda > Insecta > Lepidoptera > Depressariidae > Agonopterix > Agonopterix heracliana. The sequence continues at coordinate 19,638,278 of OY856308.1, read as the reverse complement.
ATCACTAAATGAAGGCATAGTTTAAAGGCTGAAAGTCAACCAAAGGGCAAACCTCCGAAATCGAATCAGAAATTAAGTCGACACAATCAAGAATTGCTAACTAGAGTGGCAATGGGCTGGGCATATTGCTTGCAGAACGGCTGGCTGGCAAATGGGAACGAAGAATTCTTGAGTGGCAACCGCGCAGCCGCGTACCGGAAAGTGTATCGTGCGGCCTCCACAAGGTGGACCGACGATCCGGTGAAGGTAGTGGACACTCGTTGGATGAGGGTAGAGCAGAACCGGCTCTGTTGTGGCGATCTTTGCAGGAGGCCTATGTCTAGCAGCGGACGTTTATCGACAGAAATACCTAATATCCTTAGATCAAAATAAAATTAATGGATAGGCCTAAAGCGCGGTAAGTTGAAGCAAACTACTGGTGCACTTGGTCCATACAAACTAGCGCCATTATCTGTCAAATCTAGGGCACTTGCATACAAATTTGAAGTATACATTTCATTTGTTTTGCCTCATTTTTCTGGTTTGAAATGTTCGCGTAAGGGCTATCCATTAACTTTATTTGATCTAAGCTAATATCTACAAAACTACTAAACCGATTTCGATGCAGTTTTTATTTTAGATTCGAAATAGATCAGCCTCAAATAAAAAATACACACATACATTGTTCAACGTAGTTTATTGAAAACTTGTAAGTAATTTTGAATTTTTTGTACATATTTTTTTTATTTTTGCACTTAATTTTTAAATATATTTGACATATTATTTTTTTAAGTTGAAATTTAATAATACGAACCGTTTCACACTTATATAATTAAAATCGGCGTAGCCGTTTAGTTTCTATAACTTTTAGAAGATTGTTAAAATATGTGGCGTCATCTGTGATCCTAAAGAATGAATGTTTCACTGCCACGGGTAAAATTGCTTATTTTGGTCCGTTCTATCACTGTGCAAAATGGCTTGCTTCCATCACAAAATTCTGTATTTTTTTCATCATAATTACAATGACTGGGGCGCACCGTGCCTGCTTATGAAATCTTAAATATTTTCCTAACTATTAAAGATATTGACATGCAGTTTTTTTCATTAAACGTGTTATTGATTTATTAACAATGTGAATAATTAAAAATATACCCAATTCATACATTTTTTAAATATTATTAAGAAAAAACTGAAAAATAACTTTGAAAAATTTACAAAAATGCATGGCTTTTTACAGCCATTATGGATTTTTTACTTTTTATTTTTTTTTATCATTTAATAATAAATGTTCTTTTGATAGACACCTTAATGAATGAAATCGGTGAAGCCGTCAGGCTTGTAGAATTTTTTGAAGTTTCATGTAAAGAAGTGGCGCCATCTGTGTTCCTAAGGGATGAAAGTTGCGCTGCTGCGGGTCAAATCGCTTATTTTGATCCCTTCTATCACTATGCAAAGCGGCTTGCTTCCATCACAAAGTGCAGCTTTTTTTTCATAATTACTATAGCTATAACAAATATTCATTAGCTTTTGATGCTGATCGTACACACAACACAGCGACACATCAAGCTACACAAAACCAAAATAAGCTGGCCGCGCGTAGATAGAGTAATGTATAACGTCGCCCGGCCAGCTTATGTTTGTTTTGTGTACTATCAGTTTAAAATAACAATGTGCATGACCTTGAAGGGCCGTTGGATAACTTCACTCTGTTGTAAAGGAAAATAGAGTATGTAAAGGAAACAATCATTTGAATGACTAGAGTGAAGTTCGAGTGATTGAGTGACGTCACATTTGCGAGCGAGTTGTTTGTTATTTTAAACTGATAGTAGCTTGATGTGTAACAGTGTGTACCACGGCTGGCGAAGAACTAAGTAAGAAAGATCGAGATTTATATCCGTTTTTTTCTTATGCCAAATGGAGCATGCTAAATGTCTTTGTAGTGTTCTATGTTTTTCGCTGGTTCACACCTCACACACACTTGAATAGTACTGCTACAGAAACAAGATGGTGTCGGCACACGCGCCGTCCTTATCATAATTTATGTGCTTTTTGCTCGGCACCTCTAAACTCTCCCTCCCGCAGTGTGCGGTGTGTGAAGTTAGCAAGTTTAACACCACCCGGGTTAAGGTGGTTACAGAGTTGTCAATTTCGTACAAAATGTTGTCGTAGAACACTCGTAGACGGTATTAATAAAAGTAAATAGCTTGGAAGATATCAAGCTTTGAAATTATTCATACAAAATTTCAAATCCTTATATCTTCGTAATTATATTACGAATTGTAAATATTATTTGATACGCGCAATCTAGATTTTCTAAGCTATTTTTCCATATATAAAACAAATTGACAACTCTGCAACCACCTTAACTGTTAAACGTAACTTGATTAGACTTCACTAAGTAAGGGCCTGTTTCACCACTTTCGGATATAAGTTCTTGTTGGCTTATTTGACAGATAATGTGACATAACTTTCATAAGATATATGTCAAACGTTCTGTCAAATAAGCTAACAAGGACTTATCCAGTACTAGTGAAACAGGCTTGAAATCTTCTAATGCTGGCATTAGCGATTTGTAATTACATTGTCTGTGTTACATTCTATCTGTGTCAAGAAATGAAAAATATTTTCAAAGAAATGGAATTAACCTATTTATGTTTTTATTAATAACTGTTTTAATAAGACTCGTAAATAATTAAAGCCGGACCAGAAATATAAAAAACCTGGTTTGGGGGCGCTGCAATCGACTGTAACCTTTAATGTCAGTGTTTCAAGTACAAAAGTTAGTTCCAACGATTTTCCGCAACATGGCGAGGTTTTTTATATTTCTGGTCGGGATTTATATTCTATTCCAATAGGATAGTCTTATAAGGCTAATATGTATTATATTAGACAGGTGAGATACCTACTGCAGTATTTCTTTTTTCTGAAAATCTAATTTGGTGGGACAATTTAATGTTGTTTTTTTGTGATGTGAATATGTGTGATAAAAGTCCAGATTTTAGTTTTTTTTATCTCTGAAGACTATCCATATTGGAATAGAATATTTATGAATGCAAGTAAAAACAAAATTATATGAACGCAAAGCCAACGATTTTTGCGTTCATTTTGTTAACACCCTGTTCATGTTGTAAACATGTTTTGAAGTGAAATTTTAATTTAATTTATTTTAAAATATAGTACCTATTCCTAATTTGTCTGTCCAAAAATATAGATAGGTATAGGTACATGTTAATACAAGAGGTAACACCTATTTTAGTTGTAAAAAATAATTGAACTGCCTATCGCATTATTATTTTATTTATAAGTTTTTCTACTAGACAAATATAAATATTACCTACATTTTGCTGTATTTTTCTATTGAATTTGCCTATTATATTTTCTCCTCTAGCATTATTCAGTTATTACTTAACCTACTAAGTAGATAGATGCCTACTGGAGAAACGTTAGATATTCAAGGTGTATCGTCTATATATATATATATACAGGTGTTACTGTTTAGTAACACCCTGTATCCTAGGTATCCTAAGTTATCCTAGGTAGTAAACTAGTAATATTTGATGGGGGGTTTAGATCATCAAACTTAACAACTTGCACTGGCAACATCACGAAAAAGTATAAAATCTACTGGTTCATACAAAACTGTAGTATCTAGTTACTATACTCAAATTTATGGGACATAATGATATTATACCAAAAAGAAGCAGATATACTGGCGCGCGCAAAGTGATGTCTCGAAACGACCCGCGTCAAGCAATGCTATGAGCGAGACGGTTTGTGCTCGGCACAATATCAATGACCTAATGGTAACATTCTTAAAGGAAGGTACTTAACATATTATCTTGTAATGTTACTTTTTTTTGACTTTGTCTCCATCAAAGAGAAATGAAACGCTCCCTAAGGTCTCTATATTGAGAGTTGTTCAGTTTGATGGGCTGAACTACCACTTTAAATATTAGTAGAATGTTGTGATACATCCTGTATTTTAACCATTAAAACGAATGATAAACACAAAAATAATACTGCAGTCCGTTCATCTGAAAATAAACCATAATTCAAAGGAGAAATGGTCCATTTTATTTGCATGATCCTCGTCCCGGCATTTGCTGGGCCATGGCTGAATCGATACTTGACGTTAACGTGTAAACATTTGCAGATCTTCACTTCACACAATATTTGTATTGGTAATGGATTCTTCTCGTCGATACAACGCTACAATATCTATAGTACCTACCTACTAACTAGCAGAATATAAGGTCTAACAAAATTAAGTGAAACTATTTTAAGGGGATGATCAGACCATCAAACTGAACAACTTTCTCTATGGAACCAATATTGAAATCGGGAAAAAAAAATTTGCGGTCCCATACATTTAGGTCGAGTGCATTTGTATGGAACAGCAGAATTTTTTTTCGCGATTTCGATATTGGTGTCATAGAGAAAGTTGTTCAGTTTGATGGTCTGATCATCCCCTTAAAATAGTTTCAGCTGATTTTGTTAGACCTTATATACAGGGTGTAACAAAACACCCCAGTAATATTTTAAGGCTAATCTTTAGACACTGGAGCTATCACACAACTTTCACAATGGAGACAACGAAGGCTGAAAAAAATCTGCCGTCCTATACAGGGTGTTAGGGTAAACAGTTGCATTGGTTTAAGAGAAGTTTATTCCGAGAGCGCAAATGCGCGCTGCATACAATCGTACTATGGTGATATTTTCAATACTAACCAATTAAAGCCAATGAAATTTTGCAGAAACAATCTAAAAACAAATATCTATGCTTGTATGGAGTCAGATTTTCGTTAAAATGTATAGTTTTAAAGTTATAGTGCCTCAAAGATTTCCATACAAATCTTAAATTAATCCTAGAATTAAAACTGTATATTTTAACGAAAATCTGACTTCATAAAACTTAGTGAGTAAGAAATACTAATAATGAAATTAATTGTATCTTGTGACATACCTACAATATGGAATTTATGTTCTGAAATAAATAATTTGATTGATTGATAAAAGCATAGAGATTCATTTCTAGATTGTTTCTGAAAAATTTCATTGACTTAAATTGGTTAATATTGAAAATATCACCATAGTACGTTTGTATGCAGCGCGCATATTTGCGCTCTCGGAATAAACTTATCTTAAATGCCCAGACCATCGAAATGAACAATTTTTTCCATGGCACCAATATCGAAACCGCGAAATAAAAATCTTCTGTTCCATACAAAACTGTAAACCTACTCTAGCCAAATATATTATTATGGGACACTTTAGACACTTTTGAGCGCGGACCCTACGTCCAGTTGGGTTGGGTTGGGACCTACCTAGTTGGTAAGTCAATGTCAATCAGCATTTTTTTTTTCGCGATTTCTATTTTGGTCCCATAGAGAAAGTAGTTAAGTTTGATGGTCTGATCATTTTAAAAAACAATCTGCATATTAAGAAGGACCCTGTATACAGGGTGTAAGTGACAGCCTAGCAAATACGGAAACGGTGAACTCAGACCATCAAACTGAGCAACTTTCACGATGTGCTTTTCTCAGGAAACGCGAAAAAAAATCAGCTGTCCCATACATTTGTGTCGGGTAGGTAGGGCAGTTTTGTATGGGAAAGCTGATTTTTTTTCGCGTTTCCTGAGGTAGGCTCCACAGTGAAAGTTGTTCAGTTTGATGGTCTGATTTCAGCGTTTGCGGAGGGCTGTCACTTAAACCCTGTATTACTAGTGTGTTTTGTTACACCTTGTATAGGTAATGTCGGTCACTGATTCCTGAGCCCTGTCTGACACTGTTATCATCAGTAGGTAGGTAACTATGCAGACAGTCTTACTAAATAGGTAGGTTACCTTCTAATAATTTTTGGTACAAGCTAATTATGTTTAGATAGGTTCTAAAAGATTGCTAGGCAAATTCAACATGAACAGCAAACACGAAATTCACATTCTGCGAAATTTGTAGAAACTTCCAATATAAGTAAGTACTACCTCCTTAGGTACTTAGTTTTGGCTGGATAGTTAGATTTGTCAATATTAATTTCCATAATTTTCCAGTTCGGTCTCCTTCCAAGAAGTCATTAGAACTATTGATTAAGTAAATAGAACTAAACTGTCTGTCGGTCAGTGGCGTAGCGTGGGTATCTGCCGCCCGGGGCACAGACCAATTTTGCCGCCCCCTTACCTTTATAAGAAGACCTACCAAAAAAATAATGGAGCTCGCTCGCTGAGCTCGAAATTTTTTTGCACATCTATTCGGGTTGTGGTCAGACATCTTTTGTTTATTCATGCAAAAATAGAAACTTAGAGCGAGCGAAGCAAGCTCGTCTTTCCTCCTATACAAGGTGTTACAAAAATACAAATAAACATTTAAGGGGGTGGTTTAGACCATCAAACTGAACTTTTTACTATGAGACCAACATCGAAATCGCGAAAAAAAAAATGATGTTCTATACTCTACAAATCGACTCTAGCTAAAATATGTATGGGATATCTGTTTTTTTTCACGATTTCGATGTTGGTCCCATAGTGAAAGTTGTTCAGTTTGACGGTCTAAACAACCCCCTTAAAAGTTTTAAATGTTTATTTTTACTTATGTACACCCTGTATACGAATTTGATTGAGCCGAGGCTTTTTACTTACGTAGGTGTACATTACATGTGCAAAGTATCCTAAGTAAAAGCTATGGATTGAGCGAAGCAAGCTCGAAATTTTTAGCACCACGTCTTAACTGTGATCAGAACTCTAGGATATTTTGTAGCACAGTAATCAAAACAGAAACTTAGAGTGAGCGAAGCGAGCTCGACTTTTTCTGCTCTAAGAATTGGAGATATTTTTCTCGAATTTGGCTCCCTCAGTGAAGTGCCGAGGCACTAAATTCCCTCTCTAGCAACAACGAATATGAAGGGCCCAGTTGAAGTCAAAAATGAGTTTTAGAATAGAGAGAGTAAAAGTCTTTTTTCTTGTACGAGTACGAGTATATCATCATTATCACAATCTGTGTGACAGTCCAAAAAATATAAATTTACTTAGGAAGTACATAGGTACCTACCTGTAAGAAATTTGGAAATCTTCTCAATTGTTTATTTTATATAATAAGTGTTTTCCCGCGACTTCGTCCGCATAAATTATATACCAGATTTTAAGTCAGATCATAAGCTATCAAACAAAAAAAGTTTCATCAAAATTGGTTCAGTAGTTTTTGCGTGATGCGCGAACAAACAAACAAACTAACAATTTTGTCAATAGATGGCGCTGCACGTTTTTAAATCGCGCTATAGAGTGTTATTTGAATTTATATGAAGTGAACCGCTACTTTTTTAGTCCTCATGAATTTACGGTTTTATAATAGTTAAGATACCTACTTATTGTAGAAACATTATTAATTTGTTCCGCATCCATAGACGAATTTTTTTTCGCTTACGCTAGTAGACCGAATATCAGTGTAACCGGGTATGAGATAGCGAATTATATGAAGTGACATCTCGGAGTCAGGTGGTTGTCCCATTCAATTTATATGAAGTGACATTTTGGAGTCAGATGGCCGAAGTACAAAAAAGTGGATACGTCGATAAGGACAGCAATAAGTAGCGGTCTCCTTTTTTAAATAGAGCGAATTTGCTATGTGCATCTCTTACTGTGTGATATGACAAGACACGTGCTTCCTTCTAGTGCCTTCTCTTTCTACGTCCGCATCGGAACCTAAGCTAAGCCCAACCACAAAGGAAATTACTTTTATACCTTGACTATAAAACTATAAACTCTTTGTTTCATACTAAAATCGATAACCCAACACCGATAGCTTTATTAAAATTTAAACTATACCTACCACGCCACGCCATGCAATCTTAACAAAGTAACGTTTAATTTCCAATGCATTGCTTTCTTCTAATCAAACATCTTTAAAGCAGGTCTACTAAACTCAGCAATGGATATCGAAAAAAGAAATAAGACCGTGAAGTAATGTCGGTGTAAATTCCCGAGCTACGGGATTGGATAAACCGTAAGCAATCTTTCGTAATTGTATCGGGATTTAGTTTTATTTTTTATAGAGACAAGTTCTAGCAGATGATTAGTGATAATTAAAATAGTATAATGCTATGTCAATCTTTTCTAATGGATCATCATCATCATCATCCTCATCATATCAGCCGATAAACGTCCACTGCTGGACATAGGCCTCCCCAAAAATGGGGGGATTTGCCATAATCTCCAAGCGGGTTGGCGATCGCAGTTGGATTGAATGTGTGGATAGTTCTAATGGATAGTTATTCTAAATTGTCCTTGCCTTCCGTCCACTAACACTCAGTTGCAGAAACGCTCATTAAAGGTTAATCCTCCATTAAATCTCTTGCTTGCTTTTACCACGTCAACAAGACGAAAAGCGACAGCAAGATAACTTTAATGAGCGTTTCTGCAACTGAGTGTGAGGGAAACGACAAATGCTCAGACTTTCCCTGCGAGATCAGCAGAAATGAAAAGAGATTCGCAGAAGAACCAAGGCTGACATAGCCCGAAGAATTGCTAAAATCGATGGGGCAATAGATAAGGTCACATTGGTCGCAGAACCGATGAGCAATGAAGCCGAAGAGTTCTCGAGTGGTGACCGCGTACCGGAAGCCGCAGCGTGGGTAGCCCCCCACAAAGTGGACCTACGACCTGGTGAAGGCGGCGGGAACCCGTTGGATGAGGGCGGCGCAGGACTGGGTTGGGACGATCCATGGTGGGAGTACTTATGTAGACGTCTATCTCCTGAGTTGATGAATGAAACGAAGACGAGACATGAGTGTTGGAATAAAAGCGCCAAACTTAAATGGAAGTCGGCCGGTCATGTCTGTCGAATGCATCCTGAAAAATGGGCAAAACCATCATGCATTGTATCCCCGAAACCGGTCACCGGCGTCCAGGTCGACCCAGGAAGAGATGGAGGGATTACCCGAATAAATTAGACTTTCAATTGCTAGAGGTTGCCCTAAACAGGAACGAGTGGAAGAGTTAAGGGGAGGCCTTTGCCCAGCAGTGAGATGATAATTGTATGCTGACAAAAATAAAATAGGGTAACGTAATCTTAGAATATTTGCATGGGACATTATTGTCGTACGTGAGCATAGGTAGCAGGTTTGCTAAAATTACATACTACTTAGTAAGTGGTAGGTACTGTTTATAAGTAAGTCGGGAACCCGTTGGATGAGGGCAGCGCAGGACCGGTCGTTATGGCGATCCTTGGGAGAGGCCTATGTCCAGCAGTGGACGTCCATCGGCTGAGATGATGACCTAGTTCGTAGATAAAAGGTAATAGGTAGATAATAGGTAACTATAATTTGTAAGACTGTAAACTTTTTCGTCCAATTGCGAATTTTTCACCTGGGAATTGTCCAGTTGTGAATCTGTCCATTTGCTACGGAGCGTCATATTGTTGAGATGTGCAATCCAATATTTCACAAACGAATCCATTCCGCTTCAATGGGAACTCGACACATGGCTTAGCTTCTACAAGTGGCCGGGATTTCTCTATCTCAGGGGCGGATCCAGCACTCAAAAAAATTACAACGCCAAAAACAAACATTTATAAAAAGTGAGCTCGCCCGCTCCGTGTTTCATTCAAAAGGCTTATTATATCTCCGATCCCTGAAGACCTAGCCTCATGAGATTTTGGTGCCCTAGGGCACTATTTGAGCACTATTTTTTGAGTGTAAAATGGTTGCTGTAATGCAAGCCGTTTTTGCTACAGAAAATGTGTACGCTACCTTGACGTCAAGCTAGCGTACCAGGTAAAAAAAATCTATATCTCGTAATACAAATCCTAGCCCAATGCCTTTCATGTCTACGCTGGCTATACGGACACTACTTTTAACCTAAAATTTTCGTCTTCGGACCCCTTTCTGGTCAACGCCATCTATCGCCGGTATGATGAACTACGTTTGAGTAGCTGTCAGAAAACTCCTCGTTGGAAAAAAATCTGCTGCTCCATACAAAACAGCTGTATCTACATACTCCGCTCAAATTGTATGAAACAGTAGATACCTAGATGTTTTTTCACGTTTCCTGAGGATGGCTCCATAGTGAAAGTTGTTCAGTTTGATGGTCTGAGTTCATCGTTTCAGTACTTTAAAAATAATTTGTTGAGGTAAAAGAGGTGATCGGTGGACAACATTAATATTTAAAAATGTGTCGGTCTCGTTCTCACGACGAATTTGAGTTATAAACTTATTTATGCAATGAACTAGGTATTTTCGATACAGCCAGGATTGCGTAGTACAAAAGGGTCAGGGGCACTATTTGTGTTACACACCAAAGCCAAAGATTGATTGATCGATATCCGTGTGATTTTGAGTTTTATTTGTACTTACTTAATTAATTGAATATTTTATTTGTCCTACTTAATTAAGTTAGTTATTTCAACTACGACGGATCATCAATCGTATTTGATAAGGTTCTTCATACAATGCTTCGTTCAGTTTATTTCTACAGTCAAATTCACGTGTTGCCGATTCATTTTGTGCCGAATCAATTTTAATAGTAAACCCTAAAGGTCCGGCACATACCTACCTTGCCACCACCACCCAGTGCAGACACGCTCATTAAGGTTAATCCTCCATTAAATCTCATGCTTGTTTTTGTCTTGTTGACGTAGTAAAAGCTAGCAAGAGAGAGATTTAATTGAGGATTAACTTTAATGACCGTTTCTGCAACTGCAATTTCTAAAAAATATCGATACCTATATACTTACCTAATATCGATCGATGATTGTTTAGTTCCACAATTTACCCTACACTACAGGTCAAGTCAAGTCAAGTGTACAGACCACCACATATCTAATACCGGATACCAGACTGAATACCTATGCACGAAGCGACGATGGCGGTGGCGATATTGCGGGTTTACTGTCTGCCTATAATAATATAAACTTTTGGAAAAACATTATCTTTGGGATAGGCAGATAAAGTAGATTTTACTACAAGATCACTACGAATTTGTGCCTTTTAAAGTGTTCATTAAAAGAACACCGACCTATCATTAAAAAGTCATTAAGCTAACATTTTAGTGCTTATAAGCTATGTTATTTTACGGTTAATTTTGTGCTTAGTGTTTGCTTATGCTTTTGCACAGTCGCATTTTGCGGCTTTATCAATTTTTTACTATGTTTTGGAACCGGTTTTTCCGCGCGGTAGCACTGCACTGTTGCTTCTGGCATAGATTAAACAACCTGTCTGGTTGGCTACAGGTAGAAAGTGGACAGGAAAATATCTGGTCATTTCGTACAATACGACTGAACCTGAATCTAAGTAACACAAATCTGAAATCGAGGTGAGGTGATTTTGACAAAACTTTCAGATGAATGCAATGATATCGACATTTTTTTTAACATACATTGTCGTCCTTTTATTTCATAAAAAAAAAAGATCTGATCGTTATAAAAATGAACAAAGCTCTGCTGTTGTCTGTGATAAAACCTATTTTAAGAAATATTAAGTGCAAAAATGTTGGATTTACTTTTACCGTTTTGTGATCACGCATCTTCATCATTTATGAGATATTTGTGATTTTCTGGCAACTGTTTATTTATATGACTATTAATAATGCATTTAACAATCGTTCTTTTCATCAATCGTATTATATTATGTCTGTTATGCATTTTGACCCTCTTATTAATGAGCACATAGGGCAATCAAGCCCTTTGGACGTTCAGACATGTGAACAGCCACTTCCCGAAACGAGATTCTATTGGAATAGAGTATTAAGTATAAGTATTTGAAATTGCAATGCAAATTATGCCAAAACGCATTTAACTTTCAGTTGAATTCCTAACTTATTCATTAGCGTCGTCGAAGTCTTTTTGTAACTGACATGCCATTTAAAGGTACCTCTAGGTACTATGATGTCTAGGTCGAAGTGTCTAGGTATAAATGCATCCTTATACTCTCACCTGTAGAGTGCCGCATGATCTTTGATGGCGCGGCGCCGCTCCAGCCAACCACCGCCATTTTTACCTACTCCACCAGTCCAGTTAGACTCGCGCCCGACGCCACACGCGTCAAAATGTTTCCCGTTATCGATACGATCGTGATTAAAAACATTATGAATGCGATCAAAAGTGTACGGTTTTAATTTATATTCGTTCGTAAAACATTGTGAAAGTTAACTTTTCAAATTAGAGTGATTGATAAAAGTGAGTTGAATGTGAATCGTTTGGTCTAAAAGTTAAGTTTTGTTAACAATAGGCTGGAAAACCTGGTAGTGTTGTAAACTGTGCCTTTTTGTTGGTTTGTGTCGAATTGCATTCTAATTCAGTATTTGGACTTGTTTTTTTTTGGATCTTCGCTCGCTGTTTCGAGTTGCTCGAAGAGTTTATAAGGTTTGTGGATTTACTCTCTATCTACCTTCATATTGTACAATTTGAAAGTGTCATGTCCTAATTTTAATATCAACGATCATTTTTAAACGATTTTTTAACCTTTACATAGTGAGCTTAAAACGGGCACATTTACCCTATAATTTTAAAATTTTCTGTGTATTTACCAAAACGTTCTTTTTTCAAACTAAACATTTTTTTTTTATAATTTATTTCAAAACAACTTTCAAATTAAGGGCCTTAGCACACCAAACCAGTCAGTAAAGTCAGCCGTCATGCTGACCTCTGCGATTATCAGTGAAAATGTCAGCCGATTCCACCGCACCTGTCAGATTTGCCATCTGACATCATGAACAGGATATAAGCAATAAGCATGTTCCAGCATATGCTAAAACCCGTTATGTTATGCTATGCGGTCTCATATGCGGGTGTGAGCTGATATCAAAGTGTCATTAACCGTAAGCTATCCTATATGCAAATTATTTACATTTGAATGTAAATTAAAGGAGTCATAAATTAAGTATACCTAAGTATGATCAACTCAATATTTCCTTATTAGGATATAATATTATATATTTATATGCCCTGTATCGCGCTCCATACAAATGAAGTTCAATTCTACTATAATATAACACACTCTGACCAATAATTCATAATAATTTATTGCATATTTTAGATATTAACCAATTAAAGACAAGACAATCCAATTTTTTTAAAACGACCTAAAACTAATCTCTCTGCCTATACATAGTTTATCTTTTGTTAAAATGTAGTCAGTTACAGTGGCTCAAAGATTTCCATAGAAATCTTATACTTATGAATCTTACTATTGAAACTGTATATTTTAACAGTAATCTGACACAGAGTTAGTATCGAGATCGTGTTTAAAAATTTCATAGACTTTGATTGGTTAAATGAAAATAGGATCTAACTTCGTTTGAATGAAGGCGCTTGGGCGTGCTGCAAGGCCTATCCTCGTAGACAGAGATACTACCATTTTATAATGGTATCCCCTGCCCTGCCACACACAGAATCTGAAATAAGCCCATCACATATACATGCGGAATTGCGATTCGGAATTCCGAATGTAATAGGGCTTACGGTTTCTTGCCTATATAGATTTCCCCGCTTCCAGAATTCCGTTCGAAATTACGGAGGCATCAAATCCTGTACAAAATAACAATTCTGAATCGAAATTCCGATGTGTGTGGCAGGCTTGAATGTCACATTCAGATTAGGTATCCCTGGATTATCCATGCATGCATCCTACGAATAATATTCATAGCATGCATCCCACTATCCAGTGCTCAAGCTCTATCTATGCCATGAAGGCTTATGCCACTTTGCTCCAAGAAAACGTACCTCAGGAGTCAGGAGTGCTATTTTTTAATCTCTTTCGCTGAGCTCAGCAGTTGTAAATGTCAAAATTACTATGGAGATATGCATCTTTCTACTGCTGATTTGACTTACAAAAATCACACTTCAGGAGTGGGATTATACATAACGCTATGTGGCATAGCTCCAAAAAACGTACATCAGAGCTCCAAAATATACTCTAATAAGAGTGTCTATGGCTTATTTTGTGCTCTTATGTTATGTTGCCCCGCGATTTCGCCCTCGTCGGAGAGTTCTTTTCGTTTTCGTTATCCAAGATAGGTACCTACTGTGTTTAAGGGTATATTATTCGGAGCGCGCTCCATACAAACGTACTATGGTGATATTTTCAATACTAACCAATTAAAGTCAATGAAATTTTGCAGAAACAATATAGAGACAAATTTCTATGCTTTTATATTGACTCCATACGAGTCAGATTTTCGTTAAAATGTATAGTTTTCAAGTTACAGTGCCTCAAAGATTTCCATACAAATCTTAAATTAATCCTAGCATTAAAACTGTATATTTTAACGAAAATCTGACTCTATAGAAGCATAGAGATTTGTTTCTAGATTGTTTCTGCAAAATTTGATTGACTTAATTATTGGTTAGTATTGAAAATATCACCATAGTTCGTTTGTATCAGCGCGCATTTTCGCTCTCGGAATAATATTATCTTAAACGAAAACGTCCACGATGTATCGAAAATCGAAAGCCCAAGTGTATCCAAAGATTTCGCATAATCTTACGTTGTTCTTTCATTCTTGTATGTAACAAACTAGAGCTATTACATAAGTAAGTATATTATTTCATTTGCATTAGCATAATTAAGATATTTTAGTTAAGAGCCTCGTCAAACATTTAACAGAGGCATTCGGCTATGTATTTCGCTCAACGCTTTCCAATTCCACTTTGTTCTTGTCTATGCTGTTTGTGCCAAATAAGTCACTCAACTCTCTGCTTTTTGGAAATTTTACAAGACAAGCTTTTGTAGGTAACAGGGTAGGTTATATTTATATTCATTCCTCAAGGAGGTAGTCAGAGATATTCTGAAACCGCGGAACATCAACGTTTCACTAGTAGTACCGAATCTCTGTCCATTGTGACGGGGAGTGAGCCCGTCGCCACTTATAATGGACAGTATGTACAATACATGCCTCGAAATTGAAGCATGCAGGTTTCCTCACGATGTTTTCCTTCACCGAAAAGCCAGTGGTGTTAAAAATCGTACATAAATTCAGAAAAACTCATTGGTACGAGTCGGCGTGGACGGGGATCGAACCATATCGCCTCCTGCACGGCAGACAAGGTTACTCGCCACTGGAACACCACGGCTTCGGGTATATTATTCGGAGCGCGCTCCATACAAACGTTCTATGGTGATATTTTCAATACTAACCAATTAAAGTCAATGAAATTTTGCAGAAACAATCTAGAAACAAATTTCTATGGAGTATGGAGTCAGATTTTCGTTAAAATGTACCTATAGTTTTCAAGTAACAGTGCCTCAAAGATTTCCATACAAATCTTAAATTAATTCTAGCATTGAAACTGTATATTTTAACGAAAATCTGACTCCATAGAAGCATAGAGATTTGTTTCTAGATTGTTTCTGCAAAATTTCATTGACTTTAATTGGTTAGTATTGAAAATATCACCATAGTACGTTTGTATGCAGCGCGCATTTTCGCTCTCGGAATAAAATTCTCTTAAAGTATAGGATAAGTAGAACCTGAAGTAGCAGTCATGTAATACTGTAGACTGTAGCGATCCTAGTAAATATTAATATCCTATTGTCGAGCTCGGCTTCCGAACTTAACTCGAGAGGTGAACCCTCGTAAACAAGTATCCCTTTTACAGTTTTACCCTACGGTTACTAACAGGCAAACCTTTTTATGTTCTTCAGGTATTGATCTGTATTCTTGTTGCTTTCTTTTTTATGTATTTTACACAATACTTTCATATACAGGGTGTTAGGAAAGGTATCATTCACTTTTAAACCACATACTCTACCCATCAAACTGAACAACTTTTACTATGGGCTATGGGAGCAAAACCTGTCATCGCAAAAAAAAGTCAGCTGTTTCATACTAAACTGCAATATCTACTCGACGGAAATGTATGCAACAGCTGTTTTTTTTGCTCTGATAGTTTTTCTCCCATAATAAAATTTGTTCAGTTTGATGGGTAGAGTCTGTAGTTAATGATAATTTTCCTTACACCCTGTATACGATCACACTCCATGTCTGGGTCACAGAGGATCCTCTAGTGTCTGGGTGGTCAGAAATGTTGCAACTACCGCAACTTTAGCATACAGGGTCCTTCTTAATATGCTGACACTTTTTTAAGGAGATGATCAGACCGTCAAACTGAACAACTTTATTTATGGGGCCAAAAATTGAAATCGCGAAAAAAAGTATCTGCCGTCCCATATATTTGGCTCAAGTAGATTTGCAGTTTTGTATGGAACAACTGATTTATTTTCGCGATTTTGATGTTGGCCCTAATATAAAGAAAGTTGTTCAGTTTGATGGTCTGATCATCCGCTTTAAAAAGTGTCACCATATTAAGAATTAAGAACCATATTATATATTTTTTAACGGAAATCTGACAAATGTAAAGTTTCTAGATTGTGTCTAAAAAATTCATTGATTTAATTGGTTAGTAGGTAGGTATTGGAAATGTAACCAGACTTCGTTTGTATGGAGCGCGCAGCAACAACTATGCTCTTAATAAAATATTTGATGACACTTGAACAATATAAATTTCTTACATTGCAAGCTTCATGAAATTTAAGTTCACTTTAATTTTCTCTGGCACGCTTGCAGTAGCAATTTTTCAGAGTTGTGGAAAGCTTTGTCTTAGTTTACATTTTTAAAAGGCAAATTACGAAAGCCACTTCGACGACACAGCCATTTAACAAACTCAAGCATGAAGCTCCTCTTAACTACTTTTCATCCCTAACAATGGTTGTCTCCTGTTTTTCTTCACCGATTTGGTTGTTTAGAATGGGTTACTATAATAGGTATGAAATCCAATTCCAAAATAATGAGTTTTTTTAATGAAATTAAACAAAAAACAGTAGTTTATCTGGATGGATGGCACTACAATCCTTTCGTCGGTTTTAAATTTAGCTGTCAAAATCAATAATGTTACGTGTTATTATACGGAGTGTCTAGTCGTCCGATAAACGGACGAATACGGAGTGTCTAGTCGTCCGATAAACGGATGAATACTACGAAGTGTCTATTCGTCCGATAAACGGACGAATATGGACTGTCTACTCGTCCGATAAATGGACGAATACGGAGTGTCTAGTCGTCCGATAAACGCACGAATACTACGAAGTGTCTATTCGTCCGATAAACGGACGAATACGGACTGTCTACTCGTCCGATAAATGGACGAATACGCAGTGTCTAGTCGTCCGATAAACGGACGAATACGCAGTGTCTAGTCGTCCGATAAACGGACGAATACGCAGTGTCTAGTCGTCCGATAAACGGACGAATACGCAGTGTCTAGTCGTCCGATAAACGGACGAATACGGAGTGTCTAGTCGTCCGATAAACGGACGAATACGCAGTGTCTAGTCGTCCGATAAACGGACGAATACGGAGTGTCTAGTCGTCCGATAAACGGACGAATACGGAGTTTCTAGTCGTCCGATAAACGGACGAATACGCAGTGTCTAGGTACCTAGTCGTCCGATAAATGGACGAATACGGAGTGTCTAGTTGTCCGATAAACGGACGAATAAAATTAGTCGTCAGGCGTTATTATATTATTTTCGATTCCCCAATTTAGGGAGAAATTTGTTACTTACTTCATAAATAATATGATTGCAAAAATGTGAAGGACTTATTACACTACCTACGTCGTCCTATCCGAATCCGATTCGTCAATAAAAGTATGGATTTTGTCCACATGGCCATATTTGTTTATGTGTTTATGTATGGACAAAGGTATCCACATTTTTGTCTACGTGTCTACGTATCACGTATCATCACCTTGAGAGCCCTTAGAGCGGTTTTGCACTCCGAGTCCGATCCGAATACGATCCGTCAAAAAAAGTATGGAATTTGACAGTCACATTCATATTATGAATGTATGGACTCGGAGTGCAAAACCGCTCTAAGGGCTCTCAAGGTGATGATACGTGATACGTAGACACGTAGACAAAAAACCCTGTTTTACCTTTAATATGACAGGTTTCTACCTAATTTTAGTATTGCCATCTACAGATTTTGCGTTTTACTATGGAAAACGCCTCATTGTGATAAAAACGGAACTTCAGCTTCAGCGTGGAAGAAAGTGAGTTAAGTAAGTATTTGAAATCGATATTGCTCGAATGGACTTATTCCACTAAGTGATATCGTAGTTTCTTACGATCCAATTCCAAGGAGAAAACAATCACTGTTTAAAAATTTTAGTTAACTACCAATGATACCTTGAAAGATGTAGGTTTCAGATCAGTGGAATCGATCAAAGTAAAATGAATGGATGGGCCCAAAGCAAAAGCAGAAAGAAGGCCTGGGGCACGTACTTGGTCTGTCATCTCGTTACGTATTTTAAGTATACCTGACGTTTCGTCAAAGTAAAGGCAATATTTTCTCTTTTGAAATGTTCGCGTAATCCATCCATTCATTTACTTTGAATGAAGGTCGGGTCCTTGTGGTGGGGTTCCCAAAACGCTGGCGGCAGCGAGATTTCCTCGCTGAATGTATCTCATCTCATATACATAACCTTCAGAAGCCAGGGGTCAATGACTCTACTAACACATTGAGTTATATCAGCTGTTGATCGATTTTTTTTGTTCAAAGATTTTATTATGTTGAAGGTCATGGCAAGGGGCCAGTATTTTTATACATAACACAGAATAGGTAATAGTATCTACCTATATAGTTCTTATTCAATTCAATTCAATACTTTATTGCATTCATGTTGTACATAAGGTATTAAATAACATACATAATCGTAGGTACAGCTTCAACACGAACCCTGAAAGGGCGCAGCAAAGAAAATATTATGTTAATACAAATAAATAAATCAATCAATTAAATTTAACAATATTCAAATAGTATAATTACACTTATTTTAACTAATTATTAATAAACAAAATTACACAAAAAACTTGCAGCGAGTAAAAACATTTTTCAATAAGGTAGTTTTTTAATTTAAGGTTTTAAATATGTCTGCTATCTTGTTCATTAATATGTTCTGGGATGTTATTATATATTTTTTCTTCCCTCCGGACGGAAAGCGTCAATTCTCGTCCTACTGCGCTAAACGAAGTTGTCGCTTTCCACTTCCGTCGAGAAGAAAAATAGTATACTAACCTCGGACAGTAAATAAGAAAGCCTCAGATCACATTTTTGTTGACCTCGGCGACCTTTCTTACTTTCCTGTCCTCGGTGTGTAATCTACTTTAACCGACATTGCGAATGAACCAGTTTTAATTATCTTACATACATAGTTAAATATGAATTGAAGTGTCTACCGATTGTGAGTGGTCAAATATGGTGACAAACAGAACATAATTGTGTTTTTTTTCGCGATTTTAATGTTGGTCCCATAGAGAATGTTGGTTTGATGCCGGAGTGTGATTTTTGAAACTCATTCGGTGAGCTCAGCATTTGAAAATGTCAAATGGGTGGTTCTATTTAAGAAGGACGAAAACCATGTCAATTCCGGCACGGACTTTTATTTGCATTTTAGGCAAAAGAAGTAGTTTGAACTATAGCTTACATTGTTTCTATATTGATCTAAAACGGGCCAGTCAAAAAAACCAACTATGTGACTATTATTGCTTTTTAAAAAATATTAGTGTCCAGGATACTGATGCTGGGAACAGGGTACTGAGATTTCAAATAATAAATCATAGTAAAACAATGTTTATTGTAATCAAATTACTTAGATACTACATAACTAACGTTTTCACGTAATGAACAATCATTTGAAATAGAATAGAACATAAAACTCACGCAAAAAAAAACATAAACATAAAACTCGAAACTCTTCCATAACCTTTTCACAGCTCTTTAAGTAATATTATTAATTATTATCGAGTATTAATAGACAGAGGTATTACACAGGTAACATAGGATGTCCAGTATCACACATAAAGTTGGGTGTAAGTAGTTACACGAGTGATGTTACATAAATTCCGACGAAGTTGTTCTTCTCCATCACCAGACCAGAGAAGCTACTCACCAAATGCTATCAAAAGAGCCCAAACACTGTCTTCTAGCTATGTGCCTTCGCAGAGCTCCCCACGATGTTTTTATGCTGCATTACCAGACCCTCAGATGTTCATGTACATAAGCTACTCATTAAACGCTATCAAAAGAGCCCAAACACGGTCTCCTAGCTATGTGCCTTCACAGAGTTCCCCACGATGGTATTCTTCTGCGTCATCAGACCCTCAGACGTTCATGAGCAGAAGCTTCTCACCAAATGCTATCAAAAGAGCCCAAACACGGTCTACGAGCTATGTGTCTTCGCAAAGCTCCCAACGATGTTTTTCTGCTGCATCACCAGACCCTGAGACGTTCATGTACAGAAGCTACTCACCAAATGCTATCAAAAAAGCCCAAACTCGGTCTACGAGCTATGTTTCTTCGCAGAGCTCCCCACGATGTGTTTCTGCTGCATCACCAGACCCTCAGACGTTCATGTATATAAGCTACTCATTAAACGCTATCAAAAGAGCCCAAAAAAGGTCTCCTAGCTGTGTGCCTTCATAGAGTTCCCCACGATGGTATTCTGCTGCGTCACCAGACCCTCAGACGTTAATGTACAGAAACTACTCAACAAAAGCTATCAAAAGAGCTCAAACACGGTCTCCTAGCTGTGTGCCTTCACAGAGTTCCCCACGATGGTATTCTGCTGCGTCATCAGACCCTCAGACGTTAATTTACAGAAGCTACTCACCAAAAGCTATCAAAAGAGCTCAAACACGGTCTCCTAGCTATGTGCCTTCACAGAGTTCCCCACGGTGTTGTTCTCCTGTATCATCAGACCCCCAGACGTTCATGTACAGAAGCTAATTAGCCGGTAATTAGTAAAGAAATTAAGTATTCAATAGATAACCATTTCCAAAATTAACACTAAGTCTCAGTATCCTGGTTCAATCTCAGTCTCCTGCCCATCAGATTGGCAGAAGACTGAGGACAGGATACTGAGAATATTTTAGTTATTGGTCAATAACAAAGTATATAAACCATTTCAATATTAAATCAAAGCAAATCTATACAAGGACTTCAATATGTTACTAGATTTAACAGGTAGAAAATAGCTGGTAATTACTGTTTTTGTCATACTTACGTGCAGGATACTGAGGAGCTGACCGACCTCGACCCAATCTCACTCAAACAACTCGTCGCAACGACTGCACGATCCGCTAGAGAGACGTAGGCAAACGACCATGAGCTAACTACACTTCGATCGTTC
This sequence comes from Agonopterix heracliana, assembly GCA_963693445.1. Classification (NCBI taxonomy): domain Eukaryota; kingdom Metazoa; phylum Arthropoda; class Insecta; order Lepidoptera; family Depressariidae; genus Agonopterix; species Agonopterix heracliana. The sequence goes on along the minus strand of OY856308.1, from coordinate 19,617,129 downwards.
ATTTCAACAGAACACAAACTAACTAGATTACGCACACTTTGATAATTTCATAAAGTTCTGATGTAGCAGGAGACTGATGTAAAAGCAAAGAGACAAAATATAATGCAGTATTTTTAATAAAATTTCACACTAGGTAACAAAATTACACAAATACGTTAATAGTTCATTTATTAAGGATTTCTATTTCAGTGCAAAAATCTATTTTATTTCTAAAACTGGGTTATTATTAAGCATCAAAGCTTTTGTTTTGTACAAGAGACATGTCAGGAGACTGAGAAATTAGCTCTTCAAAGTATGGTTTTTGTATTAAAATGTTTTAGAATCGAGCTAATTTTCAGTGCCATAATAGAAAAAGTTAGGTGTTTAGGCTTGGTTGCGAAATAAACTGATAATATTTAAAAAAAATATACGAAATACGAAGAGCCGTTGAAAATTCCATCAAGAATAGAACCACCCAAATGCATATTTCGACTGCTGATTTGACTTTCAAAAATCATACTTCAGGAGTGCGTAGTAATTTTGAATTGTGAATCTCCATAGTAATTTTGACATTTTCAACTGCTGAGCTCAGCGAATGAGATTCAAAAATCGCACTCCAGATCATCCCTTTAAAATGTGTCAGCCTGTATAATGGGACAAGAGAGGTACTGTACTATAAATGTATTAGTGACTTTGTGAATACTAATTTAAAGCAGGAATTCAATAGGATACCATAAACTTATGCTGATTCAGTTATTGTATTGTTTGTTCTACAATAAGGATCTACTAATAAAATTTATAGCCTAATCAACATAAAACTGTGGATATCATGCAGGTGCGTCTACAGTTACTGCATGAATCAAATGAAAAGTGTAATGAACATTAACTTAAATAGTATGCCGTGTGTACCTATTGGTACTTAGGTTAAGACGCTGTTATCCGGTCGAAGCCGTTTTTTGAACACGAACGAAAGTGTTTTAAACTGTGTTTTAAAGTCTGAAAACCAATTATGTCTTATTTAAGGATCGGGCGGATGGGCGACTGTTCTCAATTACACGATTAGATTAAGTTTAATAGATAGAAAAAAATCCCATAGTTACCCCTTTTTGTTATGTTTTTTCAATACTATGATTAAACTGCTGATATTAAACTTTTTATTCTTGTACTTAACTAAATACAATAAATATTTCTAGTGAACTCCGTAGAATTTTGAGCTTAGAAACACCCATGAGCAAAGATATTTATGAAAAACACGTTTTTTTGCGATCCTGCTTTCAATTGGAGCGGGATGGCTAATTGCAAACATATGCTTGCAAGAAAGAGACGCTTGCACATGGATAACCTGGCCTGTTGTGTACCCATGGGGACGCCAAGGACAACATGTGTTTATGTCATGGAGGAAAAGGTAAAACAATCAAGATATACTTACAGGGTGTTAGGGTAAACAGTTTCATTACTTTAAGGGGTTGTTGCACCCATGATACCACTTATGGCTTTACTCCACCTGCTATCGCTTTATTACCAAGTAAAACATCGTAACTACAGGGTGTAACAAAACACCCTAGTAATAATTAAGGGGGTGCTTCAGACCATCGAACTGAACAACTTAAACTATGGAACCAACGTCGAGAGAAAATCTGATGTTTCATACAAAACTGCAGTGCTTCGACTCAAATGTATGGGGTAAATGTATTTTCGACACAGTGTTGCCAAGTCCCAGCTAGTCTGAATCGCCAAAAATCTCGGGACAAGTAACTTAAAGTCGCCAAATTTTTTCCCCGTGTAATATTGCCTAAATTCGCCTAAAAATACCGCAAGTTGGATTGGCTGCTCGTGACAGAAAAATATTTTTTTTTACATCTGCAATCTCTACTCACAGCTCTTCCGCATAACATACACTTACGTTACGTGTGTTACTACAGTGTACAGTTTATACAGTCGAATATAAATATATCATATCATTTTACATACAATAAGTATTATAATTGAGATTTTTCTTAAAATAGCCTAAAATTACCCAAAATAGCCTATTTTTCTTAATATAGCCTAAAATCGCCTATTTTATTTTTGAATAATAGCCTAAATGGCGACCGGTCGCCAATCGTATTTTTTGGTCGCCGATAGACCCCCTGATGTAGCCTAAAAGGCGATAAATCGCCTAACTTGGCAGCACTTCGACATTTCGAAGTTGTCTCCTTAGAGAAAGTTGTTCAATTGAATAGTCTGAAGCACCCCCTTGAGTATTACTAGGGTGTTTTGTTACACCCTGTATATTAAAAGAAAACTGCTACTATTTTATTTAGTGCCACGAACACATTCATTAATTCACTATTCAGCTTACACCCTCATTGCCGAAACGGCATCTGCTCACGTAGACTTTTTACCTACGACTCATTTACCGTTTTTATCTCATCAAACCCTTATTCAACTGACAACGAAAGTAATGGCCGTCATTTGGAGATAATTTGCTTCATTTAATGCCGGGTACACACAAGGCGATCAAAGGGACCGAATGAACGAACTTTTTTCGTAAATGCATAAGGCTGAAATGTTCATGCTTCCAATAACAAAGTTAATGCACGGGCGCTGCTCTTTGATAAAGTCCTGGTAGTCTCTCTAATTAAGTCTCCTCTCGTTTCTAATTAATACTTGACTTAATTATGAAAACATACAACACTGCTTCTGTGTACGTTCTAAGGATTCACAAAACATTAGCCAAGATAAGCAGCTATTTCCGAATCATAAATTGAATTTCAGAACAACGCTGGTTTTAGCTCAAATGGAGGCAACCGACGACGAAATATGACTTAAATAAGTATATAATCCATAACATAACAGTATGATTTAAGGTTAAGCTACCCAACCAGCGAGTTCTAGAGTGGAGACCACGAACTGGTAGGCGTAGTGTGGGACGCCCTGCTGCCCGCTGGACAGTCGACCTAAAAAAAGTAGCGGGGAGCGACTGGATGAGGAAGGCCGAGGACAGAGTTTTGTGGCGCGCCTTGGGAGAGGCCTATGTTCAGCAGTGGACGATGATAGGCTGATGATGATGATGATGACCCAACCAGCGATAGAATAGATTTAGTCTTATGATTATCTCAAGACAATCATGTTAACTAGTTTAAGCCTGTGGAATTGGACGCTCCTAATAAAAAACAGTTTCTTTGATTGTCATCGTATCTTTGTATCCTTTGTATTTTTTGCTGTGAAACATCTTTCATTTCGGTCAATAGGGGGTCATTTGCAAAAACCATGGCGCCGCGGATTTCGGCACAAATGACGCAGTAGTGACGCAACAGTTTGCGCGACGGTGACGCAATAATAGCGCAACAATTTGCGTCACGGTAACGCAATAGTAACGCAATGTAGTAGCGCAAAATGATATATACAGGGTGTAAGTGACAGCCTAGCAAATACTGAAAAGGTGAATTCAGAACATCAAACTGAACAACTTTCACTATGGAGCCACCATCACGAAAAGTGAAGGAAAATCAGCTGCTCCCCATACAAAACAGCTGTAGTACCTACTCGACTTAAATGTATGAAACAGTTGATTTTTTTCACGTTTCCTGAGGGTGGCTCCATAGTGAAAGTTGTTCAGTTTGATGGTCTGAATTCATCGTTTCAGTATTTGCTAGGCTTTTACTTACACCGTGTATATGTTATATTTATAAGGTATATCTTACCTTATAAATATAACATATACACGGTGTAAGTAAAATAATCAATTAAGTACTTAAAGAAAATTATGACCATCTGATAGAAGTCAGAATCAGTTCTATCAGTTTTTTTATCTGTTTTTCTGTTGTTGTAAATATGCTTAATTTTACGTTATTGATATAAATTTAAAACCAGAGACTGATATATTAAGAGGTACTAATTTTCCAGCGTTCACTGATGTATCTACTGGAGTTGCTCTGTGGGTCTGCTATTGGGTGGTCACGTGCGCGTCGGTTGCCCCATCCCCGGTCCACAGTGGAACTCCAGTGGTGGCTCAGGATATTGTTCTTTTATAAGAACAACCCTTGAAGTCACCAAAATATCAATATAACCGTACAACGTCAAGCACTTTTGCTATAAAAACTCGACATTGGCAAAATCATCACATACCCAAGATGGCAGCCATTTTTTAAAATATAGAATAGAATAGAATAGATGTATCTACTGAAAGATACTCCATTTCACTCCACCGTTTATGCGATGCTCGTTCCATTCGTTCATTCATTCACTCTTAGAGTACACCCGGCTTATTACCCGGGTGCCCGTCCATAGGACCGTATAAATGAGCGACATTAGTTCACGTTATGAACATGCGCGCGTATTGTTCGTTGTTTGGATTTAATTGATATTCGTATCGTCTACCCGGCTTTTGGGGATGAATAGTCTTATTAACATTGTTTTGACATATCTGACAGTGTGATACGTTGAGTGCACGGACCTGAAAAAAAGACGGACGTAATGTGACACTAAAAAGATGTGAAGCATGAAAGGTCCTACATTTCCGTTAGTTCTACAAGGGACCTACACTCATACAGATGCACCAGCTCTAGGCGCAGGTCATACAACCTGCCACCGTTATGTACCGCGTGACAGTTCGTCAGCACGCACACAAATATAAACGGGTGCGTCACTCGTGATTTGACGAGATTACGTCCGTTTTTTTTCAAGTCCGTGGTTGAGTGTAGAAAAGTTTTTGTTTTCCCTCCTTTTGAAGGAGTCGAGTAAAAATGCTCACGTGAGAGCGCGAAACGGCGCTCTGTCTCTAGCAGTACTCATCGTGAGACCAATCTACAGGGTGTAACAAATCACCCTAGTGATACTTAGGGGGTGCTTCAGCCCATTACTAAAAATAAACCAGCTGTTCCAAACAAAACTGCTGAACCGAACCGACTCGACTAAAATGGGGTGTATGGGATGGCTGATTTTTTTCGCGATTTCGATGTTGGCATCTTAGGGATGATTTTTAGTACTCTGTGATCAGACCTTCGATGGTCTGATCATCCCCTGAAAGAACCGCCAGCATATAAGAAATAAGGATACAGTATAATGACATAGTCTAGATACTAGCAATATTCTGGCGTAAACGATGAAACATGTTTTTATTTGGAAAATTCGTAGGCAAATTGCCACAAATTCAGGCCAATATTGCATCGTATTTCCTACACAGCATATTGCGAAGATACCCACGCTCTAAAATGGTTAGGGGGCGTCCATTAATTACGTGAGGCGTTAAATAAAAATATAAAAAAAGTTAGTTATAGCCTGTAGAATCCCACTGCAGGGCAAAGGCCTCCTCTCACGAATAAGGGTGAGAGGGAGTTGGGCCATACTCCAGACACGCCGGCCCAGTGCGGGTTGGTGGAGGCAAGTTAGTGGTCAACTTGCTGTCAGAGAATTTTCAAGCCGCCAATTAGGCCTCTAACCTGGCTTAACAAATAGTTACAAGTTTACAACGTCATCTGACGGAACTATCCGAGACCAACTGCTTAACGTGCATTCCGAAGCACGGAAACGCTCGAGATGAAATACCACTAAACGGTTACCCATCAAAAGACTGACCGGACCTGACGTTGCTTAACTTCGGTGATCGTTTCCAATACCGAAGCTCCACTAAGCCAACGAGCGCTTCAATAAAAATATCTAATCATGATTTTTTTTTGTATCGCAATTAAGCACAGATTAACGCGTTTACATTAAACATTAGAGCATCGGTGGCACGTTGCGGTGAGCTATGGAAACTCAATATTGAGGTCCAGCTTCGAATCAGCACGGACAACATAACATACCATGTTCCAATTAGTTTTTTCTAGCTTATATGCATAATTACCGACTGCTCTCAAACGGTGAAGGAAAACATCGTAAGGAAACCAACATTCGTTGATGAAGAAATTCCGATGCGTATGTGAAGTCTACTAATCCGCATTGGGCATGCGTGGTGGACTAACGCCCATAATCCCTCCTTGCGGGTAGGCCTGTGCCCTGCAGTGGGACGTATATAGGCTGATGATATGACATTAAACATACGCATTTTGAAAAATATTACGTGAATTTGGGGGGGGCCAAATCTCACGACATCTCACCAAAGGGGGAGTCGAAAAATCGCCAAACTCACCTCACGTAATTTATGGATGCACCCTTATGATAAGATCCCCTAAGCCTAATGGATTACGGTCAGTGGTCACTTCATATTAAGCGAAGCGACGACACCGACGTCTGAAGGAATTGACGTGTTAATTAATTCCAGATTGCCTGTTGAGTTGACCATATCTGGAATTTGTTCAAGTACAAACTGATTGGAATCCTTCAGGTTGAGCTTAAAGGCCTCCGCTCATTGCAGCGATATTATCGAGCGATATTATCGCTGCGATTTTGCGATAATTGTTCTCAGTACCTACATTTTGTATGGGGACGCGCGCGATCCTACACACTGCCGCGATATTCTATAATATCGCTGCGATTTTGCGATAATTGTTCTCAGTACATTTTGTATGGGGACGCGCTCACACACTGCCGCGATATTATCGCAACCTGACGCAATCTCTTTCTACTACATTCAGTGAAGGGCGCATGCGTGACGCGAATCGCGGAATAACTGCAGTGTGTAAGGTGTCGCGATATCGCTGTCGATAAAATCGCTCGATAATATCTCTGCAATGTGCGGAAGCCTTTACTAAAAATATTGCGTGCATTTGAAATCAAAGCCCAGCCCAACTGGGCAGTGTTTTGCCTTCTTATTCATCACTTCACCACCCTGTCTTATCCGAAGCATCAACGTAAAAAAAAAAAATTGAACTGTCTTCTATGGTCAAAATTACTTTTTTTCTTGTATCTCGCCTTTATAGCTTCATCTAAAATGACACTCTGTATAGTAGTGGGATTGCGGATTACCTTTGACCACATCTCACGCTCTTTCCACTATGTAAGGTTACATGTTATTTTACGTCTTGCTTTTCAGTCTCCGCCAACACTGAGTTTGGCAAATCTGCAATTGTCGTCTTTGCTGCGATAAACCGAGATTAATTCGCTTCTCTTTTGTAGAGAACAAAACACCGTAATAATTTCGCTGTTGGTTTCAGCTTAGCTAATCCGATCCGTTTACTGTTTTTCACTTCAGCTGTAAGATGATATTTTAGTTGGGTTTTTCTTCTCTGGGTTGCTGTTGCTGGGTTACTTTGGAGAATTGTAGAACTTTTCTAGAATCCTGATTCCTCCAGATAAATTCCATTAGGTACTTACCACAAATTACTTAGCTTCAAACAATTGAGCGGAGTGTCTTACAAATAGATATGTTCTATTAAGGGCCTGTTTCACCACTTTTGGATAAGTTCTTGTTAGCTTATCCGACAGCTCATTTAACATATTTTGTATGAAGAATATGTCAAATGAGCTGTCGGATAAACTAACAAGAACTTATTCGGAAGTGGTGAAACAGGCTCTAAGTAAGTTAATTTTGTTTTAAGTTTCATAGTGTTCTTATTTTTATGTTCGAATAGAAAAAAAAAAAAAAAAAAATTTAAAGAGATCGTACGGTTACCTACGAAAAACATTTCGAAGGATAATAATGAGTATTTCATATGTGTGTAATCTAAGAAAAGGTTAGATTTAGCATGGAAGTATCAAGTGGTGATACACCACAGAATACAAGTGTCTGCAAAAATTAAAAATGAAGGAATAATTATTAATTACTTTTCAAAACTTTTTTTTAGCGTTGTTGGTTTGTTAATTTGTAACTAAACGTCAAATTTTTACATAATACAATACTCTTAGGGCCTGTTTCACCACTTCTGGGTAAGTTCTTGTTAGCTTATCCGACAGATAGGTTGAGATATTTTGTATGAAATTATGTCAAAATATCTGTCGGATAAGCTAACAAGAACGTATTCAGAAGTGGTGAAACAGGCCCTTAGGTAAATAAAAAACAATAAAGAAAAACTTACACTAAGGGCCTGTTTCACCACTTCTGGGTAAGTTCTTGTTAGCTTATCCGACAAATAGGTTGAGATACTTTGTATGAAATTATGTCAAAATATCTGTCGGATAAGCTAACAAGAACTTATTCAGAAGCGGTGAAACAGGCCCTAAGTATTATAACAAAACTGGTCGAAAAGTCTTCTTATTTAAGGTAATTCTTTGTAATTCCTATAAACAGAAGCGATACTCAAATTGCCTGCATTCAATGGGTACGTTCATTCATACGTTAAGCTATCGTTAGTAAACTTTCGTTTACCCTCAATCTTTAGATAAATTAAAACCTATTTTAGTTCTCAAAGGCTCTGATCAGTGGAAAACTGTATTAAAAATAAACTTCGTGTCGAATCGATAACTTTTCAACGCCAATGTATTATTAGAGTTTCTTCGAACGCTACAAGCTGCATCCCGGCAATCTTTCGGGAATTCGAGTCGGTTCGAAACTCGGAACGGAAACAAGTTGGGAACTAAAGTGGCGGTATTCAGCCAATTACTGTCAATGGCAGACTGTCACGGCTGGGCTGACGTATGTGATAGGCTGACAGCTGTCAGTGTCATCCAGCGGGATGCTGAATGCATGAATTTAGCCTTGGAAATGTGGATGAGTAATACATGAGCTACACTTTATATCGACAATATTGCCAAATAAGTCGGCGTGGTGAAATATAACTCCCTCTTACTCTTATTTGACGGAGATGACAGTCTTTAACACAACCATTTTGTGTTCCAAAATACAAATAAAACAACTATTAAATTTTAGTCAACAATTTGAAATGTAGGCCACCACACCATTATAATCTTGTCACTTTAATTACATTCGACCAAACGCGAGTAAATTTTATTCTTAGATTAAGTCGCGCCGGTTACTATAGAGTAAACAGATTTTGCGTTTTACCAACCCTTGGCGCGCCCTGGTTTCTGCCTACCCTACTGGGAAAGACGCGTGACGTTATACAAGGTGTTTCATAAGTAAAAATAAATTTTTAAAACTCTTGTTCAGATATTATAGATCATTTAAGGGGGTGGTTTAGACCATCAAACTGAACAACTTTCACTATGGGACCAATATCGAAATCGCAAAAAAAAAATTATGTTCTATACTCTAATTAATCGACTAGTTAGGTAATAAAATATGTATGGGATATCAGATTTTTTTTTCGCGATTTCGATGTTGGTCCCATATAGAAAGTGGTTCAGTTTGACGGTCTAAACAACCCCCTTAAGAGTTTTAAAAATTTATTCTTACTTATGAAACACCCTGTACCCTGAAGGGTAGAAAAGACGGTCTTTGGCCTACAATGTGATTCCACAGGTTATGTGATTTTGTTTTGAGACTATTGCTTAGGTCCGGGTCAGTAGTACCATCGATTTGTACCATTGATGGTACTAGTGACACATATTTATGTCCCTAGTACCACTGACGGTACTAGTGACACTCGTCGTAACTTATTATTAATCTGTGCTCAGTGCTATTGCTGTCGTAACATTAATTCTATCAGGATTAGTCTTTAAGTAGGTAGTTAGTTACCTATAACTTCAGAAACGAGTCTAGAATGATTATCCCACGCCAATCATGAGTTCATGACAGTTTGGGGTCGTGCATGCAATACCATCTGTACCTATCTAGATTTATACTTCGTGATTATGTCATAGGTAGTTGACACAACAAAAAGTTATGATAATCTATAGGAACCTTCTTAGCATTATAATACAGGGTAAACTTTATATCACTGCGGATAACTTCAGCATATTGTATTCTACTCACTAAACTGAACAACTTTCACTATGGAGCCAACTTGGAAATCACGAAAAAATACAGATGTCCCATGCAAAACTGCAAACCTACTTGAGCCAAATTCTCTATAGGACCAACATCGAAATCGCGAATACAAGATCAGCTGTTCCATACAAAGCTGTAATTTAAATGATCCGCAGTGATATAAAATTTACCTGTATATGAACCACTATTTTCTAATTATAAAAAATGTTCAAGGGGTTTAAAAAACTGAACTAAAATAATTTCATTGGTAAGTAATTTTTTTTTTGACCTCCCATAGAAAATCAATCGGCTGATCCGCACTTTTGTATGAAGGTAATCAACGTTTTTTGGAAAACCAAAATTACGTTAAAATATGTTCCAAAGATACTTATTTGGAACATAGCCGAATAATAACATTCTTGTCTTAATTGTGTTCTCAGTTTATACCACAATAGTTTAACCCTCCTCTTAGTTGCGTAATTTATTACTGTAGTTACCTACGCGAATGTTGATCCCGACGTATTCTCACGCAACGTTGAACTGTTTAAGGCTATGTCACGACACGGGCGACGACGGGTTAAGCTTAGGAAATAAAAGAATGTACTATTTAGTGTTCCGTAGTCAAACAAGGAACCCTTGTACCACAGTATAAGAGAATCTATTACTACGTACAGCATGGACACTCCCTGCCTCTCCCACATACTTTTTAACTCACCCCCTCTGGTTACCTGACACCGCAATGAGGAGTTTTCTGACAGCTACTCAAACGTAGTTCATCATACTGGCGATAGATGTCGTTGACTAGAGAGGGGTCCGAAGACGAAAATTTTAGGATAAAAAGTAAACAAAAATGCGTGTCACTGAGTCAGACGCATCCGTTGTCGAAGTCTATGCTTATATTTTACTGCTTACTTAAAAATTTCTTACTATTTTATTTGTATTTTAGTATCAGCAAGGTCGCTCACCCCCAAGAAGTTTGGAATCCTCTATAGTGGAGCACAGACTGCCTAACAAGAGGGAAAACATGATAATACCATAGATTAATATGTATATGATAATACTCCTTGATGGTCGGTAATGATCGTTCTTCTCCGTAGTGGTTTTTAGTGACGTTAACTTTGTCTCTTTCTATTGTATGTCTAGGCATGACGTCACTCAATTGTCGTTCATGTAATTGTGACGTCATTGGAATAGAAAGGGACGCACGCAAATTGGAAATATCGACGACGTCGACGAACGTCAAATTTTCTTGTATCAATGCTTGTAAGGAGGAGTGCTATCCTTTATGATTTAGATCCATGCTCACCCCCCTGTCTCGGCTTTCTGAAAATCCCTCATTGACACGTTAGAATAAGTCTTAGGACGAAGGATAAAAACTGTTTTTGAATAGACGGATGTCAATGCGTTTTATCCGACTTCCGCCTTATTTTGACTTATTGCAGCCCCTAGGGCTGCGGAGTCTAGACTCCGTTTCGCATGTTCTGACGTCATCTTGTCAATTTCTGTTTTTTGTAGGCAGTGTCCGGGGTGTGCTTGTACTGTCGTTCATTCTGTCGGTCTGTCTAGAAAGACAGACAGAAGCATGCCCCGAATCAATTACTATCTTATTTTTTTCATCTATGAAGTAGCCTCTCGGTTATACTTTTGCATGTACTACCTATAGCTGTAGCGGAATTAGTGCCTGAAAAAAAACCTAACATAGGGAATCCTAACATGGGCATGTCCGACATTCTCTTGGCCCGTCGAGAATTACGCATTTTTGGTGCCACGTGATTCAAGGATCTCTTTGTGATACCTGTATACCTGCGTTAACCTGAACATTTTTCTCAGCTTCCACAAAGGTTGTGTTCTCATTGAAACAGGATCAAAGCCAAAGTCAAAGTCAACATAATTTATTCAATATAGGAGCTTGAAGCACACTTATTAAACGTAATTTTTTTTTTATTAAGCTACCACTGCGTCGGAATTTGTTGTCGCTGTAGAGAAGATGTGGCCAGAAACTCTACATTACTAAATAAATTCTTAAGCTAACGTTATGTATACAGTAATGCATAGTCCATTTAATTAAATAATTGATACTATACAGCTATAAGTCAGTGACACTCAGACCCAAGAATAGATCTCAAGTTTTATGCGTTAAGGTGAAGATACGATATTGTGTTTAGGTTTCCCTGACTCCAAATCACAGATTTTTGGATTCTTTGTCTCTTTTTGTTCGTTCCAGCAAAAACTACTGAACCTATTTTGATGATTAGACTAATAAACTGGTGTAAATATATAGATACACACGGCGACACATCAAGCTACTCAAAACCAAAATAAGCTGGCCTCGCGCAGGCAGAGTAATGTATAACGTCGCGCGGCCAGCTTATGTTTGTTTAGCGTAGCTTGATTTGTAGCCGTGTGTACATTGGTATATTCAGGTTTAAATTAATATCATTAGCATCCTTTTAAACTGTTTACCTATCAAACTGAACAACTTTTACTATAGGAGCAAACGAACGATCGCTACGAGAAGGAAGCTAGCCGGCAATCTAGTAATTAATAAATCAATACCAAGTCACGATTGCCTATATATTAACTAACTTTAAAGCCTCAAATCCTTGTCGAACATAAGTAAACATTTATTAACAAGACAGTGACAAAACTCTACTTAAGTTTAACTAACTGTTATCTTAAAACATAAGTAATTTGCTAAAACACGTAGTTTTCTCATGCGAAAATGTTGCTCGTTCGTGAAGTCTCTAGAATCAAGATGTTTTGGTTCTAACGTCTTAGGTGTTAAGATTTATATCAAGGTATTTCTTATGTGGTAAATGATGAAACCTTTGAGTCTGAGGTCTCACGGTGCGAATGCAAATTAACTTATCCAGTTAATCATCAGATTAACTGCAAAGGCTGGTTACTGATCTTAGGTAAGAGTTAAGAATACTTGGCTTACTTACAGTTTTGTATTACACTGAAAAAATGTTTTGTTACATGGGTTATTCCTAATATACTGACACTTTTTTAAGGGGATGATCAGACCATCAAACTGAACAACTTTCTCCATGGAAGCAACATCGAAATCGTGAGAAAAAAAAAAATTTTAGTTTGATGGTCTGATCATCCCCTTTAAAAAGTATCAGCATATTGAGAAGGACCCTATATAACCAAACTTTAGTGACTTGCAAACTGTTTTGTAGCAGATAATCAACATTTTGACACAGATTATTTAATAGTTACTACCGTAACAGATACCGCATTCTCCCGACATCGCTCGATTTTCCAAATTTCAAACTTTGTGCTTACAGGTATCTAGTGTTTTAGTGGTATTACTTCTGAAGTTCAATAATTCATCAAAGAAACCGCATCGAAATCGGTCCACCCGTTTCAACACTATGGTGCACATTGGACACAGAGTACACAGAAATAGAGGCTTCAATATTATAACACCCTCTTTTTACGACGGCGACGAAGCGAGAGTAAACAAGAAATATTTTGTTAAAAAGAAAGTAGGTAATTACTTTCTTTCGCATTCAAATAAAAAGTCATCACGTAAGTAGAATTTCTAATTAGTACATTTCAATAGCCAATCAATTAGGTTAGGTACTAGATATATCCTAGGATACCTAGGTTTACCGTCACGACCTAGCTTTACCATATTAATTACTTTAGATACGTTCTCACGGTGTAACATCGTTCAAGATAAACTTTGTTTTAATCTGTTTAAGATAAATTTAACAGAGGCAATCAATTAGTTTAGTTGATAGTTTAAACCTATCATCTAGTTTCTTCCCACGATTTAGTTCGCAAGAAAAATAGTATAAATAAATAATAAACATAATCAAATTAAAGATTGAAAAAGTCGGGCGGCGAGCGGGATTCGAACCCACGACCTGCCTATCCGGGGCATGCTCTACTCTACTCCAACAGAGCTGTCGTCGCCCCGCAAGCCACGGCGAAATTTTCAATCTATATTTTATCGTCTTAAAGGGACGTCAGCGCTATCTACCAGAGTAATTCTATTGGAATAAGGTGTGACATCTATATCGCATGAATCTAATTGCAACATTAGACGTGTGGGTCAGTAGTTTGTATGACTCTGGTAGATGGCGCTGACGTCCCTTTAAGACGATAAAATATAGATTGAAAATTTCGCCGGGGCGACGACAGCTCTGTTGGAGTAGAGCATGCCCCGGATAGGCAGGTCGTGGGTTCGAATCCCGCTCGCCGCCCGACTTTTTCAATCTTTAATTTGATTAAGCTAACATGGCATACATGTAAAATAGTAAAATTCTAATAAACATAATATCTTGGACACTGTCACACAGATTATCACTTTTAGTGATTAGGCTGCCTTTTGCCAATGACTCGGCTGCAATATTACTTTTTTTAGTTTTGGAGTCGGTTTTTTTTTGTAATCATTTCTCTATAGGTAATTCTTAATATTAGTCACACAGTTTAGATAAGGCAGTGGAAAATTTCATAATTATAGGTAGGTATCATTCAAACACGATTTTGAATTTCACGATAGCATAGTATACAGGGTGTAAGGAAAAGTATCATTAACCTTTAAACCACATACTCTAATGTAAAATGCTACCATAGTAAAAGTTGTTCATTTTGATGGGTGGAGTGGAGTATGTGGTTTAAAGTTTAATGATACTTTTCCTTACACTCTGTATAGTTCTAACGATAGTACAACTTTGTATCTGACCATTCCGAAAGGGATTATGATCCTCATTATCGGTTTATGTAGGTAAACGTATTTTTATTGATTTCCCATGATTAGAAAAAAGCAAGGACAATAGGCACAGCAGACTGCAACAGCCGTTAATTAAAGGCACATTGAGATAAATAATAAGAAAAAAAGAGGAAGAATTTTTACCTTGGATGAAACCAACGACTTACCAAAATTGAGTCTAATGGACTTTCGTCGTGAAATAACCGTAGACAAATATAATTATACCCGAGGTATATTATAATATTAGATACATCACATAAGTCAAAAAGAGCCAAGTAGCTCCTTAGAAAAAGTATAATATGTCTAGAATGAGCGCCTCACTGTTTCACCGTATAAAACAAAAGGGACCAAGTTTTATAGGTGCGTGAGGCGCCATACAAATTACGTATGTGTGCGTGTATATGTATAGGGTTTGTGAGCCAGTACTGGTTCCAATTGTTTTCGACGCTTTCGTATCTTCGACTGTCAATCTTGACATATAACTTTATCAAAGAGTAGCTCATTCTTCTGTCTTTCCTCTCTCTCTTCTCATCTTTTCGTGCCAATAACTCTAGTCTTCTCTTTTTGCGTAAAGGTTTGTCTTTGTTGTATATGGAGGAAAATTCGCTCGGCTTTTATAAGCGTGTATCAAATCGATTGATAAAAAACAAAAAACGTAGCAGGTGTTTTATAGGTGTTATATATAACCGTTACTGCAATGCAAGCTTCAAGAACCCGCACTAAAGAGGACAAGAGGTTGCTATTATATACCCATACTCCTCCACTACCACGGTGTTATTCATCATTCTTATAGTAGTCGAATAGGCGGTGCGTTCCGAATTACGCCGATATCGCTGTGAGCGCGATAAATGTCGTCCCGATTTGACGTGAGCGCGTCCACAATCGAAAACGTGACTTCATTCATGACGTCACTACCGACGCCATCTTGCAATAACAGTGCTCACGGTTCGCCGTTGGTCCAATAGATAAATTTGTTTAGTATGATTGACTAATCATCCCCTTCAAATATTGTGCATTAGTCAAGGGGGTCCGTAGAGATTTGTAGTACTTTATATGTTGTATGGTTTATACCATGTTTATCATGCACATTCTGCATCTTCCCTTTTTAGTTTTATCCGAGAGTTTTGCTCGATATTTTCAATTACCTAGCGGTTGAATGAAAATAGGTATTACAGATAGCAATAGGTTCCAACTCCAATGCTGAGGAAATTTATTACAGGTACGGTCAGGAAAAGAAGCCTATTTTATAGGCACATTAATTTTCTCGGGATTATGGTCTTGCGATTATGACTTGGACCGTATTTCTTTACAGTCTTTTCGCATTGTGGTATGAGCTACTAATAAGAGAATAAATATGGAAGAGTAACTCTAAACAAAATCGAAATCATTTTTGGCACCCAATGAAAAATGACATTATGTATGAGTTTTAACGGCTAGTTGCAATTTTTAAAGAACAAATTTAGAACGCGTTGCCATTTTTTTGGTGCCACTTTTTGAGCTTCATTTACACTTCTATACATTCTCTTATTCGTAGGGTATGAGTCTCCGCCTCCGGTTTCTGTTATTTTTCAGAGTGGCCAGAAGCTTTGTTACAACGTTAAACTCAACTACAACTAAAAGCGGCAGTTGAAGTTAATTTCACGTTAGATAAATTTAAAATAGCGGTAATTTTTTTTTACCTTTCCGAAACTTTCAGGGGTGGTTCAGACCATCTAACTGAACAACTTTTATTATGGGACCAAACCTGAAATCGCAAATAAAATCGTCTGTCTCATACATCTGAGTCTAGTAGGCATTGCATTGCAGTTTAGTATGGAACAAATGATTTTTGCGACAAATAATAAAAGTTGTTAAGTTTGATGGGCTGAGTACCTATGTGGTTTAAAGGTTAATTGGTGTGGTGTGGCGGTGGACTAACGCCCATACCCCCTCCCTGAGGGTAGGCCTGTGCCCTGCAATGGGACGTATGGGATTGATGATGATGATGATACTTTTCCTTCCACAAAAAGCAAAGCAATCAATGTTCCCTGAAGTAATGCTGTATTTGTTAAATCGAAAAATATACGGTCAGGTGTAGGGTCGGATGCAGTGATAAGTCAATAGATGGCTTAAACGACTTCTGCTGACTGTACTGTCTTTACCTATATGCGCCTGTGCAATGTGCATCTAAATTTAATCACGAACTCGACAAGATGAAATGAAGATATGTAACTCCATCCAATAAACTAGTTCAGATTCGTTTGAGTTACGTAACTTAGCTAATCTGACTTGACTTCATATTACCTTATAGGATTCATCAATAAGTGCATCTTCCCGGCGGGACTAGAATTGATTTCTTCGACATTGACACACACATCTGGAGAAAGTTAGTAATTGGCGGTTCTGTGTTCGGTTAGTAAAATGAAATATTTTTGTGAAAATACATTAGGAAACTCATGCCCAAAATTATAATAAATTCCAACACTAAATAAATAATAATTCCTATACAATTAACCATTCTCATGTGAACCCCTTTAGCCGCCAAGCAATTTTTGTACGAGTTCCTAGAAGCAACTAAAAGAAACATCTATACCTACTTAGTTCTGAAGATTTTACGATTATTCCGTCACTGTACTTTAGATTTGTTAGATGTGAACAATATATTCACCTGTTTTACTCTAGTCGAATTCTAGGCAAGAAGTCTAAAATCAACTGGTGGTTCAACCGGCGTGACGCACACTTCATCAGGTATTACGTCCGGTCTTGATACTATCTGTATCAGCTGTTATACAACTGGTATACTTGTTTATAAAACGTCCGATCTGTCGGACAACTGATCTCATTGATATCGCTGTCTGTATACTGTAATCAAACAGGACACCTGTTCAATGTTGTCCGATTAATCGTAAGATTGCTGGGATAAATCGTAAACACCCTGTCAAATGAAATAGTCAGGTTTCGTTCGCGTAGTGTAGTCGATATTCATTTCTAGGGCTACTGAAAATGTTTTTTTTTTATTCGTTATTTTTGCTTCAAAAGGGGCTTGCAAGCAAATATACACCAAAAGTCAAAACGTAATAACGTCTGTGGACGAGATTGGATGGTGTGCACCTGTGTGTGTGCGTTGTATTGTTATAGGCTGGAACAACACATTAAAACATGGCCCAAGCTTTATCGAATTTTTGAGCTTTGCGCTTCAAGGACGATGAACTATAATGCGCCTTATGTCAATTCGCGACGGGCTGTATCGCATGCGATACGCGGCTGTTCTTCAATGAATATCCTCCCCCGTAAATCTGGATCTGGCTTGGCTTCCGAAAACTCAAAGGGGTGAAAGTACCCATCAATATAAACAACTTTACTATGGGTACAAATAAGAGATCTCAATTTATATATTATTGGGTATTGATGGGTACTATCACCCTTTTGATTTTTCGGAAGTGGTGCCCTGGACTGCCTTTGAACGATTCGGCCAATCGTCTTTTTGACCTTTTAAATTTTGATGTTTAAACTTTTGGCCTTAGGTACTTTTGGCATTTTGATCGTAGTGGCTTTCTGATATGTAAGTGAGTTCACACACGATGACGCACGCATGATGATGGAGCGGCAGATGTCAGTCCATAGAACCACACTCGGTGCGTCAATGCGTCACCGTGTGTGCTTCTACGTGCGGTTTCATACAACTCCTTGCTTCACAAATCACGGACTGACGTTTGCTGCTCCGTCATCAGTGTGTCATCGTGTGTGAACGCACTAACCGGTGCCCTTACACCCTGTATGTATGCTTAGATATAAAAGCTGAACAGCCTTAGGAGATGCCATGACCACATGCCAGATAGGAAATAGTGCACCATCCAACTTTCGTAAAACTTATAGCAAACTAAATCAAGAGAAGAGAAGCACTTAATAAAAACTTTATCCAGACCTCAGCGTTTCATATGGGTTATGCTTGTTTTCCCTTAGTTTCCTAAGCAGTAAAAACAAAAGTTTTTCTTTTGGTGGCTATTCTACTGGGGGAAGAACCGGCTTACTTTCTTATCCCCATTGCAAGTTTGTGTGTTAATGGACATTTAATTTTAGGAAAGGTACCAACATTAGAAAACGATGTCATACAAAGCCTATGAGTACTATACAGGGTATAACAAACACTACACCCTAAGTAATACTTAAGGGGGTTAAGGGGTAAGGTAAGGGTCAGACCTTCGAAATCGCGAAAAAAAAAATCTGCTGTTCCATGCAAAACTGTGGAAAGAAGAAGAAGAAGTGTGAAGTGTGTGAAGAAATTTACATATTTTTCTTCCCTATTTGAAAAATTACGTCCACGCCACTTGCCTTTGTCATTTTTTCATGATGATTTTTTTAATCATTCATCACGTCATCGTCATCAGAAAAGAGTAAGGATAGCTTTAAGTATTTCATTCATTCATCATCAGAAATGTTCAAGGGAACGACGGCCTTAAATTCCTAGATTTTCCGAAACATCGAAGATAATAAACAAATTGGAATGATGAGTAAAAAGAAATACGTGTTTGTTATTTTTTATATTTGTATTAATACAATAAAAACGCGATTGAAAATATATGTCCTTACATCAGCGGCAGAACAGAAAGAATCATTAAAAAATATCTTCACAATGGTATTACTTTGGTGGCTCTAGCCGTGGTGGTCCAGTGGCGAGTAACCTTACCTGCCGTGCAGGAGGCGGTGGTTCGATCCCCGTCCATGCCGACTCGTACCAATTAGTTTTTCGGAATTAATGTACGTTTTGTAACACCACTGGCTTTTCGGTGAAGGAAAACATCGTGAGGAAACCTGCATGCTTCAATTTCGAGGCATGTATTGTACCCACTGTCCATTACAAGTGGCGACGGGCTCACCCCCCGTCATACTGGACAGAATTTCGGTACTAATGGTGAAACGTGGATGTTCTGAGGTTTCAGAATATCTCTGACTACCCCCTCGGGGCATATAGTCGTGAGCATATGCTATGCTATAACTTTGAATACCTAAACATGAATTTGAATTTGCAGCATCTCTTTTACGTCTACTATACTTTCAGAACACTACTGCTAACTATCACTGTCTAACAACAAGCCAGCATCCATGACAATAGAAGCTCTCGTCCCAAGCATTTTTACAGCGGCCATTCGCAGGCACTACAGTTTCCCCGGCATTCGTTTAGCAACAGGTCTATGAAGATCCACTCCGAAGAGATAAGGAGTCTGGCCCTACCGTTGGTTTATGAATTATTTAAAGCATCGCCTTTAAGATGTGAGTGCTCGTTTGTTATATTTTACATTAGGTACCCTGTTTTGACCTTTGTAAGTACTTACCTAGTAGATGATGGCCCAGGTATCTTTGCGTAAAATACGTTGTGGTTACTTGTGAACATTTATGTCCAACAGAGCGTTTTCCGTTGCAAGGTCGTCACTCAAAATCCAAACTTCACCAATGGGGTGGGGTGTGCGTAGTAGAATTTTCGCCTATAAATGTTGTTCTGCGCAGTCAAGATTTTTGCCAAGTTGTTCGCCGGCCATTATACTTACATAGGTATTTATTTACAATTTATTACATTTATTTATCGATTGTCAAATAGTACAATTCCGACCTATCTCAACTTGCTGTTTCATCGGGCTATATTCCTGTTTTTAGTACTTATTCTCTCTGGTCTCTGACTCTGTTTTAAATCTTCTCATTCCCGGTTGAATCGCGCAAAGAAATTCCAAGCATACACTGTAGCTCGTTGAAAGAATGGGTTTTGTTGTTGTTTAGGAAACACATAAGTTTTGCACAACCTGACGCGCAAATAGCAAATATTTTCAACCCGTGTCTTTAAGAACTTTGAAAACGACTATAGAATGAGAATCTCTCCAGTAGTAGGGCTTTAGTGTACGTGTAAAACGGAGTCGTGATTTCAATTCCAAACGGAATAAGTAGTTACGTATTAAGTAGTTACGCTAAAAATAACACTGTTTTAGAACTATTTCGTGAAGCATTGTCGTGACTTGCGCTACAGTTGGATTGATGGTACGTCACTTGAGAGGTAGACAGAGATAATAATACGACACGAAATTCCAAAAGATAGCCTTGCTAAACGGAACTTTATCATCATCATCATCACCCACTGCAGGGTACATGCCTACCATCCTACCCTCAGAGGGGCTGTTTAGGCATCAGTCCATCACAAATGCCTAATGCTGATTGGGGGAGTAAATTAATTTATACGCATCAGAATTTCTGTTTCTTAATTTTCAAAACAACAAAACATTGAAAATTCAGAAACAGAAATTCTGGACAAACTACGCAAATAATATAATAATGTATATAACGTCGTGCGGCCAGCTTACCTAATTTAGTTTTGCGTAGCTTGATGTGTCGCCGTGACGCCGGAAAAACGTATTGACAGGTACATGGCATTTCGTCCGTGCGGATTCGAACCCGGGCCTCTGCCCGGACATTTGATCTCCGCAATTGCGTGAACCATTTCGTCCCAATGTCAACTCTATTACAATGAAGTTCGGACCGAAACGGTAGCAATATATCGAAAATACAGTACAGGGCCGGACGCTCATGATTGTGTGCTGTCCATACATCTCCGCAACTCACCACCGACGTTCTGTACTGTCTCTACCTACCTACATACTTTAAGGTATTTTTCTGTTTGTGCACAAACTATAACTTTTATTTGATCTTCAATTTTAAAACTACGAATTTCTGCAACTATTTTCGTTCTACTAAGTAAATTTTATTGATCAACTTGTGCAGTTATTCTGATTTTAACTTCCAAACTTTGTTTTGTTACAGGTAATTGCTTTTCGAACTGAAGCCAAACAGGTATTTTATGTATAAGTCCTAAAGGTAATGTGGTAAGTAAACCTAAAGTTTATTTTACGTACTAAGGTAGTATCTAAAGTTTAGATGTCGTTTAGTAGGGTAAACAATTTTTTAAAGGGGTTTGAATGACACCCGATTGTTTTTTTTTATGGCGTCGCACAACGAAACTAATTGAATTAAGGGAATGAAGATGACTCTGACTGGAGTAATTTTTTTTTAAATTTTTTATGTCCAATTATCTCTATAACGTCACACTTTAAGACATTATGTTTAATGTCATTTTTTGTTTGTCTGTATGCCCCCAATACAACATGTGCGACGCGAAATATATCGGGGATATTTCAGACCCCATAATATAATAATTTACAAACCCCTTTATCACCAATGATAATATTAATTTTTATATTTTGATCAATATTTTTCGAAAATTGCTGCCCAATGACTGGCTTACATAGAGAATCTTTCTGAAGATCTCCGAGTACAGGCAGCGTATTTTTACCCGACTGCGACAGAAGGAGGGTTATATTTAATGTATTTCATCATAATTTTGACATAATTTTTATATTACTTTACCATCATGTTACGGCTGTATAGTGTCCAGTGCCAAGATAGGATAATCTGGGCCCCGATCGTGTTAATTTAAAACATCGAAGTTTAATCATAATCCAATTTCAGTTCTAATCACTTTACCATCCAATTACTTACTATTATATAGGTAATAGTTACTACTATGAATTCCGTATCGCGTTAAACTTGACTTACCTATTTACTATGTGACTGACAGATTTTAACGTCTGAACCATCCGTCAAAACGGCTCTAACGGCTGTCAAAAAGGATTAGCGCGATACCGATTGTGTTAAAATTGTGGATCGCACGCGGTCCAATCCAATCACGGTTCAGTGGAGATTTATGTAGCGCTATCGGTCTCCTGGGGCCCTAGACAAAGTGACATTCTATTGGCGTCGACGCTAGTAGAAACGGACAAAATGTATGGATTTGACATTAGCGATCGAAACATTTTGACGTTTGCGTTCGTCACCATACGACAAGTCCATACATTTTTTATGTTTTCTCGCTAATCGAAAGTACTTTGTCTAGGGGCCCTGAACACTTGTGGAATCACTCCGTCCGTCTGTGTCAGTCACAGACAATTTTGTTCTTTACTCTATTGTCGGAAAACTTTTTAGATTGCCTTCGACTCAAGTCTTGTTTTTGCCACGGACATAGAAGTTCCATTAAGGATCGAACAGATAACTTCTGATAGTAGACTGAAGACCTTAACCTTATTTTCTAAATTTTAAACAAAAAAACGTTACGTTTAGTGTTTAAAGTAATACATAACATAATTTAATGTTAGTGCGAATGAAAAAAATATTTTTAAAATATTATATTAAAAAAAAAACGTACTTACCTAAGAATCAAGAATAAGAAAGGCACACATATTATGTTTTAAATCATAAAAAGCGATGTCTTCTAGCAATCATTATTTTAATATAGAATTATTGTTAACCATGTTAATTAAGCGCGTTAATGAAGCGCTCGTTAGCGTAGTGGAGCTTCGGTATTGGAAACGATCATCGAAGTTAAGCAACGTCAGGTCCGGTCAGTCTTCGGATGTGTGACCGTTTAGTGGTATTTCATCTCGAGCGTTTCCGTGCTTCGGAAGGCACGTTAAGCATTTGGTCTCGGATAGTTGGTGTCAGATGGCATTGCAACTATTCGTTTAGCCAGGTCAGAGGCCCATTGGCGGCTTGAAAATTATCTGACAGCAAGGTGACCACTAACTTCAACCAACACGCACTGGGCCCGCGTGGTGGAGTATGGCCCACTCCCTCCCACCCTTATTCGTGAGAGGAGGCCTTTGCCCTGCAGTGGGATTCTACAGGCTATAACTTAACTTAACTTAATGTTAATTATAGTTAAACGTTTTTTCTCCATGTAGCATTAAAAAACTATTTTCTTCGCTATCATTATCATCACCCAAAAATATGTTTTCCTTTAGCTTTAAAAATCTACATTTTTTTAACTTTAAATTTAAATTCAGTAAACTAATTATTAAATACCATATCGCATGCTTACCACTATCTATAATAATAATATTATTGCTTTGGTCACGCGAATCTACAAAACTAATGCGAGTTCCTAGAGCCCCTAAATTCCATGTTATCTCTTGACCGAACTGTTAATACGAAGTTTAAGTATCGAAACAGTATATTTTAAATTAAATTAAAAATCATTTATTGTCTCAATATAGTTTTTCTTACAATCTAAGTAAAAAAAAAACCTACACAACTGAGACCTAACAGGGTCCAACTTAATATGCTGACACTTTCCTAAGGGGATGATCAGACCATAAAACTGAACTACTTTCTCTATGGGACCAACATCGAAATCGCGAAAAAAAAATCAGCTGTCCCATACATTTGGCTCAAGTAGGTTTTCAGTTTTGTATGGAGCATCTGATTTTTTTTTCGCGATTTCGATGTTGGTGCCATAGAGAAAGTTGTTGAGTTTGATGGTCTGATCATCCCCTTAAAAAAGTTTCAGCATATTAAGAAGGACCCTATATGTTTCACATGACTTTGTATGTTGGTGTAAACAGGTACTTACTTATTACAGTGACTGCAGTGACCACACACAATAGTTACAATCAGGAGTATTCCGGATACGATTTGGTATGCAAATTTTCTATCTATATTCATGAATTTCATGATACATGGATGAGTATATGTAAAGGCCAGAATACATTTCTCATTAGATATCCTTTCATTGATGTACCTACCTCCTACTTAGAGGTAGGTGTTTAAATTTTGAAGTGAAACTTCGTATGGGAGGGCTTTGAAATTCTGATACGCAACCTTTTGGTGTGACGGAAGTTCGAAAATAGGTAGAGAGTTGAAATTTTCACAGAATTTGTGTTATTTTGGATTAGCTAATGAACAATAAAAAAACGAAAAGTAAATAATTAAGGGGGGATCCCTATAGGGCTGAAAAATGTAGACAGAACAAAAGTAACAAAAAGAAAAAAAATGCGAGTGTGCTTTAGACCACACGACTAAAGTAAAACTACTACTTTTTGTATCATAAAAATATTTGTTCCTTACGGGATTCGAACCCGCGACCCTCGGCACAGCAGGCAGGTTCACTACAGACTGTGCTATTGGGCCGTCCACCAGCTTACTCCCCAAGTCAAGCGTGCGTAAAGAAGTTTTACTACAAAAACGACACAACATGGCTGTAACATGTTCAAATCAACAATATTCGAAATACTTACATAAATTCAAGACAATAATTCTTTTCGCGGTGGTCAGAAATTTTGATACTAAAACAACGTTCCAACATTTAGCATTTTCAAGGTTTCAGGGTGAAATGACGCATTTAGTGGCAACATAATATTATGTTGCTGTCTGGCCACCCCTGGCCCACTTATAAACATTAAATATTAGTATTTTCGCTATTTATTGACAATCAGTAACGAAGCCAAGCCTTTGTTAACCCATGAACGTCAGCCTGGCCTGACCTTTACACTACTACTAGACTAAGATCCCACTGCATTTTATTTACACCCATTTGTTTAGGCAATGATAAATATATCCTATAGGCGGTTTAAAAATTTTTTTTTTTTGTCGGGCTCACCCCCCGTCACACTGGACAGAGTTTCGGTACTACTGGTGAAACGTGGATGTTCTGAGATTTCAGAATATCTCTGACTACCCCCTCGGATAATATAGTCGTGAGCATATGCTTATGCTATTTTACTTTTTAAAGCTGTTTGAGCCGTCAAAACTTTATAATACACATAAAATATACAAGATTAATTAACATTTGATATAAAATTAAAGGTTTTACGGCTCAAACATTTTCAAGTACTTAGAAAAATAATCGCTCTAAAACGAACTCCTAAAATCACGGAGCTATCTTTATAATACTCATAACATATACAAGATTAATTAACATTTGACATAAAAATAAAGGTTTAACGGCTCATACATTTTCAAAGCACAAATAGTAAAATAATCGCTCTAAAAGGAAGTCTCAAAATCACGGAGCTATCTTGGACTTGGTGCGTCCACCAGTGGAAATATCATAAATTGAGTATCCTCAAAAATACGGACTATTTCAGTCCTATTTGAGTGCCGATTGCAAAAATGTTGTTCCTGTTCCTGTGAGGCAGAAAACTTCCAGTACAGACTACTGATCTACTCACTATGTAAATGCATGCGCTTTTTTGGAAATAAATGTTTATGTTTATGTTATCCTGTAAAACTTTACCAGAAGAGAGGAGATCTCATAACTTAAAGAATCATTAAAGCAGACAAATAATTTTGGAGTACTTCTTCTCCATTCACACTGGCATTTCTATTATCTCATAATATATAAGTTTTGCTTTAATTTGGTGTACCTACAGTTTATTGCCTTTACAAATTAGCGTATAAAAACAGGTGCACAATTTTTGCAACCGGGTCGTTGCTAAAGGCGTGAAGCTGGCAACACTGCTTAATTAAACCCTTAAAGTATGATTACTTCCCTGAAATAGTTATATATCATAATCGCCTAAACATGTGGGTGTAGAAAACTAGTAGCGGGATCTTGCAATATATTTAGTGTTTAAATGTCAAATTCACAAGTTTGACTCGTGGCGTGAGCTAGCGAGTGATGCAATGACCTTTGCGATGCTGGTGCGCAAGTGATGGGCGATTGTCTTGTCTATAATGCAGAACTGCTAGAAGATAGATTCAATGTTTAACTTTGTGGTTCTTCAATTACGCCGAAATTGGCTGCAGTTCTGGCGTTTGACTAAAGGCGTAAGTGTACCAGCTTTTTGATCAACCTGTATCACCCACACTGAGGATTGGTGGACTTCACAATATACGTCCAGAATTTCTTCTTCAGCGTATGCAGGTTTCCTCAAGAAAATTTTCTTCACCGTTTGAGAGTACCTAGTATTACGTATGTAAAAACTTAAAAGATCAGTCCTTGATCTGCCCAGGCGTACAGGGAATACTTCTTCATCAATTGGTGCCATCTTCTTATCATGGTCATAATTAGGGTTATTCGTATCCTGGAGACTGCATCAACTGAACTAGGAGGGGCGGTGGTGTTTTATACGAAAGCATTCTACACAGATTTTTAAGCCAGGAAGTCCTTCTTCTACCAAGCATCCAGTCCAGTAGTTATATAAAGGCCTTCTTTCTTCAGTTGTTTATAAAGGATCAGACTTTGTGGCATTCCACTATAATAGTGCATTAAAATAAATTACGTTCGTTCATTGCTCTTTTCGGTCGTGATTCGTGAGCATATCTTTTATCAACAATCATTCAATTTTACTCTGGAGATTGTTCTATTACCTTTGTGAAGAACTTCAGTGTTATATTTTGTAACTAATGTTTTCTAATTAGGTCACTGATAAGTCGATATTGGATTAAATCTATTAAGTTACTCAAGCATCGGAACGTAAATAAAAATTAGTGCCGTTTAAAGGGTCTTTAATTCTGCAACCGTCTTTTTTCGGGGCAAGCTTTGGTAACTAATGATCCAAAGTATCCAGATCCTCTCAACACAAAGGTACCTATTAAGAGGCTGACGACCATTTTCTGGAACTCAGGGTAAACATTTTTGCCGACCTCTCCTGGTGCATTCAGACATGGCTGGCCTACTTCAAAAGAGATCATTTATAATCTTTGTTAAAAAATTTAAACACGTTATTTCACGCCGAAACACTAGACATACTAAAAGCACTGATAATATAAAAGTACTAAAAGTGTACCTAGCTAGGACGAAACGCTTAAAAAGTTCGGTTAAAGCAAACTTTCCAGCGTCCCTGAAGCCCCCAAAAATGAATAAATAGGAACGTTGAAGTTTAAATTAAAGTAAATTGCTGTCATTTTGCTTGGTCTCTCTGACAACATACCCGGTCGTAATTATTATTGGGATGAGTAGGTGGATGAAACTCTACCATGGTTAAAGTGTAGGTACAGTTGTAGCAAGGTTCATTTTAAACATAATCTTTATATAGGGTCCTTCTTAATATGCTGACACTTTTTTAAGGGGATGATTAGACCATCAAACTGAACAACTTTCTCTATAGGAACAACATCGAAATCGCGAAAAAAAATCAGCCGGCCCATACATTTGGCTCAAGTTGGTTTCCAGTTTAGTATGGAACAGCAGATTTTTTTTTCGCGATTTCGATTATGGTTCCATAGAGAAAGTTGTTCAGTTTGATGGTCTGATCATCCCCTTAAAAAAGTGTCAGCATATTAAGTTGGACCCTGTATACAAAAAACGTTTTTTAAAATTCCGAAGCCTTAATTTTCTTTAAAACAAATTGTGTTAGTTATTTTATAAAAAAATTTTTACAATTTACGCATCATTTTGGTACATATTTGACAAAAATAAAAATGATTTCAAAGTAAAATCTAAACCTATAAACGTAGGTAGTGTTATACCTATATACTAGGTTTCGATGGTTCGATTGGTTCGAGGTGGTTTTAGAGACAAAACCATAGATTTCTGCAAGGTTTTAAGTGGGTTAAAAACGATGTCACATTTTGTATGGAGATTGGAGACTCCTAGCTTCGCAATCGTCTTAAAATAAGAGAGGGTGCCTAATTTTTTCATTATACTATAGTTACAAAACACTTTGGATTTCATAATTTATAATAGCATCGCGTGCATCATCCGCCATGTCTAACAACTAACACAAAGTGATGATAACTTCGTAATTATGGTTTTTTTAACTTAACCGAGTGAAAGTAAAGTCTGTGATAATGACTGTTATTTTGGAGGTAAATTATAGAATCGTCTGCTTTTTGATGTGACGATGAAAGGTCATTTTTGGTTGTACAATACTTTTACTGCTCTCAAATGTTGTAATGCAGACGTTTTGTCACAATTTTTTTACAAGTTTCTATTTCGCGAGTGTATGCATGACAAATGCCTTTCATTATTCAAGGTTTTCACGAAATTTTTATGACTTAAGATGCTTTAGAGATAATCTTTAACAATCTTTATTTTGGTGACTACAAAACGTCTGGACTGTTTTTGAAAAATGTCCGGCTTTTTGTCAGGACTTTTCAAATTTAAATGGTAACTCTACTCCCACTGGTAAGACATGAGCTAATGTTTACTTACTTATTACTTATCAAGTGATGATTTGATGACAATAAATCTCTATGTACTAACAAACTAAACTTAGCTATTAGCGTGGGCAGTAAGGTCTGATTTACAATGTCAGGCGTACAGTTATCAAAACAGTCGTAGGTATAACCGACTACTTTTAACAAACAATTTGATGCAGTACTTACGTGGAGCGTTGTATATGTATACAATCTATGATGCTGGGTCTATTGAAACCATTTCCTGGCTTCAGGACGTAGGTGGGCCTTTAATCGTCAGGTGTAGAGAATGATTGTGTGATTTGACGTTTATTGTTTGATTTATAAATCCTTTGGCCTCTAATGCTTTATGATATACACGGTGTAAGTCTAGACAGTTGCATTCGGTACTTTATAAAGGTCAATTCCAACTGAAAGAGCAGCGGCCGGCAGAGTTCCTGACAGTTCAATCAGCTATCCGTTCTGCCATATACCTCAACTTACATTTTATCTTATCTGAGCATAGGGTAAGTTCAAAATTCTAGGAAAATGCCGCGCGCTGCCGGCCGCTGCTCTTTCAGTGGGAATTGACCCTAAATCACAGTTTAATAATAAGTTAGCCTAAATGGTGATTGTACTCTACTCATGATACTTTCCCAAAAGAAATTGAAGATATAAAACTACCTCTAACTGATTTCAGAGAGGGTAAAGGATTTCAATTTTGTGACAATATTTTTATGCGGTAAGTTCAGATGTATAGATCGATCGAGCTCTTTTTTTTTTTTATCGATTTTGTGGCAGCGTCCAAAAATGTTCCATTTTTTTATGGCTTCGGATACTAGTATGTTAAGTCAGTAAAAAGTCAAAGCTTATGTAAACTATAGAGTATTCTAGTACAATACTTATGCCAGCATCGATTTTAGAGTACGATTGACCACCCTAATAGGAAGCTATACAGTGACGATTTACAAATACACGTGTCATACGCTAACATCACTGCACTTTAAAATGGCGCGATATAGTGACGTGCAGCCCGTACACTAGACGGCGCGTGACTATGTGAAAGACGGGCAATTACCTTGCTTTTTTGTTGCCATTTTGGTGCGCGGCAACGCATCTACATATAAAAACATCTTAGAAGCTACCTATCTTTTTACTCAAAAAACCTCTGCAAGAGAAACCTTGTCCCATAATCGCAGTAAATTTGATTAAACTGGCATGTTTCTACATAATTTTCTAAACGAAGTAAAGTATCCCTCATAATTAAAGTAAGGACATAATGTTATTAAGCAATTTTTCCTTGCGGCTTTAGGTCGTTTGTCGCAAGCCGGGCACGTAACGCTAATGAATACCGTTTTATCTTAGAAAGACCTTCCGCTATGAACATCGATCCATGCTTTTCTTTCTTTCTTACTATCGTGTGGGCAAGCCCTGGGCTGCGTTCAGAACCTTTGGGTGTGGTTGTTCTTCTCGCTTGCTCTTATGGGTAGAACGCTTTTCACCGAGCCTCGGAACGGCGTTCTGAACGCACCCCTGGTGTCAGAGTTTTTTCAGACCGCCTTACGGCCTCTCACGTGGTTTTATGCACATATTACCCCCAATAGATACCGCATGATGAAAATTTCGTACAAGCCCGAAGTCACCAGTTTTGGCGGTAGGTGCGGGTAGCGGGGCACGAAGTAATGCAACATGATTGGCCATTTTAAGGTCATACTCTTCATCATAGATGTGTGGTGCGCGTCGGCGGCCCTGTATGCGGTATCTATTGGAGGTGATCTGTGTTTTTATGTAACGACTACTACCACCAGATATAGAAGCCGGGACCAACGGCTTAACGTGCTATCTGAAGCACGGAATCATCTTTCTTTTCTGACAATCAGGCGATTCATCCTGCAATGTCCAACTGGGGAAATAACGCACAAAGTGACATATCACTAGGTGTCCCTCTTGGGAATTGAAACCACGACCTCCGTGTCCATAGCCCAATGCTCTTAACCATTAGAACACGGGCACCATAGTACGTTTGTATAGTGCGCGCTCCGAATTATATCCCCTTAATATTATCCAAAGTAGATTTTATTACTCGTGCAAGGTCTGTCCTAATAAACTTCCGATATAAAAAGGCGAAACAGCAGAAGCGATGTACAGTCAAGAGCACGTCAAGCTAGACACCTTGGACTTCGTACTGTTACGTACTTCGTATTGTCGTACTTATGGCGTACGTATTAAGAAACAATATCGCACTTCGATTGTCTAGCTTGATGTGCTCTTGACTGTACCAAAGCTGCATTACTTTAAGGTGCTAAGAAACCTATCGGAAATTCACAATTTTTTTTCGACTTTTCATACAAACGTTCGATCAGCTCTATGCATTTAGTACGGACAGTGAAATTTTTTTTATGCCAATTTCTAATAGGTCTCTTAAAGGAATGTTAAATGAAGGTACAAATGTTACAAACTGTTTACCCTAACACCCCTGTATAACGGATGCAGAAGTTCCAAAGTTGCGGAAGCAGAAGCGAGGTCTGTTGCAGCACTAAAAGGTATTTACAGAAACCGAACCCCTTTTGTTTAGCGTCACATCGTGTAAGCGGGTGCTGATTAATTCCTTTGTGAGTCCCTGTTTAGAGTTGAATAGATGTCTATATAGACAGGCAGGTATCCAACTGCCTACCCTTATGGGAAACAAAGACTTTCAAATGTTGGCTCAAACAATACGGAATACCATCTGATACAACGTTGGATGTAAATTGGTATAGTGTTGTGACCGGTCGATGTGAAATTGAATATAAACTAAGACCTTCGTCAAAGAGCTCACAGTATCGAAGGTCCTTCATAATATGCTGACACTTATTTAAGGGGATGATCAGACCAACATCAGACCAGACCAGACCTACATCGTTGTCTAGTTATCATAATACAAGTCCAGGCTAGATTCTGGAACTTTAAATGTGACTAGATAATTTGTGTGACACTGTCCAAGATATTTACTTTTTTTACTTTTTTTTTTTACATCGAAATCGCGAAAAAAATATCAGCTCTTCCATACAAAACTGCAAACCTACTCGAGCCAAATGTATGGGACAGCTTATTTTTTTTTTCGCGATTTTGATGTTGGTCCCATATTGAAAGTTGTTCAGTTTGATGGTCTGAACATCCCCTTAAAAAGGTTAGCATATTAAGAAGGACCCTGTATGAACCCATTACAATAATGGGAAAAAGAAGAAGAAATACAGTGCGGACATTCAAAGAATTCAAAATAATTTATTTAATCCACTGTGTAAGGAAAAGTATCATTAACCTTTAAACAGCCTTATCTACCCATCAAACTGAACATCTTTTACTATGGGGGCAAACCTGTCAGCGCAAAAAAAAAAATCTGCTGTTCCATACTAAACTGCAATACCTACTCGACTTAATAATAACGTTTGGAGCAGCAGATTTTTTTTTTCGCTGACAGATTTGCCCCCATTTTTTTAATTTTTATTATTGATGGGGTTGCTCTTGACCTCTATCTAGTCCTCAGGACAAAGATGGGGTCGAAGATGTAGCGAGCTTACCCAGAAGTGCACTGGCACTCCTGCACACTGACGGAACGCAGCAAGCTGCTTGGCGCCAGACTCCGGCAGGAGGGTGGTCGCGAGCCAGGCGGCTCCTTGCGGAGTCTACCACACCGCTGTGGGGGATCGTGCAGAGAAGATGCGGCCAGAAACTCTACAATTCGAATTTTGACCTTCTCGATGGTACAAGAGAAGGTCCTGTGCCGTCAGTAAGCAGTGGTATTTGTTTCGAGCCTGTTTGCATGAAGTGTCCAGGTTGTGCCATCGTATCTAATAATAAAATCGGCGATCATTTTAAGCAGGAATTCTGAAGGAGATTGTGTTATCCTGAAAATACGAAAAATCTCTTTTTAGATCGCCGTTTCTGGCACCTACCGAAAATGGAATCAAAATCAATATTAATCGTGAGAATCGCGCATACTTCCTGTGTCGAACGCTACAATAAAGTCGTCGAACATTAAAAGTAATATCTTTTTCTCTATTAAATGTCAGTTCTCGGTAAAAGCATGCATGCAGCGGAGCTTGAAGACTTTTAGTACCTATGTATAACGATCGTATACATGTCAAACGTACCTACACTATAATCACAGCATAATATCGTACTATGTTTGCTTTTAGATGCAATTAAAAGTTTCGCAGTGAGAGAGAGCGTCTGCAAACAGACCCCTTTATATGAACATGGACGCTTTTGACGACCCGGTTGGTGTGATGGTTACTACCCCGTACTGCTAAACTAGAGATCCTAGGTACGAAGTGAACATCCCGAAATTTATATGAAATTCACATACAGGGTGTAAGGAAAAGTATCATTAAACTTTAAACCACATACTCTACCAATCAAACTGACCAACTTTTAATATAGGAGCAAACTGACTGGAGCAAAAAAATATCTGCTGTTGCATACATTTGAGTCTACCTACTCGAGGTATTGGAGTTTAGTATGGAACAGCAGTAGAGTATGTGGTTTAATGGTATGTACCCGCTGGAAGGGAAAGAAACCGGCGAGGAAAGGACACAGGCGGAATCGGAGGATGAATTCCAAGAAGCAGAGTCCGGGACTGAGGAAAGTGGGAAAAAAATGTCTCTCTTGTGGTCACTAGACAGTCCTTGCGGAAACGTCCTTTGCCTAACTTTAAAAAGTTTTATTAGTTATTTTTATTGTATAGTTTAGATTTAGTTGCATAAATAGGGGTAGGAAATGATGTGTATAGGGTTTGCATGTGTGTGTGTGTGGCTGCGCCCACCTCGGTATCCTTACATCGAATAAAGTAGTGATCTCTAACCACCGGTTGTTTCAGTTGTGTCGGTTATATAACAATACTTTTCATTACGCTATGTATATCTAATGTACCTAGGTATCTAAATTTAAATAATACCCCTTTACCCAATATACTTAGTAGCGTATACTTTTACCAGACTTTGATGTACAGGCCAGGGTCTGATGATGCGCTTTGGGGTGGAGAATTTCATGCCTCAAAGCATTCTTTCTGTCACTCATTACATTACAGAAAATGATCAGCGATTTCATCGCAGTATTAAAAACTCAACTTTAAAATCTTGGGTCACCGATAAGTTTATTGGAAAATTTGTATTGAAAAATTCGCAATATCACCCACGCGTTTTCTTTATATACCCTGCACGTGTAGAAAAGAGAACGTGATATAGTTAGAATAGCTATGCCAGCGACTTCGTGCGCGCAGGACAAATACCTACGTATGACGTATTTTTAGAAACTTTAAATTCTTTCATCTGCTGATTGTGACTATTACGATTGCGATAAAATAAAACTATATGTTAGTCCATGTTCAGCCCTAAGATATTTTTATGTCAATCTATCTGAATAACGGGTTTTACGGGTTTTATTATGTAACTATCCGATTATATCGGTATCAAATATACAAGGTGTGACAGTTCTTGGGATGCTGCTATTAAATTAAATTAAAGATTGAAAAAGTCGGGCGGCGAGCGGGATTCGAACCCACGACCTGCCTACCCGGGGCATGCTCTACCCGCTGCCGCCGCTGCTCTGCTCTGCTCTCTTTGATTAAGCTAACATGGCATACATGTAAAAAAATAATAAATTCGATTGCTGCTATTAAGGTAATCAATTCCAGACATTTTTTTAAATATATTATCTGGGTTTGCTCTTGACCTCCTCAGTCTAGTCCTCAGGACAAAGATGGGGTCGAAGATGTAGCGAATGGATATGACGAACGGACAAATACAATATTTCTACTTAAAACTTGGCCAGGACAGTCATAATTTACACGTTAGGTACTGATTTTGCATTCCATGTAATAGGAAACCTACGCAATGGGCCTACTGATCAGTAATTTTTGAGCGATGCATTACAATATTACGGACAAAATAAGCAACACTACCAAAAATATCGAAATGACGAAAAACAATGTTTTTTTTGGTATCTTCAATTTAAGAATCATAAAGCAAAACGAAGAGGAGGCACATAGGCCCTGTAGTGGGCCCTGTGGTGGGCCCTGTAGTGGGTTAATAGGATACAGACTGATGATGACGATGAAATATTATGAAGTCAAGGGTTTCATTGAAACAGTTTTAAGATCAGAATTTTTTGATACACTATGTATAAAGCTACAAGAATACACCTGTCGCATTGCGACAACACTTTGTGTTACAAAAGTTATTCTTCAAAGTCACGTGTAGCAAGCCATTGTAGTACATATGTCTATGGCATAAGAGTCGGGTCAGAAGGCTCAGAATGTAGTAAAAAGTGAAAATGCAAGGATTCTTGAAGCGGAAATAATATGGAAGTGGGTTCTAAACTGAAATTAAACTGAGGGAAAAACACAATCTTAACAAATTGCTGGTGTTTGAGTACCTTTTTGCTTGGGATTGAGGAGGGGGGACTTCGCTGGTATTTTACATCTCTTAATATTTTGTTTGCTTGTGTGTATAATAACGAAATGTAAACATAGGTAAATGCGTTTCATAATTGGCGTGGTTTTAGACTACTACACTAAACAACTTTCAAACGCATTTAATTTTTCAGAAGACATTTAAGTTTTCATTCTATGGTTGTTCTTTTTTTCGCGATTGTATTGTTGATCCCATAGTGAAAAGTTGTTTTGCTTGATGGTATTTTTCTCACCTCCGGACGGAAAGCGCCAATTCTCGTCCCGCTGCGCTAAGCTAAAGAAGTTGTCGCTTTCCACCTCCTTCGAGGAGAAAAATAGTATACTAACCTCGGGCAGTAAATAAGAAAGCCTCAGATCACATGTTTGTTGACCTCGGCTTCGCCTCGGTTACAATTACATGACATCTGAGACCTTTCTTACTTTCCTGCCCTCGGTGTGTAATCTACTAAAACACCCCCTAAAATTTGTAATGCATTTACATTAAAGTATGCCGTTATATTAAAGTATACTGACTTTAATATACAGGGTGATAAAATCACTATTCTAATATCTGTCCTGGCATCGTAATACCTAAGTACCTAGGGTGGCAATACCGTCCCCAGATGGTCAGGATAGCCTCCTAAATCCAAATGGGTGGCCATGAAGTTTGAACCCGGGTCGTGGTTAGCATTCAGATAGAACATTTGACAATATTTATGTCTCTTGTTTGACCTTTATTCCTTTCCCCACTCATCTAACCGTAGAACTACCTAGCTAGTTTGTTTGAGTTTGATTAGCTTTTGCACGCGCATCGTCTGCGTTTCGCATTAGTGTATATACTTTTTCTGCGTTGACTTTAAAAAGACCGTTCAATCAGTTGATGCGTGATTGAGTCTAACATCCAATCATCTTCACAAAAATGACACATTTATGATATTTAGTAGGATAAGTCGGCAACTGTCGATTCCAGGACAGAAACCAAGAGCTAAATGTATGGGACAGCTGTTTTTTTTGCGATTTCGATGTTAGTAAAAGTTGTTCAGTTTGATGGTCTAACTAAACAACCCCCTTATAAGCTTTAAATGTTTATTTTTACTTTTGTAACACCGTATACTTAGATAAAATACTAAATAAGATTTAGTACCTAACTAGTTAACAATCTTATAAAACCAATAGGTTTTATAAGATTGTTAACTAGTTACTAAATTTCTGTCTGATTTATCAGGTCATAAATTTTCCGCATAATTTCGAAATGACCAAAATGTGCGGGCAATTAGCCAAAAATATAAAAAGGTTGCGTGGCCCAGTAGCGGTTAAAAACACGTACCTATTAAAGAGAGCACGTTACATAAACAATATGCGAGCTGAACATCGTACGTACTGTCAGCAAAGAGAATAAAGATTGCCAGATTTTTTTTTCTGCTGGTGTAAACTAGAATTCTCATAGCTTATACTAAAAGTTAGCCTTTAACAGCACGCTTGTGTTGGGCCTTTGTTTGTAACTAATGTGTACAGAGTACATTTTATATCACGGCGGATAACTTCAGCATGGTATTCTACTCATCAAACTGAACACCTTTCACTGCGGACGGAGACGACTTCGAAATCGCGAAAAAAAAAACAGCGGTCCCATTCAAAACTGCAGTACTACCTACCTACCTATCCGACTCAAATGTATAGGACAGCGGTTTTTTTTCGCGATTTCCAATTTGACTCCATAGTGAACGTTGTTCTGTTTGATGAGTAGAATACATACTGAAGTTATACGCAGTGATATAAAATTTACCATGTATTATCTATTTATTAAGTACCTAGTACAAAAACTAATAATAATGTTGTATAACTAACGTATTCGTCACGACAACGACACTCTATAAAACGTAATCGGCCCATAAATGAACATAAATAAATAAATAAATAAATAAATATCTTGGACAGTGTCACACAAATTATCTAGTCACATTTCAAGTTCCAGAATCTAGCCTGGACTTGTATTATGATGACTAGACAACGATATAGAATACATATATAGATACAAACATCCATGACTCGGGTCCAAATATTCATATTCGTCACACAAATATTTGTCCCTTACGGGATTCGAACCCGCGACCCCCGACACAGCAGGCAGGTTCACTACAGACTGTGCTGTCGGGCCGTCCAAAACAAAACATACAGAAACAAAGGTGTTAAACTTTTTGTTGTGCTTTGTTTGCTGGCCGTATTTGTTGTGGGTGTTTGAGGTTCGGTGGAAAAAGAAAATAAAACGCGTGGCCTCTAAACAGAGATGTTTGTAGCATCTGCCTGTTCTTTCCTTTGAGGGTAGGCTGTTATTAGAAGGCTGTGTCGCTTTTCTTACTCGTAAGGTTTGCACACACTGATTAGTTTTATTCATCCTTTTACATTTCATTTCATTTCAATGAAGTTTACTGTATCCGTAATCACTGTTGGTGTGACATACATACATACATGAACTAATAGTATATGACACACCGAGGGCTGGAAAGTAAGAAAGGTCTTTCGCTTCGGTCAACAAACATTTGTGATCTGAGGCATTCTTATTTACTGCCCGAGGTTAGTAGGTATACTTTTTTTGTCCTCGACGGAGGTGGAAAGCAGCAACTTCGCTACGGGACGAAAATTGACGCTTTCCGTCCGGAGGGGAGAAAAGACTGTAAAGTCTTCAGGGTTGTCATAAAAATTACTACGGCCATCTTTTTAAGAATGTAGTTGTAAAATGCTCATAATTAGCTATTTTTGCTCCAGGATGGCATGAAAATGTTGTCTCAATCTATCAAAATCAATCAAAGCAGCCCACATCAACCCCTGCTGAGTATATGCCTCCGTTTTATCAGACCATCTCACTGAACAACGTTCTCAATGAGACCAAAAAAGAAATCGCAAGAAAAAATCAGCTGTCCTATACAAGATTGCAAACCTACTCGACGTAAATGAACAGCAGATTTTTTTGCTATTTCGATGTTGTTCAGTTTGATGTTCTGATCATCCCCTAAAAACCGTCAGCCTATTAAGAAGGGTCCTGTATAATATCTAACCGTTTAACTCCATGCTCTTTCGGCACAAAACATTTAAATTAATTTACATGGCTGTTAGTAGAGTGACTAGTTTCAAAGTAGCAATTAACCCTACATGGAGTCGACCTTTGACAAGTCATACTGCCAGTTACGGAATATTGCATAACACGACCAACTTTACAAACTTACATTGGCCTTCCCAATTTGGCAGTGTTATACAATGCATATTATAAGAGGCTTACTTTGGGAACATTATAAGAAAGAGTACCTAAGTATCTAATATTACATACAGTACGGACATCCCTCCATGCCCCCTACCAATTTTAACCTCACCCCCTCTGGCAGGAAGCGTGGCGGAAAATGTATAGGTAGGCAATGATGTATGCTCTTCAAGTCAATTAAAATTAAAATGTTTTGACTGTTCGCAAAAAAAAAATAGTAAGGGTAAGAAAAAAAAAATGGAAGCTAAACTTTGTCATAATGTTCACAATAAGCACAATAGTTCTTTTGGAAAACGATTATCAGTTAGGAGAAAAAAATGTTTTAGCAGCCGTCTTCCAATCCACCGAAAAACTGTCCGATCTTACCCGATGCCTTAGCTTAGTCCATACTAGTCTTTAAAGTACTGAAGAGTCACTGCATCAGTTTCCTACCATTTTCCGTAAACACTGCACTTATAAATTAAGTTTAATTATGATTTTGAGGGCTGTCATTGCGGGCAGAAATGATAAACAAATAAAAAAAAAAAAAAAAAAACGTATAAGGTGACTGAAGGAGTCACGTTGCAGGGTTTGCCGCGAACACTTGTCTCTCGCGTGGTGTTCGCGCGGTTCGCGTTTCGGCCTGCCACGAGGCTCCATAATCCTTCTCAGTTGTTCTTACTCAAAAACAATCCTCGAGATTGGATAGATACTCCCTCAAAACACTTGACATTGGCCGAAATGCGGTGCTAACGCACAAGCAAGAAGTCCATTAATTATAAATAAAAAAAGGTGACTGAACAAGAGGTGAGTGGACGAGGATTGGCTGATAATGATGAGGTGACTAAGGGATAAAGTTTCTGCTGTGTTTTAGAGACAGAAATCATTACAAAGAAACCTTACAAAATGCTAAAAGCGCACGCCCTTGCCCGGCGCAGTGTACAGACAGCCTTTAACCAATCAAGAACTGAAAACTAGGTCATGTGACATTTTGATAACTGTTTTCGGTCTGGTTTAAATCTAGATTTTTAAAGGTCACACTGAGATTGGTTTCGCGTTGAGACTGGTATGAGCTTTGCTGAAATGCATAACGAATGTGATCCAGTTTGTTTGTTCTATTTGTTTTAGGCTGTATGAGTATGACCTCACATGATGAGTGATATTTTTTTTTATTGTTAATGTTGTATTAGTACTTATAGATGCAACTACTAAATAGTTGCCGTGTGGTTTTGTCATAACATATATGGACCGGTGCAGACTTAACATATTCTATTCTATATTTTAAAAAACTGGCCAAGTGCGTGTCGGGCCACGCGCAGGGTAGGGTTCCGTAGTTGCCCGTCACAATATACGAACTTAGAAGGGGGTTTTTGTTTTATACTACGGTTTGACGGCTAATAAAGTCTAAAAAGTACATTTTTTAAGTTGGTCGACTATTACTCGTTAACTTGTAAAGCTAACTTAGCGGTGATAGTTTTCCTTTTAATTTCATTATATACACTACTGCCATGAATTTTTTCACATATCTAGAAACAACCGTTTAGCTGGCAGAGGGGGGGGGGGGACACTCGACTCTAACAAAAATTAGCACCTTAAAGCTTAATATTTCGCTAACGGATCCCTAAATCGAAAAATGGTTTTCCCACACCCACCGTATTTCTGCATCTATAAGTACTAATACAACATTAAAAATTGCATCCCCACTTCACGGGTAGGGAAGGTACCCTAAAAAAAAATATTTTTCAAAATTTTATTTTACCACTTTTTCGGCGTGATTAATATGTGTACCCATGCCAAATTACAGCTTTCTAGTACTAAGCGTCTCTGAGCTAAGCCGCGGACAGACGGACGGACGGACGGACAGACGGACGGACATGGCGAAACTATAAGGGTTCCTTGTTGACTTCGGAACCCTAAAAATGGATGCCATCTTGGGTATGTGATGATTTTGCCAATGTCGAGTTTTTATAGCAAAAGTGCTTGACGTTGTACGGTTATATTGATATTTTGGTGACTTCAAGGGTTGTTCTTATAAAAGAACAATATCCTGAGCCACCACTGGAGTTCCACTGTGGACCGGGGATGGGGCAACCGACGCGCACGTGACCACCCAATAGCAGACCCACAGAGCAACTCAGACTTAACATAGTCTTTCTTAATAATATGCTGACAGTTTTTTCTGGGGATGATCAAACCGTCAAACTCATAAATGTTTCGCTATGGGATCATCATCGAAATCAAGGTTTGCAATTTTGTATGGGACAGCAGGTTCTGTCCCCTGGAAGGCCTTGATTGAAGGCTTAGCATAGCAGAAATTTTACATGCTAAGACAAATAAGACATTATTCAGTGTATGTTTATCATATTCATATACTTTATGCTCATGGTAATGGTGTATGTATGTAAGTATGTTTTCTATTAGATTTTAATATTTCTTTGTTCAAACAATAGCATAATTTTTTTTTAATATTCCTGTACTTACCTACCTAATTTTTTATTCAAATCTTTGCTCGTGGTCAATCATTTGTAACTGATATAAACACACATTATTATGCTGATGTGAATTATGTCCATGACGATGATAATGAACTAATGTATTGTAGGACCAAGTCCATTAATATTTAAATGAGACGCAAATCGCTAAGTTACGCTTTCAAATCTGTGAAAAAATCAATTCGTTCCAAATGTCGTTCTTGCGTGAAACGGGTGTAAACAAGAAAGATTTACGACTGTTATATAGTGTTCTTTTTCAAAAAAATTTTTTTAATACACACTTAGTTATACTAGTACCTAGTGTAATACTGCAATCGCTTATTAGAGTGAATCCTCCATTAAATCTCTTGCTGCTTTTCTATTATATTTTTATTTAATGGCGTTTCCTTGTTAGATTTCGCCAGTGTCAAGTGTTGAGGATATATTTATTAGATATTGTACGGTAATAGGATATGGCGATCTCAAAGCCCCGTTTTTAAACAAAAACAAACACTCGAAACCGCCATAAAACGGCGGAGCCACGTGGCTGTCAAAATCGCAAGCCGACGACACGTCCACTTGTTTCAAATGTTTGTAATATTATAATTTTTAATATAAATATGAGTACCTAGAAGCGCCTTTTTTTGTTTATTTTCCTCATAGAGGGGAATGAAAAGTAGATTGTATCACTCGACCGCAAAATTATTTTTTCCTCGGGCGGCATACTTTGAATGCCTCGCTGCGCTCAGGATTCTACTTTATTCAAAATAGCGCCCTCGCCTTAAAAATATTATTTTACGCCCTTGTGATACATCTACTATTTTACATAAGAATGAGAGAGGAATTTAAATATCGATGTTCGAAAAGTGCCCATACTTTTAAAGAATTCAGCAGTCGTTACCAACGATTCACCTCTCTCAAGAACAGTAAAAAGGAATCGACCTGTAAATTGCTGACAAACGAGACAAAAAAGCTCGTTAGAGAAAAGGGTCCAATTTGAGATAATCGTAAATTCACTTCGCACATTCTTCGACAAGGGTGTGATATCTATTTATATTTGTGCTTACCTACTGAAAATACAGAATTTAACATTTTTACAGTGTATTTTTACTGTATTGTAGGTTTTGTTATTTGATTTTTAAGTTAAAATTATGTTTTTTTTACATTTCAGGTAAAGGAATGTGGAGACTGAATTAAAAAGTGTAGATCGATTTAGAAAACCAATGGTAAGGCTTATTAATGTTATGTTGCATAAATACCTACCAGATATTCATGCGTTAATTCAACACCGAAAATTTAACCTATGCCATAAGAATGAGAACAACCTAATAGGTATACTTAATCTACGTTAAGTATTTTGTTTCATTGTTATGAAAGTGTTTTTTTCTTTTTGCATGCATTCTGTAGTTACTCTTATTAGATCAGGATCCTGGCAAGATTTGAATTTTGCACCCCAAACTTTTTTTTCAAGGATAGAAACAACACAATAACTTTGAAATGTTGGTTTTGTGACTCCATACAAGCATAGAGATTTGTTTCTGGATTGTTTCTACAAAATTTCATTCATTTTAATTGGTTAGTTTTGAAAATATCACCATGGTATGTTTGTATGGAGCGCGCTACGAATGATATCCCCGGATGATTGTACTCATAATACTGAACAACTTTCCATAAGAAGTCAATAGAAAATTCGCACAAAATGTGTTTGACTTCCCATACTAAATTCAATCAGCTGATCGAACGATTGTATAAAAAGTCAAAATTTTTTTGCGACTTTCCTATAGGTTTCTTTGGGAAAGTTTTTCAGCATCATGGGTACAATCACCACTTAAAGTAATGCAACTGTTTACCTTAACACCTTTTATATTTATGAACATCGTCGCAAAGTCATAATAATTTACGGACCTAAAAAACTTCAGGATTTACTTTTCGTTTTTCTTGTTCTCAGAAAAAAGTGACGGAAAAGCGGCGCGCTAAGCATTATTATTTATGGTTTTATCGTAGGTACGTACATAGGTAGGTACGGCTAAAATGGGGGTAACTTACTCTTATTATTATTGTTTAATAGCGAAGGAAGGGATTAGGCAGTTTTCTTTTATAGC
Source organism: Agonopterix heracliana (assembly GCA_963693445.1). Classification (NCBI taxonomy): domain Eukaryota; kingdom Metazoa; phylum Arthropoda; class Insecta; order Lepidoptera; family Depressariidae; genus Agonopterix; species Agonopterix heracliana. Next base: position 19,574,548 of record OY856308.1, on the reverse strand, counting down.
TTAAGGCAGAATTTTCTTTTTATTAATGTATTCCGGGCCAGTGCAAGGGTCGGTATGGATTTCCTGTCAGCCGAGTATCTGGGGTGGAACAGAAATATAATATTTATTGTAATACCACAGAGTACCTACTTACTTTATGTAATAGTACAAAAGATCTGGGTAAGGATCCTCGCGCCACTCGCGTTTAAGGCTCTCTTATTCAAGTGAAAGCGTCTCTTTCTTGCAAGCAGAAGTTTGCAATTAGCCATCCCGCTCCAATTGAAAGCAGGATCGCAAAAAAACGTGTTTTTCGTCAATATCTTTGCAATCGTCAATATATTAGAAATATTTAATGTATTTAGTTAAGTACAAGAATAAAAAGTTAAATATCAGCAGTTTAATCATAGTATTGAAAAAACATAACAGAAAAGGGGTAACTTTGGGATTTTTTTCTATCTAGTAAACTTAATCTAATCGTGTAATTGAGAACAGTCGCCCATCCGCCCGATCCTTAAATAGGACATAATTTAATTTCAGACTTTAAAACACATTTTAAAACACTTTCGTTCGTGTTCAAAAAACGGTCTCGACGGGATAACAGCGTCTTAAGTATTAACCGAGTGCCATACGAGTATTAATTATACTGTGGCATTAGAATACTTTCTTGTATGCTATAGGTACACACGGAGACACATCAAGCTACGCAAAACCAAAGTAAGCTGGCCGCGCGTAGGTAGAGTAATGTATAACGTCGCGCGGTCAGCTTATGTTTGTTTTGCGTAGCTTAATGTGTCGCCGTGTGTACATGAAATAATTTGTATTTGTTGTTTATTTTTTTATTATAATACACCCTGTATAAAAACAATACATTTCACTTTTGTTTTATGTTTGTATGTCACATTTTGCAATGAATCTTAAATAACGAGATAATTATTTGAAAGTAACATTTGTGTCTACATCAAAAGGCACTAAAGCGCTTGTCGCTTACAACGTTTTTCCGCGAATCAGTATTGTGTTAACGGCGGTTAGGTTATTAAGGACGTAAGCGACAAGTAACACACGGAACCGTTTTACGTGTAAGTAATTGACACATTTACATTTGTCATTTTGTAATGGATCGATTACGTGTAGCGACATAAGTCAAACTGTCGTTCGATAATATTCAGTTTAGCAATTAACCTCAAATAACATATCACTTTTCACTTTAATGATTATGATTAAGTACCTATACGGGGTGTTACAAAACACCTTAGGCGCGATTCGACCAAACGCGAGTAAATTTTATTCTTAGATTATGTCGCCGGTTACTCTAGAGTAAACTGATTTTGCGTTTTACCAACCCTAATCTATGAATAAATTTTATACGGCGAATTTTGACGGTGTCAAATGTCAATGTCACATAATTTAAAAAATAAAAATAAAAAAAGAAACCTATCAAATTAAAACTGTATTATCTCACATTGCAATAAGTACGGATACAACGACCTCTTTCTTTAGGTGGATTAAACATTCGTTCTTTTAGTACTGGTTTATTATGGTAGAAGACAAATGAAGTTATTTCGAAGTAAACACCAAGACTAAAATTGTTCCTTGTATAGTTACTCTTCTATAAATCTAAGTTTGGTCGAATCCGGTCTTAGTAATATTAAAAGGGCATATTTAAAGGGTTTAGGCTCTCAAAATGAACATGTTTAAGGACTCACGCACACAAACAGAACTAAATTTTTATAAGTGCAAGGTGCTGGCATAGCATAAGAAAGAGTATTTATTACTAAATACTGTATGGACACCCCTTCCTCCCACAAACTGTTTACCCCACTCCTCTATTTGCCCTCTGGCTACCTCGGCAGTTACATGCAAAGTACGATTTTCGCATGTACTGACGTCATGACGTCATCTTGTCAAAATCAGTTTTTTGTAGGCAGTGTCCAGTCTATTAGCGTAAGCGAAAAAAATCGTCTATGGTGCTGGTTAGATTCCTCTGACGCTTGCTGACTGTACTCTGCCCCGCATAGGCCCTTTGAGGGACAAGTTGTGGACTTTAGAGGACATTTTTTATGATAGTTGTAAGCATAAGCCTTAGATTATCAAGATAGACAGTCAAAGCTACGAAAGCGTCGAAAAAAATAGGAGTACTGGTTCCAAAACCAACATATACACGCACACATACATAATTTGTATGGCGCCTCACGCACACCAACCTAAGAAAGTTAGCCCCTTTTGTTTTATACGGAACAAGTGTGAGGCTCATTCTAGACATATACTTTTTCTAAGGCATAAGCATATGCTCGCGACTATATTCCCCAGGGGTTGTTAGTCAGAGATATTCTGAAAACTCAGAACAATCCACATTTCACTAGTAGTACTGAAACTCGCAATTGTTTAAATACTATGTTACTTATACAGGGTGTAAGGTAGGTAGGTAGGTGTAAGGTAAAGTATCATTAACCTTTAAACTCTACCCATCAAACTGAACACAACTTTTACTATGGGAACAAAACCTGACAGAACAAATAAAATCGTCTGTTCCCATTGACTTACACTCTAGCGATAGACAGGCCCTTTCATAGAAGCAACATGTTCCACTTGAAAGCGGTGCCCGCATTGATGTTCCCGAGTTCACTTCGTCACAATGGCAATGACAGGCCACAATGTGTCATTTTGTGATGATTTGTGTGACATGTTGTTTGTTTGAACGAGCTTGTCTACTAGAGTATATGTCAGTGTCTGTTCCATACTAAATGCAGCGCCTACTCGACTCAAATGTATGAGACAGCAGATTTTTTATGTTCTGACCTCTTTGCTCCCATAGTAAAAGTTGTTCAGTTTGATGGGTATGTGGTTTAAAGGTTAATTATACTTTTCTGTACACCTGTATTATGTACATATTTTAGTTGTCTCGATTTAGGTGAATAAATTCGGGGCAAGTGGTAGGTAATGGTAGGCAACTGTGCCTGTCTAAAGCTGAACTCGCTTCGTTAATAGTTGAATAATTAAATTACTCCTGTCTACTGAAACTCGAAACTATGTTATTATGCGTACCGCGTTACATAGATCATATCATGGACTCACTATTCATTATTATAGAATTTGATAAGTTTGTAATAAAATTATTTCAGAATAAAATCTTTATAGGTGTAAAATTAAATGCGTTACATACTTAAGGGGGTGCTTCAGTTCAAACCATCAAACTGAACAACTCACTCACTATGGGACCAACATTAAAATATATTCCATAAGGGAACAAAAACAGCTGTTCCATAAAAAGCGTCAATGGCGATTCGACCCTAATCAATGGCACAGCTGATTATTTATTTCGCGATTTCAACGTGGGTCCTATAGAAAAAGTTGTTTAGTTTAATGGTCTGAAGCTTTACACCCTGTATTGTGTGTGTCAGACTCGCACTTGGCTTGAACTTTGAATAACAACATGTTACGTGCCTAAAGGAATCAGCAAGATGCAGTAATGCAGGCAAGTATGTGTAAGTAATACCTTTCACTTTGTCGAGTGCCGTGGATTAAGGAAAGTGGTCCCTTAAAATTCATAGCACGCTTCAAATGATATGGGCCTAAGTTATTGCACGTTTACACCGGTCTAGTAGGAACAAGTGCTTCCTTACTGTCACTTGGAATCAGATCGCGAATTATCTTACCTGAAGCAAGCGGGACCGCTCGCTTAAAGTGGCGGTGGGCAGGACACATAGCTAGACGAAATTATAGCAGGTAGAGCAAAGCCTATTCAGAGTGGGGTCCGAGATAAGGCAAAAGAGAAGTGGGTCGTCCGGCAGCCAGATGGGTTGACGACATCTGGAAAAGTATCGGCAAGACCTGGACGTGACTGGCACAGGACCGAGTAGAATGGCAAAATATGGAGGAGGTTTATGCCCTGCAGTGTGTAGGTACAGGCTGAAAATGATGAAATGATGAACAGTCAAGCTAGTCATAATAGTTTATTGCTTTATGTAGTTACATAAGGTGGACATCTTTAAAAATAAGGTGCACATGAACCCTGTAAGGGCACTGTAAATTATTTATAACTTATTATTATTAGCATAATATTTTTATCTTAATCTAGCTATTAATTCTACGTAATCTAAAAGCTCTTGCAGAGAATAGAAACATCTCGTTATAAGGATACAGCATTCATAGAGTTGTCTAACGATTTAATTATACGGAAACCAAACCAAAAAAAGTTTCTTTAGAAAACATAAATACCTACATGTGCATACTCAGTACACCCTGGGCTTTCATTGGGGTATGTAGCAACCAAAACGACCTGCTATATTCTTAACTCTGACAGACCTCGTCAATCGCCTAGCGAGCTGTTTTAAACACATTATCGAACTAATATCGATCGGAAAGTTTTACAATAGCCCTTACAGTACTAGCTTCACAATACTGGACATACCCGCTGTACACTTGTAAACAAACCATAAAACTGTACCATTAAATGTTCACATTGGAACCATTTTTCTTGTACGATCTATGACAGAAGAAAGTGAATATTTTACGATGTTTTACTATATTATATCTAAAGTTACGTGGTTGTTTTGTTCGCACATAGCGTGTTATGTACTAATTGAGTTGTAAAATGTGATACGCTTCAAATAAGAATGTTGTTAAACTTTTCTCCAGCGGTAAGAAAAGAAATTTGTTATAAATTGATGTAATCTATACAGGGTGCCCATGCATAGAGTGCACGAACGAAAGGGAGTGAAACTAGGCACTTTATCGCTTTAAAGTTGAACCTTACAATAAAAATCTAAGTTTTTTTATTATTCTCCCTCGAATAAACTGTAACAAAAAAACCGAGGGTTACAACTACAACGCGGTTTTTCCGAGGAAAATCAGTGTTCCTCCTAATAGAATTTTTTTTTTTCGAATAAAAAAGTTATGTTAGTTTTAACGTACCTACCTACACCAACCCTCAATGTTTGTTTGTGTTAATAAAATTAAAAAAAAATTTAGTCTAATTATGGTTTTTTATTTTAACCGACTTCAAAAAAGGAGGTTTCATGTTTTTCTTTTTTTATGTTCACAGATTTTTTCGTCAATTTGTAGACTAATTGAAAAACATTTTTTTTCATTCCTCATGAGTCATGAGTCATGACACAACAATTGTTGTTTATTTAGATTTTTTTTTCGATTTTAAACTATTATGAGCCTTTTCGTTTACTTCAAGTGCACTTTATGACTGGGGAACCTGTATACAGGGTGCAAGGAAAAGTATCATTAACCTTTAAACCACATACTCTGCCCATCAAACTGAACAACTTTTACTATGTGAGCAAACTGAGCGGAGCAAAAAAAATGCTGTTCCATACTAAACTGCAATGCCTACTCGACTCAAATGTATGCAACAGCAAATTTTTTTTGCTACGATCGGTTTGCTCCCATAGTAAAAGTTGTTTGATGGGGACTCTTAGTTTAAAATGATGCTAATGATGTCGATTTCACCCTGTATAAAACATTCGGTTTAATTCTAATTCGGGGTAAAATTTAGCCTTTTTTATCACAATCGGCTCTCATAATAAGAAAATTATACCTATCTATTTAAAGTTGTGTCGGTAGGGTCTTTATTAGGCACAATAAGAAAGTTTCTATTACGACCTAAGATGTTTTTATATGTAGATGCGTTGCCCACAAAATGGCAACAAAAAGGAAAGGTAATTGCCCGGCTTTCACATAGTCACGCGCCGTCTAGTGTACGGGCTACACGTCACTATATCGCACCCCATTTTAAAGTGCAGTGATGTTAGCGTATGACGCGTCTTTTCGTAAAATGTAATTGATTACTACATACAGTATGGACACTCCCTGCCTCCCACCAACTTTTTACCTCACCCCCTCTACTGCCCTCTGGTTACCTCGGCGGTTACCTGTAGCCTAGACTGACACCAAAATTGACACGCTAGAATTTATGTGTCCGGGATGTGCTTTAGATCTGCACATTTACTTACTCTTTAGGTACAAGCTCTTGGGTACAGTCAGAGATAAAATAAAGTAGAAGGTAAAAGTGCATTGTGTAATGATTGTACATGGTATCAATTTAGAAGTAACAAGGTTATTCGACTTAATGGTTTTCTTTCAAATCTTTAACAACATGTTATAAAGGATCTAATAAGCTGATGCGATATTTTTACTGCAATTTATTGTACATTTTTACTATTGCTCTCGACTTCGTCTGACATACCTACCCTAACTACACATTAGGTATACGTAGTTATTTAATGATTGGATCGACATTTATCAATATTAGGTATCATTATTTAGCCTGTAGGTACTGCCCCACTACTGGACATTGGCCTATATTTCCCTTCATCATCATCATCAGCCTATAAAACTTGTTAATGAATTAAGGCAAAACTAGAAGGTCGTTTGCTTAGAATCGAGAGCAGAATCGAATTATCATGGTTTCAACGATAGTTTTTTTTTTTTCAAAATATTAAAATGTTTTTAAAAATCTAAATTTACTGAACTTGATCTCAAACCACCGCATGGGCTTGGGCACACTCACCCTACTTACTGTATCCATGAGTACGTTAGCGCTTTCATTCATTGCTGAAATGATAACAAATCATTTTTGCCTCAAAACTTAAAATGCGATTCACTTTAAATATTAACTACGCATATGCTCACGACTATATTCCCCGAGGGGGTAGTCAGAGATATTCTGAAATCTCAGAACATCCATCTACATAAATATTAACTACTTATCAAAATAATGAAATTATTGTTTCAATCTAATTATTTTCTCATAAATCAACTGGGGTGTATAACACGTTTTATAAGAGTACACAAGGAGGGTCCCGTGTAGTGTAGGCGTGAGTCCACCATGCATCAGAATTTCTGCTTCAGCGTATGCCGGTTTTCTTCACGATGTTTTCCTTCACCGTTATGGGGTATCTATATTATAAGTAATAGAGTCATCATCATCATCAGCCTATCATCGTCCACCGCTGAACATAGGCCTCTCCCAAGGCGCGCCACAAAACTCTGTCCTCGGCCTTCCTCATCCAGTCGCTCCCCGCTTCATTTTTAGGTCGTCTGTCCAGCGAGCAGCAGGGCGTCCCACACTACTCCTACCAGTTCGCGGTCTCCACTCTAGAACTCTGACACCCCATCGGTTGTCAGTTCTTCTAATAATAGAGTATAATAGTAATAGTAAATCTAGTAATAGAGTATAATAGTATAATTTAAAAAAAAAAACATTCGGATTTCTATTGAATGTCCGGTTATCGATTATAGCTAAACTATTATTCAGTTTCTGCATTAATTCGTCAACTCGATGCCTATAACAATCAATGGAATACGAATCAGACCATAGATCCGAAGATAAAACCATAACAGACGGGCTTACAAACGGGTCTAGATAGAATAGAAAGTGTAGTGACAAAACAATGGTCCATTTTATCTGCACTTTCACTAAGCTAGGCTGAAACAAAGGCTGTGCAAGTCGGTAATGTTACCTACAATGTTGGGAGGACAATACCCGACAGTAATGGTGAATAAGAGGAATTTTTGTTCGATTACATTGCATTCAAATCGACATAATTTTTTTTTATTATTTATAATATCACAGAGGTAAATAGATACCTTTCTGACGAAATTTGTTGACTCTACCACCGTGTCGGATGGTGTTTCGTTGTTGAAAAGATGCTAAATAAAATGTAACACCGCCTACTTCCCATCCCTCCTAACAAAACTCCGTATATTGACTGGGCTAAAACTTCATTGGAATTTTAGAGTAATTTTTTCAGCAGGCACATACTTCACGTGATAAATATGCTATCTGTCGAGTTATATGAGAAGTAAAATTATTAAATTGTTTTATATAAGTACAATTAAAAAGAAAAACGCTCATTGTCTCGGTTTGACGGGGCGATATCAGCAGGGCTTTCTCTTAAACAATAAAGAAAATAAACAAAGAACATTTTAAACAATAACACTTAAAATAACAGCTCTTTAATAGCCAACCCTTGAAACTTAATTATTGAAACAATAAAGCAGGTTTTAATTCCAAAAACAGTAATATTCGGTCTCTTGGGAGAGAAGAACATTATGGGCTATGATTACAAAACTCCATTTGGACCGAGAAACTCATTTGTACAGTCGAATACAATAGGTTTCCAACAAAATGAATGTTGACTATGAGCTATAGGGTTGCCAATTGCCATCCGCAAAGTTTGAAAACCTGGATTTTGAATGTGGGAATACCAGGACATTTTGGTTTAAAAACCGAAAGATTTTGGTTTGCTTTGGTTTTAGTTTTGGTTTGTAGGCTGCTGCTACATTTGAGTCGAGTACCTACCTAGGTAGAGCTGTTTTCACCGTTTCAGCATTTGCTAGGCTGTCACTTACACCCTGTATATCAAAAATACGAGTCCGTAGCTAATCCAGTCAAAAAAAAAGTTATATAATTATATAAGTTTGAGGCAGTATGGGGCACGAATTTTAAAACACAGGACCTTACAAGGACGCTTTAAAAAACCAGGACGCTACTAAAAAACTATATCCAGGTTATCCCAGCTAGGGCATGTCCTGAGAAAACAGGACGGTTGGCAACCCTACTATAAGCTGCTTTGGGTATGGGCGGTGCTTTTAATATGAATGAAAGAAAAAAACGAAAACTGTTTCTCCTGAATCGATAACTATGAACAACATTTGACAACGAACTCAACTCTTTATAATTCGAAAAAAAAAATCATTCAGAATTTTCACACAAATGCCTTTTACTTATATGAAAGTGAAAAAAATATATTTAGGTTGTATGAAAAATAGAAAAGAAAACCTTTGAAAGTAAAAAAAAGTTAAATCTAAGTAGGTAGGTACTTAAGTATCAAAACTTGTTCAGTTTTCAGTTCTGAAGAAAGGTTTTTCAGATTTACACTTTACAAAAAAATCTCCTACAAAAATTGTATGCCAAACGGCGCGGGCGTAGACTTTGTCACAGAAATATAAAGCATACTTTTTTCAAGCTCTAAGTACCGAAGTACTTTAACTTAAGCAAGAAGCGATAAGAAAAAACTGCAAGAAACTCCTTACCTGGAGGTAAGTCTGCTGCAAAGTAACTCACAAGTTTCCTTAGAAAAGATTATGGGAGGAGCAAAGAAAGAAGAAAAAGATTTATAGATATTCTTCTCCGTGTTATAAAGATAATGAATAGGTTTCCTAGGTAAGCTATGATCTGTAACATCCTACTGCAAGGTTTCTTAGCTATACCTGTTCTTAGTTCTTAGTTATGCCTACCAAGTAGATTAATGATAGTCGATCAACTTACTGCTAAAAAGAAATGAGTTGTAAAAACACTGATCCCAATTATAACCAACTTATAACTTGCACCTTTTTTGCATTCGGTTTGCACTAAATGTTTCGCAAATCATAAAATGGTAATATATACCTACCAACTTATTTAATGACTCCTGGCAACCAGTGATTTCTATTAAATAAATTGTGTTTCCTTGTTTCTCCCGTTTTCTCCCGTAACTTTTCTTCATCTGAACTACCGCTGATTTTATCACTTTCTCCAAAAGTAGCCTTTCGGAGTATCCGCAATTTTGTACGCAACAGTCTCAAGCTTATAGATCAGATAAATAAGCATATAAACACCGAAATGTTCACAGATTCGCGATAATTAACGTGCGCGTGGGTATCGTATTGTAGCCATTCCCACAGTGCCGAGATGGATTAATTGAAAATAGCTCTCTAAAATGCTGCTGTTCATTCGGCTTTTAGACCCGTAGCTCGTACGTTCTGAAGCGTCTACAATAACGAGATGGAGAGCCTGCAAGAGCTTGGGATTAATCTATCAATAGCTAAGGGCCTTGGATTCTCATATCTCAAACATAATGATGATGATATCTCGAATAGTTCGTTTACGTCTTGTCACCTCTATTGTGCTTTATTTTCATTCTACTGATGATGGGCAAAAACAAGTTTAATTCTTGAGTAATACACCGGTCATAAGAAAAATCTCTTTAATTTTACCATGTTATAGGCACGGACCTGAAAGAAATACGGACCGAGTATTGCACTAAAAAGATGTGAAGCCTGCAAGGTAATACAATCTCGTTTGTTCTACAAGGGACCTACACTCACACAGATCCACTAGCTCTAGGCGCAGGTCCGACAACCCGTCACCTTATGTACCGCGTGACAGCACGCACACAAAAGAAATGGGTGCTTCACTCATCATTAGATGACATTACGTCTGGTTCTTCTTTCTAGTCTGTGGTTATAGGTTACTCCACTTAAATGGCAGTGTTGATTGTAATGACACTTGGCATGTAATGGCGATCAATTGGACACAGTTCTGTAAAAAAGATCCAACCCACTATGGAGTACATAGTGGGTTGGATCTTTTTTGCAGAACTACGTCCAATTATGACCTCTATCACATTCTTTTATAGTGTTTTTGTGAACGAAATGCTATACCGATCACCACTTGAAAAATATCTCTCTCCTTTGTAAAGTTTCTGAACAATTTGAGAATGTTTTGGAAGAATCCGTTATCAAATCATTCATTCTTCCCACAGAACAGAGAAGCCGGCGTTCTTCCCTACGCGACAAAACGGTCTAATTATGTTTGTTCTTTTATTATCAACACTGAATCATCCTGTATAAATTCCAGAAGATTTTTGTACAATATTGTAAAGTTTCTACTACTGAATTTACATATGTATTGGACACGTATGAGCGTATGAGTAATAGTTACCTACCTACTCTGAAAAATAAAATATTGGAACTGAAGTCACGTACTACCGAGTGGAATTGCCTAGAGTACAATATAGGCATCTGAAATCCGAACACAGTGTAACACTGGTCGGTTTTTGCACAATGCTACCAATATTTCGTTTCACTAAATCTAAAATCTGGTAGGTACTATTTTATGCTTTCATGTCATGAATATAAAGCTGGAAGTGAGTCACGTTGCAGGGTTTGCCTCGAACACTTGTCTCTCGCGTGGTGTTCGCGCGGTTCGCGTCTCAGCCTGCCACGAGGCTCCAAAATCCTTCTCAGTTGTTCTTACTCAAAAACAATCCTCGAGATTGGATAGACACTCCCTCAAACTACTTGACACTGGCGAAATCTAACAAGGAAACGCCATTAAATAAAAATAGAATAGAAAGCTGGAAGCTATTTTAACCTGGAGTGCGATTTTTGAAACTCATTCGCTGAGGTCAGCAGTCGAAAATGTCAAAATTACTATGGAATGGAGATATGCATCTTTCTACTGCTGATTTGACTTTTAAAAATCATACTTCAAGAGTGCGATTTTTGATAGTCAAATCAGCAGCAGAAAGATGCAAATATCCATAGCAATTTTGACAATTTCAACCAACCAAATAAATTTACTTGAGTTTAAGCAGCATTTTAAACCCACATACAAATAGAACGTACGAACGACGTGTCCCACGGCGGCGTTACGCGACCGGACGCCATTCGACCTTGTGTGGTCTATACCATTAGAAATGTCTCTAGAAGTAAACAAAAAATAACCTCAAAACAAAAACACTTTGAATTCAAGTTTTTTTTGGTCGTCATTTTTATATTTTTTACGGATAGAAGACATAATTTTAAGACACCTATTTCATTTTTATTGCGATTCATCGAGTTTATCAATATAGGGTGCGTAGTCGAACAGTGAACCAACCAGATACACTGAGCCACCGCCATATTTCTAAATATGCGACATTGCCAGTTTTACCTCACTAACTAATACTTGCCTCGTGGGCACCCTTCCCCTCTCCCGTAGTGAGCCGGCAGCTGCGGTGTGAGCGTTATGTGCTACAGCGACTTGTTTGTTTTCCGCCAAAAAAAGATTGTTTTCTCACGTAACTGTCTCGATTTTTGTACATTTTGTTATGTATACTAAGAATAAAACTTGTGTGGTGTCAGAATTGTTGTAGTTTTAGTCGCTTTATGAGCATATTGTTTTGTGACAATTAAGCGTCTAACCTATATTTTTGGGTAATTATAAGTAGAATAGTGTGTGTATTGAACAGTGAACCAGGTTTGCATAGTAGACAGTGAACCGGTTCACTACCATACTTTAAAAAAGCGAAATTTTTAATTGAAGTTGTTCATGATAATTTTGATAATTTTTTATTTTTCTGTGGTTCTTTGAATGAAGACTGTTTATTATACCATCAAAAAGGTTTGTTGTTAATTACCTAAAAAGGTTTATATGAAAAGTTTAAGTAGTTTTTGTTAGAAGACGTTTTTTTTTCATTGTATTCTGTATGGTAAACATAAAAGGAGATTTTTCAAAATTATGAGGTTTCTTTTCAGAAATAAGCATTTTTACCAGTAATTAAATGTATGGTTCACTGTTGAAACTCAGGTGGTTCAGTGTAAACTACCCACAGTACACAGTGAGCCAAATTTCATTTTTGATAAAAACTGTCTTTACGGGTTTAGTTTGTTCCTTGGGCTTTATATAACTTAAAACTAAGAAACCTTATGAAATTACCTAACCGATGGCACCAAAACGAAAGTAGTAGCTTTATTTTTCAGCAGGCTACGTATCTTGGAAAAAAGGGTGGTTCACTGTTCAACTACGCACCCTAAATTTAATTTTTAAATTATTTTGATCTGTAATCTCTAAGTGCAAAAATGGTGGAGAAAAAATAATTCGAACTCCATGGAGAAACACTACCTACGGCTATATTTAAAAAAAATAAAACGTGCCTCCTTTCTAACTCTATGCTGGAAACAGATACGGCAACATCAAATGTCAAATTCTGACATTGTGAATGTATTTTTTTTCTTAATGGCCGGGTATTTCAAGTTGATTTTATGTTTAACAACGAGTTCACAGGTATGCCAGTGACGTCACTGGACGTACCGAAAAACGACGTTATTTTATTTAAAATATTTGTAATCCTTTCATTTTAAAATCTTTGACGTAGAAAATATGATTATTGAGACAATTATCTCGAAATGGTTTTCGATTCAGCCCTCCAAAAAAAAACTTGACATACCGAATTATGCAGAGGGACGTATGCAGGTTGTAGAGGCTCTAAACCATGGATTTAAATCATAAAGGATGCCACTCCTCCTAACACGACAAATTGACAAAGGCGTCGTCTTGCTCTAAACTCTGGCTTTTGTGACATATTATTATCGTAATCTTTTTTGTTACAATTCATTGGAATACAGTTGACATTTGAACGAAAACGTTCACGATACAATATATCGAAAATCGAAACATGTTTTTTAATATGATTGGTCTTTGATAAAGTTATATGTCAAGATTGACAGTCGAAGATACGAAAGCGTCAAAAAAAATTGGAACCAGTACTGGCTCCTAAACCCTATACATATACACCCACACATACATACCTATGAAACTTAGCACCTTTTGTTTTATACGGGATATTCGTGAGGCTCATTCTAGACATATACTTTTTCTAAGTGATTGGTATTTTTTTATTAAGTTTAATTTGCCGTGGTAGTCCAGTAGTTTAGTAGTAGCGAGTAACCTTGCCTGCCGTGCAGGAGGCGATGGTTCAATCCCCGTCCAGGCTGACTCGGACTTTTTCAGAGTTTTTGGAATTTATGTACGATTTGTAACACCACTGGCTTTTCGGTGAAGGAAAACATCGTGAGGAAACCTTCATGCTTCAATTTCGAGGCATGTTTTGTACCCACTGTCCATTATAAGTGGCGACGGGCTCACCCCCGTCACACTGGACAGAGTTTCGGTACTACTGGTGAAACGTGGATGTTCTGAGGTTTCAGAAAATCTCTGACTACCCCCTCGGGGAATATAGTCGTGAGCATATGCTTTCATTTTGAAACGTAACTTTTTCCATTTGGAAAAATAGCGTAAATCGGACAGAATTATACCGTCGTCCGTCTCTCCGTCTGTGGCATAATTAAACTGAAAATGTTTGAATAGTCTAACTTTTCGTGGTATTGAACAGAGCGAAGGAAGGTCCTTTCGTCTGGATGAACTGATGAATCAGCATAATTTCGACGTTGTTTAATTAACACGGTCTCCGGTCCAGGGTGTCTACTCGATACGGTAGCGATATATCGAAAATCGAATGTCCGGTTATAAGTCCAGGTCTCGACGAAGGCAAGAACACACCTGACACATGTTTTTTATGTAGCGGGGGCTATTTCTAGGGATCCGTACTCAAACAAGAAACTCTAACTTTCGTCCATTCTGTATGTCTTTATGCCTCGCCTACTTACTTACTTGCTCATTTTTGAACCAATTGAACCGACACTTGGTATGAAAACCGATAACAGTAACCCAAAAACAGAAATGTGGTAGTTAAGACGCTGTTATACCGTCGAGGCCGTTTTTTGAACAAGAACGAAAGTGTTTTAAACTGTGTTTTAAAGTCTGAAATTAAATTATGTCTTATTTAAGGATCGGGCGGATGGGCGACTGTTCTCAATTACACGATTAGATTAAGTTTACTAGATAGAAAAAAATCCCAAAGTTACCCCTTTTTGTTATGTTTTTTCAATACTATGATTAAACTGCTGATATTTAACTTTTTATTCTTGTACTGAACTAAATACATTAAATATTTCTAGTGAACTCAGGAGACGTTTTAGCTTAGAAACTCCCATGAGCAAAGATATTGACAAAAACACGTTTTTTTGCCATCCTGATTTCAATTGGAGCGGGATGGCTAATTGTAAACTTATGCTTGCAAGAAAGAGACGCTTGCACTAGGATAACCTACTCCTACTACCCTAAACCTACCTTTCTACTCTGTCTTTCTGTACATACAACATCAGATTAATGTTATTAACGTAATTCAACGAAAAGGGGGTTGGGTGTTGGGTAGTTTTTTCTACCAAATTGGTGGTGTCCTTGGATAGGTCTTGTAAATGAAACGAAAAACCCATAGAAAGTAAGTCATTGTAAATGCGAACGAAAAAATACTGATACGTATGTAAAATCCACCAATCGGCATTAGGCACCCGTGATGGATTAATCATCATCATCATCACAACATATACAGGGTGTAAGGAAAAGTATCATTAACCTTTAAAGTCTTTAAACCACATACTCTACTCATCAAACTGAATAACTTTTACTATGGAAGCAAAACTGTCAGAGCAAAAAAAGTCAGCTGTTCCATACTTAACTGCAATACCTACTCGACTCAAACGTATGGAGCACCAGGTTTTTTTTTGCACTGACATGTTTGCTCCCATAGTAAAAGACTAAAAGTTGTTCAGTTTTATTTTGATGGGTAGAGTGTGTGGTTTAAAGGTTAATTATACTTTTCCTTACACCCTGTATATAGGTACGTCCCACAACAGGGCACAGGCCTACCCTCATGGAGCATGGGCGTTAGTCCACCACGTGTGCCCAATGAAGATTGGTTGTCTTCGCATACGCATCGGAATTTCTTCTTCAGCATATGCAGGTTTCCTCACGATGTTTTCCTTCACTGTTTGAGACCACGTACATAAGTTAGAAAAACTCATTGGTACATTGCATGTGGTCCGTGCTGATTCGAACCCGGACCTCAAGATTGAGTTTCCATAGCTCTCCGCAACGCGCCACTGGAGGCTCTCTGATAGAAGAGATAGAGAATGAGGATTGATCTCTCTGTAAAGACTTAGGTTTATCAAAGATCTCAGTGAACTTTAAATCTGAAATATCAAAAATGACCGCCATCGCAACCGGAGTCCGCGTTGGTTTGAACATCAATTGTACCCGTTAATCGACCAGAATAGCTTTGAAACCGTTTCTGAAATTCAATTTTCATTGTAAGCCAACTTTTTCTCATTTGTCATTATCGCCTATTGTTTCAGTTTCGAAAGCAATTTGTATTAATTTAAAACTCTAGTGATTTCGGGTCTGGAACGATCATTCATTCTATTAACTTGCTCGCGGACCAATGTTACACATAGTCCCACGAATCAAGCAAATATAGGGTCCTTCCTTCAATATGCTGACACTTTTTTAAGGGGATGATCAGACCGTTAAACTGAATAACTTTCTCTATGGTACCAACATAGACATCGCGAAAAAAAAATCTACTGTTCCATACAAAACTGCAAACCAACTGAAGCCAAATGTATGGGACAGCTAATTTTCTTTTCGCGATTTAGAGATTTCGATAGAGGCCATAAAGAAAGTTGTACAGTTTGACGGTCTGACCATCCCATTAAAAAAAGTGTCAACATATTAAGAAGGTCCAACTTAATATGCTGACACTTTTTTAAGGGGATGGCCAGACCATCAAACTGAACAATTTTCTTTATGGCACCAACATCGAAATCGCGAAAAAAGTAAAATCTAATCTCTGTAATCTGATCTATGCCGCATTTTCAACAACCCTATAGTAGTATATTGTCACAGACCATCTCTTCCGCGTCGATACTATATTTTCTTTGTCGATACTCAGATAATAACTTGCATGACATTATCGCATGCATCACGCGACTTGTAAAATAATGCTTTTATTTTCGTTCATTTGTTTCGTGTTATGTTAATCGTTAGACAACTAAACAGCGACAAAGAAATGTGTAATAATATTTAAAGACTTTAAGCGGAGGATTTGGAAACATGGCATCGGGATCATAGACTGTCTTTACTTTAATCGATGAACTGAGCAAACCAAAATAGCTCTGAATAAATAATACGTGCTCTGTAGCGCGTCTGTGTCTGCTGGTAGCGCAGGTTGATGCACAATACCTTGTGTATGTACAAAATTACATTCGCGTCATTTCATCGAGGTTTCTAGTCTGAGTGATTTTGCAGATGTTAGGTACTAATTAACAATTTAACATTCAATTTGTAGGTAACGTAAATTAATTACTAGTTTGAATTGACTTTACTTAGAGCAATAACATTGAGTGATCCATTAAGGTAAGCATATACTATACTAGGGCGGGCCGGGTCGCAACGAATGAGGCGTTTTTCAAAACTAGTAATTCGAAAAATCACTAGATGGCTACTTAAAAATGACTCATAAACCTGTCACATTGACAGTAAAAAGTGATGTTTGTCTATGGTTTGCATCTAGTCTGACAGGTGGTGTTGCCAATGGATACATTGTTCACTACCAATAAATACGCAATAGCAACGAAAATGTTAACGTAAAAAGAACTTTAACTGGACAAAAAGTATTAAAATTCGAAGTATCAAATCGTCTTTCACATTACAACCTTCATAATCATATTAACAAATTAACAAATTGCTCCCTAAAATTAAGGAATCCAAAAAAACACGTACCTAGCACTTTCGATTTGACAGCTAAATTGGCTCGAATGTAACGGACGCCTTCCAGTGTCTTTGAACCAAGTTTTTTTTTAATGAAAACGCTTTATTGGCCTGGCGACTTTGTAAAATGCAGTTCCTTTAGGTAGTGCACTACGACGGGCCGTATCGGGGCAGAGCGGGCCTTATCGCATGGACGGAAATCCGCCGTGCAAGAAACCGCACGTAGAAGCACACAAGGTGCGTCAATCCGTCGCCGTGTGTGCCTCAACGGTTTCATACAACTCCTTGCTCCACAAATGACGGACTGTGTGCTTCTACGGTTTCATACAACTCCTTGCTTCACAAATGACGGACTGACGTCTGCCGCTCCGTCACTGCGTCTTCGTGTGTGAAAAGCTTATATGGGTTTGATATTTTAAATGTTGTTCATATTATGACTGTTGGTTGAACTAGAGTATCAATCCCTTTACAAAGGTGTATTTTACCAAGCATCGTTCAGAACGTCATCACTTTTCATCTAGAAGTAATTTCTCGTACATTTTATGCAGTATTGTCTTGTCACGGGTAGTTAAGACGTAATAGTAGGTGGAAATACCTCGGAGGCATCTTTTATTTTTCATTTTACGACTAGATTTATACCATTTACCGAAACTAAAGTCATACCTCAGTATTTTTGGATAGTTCATCTAGTGCAATCATCAACTGAATACACGATTGGAATTACTTCACTCGATAGAAAATCGTCACAAAGATGACGTATTTTCATGCATTTTTAAACATTTTTCTCGGTTTAGAAGAACTTAAAATAGTTTCCGATTGTTGGTATTTATACTCACATATTCACCATTAGTTTAACTAGTGCAATCATAAATAAAATCTAGACAAAGTACTTTGGTTAGTTGTTTTAAATGGAAAATACGGCTCACGCACACACTTTTCGGAGCGCTCGGCAATCGCGTTTCTCATAGAAAATATTCGTCTGGACCTATGGCCCCTTAAAGCCGCGTTCCCATTGTCGTACATGCAACGCGCATGCAATGCACATGCCACGTATGGACGCATTCGGTTTCTAGTAAAATGTATGAGAGACTTCACACTGATGCACACGCACATGCAATGCCACGCCATGCTACGCCACGCGTGGTTCACCTTGTATCGAATTCGTCCACACACGCGTCAACCATGCGTCAACCATGCGTCAACCACGTGTCAACCATGTGTCACCCAAGTGTCATCGACGTCGCCACGAAGTCCGATTTACGCTATTATTTTTTGTATATGTTAGTTTATCATTTTTTTATTTGTATTCAAGCGTGCTTCGACTTTTCATGAAACAAGTTCAGGCTTTAAGTGCAAATACGACATGAACTTGTGCAAAAAAGGTGGAAACATCAACAATCGATACTAAAAATAATAAAAAATGATTCCATTAACATGAATCGGACCATTTTCATTGTGATCCAAAGACAATGTTGTGTGATTGACATTTCTGTGGTGATGTACCATTTTTTTCTCACAATCGATCACCGATTTAGTTTTTAGCTCAAGAAAACTGTTTAGTGTATGTTTAAAAGAAACTAAAAAAGAGTAAAAATCTGGGCGATTGACCCCGGAGACAAGGTCCACCAGGTTCCAGGAGGGGCCGCTTCGGAGCTTCGCTCCTACGCGTAGCTCAGCCTTCGGCCTAAAATGTTCAGTTTGTTCAGTGTGAGTGTTGTTTTGTACCGAGAAGTGCCCTTCCAATTCCAGCAAGTTTCTTGACAAATTATTTTTAACCGTGCCTCAAGTAGATACCAAAACTTAGAGAAGAGTTGATGAAAGTAGCTAAAAGACAAAATTTGCCTTCTCCCAAATCCAAGTAATATACTACTCCCAAATCTCTCTTGCGATGTTGTGAGGATCATTTCGACCGACGTAAGTAAATCGTAAACTAGACCTATGTACCTTCAGCCTTCAGCAAAGTGTGCAAAGGAAAGAAGTTTCTTATTTCTTTGAGACTAAAGTAGGTACTTAGGCGTACCTTACTTATTAAACGTTTTTTTTTACAGATGGAGAAAGATAATGAAAATTTTATGAAGTTCAAACTTGTAGGAGGCAATTTAATTTTAAAGAAGGATGTTGGTACCCATATTTTTGACTGCCAACAAAGAATGCAGGCATCAAAACCTAGATCAGTGGTTTTAAAACGCAAAAGTCTGAAATAAAAGCATTGAAAATGAACAAGATGAGGATAAACCTATAATGGTGTCTATAATATATTTCTATTTCTAATTTAGGTTCGTACGTACTACGTAAATAAGTGGGTTCACATTATTGTGTACCTGGTGTCTCTCAGATAATGTCTCAGGGTACCTAAAGACCAGGCCACATAGTGGCGGGACTGCGGGAAAGCGGTCTGGGGTAAGACCCGCACTAAGTGAATTCTTCCGGACCCGTGTGTGGTAATATTGGAGTTTGTATGTGCCACAAAGATATCCATGTGGGTCTGGAAGAATTCGCTTCCTGCGGGTCCGCCCCAGGACAGTTTTTCCACAGGCCCGCTTCTGTGTGGGTATGTTTTAATTTAGGTACCTACTACACAAGTAACTTAGCATCTTTAGATATTGTTTCCTCTGGTTTCCTCCTAAAATATTTGATAAATTTTCAGCTTAGAGATTTTCAGCATAAGAGATGGAATCTCCTTCCTGTCAAGTAATTAATGAACAAGATATTTCTAAAAGTGAGGAAAAAGCAAGGGAGCAATGTGTACAAGTTGCAATTTATCCACGTAAAAGAAGTAAAGCAGTGAAAGAAGCTACAAGGCCTCCTACAAATAATGCAGCTTCTCAAAAAAAAAATGATTGATTAAACATCGAATGACATCTCCGTTAAACTAGCTAGAGTAGAGTAGAGGGGTCCGGTACTACGTTCGCGCACAAACAGACAAGACAAGGGTAGGTACCAGCCAACCATCAAAGGGTCAAGCTCAGGGAGTAAGAATATTCAACAGAAAGTGAACTACTTGGGTCTAAGATCTGATATAATAAGAAGTCATGAATAGTTTGGTGATTGATCTTTTTATTTAAGAAGTGGGTTGTATTCTGTTCCAATGTGTCAGCGATTAAACCATCTTGGTATAAGACTTCGTCATCACTCATCACCAATAATTTTGATTGTGTTGCAAATCTTCATGTGCATTTAGTAACGCCGTAAGTGTTGATTTTGAACGAAGACAAATGCTGTAATAAATATAAAGTAAATGATTAACGAATTAAGTTGGGTTGTTTTAATTTACTCAATCCAATGTCCAATGAGCTGAAGTCAGCTCTGCTGTCTTATTGGAGAGGGGAAGTAAAGAGATGCTTCAAAGTTAAGATTAGGTAGGTACCGACGATGTTGGTTAGGTAAGTCTTTGTATGGGCATCCGTTTTGGTGTTATTGAATTTGTGAAGCCTCCGTAGTCTAGAAGGTTAAGCATGCAACCTTCTCATGTCCCGGATAGTTGCAAATAGAAGGCAGGATCTATTCTTAAAGTTAGATCATGGGTCAACATAGGTGAACGAAGGCAGCTTAAAAATGACTAGATATCTATAGACAGTAAACCACTCATTTGCCTCCAATCGCACTAGGCTAGCCTCCTCTCACTCATTTGAATACGCCTCTGGCAGAAGAATACCCAATAATATTATATTCAACAAAAAATCATGGTTACCCACTGTAGGTAGGTATTTACCTGAATGTGTATTATTTTCCATAGCATTTTGTTTGATATTTATCAGGAAAACTATTCTGACTATTATTTCTAAATAGGTAACTTATATTGTTAGTAGAAATCATGTGAAAACAAATATACGTAATGTTATCTCACGAAAAACGAAAATTTTATATACATTTGACAAGTAGGACTACACCAAAGAGTACATACAATAAAGGTTTTGTTACTCTACTCTATGTTATTATATTAAACTTATCCGTAGTCTTTGGATTATAGCCATTCAACATGGCAAACAAAAAAACAGAGATAAGAAACATTTTTTGGCGATAGTACCTACGGGAGTGAAATAAGGAGTTTTGTTTATTAAAATTACAGCTTGGTCATAAAGTGTAGAAAAAAAATTAGGGCCCCACGTTCCTTGCATGAACGGCAACGAGCAACGTCGTGGGTCCTCTTAAATACATACGTTACAATCCGACAAATTGGTCAAAAAGGGAAATCATTTTACATAATTATACAAGTCGTACGACAGGTGTCACATTTGTGCGTGGCGGATTACCGTCAGTGCGATGCGACCCGTCGAAGGGTGCCATACCAAGCAGAACTTATTTACAACGTCTGCAGTATTACGTCAAACAAAGAATCCGTCAATGCGTTGCGGCCCGCCCTAAAATGCGCTTACCTTACATACATATTATACTCATGACACAAACATTACTATTATTATCAATTTTCTGTTCTTCTTATTATCGGTGGGCTGTAATCTGACACCCGGGCTTGCAGATTTTTCAAACCGCTTTACGGCCTCTGACGTGAATTTTTAATGTAAAGACTACTACCACCAGAGATAGTTGACGAGACCAACGGCTTAAAGTGCCATGGGAAGCACGGAATCTTCTTTCTTTTTAGACACTTAGGTGATTCAGCCAGCAATGTCATAACCAACTGGGGGAAAACGAACAAAGTAACATTTCACTAGGTGCCCCCTGTGGGAACGTCACTGCGGCAATGGTGTTGCCAAACATGCGATAATAATTATCCTAGATCCGTTGTTTTTGAGTTGCATGCTATTGAAACTACATTTAATCATTATTTTAAGAACCATGTTCACCCCATCCCGCACCCCTCCGCTACCTAAGGAACCTATGGGAAGCGGAGTGACCGCCAATTTGAACTTTTTAGCTTTTAAACCGATTGCTTCCAAAATCAATATCTGGGGGTTATCGATATTATGCGATCTCCGAACATGAATCCGAAGTAAGAAATTCAGAAAAGTGGCCGCCATCATAAACTTTATTGTTCTTTACCAATTCGGTCCCTATTTCAAGTTTTTTCGTCTTTAAGGGCGTAACAAACGGATGCTATAATATACAGCGCAGTACAGCGCAGTAAAGCACTATTCTGCGATCTAGAATACAGTATAGCGCAGTACAGCGCGGTAGAGCGCAGTACTGCGCTATAAAGTAGCGATGCCCGATACGTATCGATATTTATGTATATCGATACAACACAATGCGATATCTCGATATTTTGTATCGAAACACGCCAATACGATAGGTATGGGGCGATATCGTATCGCTTACCAAGGATCAGAAATATCGAATTACTTAAGCGTAATATTTGGCCACAGAAACGTTTAGTAAAAAGAGAAGTTGATTACTTTTGCGACATTTATTCATAAGCATAAGCATATGCTCACAACTATATTCCCCGAGGGGGTAGTCAGAGTTATTCTGAAACCTCAGAACATCCACGTTTCACCAGAAGTACCGAAACTCTGTCCAGTGTGACGGGGGGTGAGCCCGTCGCCACTTATAATGGACAGTGGGTACAATACACGCCTCGAAATTGAAGCATGCAGGTTTCCTCACGATGTTTTCCTTCACCGAAAAGCCAGTGGTGTTACAAATCGTACATAAATTCCGAAAAACTCATTGGTACGAGTCGGCTTGGACGGGGATCGAACCATCGCCATTTATTCATATAAATATAAAATTTACTCATTTGGATAGTAATTTAGAGATCGAGTGTTTGTCAGCGGTTGCAAGGTTGCAACATCAGTGCCGTCATTTAGAGCAATTAATGAGGGTTTTTTTTTTCGTTTCATAGTAGATCGATAGATGACGCTACGGTCTATACGAATCTATGTCAAACACTGAAAAATTATCATTCCCCGAAATGAGGGTAAAAGTGAAGTGAAAAAAAATACAAAAATCTTTTTGAACATAATGAAACATATTTTTTATGATATTTAACTATATTTCTTATGCTAATTTACTCTTTAAGGTGATACAAGACTACAATTTGACTAAAATAAATATAAAAACTCTTTGATCATAAGGCAAAATCGGAAATTGAACTGGCAATAAGAAAACTTGAGCTGTCAAATGTCATTGTCAATCAAACTCGTATCGTAGTATTTACTTTGTCGTGCTTGTTAGTTTTCTTCAGGAGTCACGTTGCAGGGTTTGAATAGATAAGCTAGGGTTTGCCTCGAACACTTGTCTCTCGCGTGGTGTTCGCGCGGTTCGCGTCTCAGCCTGCCACGAGGCTCCAAAATCCTTTTCAGTGTTCTTACTCAAAAACAATCCTCGAGATTGGATAGACAATCCATCAAACTACTTGACACTGGCGAAATCTAACAAGGAAACTCCATTAAATAAAAATAGAATAGAATAGTTTTCTTCAAACTGCTTTTCTGAAAAACAACGAAAAAGGACTGTATTTTTGGCTAAGAAAGAAATCGAAAATAATTTCTAATTTTTTTTGATGACGTCTTCCAAATCCGAACCAAAAAGAATGAAATCTCTACGTTTTTAAGTCTATAGGTGACATTGCAGAGGAAGTTTTTTGCTTGACAGTTTGTCGTACAGACACTACTGCCATCTATTGAGGTATAAGAAAACGGCATTAAAAAAAAAATGAAAAACGCTCATTGCACCCAGAATATTTTTTTTCTTCAATACTTATAAAGAAAATCTTAGTAACAGATTTGATGGTTATCGATAATATTATTTTTGAAAAACATTGTACAATTTTGGCTCTCTTAATAATGTCATTGTTTAAACTCCACATTGTTTTTTAAATAGTTAGTAATTAGCTAGAAATGTCTTTTAAACTTAGACCAAATTGTCTAAACTTTTAAATTATAATATCAGTTATTAGATTGTATCGGTTTAAATTATTAGATTGTACCAATGAGCGTTTTTTTTTTCGTTTCATAGTAGATCGATAGATGACGCTACGGTCTATACGAATCTATGTCAAACACTGAAAAATTATCTTTCCCCGAAATGAGGGTAAAAGTGAAGTGAAAAAAAAAAACAAAAATCTTTTGGAACATATTGAAACATATTTTTTATGATATTTAACTATATTTCTTATGCTAATTTACTCTTTAAGGTGATACTAGACTACAATTTGACTAAAATAAATATAAAAACTCGTTGATCATAAGGCAAAATCTGAAATTGAACTGGCAATAAGAAAACTTGAGCTGTCAAATGTCATTGTCAATCAAACTCGTATCGTAGCATTTACTTTGTCGTGTTTGTTAGTTTACTTCAAACTGCTTTTCTGAAAAACAACGAAAAAGGACTGTATTTTTGGCTAAGAAAGAAATCGAAAATAATTTCAAAAATTTTTTGATGACGTCTTCCAAATCCGAACCAAAGAGAATGTAATCTCTACGTTTTTAAGTCTATAGGTGACATTGCAGAGGAAGTTTTTGCTTGACAGTTTGTCGTACAGACACTACTGCCATCTATTGAGTTTTAGGAAAACGGCATTTAAAAAAAAAACGCTCATTCGATACGATATTATCGATATTCGCTGTATCGATACAAAGCCATGCGATAATATCGCGTATCGATACAAACGGTAACGATACATTACGATACGATATATCGATACAAAGCAAAATATCGGGCATCGCTACTATAGAGCGCAGTATAGCGCGATAACGCATGTGCATCAAGATGGCAGGATCAAATCTTCGATTCAAAATTTGGCCTATCGGTAACATAGTAACTTAGCTGAGCTCGGTACATACATTTGGGTCGAGTAGGACAGCAGTTTTGTATGGAACAACAGTTTATTTTTGTAATTTCGATTTTGGTCCCGTTGTAGTTTTTCTTAATAAAATTGCAATTACTCAATTACTTTTTTTGGTTACGATTATAATGTTTACCTATAGGGTTCTTCTTAATAATATGCTGACACTTTTTTAAGGGGATGATCAGACCATCAAACTGAACAACTTTCTCTATAGAAGCAACATCGAAATCGCGAAAAAAATGCTGCTGTCCCATACATTTGGCGAGTAGGTTTGCAGTTTTGTATGGAGCGGCAGATTTTTTTTTCGCGTTTTCGATGTTGGTGCCGTAGCGAAAGTTTTTCAGTTTGGTGGTCTGATCATCCCCTTATAAAAGTTTCAGCATATTAAGAAGGACCCTATATAGGGTGTAAGGAAAAGTATCATTGACCTTTAAACCACATACTCTACCCATCAAACTGAATAACTTTTACTATGGGAGCAAACTAATCAGAGCAAAAAAATCTGCTGTTGCATACATTTGAGTAGAGTAGTAGGTATTGGAGTTTAGTATGGGACAGCTGATTTTTTTTTGCTCCGATCGGTTTGCTCCCATAGAAAATGTTGTTCAGTTTGATGGGTAGAGTATGTGGTTAAAAGGTTAATGATAATTTTCCTAACACCCTGTATACAAGGTGTTACAAAAAAACAAATAAACCTTTAAGGGGGTGGTATAGACCATCAAACTGAACAACTTTCACTATGGGACCAACATCGAAATCGCGAAAAAAAATAAATTGATGTTCCATACTCTACAAATCGACTAGAGCTAAAATATGTATGGGATATGAAATTTTTTTTTGCGATTTCGATGTTGGTCCCATAGAGAAAGTTGTTCAGTTTGACAGTCTAAACAACTCCCTTAAGAGTTTCAAATATTTATTGTTACTTATGAAACACCCTGTATACAAGGTCCAACTAAGAACTGTTGGATCACAGCCGGCCCCCAGGCTTCACACTATGCCTGGTGGAAGATCTTCCCTTTCAATGGAGGAATATTCCCAAGTAGCACCTCCATAGGATTTTATATAGGCAAGATCCTTAACATGCATTATCTCGAAAACGTTGCACTTTAGGACTATATATTATAGGACATTTTTTGTTCGTCTATAGATCCTCTATCGATATACATAGGTTTCAGGGTGCGCCGCATTTTTGAAAAATTTCCGGAATTCCTGCAAAATTGTGGTTACCACTATGCCAAAAAGTTCAAAGCCCTTTGCACCCTGTATTCAGTGTTTTTGTTCAAGTCTACAAATATGCAGAAATTAATAGCAGTTTACTTAAATATTCTTGCTATACCTACATAATTTTTAAATATCAAAAAGATAGGTCATACAAAATTTTATTAGTTACCTACGTGATTTTATGTTCTAAACTGATTTCACTGATTAGATTTCCGAGTTAAAACATACCTTACCTCACCCTATAGATAGATGTGTGTGAGTACACACATACCATGTACATGTACCTACCTACATATTGTAGTAGAGTAGAAATAATTGATTTCAAAACAACAAAAGTACTAAGAAATTTATCGAATTAACTGCTTCTCATGATTCTGTGTACATTACACACACATTGGCAACTAGCTACATTGAACAAAACCTAAAAAGTAGGGAAGAATTATATTATAAGGAAGTTTCGGTTTCGGTTTCGGATTCGGCCACAACTAGAACCGAAGCCGAAATTCGGTTTCGGTTTCGGCTGTAAAAACTAGTTTCGGTCGGACACTAGAATTAACTTGCTCAGCTCAAGGTCGGCGCGCCGACCGCGCTGGTCGGCGGTGGCGGCGCGGAAAAAATCGCGGCGGCGGCGCGCCGGCGCGGCGCTCATGTCTACGACGAAGATCATAACGATTTGAAAGACGTTAACTATAATAATTTAAGTATTTATTTTAGATATTTAAAGATTTTTTTTTGAATTGTCAATACTAATAGCGCCACCTGACAGATATTTTTCACAACAGTCTTTATAAAAGCTTCATTGAAACAAATACGAACCACCATGTGCGTACCACTGCTTCTTTAGGTCTTTCAACATCGCCATTTTGTTGTTTGATACAATATTCATATTTTTATTACCCGCGACGGAACGGAGAACGTGTATGCGTTTAGGGTGAGAGGTTGTTTGTTTGTTTGTTTGTTTGTTTGTGCAAATCCAATGTTCCCATTTATCTCCAAAACGGCTAGACCGATTTAGATACGGTTTTCTGTAAAGGGTTCGTAATTAATTAGCGATGATTCTTAGATAGGTGATACGATGTTAACTCGCCAGGGGGCGCTGCAGTAACCATTTTTTAACGTCAAAAAGAGTTTTTGCGCATTTACGCCGAAACGGCTTGACCGATGCGAAGATGCGGTTTTTTTTAAAGTGCTTGAGGTTTATTTGCAATTATTCTTAGATAAGTTTGATTGTGACAAACCACCAGGGGGCGCTGATCCAGTTTTTTATCAAGTGCATGCTAGTAGACGGTGTTTGGGCTCTTTTAATAATAGCGTTTGGTGGTGTAGTTTTGGTGAGTAGCTTCTGGACGTAAATGTCTGAGGGTCTTATGATGCAGCAGAAGAACAACGTGGGGAACTCTGTGAAGGCACATAGCTAGGAGACCGTGTTTGGGGTCTTTTGATAGCGTTTGGTGAGTAGGTTCTGGACGTAAATGTCTGAGGGTCTTATGATGCAGCAGAAGAACAACGTGGAGAACTCTGTGAAGGCACATAGCTAGGAGACCGTGTTTGGGGTCTTTTGATAGCGTTTGGTGAGTAGCTTCTGGACATGAACGTCTGAGGGTCTTATGATGTAGCAGGACAACATCGTGGGGAACTCTGTGAAGGCACATAGCTAGTATACAGTATTTGGGCTGTTTTGATATAGTTTGGTGAGTAGCTTCAGTACATGAACGTCTTAGGGTCTGGTGATGCAGCAGAACAACATTTTGGGGAACTCTGCGAAGGCATACAGCTAGTAAACCGTGTTTGGGCTCTATAAATAGCGTTTAGTGAGTAGCTTCTGTACATAAAGGTCTGAGAGTCTGATGCAGCAGAACAACATCGTGGAGAACTCTGTGAAAGCGAATAGCTAGGAGACCATGTTTGGGCTCGTTTGATAGCATTTGGTGAATAGCTTCTGAACATAAACTGCTGATGGTCTGATGATGGACCAGAAGAACATCGTCGGAAACTATGTGGAGGCACGTAGTAAGTAGGTAAACCATATTTAGGCTCTTTTATAACCACGACGGGATGGAGAAGTTATATGCGTTTAGGGTGAGAGGTTGTTTGTTTGTGTGTTTGCAGACAGTTATGTAGGAATTCTCTATAAATTTTAAAATAAAAAGCAAAATTAGAAATTAAAACAAAAATCCGCGACGGTACCTAATTGAAAATGGATTAAATAATTTTTTTGCAAATCCCTCGACTAAAAGAAAATAGGTAAGTAACGAAAGATAATAAACCAAACCCTAGAAAATCGAGGGCTGCCATTGCCATCTGTTCCCAATTTCAATTAGACACAAACACATCCCTAATAGCATTTATTGTTGGCAGTTGGTTGGCCCACACATGTATCGTTCGTTGGGCAACGGTTAGTTTTGGCCGGCTATTTTCGTTATGGGCCAACCATGTAGGGCCTATGTATATAATTCCTACAGTTTCCCAACGGTTGGCAAATGGCAGGTTTAACCACTGGATATAAGCCTTCGGAATTATATTTAGGTAAGTATATCGTAGGGAAACTGTCACTGTTGTAGCACGGGGTAGGCCGAGACTCGTAGAATATTGAAACGCTGGTGGCGATTGGACAAAGTGTATTTGTTACAACTTTTACAATTTACAAAGTAAAAGGCGGTCCGTGGTAACATACACGACAACTATGGCTAACTTCCCTGATCCTTCTATATCTATGCTATGACTAGTTGTATAGGTCCGCGTCTGCGTACATATTACAGCTAGGTAGGTAAGATTACTTGACAAACGTGGCGATCGTCGGGGAGGTCACTCAAACCGGGCGAATCTTAACAGCGCGATGTAGAAACGGGTACAGCGCCATCTAGCGTGGAATGACTGGAACTAGGGTTTTCCTCCCCCTCTAA
The DNA here is from genome assembly GCA_963693445.1 of Agonopterix heracliana. Taxonomy (NCBI): domain Eukaryota; kingdom Metazoa; phylum Arthropoda; class Insecta; order Lepidoptera; family Depressariidae; genus Agonopterix; species Agonopterix heracliana. The sequence continues at coordinate 19,545,489 of OY856308.1, read as the reverse complement.
CTCAACGCCACCCGCGCAGTCCACGCACCCACCCCCGCACCCCCTTTACCAGGCACGTATCCAGGGGGGGAGGGATAGGTGGGATTTGTTCCCCCCCGAAATCCCAATTTGTATGGAAAAGTGATGACAGCACTTACTTTTTCATTGTTTTTCTATGAATATCTCCCCCCGAAATTCAAATGTCCCCCCCGAACAAAAGTCTGGATACGTGCTTGCCCTTTTAGCCGGCACTCAGTAGTTATTTTTTCAATTGGGCCAACTAATATACTTTTATGGAAATACCAACGTTATATAGCCAACGGTAGCATAAGAAGTAAAGGCCCATTGATGACAATGTTTCTATTGGGCCAACTTTGACACATTACAGTAAGGCCAACGCTATGTAGCCAACGGTAGTAATAGACGTAAAGGCCCATTGATGACAATGTTTCTATTGGGCCAACTTTGACACATTACAGTAAGGCCAACGCTATGTAGCCAACGGTAGTAATAGACGTAAAGGCCCATCGTTGGCAATCGGTTGGTTATAATCATAATATTTGCCTTCGTTGGGCCAATACAAGTTTCATGTAGGCGATCTAACTAACAACTTTCCAACTATTTCCCCACCGTTGGCCAATTGTGGCCTACACTAAATGCTATTAGGGATAAAACTGATTTCCGGTACTACTGGTGAAACGTGGATGTTCTGAGGTTTCAGAATATCTCTGACTTCCCCCTCGGGGAATGTAGTCGTGAGCATAATATGCTTATAGTCATAAAACTGTAAAAATTTAGTTCATGAATCAAATAAAAAATGAAATGGGCATGAGGCAGCCCCGACGGATTTTCTAGGGTTTGGTTTATTATCTTTCGTTACCTACTTACCTATTTTCTTTTAGTCGAGGGATTTGCAAAAAAATTATTTAATCCTTTTTCGATTACCGTCGCGGGTTTTTTCAAAATTTTTAATTTTGCTTTTTATTGAAAGTGTGTACTATAAAGAACCTTTTTTTACCTTCTTTTCGCTCCTATTTGGAATGGAGCATGAATGGAGTACCTATAGTCCATCAAACAAAAAGTTTTTAATCTAGGCCATCAACAGCGCGTTGATTGAGTATTTTATAGATTCGATGAGCGCGTATACTGGAAAGGGATGGAGATATGACAAAAATGTATGAGAGTGCCTTTGTTTTAGTTGCAAGATTTTGTATGTAATTTCAACTAAGTCAAACAAAAATATCGCATACGCAGAAAGGGAACACAAACATAAGATTTTCTCTCGCACTTTCTGTGTAATTAGCGTATAGGCGTAGAAAGAGAAGGCGCTAGAAGGAAGCACGTGTCTTATCATATTCACTCAGTAAGAGATGCACATAGCAATTTCGCTCTAGTTAAAAAAGGAGATCGCTACCTTATTGCTGTCCTTATCGACGTAACCACTTTTGACCTGACTCCAAGTCACAGTGTCACTTCATATAAATTGTATAGGATTTTACCTGACTCCAAGTTGTCACTTCATATAAATTCGCTATCTCATACCCGGTTACACTGATATTCGGTCTACCAGCGTAAGCGAAAAATTCTTTGTCTATGCGTATAGGTCTGTCTCGTTTTCGTGACTATTATTATTTTTATGCACGTTCTATCTAGCAACTCTCATTCTAAAGTTTCAGTAGTGCGATTTTTGAACATTACACGTTCAAATCAGTAGTACAAAAACGCATAATCTCCATAGTAACATTTTCTAATGCTGATTTCAACGTGTGATGTTTAAAAATCGCACTTCTGGGTGTTGTCCAGTTTTTATGAAGTGAAAACTTCTTTTGCAACTAATCGACACCAAAGAAAATTCGACACTAAATCGTTTCTGAGCATAGGCGAAGTTTTTTTTCGCTTACGCTGATAGACGAAACATCAGTGTAACCGCGTATGAGACAGCGATAGTCATAAAATCCTATACAATTTGTATGAAAATAGATGTCTGACTCCGGAGTCAGACAGCCGTCGTAGAACAAAAAAGTGGCTACGTCGATAAGGACAGCAATAAGTAGCGATCTCCTTTTTTAACAAGAGCTAATTTGCTATGTGCATCTTTTACTGAGTTATATGACAAGACACGTGCTTGCTTCTAGTTCCTTCTCTTTCTACGTTTCTGAGGGTTTCACTCATGGATATTAGGTGATAAATATTAGGTAGTAACCATAGAGGTAGGAATAGAGGAACATACAGCTGAGAGAGCGAGATGTACCTAGCGGCACCACTGTATAATAGAAAGAGATACGTGATGCGAATCAATAGAACCGTTTTTCAGTCTCCAATCAATTTTTACAATTCGGTTTTCGTCAATAATTGGGAATCTAAAGTGAAATCGTAGATAATTTTGTGAAATATACTGACACTACTGCATTAATTTATCCACGATTTTACGTTAGACTCAGAATTATAGACAGTATTAGAATGTTTGCCTGCGAATAGTCTCCAAAAAACATCCAAAAACTGTGTCATTTGACAACTCATGTCACTGACTCTATTCCTGTAAGGTATAATAACTTTATGGTAGTAACATAGATTTACACTCTAGATTAAGCCATGTCGTATCCGCACATGGAACAGCAATAGTTTGACTTTTGCATACTAATAAAAGACGATTTGTTTGGCAAAGATTCTATAGGACTGACAGCTTGCCAAACACAAAAACCGGCCACGGTGACCGAAACAAAAAATAATGTTTTGACTTTTTTGTTTATACGAGGTTTCACAACTGGCTATCTCGCTCTCGATTTCTTGGCTCCATCTTTCAGCATAAGCGAAAAGTTTTAAATCTATGGGTAGTAATATCCATAGAAGTAAGTGTCTATAGACCAAGAGGAGCAGCCAAAAGGACCCGATTACTCGTAGTGCGTCCGTCCGTTTGTCCTATCTAAAAAAGGCTGTATCTTTTGAACCGTAATCCACTTTAATTCGCGTGCATTGTTTAGAAAAACGGTAAACAAAAAATAAATCGATTGTAGTTTTACAATCGACCAAAATAGGTACATCACTCGAAGGCACACGCATGTCACGCGTGGCGCTTGGATGGCAGTGTGAACCCCCGTGCGTGGCGTTGCGTTGCATGTACGTTGGATGCGCATTGCATGTGCGATAATGGGAATAAGCCTTTAAAAAAAATCTAAATCTCGAAAACTATCATACACCGATTTTTCCGACTGTATACATATTTGTCCGATCATCCGCCCCACCCATACACCCCACCGACTATAGTGCGAAAGAGACAACTGCAACTCGCACCAATTTTATCAAAATAAAATCAACGAAAACAGCATTTCGTATTCCCCCGGTTCCTACTCCAAAACTAAACCGATTATAAAAATTATTTCAAGAAAAATATGAGAAAGACTTTGGCTTTGTCTGTATGTTTTGCTTTTTTTGTTTATGTTCGTCAAAGTTTGCTGGATGTCTGAAATCGGGCGGTAAAATTTGTCATTTCGAAGGTCCCTAGTTTATACACTTATACAGTAATTAATTAATGCATAAAAGCAAAACATAGGGACATAGCAGAGAGGTATCATAGATTGTATGGTAAAAGAATTGTGCTCCAGTGTCATTATCCAGAGAGGAAACAGGGAAATACGTTTGTATGGAAAAAACGGTACCTACTCGCCTATCCTCTTAAGTGTTCCTGTACCTAAGAGCAATATTCTCGTAATCCCTTCGAAGGACATCTGAATAGTAATAAAGCTCGTCCCAACTTTCATACAATGTCGTTGAAAGGACCATTGAATTGGTATCTTTTACAGAGGTACTATTAGACCCTAAAGTAGAGAAGGTTGTTCAAAAGATAACGTTAAGAGGTTCTTTCTTTTGTACATCTATTACATACTAGTGTTTTCCCGCGACTTCGTCCGCACAAATTATATACCAGATTTTAAGTCAAATCATAAGCTATCAAACAAAAAAAGTTTCATCTAAATCGGTTCAGTAGTTTTTGCGTGATGCGCGAACAAACAAACAAACACACTATTTTGTCAATAGATGGCGCTGCACGTCATTTAAATCACGCTATCGAATGTCATTTGAATTTATATGAAGTGAACCGCTACTTTTTTGTTCCTTATGCTTTTACGGTTTTATAATAGTTAAGATTAAGATACAGAGTATAACTAAATACAATTGTGTTATTTTAAGGGGTGGCTTAGACCTTCAAACTGTACTACTTTTATTATGGAGCCAGAATAAAAAAAAAAAATAACAAAAGTACCGCTGTTTCATAAAAAACTGCAGCCCCTTTTACGTACTCGACATTGTCTCCCTCCGTATAGTTAAAGTTCGGTTAGAATTTGTCTTATCTAAACCGACCTTTTAAATATTACTATACCTGGTGGTTAGGAAAATTATCATTAATCTTTAAACCACATACTCTATCCAACAAACTGATCAACTTTTACTATGGTATGGGAGCAAATCTTTGAGAACAAAAATATCTGATGTCTCGTACCTTTTGAGTCGTGTAGGTTAAGGTTTGCAGAGTTGTCAATTTCATACAAAACTTTGTTGTAGAACACTCGTAGACGCTATTTATAAAATTTATATTTTATATTATGGAAAAATAGCTTAGAAAGTCTAGATTGCGCGTCTCAAATAACATTTACAATTTAAAATATAAAATTACGAAGGTAAGGATAGGCTTTGAAATTTTGTATGAATAAATTTTTCTTATACAGGGTGTTACATAAGAATAAATTTTTAAAACTCTTAAGGGGGTTGTTTAGACCGTCAAACTGAACAACTTTCTCTATGGGACCAACATCGAAATCGCGAAAAAAAAAATCTGATATCCCATACATATTTTAGCTCGAGTCGATTTGTAGTGTATAGAACATAATTTTTTTTTCGCAATTTCGATATTGGTCACATAGTGAAAGTTGTTCAGATTGATGGTCTGAACCACCCCCTTGAATGTTTATTTGTATTTTTGTAACACCTTGTATATAAAATTACTTTTATTAATAGCGTCTACGAGTGTTCTACAACAAAGTTTTGTATGGACTGAAACCACCTTAACATGGAAATGGAACAGCTGTTTTTTTATGCTCTGGCAGCTTTGCTCACATAATAAAAGTTGTTCAGTTTGATGGGTAGAGTATGTGGTTTGAAGGTTAATGATCCTTTTCCTTAGACCCGGCACTTTGTACCTATACAGGGTGAAATTTATATCATTAGCATTCTTTTAAACTGAGAGTCTATACCCATCAAACTGAATAACTTTTACTATTGGAGCAGAATACTAACATTTGATCTTATATTAATGGATTATTATAAATCCACATTAGATAAAACAGCACGATAAAAAACTCTCCGATCCACTTTGCTTCGCCCAGTCTAGGTATCCCACAGCAAAAATGTAATACACTGACAATATCGTCGCAAAACAACTTAAGAATTCCGCGAGAGTCTCTAATAAATAACGTTCGAGGAAATTCAGACACAAACATTGCACGCACGTGTACCTGTGTGGTAATCGAACCCGGAACCGTGTGGACAGTTGCGACACTGCTAGCTACGTACGTAGGTATACATTATATGTTATGTCGTTAATACAGCGTGGTACACCTACAGGGTCAGAACTCAGAAAGGTACAGAAAGACTGAAAAAAATGTTTTGTTAATTTATGACTAAATGTGTAAGTACTCTAGTTTCTTTGCAAATATCTCGTTTTCTATTAATCAAATGGTACACAAAGTCATTTCACAATTTGTAGATAACTTTATACACGTTTTATTGTTAAATGTCTGTGATCCTCTATACTGGAGAAACTAACAGAGCGACATGGCCTCAGGCCAAACTCTTTAATAAAGTGTTAAATAAAAGTAAACATTTTGTTTAAGTCACGAAAGATGGTTTTTTTTTCAGTGTAGCCTTTCTATTAAAGCTATACAGGGTGAAATTGATATCATAAGCATCCTTTAAAAATGAAATTCTACCAATCAAACTGAACAACCTTTAAATATGGGAGCAAACCGATCGGAGCAAAATAAAAATCAGCTGTTGCATACATTTGAGTCGAGTAGGCGTTGCAGTTTAGTATGGAACAGGTGATTTTATTTTTGCTCCGATCGGTTTGCTCCTATAGTAAAAGTTTTTCAGTTTGATTGGTAGTTTAAAAGACTCTTAGATTAAAAGGATGCTAATGATATCAAAATCACCCTGTATAAGTTTCAACACTTAGTTCATAATTAATTTCAATTTCTCTATTTATTCTTATTCGTAATGAAGGTTCCAATTAAATAAAGTGTAAGCTAAGACGTTGTTAATTAAGTCTTAATTTGATTAATAAAGGTTGCAGCTAACTCACAGGAGATCAATTAAGCAAATTAAAAGGCAACCTTAGAGGCAGTCAGCAAATTCGGCTAAAAATATTTTTCATTTTAAAGCGAAAATTGTTTCATATTTTGCTTCGTTCTGAATTGATCTTGAAGTTAATTTGATCAAGACAAATTCTAGCGATTAGTCTACGTATTAATTAAACTATAAAAATCTACATTTAAAGCTAAAAAAATATTATCTTATGCTTGGGCTTATGCTTGGCTCCTGAAATTAGTCATAACGCGACTTAGTCCAACTTTTCTCTAGGTTTACCGAGTACGTGCCAAATATGTACCACACATTTGGTGCTCAAGCCATCGTCTCATCGTAAGTAGAAACGACGGACCGCCGGCCACTTGCTACGACTCTGACATCATGCTTTACCCTCATTAGTCATTCGCATTCATACATCCTTTTCATGCACTTCCATCGATTGAGGGTGCTACGCACTTGTCCTTTTCGGAAGAGATCATTAATTTTATCATGGTATATGACGACGGACGGACGGACGTAGTTTTGCAAACCAGATCCAACCCACAACCCAGTCCATAGTGGGTTGGATCTTTCTTGCAAAACTACGTCCTATTATCCTCGGACGGCCTATCCCCATGCCCTGAAAATACCTATAACTAACTTATCTCACGTCATCGTCACGAATAGTCATTTTGAAACTTTGAAAATGCTAAAAATGAACCAGGCGACAATAACAACCTAGGTTGGTAAACATAGTTGTAGCAAAGTTTCTGAACTCCTCAAAAAGAATAGGTAAGCGAGTAAAATTTTATGTAATATTTGAATTTATGGAAGTAAACGTTTTTCTATCTTCAGTTATTTGTCGGTACATTTTATTTTCATTCACGAGTTAAATTTCAAATCCTCTGAAGAAATTTCCGAGCCTCTCTTTATTGTTCTGTTTATGAGAATTCATTAAAACATCGTCCGTACCTGAGCCTTGTTTTGTAAATAGATACCCATCTCTTTTCGTTTGTTTGTTTTTAAGGAAACAAAAGATAGCAACATTAAGATATACCATTAAACTTCGTACACAATTTTATAATTTCAAAATGTATGCACGTAGCTTTGAGGACTTTCTGGATCATTACAGAATATAATAACAGGATAACAGGAGAAAAATATTATGGGACTTTGACAGGATAATTTCTTTGAAGTATACAGGTTGTTTCATAAGTAACAATAAATTTTTAAAACTCATAAGGGGGTTGTTTAGACCGTCAAACTGAACAACTTTCTCTATGGGACCAACATCGAAATCGAGAAAAATTTTTTTTTAAATCCCATACATATTTTAGCTCTAGTCGATTTGTAGAGTATAGAACATAATTTTTTTTTTCTTTATTTCGATATTGGTCCCATAGTGAAAGTTGTTCAGGTTGATGGTCTACACCACCCCCTTAAATGCCTATTTGTAGTTTTGTAACACCTTGTATAGATACTAGAAGGAAAAATAGAGGACAGAGAGGTAATGGAAAAACCAGACAGAGTTATTAGCTCGGTGAAGGAAAATCAGAGAGAGCTCTGAAAATAAATCAAGATGCAGTGGTGGCTGCTGCGCTGGTCATAATTATCTGCCTAAGAACGAAAAAGGTTTTCACTGACAGTAACAGAAAAGAGTTGAGAAAAACAAATATATGACTCGTAGGTAGCTAACAATATTACAAACGTACATAAGTCAGCTTTTAGTACCTAATACAACGAATTGCCTAGAATTTTCTTATTTTATTCCGCCATCTTGGATTACCCGCTTGAATACGTAATTTCATTTAGCCATTTATTGTGATTTATTACTGATTTGGTTCAGTTATTAGCTGTTAGACTGTTACAAATTGAACTGGAAAGTGGAAACAATTGTATTTAATAGCAGTATTTGTTTAAGCGCTTTCATTATAACAAAGAAAATGCATCAATTTCTTTGATTAGATTCTTTAGTAAACGAACACAATAAAATATGATTCGAAGATACCTAGGTAAGTATTTATATTTGTAATTAGTTCTCATCTTCAGAAACAAATCATCAATGGAATGGAATGGAATTTAGCTATTCTATATGCAGTTAAGTACTCTAATAATCTTTATCATGCCCTTTTCTTGTATTACAGGTAATTTCTGGATACTGGGGTCCTGGATGCGTCTACAACTTAAATGCTACAGCCATAGGTCTTTTTTTGTTATATATTATTAAAGCAATCATTAATTTCGAAAATATCACTAGGTCAAAAACGACCCAAAACTAATATACCTAGGTTTGTCATAACAGCCCTTCATTATGATCATTGAAAAGCAGCATATAAAAAACAAAGGCGCAAAAATTTCAGGGCATTAAGCTTGCCTTAATTAATATCCAAACAAACTAATTTGTCTTTCTTTCTTTCTTCCTTTCTATTCATTATTGTACTAATTATTTTTCTCACGGTCTGTAAGACGAAATTACCCAATTTATTGTATAAATTACAATAACTTAATGGTATTATTTGGCGCCTCTAATGAACTTGTACCAATAAATCAATAATAACAGTAAAGCAAAGTTTTAAAACATAATCACTTTGTAGAACAAGACAAGAACCCAATGCATTATTCAAGCAGTAAAGACATTCACACCATAAATCTGGTCCGGCGGTTAAAGGAAAACATCTTGAGGGAATTTGCGCAACTGAGAACATGAAATAAGAATGGCAATGACATACGAGTATTGAGCTACATCTTTACGTGTCAATTGTTCTACGACGGTGTTCCCATATTTTATTGGCCAGGTATTCGGCGCGCCTTTCGAAGAGCCTTTTTGTTGTACGCACATCAGTCTGTGATCGCTTTTTCAGCGAACATAATGATTTAGACTGTAATTACTGCTTGGTTAGTGTATTGGGACAAGCTGTTCATTTGTTCTTGACGTGACATGCCCTAAACTTCGACCGAAGTAAAAGCCCGAAAGCCTAATGTTTATTAATTTTTAAACGCGTAGGTAAATTTCAATTTCAATTTTAGTCACTAATTTTGACTTGAAATTATGGAGCAATAGAGAATGGGTTTTTGATGATTATTTTTTTATTACAAAATGAGTTTGCCTCAATCCAGTCCTTTGGACAAAGATGGGGTCGAAGATGTAGCGAGCTAACTCAGAAGAAACCTATTCACTCGTACTTTAAAGTAATTCGGGTTGTAAGCGCTCGGAAATACTACGCAGGCAGGGCATTCCACTCCTTGGCTGTGCGCATTATAAAAGAATCAGAAAGGCCCTTAGTTCGGATACGTGGGATATCAACCAAGAAGGGGTGGTATCCCGCGGTTCGTCTGGAAGTCCGATAGTAGAAAGGGGCAGGCGGGATGAGCTGATGCAGCTCTTGTGCACACTCACCAAAGTACCTACAATCTGTAGAAAACCGACAAGCAGGCTATACTCTGCGGCGGTGGGCTAGGCTATGAAGCTTGGTTTCCACCAGCTTACTGTCGCCAATGAGCCTCCTGGCTCTGCGTTCAACCGAGTCGAGAGCGTCTAGTTGATACTTAGCTGAGCCATCCCACATGTGGCAGCAATACTCCATACACGATCGGACCTGAGCTTTGATCCGTTTTATTTCTTGATAAATTCAGTTCAGATTTGTATGATTGAGAGTGATGCAATTATTTGGTTGAATTAAGATGCCTTAATATTTTTTATTGCGATTACTTACGGTTTTTATAGTGGCACGCTTTAATGTTTTCAGTACGAATTTCAGTAGTCTGAGCGAAGATACGATGTCGCGAGCATCTTTTTATATAAAAATCGGCAAGTTAATAACTCATTAACTACACGTTCAGGTGTTAATAATATTAGAAGGTCAACAAATTTAAATTTTGGGATCCAGTGATCGCAGCATAAGCTAACTAATGTGCCATTTTGTTCGTCAACTTCCAACAGGATATTGGTAAAGTTTTAGCTTGTTTTGACGTTAATTTGCTTTTTGTCTGACATACTGCGGCTGAAAGTTCGCTATTTGACACGAGAAAGTTGGTAGACAAAAGCAACTATTCTACCATAGACATATACTCTAGTACATTGATATCGTTGTATTCAACATATTATATCTATACAGGGTGTACAACAAAATCGATATCTGGAGTGGTATTTTTGAAAGGAATACTTTGAACCCAGCAGTAGAAAATGTCAAAATTACCATAGAGATTTGCATCTTTCTACTGCTGATGCTTTACTCGCCCGTGGTCCCCCAGCCTAAGTTCCCCGTGGGGTACCACGACCAATTTTTTTTTGCCCGAGTAACCCCCTGTATAATAATATTTTTACTGTCACACACACCATTGTCCATGGGGTTTCAAAAATCGCACTCCTGGACAATGATTTTTGAAAGTCAAATCAGCAGTAGAAAGATACTCCATAGTAATTTTGACATTTTCTACTGCTTCAACGTATGACTTTCCAAAATCCCACTCCTGTTATTGATAGGTAATATTTAGGTACCAAAAAAATAAAAAAATTATTAAAAATAAAACTCTATTTATTTGTCTTGTCATACCAACTTGAAAGCCATCGTCCCGATGCCTATGAAATGAACACGGCCATTAAAAAGTTACGTCTAACATGTTTTTCAGATAGATTCTTTAGAAAGGGTTTTCAGGTTTTGGTCGTGCTCTGGTTCCCGGACTAAAATAGACCACCCGATATTATTAACATCCTGGGTTATACGAAACTACCTTTTAGATTACCTTAGCATATTTTGTGGGCAATAGTTTAGGCACACGCGGCTTGAACATTCCTTTCTATTTAACACATCGCTTTACAATTTTTGCAAAATTTTGTTGGGTATTATCCCCTTCTTCCCGTAATTAAGTATTAATTGCGGCCTTATTCCAGAAACGTCAGATTGTAACACAAATGACAAAAGTTTCGGTTACCCGCTTGCTGTATTATTCACGAGGCTACAAGGTTGTGCAACAATACAAACTGGGCCAATGAGAGACAATGTTTGACTTTAGAAAGGGTTATACAGGGTGAAATTGATAGTATTAGCACACTTTTAAACTAAGAGTCGATACCCATCAAAAAGTATGCTAATGATAAAATGTCACCCTGAATAGGGTCTTTCTTAATATTCTGTCACTTTTCTAAGGGAATCGGAGACCGCAAACTGAAAAACTTTCTAGCACCAACATCGAAATCGCGAAATAAAATCAGTTTTTCCATACAAAACTGCAAACCATGTTGAGCCGAATATATGGGACAGCTGATTTTTTTTCGCGATTTCGATGTTGGTCCCATAGAGAAAGTGTTCAATTTGATGGTCTGATCATCCTCTTAAAAAGTGTCAGCCTATTAAGAAATTAAGAAGGACCCTTTATTTTGGGGTCATCTGAAAATTTGGTACTGCTGCTTTTGTAAAGGAGGATTCACCTTCAAAAGCACTACTCTCTCGCCGGGAACAGACGAGAAAGGCCGAGAACGAAGAGGCACGTTTCATTGTTCTGAAATTCTCACAGAGTATTTCTTGCGAGATTGTAGTGCCTGATAAACACTTTAGATAGAAGAAAGATCCTAAGTATGGAAGCTGGCATATAACTTTTCGCTAAGCGACACATTATTTAGACACTTGTTTTGAAACAAATACCTACCTACCTACCTGTATTTACAGAGGAAAGATAACAATACACATGATGATACTTATGTATGCAACAGATCCTGTATATGGCACGTCAAATCTCGCTCGGCCTTTCTTTTAAAAAGAAAAGATAAATATAAAAAAATTGAGTATGATGAATTTTTCTATTCCAGAAGGAACATTTTAAAGAAACGCTTTGTCACGCTGTTCAAGATATTTGTCAGCCAGCCGCTAGCTCTATCGATCTGGGAACCCTATACCTATAGGTTTAATTGATAACAGCAACAATCTATAGAACTTAAACAAAGAAGAAAAAACAGAATCTTAAACCGACCGATTATAGAGTCTACTGAAATGTATCTGCTACTAGATTATTAATGAGCTATTACCAAATAGGTAAGATAAACTTCAAAGGGGAGCGAGCCAACCTTGCGTCGAAGTCAAACAAATTAAGCAAATCTCCTAGACGATTGGCGAACTTCATTTAACTTTTAATTGATCCCTGATAATTTTCTTACAAATTTTAATTTAACAATTTAATTTCTGTAGTCTTAGAAGTTACTTCAGATCTACCGTGATCTGGAAAGTTTTGTAAATTTCGGGTGTTCTGGAACTAAGAAGGATCTTAAATGTTGAATATTTCATCTTCTTCTTCGGGTTCCTCTCCATTACTGGAGGTTGGCAGTCAGCTCTGCATATCTCTGTCTATCTCTCGCCAAACGAAACAGCTCTTCGACGCTGGCGAAGTCTGTCCACTCTTTCAGGTTCTCGAGCCATCATATTCGTGGCCTACCGACGCTTCTTTTGCCCTCTATTTTGGACGCTTCTTTTGCCCTCTATTTTGCCCATTATTATAGTCTGAAGCAGTTGGTATCGCTCATTCCTCAAGATATGACAAAGGTAGGCGACTTTCCTCCTATTAATGGTTTGCAACAGCTTCGGGACTTCCTGACATGTCGTAGAACTTCCACATTGGTGACTCGTTGAACCCAACTAATTCGAATATTTAATTAGGCTCTTACTTCGATAATACTCGTATTATGTTATTAGATTTTCATAAGAAAAGATTCCTATCGGTCTTCTCTTATTTTTGTTACCCTGATTTGTCTACGATTGGCATTCAATAGAAAAACACATTTACTCTCATTTCGAGTAGGTATTCTCAAGCTTTCTCATGCCTTGTAAAAGCAAGAAGTCTAATTCGCCGACAGCAAATTGACCACTTACTTACCTCTCCACCAAGTCGCTTGGCCCGCTCCCTGACTATTATTCGGGATGAAGTCTTTGCCCCGCAGTGGGATCCTACAGCTGACGGGTTTTTAAGGGGATGAACTCTCTCTATAGGACCAACGCAACGTCAAACGCGAGAAAAAAATCTGCTGTTACATACAAAACTGCAAACTTACTCGACCCATAATTATGTAAGTTGGTCCTATAGACAAAGCTGATTAGTTTGAGCGTCTGATCATCCCCTTAAAAACTGTCAACATACTAAGTTGGACCCTGTATAATACTACCTAAGTATGAGCGTCTCTCAAAAACGTTATTAAAATGTGAACTTAGCGCATTGAAGCTAGATAAACTTAGTACTTAGGTAAGTCTTTTATTATCCTGTAGGGCTCGCATGCCACCCCCGAGAAAACGATAAAAATCGAGATGTGCCTCCATCCTTATTATTTTACGTATGCCAGAAAGAGCGCGCACGACGTTTTTCTCGTTTAAACGCTTTGTCGTGGCTGGCATGCTAGCTGTGCTGTATAGAAGTTTTGTTTATCTTCATGAAGAAAATGAAAAGGCAAAGATTTTTATCAAGATTCAGAGAAGCGAATCCACTTGTAGGTTAGGTATCCTTAACAAAGGCACTAGAAAGAATTACCTAACGACTAGCCTCACTGGAAAACCCTTTATCTTTCGTAAAAGTAGCAGGTAAAGGAAAAAAAATGGTTTGACCTCTTCTTGGTTACTAGAGCTAAGAGTATGTCTAGAGCAACCTGAGGATTTGGCGTGACCGTCACGACTATCGCGCTCTCTATACAGGTTGAAATTGATATCATTAGCATCCTTTTAAACTATCTAACTTAGGTATCTACCCATCAAACTCAGTGGGCGGCGCTAGGCGTCGGCGACGTCGGCGCCGCCTCGCAGAAAAGTTTTACAACTTATTTAAAGTTCAGTAGAAGTATATCCAAATGTTTACATAACAATTATAGAATCATGCTCATAGGAGTTCCAGTCGGTACAGCTTCCGCTGAGAGAAGGTTTACGGGAGCAAACCGATAGGAGCAAAAAAATAAAACAGCTGTTCCATACAAAACTGCAATGCCTGCTCGACTCAAATGTGTGCAACAGCAGATTTCTTTGTTGTTCCGATCGGTTTGCTCCCATAGTAAAAGTTGTTCAGTTTGATGGGTATACAGGGTGTTTCATAAGTAAGAATAAATTTTTAAAACTCATAAGGGGGTTGTTTAGACCGTCAAACTCAACAACTTTCTCTATGGGACCAACATCGAAATCGCGAAAAAAAAATTTTTATATCCCATACATATTTTAGCTCTAGTTGATTTGTAGAGTATAGAACAGATTTTTTTTTTTTCGCGATTTCGATATTGGTCCCATAGTGAAAGTTGTTCAGTTTGATGGTCTACACCACCCCCTTAAATGTTTATTTGTAGTTTTGTAACACCTTGTATAGACTCTAAGTTTAAAAGGATGCTAATGATATCAATTTCACCGGCGGGAACCCGTTGCATGAGGGCAGCGCAGGACCGGTCATTGTGGCGATCCTTGTGTGAGGCTTATGTCCAGCAGTGGACATTCATCGGCTGATATCTTTTTAATTTTTATCGACCTGACTTCTCCAAAACTGTTCTATTAAATAAAATCCTTATTCTGTTCCTCATCAAACCACATGATTATAACCCACCGGGTGTGATCCATTTAAAGTGGAATTTTGTAACAATTTGTGAACGGAAATACACAGACGTGCTGAAATTTCCCCTGGGATATCTTGCATAAAAGGCTCTACAAGTGAGAATTTAATATTTGTGAAATTGCCTTCATAACGTTTCTCATTTTGTGTTCACAAAAATGGCTTTTTATTAATTCTTGTTTATATTTTTTTTCGTTTGAAATAGTTCATTTTCGACTGTGTTTTTTTTCGCGATTTCGACGTTGGTCCCAGAGAGAAAGTTGTTCAGTATGATGGTCTGATCATCCCCTGACCGTCAGCATATTAAGAAGGACCCTATACAGGGTTTAACAAAACACCCTAGAAATACTTAAGTGGGTGCCATCAAACTGAACAACTTTCACTATGGAGCGAAAATCGAAATCACGAAAAATAAATTAGCTGTTCCATACAAAACTGCACTACTTTACTAAAATTATAGGACAGCTGAATTCTTTTTCGCGATTTCGAAATTGGCTCCATAGTCTGAAGTGAGTACATTGGTCTGAAGCTCCTCTTAAGTCCCTCTTCAGTGTTACACTCTGTATTTAATGTAAGCCGTCCGTCGAACCACACAGTAGAGAAACATTTGTAATACAATTGTGTTTCTCCTAATCAATATCACATAAAGTTTTCCTTAGAGGCAACACCAACAGGATGGAAGCCGGAGCTAATCCACTTAGCATTAAATAGCTTAATTGAGAAGTTACGAGATTAAGTTCGTTCTCTCATTCTGGAAGAAAATTTTGTTAAGGAAAAATAAAAGTTGTGTTAATGAACACTTTGTTAAGGAAAAATTGAATCTCAGTTTGCGGAACATAATGCCACATTTACACTCATCCCTGTTGGGCAGGGAAGTCAGCAGGGAAGTGGGCAGCGTGAGTATGTAACAGCGCGAGTAACCTATTTACATATACGCTGCCCACTTCCC
This sequence comes from Agonopterix heracliana, assembly GCA_963693445.1. Taxonomy (NCBI): domain Eukaryota; kingdom Metazoa; phylum Arthropoda; class Insecta; order Lepidoptera; family Depressariidae; genus Agonopterix; species Agonopterix heracliana. The sequence continues at coordinate 19,529,660 of OY856308.1, read as the reverse complement.
TGCTCACTTATGCCCAAAAGGGCTGAGTGTAAATGTGGCATAAGAATCCTGTTTGGAAATAGGTAGAACATAAACATTTATTTCCAAACACTCATTTTGACACGCACGCACGCACGAATCAGTAATTGAGCATTATCTTAAAGAGAGTTGAAAAGTAAAACATACATTTACTTACAATTACATCTAAAATAACAGGTGACCGAATTATTTATTACTTTTTAATCGTTTGTTTTTGGCGTTGGGGGTATTTGTTTCTATTCTATTCTCTTTTTAAAAATATGGCTGCCATCTTTGGTTAGTGATGATTTTGCCAATGTCGAGTTTTTATAGCAAAAGTGCTTGACGTTGTACGGTTATATTGATATTTTGGTGACTTCAAGGGTTGTTCTTATAAAAGAACAATATCCTGAGCCACCGCTGGAGTTCCACTGTAGGCCGGGGATGGGGCAACCGACGCGCACGTGACCGCCCAATAGCAGACCCACAAAGCAACTCCGGGTATTTGTTTATCGTTTGCCCATAAATAAAAGTAGGTACCATAGCCATTTGCATAAGGGCCTTACAAACAAGCAATTAAAACTAGTTAAAATTATCTTCCTCTCTCTAAGCTCTGTTTGTTGCAACGAATTGCTTTTATATACAGTTTTACCCTTTGACTGCGAACAGCGAATCGGAATAATTGGCAATAACCTGCACCGTAACCGAAAACAATACTAAAATAAACCAGTAAGTATCGATTTTATATTGTGCTAGAGGTCATTCTATTTCTGTGTTTATGGTGGTGTTGGTTTTGTTGTTTTTATTGCCTTTCAGGAGTGGTTAAACTTTATGAATTTTGAACCTACTTCAAAAAAAGGACACAACAGTTATAGATGGGCGGCTTCATACAAACTATTGAAACAGGCGATGGTTTCTGCTCGAGATTCCTCGAAGCGAGAATTCTCGTGACGAGACAACATTTCTCAACAACTCAAAAACTCGAAAATCAATTCGAAGAACACTAAATAAAAGTGTGTGCCACGTTTGTTTTTTTTTGTTTAATTTAGGGCAGATTTTTAAATTTTCCGATAATTCCTATGAATAAATTGTATTTGTAGAATCAAATATAATTAACCCTGTCAATTTACCATTACACCCATAAACTTAATATACTATCGTAGTAATATTAAGTTTATGATTACAGCAACGAATCCAGGAAAATAGACGTTTTTAAATATTTTAATTCAGTTTAGAAAATAGGCGCCAAAGAGATTACTGATTCAATTTTTTTTGTGAACTGGCAAGATGTCTTGGAAAAAAAATATCAAAATCCATAAAAACTAAAAAGGAATAAAACTTTTTTCTTTTTAATTGAAGTATTTGGCTTAACGTAATTTTTTTCCGACATTTAGCTGCCAGTTCTGTATTTCTTAGGTGTCATGAAAACTCTTTCGTCGTGTGGTAAATAAAGCACACTCTTTTTTTGGGTAAGTAATATTCGATATAAATACAAAGAATATATAGTTTAGGAAATATAACTTCTTTTGATATAATTTTGTTTGAAATACAGGACACTTGCTATAATAAACGTTAGATATAAATTTAAGACCTATAATTTCATAAAGTATAAAACGCATCGGATATAATGAACCTTAAGTATAACCATCACATGTAATAAAATCTATAAAGCATAACATTTAATAAATATAGCATTGATGTCATCTAGTTTTAGAATGTCTAATAATCAATGCTCATAATATAATATTTAAAAACCGCATGTCGATGTCTAAAATATGACCGCTCTCTAAGTGGTTACACTACATACTGAACTTAACCTAACCTATAGTTTTGAAGCTACCTACCTTTCTCCCCCCCCCCCCCAAACAACAAGCAAGCATGCAGCGAGCAAACAATCATGCAGCAAGCAAGCAAGCATGCAGCATGCAGGCAAGCATGTTGATGCTCCGCTCGCTTCGCTCGCTCCGCTAAGTGTGCAACATGTTCTAACCTAACCTAGAATTTTTGTTTTTCTCAGGCAGGGGGCATCCGCCCCCCGCACCCCCCTCGCGGGGGGCCCAGCCCCCCTGCACCCCCCAACATGCATTCAAGCAAACATGCAAGCAAGCACACATGCAAGCAAGCATGCAAGCAAGCACACATGCAAGCAAGCATGCACGCAAGCATGCCAGCAAACAAGCACGCATGCACGCACAAATGCAGCATGCATGTGACACACGTTTCGCTTGACTCCACTTGCTCTATACGTGGTCACACTACCTAAATTAACCTAAGCTATAGTTTAGAAGGCAATTTACTAGTTATAAAAAATATTTAATTGTATGTCTTTGGAGCAATACTTCAAGGGATCGTTATGTCTCATAAAATAACATCAAATGATTGATATATCAAACAAATTTTATATTAAGTAATCGTTAGTAATAATCAACATTAGATATATTAAAATTATAGGATATAAGTATTCGATTAAATGTATGTTATGTTTTTTCAATATTATGCTCGTAGTTAGTATTTCTTACGAGCATTATATCATTTGAACGTTATAAAATTTTTATTATACCAAATGTTATTATACGAAACGGGACGCACCCTCTTTTTTTATCATGACGACAAATCGATTGAATCGAAACCATTAAATCGATTAATTCTAATGTAACAGTTTGACCTGGATAATGTTTTTAGTCAATTATTCAGTTAGTGCTTTTTGTATTGTTTTTAATAGTCGTTTATTGAGTTGTCCGATGTCTCTTTCTATCTAAAGTAGCAATCCAATGTTAGAAAAAGAAAAAAAGGATATTTACTTATTAAGATTCTTAGCAGCGGTATTAAATACTACTCGTAGATTCTTTTTCTTATAGGTACTGTGGCAGTGGCATAGTACTTAATATTTAATGGGGTGGTTTAGTTAGACTATCAAACTGAACAACTTTCACTATGGAGCCAACATCGAAATAAAATAAAAAATCTGTGCTGTTAGGAACTAAAAATTAGCACACAGATGAAACAGATTAAAATAAAATAAATAAATATCTTGGTCAGTGTCACACAAATTATCTAGTCACATTTAAAGTTCCAGAATCTAGCCTGGACTTGTATTATGATAACTAGACAACGATATAGAATACATACTCGTATATAGATACAAACATCCATGACTCGGGTACAAATATTCATATTCGTCATACAAATATTTGTCCCTTACGGGATTCGAACCCGCGACCCCCGGCACAGCAGGCAGGTTCACTACGGCCTTTCTGTCGGGCCGTCAAATTATTAATAAATAAAAAAAATATTTATAGAAGCATTCGATAGAAGATAAATGTTATATTATTTGAGGCATTCTATTATATCTCTATAGATACCCTACGCTAGAACAACTATTAAGTAGTACCTATCATTTTAATTATAATATCCGCAAAATGTAAAAACACAGAAGTACCAATAAACATGTTTTCATTCATTCATGAACTGCCTCCGTGGTCTAATGGTTAGAGCATTGGGCTCTTGACACGGAGGTCGTGGGTTCGATTCCCACGGGGGGGCACCTAGTGAAATGTCACTTTGTGCGTTTTTCCCCAGTTGGTTAGGACATTCCAGGCTGAGTCACCTGATTGTCTGAAAAGAAAGATGATTCTGTGCTTCGGATGGCACGTTAAGCTGTTGGTCCCGGCTACTATCACTGGTGGTAGGTAGTCGTTACATAAAAACCACGTCAGAGGCCGTAAGGCGGTTTAAATAAACTCTGACACCAGGGCTTTGCAGCCGATAAGAAGAAGATTCATTCATGCAATAGGTTAATCATAAATAATATAATCATGAGCGATTTCCGTAGATACGATAAAAGTCTTGCTGACATGGAAAGAAGAAAGAAGAAGAATCATTCATACAAATAAATTTTATTTAATATACTTACTAGTGTTTTCCCGCGACTTCGTCCGCACAAATTATATACCTACTTACCAGATTTTAAGTCAGATCATAAGCTATCAAACAAAAAAGTTTCATCAAAATCGGTTCAGTAGTTTTTGCGTGATGTGCGAACAAACAAACAAACAAACACACAAACAAACAGACACACAAAATTTCTAAAAAAGGTTGATTTCGAGTCAGGGATACCTAAAAACCATATCGTAATCTTTTTTTTGTAAATATCTTCAATGTACAGACACACTTTAGTTACAGTTTTATAATAGTTTAGATTAGATTTGATATATGTATATAATCTCGAAATTAACATGTTTTTGTGTTTGTTCACCGTCGAGCAAATAAAATACTCGAACGAAGGTATTATGATTTCTCTATTTTCTTTAGAAATACGTTCCATTTTAAACGTTTTCATAGTAAATCGAGCAGAGACTGCGGAGCAAACAAATTATAATTGAAAAATGGAAAAGGAATGACTTTTAAAACTATTCCTATTTTATCCGACGGGTAATTCCCGCGGTAATTTTTGTTTTCCCCCATTTATCGATGAGTCAAACATGAAAACTGTCCCTAAAATTATCTCCAAGGTAACCGTGTAAGCCATATCAAAATCAATTGTCTGTCCCCATCGTTCAGGCTTTTCTCATCACGAAAACACGTTTGGACGAAGAATGCCGAACCGAATGTGCCGACCCGAATGTGTGTATCGCGCCTTACACAAGATTCCAAGCATCATTGACGCATTAAAAGTTAAATTAAGACGCTGTTATCCCGTCGAGGCCGTTTTTTGAACACGAACGAAAGTGTTTTAAACTGTGTTTTAAAGTCTGAAATTAAATTATGTCTTATTTAAGGATCGGGCGGATGGGCGACTGTTCTCAATTACACGATTAGATTAAGTTTAGTAGATAGAAAAACATCCCAAAGTTACCCCTTTTTGTTATGTTTTTTCAATACTATGATTAAACTGCTGATATTTAACTTTTTATTCTTGTACTTAACTAAATACATTAAATATTTCTAGTGAACTCAGAAGAATTTTTAGCTTAGAAACTCCCATGAGCAAAGATATTGACGAAAAACACGTTTTTTTGCGATCCTGCTTTCAATTGGAGCGGGATGGCTAATTGTAAACTTATGCTTGCAAGAAAGAGACGCTTGCACTGGGATAGTTATAGCCTGTAAGGATCCCACTGCTGGGCAAAGGCCTCCTCTCACGAATAAGGGTATAAAAGTATTTATTTAAGGGTAAGTATATTACCTTTGGCGCTCTCCATACAAACGAAGTCTTGTGATATTTTCAATACTGTCCAATTAAAGTCAATGAAATTTTTCAGAAACAATCCAGATACTAATCTCTATGTTTGTATGAAGTCAGATTTTTGTTAAAATGTATAGTTTTAAAGTTACAGCGCCTCAAAGATTTCCATACAAATCTCAAATTAATCCTAGCATTAAAACTGAATACTTTATCGAAAATCTGAACAAACATAGAGGTTTCTAGATTGTTTTTGAAAAATTTCATTGACTTTGGATAGTATTGAAAATATCACCAGAATATGTTTGTATGCAGCGCGCATTTGCGCTCTCGGAATAAACTTCTCTTAATAAAAAAAACTTTTATTATTTTCCACGTGAGGAAACCTGCATGCTTCAATGTCGAGGCATGTATTGTACCCACTGTCCATTATAAGAGGCGACGGGCTTATATTACCCCCCGTCACACTGGACAGAGTTTCGGTACTACTGGTGAAACGTGGATGTTCTGATGTTTCAGAATATCTCTGACTACCCCCTCGGGGAATATAGTCGTGAGCATATGCTTTTATTATTTTTAAAATAAGAAACACTGCATTCATTAGACATGAATTGATATAAGGATGGAATAACGTTTCAATACGTGTCAGTTCTTTTATGCATGAACCAAATCAATTGATTCATCATGATCACGGCTAACAAATAAAGGATCAAAATCGTTATTAATGTTCATCGCTTAAATTATTATCTCCATAATAGTTAAACACTAGTCTAGAGTTGTAAGGTGGTCTTTATCGACATGATTATTTATCGACTCCGTCGTACAACCAACAATTATCAATAAAGATTTGACAAGCTATTTGTTACAAGCACAGGTTGTTATACAAATATGAACTCTATTGCAATATGCACATTAAGACCGGCAGGTATTAATAAACAGAACTCAGTGCCCACGAAATGTTATTAATGAGGGTTTTTCTTTATACTGGACGGGTTTTTTAAGGGTGTCAATTTCTCCAGGTATGGCAAATAGATCACCAAAAAATGTTAGCGTATTTTTGCCGTATGTTTATGGAACTCATGTCGATTTTTTTCTCATAATCTCTAGATTATAGTGGTAATATTAGCTTTACCTCATTTAATGGGCTACCTCATGGTTTTGGGTAACTTTGTAACCATTTTATTCTTTAACTATGACACATTTGAGTTGAAAAATTTACTGAACACGATATGAGAAGTGATGTAGTTTTTCTAGAAATCTATTTAATTAATAAAACCGAAGGAAATTGAATATAAAGTCACCCCTTTTTTCCAGTTGTAACCATTTTACTCATACATTTTTAATCGGAAGAAAATAAAAATTTAAGTACAATATTGTTCACAACACAATTTAGAATGATGTGGTTTTCTTACTTTTTCGAAATTAATAAAAATCTTCAAACTTTTTCAAAGAAAACGGCTAAATTCTGACCGGAACCACGCCCTTGTTCGCATCGATTAGTATGGAGAGTCGTGGTTCAGGAATGATACGCCTTAAACGGAGTGTCGCGTAATCGCAGCTAAAATAACATGTTGGTTGTTTATTTCTATTCAGTGTTTTACATGTGCGGAAAAAAGAATCTTCGCAAAAAAAGTCAAAAAGGTGAATTTTTTATATTGATTTCATAATTCAGTTTGCATTCACCCAATCTTTTGTCCGATTACTACACAGATCTTCTTCTTGTGGTGCCATCTCCTATCGGAGGTTGGCTATCATTAGGGCTATTCGGACCCTGGAGACTGCAGCCCTGAACAGTGAGGTGGAGTTCATATCGAACCATTCACACAGGTTTTTAAGCCAGGACGTCCTTCTTCTACCAGGCATTCGTCTTCCCAAAATTTTCCCCTGCAGAATAATCTGGAGAAGTTGGTATTTATCACTTCTCATAATGTGACCGAGGTACTGTAATTTCCGGGTTTTAATAGTTTTTAGAATTTCTACTGTCTTATTCATCCTCTGCAAGACCACCTCGTTGCTAATTCTGTCCGTCCATGATATCTTCAACTTCAACTTCAACTACTTCAACAGATGGATTACTATAATAAATTAAATTATGTTTTTAGAGTGTAATACCATCAATAAACGTTACCGTTTGTGGACCTAAAAGATATTGACTCCTTTCTCTATGAGAACTACGAAATACGATCAAAAATCAGATGTTCCAACGAAAACTGCAAACATACTCAACCTAAATGTATCTGTAATGCAGCTGTTTTTTTTTTTTGCGATTTCGATGTAAGTCCCACCTTAAAAACTGTCAACATTGTGTACTGTGCCACACTAGCAACGCCTTAAACGAATATGTTTTTCGCGAAATTCTAAAATTGTTTCGAGCTGAATTTACTCGCTTTAAAAAGTTTACGCCGCCGCTAGACCGACATGCATCTATCTGTCTATGTCTGTCTGTCAAAGCCAGGACTTTTGTGCCGTAACGTTTTAAAAAATAACTGCTCTCTCAGGCTCTGTCACTCTAAAAAAACAGCACGATGCTTTTAGGATAACTCTTTTTTCGGCCTACGATCAAATCCACTGACATATACTCTAGCGATAGACAAGCTCGTTCAAAGAAACAACGTGTCACACAAAACAACACAAAATGACATATTGCGGTCTGTCATTGCCATAGTGACGAAGTGAACTCGGGAACATCAATGCGGTGCGGGCACCGCATTCAAGTGGAACATGTTGCTTCTTTGAAAAGGCCTGTCTATCGCTAAAGTGTAAGTCAATGACCAAATCAAAACGAAAAATATCAATCTTTAAGATAATTTTAGGTACATAATAAAGAAATAATTTGTTTTGTTACAGGTACCTACGCTACGCCTACCTAACTGTTACCTCTAACAGTTCACACCGGAATCATCGACATCACAGGTGATTATGTCACATACACTCAAATGTAATCCTTCACAACTCTCACTTTTTGTCTTGTTGACGTAGTAAAAGCTAGCAAGAGATTGAATGGAGGATTAACTTTAATGAGCGTTTCTGCAACTGAGTGTGAGTCAGGTGGTTAGGATATGAGTCACGGCGTTTAGGTATCGACATCTTTCAGTTCAGAGGTTATAAGCCTTCTCACCCATCATCGCCTATGCCCAAAACCGTCCTTTAATTCGTATTTGCGGTGCATACAACAACATGTTTTCTGAGTTTGACCCTTTTTGTTTAAAGAAAAACGAATACAAGAATAAAATAAGTACTAAACTTCTCGATCAAATGCAAACCACATGATGAATGTTTTTGTTAAAATTATAGTAAAAATCATACACACACACTCCATACATACACAAACACACAATACCGTACATACATTCATTTATTTATATATTTATTATTTAAGTGTAAAAACATTATAACGTAATACCTATTATAACAATATTAATAAAAAAAAAGATGCCTACTCGTATATATATCCTACCTATTAAAAAACAATGTCTGTTAAAACTTTTTATAACTTTAAACTGTAAACTTTCATAAATCTTGATTTAAACTATCTTACGATAAATTAGATAAGTCAATTACTTAAACTAGCGAAACCTATTATTAGCTTAAGAAGTGTTAATATTATCCCTGTTTATATTTTTTGTAAAGCTGTTGGTTTTGTCAATAAAATAAAATAAAATAAAATAAAATCGCCTATCACCTCCACAAGTGGGGTTTGAGGGAGTCTCCGACTTGCGACTGCGGGGCACCTGACCAGACCCTCTCCCATGTGGTCAACGAGTGCACTCTGCGTCCATTCCCCGGTGGAATCGAAGAAACAGTCTAACCCCGGCAGCGGAAGACTGGCTGAAAATTTAACCCCCTCTCGGATCCAAGCAGGAAGACAAAAATGCCATACGATATGATGATCGGTATAACCATAGACTAAGGAAACAAAGTCAAGTTTCGCAGTAAAGTTTTTGAGGCTTAAAGCCTCGTATCCACTAGACAACAATTGAGGCGCAACACGTGACGCTCAACATGTTCCGCAACGTTGCAAAGCAACGCGCAATGTTGCTTCTTTTGCAAAAAAAGCAACTTTGAAAGAAACAACGTCGCGCTTTGCGCTTTGTTTTACAACGTTGCATGTTGAGCGTCACGTGTTGCGCGTCAATAATTGTTGTCTAGTATGCTTAACCACGACAAAACCAACAACCTTATTATTTGGGGAGCCCTATTGCAAGCTGTGTCTTATAATGGAAGCCTGGAAATGTTCAGTTTGATGGTCTGATCATCCCTTTAATAAAGTGTCAGTTTATTAAGTATTAAGAAGGACCTTATACACCACTATTATTAATTACTAACATAACTTTACGGGTGTATTCAGATCATAAATCTAAACAACTTGGAAAATAGGTCGAAAAAGAGAACATTTTTGGACCTTCCATAAAAAAAGTGCGGATCGGCCTATCGATTCTCTATGGGAGGTCCAAAAATCGTTCTCGTTTTTCAACCCGTGCTCCTTAGAGAAAGTTGTAAAGATTCATGGTCTGAACACATCCTTAAAGTTATGCTAGTAATTAAAAATTAGTGATGTATATAGGCTTAAAAAACGATGGTGGTCACACCGGTCATCAACGGCTTTGACCTTTGTATCTAGGTAGGTACTATCTTCCTTACGCAATAGAAATCTATCGGCATTTTTATTAAAATAGTTGTAATTGACCTGAGTTTTAAACGTCGTTTTAGCCATGGACATAACAATTTTACCTACTGACCTGGCTGACTGACTTCAATTTGTGATTGATCATTTATTTAAAAAGATTTGGGAATTTTTTTCTCTTCCATAATTGCGTCATTCGGTTTCGGAATATTTGAAACTCTTTGAATGTGATTCTTCTATTACCTATACTTATTACTAGTAAATTTATACAGGGTCCTTCTTAAGTGCATAATCTGTCCATCAAACTGAACAACTTTTCCTATTGGACCAAGATCGAAATTGCGAAAAAAACCTGCTGTCCGATACAGTTTTATATGGAACAGCAGATTTTTCAGGTAAGGTGTATTTTCAGGTCTTTCGTTTATTTTAAGAGGCCGTAAAATAGAATAGTAGTTAGGTACCTTAGCAAAAAACAAAGAAAAGAATCCTTTAACTTAGTGCGACATTGACAGATGACTGATTATTAGAGTAGAGATAACGAATAAATGTTTTGCACAAGAATGATTGATTTCTTTTTGCGAATAAGGATTTCTTCTGGAACACTCGTAGAACACTCAGCATTATGTTTTCTGAAACACATGTTGCATGTTTCTGTTTGTTCAAATCATAGATTTAGATCGGTAATTAGATCGGAATCATAGACATCGATTTGGATCGTCGGAGAGGTAGTATACGTTAGATCGGAAATGCGAAAGAGAATAGGCATAGCATTAAAGTATGTTAAAGCGAGATAGATAGACGAGACCATTTCACGAACACCCTATAAGCCTGTATGGCCCTAGTAGTCCAATCATTTTAGGGTTTGACCCTAACAATAATTCATCTATCGCTGAAACTTTGCAGTGTGATAAAGTAAAGTAAGTATACAGATTACGGTTGACAAATAATCTAGGTTTAATTTTTTCCGGTCCTAGATTATTTGTCAACCGAAATCTGTATACATTACTTTATCAAACTGCAAAGTTTCAGGGATAGATGAATTATTGTTATGGTGTCCATACAAGGAAACTCTAAAATGACTGGACTATAGCGTCAGTTGTAAACTAACACATAGAAAAGCAATAAATGTATGAATTATGAAAGAATCCCGCTTTTGTTTTTTTTCAAAATCTCAGGTTTTTTGGTCTCGCCTTGGATAATCCGTAGCCGATCTAATGCTAAATCAAGCTAAGTTCAAATCAAATCAAATCAACCCCTAAATGGGTGTAACGGGGTGTTGAACTTTTCCGAAATCCACGAGGACGCAAAGTCACGGGCAAAAGCTTGTCAGTTAAAAAGCTTTCAAACGAATGTTTTTTTTATTACACAGGATGTAAGGAAAAGTATCATTAACATTATACCGCATACTTTACCCATCAAACTGAACAACTTGTACAATGGGAACTAACGGATCGGAGCAAAAAAATCTGCTGGTCCATACTAAACTGCAATGCCTACTCGACTTAAATGTATGCTGCTGTAGGTACAGCTGATTTTTTGCTCCGGTCCGTTAGCGGATCATAGTAGCAGCAGCATAGTAGCGACAGCCGATTTTTTTGTTCTGACAGGTTTGCATCCCATACTAAAAGTTGTTTAGTTTGATGGGTAGAGTAAATATGTGGTTAATGATAATTTTCCTTACAATTTTGCTGCAGTGAATTTCTGCCAAAGTCGAGTGAGTTTTGGGAGTAAAAAACACGAGAAAATCCCTTCTGGAGCCATTGAGTAATTACGTATAGAGCAGACAACGCGAACAAAATCTGTGCACCATGATCAGCAGTGTGGGGCGCGTGCTGGGAGCGTCAGGCTGCGACGAGCGCCTGGCACAGGATAGGTGAGTTAGAGCGCGTGCACCCTAACGCGTGTTACAAAACATTACTTCTCGGTAGCTTCTCTAGTTAACATAGTACCTCAATGTCTGGAGCCACGTGCAAGCCGGAGAGAACCCGATACGCGACCGCACTAACAGATTTGCTAAAAATGCTTACCAAACCTAACTACTGCGAAATTATTATTGCATATAAATTGTGTGAGTACCTACCTAATGTACCTAAAAAGTTTTCTCTACTTCACAGAAACCAAGAACGTCAGTTTTGAGAGGCAAATTATTATATAAAATTTGAATAACAAGTACCTACCTACCTACTATTATTTAAGTATTACGGCGCCTGGTGCCATCTCTCAACGGCGCCTGGCGCCATCTCTCAAATTAAAACAGAACCAGATCGCACACTCATGACGGTGCCTTGTACAGCGCCTCCTGGTGTCGGTCTAGCGGAGCGTCGGGTGTTTGACAGCTATGTCAAGAGGAGTTCAGTTGAAGATTTGAATAGAAATGGCTGGACCACCGCATAACTCGACGAATCGCTAGTTCTGTAAATTGGGAGTATTTATTCGGAGCTGCCTGATCACCTATTCCCTATTGTGTGTTTGCGACGAAGGCCCTCCTGCGCCTATATCAGAAGTGTGAACAAACTTGCGCCCAAGAGGAATAAAATCGGAAAATTTTGATGGAAATTTGACACCTAAAACCTAGCTTTTGTTTCAAGAGTCAAGACCTGATGAAAATTTTATCTTGAGGTGTCTTGAGGTTCTAAATTAATGCGAAAGAAAAAGCGGGTGAATCCGCATCTGCATTAATATGGAACATGATCGAACTTTCCTACCTAGATGGCTAGTGGCAAAACGACGAGCAGTAATTTTCAACCACACAAGCTGACAAATGATTTAAGTACAGTAAAGTCGACGGATACATCATACAGTTCATACAGTACGGACACTCCCTGCATTTCTTCGTGGCAGACAACTACAGTAGGCAATGGTTTTGCCAATGCAAGGCCAGCGTCTAGCCAGGCCTGGTTGTGATAATGGGCAAGTTCTCTCCGTGCTGGTATTGTATTTAATGTTTTTTTCTTCGAAATAGACTTTGGTGAAAATTTTGTCGGATATTGCTGTGTTGTGCTTGGGGTGCCCTCATTACCTGGTTTAATCTTTTTAGAATGGGCTGTAAACTTCCAGAAAGAACAATAGTTCTTCTGGTGGAACGTGGATGTTCTGGGGTTTTGGAGTGTCTTATGTTTTGTCTCTGACTGCTCCCTCGGGGAACGTAGTCGTGATCATACAATATTTCGTTGAATGTAGTCAGAAACATTGTTGTAGTGTCTAAGTCTACATTTTATAAATGGATTTTATTGTTTCCATGCTTTTGTCATGCCTGTATGCACTTTATTTCAAAGGCATGATTCTGTTTGTTGATACAATAAAAACTTATTCCTATTTGTTTCGTGCCAAAACAACATTTGTGTATTTGTTGTATTGATGTCTCAGTGAGTTCCAACCGGTCTTTTAGTTTGTTTTTGATTTAAAGAAATTTATGGCCAAAGAGACATAATATCTACCTACGTTTATCAGTTATCACTTATTATGAGAACAGTCACATAAAATAATATTATTCTGATGCGAAACGGTAGTTTTCGGCTGATAATTATGTTGAGATGATGTGCAAGTCTTTTCTTTGCCTCGCCCAGTAGTTTTCTTTTGTGGTGCTGCTTCTATTATGAACTGCTTCTGTGTACAAGGTAACTTTATACATAGAAGCTGCTGAAGAATTTAGGTGTCTCAATCTGCCTGTTGCTGACGCGATGTGGAGGTTAATAGGCGATTAAGAGCTCTCTTTGTCGGCTCGTAAATCGCTTCTTGTTCAGTCAAGTCAGGTCCATCTCCGAAAGTAGACTGTCTATTTACTGATGTGGTTCATACATCATCTTCCAACGTGATTATGGCGTTTGAAACTTGTCCTCGATTTCCGATTCCGATTTAGAAGTGAAACGAAGTCGTTATTGTGTGTTGAATTTGGGTTGTAATGTAAATGGCGGTTATATTTGCACATTGTTGAAAATTGATCGCCGGGCCCTGGGCTCTTGCGAGTGTGCACACATTTGTAACGTGTTTGTTACTAAGTTATAATTGCGGTTTATGCACTTTTAATTTTTGATGCAATGTTTCTGGCCACGCCGAAAGGGATTATGGCTGTGATTTTATGTATGTAAGTATGTATGTAACTTTTGATCAAAAATAATGTAACGGTGGTTATTATGCTTTGACTAAAAGTTATTATGTGATGGTCAAGAAGTTTGGAATCCTCTATAGTGGAGTGCAGACTGCCTAACAAGACGTGAAACATGATAATACTCCTTTGTGGTCGGTAATGATCGTTTTTTTTTCCGTCGCGTCGTTGTTTTTTGTGATGTTATTTCGTAGAGTGTGTTTTGTGGATGTCTAGTGCTAACGCAACTGCATGGTGGAGAGGGCGTGCAACCTCTTTGGACGACGACTCCAAGTATTGTTTTTATGTTGTCTTTTATTGTTGTTCTTGATTATCGTTGTCACGATGACGTTCGGTTGTTTGTTGATTCATATAGCAAATGATTATCAAATATTGAGTTGAATTGAGCAAAGAAATTCGTGCTGTAGGTGTTTGATGATAAATTGCACTAGATCGAAGCATTGTAAGATCGAAATATTATTGTTGTGAAATATGAACTATTACAACTCACTCGTTTGGAAAGCCCCTTTTTTTTAGAGGAGGAAGACGAAGTAAGGATTTACATCTGTTTTTAACTGGTGCTGGTATACTGTATGAACGAAACACAATTCTCTACTATGTTCATTGGTTGTCTAGTACCTAGATTTCGACGCCGAACCAGTGCTTCGTCACTCGCGTTTGTCAGCTGATATAAATTCCTACCTACGGCGCCTTGTATCTCATAACCATGAGGTACAGGGTGTCGCACATTGACATAGTCGCATTCTAGTTTTCGTTCCTGAAGAGTAAAGATTGAAATTCGAAAAACGCGCGAAACTGGGATCAGTGCGGTACCTATCTGTTACGGTAGTAGTAACTGTTGGATAATCTGTGGCCGAACCTGTGGGCCGAACTCATGGTTCTGTTGTAAAATGGTGTGCTATATTTACTTTGGACAATATTATGATGGTGGTATCTCAGGTTTCGTGGTCAATGTGTAGACATCAATATGGGAACTTGTTCTTTTGGGAGCCAATGTCAGTCAAAGAGAATAAAATCACTACGTTTTAATGTCAGTCTTACACGAGGTTTCCAGTTCCTTGCTTTTGTTGGTAAAGATTTAAACGGCAATATGAATTATACACGTCTCTGGTATCTAATTAAAATATGTACAGGATGCATGTATCATTAAAGCCAATGCCAAATATAGACCGATGCAGTTTTTGGATCAGGAAAATGTTGTTTGTCTGTACAAAAATTGCCCAGGTCACAATGCCATAACCTACAACAGAGTCCAAATAGCCGTTATTGTGCGGTTTTTCTCAGAGCATCAAATCAACTATTGAACATAAATCACCGACATAATTTCTTCCTGTTGCAATAACAATCCATATTCGTATACGTACTTAAAAGAAGTTTATAATGTGAAATTTCTTCTTCTGGTTCTCTTTCAAAATTAACGTTCGGGTTTTGGAATTTGGGAGTTCCCTGTACAGTGCGAAAGTGCATGTAAGTGCTTGGTGTTTCGACGTTGACATAATTGATAACTAATTGCCTCTTCCGTTCCCGAGGATGTTTCTTTATGGGTTGACCTTGAACTGCCTTTATCTTATACTTGACGTGGTTATCCTGAAACTATTGCTATTGTTATGATGTTCAGTTTTTTTTTATAAGGCGTTTCATGTACTCTTCAGTTTTCTGTGAGGCCCTTTTAAAATCAATGGCTGTTTTCTCGAGTCTTTCGGCAATTATTCCTTGATGTTGTAGTCTAGCAGTAGTGGTTCCATGGTCGAAGGATGAGGTAATTACAGACTTCGAAGATGTGGTTAGCCCACAGTGAGTCTTTTTCTCACGTTGGCCAATGTTTGTACTTTATTGGAGACGCAGCACAGCGTCGTAGTTCTTGTGACTGTTTTTGTCCATAAATGTATTTTATGTTTTCTAGTCACCACAATGCTGGTCCAGACTGAATTCTGGTGCTTAGAATGGTTACTACCTTGTTAAAGGTATAGTTGTAATCATGCGTTAATTTGTCTGTTTAAGCGAGAAGATTCGTCGAGATCAGCGCGGACAAAAAAGCATAAAGAGACAAACGTTGTTACTTGAAGAAAAGTTCTTGTCTAGTGAAGGAGGTCAATCAATGTGAATAATGAATGTCCAGAGGTCCCCAAACTTTGACTATTTATTATAAGGAATCGCCTTGCGGTAGCATTTCCCCTCTGCCACGGTATAAGATCAATTGATCATGTGCATTTACATTCAATTTTATACCTTATAACTAAACGAGACAGCCTATAATTGCGAAACAATAATTTCGAACTTAGAACGTTTGGGGTTCACACGAGACTACATTTCATGATTTTTAACATTCAAAATTAGAATCTAAAGTTATGGGGAATAAAATCCAAAGTTGCGGATTGCATGTTACCTCGCCCCCCGCAAAAAGTGGCTGAAATGTTTGTTAGTAGAATTACATGCGTCACCAGTCCTCATATAAGTAATCAAAGTCCCCAAAGCATGATCCGCGGTGTGCGTGGATGTGCCATGACGGCGCCAGAAGACTTTATAGTTAAACCCGGTGTTTTTGGAAACGGAATTCTATGCTATGTGATAAGATAATTGTTGGAGTAGCGACGCGGTGAAAGCAATTCTGGCGGTAGTAGTGTCGTCCGAGCCATACCCCTTGTGTGTAGGGGTTGGTTGGAGGGACGCACTCGTCTGTCCAGGTTGTTGTGAGATTGGACGGGGGGGCTGCCGTCAGTGCCACACCTTTTTGGTTGGTAGAAAGAACGCACCCAGCCCAACGGTGAAGAACATGTCGAGATGCAGTCTGACGATGATGCGAGATTGTTGTCAGGCTGGACGAGCGGGAATTCAGATCTGCCGAATGGTTGATGTTTGCTTGTTTCTTGCAGGGCCGCAGTAAGATACGCCCGAGGACGGTCGACAGTCAGTCTGGCCGTGACGGCGCCTGGTGCCATCTCTCAACGGCGCCTGGCGCCATCTCTCAAATTAAAACAGAACCAGATCGCACACTCATGACGGTGCCTTGTACAGCGCCTCCTGGTGTCGGTCTAGCGGAGCGTCGGGTGTTTGACAGCGATGTCAAGAGGAGTTCAGTTGAAGATTTGAATAGAAATGGCTGGACCACCGCATAACTCGACGAATCGCTAGTTCTGTAAATTGGGAGTATTTATTCGGAGCTGCCTGATCACCTATTCCCTATTGTGTGTTTGCGACGAAGGCCCTCCTGCGCCTATAAGTATAATATAATAACTGTATAATTATACAAGACTATGTTATCTGATCTATTTGCGTAATTATAACTTTCAACTTTTTTATTTGAATGTTAACACGTTTCTTGTTTTATAATCTTTTCTTTTTTTATCTAAGCTATAGCGGTTGCAGACAGAGGTATCAATTTTATGCAAAAGTTTGACGCGTAATACACGTAGATGGCATTAATATAAGTACCTATGATTTATATATGGAAAAATCGTTTGGAGAATCTAGATGCCGCGTATCAAATACAATTTGCAATTTATAAATTTTTATAATTTTTTATGAAAAATTTCAAAGCTTTATATCTTCGTACCTAATTATCTTACAAATTGTAAATTTTATTTGATACGCGGCATCTAGATTCTCTAAACTATTTTTCCATATATAAAATATTACTTTTTTATTAATTCCGTTTACGCGTATTACGCGTCAAACTTTTGTATGGAATGAAACCACCTTAAGGGTATATTATTCGGAGCGCGCTCCATACAAACGTACTATGGTGATATTTTCAATACTAACCAATTAAAATCAATGTAATTTTGCAGAAACAATCTAGAAACAAATTTCTATGCTTCTATGGAGTCAGATTTTCGTTAAAATGTATAGTTTTCAAGTTACAGTGCCGCAAAGATTTCCATACAAATCTTAAATTAATCCTAGCATTGATACTGTATATTTTAACGAAAATCTGACTCTATAGAAGCATAGAGATTTGTTTCTAGATTGTTTCTGCAAAATTTCATTGACTTTAATTGGTTAGTATTTAAAATATCACCATAGTACGTTTGTATACAGCGCGCATTTTCGCTCTCGGAATAATATTCTCTTAAGTACCTATGTTTCGGACCCGTCGGTCGTAGCCATCACAGACACAATATACGTATGTAGGTTTCCTCAATTAATTAACATTTCTCCATCAAAGAAGACAGTAGTGTAATCTATGCCACTTATTTATTAACATTTGTAACGGAAGTCTGGGTTTTCTTATTACAGATATTAATAATTCATAGCCCAGAGGGATAATTAAAGTGAATGTTAAAACAGGCATTACTCTTGCTTGTTTACTGCAAAACTGTCAAGAATTGTCTTTCATACAGTTTTTTACCTTTTTTGGTTCACGCATTCATTTCATACACACAATACAAGCCTACATGGAATTTTGTTAAATTCTCAAAAAAGTCGCTGGGGAATTTATAGGCAGACATCTTTATTCTTCAACGTATGCAGATAGTAGTTATTATTTTCGGTCTAACTATAATACCTACAGGGTGGAAACTTAAATGCATTACATAGGGCATGCATTGCATCAGATCATCAAACTAAATCAGCGATCATAGAAATCGAGAAAAATATCCGCTGTTCCTTAACAGCATTTAGATTTAATTGGGGTAACAGTACTATTAAAACCGCAGTTGCTTGCAAAAATAATCTAAATATCGAATTCCTAATTTGAGCATAAGGATTGGTGCTTAATTCGTGCTCAAAGGCACCAGGCAACATTTAATCCACAGATTTTTGCTTAGTGCTCTGAAAGTATCGGCAAGTATAAGTATGAAAGATATCGGGCAGCGTTTGAATGAAGAAGGCCGAGAATCGAGTTTTGTGGTGAAGCATAAATGTTGTAACACCATTGGCTTTTCGGTGAAGGAAAACATCGTGAGGAAACCTACATGCTTCAATTTCGAGGCATGTATTGTACCCACTGTCCATTACAAGTGGCGACGGGCTCACCCCCCGTCACACTGGACAGCGTTTTCGGTACTACTGGTGAAACGTGGATGTTCTGAGGTTTCAGAATATCTCTGACTCCCCCTGATCTCCCCCTCGGGAAATATAGTCGTGAGCATATGCTATATGCATAAATGTTTAGCTGTGAACGATGATTATGACGATAAAATGAGGACTACCTCATCTCTATGTATCAAAAGTAAGTTACCTATTAATCTCGGAAACATTTGTGTAAAAAAACTGGATATTGGCATTTGTACTATTAAGTCTCTATAGACTATAGCTCTACTCTTAATAATTAAAAGCACTAGAAAACCGGAACTTTATCGATAAAATTCCTGTTAGAGCGTTTATTTTTATCTTCATAAAAGCTACAAAGTTAAAAAGTAAAAACCTGTTGCAATAGCCGTCGAAACTCAATATTTCTTTATTAATCGCAGTGAGCGTCCATTGAAACGACCCGCAAAATAAATTTTATGACTACTTTTAAAAGCCGTTACGTTCTCAGATGAAACCAAAAGAGGAAGATGCCGCATTTACTTCAAATGCATACTAAATGAAGACTACTCACGTCACGAATCACATTTATGAATCCCAAATGTAACAACTAGTAACATGGGGTGGTTTAGACCATCAAACTGAACAACATTCAATAAGGAGCCAACATTGAGAAAAAAAAATTTACTCACCCATTTGAGTCAGGTAGGTACCAACTGCACTTGTGTACAACACCAGCAGATATTTTTTTCGATTTTGTCTTCATAGTAAAAGTTGTTAAGTTTGATGGTCTAAATCTCCCGTATACTTCTAAGTTGTTTTGTTTTAACTGTATAATGTCACACATTCAGAAAATGTACAAAATCTGACCGCGCTCATGATACCAACAAAAAGTTTTTGCCGCGTGAACCTACGAACAAATAATGTGAACTTAGAAGGATTTGCTCTGTGGCTCTGCTATTGGGTGGTCGCGTGCGCGTCGGTTGCCCCATCCCCGGTCCACAGTGGAAATCCAGTGGCTCAGGATATTGTTCTTTTATAAGAACAACCCTTGAAGTCACCAAAATATCAATATAACCGTACAACGTCAAGCACTTTTGCTATAAAAACTCGACATTGGCAAAATCATCACATACCCAAGATGGCAGCCATTTTTTAAAATATAGAATAGAATAGTGAACTTATAACTGGAACGTGATTTTTGAAAGTCAACACACGTTCAAATCAGTAGTAGATTATGTCACAGTAAAAAATGACATAATTACTAGATGCATTAGTCGATCATGATTTTGAACGTGTGACTTTCAAAAATCGCTATCCCTGTAAATTAAACGCCAAACATTTGGTCGCTGTTTCGCTTACCTACATGATTTTCAAATCGTGTTGTAAATGGCAAAGTATGTCTATGTTGGGTAACATAGGGTTATTTTCTCAGGTAAGATTAAAAGGTGATAAAATGCCATCAAGAGCGACACCCACGTTTACGTTTTATAGTAATCGTTTGGTGAGATGAAAATGTTCCCAGGTAACATTACTTTTCGCACAATTTTCTTTGAAAGGTTTTACCGTTACCATCTCATAAAATTGTTTACGAACAACATCAAGAGGACAATTTTCCTTATGGGCAGGCAGGGCAGGGCAGTATTGATTCAAGGGTCTCACTAAAGCTTTTGATGGATGGAGCCATGAGAAGGGATTTGGCTCGCCTGCTGGCGGTGTCGAAGCCAGAGGCACAGTTGGGAACCCTGCTTGATGACTGCGATGACTGCTCTCTGAGGATAGCAGCAGCGTTAAGGCTGGGGTGCTTTATCTGCGAGCCGCACCGTTGTGTTTGTGGTTCTGCAGTGGAGGCGAATTGCCATCACGGGCTTAGCTGTCTGAGGTCAGCTGGTACGTTTCCGAGACACAACGTGTTGAACAATATCATTCGCAGGGCATTGGTTTCTGCAGGCGCACCGTGTGTCTTTGAACCATCCGGTTTATGTCGTTCAGATGGCAAGCGTCCCGATGGCCTCACGTTAATTCCCTGGGAGAGGGGCCGTTGCTTGCTCTGGGATGCGACGTATAGCTGTACCTTTGCGGCTTCCCATCTGTCTGGGTCCGTGCGGTGTGCGGGATCAGCTGCGGAGTCGTCGGCCAAGATAAAAAATAAGAGGTATGCTGCCCTGGAGTCCGCGTATCTGTTTGTTCCGGTGGCTGTGGAGACGGCGGATACGTGGGGGACAGAAGGAAAGAAATGTATTTACGAGATGGGCCGACGGCTACGTCTGAAAGATCTGGACTGCCGATCTGGGTCGTATCTCGTCCAAAAGATATCGCTGGCTATCGAGGAAGGCAATGCAGCCAGCAACATTGGTACCTTTGGGCGGTATACCGCCCATCCCATCCGCACATCCGCACCATATATGGTGCTTGTTGCAGAATACTCCCGTACTTGTGGCCGGCCGACGCCATTTCTGGCAGAAAAGGAGACGGGGCGCAAGTGGCCTATGAGTCAATAGAGATGGGAGTAAGGTAGATTTGTTGGGAGACCTTTCCTCATGACTCACTGAAAGGCGCATCAAAATCAGCACCGAGGATTTTGAGAAAATCATGATTCAACTTACTATGAGATTTTAGTTACCCTCAGTGTATTTTTCGTGAAGAGACTGCATTAACTGGACCACGGAGATCCTTCATCTCCATGGCCCCGTCGCTAACCGTCGCACACGTCATATTCATTTCATGACAATCGTATAGTGTGACGTTTGTAACGGCTCACGAGGAGACCATGGAGATGAAGCATCTCCGTGGTCGAGTATATGCAGTCTCTTTTCAAAAAATACACTGAGGGTAACTAAAATCTCATACTAACTTGAATCATGATTTTCTCAAAATCATCGGTGCCGATTTTGATGCGCCTTTCAGTGAGTCATGAGGAAAGGTCACTCAACAAATATACCATACTCCCATCTCTATTCGTTCATAGGCCACTCTCCATACAAAGTTGCCCAGTCTCTTTTACATTTTAAAAGTAACATGTAAAGAAGATAGGTAGTCTAACTAATTTAGTCTGCCAAACTTAAGAGCAGTGTTTTAGTTGAGAAAAGCTCTCAAACAAACACTTAGGTACATTCGTTACATTCATTATCATGAACATTATTTTACCTGCTAATGCAATTCGTCTCATTAGTTTTACAAGTTTTGCTATCCATAATCAAGCTCAATATTCCTAATGGGTAAAGCTGTGCTCAGGTGTTCAAGTCGACAAACTAAGTGGAATCATAACCCAACTCCACAATGTTTCATTTGAATACGTACATAAGGGTGTACTCGTACCTACGTCAATAAGGGTCAAATGACTTCATCTATTGAAATATATATGTATCAAGCAAATTTCGACATAGACGTTGAATGTTTAGTGCGAAATTATATTTAGGGTGCACGTTATTTATTCGTTCCAATGTCAACTCTATTACAATGAAATTCGGACCGATACGGATCGATATATCGAAAATCGAAACTCCGGGTACAGGGCCTGTACTAGAAAAAAACACACATTTCCTCTGCATCGCGCAGTAGGGTAAAAAATAGCAGGCACGACACTACCGTTAGGGCTTGTCCGCATAGCGAATTTTAATCGCGCGAAATAAATTCGCGCGAATTTTTTTCCGGAGCCAGAATATAGCCTAGCCGCACTGCCGGAAAAAAATCGCAAACTCGGTCACTCACCTCTGACCGCAGTCCGCACTCTCTAGCTAGTAGTTCCCCGTCAACTGTCGATGAGAGCACACGTGTCTCGCTTGCAGGAATGTTTTTACCTAAGTTTGTTGACGTCATACCTATTCTTATTAATTTTCTAGTCACATAATTTAAACTCACGACCATAATCCCTTGCGGGGTGGTCAGGAATTGTATTATAAATGATACAAAAGTAGTTTATTTATTTCCCGCGACTTCCGTCTGCATCTAGATGATGATGATGAATGCAATAATATGGTGACAGCAACCTGGAGCTGCTGCCAGAATCGTCTCCGTAAAAGGAAACTCCTCTTCCTTCCCATTTGTTCTGTTTTGATAGCAAAACACATATATAACCAAGATCTGATACTGAAGCTAGGAATGTCTCCGTACGAGGGATCTCCTCAACGGTTAACATCTTGGCTTGCAATTTGTTTGTAAACGTTCAGTTTTGATAGCAAAATACATTTTAACCAAGATCTGGTGCTGGAGGACGAACGGAAAATATTCTCCCCGCTTTGCCCCTGGATATCTCGTCAGGTAGATCGAAGAAACCACTTTTTTATTTCGTAATTCTACACATACATACATACATATGCTCACGCCTATGTCCCACTACTGGGGTAGGCAGAGACAATAGATCGCCACATGCTACGATTCTGTCTGACACACATCTTTCGCCTCCTCAACATTCATAAGTCTCTTCATACAAGCTCGTCGGTTCCGGGTACATTTTATTTGGCCCTTCTTCAGTACGCATCCGATTTGGTCAGCGTACGTGCGCCTAGGGCGACCCCTCAGACCATTCCATTCACACTTGCCTTGTAAATTTCATACGTCAACCTACTTTGGCTCATTCTTTCCACATGGCCAAACCAACTCAACATGCCTTTTTCAATCCTTGTCACTACATCTTCTTTCAGACCACATGTTTCTCTAATCACAATATTCCGTAACCAGTCCTTTAAAGTCACACCACACATACTACGCAGGGAGCGCATTTCAACAGCATTTATTCTAGATTCATGCTTCTTCTGCCATACCCAACTCTCACTGCCATATATTAAAGTTGGTGCCAACACACCCTCGTGAACCGCCAAACGAGCCTAGTTTCCGAGATATAGACATAAGAATAGTTAAAGGGCGTCACAGACACGCGCTATAATATGTTGCTGTACTCTTCTTACGCACGCAAAATTACATAAGCATGTCTCTTTCCCGCGTGCGAGTGAGAGAAAGCGATTAGCAACTTGCATGCGTTAGAAGAGTACAGCAACATATTATAGCGGCCGTGTGTTGCGCGCTTAATATAGACTCATTTTTATTAAAAAAGTGTCAAATTTCCGTGAAATTTTACGTAATTATATTTGCAAAGTTCGCTTTTTTGTCTGTAAGTTTTAAACTTTTTTAGCCATTCTATTGTGTAGATACGAGTTCAAAAATAAGGTCTGCAAAAGATTTGTATTCCTACACACATTGGTTCAGCTTTTATAGACTATATTCTGTTTTCTTGTTTTTTCGCTGCAACTTCTCTTATAAGTCCCAGAAAAATCTGAAAAAATATATTTCATGTTTTGATTCATGTAGTATTTTATAAGATCCCTTTTGGCCCATCTTCAGAAATTGTTGCAAAAAACAGAAAAACCTTCAGGGTTGCCTCTCATTTTATTCTAAAAATATTCTAATTTTTACCCGACTGCGACAGAAGGAGGGTTATGTTTTTCGAGCGTATGTATGTATGTAAGTATGTATGTATGTATGTATGTATGTTTGTATGTCTATTTCTTTGGCACTCCCTACAGCCTAAACGGCTTAATGGATTTTAACGTATGAGGTCTCGTTAGATTTGTAAAAATCGTGAGAGTGACATAGGGTACATTATTTTAATATGGCGTCAGCGAAATAAAAAAGAGAGGGGGAGAATCTTTTTTTTTCGTAAAAAATTACAATATGGGTATCAAATGAAAGCTGGTGAAGAGCAAATTCCAAATATATATATATTATAGTACTTTTATGCTACCATTTTGACACTAGACTAAAAAGTATGAAATAAAGTAAATTATTAAGAAAAACAAAAAACCTGACTGCATAAAAAACTACTAACTGAAAAGATAAAAATAAGCTCCTTTAATCAGCTATAATAACTTTGTTTGAGCAAATTAATACAATTTGAATGTTATTAGGTACTTATTAGGTAGGTATTGCAGGCGGGGACAAATGTTTTGTAATTTTTCTTTGTCCCCGTTTGCGATACCTACCTAATAAGTACCTAATAACATTCAATTTGTATTAATTTGCTCAAACAAAGTTATTATAGCTGATTAAAGGAGCTTGTTTTTATCTTTTCAGTTCGTAGTTTTTTATGCAGTCAACTATCAAGGCCAGCAACTCCTCCTCCCTCTCCTCTCCTCCTTTTAAGAAAACATTAAAAACAAAAAACTAAAAAGTCAGCTTGTTCGAAAATTATTTACGTGAAAAAGTAGTTAAAGTACCTATGCGTCCGATCAAAAAGCTATTTGAATGTAAGTAAGTATACAATAACTATTGAAAACTTAAAAGAAAAAGAAATATTTTTTAGAATAATTTTAGAATAAAATGAGAGGCAACCCTGACGGATTATTCTGTTTTTTTGGAACAAATTTCTGAAGATGGGCCAAAAGGGATCTTATGAACGTGAATCAAAATAGTATATGTAATATATTTTTTCAGATTTTTCTGGGACTTATAAGAGAAGTTACAGTGAAAAAACAAGAAAACAGAATATAGTATATAAAAGCTGAACCAATGTGTGTAGGAATATAAATCTTTTGCAGAACTTATTTTTGAACTCGTATCTACACAATAGAATGGCTAAAAAAGTTTAAAAATTACAGACAAAAAAGAAAATTTTGCAAATATATCTGTGGCTTGGTACAAGAAGTAGGTACGTAAGTCTGTACTGTACTGTACCTGGGTCGTCCAGGCAATGTTTGGAATATAATATTATTGTCCTTTACATACTTTACCTAGGTAATGTATAGGTACAATCCGCAGGGATTGTATAGAGTACCTGACGGTCCACCGGCAATGTGTAAAGTAAATTGATTTAGGTTTGTATTTATCAATATTATGTAAGTATCTAGCTAGGTACCTAAATAATAATAGATTACACACCGAGGACAGGAAAGTAAGAAAAGGTCTCAGGATCTGAGACTTTCTTATTTACTGTCCGAGGTTAGTATACTGTTTTTTTCCTCGACGGAGGTGGAAAGCGACAACTTCATTTAGTGCAGCGGGATGAAAATTGACCCTTTTCGTCCGGAGGGGAGAAAAACACCTTTGTTTGTTCAAAATCAACATTATTAAAATTAATAACTCCATTAGAACCTTTTTTATAAACATTATTTTTATTGAGTAGGTACCCTAAACATAAAAAAAATGATCTGATTCGAAACTTCTTGCATAAAGCCTACCTATAAAATGACAGACTAAGAAAACACTGATTACCTAATCTGTAATTTTATAGGTACTTACATATAATAATATTGATAAATGCAGACAAAAGTTGTCGCTTTCCACCTCCGTCGACAAGAAAAATAGTATACTAACCTCGGACAGTAAAAATAGTATACTAGTCTCAGATCACATTACATGAGATCTGAGACCTTTCTTACTTTCCTGCCCTCGGTGTGTAATCTACTATACTTTACACATTGCCGGAGGATCAGCAGGTACTCTATTCAATCCCTGGGACAATCCCAGGGATTGAATAGAGTACCTGCTGATCCTCCGGCAATGTATGCATATAAGTTCTAACAAAATTAGCTGAAACTATTTCAAGGGAAGTATCAGACCATCAAACTGAACCACTCCATAGGACCAGTATCGAAATCGCGAAAAAACAATCAACTGTCCCATACATTCGGGTCGAGTCATGTGGCAGTTATGTATGGGACAGGTATTTTTTTTTTCGCGATTTCGATATTGGTCCCATAGAGAAAGTTGTTCAGTTTGATGGTCTGATACTCCCCTTAAAAAAGTTTCAGCTAATTTTGTTAGACCTTATACAAGATGTTTCATAAGTAAAAATAAATATTTGAAACTCTTAAGGGGGTTGTTTAGACCGTCAAACTGAACAACTTTCTCTATGGGACCCACATCGAAATCGCGAAAAAAAATCGGATATCCCATACATATTTTAGTTCTAGTCGATTTGTAGAGTATGGAACATGGATTTTTTTTCGCGATTTCGATATTGGTCCCATAGTGAAAGTTGTACAGTTTGATGGTTTAAACCACCCCCTTAAAGGTTTATTTGTATTTTTGTAACACCTTGTATAATGGAAAACAATATTCAAATATTTCATACATTACTTGGACGCCTCAGGTATTAATATGTATATAATTATTGCCTAGGTATTGTCTAGAATACCTTCCTGAGTTATAATCTGTAGGTATAACAGCTCATAGCCGGTAACACAATTATTAAATTTCTTATTTCCAACTGAAAACGAAATGAGTAATATGGGTTTTTTTTCTGGCGGCTCCCAAACGGGTGGACCGATTTCGATGCGGTTTTTTTAAGTAGAAAGCTAATTTTTGCGAGAGTGTTCTTAACTTTTAAAGTTACTTGAAAACTGCTGAACCGATTTTCATGAAACAAAGCTAAGTACACTCTCGCAAAAATTAGCTTTCTATTTAAAAAACGCATCGAAATCGGTCCATTCTTCTATAATCCATTCAACATAGGAACACGCGTGATACAAGCAATTTTCGTACTTAGTGCCTTGACATAAGAGTCTTATCACAAGTCATCCTATGTGAAGTGCGGCACATTTTCAGATATTTACTCCCAGGGAGGTTCGAACCCTATAAAGTATTCATCGAGATGAATTAAATGAGTCAAGCACAAATGTTCTGCGACAATTACGCGAGGAGATCCCTTGACCTTCCTCCATCTACATCATCCATCAAGGGACCCTCGAACTATCCAGAGCTAAAAAGTTCTCATCGAGACGAATTAATTAAGGCCAAACACGAGTAATCTGCTACTATTAATCGAGGAGATGCCTTACACCACCTTCCGTCTCCATCATTCAACATCAGATCCTCGAACTATCCAGAACTGAAAAGTGCTCATCGAGACGAATAAAATGAGCCCAAACACAAATTTTCTGCTACCATAAATCGAGGAGATCTCTATGCCACCTATCGTCTTCTTCATCAGATCCTCGCCCGCACGCAACATCTTCATTAGACTAGTGGCAGGCGACTGATGCCCCCACCCCTCTCACGGCTCGGAATTTTTATCGCTAAGCTTACAGAATTTTGCTCCGGAAAAAAATCGCAGTTTTGCAGCATACCTCCGGATTTTTTTCCGTATGTGCGAATACATCTATAATCTGTTCAACATGGGAAGACGCGTGAAACAAGCAATTTTCGTACTTAGTGCCTTGACATAAGAGTCCTGTCAGAAGTCATCCTATGCGTATGTTACAGAATTGCGAAAAAAAAATCGCGCGAAAAAAAATCGCTGTGCGGACAAGCCCTTAAAGATGTTTTTTTATCTGGTTTACTATTCGACAATATTTTTACAGGTTGTTAGTGTAAACTACTTTAAGGGGTTATTGTGACAATGAAACTGTATAGGAAATTAACAAAAAAAAAGAAGAGACTTATGAATGTTAAGGAGGCGAAAGATGTGTGTCAGAATCGTAGCATGTGGCTATCTATTGTCTCTGCCTACCCCAGTAGTGGGACATAGGGCGTGAGCATATGTATGTATGTATGTATGTAAAAGAAGTTTCATACAAACGTTCGATCAGTTGCATTTAGTATGTAAAGTCCAATTTTTTTTTGCGAATTTCCTATAACATGTTTCTTAGGGTAATTTGTTCAGTATCATGGGTAAAACCACACCTTAAAGTAATGCAACTGTTTAACCTAACAACATGTATTCACTCTTCGCCACATTTTCACAGGTACCAAGGACCTTCGCGTCTTTATACAGTTTTCTTTGCTAAGCTTCTCAGTGTCTAAACACACTATACCGAAAGTACGCGACCGAAGATCCGCGGCTGAGTTTACGTTCCGACCATGTTCCGACGTATTCGGGTAATATGACACACCATAAGCGCCGAACTTACGCGGCAGAAATTCAGTTGCGTAAACTTGCGTAACTTTGTTCAGTCCCCGCCCCCGGATTTTCGTCGGCAATCGAACCGAACTTCGGTCGCGTAAACTCGCGTATAATGTGTGCACTACAGACTAAGTTGCCGCTGAACTTACGCCCGACCGAAGTTCGGCTGTACGCTATAACGCAACGTAATTTCGGCATAATGTGTCGTCGTTCATTCAAATAGCATTGCTGGCGTAATCGTGCCGAACTTCGGTCGCGTACTTTCGGCATAATGTGTTTAGACACTCACTGTCAAGAACTCAGAATTCATTGCTCTAAGCCAGTGGTTCTTAACCTTTTGGACATGGATCTTCTATTGTGTTTTTGATTGATTTGAATACAGTTATCCTTTTACTTGATGCACTTTATTTATTTGACACAAAAGCAGGATACTATCAGTCGGTATTGTCAGTCGTAAAAATAATACAATCAGATTTCGGATCTTTAACTAGTTAATTACTACTACTAGGTAATTTTGTTAACACATAAAAACTTTTACCAAGTTAAGTAGGCATTGCAGTTTAGTATCGAAAATAAGATTTTTTTGCGATTATATTTTTACTCCCATAGTATAAGTTGTTCAGTTTAATGGTCTGAACCACCCCTGAACATTTTGAAAGTTTACTTAATTAGCTTGTACAGAGTTTCAGGAGAGAATCTATCTCAAGAAGTCAGGTAAGCCATAGATTAGTGACGTGTTCGCTTGCATTTGTGATCGAGTATCTCTAATATAATAAATGCGAAGGTTTGTGACGATGTTTTGATGTTTGAAGGTTTGTGACTCAATCAGGCATAAACGGCTCAACGGATTTGTATGAAAAGACATTGCCCAATCCAGTTTCGCATACAAACTGGTAAATTTGAATATGAATTTTATAACAAATCCAATGCAGAAAATGAGAATTTTTCTTTCTTTGGGAAGTATGATAATCCTCCTGTTTTGTGTATAATTTAAGCCTATCATACTCTTTGTGTTTGTTCTTTGATGACACTCATTCGTTATTGGGGATCTGGTCATACGTCCTTTTCCCTGAACGTCCATCGCCCGAATTCCTTGTACGACCACTTCCCTGAACGGACATTTCCCTTTGAAACGAATACAGTTCCTTACGTGGGCAATGTCTTTTGGCACTCAGTTATAATATATTTTGGATTAAACATACTTTTTTAAGGTCTACGCAGACGGAGTCGCAGGGAACAGCTAGTATAATAATTAATAACATCTTTCCACTTTGCGAATTGTTGAGAACCGCTGTCTAAGCAGCTTTATGAAAGATAAAGTTATGTCATCAGCTTTTGCATAAGTAATTTACGAGATACGGCAGAGACTTATATTATAACTTTTGTATGGATATTTCTAAGGTAATACTTTGAACACTTACCAATCTTTGTTATATCTCTATTTATGAATAAATACAAATATGATTTTTCTTTCGTAGCGTAAGAGTGGGAGTGCAGCTGTTTCATATATTTGGGTCATTTGCCATTGACCTTTTTCTATAGAATAGCAGATTTTTTTTGTTCTTGATTTCAGTGTTGGTCAGTGAAAGTTGTGCAGTTTGATGGTATGAACCTCCCCTTTAAGTAGTATGTATCGTATTTAAGTTTACACCCTGTTTAATTACTTTTCTAAATTTCGGGGCCCTACTTGCAGATTGAATTACATAGATTCAGACTGTATACAAGGTGTTACAAAAATACAAATAAACATTTTAGGGGGTGGTTTAGACTATCAAACTCAACAACTTTCACTATGGGACCAATATCGAAATGGCGAAAAAAATAATTATGTTCTATACTCTACAAATCGACTCTAGCTAAAATATGTATGGGATATCAGTTTCTTTTTTTCGTGATTTCGATGTTGGTCCCATAGAGAAAGTTGTTCAGTTCGACGGTCTAAACAACCACCTTAAGAGTTTTAAAAATTTATTCTTACTTACGTAACACCTTCCACCTTCACAGAGAGATTCTATGTAAATTAATTTTTATGGCAACACTGGTTCATTGCTCCTTAAATTTCCACCGGAAATTATAATAACCGAGAGGAAATTGTACGCGTTTAAATGGGTTAATAAATTTAATAAATTGAATTAAATGCGAAACTCAAATCGTATTTCATTGTTGGCGCTTTGTTCAAAACTGTGGAGATTTCGTTTTATAGCATTTTGCTATAAAGTTCTTCATTTAGGCAACCAAAATGGCAAACTATAACTCATAGGTAGGTATATTTTATTTAAGTTTATTTTATTTATTAGGCACATAAAAAGTTTATAAAACACAAAAAATATAGACAGATTAAAAGCAAACGATAATGCTAAGCACATGTGCGTGCACATAAAAAAATAAGCAAAATATAAACAATTAGCATCTTGTGTGACTCTACCAGGGTCCAACAATATGCTGACAGTTTTTAATATTATGATCAGACCATCAAACAACATGCTCTATAGGACCAACATCGAAATCGTTTAAAAAAATCAGCTGTCCTATGGGACATTTGGCTCTAGTAGGTTTGCAGTTTAGTATCGAACAGCAAATTGATTTTTTTAGACCCCTCTCCCTTTTTTTTCTCTTCTTTTTTTCTAATGAGAGACACTATGCCCACACATTGTATGTAACTTACTGCCAGAACATTTTCGGTTCATTGACAATAATTAATTAAAATTATCCAGCTACTGAACCGGAATCAGTTCTATTGTGACCGGAAACAGTGATAATAACATTGTGAAAATAAGCAGAAAATTAATTTCCATTATCGTGAATCAAAATGCCATGTGAGTAGGTATTACTATTTTTAAGGTCTCTCGAGGTAATTGCAACTATCAAGAAATTGCTCTTATAAAACATGTGCCTTCATCCAGAAGGCACCAAAACCTGGTTGGTAAATAAAGAGAAGAACTAAATCGTGATTATAAGTGCCATTGCTCCATAGTTGACATTACCGCAAACTTGCAATTACCCCGGGAGACCTTAGTTTTTTTTTAAATATTTACTTAGTCATTTTACAGGATCGAAAACAAATATTTCTTATTTATGCACACAGCTAATACCACAAAGGCCCAAATATGTAGTCAGGGGTATTCTAAATAAACCATAGGTTTTCGATGTCTGTTCAGGGAAATGGACGATTGCGGAAAGAATTAATTCGGGAAAATGGCCGTTCGGGGAAATGGCCTTTCGGACTGTAGGAAATGGACGAATCCGGAAAGCGGACGTTCGAGTTTACAGTGAACGTTCGGGGAAAAGGATGTTACCCACCTTCTTCTTCTTATCGAGTGGGCTGCAAGCCCTGGTGTCAGAGTTTATTCAAACCGCCTTACGGCCTCTGACGTGGTTTTTATGTAACGACTACTACCACCAGAGATAGTAGCCGGGACAAACAGCTTAACGTGCCATCCGAAGCACGGAATCATCTTTCTTTTCAGACAATCAGGTGACTCAGCCTGCAATGTCCTAACCAACTGGGGAAAAACGCACCGACCTGATACGATTATATCTATGTCAGTATCTAGTCTAGATTCAAGAAAATTAAAGCTACGAGTGGAGACGTTAAAATCCGAAAAAATCTGTTGTTTTATTTTTTATTTAACGTAATTTTTAAGTCGTATCTCTGAGCTGTCAATCAAACTTTCTACTTTGCTTTTACCGGGAAAACAGTTCATAAACTTTAGAAGTTAAGAAAAAGATGAAAACCATTTTCTGTATTTAGCTCCGGGCTTTCAATTTAAAATTCTATAAGCAACGCTTTTTTCCTGTCATTCATCAGCTTTTTAATTAGTGCTGTTTATAAACTAACTAGCCTGAGGATGCTCCTTGGTGGAGCGAAACACGTGTAGAGTGGAAATCATTTGGTGGGCAGATTGTATTGCATTACGTAATACAACATTATTATAGGTATTGCTTTAGTAATGTCCAAGACAAATGTCGGATTCGGATAGTAGGATTTTTGATAAATAAATTATATTTACTTGTCAGAATTCGCCAGAATGTTAAGTAGGAATCAGAAAATCTTTTCGTTGTTATATGAAAAGAAGTACTACAGATGTTAATAAAGGGCTTTTTATATTCAGAACAGACATTCAGACATACAGATATCAGTAACTAGGTAAAAGGTACGAGTAATAAAAGAAAAAATGACCGAAAACCTTTTCTTATCCAATGAATAACTTCGCTGAAAAGATATTTAATTCAAAAGGGTAATGTTATTTGAAGTAAATTGCGCCGGATAATCCGGATAAACGGATAAAAGGGTCAAATCGTTAACATTTGTGTTTCTTCGAGTTCTGACCCGAGGTTGAGTGGCGTCTGTCCAACATTGTAAAGGTCGCACGAAAAAGTCAGCTGGGTTGGACGATTTATTATTTAACGTAATGCATTATGCGTAATGTACCTATATTTGACATTGTGTAATTGTTTTCTATTCTATGCTAGACTTTGTCTGAAATAAACGTTTTATTTCAACTAATCTTAACTATTATAAAACCGTAAAATCATGATGAACAAAAAAGTTGCGGTTTACTTCATATAAAATCAAATAACATTCGATAGAGCGATTTAAATGACGTGCAGCGCCATCTATTGACAAAATTGTTAGTTTGTTTGTTTGTTCGCACATCACGCAAAAACTACGGAACCGATTTTGATGAAACTTTTTTGTTTGATAGCTTATGATCTGACTTAAAATCTGGTATATAATTTGTGCGGACGAAGTCGCGGGAAAACACTAGTATTGATTATAAACATGTTACAGCCATGTTGTGCTATTTCGAATCAAATTAAAGATTGAAAAATTTGTCTCGGGCGGGACTTGAACCCGCACTCTTCCAAACCGGGGAAGTGCGTCATCCAATTTCGTTCTCTGGGTAGTGGGCTATATAGTGGGGTCAAATCTCGCCCGAGACAAATTTGTCAATCTTTAATTTGGTTTTAAACGTTTTATTTACTTACGGTAATAATGTTGCTGCAAGATCCAAGATAGAATTCCCAATGTCGAATTCCGACGCTGTATAATCTACGGAGAAAAATATCTTGATGTTTTGTGACAACTATTAAGAGAAAATTTCTTGATTTAAATGTAATACTGGTAGATTTAACTAAAATATACTTAGCCCCACTTGCGCCAACCACTGGTTAGCAACTAACTCCGGATAAAATAGCTCTCTCAATTGTTTTTCTATACAAAAAGTCATGGGTTACCAACTTAACCTGGAGTTTATTGCTAACCCAGGTTGGCGCAAGTGGGGCTTAGAAAACCGAATTTTGTAGTCTTCACAATATACTAGATATTGATCTCCGTGTATGATCTAATAGTCTAGGAAACAAGCTACATCATAATCAGCTTGTATTAGTCCAATGCTTTTCTAACAATAAAATTCATAATTTAGTTCAAGTTTCATAATAAGTTATATTTATTAGTGGATATTTGCATTTGCAAATATGTACCTACGTTCTTTCTGTACAAAAAAGAAATGTTAATATTTTAAATTGTAAACGAGACAAAATTAAAAAAGTGGCACCTGCGCACTACATTTTTAATTAAAAGATTAAATCAAACAATTATGTTTGTTGTAAAACTGAAACAGTAAAACGCTGTTCTGACGAACAAGAGAGCTTTATAACGTAGTTCCATTATGTAAATTAATACATAACGATTGGATCGGTCTCGCTGCAACATTGAAATTGATATCAGATTTGAGCCCAGTCGATATCCCGGTAAAGGTATTGCATTGCAGGTAGCTCGATTACCAGTTTAATGGCGTATATATCCGTCATTAGTGTTTCGCTGGATAAAAGGGCTTCTTTTCGGACTAGACTAAAAAAAATATGTTTTTTTGTTAAATCAGCCGATCTGGCTTAGAAGCCGTGTCGTTCCGGCATTGAATGGACCACCCCAATTCTTCCCGTAGGTGTCATACGAGGCGACTAAGGGATTAAAGGTTTTATATTATATCTTATCTTAACTATTATAAAACCGTAAAATCATGAGGAACAAAAAAGTAGCGGTTTACTTCATATAAAATCTAATAACACTCGATAGCGCGATTTAAATGACGTGCCATCTTTTGACAAAATTGTTAGTTTGTTTGTTTGTTCGCACATCACGCAAAAACTACTGAACCGATTTTGATGAAACTTTTTTTGTTTGATAGCTTATTCATATATAATTTGTGCGGACGAAGTCGCGGGAAAACACTAGTTTTTTATATTTATGTAGGATTGTAGGTGAAAGGCTGCCCACAACTCACTACTTGACACGTAGTATTTAAAGGGGTGATGTAATGGGGGAAGAGGGGTAGCTTTTTTTGTTGATGCTGGCTCCATATAGTGATAGTTGTTTAGTTTGATGGTCTAAACCACCCCTTGAAATATTGTTAGGGTTGTAACCAGTCCATTTTTGTTAAATCTACCAGAATTCGATTTGGAACTACACTCTAGTAAAGTCTGCTAGCATAAATAGTTGTCGAATTTATACTACCACTATGGCGGATATTTTTCTGCGCACCTGCATCTGAACTTCAAGTTCTCGGAAATCAGAAGCTCAAATTATTGTACATAAATTGTCGCATTCGTGTATGTTGATGTTACGCTGTAAACTTGTGCTGGCAAAATAGTTACGTCGCAAATTCCGAATCCACTCGACTCGTGTATCCGGGAATATTGCACCGGATCAAATATTGTGGCAATGTCGCAGTATCCGTGTTCCGGATGCATTAATTAAACGAGCATTTCGTGTTGTTACATTTTGAAATATTGTCATTTGTATCGATGGCGTGAAATTATGAATGTGAATGTGAAATCATTGTTCCACAAAACTTTAAATGACTTTTTGATAGCTAAATGTTTCTATAACATAAAGGAATATTTTGAACACAAAGATTAGGATAGTTGCACTAGGATGCAGAAAAATGTTATACTCCTTATTTGTTTGTTTTTAGATTTTATGTGTTGTTTAGATTCGTTTTAAGATATTGCTGTGCCCTTACAGGGTTTATGTGAGTGCTGTACCATATTTTTAAGACCTTATGTAACCACATAATGCAATAAATTATATGATTATGATTATTATTTGTAACTAGTAGCGTCTGCGACTTGGTACGCATAGACCACAGACTTTAAATAGGTAGGTACTCATAACTTTTGATTGTATGAATCATTTGCGACGCGATGTAACAAAGCCTAAATGTTAATTAAAACTTGCTCTATGCTTTTATGATTCCATTCAAATCGGTTCAGTGGTTCAGCGTGCACAAACACATAGATACAGTAGTACCAGATTTCTATGGCTTATCGATGTACCTGCGCAGTTAACAAATTTTAATAGCGCGCGAAATTATATTGACCAATCAGGATGTGCCACCTTCAATCCGTTTACGCTATTGGCTAATTTGTTTTCGCTCCCTTTTCGCTGCTTTCCGACTTTGTACTCTTTGATTACTAAATGACTTCGGGTTTTGTCGGGGACTCGGGCCTGCTCTGCGCAAACGAAGATTACCGAACGGCCATATTTTCCTGGTCGTACTGGAAACATTTAAACATTCTAAAAATATAAAGTCATGAAGGTTCATGCCTTGTGATTTAAATATCTATTTTCATAAAAGCATACCTGTATCCGGAAAAAAAATTAGTTTGCCAAGGAAATCAGGCGAATAATGGAAAACTGTAGAAATAATCTTAAGACGCTCCCCATAGGTAAACGCAGGGTCAGGCCATATTTTGCTGGTTTTTAGAATCTTCTCGTTATTTGCTTGATGTACATTTCATATTTTTCTAATAAAATACATTATAATGAAACGGAACGGAACGGTATCAAAGGAAATAAGCCTTAATATTGGAAAATATCTGTCTTATGTGCATCTACTTTAGACACACACCATTGTGTGGACAATATTCATCATCATCATCAGCCTATCATCGTCCACTGCTGAACATAGGCCTCTCCCAAGGCGCGCCACAAAACTCTGTCTTGGCCTTCCTCATCCAGTCGCTCCCCGCTACTTTTTTTAGGTCGTCTGTCCAGCGGGCAGCAGGGCGTCCCACACTACGCTTACCAGTTCGCGGTCAACCGCGGTTGTGTGGACAATATTAAGATCTAACTAAAAATGCTATGAAGTACATTTTTATAAGCCCAATATATAATGAGTTATTCTTCTTCTTGGGTTGCCATCTCCTATCGGAGGTTGGCTATCATTAGGGCTATTCGGACCCTGGAGACTGCAGTCCTGAACAGAGAGGTGGTGTTCATATCGAACCATTCACATAGGTTTTTAAGCCAGGACAGGACATCCTTCTTCTACCAGGCATTCGTCTTCCCCAAATTTTCCCCTGCAGAATAATCTGGAGAAGTTGGTATTTATCACTTCTCATAATGTGACCGAGGTACTGTAATTTCCGGGTTTTTATAGTTTTTTGGATTTCTACTGTCTTATTCATCCTCTGCAAGACCTCCTCGATGCTAATTCTGTCCGTCCATGGTATCTCAACATCCTCCTGTATACCCACATCTCAAAAGCCTCATGTCGTTTGCACATAATGAAGGACAAGCCAGTCAAAAATAGGTAAACCTACTAAAATGACGTAGTTTAGTAGAGGTGAGGCGGCTCTGAAAGGGTCAAGGTCGTTCGGTCAGGGAAACCTCTTAACAGGTCAACAATCAACATTATTTTTCCATCCTTTTCTCTGTGGTCTCTCGCATTTTCATAAAATGTCAAGCTTGAGCGACGCCAATGGAGAATATTATTCTAGGTACCTTCTAACCGCCAGAGGCCGCCGCCCGCCCACGGACCATTTAATTTTTCTCACCGTTTTTCTCATTTTATTATATTTATCTTTTTAGGGTTCTGTATTGAAACGGTTCAAATAAAAACACTTGTTATGGTAACACTGCCAGTTAGTGGTGTCTATTATAACTTCTACACATGCAATTATATCCTTGGTTTATAAACGAAATAAGGAAATGCACATTTAAATTATTTGTGAATTTAAAATAAAAATGAAATAAACATCTTGGACATTTATCCAAGGACTCAAGCAGACTATCTAGTCCCATTTTGTATTATGCTATGCATGATGACTACTGATATTAGGGCCTTCCAAAAGCATAACACGGTTCATGAAGTCAGTGGGCCTAGGAAATGACCCTTAGGTCAAGGGTTGTCTTGTTGACGTAGTATTTAAAGCTAGCAAGAGTTGTTGCTCAAACTCAAACTCAATATTTTTTATTCAAAATAATATCACGTAGATAACTTTCTGACGTCATTTTTGATTCTACCACCGCTTCGGAAGGTGTTCCGTTGTAGAGAAGATGCGGCCAGAAACTCTACAACACACTCATTTTAAACAAAACAAAATATACAAATATTTAATTACATAGTGTAACATTGTCAAGACCAGACATTTTGGTCATTCAAATAATCATCGAGTTTATAGTAACCTTTTTTACAGAGGACTTGTTTAACATGGGATTTAAACTTGTTGTCTGGCAAGTTTAGAATATCCTCTGGTATCTTATTATAGTCGTATACTTACGACATATTTCGTCATTTCTCTTTATATGAGACTTTCTCTACTTTAGGATGAAGAGTTTCATTATGCTTGTGCAATGCAAGGTCATTGAAAAGAACTATTTAATACAAGTTAAGTTTTATTACATAAAATAAAAAAAATCTGTAGTAGGTATGTCAAAGGAAACATTAATCATTGTGCTGCACTGTTAAATTTTGTAGATTAATGAAGATTTTGCAATAGTGGTACGGAACACTCAGTGCACGAGCCCGACTCACGCTTTTCCGTAATTCTTTTTGTATAGCCTCTTTGAGGCAAAGGGAAACTGGGAAGTTTCTTTTAGGAGGTAAGGCTAAATAATACGAAATTAGGTTAATTTTGCACAATGGCTCTTTGGGTCCCTTTGTAAACTTTCTTGTGCTTTCCCATTTATTAGAGTACGCGAGGAACATTCAATTATGGACCTACAGTGAAAATGTTGCTTTCATCGATACATTTTTCGAGATAATTATTTTTCTCCCCTCCGGACGGAAAGCGTCAATTGTCGTCCCGCTGCGCTAAACGAAGTTGCCGCTTTCCACCTCTGTCGAGGAGAAAAATTGTATACTAACCTCGGACAGTAAATAAGAAAGCCTCAGATCACATGTTTGTTGACCTCTGCTTCGCCTCGGTCAACAATTAGGTATACATAAGATCTGAGACCATTCTTATTTTCCTGTCCTCGGGGTGTAATCTACTATTGTTTTTGTCATATTGAAGAATTTTTTGACGCACGACGCATAAGGCTTCTAACAGACGAACGACGACGTTTTGAGCGATCGATATCCACACGCTAAAGTGGGCCACACTGAATTACACGACATACGGGTGCATAAAAAGAACGATGAGACTGGGCACAGTTGCCGCTCGCAAAAACAATGTCGAGTAAGGGTTGAGACACATCTACCGACGGCGACCGACGGTCGGCCCATACAAAAATGTAATTTAGGCTAGATTTAGACCACGACCGACGCGGACGTCGGTACCGAGGGGCGGATTAACCAATCAAGGGACGCGGTTTAGTGCGGCGCGCCGCGGCGCTGACGAATTGCACGCCGCTAATTGGTTCGTTCTCTGTCGGTCCGTACCGTCAACGTCTCTCTATAATCCAGCCTTAGTATGGGAAGCCGTCCGCCGTCGTTGCCGCGTCAGTGGCGGACGGCTTGCCATACTAAATTACATTTTTGTATGGGCCGACCGTCGGTCGCCGTCGGAAGATGTGTCTCACTCAACCCTAAAAGTCACGTTCATGACAATATCCAAAAGAGGAGAGGAGATTACAGGTTTCTTCCCCTTAACGGTAGGATTGCCTCCCCCCCTCCCTCATTTACCATTTTTTTGAAGGGTGAGGAAATAAATGTCTAGGGTTCACAACAGATTCCATTGGGTCGAAGTGTTGCTGGCTTGCCAGCCCCCATAATACGAGTAACATAAGAAAAATTTTACGTTCTCGATTTCTCTTAAAAAGAACGTAATATTTATCTTTTTTTTTACTATAGATGGGCTTGCTCTTGACCTCAATCTAGACCTCAGGATAAAGACGGGGTCGAAGATGTAGCGAGCTTACCCAGAATGACACGGCACACCTGCACACCGACGGAACGCAGCTGCTTGGCGCCAGACTCCAGCAGGAGGGTGATCGCGAGCCAGGCGGCTCCTTGCGGAGCCCTCCACACCGCTATGGGGATCGTTCAGCCGCCACCACAAACAAGTAGCTTGTGGTTATGCCGTTGCCTGGGGTGGACCGCTAGGAGGTAGATTCCCAACCACCCTAAATCTTATCTTATTACGTGAACTGGCAAGCCAGCAACACTTCGACAC
Organism: Agonopterix heracliana; assembly: GCA_963693445.1. Classification (NCBI taxonomy): domain Eukaryota; kingdom Metazoa; phylum Arthropoda; class Insecta; order Lepidoptera; family Depressariidae; genus Agonopterix; species Agonopterix heracliana. The sequence goes on along the minus strand of OY856308.1, from coordinate 19,489,543 downwards.
TGCTAGAGGCCTTATAAAATACATACTCAAAGCACAGTTAGATGATCAAAACACTACAGACTCACAACATAAGGCTCACGTCAAACAAAGGTCACTAACCCTTTCAAGCGTCGATTGCCAGTTTTCATTTAAATCTTACCGACTCGAAATGGAGATGTAATTTCGCACTATGCACTCTGTAATCCCGCACCGTAATCTATGGTCATTTCAACCCGTTTCGAAAGTAATTGACCGTCAGATGATAGGTTAGATAGGAGTAAAATAGATGCTATGGTATAGGAAAGCCAGTTCACGATTACTTGGCTCACATGGTGATGTAGTAATTTAATATAATAACCTAAAAAATTAAATATATAAAATCCCCGCCACGTGATCGCAACATTTTTATATTTTTACATAAATTGCGAAATATATAAGTTAAATTAGATATTCAACCTCGGAAAAATTCCGATGAAGTTGAAAATTTATACAGAGCTAAAGGTCTGTATAAATTTGAAAATCTTCATTTTATTCAGGGACTGCGTAATTTAGGCGTAGTAAATGTTGGTTTGTTACATAATTTATTTGATGTAAGTCTCTCTTACTGCGTTACCTTTCGTTGCAAGCCACCCTTAGGGTGGTGGTGGTAAGCTTAAATGTAATATAACATTTTCCTTACAAATTAAAGCCATTCCGAATCCAATTGATATCGGAATTTCATTCACAAATCCAACATGAATGGTGAATCTATTTATAACATTCAATATCAATTCTGTACATAACCGAATACCGATATCAATCTTCTAATGTATTGTCTGAACAAAACATAAGGTTTGCAATCCTATCTCTTCCCCTGGGAACCACTTTGGATACAATATTAAAGAAAACGAGCGTTGTTCGCATTCGTGAACTTTTATTATACCTTGCCTGGTTTAGGATTATTCTGGGATCTAGAGGCATAGGTGGGCGTTTGCGATAGAATATCGAAGTAAGGGATTTCAGTTTATGACGGTTCCGTGTTTGGATTGTAAAACAAATACTGTCAGATACAGACATCGATTTCGTTATGTACAGTATTTCGGCTCTCTTAGCGTAGCGTAGTGAATATTCATTTCGAAAAGATCCTCGAAGTTATGGAACACGTTTTTGAATGAGTGAACGTTATTCTGTCATTTGTAAGATGTCATTTTCCCCTAATTTTCGGGGCGCCAGTTTCATTCATCATCATCATCACCATGGGACCTATTTCCATCTAAATAGATATTTCAGGCAGCGTCTGTTTGGATTAGACAGTCGTTCGTGGCTATATAAGGGTTGCAACACATTGATCGATGGTTTGTCCGTACAAAAAGCACAATTAGTATGGGACGCCGTTCACCACGTCGATATGAAGGGATGTGTGGCGTCCCATACTAATCGTGTTTTTTTTACGAACCGTCGATCGCCGTCGATCAATATGTCGTAACACTAAACCAATTCGAGAGCAACAAGACCTGTAGATCGTTTTAATTTAATTTTTTCGTTGGTAGCTTCTGAATAAATTAGTTCATATACCAGGGATTGAACCGCCTTGACTGATTTCCAATCTTTCTAGCACCGGGGCTGCAATCGCGGTGAATAGTCGATGACTGAACCGTGATTGGACTTCATTTGGTATTTATTACGCTAATCGCACAAGAGCAGTACGCTCTTGACAGCCGTTAGAGCCGTTTTGACAGATCGCTCAGACGTTAACTGCTGTCAACAGTTACATAGAGTTTAGTGCGATGCGGAATTCAGCACAGTTGAATAGTAATTGGATTGTGATTAGAACTGAAATTGGATAGGAATAGAACTTTGACGTTTAACTTATCGGGCTCCTGATGGTCTATAGTATAGAGTGGAGAATGGTAATGGTATAGACTATATACCATTTCCATTCACCACTCTTTTTTCAACCCAATATTTTACTTAGGCTTTTCTAAAGGTTCTGATTACAAATCAAACTTAAAATAATTTATTTAATATAGGAGCTAAGGCGGCTTTGAAAATTCTCTGACAGCAAGTTGACCACTAACTTGCCTCCACCAACACGCACTGGGCCCGCGTGGTGGAGTATGGCCCACTCCCTCTCACCCTTATTCGTGAGAGGAGGCCTTTGCCCTGCAGTGGGATTCTAGATGCTTAACTTACTTACTAGGAGCTTGAAACACACATATTAAACGTAAATTTTTTTTCAACATCACATTTTCAACATTATTGTAAGTAACTAATAGAACCACACAAAAAAGGCAAGAAAACTTTGTCTCAATCCTTATAGTTTCTCAAACCCGCGTCTACGTATTTTATTTAGGTGTTACTTAGTTTGATCTCTTGTGTCGTTTCCATAATCCCAGAATACGGCTGCTAGTCAGATATTTCGTATAAATATTTAGTTTTAATACTTTCGGTGTTCCTCAGAGAATTGTGGTTTTGATGAAAATTTACGCCTCGTTTGCGTTTGTTTTGGAGCTTGTAGGTAACCTTTTTATTACTTTGCGACCAGGATATTATGTTCAGCTTTAGATAAATAAGGTAGTTTATCGAATCATCCCCTAAAGGAATGAAATGGGGTATAAACTGTGTGGAATAAAATTGTTTTCCCTGTGTCCACACGAATCGCGAGTCGTGAGCAAAAGTAGGTACCTAACAACGTTTTTGCAATCGGTGGCGACAGAGGTGTTCGTAAACACAATTTTAATAAGATAGGTAGGTATTTATGCATCAGACGAATTTCATAAACGCATCAGGATTTCTTTTTCAGCATAATTCAGTACTTATGTTTTTCTTCATTGATGGGGCTTAATAATTATGGTGACGGTTGTTAAAGGGGTGAATAGGCCATCAAACTGAACAACTTTTACTATGGGACCAAATTTGAAATCACAAAAAAAATCTTCTGTTCCTTAACAAATTGCAATCCTAATTGTCCCATCGAGAAAGTTGTTCCGTTTCATGGTCTGATCATCCTCTTAAAAAACTGTCAGCATGTATTAAGATGAAGGTAACATAATGATGTATGGAGTCGCGTTGTGGATCTGCTATTGGGCGGTCACGTCGCTCGTCGATTGTTGGTTGCCTGCAAGGTCGACAGCGGGGCTCCAGTGGTGGCTCAAGATAGTGTTCTTTTATAAGAACAACCCTTGAAGTCACCAAAATATCTACATAACCGTACAACGTCAAGCACTTTTGCTACAAAAACTCGACATTGGCAAAATCATCTACACCAAGATGGATGCCATAACCTTAAAAATAGAATAGAATAATTATGTATGTACCTACATTCGTTTGCTTGTTCCGAATTGTCTTTCGTAAGGATACCTACCCCTTCACGACAGTATGCGAGATTGAGTGTTTGCTAGCGAAGCAAGCAAGTGGTAAACACATAGATTAGAGTGTCTTCAGATTGCGCCGAGTTTGCTTTGCGACTTTGTTTGCTAAGTCGATAGCTTACGTTTGTGTTTTGTGTGACAATTTGTAGCTAAATGGTACAATAAAATAATATCCGTGGACCTTGGTACCTACCTTGCCTACTACCTTTACCTTCCTTCCTGCCTTCTTAGGGCAGGAAGGAAGGCTGCTTCTTATATCCTCTTAGGATATAATTCGTAGCGCGCTCCATACACACGTACTAAGGTGATATTTTCAATAATAACCAATTAAATTCAATGAAATTTTGCAGAAACAACATAAACACAAATATCTATGCTTGTATAGAGTCAGATTTTCGATAAAATGTATAGTTTTAACGTTACAGTGTCTCAAAGATTTCCATACAAATCTTAAATTAATCCTAGCATTGAAACTGTATATTTTAAAGAAAATCGTATTCCATAGAAGCATAGAGATTTGTTTCTAGATAGTTTTTGCAAAATTTCATTGATTTCAGTTGGTTATTATTGAAAATATCACCATAGTACTTTTGTATGGAGCGCGCTCCGAATTATATCCTCTTAACTTTTGCCAGCTTCCTGGTATTGTCTAACACCATGGCTGTTCCATACAAAACCTCAAATATATAAGACGTTAGTATTGACTTTTGATTATGTATAGGAACCCAATTGCCAGCTCCCTGATTGGAACCTGAGGAACTTAAACTTTTTGCAGGAAGTAATAAACAAGAAAACACGTTATCAAAACCAAGCCTATTCGAAAACAGACTCTGTGCTTTCGAAATAAACATGAAATTTGACTGATTTGAATCAAACTTGACGGTGAAGTCCATTGACCTGCGCATGAGTACTCTTCGATTCATTCACGCACCTGCGCCGGTTTGTTAAACGATTTTTTTTTTGTACAGTCGCGCACAATAATGAAATTGTTTTATTAAGTTGGTACGATTTTCAAAAATCACAAATAGTTTCAATATTGTAATGGGTTCTTACTGCGATTATTATTATTTTAGTGTATTATATTAGGTCGTATACCCTCTTTGAGCTTTAGAAATACCTACACTGTTTCTTAAGTTACGAAAATTACACAATCATTTCATATAGGTATTTTGGGCAAGCAAATTATATAAAAGTGAACACACATACATGAATAATAAGGTACTTATACGTACAGTATAATAATAGTATGTGTAGTATGTAATAGTAGTAATAAGTATCCTTCTTGATATGCTGACACTTTTTTTAGGCGATGATCAGACCGTCAAACTGAACAACTTTCTCTATGGCACCCAATATGAACTCGCGAGAAAAAAACAGATGTTCGGTACACAACCTACTCGAGCCAAATGTATGGAACAGCAGTTTTTTTTTTGCAATTTCACTGCTGATCTCATAGAGAAAGTAGTTCAGTTTGATGGTCTGATCATCCTTTGAAAAGTGTCAGCATTTTAAGTTGGACCCTGCATTTCTAAGCTTTTCAAAATTATAGCTGAAGTTCCATCACCCCATGAGTATGGCAGCTTTTTAGGGTTCCGTACCCAAAGGTAACCCTTCGGGACCCCTACCCAGAACGGGACCCTATTCATAAGTCTAATTGTGATTTTTTTCCCTTCATTATCCTCTAATTATTAAAAGAAATTTTGGAACTTTTTCGTAAAATGTGTTAATGAACTTTCTAAATGTTTGAAAACAAAAGCAGGCTGCTTTATGTGCTAATTGGAGCAAATGATTCCATAACAACGTTCTGAAAACGAATTGGAAAATAAACCTTATTGGTAATAGCCCTAGATCCGACCGTATATTTATGCACCTATTTGTTTGGTGAACGAAATGCCGCCGGGTTGCCTGGCAAATATCTTGCCGCAAGTACCTTTACCATGATAAAGAATACATATAAAGGTACAAACATCCATGACTCGGGTACAAATATTAATATTCGTCATACAAATATTTGACCCTTACGGGTTTCGAACCCGCGACAGGCACAGCACGCAGGTTCACTACGGACTGTGCTGTCGGGCCGTCATGATTGTGATGATGATTTATGGTACAATTTTTTCCACCGATCTGTTTGGGAAGTAAATGAGATGCCATCTGAAGGAGAAATAACTGGAAAAACTAGGGCCACTTCTTAATCTGCCGCAACGCCCGCAACCTCTAGGGTTAAAATGACTTATTTGTACCTGGCAATCCTAGAGTTGCGGCAGTCTGAGAGGCGGCAACCCTAGTTTTTCCAGATCTTTACATCGGTCTCCTTCAGATGACACCTCAATTACTTCCCAAACAGATAGGTGGAAAAAATGGTACCATAAATCATCATGGTTAAGGTACTTGCGGCAAGATTTTGCTAGGCAACCCGGCTGCGTTGTATAAACTCCTGTATGAACATTCACTTAAATCACATTTCGTTCACTAAACAAATAGGTGCATAATTTTGCGGTTGTACCATGGTATATAACGATAACGAACAAAATTGTTCTGAGTAGGTAGGTACCTACTAGAAATCTAGAAGTAAAATAAAACAAATTACTGCCCAAGAATGTCCAAGGAAGCGCTCGTTGGCGTAGTGGAGCTTAGAAGTTAAGCAACGTCAGGTCCGGTCAGTCTTTGGATGGGTGACCGTTTAGTGGTATTTCATCTCGAGCGTTTCCGTCTTCGGAAGGCACGCTAAGCAGTTGGTCTCGGATAGTTCCGTCAGATGGCGTTGTAACTATTCGTTAAGGTGGTTGGAGAGCTGTCAATTTCATACAAAACGTTGTCGTATAACACTCGTAGACGGTGTTAATAAAAGTAATGTTTTATACATGGAAAAATAGCATAGAAAATCTAGTTTGCGCATATCAAATAATATGTATAAGGGTATATCTTCGTAATAATATTATAAATTGTAAATATTATTTGTTATGCGCAAACTAGATTTTCTAAGCTATTTTTCCATGTATAAAACATTACTTTTATTAACACCGTCTACGAGTGTTATACGACAACGTTTTGTATGGACGGAAACCACCTTAAGCTAGGTCAGAGGCCTATTGGCAGCTTGAAAATTCTCTGACAGCAAGTTGACCACTATCTTGCCTCCACCAACACTGGGCCCGCGTGGTGGAGTATGGCCCACTCCCTCTCACCCTTATTCGTGGGAGGAGTCCTTTGCCCTGCAGTGGGATTCTACAGGCTATAAATTTTTTACTGCCCAAGAGCTATTAGTTGGTGAAGGAAGAATGTAGTTAAAATTTCTGCAACGTTAAAACAGTTTCTGAACAAACATTCAGTTATTATTCGGAGAGACATTTATTGTATTTCGTAAGCTGATAAAGGTGAGAGCTGTAAAAGGACGAGAGGTTACCAAAGTGGGGTCTCTAAGGGTCCCTTTTAGGCACCTGACCTTCCTTCAATAACCGCTATTGTCTCTTATTCATCTAATTTAGCAATATGAGCGTTTTCTTTGGAGTTTCGAGAGAGGCTGGTTCGAATTGATTTGTATTTTTAGCTTCGTGTTGAAATGTGAATTTTCTAAGGTTTTTCAATTGAATAATTTGAAGTAGCTACTTAATTCTTATATGTACACACGGCGACATCGACACAACAAGCTACGCAAAACCAAAATGAGCTGGCCGCGCGTGTAGGTAGAGTAATGTATAACGTCGCGCGGCCAGCTTATGTTGGTTTTGCGTAGCTTGATGTGTCGCCGTGTGTACAGACCTCGAAAATGTTTCTCATCATCAGCCTCCCATAGCTTACTGCTAATATAGGCCTATCCCAAGGCGCACCACAAATCTCTATCTTCTGCCTTCTTCATCCAGTCACTCCCCGCTTCCTTTCTGTGGTCCTCGATTCTGCAGCTCTGAGAGCGCTCCACATTAGGTATGCCTACCTCTAATCAAATGTGCCTACGCATTCTTTAGACATAAATATACTTTAGAGTAATTGTGTAAAGGTGGAATCAAGTTACATAGGAGCTGAGTATTCTGAGTATATAGGAGTTAAAATATTTATTGAAATGTGAGAAGAGACGTGCCTCCGCGCACCAACGGTGACGCCTTTAAAACAGCTTTTCATTTCAAATATAGGTCAATTTTAATGGTACCATAATATAGTTCAGACAGATTAAGCTTACTTTTTGCATCGATCTTTCGATCGTTTTTTTTTCAATTGTTTATTTGTAAATAGTTGTCATAATAATGAAATAGGTAACATTCGTAGCGTCTTCATTAACATATTTTTATAAAACTATGTATATGCCCGTTTTAATTACTTTGACTGTACAGCGGTGTAAGGAAAAGTAATCATTATAACCTTTAAACCACATACTCTACCCATCAAACTGAACAACTTTTAGTATGGGAGCAAAGCTGTAAGCGCAAAAAAATCAGCTGTTCCATACTAAACTGCAGCGCCTACTCGACTTAAATGTATGAGACAGCAGATTTTTTTGTTCTGACAAGTTTAGGTACTCCCATAGTAAAAGTTGTTCAGTTTGCTGGGTAGAATATGTTGTTTAAAGGTTGGGATAGAATAAACGCTATAAAACAGTGGTGTCCAATAGTTGGGTCAAGCCCATCTCGTATAAAGGTCTGCCGGGTGCCGCGGGCGGGTCGTGAGCGAGCCCACGCGCTGCGCTTTACGGAACCCTCAGCTATTGCCCTACCTAATGGCCTTTCACGCGGTTACCGTTATCGCTGCGTTTTAAATAATATACAGGGAGAAATAGATATCATTAGCATCCTTTTAAAGTAAGAGTCGCACCATAGACATTAGACAATCACTCATGCTGTAGTGTAAAGATTAGCCAGTCAGCAATGGTCTTATTGAGGCTGACTGCCTAGGGTACGCCAGACGACCTCAGGATTCATCACTCGGGGAAGCTGTTTTTAATCAGTAACGTACGCAATATTTTACCTAATTTTATAATTAAATAAGTAAACATTTTTGTTCCCAACTGTACCTACTCGGGAGCCAAAATATTGATTTTTGAGTGCGTTCGAATGCATGTTTATTCACAGTCGGACACGATGTTTGACATCTCATCGGCAACCTGTTTCGGCGCTTTGAGTTCGATTCCCGTCTCAAGACAATTTCTTAGTAAAATGATTAATTTTTATTTATTTGTCATGTTGTATGCTTAGTGCGCAATGTTGAAAGAAATATTTGTTTACCTGCCTATTTGATTAAAAAGGCTGTTAAAGTGCGTCAGCAGCATGGTGTAAGGTTATGTATTTCACATTACAAATACAATACAAATTACAATGTTTCCCGGAAAAACATATCTGTTACGACCCCTTTTATTTTGTAGACTTTACTGGAAAATTTTCGAGAAAGAGATCGGAGAAGGAGATTCGGAGAACTCGTAGCATCTTCACGTCCTAGATACAACAGTGTCTCAAAACAAATTTACCAGTGTGTGTTGCCACTGATGACCTATGGAACAGAGACGTGTCTCACGCTAGGCTTTATAAAAAGGCTGAAAGTCACCCAAAGGGAGAGGGCTATGCTCAGGGTTGCCCTGAAATCGAAATCAGAAATGAAGAGATCCGCAGAAGAACCAGAGTAACTGACATAGCCCAAAGAATTGCTAAGGGCGGGACACATTGCTCGCAGAACCGATGGCCGATGGGGCCGTAGTTCTCGAGTGGCGACCGTGTACTGAAAAGCGCATCGTGGGTGCATCGGAAACCCGTTGTCTGAGGGCAGCCAGAGCAAGGCCGGTCGTTGTGGCGATCTTTGGGGGAGGCCTATGTCCAGCAGTGGATTTCCATCGGCTGAGATGATGATGATGACCAGATTTTTTCAATTATAAATCGAGTTCTGGTAGATTAAACTAAAATCTACTTACAACCACTTTTCTAGTAAAGTCTACTGCAGTAAAAGGTCGTCAGAAATATATTTTTTCCGTGAAGTTTGTTTTTGTTTAACAAATGGTTATCAATTTGTCTCTTCTTATGGTGCGTCCACATCTGACAAACGCGCCGCAAATGCGCAGTAGCGACGCACGACCATAAAATGCAACCTGTGAGCTGCGCATTCGCGACGTGTTGTCAGATGTGGACGAACCCTTAGGTTCCCCAGTGGGATTGTAGGCGTAAGCATAAGTAATTATGTCCTTACTTACATTTTAGTTTTATAGTCCCACTAGAAAATCATACTTAGAAACATTCATGTTTAGGTACCATGCTTACAGATACAGATACTTAAAACAGATTTCGAATCAAGAAACAATACAAAATGCTAATCGATATTTTCACCTAGCTTCTTATCGATATTTTTATCGATTCAAGTCTTTGCCTTTTGGAGATTATATTCAAATGTGAACAATGTTATCAGTTTCGGTCTTGTAATATCCGAAATTCGAACGGTTATGAAAGTGGAACGGAGTCGTAAATAAAATATTTTCTTATTTTTTATTTTTTTTGGTTTTAATTGAACGTTAGTTAGCGAAGATCGTTAGTAATGTTGATTTGTTACGTTAAGACGAACAAGTTCATTCCAATGTGAACTTTATCACAAGGGAGTAAGGGCACATACTCGAGTGATGGTGAAATTAATTATTTTTTTCATTGAACGCTTAATCTGGGAAAGCATTTTGTAATTATTTTCACAAACTATAAGGAAGTTGAGTTTAGGAGACCTTTACCTGCCTAGATAATCCATACAATATTTTTTGTTGGCTTGGTTTTATGGAGAAAAAGTTTCAAGGTTTAAAATTGTTTTGTATTTAGGAATAGTATAGATAGGGTCAAGGGTGTAAGGAAAAGTAGGTACCATTAACCTTTAAGGCCTCCGCTCATTGCAGCGATATTATCGCTGCGATTTTGCGATAATTGTTCTCAGTACATTTTGTATGGGGACGCGCGCGATCCTACACACTGCCGCGATATTATCGCAACCTGACGCAATCTCTTTCTACTACATTCAGTGAAGGGCGCATGCGTGACGCGAATCGCGGAATCGCTGCAAGGTGTCGCGATATCGCTGTCGATAATATCGCTCGATAATATCGCTGCAATGTGCGGAAGCCTTTAAACCACAATACTCTACCCATCAAACTAAACAACTTTTACTATGGAAGCAAACCATAGTCAGAGCAAAAAAAAACAGCTGTCTCATACATTTTAGTCGGGTAGGTATTGCATACTTTAGTATGGAACTGCTGATATATTTTTTGCTCTGACAGGTTTGCTCCCATAGTAAAAGTTGTTCAGTTTGATAGGTAGGTTGGTTGATGTGGTTTAAGAGAAGTTTATCCCTAGAGCACAAATATGCGCGCTGCATACAAACGTAGTCTGGTGATATTTTTAATGCTAATCAATCAAAGTCAATGAAATTTTTCAGAAACAATCTTGAAACTAATCTCTATGTCTGTATGAAGTCAGATTTTCGTTAAAATATCCAGTTTTAATGCTAGGATTTAAGATTAGTATGGAAATCTTTGAGGTACTATAACTTTAAAACTATACATTTTGACAAAATCTGACTTTATAAAAACATAGAGATTCGTTTCTAGATTTTTTCTAGAAAATTTTATTGACTGTAATTGGTTAGTATTGAAAATATCATCAGACTACATGGAGCGAGCCAAAATGATATTTTTCCTTACACCCCGTATTATGCAATTATAATGCGAAATGGCTCATGCTGACACGAATTATACGTAACTGAACATTACCCTTATAGAAATAATGTAATATTGTAGTATCGGTATCTAAATAGAATAAACGATATAAAACAGTGGTGTCCAACAGTTGGGTCAAGCCCATCTCGTATAAAAGGTCTGCCGGGTGCCGCGGGCGGGTCGTGAGCTGGTGAGCGAGCGCCCACGCGCCGCGCTTTACGGAACCCTCTGTTATTGCCCTACCTAATGGCCCTCCACACGGTTACCGTTATCGCTGCGGTTTAAACAATATACAGGGTGACATAGATATCATTAGCATCCTTTTAAACTAAGAGTCTCACCAACAAACTGAACAACTTTTATTATGGGAGCAAACAAATCGGAGAAAAAAAATCAAGTTGTTCAGTTCGATGGGTGGAGTACCTACTAATGCTAAGGATGCTAATGATATCAATTTCAGTAATATGCTGACACTTTTTAAGGGGATGGTCAGACGTCGAACTGAACAACTTTCTCTATGGCACCAACAACGAAAACGCGAAATAAAATCAGCTGTTCCGTAAAAAATTGCAAATCTACTTGAGCCAAAATGTAGAGTACAGGTGATATTTTTTTCGCGATTTCGATGTTGGTCCCATAGATAAAGTTGTTTATTTTGATGGTCTGATCATCCCCTTAAAAAGTGTCAGCATATTAAGAATGATACTGTATAACAGTGTTGGGCAATATGCTAGAACGATTTAACCAATATGTAATTAATTACTAATTACATTTTGTAATTTCTTATTGCAATTAACTAACACATTTTTTTGTTACGATTGTAAACTTGTCTTATTTTTAATGATGACCGAAAACTCGAAACAATCTAAAAAACTACAACGGATAATTCAAATTCTATCATAAAATCAAAATAAATTGTAAAAAAACAGACAGAACTCCACCCACGCTCTATTTTCTCACCATTGTAACATTTCGTTCTACTCGATTAGTTCAGAATTCAAGGGACGATCAATAAATCGATTTACCTCTAACCAATGTTCTAGAAAATTCAAATATCTATGTAGATTCCTAGAATGGTGATGGATAAAAGATCAAATTATGTTAGAGCTTAGCTAGCTTCTTCCCGCGATTTCGTAAGCATGGTTTTTTTTTGACTGATGTCATGATGTAATATTGCTAATCTGAGGGCCTACCATGAGTTTTTCCTGTAATTTACTACTGTAGTTACGTCGCCAATTCGTATGAAAGAAATTAGTTCTCAACGTAACCACTAGGAGCGCTGTACGAAATTTAATATAAAATTGGTGACGTAACTACAGTAGTAAAGTACGGTGAAAACTCAAGGTAGGTTCCAACTCAGGTTCCACTTGATCCGGTAGGAGATTTGTGAGTAGTTTATTTTTATATTAGTAGAAAAGTTGTAAAGTTGTGTATTCATAAAATGAAACTAAACAACTTATCCTAAGGAACATGGGTCGAAAAACGAAAAAAATTATTGGAAAATGGAAAATAGATCGGCTGATCCGCACTTTTGTATGGTAGGTCCAACAATTTTCGTTTTTTAAACCATGTAAAACCCTTAAAAATGTTCTAGTACCTAATTAAAATATTGTGTAATTATACCTTGTTGTTTGTTATGGAATTCGAAATATACTTAAGTGTTCCACCCCCATTTTTACAACTTAGGGTGCATGCACATCTGGCGAACGAGCAGCTCGCGAGCATAGATTCTTAGTAAACTAAGAAATCTCAAATTTCATATCTGATAGAAATAAGCCTTTGTATAATCGCTGATTGTATTGTTTTTACTACGTTTATCAACAAACAAACAAAAAAAACACTTCTACTCTATGTAACTATAAATGGGGATTCTTCAATGTTTTTTCATCTAAAACTTTGTCCGTGGAATCCTCTAGGGGCGTTGGCGTCAATTTGCGCAGATTACTTTTGAATCCGAGACATTTGTTTTAGTTCCAGAGCATTGTGAGGACTTTGGATATAGTTCCATAGCTTAGCAAATGTTTGCTTCTTAAACTTATCCAATATTGAAAGCTTTATACTTTCTTTTACTTGAAAGAAATAATATCACATCTGACGTTGAGTCTTCACATTATATTTTGAGCTTAATTTTTTTTAAAAGCAAGCAGTTATGGGTCGTTCACAAATTACGTGACGCAAAATTTTCAAAATGTCGATATAGGTAGGTTATCAATTATCAATGTCCAAGATAGAAAAAACAGTTTATCTGCCATGGTTAGAAACTAAAAGAAGCAAACCAAAACATTAAAAATAGGTTCCAAAAATAAACAAAATTCTTTCCCGATCACCAGAATTCCACTGTTTTTTTTATTTATTTATTTATTGAAGAAACAAACATTCACTTAAAAAAAATGAATTTTGGTTTTAAGGTATACTGGTAACCGACCTTTACTTCCCTATTTTAGTTAAGGTGCGATAATATTTGCTTATTAATTAAGCCCGATTAGTTCATTCATTCATTCGAGATCGTTGCATGGCAAATCAGAAAGAAGAAATCGGGCCTGACGAATTGGCAGTCTAATACACCTTTAGGTAATTACTGACGAAAACACGCAACACCACAAACAGTTCGTGTGAAAAGGCTTTACCAGCCTGCGCAAGCGCACCTCATTGTTTCCATTCGATTAATGACATCGTTACCGAGACGGATTTAGTCGCCGTTTCATTAGTTTTATTGTTCCTATACAATACTTGAATCTGGTAGGATGTTATACTAAGATTTACATTACTGTTGAGTGGGTAGATATTAGATAGATATTGTTTTTGTTGCAATCAATTCTGACGCCTACGATTATTGGAATAAAGGCTTTAAATTTAATTGGATGGTGTGACCTTTTGATTAATTAATGTTACTTTTTGTTTTTAAAGTACTTGAAAGAAAGGCCGAAGTAGTAGAGGGTGAATACCTTTTCGATGTTGATAGACAACCATGATAAATTTGGGCGTTCAAACCCTACAAATCCTACAATGTTTTAAACTTAAATCTCGCATTTCGAACATCGACTGACAGACGATGTGTTGAACCCATAAAGGTATTATACCAGGAATAGAGGAACATACAGCTGAGTGAGCGAGATGTACCTAGCGTTACCACTGTATAATAGAAAGACGCGAGGCAATAGGACCATTTTTTACTCACTAATAAATTTTTACAATTCGGTTTCCGTGAATAATTGCGAATCTAAAGTGAAATCGTAGATAATTTTATGAAACATATTGACACTACTTCATTAATTTATCCATAATTTCACGTTAGAGTCAGAATTATAGACAATATTCGAATTTAGGCCTGCGAATAGTCTCCAAAAAACATCCAAAAAAGGTTTCATTTGACAACTCATGTTTGTTGCTCTATTCCTGTAAGGTATAATACCTTTATGGTTGAACCCTAGTAAATGCCTTGGGATGGGATCGGAGATGTTTGTTTACTAGAACCACTCGAAACATTGACGACATCCAAATAAGGCAAAATAGCCTTTCTAAATATGGCTAAAAGATAAATCCACATGCTAACTTATTAATTCTGATGGTCACAACATTCGAATTGATCAATCGACTGATGCAACACCATTTTTAATGTTCTTACGCCATCTTTAAGATTAACTGGTGAAAAAAGAATCTTTATTAAAATGGTAGGAATGCCTTGTATTGCATTGTATTGGTATATTTTATTTCTGTATTATATGTTTGTAAAAAAATAACATTCCAGAAAACATATCAATTCGTGATAAGATAGCGGGACTTTTTTATTCAATTTAATTTTAAAAGCAAACATTGTTTTTTTTATTTCTTTTTGTTTATTCACGTATACGTGATCACGTAAAAACTGCTGTATCATTTTCGTGCTGTGTTTAACCATCGAAATTTAATGGACCATTTTAAACAGCCTGAAATATGATGATGCCTGATGTATTTTATGTTTGGTGTAAAAAAAGTATATTTCATTCATTCATTCATTCAAATATCTGAGCGATCTGTCAAACTAGTGTCATCAGCTGTTAAAGATTAGCGCGATAGATATTGTATACATGGTGAAATTGATATTAGCATCCTTTTAAACTAAGAGTCTACCCATCAAACTGAACAACTTTTACTATGGGAGCAAACCCATCGGAGCAAAAAAAAATCATCAGTTCCATACTAAACGGCAGTGCCCGCTCGACTCAAATGTATGCAACAGCAGATTTAATTTTTGGTCCGATCGGTTTTAGCTCCCATACTAAAAGTTGTTCAGTTTGATTGGTAGAGTCATAGTTTAAAAGGATGCTAATGATATCAATTTCACCCTGTTTATTTATTTTATTGGAAAACCAACAGCAATACAATACAGTAGTCACAAGAGTATAAAGCAGAAAGACAATAATAGGTTTTCACTGATAGTTACAGGAATTATCGAGAAAAAACAAATGGTTAACAATATTTTAAAAACGCACATAAGTCAGCACACATATGTCAGTCTACAGGCCGTCTACAGCCTGTATACAGAAAGAGTAAATAGTTGTGATTCGTATGCGGTCCAATGACCTTTCAATGGAGATTTATTTAGCGCGATCGGTCCCCAGGGCTCCATCACTTTTCTCCAAATATACAGGGTGAAATTGATATCATTAGCATCCTTTTAAACTAAGAGTCTACCCATCAAACTGACAACTTTTACTAGGTATGGGAGCAAACCATTCGGAGAAAAAAAAATTTGCTGTCCCGTACATTTGAGTCGTGTCGGCGGCGGGTGCAGTTTAGTATGGGACAGCAGATTTTTTTTTTGGTCCGATTGGTTTGCTCCCATAGTAAAACTTGTTCAGTTTGATGGGTAGACTCTTAGTTTAAAAGGATGCTAATGATATCAATTTCACCCTGTATAATTTCAATAAATAATTTTATGTTTATTTTTGTATCCTTTAGTAAATTTCACACTGCTTGTCAAACTGCGAACTCAGAATCTCTATTCCTTTATAACATCGCCCAGCAAGCCTGGAACAAAGTAAAAGAACACTTAAAATGTTTCCCATAAACCAGCGTCCCGTCAAGCGAGACCCACTTCCGTTACCAGTCGGGAATCGAACCCGCTCTGAGTAGGAACGATACTCGATAGGGCCGGTCACGATGACGGTTTTGGTGTTTGGTTCAAAAAGAGAGAGGAAGCGGTGGGGACACTTTGAATTGGTATAATAAAAAAAAAATTATTGAGAAACTAACTCCTCCGTTAAAAAGTAAATCTACAGGTTTGAAGTCAACACCAAATTAGTGAAGCTGAACGAGATATTAATTTAAATAAATACGTTGTATACATATGCAACTATTTAATATTAAAAGATATTTCAGAAAAAATACTTGTCTTATAGTTAAGAGAATAGACCAGTACAGTTTTCTGCATACAAACGGAGGACAGGAAAGTAAGAAAGGTCTCAGATTTCATGTAGTTGTTGACCGAGGCGATGCCAAGGTCAACAAACATGTGATCTGAGGCTTTCTTATTTACTTTACTGCCCTAGGTTAGTATACTATTTTTCTCCTCGTCGGAAGTGGAAAGCGACAACTTCGTTTAGCGCAGCGGGACGAAAATTGACGCTTTCCGTCTGTAGGGGAGAAAATAAATTATCCAACAACGGATTCCAATATAACTCCAAATTATTTTGCGTGTAATATTTTACACGCCACAACATAGGTCGTGTACATATACAAATTGTTGTCTGCTTAATCCCTCTATCTCCTAACAATTGTACCATAAAGCAAATCTAGTTGTACAGTGTCGGATACATCGACGTAGCGGCACCACAGCAGTGAACAGTAAATAATGGCGAAACAAAGGTCAAACTTGGAAATCTGATATTTATTCACACAATAAGACCTTTAGGGCCTTTATCTAGATTCTAGATTCGTGCGGTAGAGAGAGATTGCCTGTTCTTTGGTCATAGCACGAGTTTACTGACAAAATCAAAAGAAAAATTATCAAAAGATATTTGATTATTAGTTTGGGACTTAATAAGAATTCTTCTATCGTGAGAGCAGCAAGCCCTGGTGTCTGAGCTTTTTCTGACCGTCTGAAGGCCTCTGACGCGTGGCTTTGATGATCAGACCGTCAAAACTTCGATGTTGGTCCTGTAGAGAAAGTTGTTCAGTATGACGGTCTGATCAACCCATTAAAAAGTGTCAGCATATTAAGAAGGACCCTGTATAACTCACTCTAGGTGACAACCCTGCCCGTTAGTTATTTAGACCATTACCTACCATTATATTCCTCTGGGAAAAATTTGGGTAAACCGAATTTGGGTGCGGGCGAACCGAGCCGTGAAGAGTCAGTCAGGCAGGACACCCCTCTTCATTTGTATTCCTTCCGTTGTACCTTTCTAATTAAAACAATCCTTAGGTAGGTATTGCTCTTGTTTTTAGAGCTAAAAAACCAGGGTGGGGTTTCCTTTGGGGTTGTTGTTTTAAAAATGTTTTAACCAACTTAAGAGACCTGGATGGCAATTGCGGTAAATATTCGGTGATTGAACCGTGATTGGACTACAATAACTTTTGACACATTTGGTATTGCACTAATCGTAGTACTGCTCTTGACAGCCGTTAGAGCCTTTTGACAGATCGCTCAGACGTTAAAGGCTGTCAGTTGCATAAAGTTTAGCGCGATGCGGATTTCAGCATAGTTGAATAGTAATAGGATTGCAATGTGATTAGAACTGCAATTGGATAAGAATAAAACTTCGATGTTTTAACTTTAGCGCAATCGGACTCCTGCTATTTTTGTGCATGGGCGACGTTGCAACTGAACCGCCGCGACATCACCGCGATATAGCGACTATATCGTACCGTCAACGCCTAAGCTTGTGTGATATGGCCCTTAGATGGAGAACGAATTTAGATTTTCGAGATATACCTAAACTTGTATCCCTACTTTTCTCTCGCAAATACCGAAACCAGAAAGAGCTTAGCCTAGCCTTAGGCCTGCCACATACTTAGTACCCCATAAAAGTATGTAACACTCTTAAATTTACAACCTGTATAAAGATAGATTACTCGAGTACAATGACTTGCTATAGTTATTAGACATATTCAATCACCTTAGCCAGGCTTTTCTCACAATTTTTTCGCTATTTTTACTTCGAGTGACATCGTGGGTAATTTTTTTACTTCTTTAGAAACGTTTCAGTTCTCATAGTAAAACCAGATAAGGCCTATTGTAGAATCGATCACACCTTACTGGACTACTTTACACGTTGTATGGTCGGCAACGAAAGTTGTTTATAATTTTCTAGCTTTATGTCCGCGACTTCGTCCGTGGATTTCGGATAATCCGTTACGCCCTTTTAGAGGTTGATTTTCGAAATATCCTTTCTTAGTGCACCCCTACTTCCTCTATAGAATTATGTATACCATATTTCATATTTAATTTCTTCTATCTTCGGTGGTTTAGCTTGTGCGTTGTCTGTCAGTTAGTCAGTCACGGAACTGTTTTATAAGTATATATTTGTTTCCTTTTTGTTAGAGTTATGGCCATAGATCATATTTGACATGCGGTGTTTGCCGCAATTCTACTTTAGATTGGCAGTTGTGGAGTGGTTGTGGTGACTACATCTGTCACTTGGGTCTGGAGCGATCTATTCATTTCTGATCCGGTCGATCAAAAGATGCTTAGGTAGGTGACAATTAAACCTATTATGTAAGTAATTAAATTGTCAGGCCCTCTGCAAAAATATTTCCATGTCCTAACAGGGCGTCACAATAATTAGATTAGATCTAGTTTTACTCTTAAGGGTATATTATTCGGAGCGCGCTCGATACAAACGTACTATGGTAATATTTTCAATACTAACCAATTAAAGTCAATGAAATTTTGCAGAAACAATCTAGAAACGAATTTCTATGCTTGTATGGAGTCAGATTTTCGTTAAAATGTATAGTTTTCAAGTTACAGTGCCTCAAAGATTTCCATACAAATCTTAAATTAATCCTAGCATTGAAACTGTCATGCATGCTTCAATTTCGAGGCATGTATAATTGTACCCACTGTCCATTATAAGTGGCGACGGGCTCACCCCCTGTCACACTGGACAGAGTTTCGGTACTACTGGTGAAACGTGGATGTTCTGAGGTTTCAGAATATCTCTGACTACCCCCTCGGGGAATATAGTCGTGAGCATATGCTATGCTATTGAAACTGTATATTTTAACGAAAATCTGACTCTATAGAAGCATAGAAATTTGTTTCTAGATTGATTCTGGAAAATTTCATTGACTTTAATTGGTCAGTATTGAAAATATCACCATAGAACGTGTGTATGCAGCGCGCATTTTCACTCTCGGAATAATATTCTCTTAAGCATTTGTACTTTATTTTGCTACAATGCAATAAAATACGATTTGTTCCTGATTCGTCGTGTTCCGAACTCGTCGTATTCCAGATTCGTCACATTCCAGTTTCGTTGTAACTGTAATACAGTGGATGCCATACTGAATACTTTGAGGCTCTGGAAGCACAATGTTCATGAACTTGCACTTGAGTGATAGTGGATATCTCCTGTTCTTTGGTGGACCAAAAACACTTTCAGGGTTTTTGGTGTGTGTTGCAACACTTTCAACTTTCAACATTTCACAAAATGTTAATTAAATTTTGTTGCCGACCATACCTATTATTTATAGGCATGTGAAGTTAAACTCATTGCATTTTAATTTATAATTGATAAAGTTCTGCATGTTCTGTTCAAAGATTTGGACCAAATTGGTTCATAACCTACTATTAAGAATTTCATTTCGAGATACTATCGCTTTTTAAAAAGTTATTTACTTTAGAATTTTATATTGTACTTACTTACCTACTGCCGATAGCAGACGAATAAAGAACACAATATATTTAAAAAGTGGTTCTGTTTGATTTTATCATCCCCATCCCCCATCCCCATTACTAAGAAAGAGAGAAATATCGAAATACCTGCATATCGGTGATTGTAAAATTAAGCTAAAGTTAATCATTATAACGGGTTCTTACCGCGTTTTTATTTATTATGGAGTTCCCGGTTCCCGGTTGGGTTTGCGGTTCCGGTTTGGCGTTTTGGAACCCGTTATAATGATTAACTTTAGCTTAATTAATAACCGCGTAACTCTCAAAGATTGTAAAATTGAACTGTACGTAAACAGAGCTGCATTACGTATTATTTCTTGCTTAAACAGAAACGGTATTGATCCCGGAGTAAAACTGCAGTAACTGGCAAACGAGTAAAATAAACAGTCATTTGTTTTTGTTGCAGCCGCCTCCGCAACGACGCAAAACTGGCTCCCAACTGAAAACACGCCATGGATTCCGAGAGGTGAGCCTATATCTTCTTAATTAATTAAATAACGGCTTTAAGCCACTTATAAAGTTGGACATTTTAACAGTAATTTTAATATATTATGGATTGGGTGTTGAGTTTTAATGACAATGTTTTTTGCTGTATTGACTACAGAGACATATTGAAAACTTTAGACAAACTTTTAAGATTGGGTCTTCTACTAGTTCAGATAGGTTTTCGAGTACCTAATAATGTATATTGAATCTCCGTACAAACGTGCAGTATGGACATTCATACTCTTTTTTTTTCACTAACCTGAATAATTAAATGCTGCGTTAATAGTCTGAAAAGGTTTTTAGACAAGACAACGTCTACCGGGTCAGTTAGAACTTATATTT
This sequence comes from Agonopterix heracliana, assembly GCA_963693445.1. Classification (NCBI taxonomy): domain Eukaryota; kingdom Metazoa; phylum Arthropoda; class Insecta; order Lepidoptera; family Depressariidae; genus Agonopterix; species Agonopterix heracliana. Next base: position 19,468,839 of record OY856308.1, on the reverse strand, counting down.
TTGGCATGCAGAAGGTAATATTTAGGTACCCAATCAAGTAGGTCGAATAATTTCAATTTCACCCGGTATAGATAGGGTTTCATAAATTACATATGGTCTATTTCTTTATACATAAATAAATATAAATTACAAGTGGTCTTTTTACTATCCGTCTTCGTGCCAAATTTTGTTTCAATAGATGCAACAATGAGAGAGTTAATTGAGGTGGGGCTTACATACAAAATGGGGCTTACATATAAGGCATACTGGTTTGAATATGGAAACCTAAGAAGTAATTAACAAGGTGTACCTATTAAATATAAATCATCAAAAAATTTACCCACTTACCACGCGATAATCACGTCTGTGATACGTAGAACAAAATTTTTGAAAACTTCCAATTGATACCAAAGATAACCCCAAATAAATAGTTCTCAAACCATTACCCTCTTAACTCGAAACGGACATGGCTCATCATCATCATCAGCCTATCATCGTCCACTGCTGAACATAGGCCTCTCCCAAGGCGCGCCACAAAACTCTGTCCTCGGCCTTCCTCATCCAGTCGCTCCCCGCTACCTTTTTTAGGTCGTCTGTCCAGCGGGCAGCAGGGCGTCCCACACTGCGCCTACCAGTTCGCGGTCTCCACTCTAGAACTCTGACACCCCATCGGTTGTCAGTTCTTCGGCAGATATGACCAGCCCATTGCCACTTCAGCTTGCTTATTTTCTGAGCTATGTCAGCCACTTTTGTTCTGTGACGAATCACTTCATTTCTGATGTGGTCCCTCAGAGAAATCGGACATGGCTATTATCAACAAACGCGAGTCTCACGAATCACTCAATTTTCTCACTCACCGCGTTGCCAAAAGAGTTTTTCCAGAGGACTAAGGAAAGGTCGACCAATGCAATGTCCTTCAATAAATCTTTTTCAACGTCCACAATGGGCTATCAGGAATCCATCAGACTTGTTAGGCAACAAGAGTGAACACCCTCATCATGGAAATTGACAAAGATGGTACGTGACAAGTTGCGCTATAAATCATTCACGTTTTTCGATAAACATTTTACATTATAAGAATAAGTGATAGGTACATTTCTGCGACGTCCCTATTTAATAGTTAGATATATACTCGAGAGCAATGAATCCGGTTTACCAACTAACATAAACCTTAATATCTCGAAAATTATAGCTTATTCAAATAAAACGTATTTTATAGACTACTAGTGTTTTCCCGCGACTTCGTCCGCACAAATTATATACCAGATTTTAAGTCAGATCATAAGCTATCTAACAAAAAAAGTTTCATCAAAATCGGTTCAGTAGTTTTTGCGTGATGCGCGAACAAACAAACAAACTAACAATGTTGTCAATAGATGGCGCTGCACGTTTTTAAATCGCGCTATCGAATGTTATTTGAATTTATATGAAGAGAACCGCTACTTTTATATTCCTCATGATTTTACGGTTTTATAATAGTTAAGATTAGTATAGATAGTATAGACCAGAGTACTAGGTATATATTGTATAGATAATTACCTAGGTACCCGATGATTTTTTTACAGTCCCAAAACATTCAGGGGTGGTTTAGACCATCAAACTGACCAACTTTTACTATGGGAGCAAACTAGAAATCGCAAAAAAAATCTGATGTTTACTAAACTGCAATGCGTGCTCGATTCAAATATATAGGGAGCATCTCAATCACCACACATTAGGTCGAATAGTCACAGACGTGTTCTATGAAAACGTTTTGTATCATGGCAAGGAAAATATTATCAAAATGACATGTTTAGAAAAGGTTCATTTTGAATACAGTTTGCAAAGGGTACAATTGACTAAAGATATATATTATACAATAGGAATCATTTGCAAAATGTCCTTCAGATTTAAATTACTTTGCTTTGTTAAAACTCTTTGCTGATTGGATACATTTCTTGTGTTTCTAGGGATAACCTCTTTTGCTGTTTTAAGTAAGCTTCTGTACTAATAAGTAACATTAAAATCGTTCCAATTACATCGATCACGGCTAGATATATAGAACTACCTGTAAAATAGATCAATAATATCATCACCCTTGACCCGTAAAGACCCCTATACACGCTCCGATCAGCAATCAACTAGAGTCAGATCAGATTTGTCGGCTATGTGTCGTCTGACAGATGCGATTAGTACGGCACTGACAGACTGATTGGGTTTCTATTTGAGATGCTAATAGAGTATGACTTCTTTTGTTTTTATTTGTATTGATATCGGGTTATCACGTTTGTTGAAATAGGTACTTACGTATAGTGGATATAGAATTACTTTCCTAATTTTGCTGTCTTATTATTATTGAGTAAAACAGAAATGAAGGAGTGTTACAAAATTACGTTTTATTTGTCAAATAAGTCATTCTTTAAATAGTAAATTCTAAGAATTGAATAACTTGTCTTGACTATGTCCTTATTTTATTTTAGTATTATTTTGTAAAGTTATCATTTTTCTTTCCTTTTATACTGTATCTGTGTTTGGTGTAAGTATAGTTAATTTTCTGTAATCAATGTAAACTTCTTTGAAATCGATGAAAGTGAAATAAAAGAAGAAAGCAAAATTATGATTATGACTGGTGTTGTGATTAAAGTACCTCCTCGGTCAACAAGAATAAAGAATAAATTTATTGAAAAATAGAAACATGTGATCTGAGGCTTTCTTATTTACTGCCTGAAGTTAGTATACTATTTTTCTCCTCGACAGAGGTGGAAAGCGGCAACTTAGTTTAGCGCAGAGCGGGTCGAAAATTTACGCTTTCGGAGGGGAGAAATAAAAATTAATTATAAATAAATCTTTATTCGGGGAACCAACATAATTACAAATTAATGGAATTACAAACTATGAACATCCTTTATTAACTTCCGGGCGTTCAGATGTTTTTGCCATACTGGAAGCAAAATAAGTCATAGTTTCAGTATTATTTAGCCATCGAAGATGTTACCAGGATTCAGAGAGGACCGCAGGTTTTGGGTCTCCCTTAACAGGATCCGTAGGGGGTAGCTCGGTGCAATAGCAACCTGCACAAATGGGTCATCAGGACGCCCCCAGAGTGCGACTGTGGAGCGCCAGAGCAAACGGTCAGGCACATTGTAGAGGAGTGTCCTAAAAGAAGTTTCGAGGGGGGTTTGGTGGACATATGGAAACTAACGCCTGAAGCCAAGATTTGGCTCCAAAATTTAGATATAGATTTGTAATTTGATTTTATGTAGTTTTGTATTGAGATTTGTTCTTTTTGATTTGAGGAAATAAAAGCCATACGCAAATAATAATAGTTTCAGTACAGTAGTAGGTTCCTCTTTTGTTTCTGTTTTTTTTTGTGCTTTTGCGGTGTAGGGTCTTCAACTTTGCTATAAATGATCTCTGGAATTGGCTCTCTAATAGCCATGCTTTTTTCTTATTGCTGTCTCCCGTTTGCAATGGAGGGAATTAGGATATTTCTTTTTCCTACTCCTCCTATCTTCTTTGATTTCAAAGGTTTCTTCTTCTTAGGTTTCCAAGACAGATTAGAGTCATCCCCGGGTCCGCTAGACTCATTGTCTAGTGTCGCTGCTGTTGATCCTGGTTCAAACTATGAACATAGAATAGACCAATTACAGGAATCCGCAAATGATAATTAAAAAAAAACGTTAAAGTGTTTTAGTATTGATCGATTTGAATTTTCCATCCTAAATGCAAGCTGATCAAACGTTTGTATGAAAATATCTAATCCTATATCTAATCTATAACTTGAACTCTCATGTTCAAGATATAAATTTAGGGAGGAATCATGAGGGATCTCTTATTATTATCGTGAGTTTATTAGATAGCAAGAATAATTATAATTATTTATTATCAAAGCTAACCAACTAAATACCTACACAATAAATATACAGAGTACGAAAATGTTTTCAGCCAAGATTGTCACCGTAATTTTTAAAAATAGTATTTCCAACTTAGATCAAAATAAAATTAATGGATAGGCCTTACGCGAACATTTCAAACCAGAAAAATGAGGCAAAACAAATGAAAGGTTTACTTCAAATTTGTATGCAAGTGCCCTTGATTTGACAGATAATGGCGCTAGTTTGTATGGACCAAGTGCACCAGCTTTAGTTGCTTCAACTTACCGCGCTTTAGTCCTATCCATTAATTTCATTTTGATCTAAGATTTCCAAGAAAGATTATTTACCACTTGTATTATTTTTACGCTTCAATTATTCGGTACTATTGCGTAGCTCCGTAGGGACCTTCAGCTACTTTATGGCCGGTTTTTCATTCATGAGATCGTTTGGGCCCATCTTAGTGCGTGTACAAGCTCCCTTAGGGGCCTTAAGATGTATTATGCTTGGTTTACATTAGAAATTAAATTCGCTCTCAGCTCGAATGATTTAGTAGGTTAATTTATTCAGTAAGGGCCTAGTTTGTTATGTAAATAGGTAAATACTGACTCTATTTTCTCAGACTCATCTCAATACTGGGTAAATTTTGGATGATGGCTTTTAATTTAATATTTATTTTAATGTTTATCTTGAGCGGTAGTTTTTTCGTTGAACTTTTGTTGTTTTAAATTTAATTTTTCCTTTCCTGCATGTTTTTTTGAAGTAAAACTTCTTTACGCACGCTTGACTTGGGGAGTAAGCTGGTGAATACGTGACGAGAGCGTTACGAAAAGTGTTTGGGCGAGGGGAACGGAAGTGACGTAGTGATGTATTATAGTAGGTACCTCCTTGCTAATAGCATAGAGTTTTCGAACGACGATGCATAAAGGCTTCCGCACATTGCAGCGATATTATCGAGCGATATTATCGACAGCGATATCGCGACACCTTACACACTGCAGCGATTCCGCGATTCGCGTCACGCATGCGCACACCACTGAATGTAGTAGAAAGAGATTGCGTCAGGTTGCGATAATATCGCGGCAGTGTGTGGGATCGAGTGCGTCCCCATACAAAATGTACTGAGAACAATTATCGCAAAATCGCAGCGATATTATCGCGGCAGTGTGTAGGATCGAGCGCGTCCCCATACAAAATGTACTGAGAACAATTATCGCAAAATCGCAGCGATAATATCGCTGCAATGAGCGGAGGCCTTCAATGACTTTCGCTGTCATGGTGATTACCAAAATATTTTATAAGAATTCTAATTACAGTATTTTTTAAATCTCGTGGTTCAAGATTGTTGCGTTGGAAAGAAAATGTAAGTGCCTAACAAACGAGTGTGCTTTGACCACCTAAGATGTTGCCAATCATATCAATAGGCCATTCACCCAGTCTGTATTGAACCTGCCTGCTGCGCCGAGGGTCGCGGGTTCGAATCCCGTAAGGGACAAATATTTGTATGTTACAAATAGTATTAGTTTTACTTTAGTCGTGTGGTCTAAAGGACACTCGCTTTTTTGTCTTCCTAGTTGTCTTTCTTGCTACTATTTTCAACTATCAAATTATCGGTTTTCAGCTGTATTTACAAAGTCTCAAAGTCCCTTCAAAACAAAGATCACTTCACGCAAGATCCAACCCTATCTGAATTCTGAACCAATTTAAATAATTCTTACTGCTGTGCGAAACTCGTTTCAGTTGACATGGGTTACGTGACATAATTGTGGATTTATGGCTTCCGCGATAAAAAGTGAAAAATCTCGCTGGCACTTCTGTGGGAATATTATATCCATCTTAACGTATTTTTCTGAAATTTTAGGCCCGACGCCTTAGAAAAAGTATATGTCTAGAATGAGCCTCACTGTTTTACCGTATAAAACAAAAGGGGCCAAGTTTCTTAGGTCGGTGTGCGTGAGGCGACATACAAATTATGTATGTGTATATATATAGGGTTTAGGAGCCAGTACTGGTTCCAATTTTTTTCGACGCTTTTGTATCTTCGACTGTCTATCTTGACATATAACTTTATCAAAGCCCGATACAATTGTATACGGTCAACATCAGTCAAGTCAAGACTTATGACAGTTCCAATTCGTCAAGCGGTTTTTAACCGCCCGGTTTTATTTTGATTCTTCGGTGCGTCAATCAGTCACCGTGTGAGCTTCTACGTGCGGTTTCATACAACTCCTTGCTTCAGAAATGACGGACTGACGTCTGCCGCTGCCGCTGGCTTTTCGGTAAAGGAAAACATCGTAAGGAAACCAGCATGCTTCAATTTCAATTCATGCATTGTAGCCACTGTCCATTATAACTTGCGAAGGGCTCATTCCCTGTCACACTGGACATAGAGTTAGGTAGGTACCGATAATACAGTGAACCGCGAATGTTCTGAATTTTCAGAATATTCCCTTGGGGAACATAGAGCATAATGCAATGTTATGCTATGCATGCTATTGAACGTTTTTGGTCGCTGTTTATATCTACATATTGTCAGGTTACATACTTACTCAGGATTGTCAGGGTACCTAATAAGTTGGTAGGTACATATCTTTATTTTAAAGATTTAACAATAAAGTTCCCCTTTCCCTACGGTTGCCAGGCATACGACCTAATCGAAAACTGTAGGTAGGTAGGTACTGTGTTTCAGTTAACAAAATAATTCTACGGCTATTTGGAATCTCAGAAAAAGAAATTAGGTATGTTCCCTGTATAAATTATGTATGTAGGTATACTTCTACTCTACATAGAATCAACTTAAACTTTATTCGAATATTATTCAATATCAAACAAAAGTATCGCGTTACACTGTATATACACAAGAAAATTAATAAGCTATTAGATTACACAATAGTTCGGTAATAGGACGATAATCACTTTCGCTTGAACGCGGCGCGCGCGCAGGCGTATTGACATGCGCTGCCAGTGCTACCGGCGAACGCGTTTGTAGGGTGGCCATGAAGTTAAATGAAGTAGGATTGTAGTCTGGACTATTTATAGATTCAGGCAAGATATAAATAGGTGTATAATATAGGCAAGTAACCAAGTCCATGCTGCTGCGTCGTTCCAGCGTAGAATGGACCACCCCATTTCTTTATGTGTGTTAAGGGTGAGCCTTGCTGAAACTGCACGCTTAAAAATATGGTACCAAGTTAGGTAGGTAGTCCTCCAGTCCAGTCATAGGTATAATCCTTGACATCCTGATCATTTACCATGTTTTTGAAGAGTGAATAAGTTAAATATCTAGGGGTCAACACAAGAGATCCCATTGGGATGAAAGTGTTGCTGCCATTGCCAATCCATAATAAGATAACATAAGAGTATCTGACCATAAAAATTGCAACAGAACTCTGCCACGCGCCGTTGTGTTGTCATTTCCATACATTTAAAAACAGTACCGTGACTACTGACTGACAGACTCTGTGACATGTTCACGTTATCTGTCCTAAACCGCTGAAGATAGAATATAGATTCTATGGAGGCTGTAGGGGTGCACCACGGAGGAAAGAAGGAGTGGAGATGGCGCAAGGCAATCAGATCTCTCATTTTATTCATTTTTTAGTCATTTTATTAGGTCATGACGTGGTGGGCGTGAACTATGATGCTCAGTTCAAAGCGGACCGCCATTCTTTTTGCTGAGAAGGGTTTTGTCAATAAAATCTACCTAAAACGAGGAAGTGCGCTGTTCCTGGATTCAGTTTTACGAGATCAAACTGCGCACTGTCCCTGCATTTGACACTGACTTCGATATAAATATTGCTTTGCGCCTCTGCTCCTTTCTGCCCTCCATGGGGTGCACTAAGAAAGGATTTTTCTTAATTCTAATTTCACGCAGACGAAGTAGCGGGCAAAAGCTATTTCTGTTACATGAAATATTCTCCTTGAGTCCCGGAAAAAGAGTCAACAGTACCAATCGTGTGGTAACCCTATAATAGTTGACGTAATGAGAGTGCGTGCGTCAGGCGGCGCCGGCGCATTCAAGTAAACCAGAAACGATCGCAAGTGCCAATGTCGTTGTTATTGTTTTACTCCGCTTTAGAGAACATTTAACATTATACAACACGCGATTGTCGTTAAGTGGACTGATTAGTTTTTTTGTTCGTTTGGATTATTCGTATGAGGAGACCACCACTGAAAATAGTTCTTGTGGGCGAAAGGCTATAGCCAGTTATCACTGCTGACTACTATCACAACTCTTTACGTCATGGAGATGGAACTGTAGATATTTTTTTTATTTTATTTATATTTAATGGACTTCTTGCTTGTGCGTTAGCACCGAATTTCCGCCAATGTAAAGTGGTTTGAGGGAGTTTCTACCCAATCTCGAGGATTGTTTTCGAGTAAGAACAACTGAGAAGGATTGTGGAGCCTCGTGGCAGGCTGAAACGCGAAGCGCGAACACCACGCGAGACACAAGTGTTCGGGGCAAACCCTGCAACGTGACTCCGATATTTGTTATGCGACTGTCCGCTTTTTTTGACACTTTTTGACATGCTAGTGTGCGTAAAGTTGTATTTTTTGTTTCTTTTGTATTACCACTTGACATAACACATACAAACACAAACGTCAAAAAAAGTGGGCAGCCTTGCAGTAAGTATGGGTCCCATCTTAGATGCCTTTTGATTTAGAGACTACTCTTTGATAAAAACATCGATGATCTGAAGTATGTTACATTTGTGAGGTGATCGATGTTTTTGACAGCGTTGTGTCGCTTGAAATCCTATTATGTCAGACTAGGACGAACGAGCTGACATATTGAACCATACAAGGATCCCTTTATGGACTACGAAACCCTAATACGAGCATATTTGTTTCGTAGGCAACACGATAAATCCAATATCCTTCGCAGCGTATGTAACTTGATAAAAATGATGTTGTGCTCTGACATAATTTCCCCTAGCAACAGCCTTCGGTTGCGGCTTACGAGAAATGCTAAAATTTTTAGAATTCCAGAGCCTAAAATTTCTGTTAAATTTCGTAGCTCATTTATAAATATTTTGCGTGACTATGGACTGATAAAGTACCTACTTTAAGTTGAGAAGTTTGTTTTATTTTCTTGTTATTGAAAATCACTTTATTGTTGTTTGATAAAGGGCTCCAAAACTTGGGAAAACAATTATTGTCTTACAACTTCTGGAAACTTTGAATGTTTATCTTACAATCTTGTTTAAACACCAAATAACTCTCACTGACTGACTGACTCATTTAGAAAAGTTTATTTTACAATCTTCTTGTATAAAAGCAATTTACTTTGATCGATGTATTATACCTGCCAATGCTGAAGAAGATATTATGATGCAGATGTGAAATTTACAACACCCTTACGGGACGGTACGGGACAGGACTTTGGGTACGAAACCCTAAAAACATTCAGGAGCACATCAAAGGCTCTAAGGTTAATGATACTTTTCCTTACACCCTGTATAAAAATTCAGACCGTCCAAAAAATTTTGAATATTAAAGGAACTTGTACAAAGTTATACTCGTAATTATAATATTATATGAAGAATGTAATAAATCAGCCCTAACATGACCAGTATCTCGACTACAAGAATTTGAACGAATGACCTAGTTCTTACATAATACGCAATACGGAATTACTTTTTATTAATTTCTGTCCCTTTTAATTTACCGGACTCGATTTGGAATCGTTGTGTCGTGATATAATAAAAATAATTGAGTAATAAAAATGTTTAAAGGTACGTATTATAAAATATATGCGGTAATTAGGGTAAACAACTTTTAAAATAACCAATTCGGTATGACGTGTTTTTTTTTGGAGGTCTGTCCTCCAAAAAAAACTTGTCATAGGTACTTACCGAAAACGATTTCGAGATAATTGTCTCAGTAGCAATATTTTCTATATTACAATACAGGGTGTAAGGAAGTGTATTATTCAACAGATCAACTTTTACAATGGGACTGGGAGTAAACGTGTCAGCTCAAAAAAAAATCTGCTGGTTCATACTAAACTGCAATACCTACTCGACATAAACGTATGCAACACCAGTTTTTGTTTTGTTTTGACAGGTTTGTTACCATAATAAAAGTTGTTCAGTTTGATGGGTAGAGTATTTATGCTTTTGGTTACACCCTGTAATCTTTGGCGCATCGTAAGCGATGCGCTTTCTTGATTTCTGCCACTAACGCTAAACGGCAACGTCGCATACGTCGCGCGCTGTATGAAGTGATAACGATGCGCGTACGCACCGTCTAAATATCGTTTTCTAAGGAAGTAATGTATCTGTTACGTACGTATTTATCTGTGATCATACTGTTCTATTGCATGTAGCAGCTGTTTTGCATTTGTAAGAGGTAAGTAATCGATACAAATTGAAAACTGCGTGGAATAGAGAATGTGTTCAAAGACAGTTGTGCGCAATCCTTAAGGCCAGGTTATCCAAGTGCAAGCGTCTCTTTCTTGCAAGCATAAGTTTGCAATTAGCCATCCCGCTCCAATTGAAAGCAATTTTGCAAAAAAACGTGTTTTTCATCAATATCTTTGCTCATGGGTGTTACTAAGCTTAAAATTCTACGGAGTTCATTAGAGATATTTAATGTATTTAGTTAAGTACAAGAATAAAAAGTTAAAGATCAGCAGTTTAATCATAATATTGAAAAAACATAACAAAAAGGGGTAACTTTGGGATTTTTTTCTATCTATTAAACTTAATCTAATCGTGTAATTGAGAACGGTCGCCTATCAGCCAGATCCTTCAATAAGACAGAATTGGTTTTCAGACTTTAGAACAAAGTTTAAAACACTTTCGATCGTGTTCAAAAAACGGCCTCGAGCGGATAACGGCGTCTTAAGTTGACCAAGTAGTCTGAATTTTTTGAGTTGTTCATGTTGTTCGAGTTGTTTATGTAATTAATATTGTGCAGAAACGCGTTTGTGTCAAATTGAAGACTGCGTGGAATAGAGTATGTGTTTAAAGACAGTTGTGCGGAATCCATATTGTATAGAATCTCGAATAGGCGGCTTAGCGTTTGTCCAGAACTCAGATCAATCCCTCACATACTCTCATATGTCTTGCTAATTACTTACCGAGTCTCTTACCCAGACGTGAGGTATGTCTCCAAAAACTTTGCCTTTAAGCGTTCCACTTTGGAATCCTGAAATAACTTCCATTAGAAGTTTGTGTGAAGGTATCTCCATTACATCGTTTCATGACTTCATAAGCTGCTTAAGATGAAGCAAAAATGAGGAAGACGCGGGATTCATTGCCTGCTAAACAGAGTACTGAATAGGTCGGGCCGCAGCGCAAAGACAAATCGCTTCTAAATAAATTTAGAAGTATTTAGATGAACTAACGCATACTACGCAGCGTGGAACTGTTCGCATTTTTGTAGCGGATTTCCGTCCGTGCGATGCAGTCCGTCGTAGTGTGCTATACAAGGCGGAACTTTTAGAGCTTCTGCCAGTATTCACGTCAAACTAAAATTCTGTCAATACCTTTTCCAGCGTCCTGCCGTCAATGCATTTAGACCCGGCCCGCTCTAGTGTACGATGTACGCATTTTCCTCTGCGATGCGGCCGGTCCGTCGGTAATTTATACTTTATAAACATACCCTTAATATACATCATCAGACGACCGTTTAACATACCTACTCAATTGTCATAACAGAATGTCAATTAACAAAGCGCATCTGCACTGGTAGCAATATGCTGTATCACGTCTTTTGTCTCGTTCGTTCGCGCGCAAATGGAAAGAGAGCGAAGGGTTGATAGCGCTGTATCACGGTGTCATGCTACCTATGCTGGTTTGTTATCCTTAGACAATGTATGAATATGTCACATCTTCCCATTATAGTTATATCTATGTACACTAATGCATGTCTTCAAACTGAAGGAAACTCTAAACTAGAATACATAAGTATCAAATTGCGTCGAGGAACACAGGTGGACTGTTTGTGTAAAGTTTCCCCTCTGTCCTGTAGGCTCCACTATCTCGATCCACCAGTTTCAGGTCACTTAGGACTTAAGGTAGATTATGTGAAGTGAAAGTTTTGTGAAGTTACAGGAAGATGCACCCAATGAATAAGAACAACTTACTGATTTAGATTTTTATGGACACCCTTTTTGATGGGTATTGAATTTCTGGGTCGGGATTTTTAATTACCTAATTCGTCCCATTGTTGGGCAAAGATATCCTTCGAGCTTTTTTAATTTATTGTATGCTACTACAGCCGCAAATGGTCCCAGCTCAACACACGGTTACGGTTAATTTCACTTTTTACCTCAAAGAAATCATTGCACATAGTATTGGCAACTAATATGATATTTTTCTCTGTTAAACACCGGCTTTTTAGGGTTTCGGATCCTACAGGCTATAATTTACATTAGTATTATACCAGAACAGGTAACTGTCTAACAAAACTTTATTCGGACAGACAGACGCCGAGCCTCTCCTTGATTAATGTGGGTTGATCCTGGATGGTAAATTTATCTATCTACTTAACCCCAATAAAATATAGCTCGCCGCAAACCTCAGTGGTAGCGGAGTAGGAATAATCAAGCAAGTAGAAATATTTTATAAGGTATTTAAAATGGAATGTTTTAGAGTTTTTACTATACTTATATAACATAAAATAAATATTCTTTATTTGCACACCAAGAATAGACAAATACAATATATAAAAAGAATGAGAAGGGTGCCCCTTGCACCTTATAACTAAAAGCGATTTCAGACAACCATTCGATGGAAGCTATTTAAAGAGACAAATGCTACGGCGGTGCACTGTAGGTATCTATAAATACCTATTTACATAATACAGTGAATATAATTAATATACATGGTCCTTCTTAATATGCTGACACTTTTTTAAGGGGATGATCAGACTGTCAAACTGAACAACTTTCTTTATGGGACCAACATCGAAATCGCAAAAAAAATCTGCTGTTCCATACTAAACTGCAAACTTACTCGAGCCAAATGTATGGGACAGCTGTAAATATTTTCGATTTCGATGTTGGTGCCATAGAGAAAGTTGTTCAGTTTGACAGACGGTTATTATTTATTGAGAAATCCGCCGTAATAACGCATATTCTGTGAAAATTTCAATCGTTTTTTCGACTCGAAAATAAATCGTGAAAACGATAATATGGTACACACAAAGCGTCAAACTTGGTGTGATCATAGTGCATAATCTAAGGTAGAACAACAAATAATAAAAACCGGTCAAGTGTGTGTCGGGATTGCGCTAATGATCTCGCAGTAACCAATTTTTTTTTTTGGTAATATTTTAGGGTGGTACGAACCCACAGATCTGTCTGACCCACCGTGTGCTTGTCCGACTCGCGCTTGACTGGTTTTAATATAAATCTTACCTGTCGGATTGGCCGCAATTTATTATTAATGAATTAAATCCACCAAGGCCCGTATTAACGATGCTTTACAATGGATTAAGTGCGCCCACAATGAATTTAACTAGTTAATAATGTAGTTACACAAAAATGGCAACTGTAGGTCTACCATGAGTTTTCACCGTACTTTACTACTGTAGTTACGTCACAAATTTTGTATTGAATTTCGTACAGCGCTCCTAGTGGTTACGTTGAGAACTAATTTCCGCTCATTCGCGTTAAGGCAGATTCGCGTTATGGCAGATTCGCGTTACGGCAGATTCGCGTTATGGCAGATTCGCGTTAGGGCAGAAGTTGGACAGTCGTGAACAATAGTCATAGCGAAGTAATAGTCAATAGTCGTCAACTGTCATACGAATTGGCGACGTAACTACAGTAGTAAAATACAGGGAAAACTCATGGTAGGCCCTCTGCATTTTGTAACTACAACTACAGAGATTGCTATGATATGAACGACTTGTTGTTGTCATAAAAATTTTCAACATGGCAGTTTCTGCAAATGACAGCAGTATGCGCCACGGGTACACAAAAATTGCACAATTGTACAGAGAGACAATGTGTCTGAACAACGACACGTTTCCAAAAAATTTCGTGAAATTCACGATGAAATGTTTTGTTAAAGTTTATGAGAAATATTTCTAGGTATTGACTTGTTTCGTATTAAAATAGGAAAAAACTGGAATCGGATTGACTTCGGTATCATCCTGAAGGTGAAAGACGTTATGATATAACTAATCTTTGAATTAATATACTTTTTGTGCAGTTAATGTTCATTTTGCATAGGTAAGTATAACAAACTAATATTTTGTTGCTATTGCATATTTATTGGTAGTGCCAATTTATCCATTGGCAACCCCACCGATTTAGGTAGGTACTAGTCTTTGGAAAACGCCTCATTGATTGAATGTGAGTTGGTAAGCCTTATGAAATAAAAAAATGTGTTTCATAGAAATATATACAGGGTGCTACAAAAATACAAATAAACATTTAAGGGGGTGGTTTAGACCATCAACTCAACAACTTTCACTATTGGACCAATATCGAAAACGCGAAAAAAATTAATTATGTTCTATACTCTACAAATCGACTCGAGCTAAAATATGTATGGGATACCTATCCGATTTTTTTTCCCCGATTTCGATGATGTTGGTCCCATAGAGAAAGTTGTTTAGTTTGACGGTCTAAACAACCCCCTTAAGAGTTTTAAAAATTTATTCTTACTTATGAAACACCTTAGTAAATTCGTTTGTATGAAAGTGTCGGGTGCATAGACTTATGGTACCCTGTGGTCAGCGGTGTATAACACGGTTTATACAATTCATTTTTTTCGTGTCAGATGGGAGTTGGTGATGGTGACAATGACTTAAAAATTATGTTAGTGACTAAAGTTTTACATTTATTTATTTTGATTTAACATTTACAAAAGAGCCAATAGCCAGGTGGTTCGAATGCCCAACAATGGGACACTGGAACCACTCTCCAATGGGCTCGATGTCCAACCGATTAAAATTACGATGATTATTGTAATATTGATCATAAAAATATTATTGCCATTTTAGGAGCGGTAACATCAAGGATGGCAAAAATGTACGTAAAACAAAAGATTATTTAAATTTATTTTTTACTATTTTTGGCAACCCTAAAGTTTAAATAAAATAGCTCGCATAATAACGATGTTAGTTTATATTATAAAGTTGCTGGTTTAAGCTGGTTCGTGTGCAACTAACGTTATTAGCAACGTCGACGTGTCTCCTCGTTGAGCTTATGTTACGTATTCAATTAGTTAAGGCGATTAAATCAAGTTTGGTATCGAAGTTTTGTCATAACACTGACGCTCTTGTAATAGGACTTTTACCATGGATTTAGAATCATAAAGGATGCCACTCCTCCTTACAAACATTGAAAAAAGAAAATTGGCAATGGCTACGTCGATATTTCCAATTTTAGGTGGAGACAGTATCTACTCTTTGAGCCTTTTCCCGCGCAGCGCTGTCAGCGTTCGTGTTGGCAACGTGGCTCTCCGTCGTTCCATACAAAAGGTAAGGGTGCGTCCACACCTCGCGATCCGTTCGCAAACGGCTCCCGAGCTGCAAGCGCATTCGCGGCGCGTAATCACTCAACTATGGGAAAGGCTCAGGAAATTAATTGCACTGAAAATATCTCTTCATTTCACTGAAACTTACCATGAAAGAGCATTTTTTTTCAAACAGCTACCTTGTTCAAAATGTTAACTTTTTTTAAAATATCATTAAATGAATGATTTAAAGCTATAATATGTTTCGTAATATAATTAGGTATCTAATATTAGCACTCAAATGGTAAAATATTAGCTATTTTCGCTTACAGATCGATTTTAACGAGACCTGGCGGAGATTTTCTTTCCCTTCCGTTACCATAGAATTTAGTGAATAAATCCTAAAAGAAGCATTATAGAAGAATAAAAAACCGTTTAGTATGATATTTTATACATGACGTATTGGAAAACGACACCGTTTTTAACGAAAACATTACAATTGTTTAGTTTTAGGCATTTCTTTGTACTATCCGTTACCACATGGTCAAGATGGCAGTGTATTTTTCTCTTTAACGATCAGATCGGTAGGAATATCTATGAGTTTTGTATATGAAATGGAAGTCCTCTTTTGATTTTATATTATTATTCACTAAAATAATAGAATAATCGAATAATTATGTACTTTTTCACATAATTTATAGTGTTTCAAAAACGGACAGTAACGGAAAAGACGGTAACGGAATCATAAGGCTGGTGGCATAAAGGTACGAAAATATCGAATAATTAAAAATTAATTCAAATTCATAATAAAGAAAAAGGGAAGAATACGAAATCAAAATACAAGAACAAACTCGTTCAGACCATCAAAGTAATCAACTTTCTCTATGGGACCACTGTCGAAATCGCGAAAAACAAAATAAACTGTTCCATACAAAACAGCAATCCTACTCAACCCATATGTATGGGACAGATAAGAAAATACGTTTCTTGTATGGTGACCCCTCATAAATTGTAACCTTTCGTTTTTTTTTATTATTTATTAAAAGATCTGCTACACTAACTTCTGTGTATAATAAATATATAATCAATTCAGTGAAAATGTCAACCATTTACCCATTATGTTTCAAAAGATACAGGTATCATACATAATAACGAAGCGCTTCCAACTCTTCGCGCTCTATCTCAAGAACGGTCAGTTATACAAAATATTACAAAAGATCGCATTTTTAGACAATTATAAGCTCTAAAATTTTTACTTAACCTTAAATGTCATTTAAAGCATAGGAAAGAAGATATTTTCAAAAAACCTGTTTTTTGACATTAGTCCTTGAATATCTTGATTTGCGTAGTCGATATTTAATGTGCCTTTTGACATAACATAAAAATTGTCATAACGATTATTTTTACAAGTTTGTAGCTTATTATCTCTCATAATTAAATTGAATTAAAAAAATATATAAATAAAATTATTATTGTAATGTTCTCATTGTGCCCAATACTTTATGCTTATCTTCCGTTACTTTTCGGGGTCCCCATAATACATTACCGCCAAGATGGCAACGGAGGGGAAGTAACGGTCCTAACGCTAGAAAATCTTTAAAAAAATAATTTAAATGTTTTCGCTATCAATTAAGGTTATATTTTGCTCAATGAGTCTTGGTTATGAACCAATAAACATTTAAAATGTAATTTCAAAGCAAAAAAGTAGCAACTTAGTTGAAAATTTACCTTGATTTGTCCTGGTAACGTATCTGGGGGACAATTTACGGACCCGACGTAAACCACGCGCCCGGTTCACTTTAATGGCAATTTCTGCCAAAACTGAAGAATGTAGGGCAAGTTTTGAGGTTTCCATATAAAATTAAATGTTGCTTGATGTAAAAAAACACCTTATTTGTTCGAAATTTTAATCGGATCAGGGTAAAATCGTGGTAACGGAATATGGGATGTCCCTTTTCTCAAATTTCTCGGACACAATTAAAACATGTTTATTTCCTATTTTTTGTACTACGCAGTGCCTGATAAGGATATTTTATACAAGTTAATGCATATATTGATCTGGAACAAGTGTTTCCAATTCAGAAAAACATATATAATAACATGAAAAAGACCAATGTTTTTTCATTTTCTTGCCTGGACGCTAGGAAATGTGGGTATCCCGCATGACAAAAGTTAGCTTTCTGATTGATTTTACTATCAATCAATATACTTTTAAAAATTATTTTATATAAAATATTAAATTTGTCACCACCTCAATACATTAAAACGATGTTTGCTAAGTAATTAATTGAGATATGAATTTTTAAAGTGTCCGGACATGCCAAAAACACAAGGTAGCTGTTTGAAAAAAAATGCTCGAAAACCAGATTTGTTCTCATATGATCAAACCATAAAAAATTACGTGTTTTAAAATATCAATGTGATTTTAGTGGGTTCACGTAAAAACCTTTTAATTTTGTGAAACAGTTAATATACCTACCTACCTTGGTACATAGTAAAAGCTAAAAGTTAGCCAGAATTATGCTGTAGAGCTTTAGAGTCGATCAAAACGGAGAAATGAAGCAAATTGAATATTAAAATAACTTAAAATAACTTTAACAATAAAAAGTGAATGTTTAAAATCACTTAAAACTTTCAAAGACAATATTAATTTAAATAGAGTTAGTTACACATGTGCTAAGATTGAATTAAAATAATAATAAAGGTCAAGTTGTACTAAGGATCTTCCAAGGATGGTTCCGTACTGTTCTGTTTATTTCGGAACTGAAGTGGTACATTGTTTTAGATATTTATAACATTTACAAGTAAAGCGGAGTCCGCAGCGCCATACATGGTGATTTCTTCAATTTTTAGGGTTCCGAAGTCAACAAGGAACCCTTATAGTTTCGCCATGTCCGTCCGTCCGTCCGTCCGTCCGTCCGTCTGTCCGCGGCTTAGCTCAGAGACGCTTAGTACTAGAAAGCTGTAATTTGGCATGAATACACATATTAATCACGCCGAGAAAGTGGTAAAACAAAATTTTGAAAAATATTTTTTTTTAGGGTACCTCCCCTTCCCGTGAAGTGGGGATGCAATTTTTTTTCTCGTCTATCCCATGGTGTGGGGTATCGTTGGATAGGTCTTTTAAAAATACGGTGGGTGTGGGAAAACCATTTTTCGATTTAGGGATCCGTTAGCGAAATATTAAGCTTTAAGGTGCAAATTTTTGTTAGAGTCGAGTGTCCCCCCCCCCCCCTCTGCCAGCTAAACGGTTGTTTCTGGATATGTGAAAAAATTCATGGCAGTAGTGTAAATAATGAAATTAAAAGGAAAACTATCACCGCTAAGTTAGCTTTACAAGTTAACGAGTAATAGTCGACCAACTTAAAAAATGCACTTTTTAGACTTTATTAGCCGTCAAACCGTAGTATAAAACAAAAAGCCCCCTTCTAAGTTCGTATATTGTGACGGGTAACTACGGAACCCTACCCTGCGCGTGGCCCGACACGCACTTGGCCAGTTTTTTTATCTTTAATCACAGTTTGATTGACGAAATAATTTTATAGCGTCAAAGAGTTTTTCGAAAATAAGGGAAAAGTGTAGTAATTTAAGTAATATTGTAACATTGTAAACTTGTGTATTAGGAATTATCAAATTACAAGCATATAATTAAGTCTGTTGAAATGTTAAATTGGACGTAATATAATAATTAATTAATTTGTAATTGATATTCCGAATTTATGAAATTAATGTAGTTTTTATAATAAGTATTGAACACCTTTACCGGTAAACTGTAGCGCTCTTATGTAATTGATTTAAAACCTTGTCTGTCGCACCTATAGTATACAATAAATGCTTTTGACTTTGACTTTGATAATAATTATCAACCTGCAATTTTCGAAATATGGCAAGGATAATTTTAATTTTAGTTTTTTTGTGAAAATCTGTATTTTTTTTCGTTTCAGCATAGCTCATATTTCTATGATCAACAATTATGAGTGTAACAACAAGACGAAAGGACAACTAAAGTCTCATTATTAGGTATTTTTTCGCATTTTTAAAGGATCTCTAAAACGGATTCCAAAGAGCAAAAGATTACCCTCTCTTATATTCCAATTAGTTAAGTAGCACTCTAGTATTCAATCTACTATAGTGGTTTGGATCTTAGGAGCAAAGTATACGAGTATGTACAAAATGTATAGAAAGGGCATTCATAGATCAAGACACAGTTTCACCGTATAATAAAACTTGTGGTTCAGCTCGTGGTGGAACGGTCGCGACAGGTCAATCGGGTGCGGTGTGCGGGGGCCGGGGGGAGCGAGTCCCAGTACCGACTTACCTGCGCGCGGTACCGACTTTGCCGGTGCCCCGTCCCTCGCACACTGCGTGAGCGAGCATTGAACCCGCCGCGACCGTTTAGCTGTTCCACTATATTTTATAATTACGCTATGGTTTCACTATACAGGGTGCCCCTTGTTTTCGAAATGTTATCAAATCTAATAAAATCACAAAAGATTTCACGTGATAGCCAGACTACCTACACGAAAAAAAAATGTCAACTAGTGTTTAAAATAATATAGTACTTGTTGAGATAGTTTATTTTAATGTTATATCACAGAGGCACCAAAATACTAAAATTAGAGAACATATTAGCTTCGCTTAGGATATTAGTTTTCCAGAATTATAGGAATTCGATGGGATTGCTTCTTCGTTATTTGTATATTGAGACTACTAGTTAATTGAGGTGTAACGTGCATCTGTACATACTTATAGTGTCCCTGCTGTTCTACGTATACATTCTGTTTTTGAAGTTAGTTGATCTAGAAACTTGTTTTCGTAAATAACAAGATGAATGGGTGCGATAGATGATGTAAGTTGCTGGTTGGACGGAAGCCAACGCACAGTATGTTTTTTGACCTGAAAAACGGTCATGGTCGTTTTATTCGTGTAATCGTTAGTGTTAATCATTTTGAAACTCAGAGTAGAACTCCCGTGCGTCAAGTTTTCTTAATTCTTCTTAATATTGAGTTATTTTTTTTTAATTTTTTTTTTTCAAAGTATCGCTATAACTTCCAAATAATCCGGTTTTTTTCTTTTTTCTCAATTTAGTATTATAAAACAATAAACGAGGTATTTTATACACATTACAAAAGTTCTCAAACATTTATGTTAATGACGAAATTATACATTTTATTGTCTCTCGTTTTTTATTTTTTATTTCTATATAGTCAGTTATTGGGGTTCAATTTTAACTTTTCAATATTAAGAGCCATACTATTGATGTCTAATAAAAAAATCAGATCTAAATCTCGTAGGATATAGGAGTTATTAACTAATTCTTCTAAAAGTTCTAAAATTATCAGAAAAAAACATTAGAAGTTAATAACTCCTATATCCT
This sequence comes from Agonopterix heracliana, assembly GCA_963693445.1. Classification (NCBI taxonomy): domain Eukaryota; kingdom Metazoa; phylum Arthropoda; class Insecta; order Lepidoptera; family Depressariidae; genus Agonopterix; species Agonopterix heracliana. The sequence goes on along the minus strand of OY856308.1, from coordinate 19,448,212 downwards.
ACCAGATTTAGATCAGATTTTTTTAGTAGACATCACAGTAGACATCAATAGTATGGCTCTTAATATTGAAAAGTCAAAATTGAACCCCAATAACTGACTATATAGAAATAAAAAATAAAAAACGAGAAACAATAAAATGTATAATTTTGTCATTAACATAAATGTTTGAGAACTTTTGTAATGTGTATAAAATACCTCGTTTATTGTTTTATAATATTAAATTGAGAAAAAAGAAAAAAACCGGATTATTTGGAAGTTGAAGCGATATTTAAAAAAATAATAATAAAATTATAACTCAATATTAAGAAAAATTAAGAAGACTTGACGCACGAGATTTCTACTCTGAGTTTCAAAATGATTAACACTAACGATTACACGAATAAAACGACCATGACCGCTTTTCAGGTCAAAAAACATACTGTGCAACGTTTGGATTTGTTATAATAATACACCACAAATTTTTAATTAGGTATAGTAGCGAAACTTTAAGGGTGTATTCAGACCGTGATTCTAAACAACTTTTCGTAAAGAACATGGGTCGAAAAACGAAAAATATTTTTTGACATCCCATACAAAAGTGTGGATCTGTGTTTCGATTTTCTATGGGGGGTCCCAAAATGATATCATATTCACCCTGTATACCTAAAAACATAATATTCTACATTCTGTTACTACAGATTATTATTTAAAAGACGTAGAGGAGTTCCAGTGTCTATCTCCGAAGTGCTTCGTCAGATCTTCTCTTCACCTAATTAAAAAACCCGACTGCATAAAAAACGATTAACTGAAAAGTTAAAAACAAGCTCCTTAAATCAGCTATAATAACTTTGTTTGAGCAAATTAATACAATTTGAATGTTATTACTTATTAGGTAGGTAGGTATTGCAGGCGGGGACAAACCAATAACCAACAAATAGGTCATTTTTCTTTGTCCCCGTTTGCGATACCTAAATACCTAATAAGTAATAACATTCAAATTGTATTAATTTGGTCAAACAAAGTTATTATAGCTGATTTAAGGAGCTTGTTTTTATCTTTTCAGTTAATAGTTTTTTATGCAGTTGGGTTTTTTGTTTTTCTAAATAATTTAGATTATTTCATACTTTTTAGTCTTGTGTCAAAATGGTTGCATGAAAATACTATAATATATATATATTTGGAATCTGCTCTTCACCAGCTTTCATTTGATACCCATATTGTATTTTTTTACGAAAAAAATTGGATTCTCCCCCCTCTCTTTTTTAATTCGCGTACGCCATATTAAAATAATGTACCCTATGACACTCTCACGATTTTTACGAATCTAACGACACCTCATACGTTAAAATCCATCAAGCCGTTTAGGCTGTAGCGCGTGCCAAAGAAATAGACATACAAACATACATACATACATACATAGGTACATACGCTCGAAAAACATAACCCTCCTTCTGTCGCAGTCGGGTAAAAAGGGACCAACTCGGTCATCCAAATCGGTCAAGAAATACCTAGATCCGATTTATCTTGTAACTTAGGTCGAAGTCATAGAAAGCGCGAGAATCGGGTGCCTTGAAAATCTAAGCAGCACTAACAAATAATTTATTTTATTATAATCTCAAGTGTTAAGGGTATATTATTCGGAGCGCGCTCCATACAAACGTACTATGGTGATATTTTCAATACTAACCAATTAAAGTCAATGAAATTTTGCAGAAACAGTCAAGAAACAAATTTCTATGCTTGTATGGAGTCAGATTTTCGTTAAAATGTATAGTTTTCAAGTTATAGTGCCTCAAAGATTTCCATACAAATTTAAATTAATTCTAGCATTGAAACTGTATATTTGAACGAAAATCTGACTCTATAGAAGCATAGAGATTTGTTTCTAGATTGTTTCTGCAAAATTTCATTGACTTTAATTGGTTAGTATTGAAAATGTCACCATAGTACGTTTGTATGCAGCGCGCATTTTCGCTCTCGGAATAATATTCTCTTAAGTAAAGTCGTAAGTAAAGTCTCAAAGCACCTAAGCATTTCGTTAGGAATTAACGTCGTTTAGAAGTTTTGATTGCTATGCCTCGATTCGACGCCGCTGTCGTCGCTTCAATTGAAAGTCATTCAGTTACAGAATTTCAGTTTTTATCCCTTCCAATTCCAAGTTGGGTAATTCAATTTGTGCTCAATTTTAATTTTCTAACGTTTTTATCTTTATAACTCGTTGAATTGGAAATTCGTTTTTAGTTTTGTTTTCGAAAAGGATTTTACATTATCCTTGAGATTACTATACCTATACATAGTATAGGTAGTAAGTATGCTCCCAAAACTCAATCGACAATGGCTGGAATGCATTGTACACCACCAAGCAAAAAGCCAATAATTAACATAAAATTATTTTTGACTTTTCATGCAAACTCGCTCGAAAACCGAAGAAAAAAGTCGAAAAAGGCGTATTTAGGCGTAGGTTGTCAGGTAATCCTCCCAGAGGGTAGGCCTGTGCCCTGCAGTGGGACGTATATAGGCTGATGATGATGATGATGTCAGGTATTATTCTGGAGAAGCGTTTATTTATGCGTTTTCTTCTTTTCGTGTCAATTATTCTACAATTTATGCTTCGTGGCCAATACCAGAAATTCGGACAGCCTGACAGAGGTCATCTCTAGTGCAAGAGTTCGGGCACAAGATACATTCTAGCAGGTGTCCCATAGACTGGTCATGTCCCACGATAGGTTCACACTGTGTTAGGCCAGGATCCCTGTTCCCCCAATTTCACAAATTTAGTCTGCAACGGCCAACTTGAGTGCGAAGCTTATTTAATTACTTCCACACTGGCCATTGTAGATTGTGTCAATGTTATTCCTGTGGGGAAATGAAGTCAGCTGATGGGGGTACCCTATATCCTTCCACAGAGTGCATCTAGTGACACGGGTGGTTATTTATAGCTTTCGTATAGTGCTGAAAACTTCTTCGGCTCTTGAGATGGGCTTGTGGGATTTGGTGCATCTTATAAGGTCTAACGAAGAACTAATGGTTTTCGCACAAATAAAAATGCGCAAGTTTTAACGTAATAACGAATTTTGTTTCTTCCCATGTGAAATTGGAGCTCAGACAGAATAGCAAATTATTGTAAGTAGGTAGTTTACTTACTCACAATTTGGGACCCCTTACATTATCTTCCGATGTTTCGCGCCGCGGTGCGCGACATGTGCGCCGAAGCGTGTGCATGCCACCTGCAGCGCTTGCGCCGGTTGTTGCGCCGGCCAACCACGACCCCTCTGTCTTTGTTCGATAAAGGTGCAAATTCGTAGCCGACCGCATGCAGCAGCAGCAGACGACGTGTCGATGTGGGCGACACGTCGTTGCGTCACATATATCGCTGCAGTCATGAATTCGAACTCGACTGCAGACTGCCAGCAGCAGACTGCAGCGCCGTATTCCACTGTCAACTTTATCGGTACTGAAATAGGTAAAATTGCAGACTTCGCGCCCGCCCGTCGTAATATGAATAGAGCTAATGAGACTACTGGTCTGCGGTCGAGCGACTGTGAAACACTGTTACCAATGCCTGACCCTAAACTTGGACTTTCGATTGTTGATAGTTACTAACGTGTAGAAATGATGTGATCGTTTTTATCTGAACTTCAATAAGGTTGACAATTGAACGAAAACGTTCACGTTAAATCGGAAATCGATGTACATTCTTCTTCCTTGCCATCTTCTCATTGCTGAAAACATATAAGAACAACTAAAGAAAAACAACAAAGGAACAACATAATATAGGTAACGTACAACAGAGCATGAATGCAGAAGTCTCTGGAAGGTCCTATGTTGGAAGCCTCGATGAGAAAGACAAAATATTAAATGTGTATAAACATTATTTATGTAACTCTTAGCAATAAAGGCTATTCTATTTTGTTCATTGCTGGGGACCTCATGCTACTGCTCCAAGCAGCTGTTGTCTTAAACCATATGGACTACACTACATGGGAAAGTTTTCCTTCAGTTGCCTTCTAGAAAGCTTATTTTTTAATAATAAATAAAATAGTGTGAGCGAGATAGCTAGAAACTTATCCAATCGAATATCCGGGAATTGTTTTAATAGGGTGCACACTTCCTTTTTGTCGGTCGAGGGGAGGAGTGGTTATTATTATCATTAAGTATGTCATGTCATACCGTATCGTTTGCTTTCTTGCGCTGGACTCTGGAGTCGAATTTTTAGTAGTCAGTTCAATGGATTTTATTTTTGGATACAGTGTGGAGTAAGTTTAACTGACTTTATTTTTGGTTAAAATATACAGTGAAACTATTCCGTGGTGATATATTGCTACCATAATGTATTGGCACCGTACCACCATGTTTGTACAACTTACAGGAATCGAAATTGAAATAACAAAAGATATAGAAATTATTACAAACCCTTGTCTGACATAAAATTTCGTTATAAAAACGTTAATTTCGTTATAAAATCGTTTTCTATTAGTCCTGTATGTGTTAATACTCGTATTTGGTGGATTTTAAAGTTTTTGACCCTGTGCCAACAGTTGTGATTGTGATGTCAAGTTCCAAGACCAGTGTTATGGGTTGGCCTTTTGCAAACCAGAGATGGATTCAGTGCCAAGTCAAGTTAGTATGAACCTTGGAGTTGACTTACAGCCATGCGTTTCCTATTGCTGTCTCTCGTTTTCAATGGAGGGATTAGTCGGATATTTATTTTTCCTATTCCTATCTTCTTTATGTTGTAATTTTCATACAAATTCTGAAACCACCCACATCTATCTTCATATCTTGTAATCACCTACTTTTAATGCTTAAATCAAAACTAATATAATAAAACAGTCTTTGTTCGAGAATCACGTAGAATACTGGACCGATTTTGATGAAACTTTTTGTGTTAAAAAATTTATGACTGGACTTAAAAACTGGAATATAATATTGTTTATATGTAGCTACGATGACTGGTGCGGAAAAGTAGTAAAACGTATTGATGTTGAATTTAATTATATTTGCGTTTTAATTTAGACGCTCCCCATAGGTAAACGCAGGGCCGCCCCGGGCCAAATTTTGATTGAATTTTAGAAGTTATCTTCTCGTTATTTGAAAGACATAGAAAATAATGAAAAATATAGCAAAGCAATGCTCTTCAACATCTCGGCTTTATTTGCTATAAAGTATATTTTATTTTATTGTTCAAAGGAGAAGCCTAAATATTTTAAAAAAATCTATATTATTTTATGTGCATCTGCTTTATAAGTTGAAGTTACTTTTACTTGCAACACACCATTGCGTTGAAAATAGTGCTATGAAGTAAATTTTTGTAAGACCAATAAAATTTGGTGCCAATTCTTATAATTTTCGAAATTGGTTTCCTTGGATTAGAAGGCACCACAGTGACATAATGAAGGACAAGCTGGTCCAAAATAGGTATACCTACTTAAATGAAGTAGTTTAGAAGAGGTGATGCGGCTCTGAAAAGGTCAAGGTCGTTCGGTCAGGGAAACCTCTTAAAATATTGTCTTGCTAACAAATACGTTGTAGGTTTAAAAAGGTTGTAGGTTAAAAAGTAGCGTATTGTAACAGGTTTTTCACAACGACATCTAACTACTTGCTTTAGTGCTTAATGCTTACCAGCTAAGTGCAAATAAGTGAACTTAATGCTCATTACGACTCGCTTCTGAGGCTTCCTTGTCCGAATATAATCTGCATAGTTGGTGCTTCCGTAATTAGCTTTATCTTTTTGTATATTTTTCGATAAAAAGTTGTGTTGTATAAATTGGCTGGTAATGTATTAAAATCAAAAGACTGGGATTACGATAGTGTGTTGGAACAATCGTGATTTCTTAGTGGTTTTAGTTTGGTTAAGTCAAATAAAAAAATACTTAGTACATATCTTTCTAGATAAATACGCTGTTGCTTACGTTTTAGTCGATAAGGTATTGCAGTTTATTATGGAACACCATATTTCTTTTGCTCCGATTGGTTTGCTCCCTAGTAAAAGTTGTTCAATTTGATGTGTAGACTCTTAGTTTAAAAGGATGCCAATGATATCGATTTCACCCTATATAATCCTAACTCCAGGAAGCTGGAAATAGGTATAGTCTCCTAATTCCGACTCTGTACCACGGACAAAGTTTTGTTCCAAAGATAACCGTAACTCAAAACTTAATGACAAGATAACCTTCGCCTTGCAACAAGCAGTCCAGGAACTCTAGTTCTAGCGTAAAATTACAGCTCGTGGCACAGAATAACGGATGCGTCACACACGCGGCTCATGTCATGGGAGCTAGCGGGAGAGATAGCGGGAGCGGGCTTACAATGACAGCGCGATAAAGCACTGTTATCTTCTTTACGCGTATAATTAGCGAGATGAGAGGTGCGACCTGACAGCCGAATCGTGCAGCATAAAAGAGAAAAGAAACAAAGAAAAATCTGAATTCTCCATTCAAGCCACACACAAAACAAAAGAGGAGAACACACGACGACACATCAAGCTACGCAAAACGAACATAAGCTGGCCGCGCGACGTAATACAATTCTTTACCTACGCGCGGCCAGCTTATTTTGGTTTTGCGTAGCTTGATGTGTCGCCGTGTGTCCATTGCCCTTATGCGCTTGTTCTATGTGCCCTTAAGTTCATCCACAGATTCAGAAGACGTCTATCAGGACGCTTCGATGTCACTGGTGTGGTCCCTATTGTCCACGGTGCAAGCAGCATGTTTTCTATAAACAGCGCTTTTTAATTTCGAAAATAGGTAAAAAGAAGGCCATGTATACAAAATCGATGTTTATTCAAAACAGCAATGTCACATAATTTTTGGCGTCCATTTTTTATGAATTTAGTGTTTCGTAAGATTTACGTAAGATTTATGTTCATTCATAGAGGCAGGGTAGCAAGTCTTCAAAATTAGTTCTCTTCTATAACTTAATCGCCCCTAACATATGAATTGGACCCATCAATATATTATGTACAGTATGTATCCACTTACCTTCTCGCTCCGCTGGCTTAGTTACTTTTATGGTTATAAATTTTAGATGTAAAGTTATATGAAGACAGGGGCTTTTGCTGAACGTTTGTTAAATTGATGTTTAAGTTTGAAATAAAGTGCAGGTTGGGCTTGCATTTATATTCTTGTATGAACTGTAAATTATGGGGTTGGTTCTTCAATTATGCGGTTGGTTGTCTCTAGGCAACATCGTGGCGATAACGTTCAGTTAAAATCTCGGTGATTCCGTTGAGATGTCGTTGCGAAATCATCTACGTTCTAAAAGGTCCTTCCTGATATATGCTGACACTTTTTTAAGCGGATGATCAGACCATCAAACTGAACAACTTTCCCCATCGAACCATAATAGAAATCGCAAAAAAAAATCAGCTTTTCCAAACAACACAGCAACCTACTCGAGCCCAATGTAGAGCTGATTTTTTTTCGCTTTTTCGACGTTGGTCCCATAGAGAAAGTTGTTTAGTTTGATGGTCTGATCGTCCCCTTAAAAACTGTCAATGTATTAGGAAGGACCCTGTTTTAGAACGTTTTTTCTTTAATTTAGTTATTTTGTCAGACAAAGTGATAAGAATTTAATTGTGTCAACTGGGCCCACATTCGCCGCATTTTACGTCAATATCAAAACAGAAAATTCACACGACAAACTAATTAACGTTTTACAAACATGACACACTTTACTTTGAATTCAAAGAACCAGTGTCCTGTTAGTTTGAATCCAGCTCTTACGTTGTATGTATTAAAGTGTACTGTTGTTTGTCTACAGCCGGAGCGAGTCGGCTCTGAACAGTCCCACGGAGCCCGACGTGTCACTGGCAGCATCCCTCACCGACCCCTTGGAAGCTCACACCCTGGATGAAGCTAGGAGGACTATCAGGTAGCAACTTAAATGTTTATTATACTTAATGTTCAAAGAACCGATCGGGTCAAAAACACCACGTTGCGATCCAAAATTAAACTAGCCGAAGTCGCATTCTGAGAGAAAAGCGCCAAACTTAAATGGGAGTGGGCATCTCAAACATCACGCCTTGGACCCCGGAACGGTCGCTGGCATCTGGGTTGACTCAGGAATAGATGGCAGGATGACCTGGATACATTTGACGATCAATGGCCAAAGGTTGTTCAGAACAGAAACGAGTGGAAGAGGGCCTTTGTCCAGCAATTGGATGATATAGGATAATAAAAATGTTTTTAGCAGTTAAGATCACATTTTTCGCGTCACGTTTAATGTCAAATGTAATCCAGCTAGCGTCCATTTGAGTTATTAAACTAAAGAAATACTCCAAATCATTCGAAATCTAAATTATTCTCTCTTGAATAGTGACGAAGGCTGGTAATGGTTAAACAATATTTTATGTTCGTTTCAGAGACCTTCGAATGAAATATCGAGCGCAAGCGCACCAGCTGTTAACATGGCGGCGAGCGCAACGCACCCAGGAGGAGCTCACCTCTCGCCTCCAGCGCGAGAAGGCAGAACAACTCAAGTCCTTATCCAGCCAACTCCTCCTCTTCGAATCACGTCTGGTCCGCAAGCAGAAAGAAATCACCAGCATGCTAGCCCTAAGAGAAACCATCATTATGAAGCAACAGAGGGTTATAGAATCCCTTCAGGCCAAACTACTCGACAACGGCATCGATACGTCACAAACAATCCCAGACTTCAGAGATATGCTCCAGGATACTCACATCACTGGTGACTTCGATTCCCTCAATGACTCAGACTCGGCTGTGATCATGGAGGATGTTGACTCGGACTGTAGCAACCTTCCTCATATACCAAGGTTCAGGTCAGCTAATCCTGACAGCGTTACCATAGTTAGATCTATATCGGATGCTATAGATCCAAATGTAAAGTACAGCGTTGTCAGACGGTCGAATGGATTTCTGCGAAGGCCTGAGATTCTGGAGACGGTTTATAGCGTAGAAGAAGAAGCTGATGGCGATTCGACTAAAGGCCTAAGCGCGCAGAACAGTACAGAAAAAGAACTAAAAGACGCAAATAGGACCGATGAAGAGAAATTCAAAGAGACAAGTCTTCTTGCTCAGAGGAGAGATAACTTCAGAATGAGAAGTATTGTTTTGACTGCTGAAGTCAAAAGTATCGATAACGATAAAGATCTCAAACCGAAAGTAGCCAAGGACTTGTGGTCTTATAGTTATGTACCAAAAAGGATGACGCCTCCCAATGATTCCGATGAGGAAGCCACATCAAATCCTGAAAGTGACGAAGGGGAACCAGAGCCCAGGTCGAACCATGTCGTCACCTACAATCGAGTGATGTCCAACCATAGGAACGTAACGAAACCTAAAGACGTTAAATATAAAAGGATAAATAAAGCCAAATCGAAAAGTTTGGAAGAATTGAGGGGCAGGTTAAAGAATTGGGTTGAGAAGGGTAATAAGTTATCGAACATTCCGTTAGAACACGCGCAGAGTTACGCCTGAATTATCGAAGTTCCTTTAATTAAGTTTACGTGTGAAATGTTGGTAAGAAAGTTTAGAATTCGAGCAAAACATGAGTTTTGATCGTTTCAAAAGAAACTTTAAGTGCTTTGAGCACTCGCTGTTTACAAATAAAAAAATTAATGTATTTTCGGAGTCATTAATCAGTGTTATTGTGCATAAAGATGAAAATATTTTGGTAGTGATCAATGTTTCCTAACAAAATACAACAAACGGCTAAATGTCGCTGCTTATATACTATTCACAACATTATAAATGAATGTTAATAATAGGTACGGTAGATTAAATCTGTTAATAACATAATAAATAACACATCACATTTTTGTATTAATTCTAAAAACATATAGTCGAATTATTCAAGCTGACATGGTGTAGTAACTAGGTAAGTTCGAAAAAATCGTCCAAATTTCTATATTTAACGATTCCATGTCAGTGGGGAAAGGAAATGGCTCTAATGCATGTTGGCAAATCAAGTCACACTTCCAGTGATGAGTAATTTGATTTACTTTGGCTGTTATGTAGGCAACTGTGTCTATGTTGCCCCAAAATCGTTGCCTAGAATATAAACATTATATTGTCTACTAATATCGAAGTATAAAGGCCTCCGCATATTGCAGCGATATTATCGAGCGGTATTATCGACAGCGATATCGCGACACCTTACACACTGCAGCGATTCCGCGATTCGCGTCACGCATGCGCCCACCACTGTATGTAGTCGAAAGAGATTGCGTCAGGTTGCGATAATATCGCGGCATTGTGTGGGATCGAGCGCGTCCCAATACAAGATGTAGGTACTGAGAACAATTATCGCAAAATCGCAGCGATATTATCGCTCGATAATATCGCGGCAGTGTGTAGGATCGCGCGCGTCCCCATACAAAATATACTGGAAACAATTATCGCAAAATCGCAGCGATATTATCGCTCGATAAAATCGCTGCAATGTGCGGAAGCCTTAAAAGACTCAGGTCAGCTTGAAATTTCGACTCGAGTTAGAAATATTTAACAAACGGCTTTACAAATTGAGGCAAATGATTTATTAATTAATAACCTATTCTTGATACTCGATCTTTTGTAAATAAAGTTTCTTATACGTATTAATAATAATTGTGCAACTTTAGATTTAACATTTAGTGTAAATTTCTAAATTTTTCACAGTTTTCTTTAGATTTGTCAAAAGTTATTGCTGTTGGCTTATAAGATAGTTTTCTTAAATCAGAGATGAAATTTAGAATTAAATTCTGCTCTGCTGTTCTTTTGCCTTTTGAAAAATCGATTTGATCAGAATCCTGTATTCGAAAACACGGCATCTACAAGACACGCTCGTTTCCTTTTATAAATTGTAAATTTATCTATGAAAACGACATTGATACACCTATCATTGATTGATACAGCATCGTACGCGTGTAGAATTTCTAACGTGTCACCAAAAGGCATAAAATAGATATTATTGTATTTAAAATAAGCATAGCAGAAGCATAATAATGCTCACGTGTATATTCCCCGAGGAAGTAGGGGGTGTTCGGAAACCTCAGAACATATAATAACTAGTAAATAACTACCTCCGTGGTCTAATGGTTAAGAGCTTGGGTTCTTGAAACGTTGGTCGTGGGTTCGATTCCCACGGGGGACACCTAGTGATATGTCACTTTGTTAGGACATTGTAGGCTGAATCACCTGATTGTCTGAACAGCAAGATGATTCCGTGCTTCGGATGGCACGTAAAGCGGTTGGTCCCGGCTACTACCTCTGGTGGTATTAGTCGTTACATAAAAACCACGTCAGAGACCGTAAGTGGCGTTCACACACGATGACGCACTGACGGAGCGGCAGCTGTCAATCCATAGAACCACACACGATGCGTCAACGCGTCACCGTGTGTGCTTCTACGTGCGGTTTCATACAGCTCCTTGCTTCACAAATGACGGACTGACGTCTGCCGCTGCGTCAATGCGTCGTCGTGTGTGAACGTACTAAGGCGGTCTGCAAAAACTCTGACACCAAGGCTTGCCCACACGATAAGAAGAAGTAGGTAGTGTAATAATGATAATATTTCCAATTCTGGAGCCAGCCAGTCGGTCCTGTGAAAATTGTAGACATGTAAAGAAGTCGTTCTTTAATGACGGAAACCTGTAGCTTTTGGATTTGTGTTTACAATAGGTGCCTAGGTGAAAGACTTCATGATTTTTTGAATTAGAATACTAAATTTCGTTTTTGATTTAAGATAGTTAATTTGGCCATATTTTATACGGATATGAAAAGAATGGATGAGAGCAGATTGACGAGTGCAACCTATAGGGCAAGCGTAAATGGAAATGTTGGAAGGGGACGGCCTAGACGTACATATACGGACCAAATTGGCGACGTGCTTAAAAAGTGCCAGGTCAGATCTTCCCGAAACCGACGAGCATGCATGAAAGGACTAATGAATATGGAGGAAGCTATGGAGGTTTGTCAGGATCGTAGCAAGTGGCGTTCCGTTGTCTCTGCCTACCCCAGTGGGAGACCGGCGTGACAATATGTATGTATTTTAAATTAAAGAGTCGAGTAGTGTTCTCGATTATGAAAATGTTTTGTTCGTATTGTAAGTATGAAATGATACTAAAATGCAATTAGCTTTAGAAATCTGCAGAAAACTGTGAAAACGGCTTTAAATGGAACTAATTCTTCGCACGACTGATTTTGAGTATTTCATATTAGAATAAGAATTGGAATAAAAAATGTTATGCAACGCTTTTTTGGAATTGAAATTATTGCTCTGTGATTTTGCAAAATGTTGTCAGTCAATTTCGTTTTAAAATATTTTTTGCATTTTGTAGATAAGATGTGAAATATTTTTAAGTCATAATAAATACCTAAAATAAAAATAATAAACGGAAAGTAATTTAAATTGTTAGAAAAATATTTATTATACTTAAATGTCTTGGTGCCAATTATTAAAGTACTAATAATAATTTCCCCAATAGTAAATAAGTGAACTTTGTGCAAAATCGCAATTTAAGGTGTTGCAAAATTTATACAGATTTAAAAAAAAAAGATCTTTAATAACATCCAAAGAACTTGTGGCTATAGTCATTAAGATAATTTTTAAATTATGCAACGCATTAAAATATATTTTTCAATTAAAGCCAACATATCATTTCTGGCAATGTTTTATGGCTTAAATAAATATTTTACTATGTCATAGATAATGTTCACCATACGTTCAATGTTAACATTAGTTGAACGATTTCTTGAATTGAAAATTAAAATTGAAAACAATTATTTTTGTGTTTTTTTTTCTCAAATAGTGAACTATTTTCATAAGCAATGAACTCGCTTAAAACTTTCACAAACTTGTATCTACAAAATTCTTTAGTGTAGTAGCTAGGTATACTATTACCTATGTTTTTAGTTTTTACGGGAAATTTGTAGTATAGTCAAAATATTATGATGTAGGTAGGTACAATAAATAGGTACTAGAATAAATATATTGAAATTGAAATTGAAACTGAATACGCAGAGTCACCGCTCTAGAAATCAGGAGCATTGTGTCCCATATCATCATCATCATCAGTGATGTGGGTGTTAGGGCGTTAGTCCACCACGCGTTGTGTCCCATATAGGTACCTAAAATGAGCGTTAAACTACTGTTATGTGTTGTCATGAAGTTAGAGTAAAGTCAAAAAAATAAGTGGTCAAATGTAGGTATACTTTCATTGCCCATAAGCATACAATTTTCTTTTCACCACACAAGCTCGGAAAGATTCTGTTTATCATTCGAAATCTGAGTGCAAAAGTGCATTTTATCCGCTAGCGTGCAAAGAGTTTTTAAAATTCGAATCCATTCGAGTCCAGATAAAAAGATAGTAAATAAGATAAAAAGATACGTGCGAGAAAGACAAAAAGATTATGTTGCTAACATAACGAACTATGCATATTCTGCCCTCCAAATCATAAACGCAGTGGGGCACTTTTTTTCAAAAATGAGTTTAATATATATTCTGAATCAGCGCGGGAAGATCTACCAGGGAATAAAACCCGTTTTTAGCTAGCTACACTAATGTAGCTACACTAATGTAGCTAGCTAAAAACGGGTTTTATTCCCTGGTAGATCTTCCCGCACTGATTCAGAATATATATTAAACTCATTTTTGAAAAAAAGTGCCCCACTGCGTTTATGATTTGGAGGGCAGTATTATTGTCTTCTCTTTTTCGCTTATAAGTTTGTCCTTCACTATAATTTATTTGAGTGTCAACAAAGAGATTATAACTAAATATAATCCCTTTGAGTAGCAATATCTCTTGTCTTCTCTTTTTCACGTATAGATTTGTCCTTATTTGCATTTGCATATAATTATTTTTCCAGTGTGGGATAAAAACATCATTTAAAATAATACTTATTTAAAATGCATTTTAATAATTAATAATGAGAAGTTATTCCTTTACATTTCCTTACATTTCCTGAATTATTTGCGCAGTGTCTCAGTACACACTGCACACACATTTTTTATGCTGATCAATTGGTTTTCAATCAAACTGCTACACGTGACCGCAGTGAGACAGTGACTAAATGCAAGAGTAATATAGCCGCAATAGAATGGGATAACGTCTTAAAGCGCGATGTTCGCTCTATACATCTAAACTCAGTGCTTGCACCTAACATTTTCCTCGCTGTTGTGAGGTGAAAAGTTGTGTGTTTCGCTCGGCTGCAAAATTATTCCGCGTCTCGTACCTTTGAAACCTTCGCTACGCTCCGGATTCTATATTTGAACCACTCGCTTCGCTCGTGGTTCAATCCTAGAATCCTTCGCTTGCTCAGGTTTCAATATAAGTACTCGCGGCAAAAAACAACTTTGCAGCCTAGCATAACAAATAACTATTATTTGCACACCGAAAAAACATAATAAACTAATAATAATAAAATAAAAAAAAACAGGGTACAATTGGCGGACTTATGGCTAATACTAACAGTTTAACAGTATCAACTATTTGTCTTGGTGCGTCAATCTTTCACCGTGTGTGCTCTAAGTGCGGTTTCTTACAACTCCTTGCTTCACAAATGACGGACTGACGTCTGCCGCTCCGTCAATGCGTCATCGTGTCCTGCGCCATCCCACGAATGAAACCGTAGAGTTACAAAATTTTCTTTCACAATTTAACAACGGCGACGAATTTTGCTACGAGTTTTAACGTTAAAGAAAGAATACATTTTTTCACTTCTAAAACAATCTGTGAAAGCACTCAATGCGACGTCTGTCAGCTTATGATTCGATTTCACAAATTGTTTTTAAAGAAGACGTTTCTGCGAGTCTCGCTGGCGTAATAGGTAGCAAAAGCGCGAATGGTCATTTCTCACACTTTTTCATTTTCTTTGGAATATCTAATATCATTTCCTTGGAGGTAATTTCAAAGAAAAAGCTAAAGAAAATTTCGTTTCCGACCCGAAACAGTTTGTACGGAACCCTGGGGGCGTGAGTCCGATTCGCACTTGGCAGGTTTTTGGAAATTCTATATTTTTCAATTCAATTTTCAAAAGGTTAAGGCTGGCTTGCATCAAACAGTACCATTTAGGTACTATTTAGGCTTAAATATGTTTAAATATGATGCTATCACTGTCATTTGTATCAGCAGTGTGAAAGACAGAACTATCACTAAATAGGTACGTTTAAGAGGGTTCACTGACCGAACGACCTTGACTCTTTCAGAGCCGCCTCACCTCTACAAAACTATTTACGTAATTTTAGTAGGTAGGTATACCTATTTTTGACTAGCTTGTCCTTCATTATGTCACTGTGGTGCCTTCTAATCCAAGGAAATCACTCACTCTAAAATCATAAGAATTCCCACCAAATTTTACAACTAGGTATCTAATTAACTCATCAAATATTGGTCTTAAAAAAAATTAAAAAAATAGCAATTTTAGATCTTAATATTGTCTACGAAATGAAGTGATTCGTCACAGAACTAAAGTGGCTGACATAGCTCAGAAAATTAGCAAGCTGAAGTGGCAATGGGCTGGTCATATCTGCCGAAGAACTGACAACCGATGGGGTGTCAGAGTTCTAGAGTGGAGACGACCGCGAACTGGTAGGCGTAGTGTGGGACTCCCTGCTGCCCGCTAGACAGACGACCTAAAAAAAGTAGCGGGGAGCGACTGGATGAGGAAGGCCAAGGACAGAGTTCTGTGGCGCGCCTTGGGAGAGGCCTATCTTCAGCAGTGGACGATGATAGGCTGATGATGATGATGATGATGATGAAAATTGTCTACACAAAGGCGTGTCTCAAGTAAAAGTGACTTCAACTTAAAAAGTAGAAGTACATAATACAGATTTTTTCCAATATTTAGGCTTTTCTTTGAACACATGTCTCATATTATATTTTATAAAAAAATAACAAATATGATCTATAGCAAATAAAGCCGAGATGTTGAACATCATTGCTACACTTTTCAATAATTTGTATGTTTTTCAAATAACGAGAAGATAGCTTCTAAAAACCTGCAAAATATGGCTCGGCCATAAGAATAGTTAAAACTGTATTAACTATTCTTATGGCTCGGCCCTGCGTTTGCCTATGGGGAGCCTCTTAAGGTGGTTTCCGTCCATACAAAACGTTGTCGTATAACACTCGGTGTTAATAAAAGTAATGTTTTATATATGGAAAAATAGCTTAGAAAATCTAGTTTGCGCATATCAAATAATATTTACAATTTATAATATTATTACGAAGATATCACGCTTTGAAATTATTCATACAAAATTTCAAACCCTTATATCTTCGTAATTATATTACAAATTGTAAATATTATTTGATATGCGCAAACAAGATTTCCTAAGCTATTTTTCCATATATAAAACATTACTTTTATTAACACCGTCTACTAGTGTTATACGACAACGTTTTTTATGAAATTGACTCTGAGCTCTCCAACCACCTTAAGCCTAAATACTTGTTGGTGCAAGCCGGGCTAAGTATTCATTCTTTATTTTACCTATCACTTTGTAGATGCAGCATCTTCCATTTCTGGTTTCATCGAAGGTAGAAACTGAGCTGGAGTCCAGAAAGCCAGTGAAGTAACTTATGTGTACCGATATTAAAAACCTTGAGGGATAATAAAAACATATGTCCGTAATTAACTCGGCATTTACGATGGTCCTCTCCGCATATACTTTGCTTTTTATTAGAGTGTAAACTTTAGTTATTTTACGTCTATTTGCTACTTGATACCTACAACTTTGTATCCGAGGAGCAAACACGTTAGGTTTAAGAGTCCTTTCACCGCTCTCATCACAATATTAAAGATTTATCAATAATTAAAACCCAGAATGAAAAATTGCAACGTTATATAGTTAATACTTTTATAATGATCTCATTACTGATTGAGACGCACATCAAAACCGTGAGAATTTATAGTTCCATACAAGATGCCAATTTTTCAATTTCAATTTCATACTGACATTTTCTAAGATCTAAGTCTAACACTAGTATTATATAATCTGTGCTAACACTCAGTAGCAAATCCTCCAATAAAATCGCTGCTAGCTTTTACTACGTCAACAAGACTAAAAATGACAGCAAGAGATTTAAAGAAGTATTAACTTTAATGAGCGTTTCTGCAACTGAGTGTTACATGTATAAAGCTTGTAAGGAAATTGCGCAAGCGAATAAATAATCACTCAAATAATTACTTACAAATCAGTAAATAAAAAATAAAAAAAGTCAATTAAAAATAAAAAACAAAGATCTATAAAACGTGTAGGAAATTGCGCAAGCAAATAAATCATACTCAAATAAAAACATCAATTAAAAAATATACGTGCCTAAACTTCACATGGGCTATCAATGTGGCCAACTGACACTATTATTGATAAAACCAATTGTACCTACCTACTTTCACAACTTTTCTTTCGAAATTTTCTTTTATTCAAACTATAAAAACAATAATTATTAAGGTATTAGGACTCATTTGTAATTTAAATTTCTGAAGGATATTATTAAACTTTTGCACATTTATTAAGAGTTTGTTTAGCATATTTTAAAATGCAGCGGTTTCTTGTGTTCGTTTTTGTTTTTACCTTGTGCAGGGTAAGTGTTTGGATATCAGAATTTATACATTTGTTTCTTTTCTCATATACCTACGTGTCTCATATTGTGTTTCAATTCTATTACTCATTTTATTAATAATAGAGGAGTCGCGTTGTCGATCTGCTATAGGGCAGTCACGTTTGTTGGTTGCCCCCTCCCAGCTCGACAGCGGGGCTCCAGTGGTGGCTCAAGATAGTGTTCTTTTATAAGAACAACCCTTGAAGTCACCAAAATATCAAATATAACCGTACAACGTCAAGCACTTTTGCTATATAAACTCGACATTGGCAAAATCATCATTAACCAAAGATGACAGCCATTTTTTTTTAAATAGAATAGAATAGAATTAATAATAGAATCAATACTTTTGTTTTGTTTCATCAAAGCGTTACGTGACGATTTTATAACTAATGTCACTAATGAAAGTGCTATAAGTATATTACAGCCTTAGATTATCAAGATAGACAGTCAAAGCTACGAAAGCGTCGAAAAAAATAGGAACCAGTACTGGTTCCAAAACCCTATACATATACACGCACACATACATATTTTGTATGGCGCCTCACGCACACCAACCTAAGAAAGTTAGCCCCTTTTGTTTTATACGGAACAAGTGTGAGGCTCATTCTAGACATATACTTTTTCTAAGATTACAGCATAAGCAATATGCTCACGACTATATTCCCCGAGGGGGTAGTCAGAGATATTGTGAAACCTCAGAACGATCCACGTTTCACCAGGTACATAATTATATATCATCATCACAGCCTATATACGTCCCACTGCAGGGCAAAGGCCTACCCTCAGGGAGGGTGTATGGGCGTAAGTCCACCACGCGTGCCCAATGCGGATTGGTAGACTTCACATACGCATCGGAATTTCTTCTACAGCGTATGCAGGTTTCCTCACGATGTTTTCCTTCACCGTTTGAGAGCAGTCGGTATTTACGTGAAAAACTCATTGGTACATATAGCATGTGGTCCGTGCGGATTCGAACCCGGACCTCAAGATTGAGTTTCCATCCACGTCCACGTCTCCTTCCCATTAAGGTTGACATTCAGCCTATGAGGGTGAGGATGGGCGTTAATCCAATGCGGTACGCATTAAAATTTCTTCTTCAGTAGCTACTAAACGTATAGGGTTCCTCGTGATGTTTTCCTTCACCGTTTGAGAGCAGTCTATATTACGTACATAAGTTAGAAAGATGTGGTCTGAAAGAAGATGTAGTGACAAAGATTGAAAAAGGTATGTTGAGGTGGCTTGGCCATGTTGAAAGAATGAGTGAAACTAGGTTGACGCATGAAATTTATAAGGCAAGTGTGCTTACGCTGACCAAATCGGATGCGTACTGAAGAAGGGCCACAAATGACATGTACCCGGAACCGACGAGCTTGGTATGAAAAGACTATGGATGTTGAGAGGAGGTGAGAGATGTGTGTCAGAATCGTAGCATGTGGCGATCTGATGTCTCTGCCTACCCCAGTAGTGTGACATAGGCGTGAGCATATGTAAATAGCCCAGTCATTTTACGGAGTTTTGTTAGGAGGAGTAGGGAGTTAATTATAATTGGTAGTTACTTACTTTTAAACTGTTACCGGTACCATTTAGAAGAAGTCGGTTCAAATAAAAAATCATGCTAATAAATCCATAAAAATTACTCCCTTGATTCCAATATCTAGTATTAAACTACGACCCTGTCCTTATTCTATGTCGCCTCTAACGATTGTTTATTTTTCCCACGTTGGTTATTCTCCTTGCAAAAAGTTTATAGCAGTATCAAGATAGTGATCATAAAATATTTACTGCTCAGAGTATTTTGATAGGCAACGTAAACTGTCTTATTGGTTTTTGTTTGTAGCAACTTATTTATAGTTATTATTAACTATTGCTCAATAAAAAGAATATAATATATATGGTGTTTTGGAAATACATCGTAAAGATATTTACTTTCATTTTCCTAAACTATACCTACAGTGCCGTGAATATCTAGTTAGCCTTTTCTCCTCTCCGGACGGAAAACGGAAAGCGTCAATTTTCGTCCCGCTGCGCTAAACGAAGTTGCCACTTTTCACCTCCGTGGAGGAGAAAAATAGTTTACTAACCTCGGGCAGTAAATAAGAAAACCTCAGATTACATGTTTGAGGTCAACAATTACATGAGATCTGAGACCTTTCTTACTTTCCTGCCCTCGGTGTGTAATCTACTATTTAAGCGCCCGGTGCGAGCTTCTATTACTGCGCCCTTGCAAAATTCTAACCAGGCTCGCATACAGGACCGTAGCTAGAACTGAAACTAATGTTACATACGAAGTTTATGGTAGGACGAAAGCAAAGTCTGTCTACAGCTTACGGTAGGTATGCTACTATCGTGCATGAAACATAGCTAGGTCCTGGTCATTTCTGCGCCCCTCTAGGGCCAGCGCCCTGTGCCTGGGCACCTCTGGCACCGCCCTATTTACAGCATGAAACTATGTGGGAAGAGAGGCAGAAGGAAAGGCAGGTGAAGGAAAAGGTTGATGCCGTGTATCAAGACCTCATATCAAGGAACTAGCGGAAAAGAGACTGGATTGGCAAATACTCCACCTATACTAGAGCGTAGGTAGATAAATAGATATTTGATAAAGTAACACATACAAATGCATAATGCTACCTCCACACGCTCGCACGAGCATAGGCAAGCCCACTGTACACCGACTCGTCTATACAGGCTGTAACGAAAATTAATCATAATTTTTTTTATTCTGACTTACTTGCTCCCAATAGGTTAGTTAAGTTAAGTTTGATGGGTAGTATGTGGTTTAAAGGTAATGATACTTTTCCTTACACCCTTTAAAGTAGGTAAGTAATTGTTACAGTACGACCACGAAAATAATTCCGCTTTCGCGAATACAATTAGCCAATCGCGGCGAGGGATTTCAGACCCGCGACGTTGGCAAATCCTGATTGGTCAATATAATTATTTTTAAGAGACATAAAAAAATGTTTGGACTTTTCATACTAAATGCAAGCCGATCGAACGTTTGTATGAAAAGTTTTTTTTTTTTTTGCGAATTTCGCTTCGGAAAGTTGTTCAGTACCTACCATGAGTACACTCACCCATTAAACTTTAATGGCTTTAATTGGTTACTTTATGACTAAAGTGCAAAGTAACACCCTGTATAGGGAACCTACATGAAAGTTAGGTTTAAAAAAAAGATACTTTCACTTAGGTAAGTATCTACATGAGAAAAGTAGAAATAAAAAGTCATTCGCACATTCGCACTGCACAGAACTCTCGAAAGTAGGTACTTACCTAATTCATAAATGTAAATAAATCTATATAGGTAAATAAAAATAATGAAATTATTGTTTCAAGTCGTTATTTCATTGAAAATCAGTTGGGGTGTATGAGGTTCACGCACGAACGGAAACAGGAAACACTAGGTAGGAAATAGAAATACCTAGATCCAAAACATAATAATATGGAGGAAGAAAATGTGAAATGGGATCTTAGTCTATTAAGGCTGCATTTCCACCAGAGATGTGCGTGGTAGCGAGGCAGTGAGCGAGGAAAAAATCGGCCAATGGGAGTGCTTCAATCTCCCAATGACGTGATCGAGCGAGCGAGCGTTATTGGCGGATTGTTTCCTCGCTCACCGCTACGCTACCTCGCACATCTCTGGTAACGCAGCCTTAGGCCCCTGAAATGGAATACCTATAAAATGCGATGAGACGTAAAACAATAAATTAATTCAAATTCTTTTGTTTTATTAAATGGGTAAACATCATCGAACCTACGTCTTTTGAACATTTAAACAACTGTGCTAACAAAGTTTCAAGGTTTTTATAGACTCTAGTATTATTTCAACAGAAATATTTATTGAGGCAGATTTAAAAGAATACATTAATTATAATACTAAATTACATCATCATCAGCCTATCATCGTCCACTGCTGAACATAGGCCTCTCCCATGGCGCGCGCGCTAAAAAACGCTATCCTCTGCCTCCCTCATCCAGTCGCTCCCCGCTACCTTTTTTAGGTCGTCTGTCCAGCGGGCAGCAGGGCGTCCCACACTACGCCCAGTTCGTAGTCACCACTCTAAGAGAACTCTGACACCCCAATCTGTTGCTAGTTCTTCGGCAGATATGATCATCTCATTGCACCTTCAGCTTGCTAATTTCCTTAGAGCTATGTCAACCACTTTAGTTCATATAGCCGTATCACCTCATTACTCAGTAGTCAGTAGGCCTCGCATGCCACCCCCGAAAAAGCATTTATAAAATATTAGAGATGTATGTAACGTACCTCCATCCTTATTATTTACTTAGGTGTGCCAGAAAGAGCGCGTATGACGTTTTTCTCGTTTAAGCGCTTTATCGTCGGTGGTATGCTAGCCGTGCTGATGAAATCTCTCAGAGAAACACCGAGCTAGCTCTCTCCATAGATCACTGAGCAACTTTGAATGTCAAAACCAAAGATTCATCGCAATCGGACGAACGGTTTAGGAACACGAATAAGGGACAACAAACAGTCATAGGTTTTTATTAATCAAACCACATTCTCTATGTAAACAAAGACGGAATCACAAAAAAACACTTTAAACTGTTTTTGATGTTACATGGGTAGATCAACTATTTTTTGTCCTCACGGTACTGTTTAAAAAAACGTTTTTATTCCTTTTTTCTTGACATTCATTAATTTTGAAATATAGATATTGTATCTAATGATATGATTCTTCTACACACATGCGCATTGCACCATCTGTGTTGAACTACTAGAAGTTTTTAGCGGTTGTCCGATAGACCAAAAAGCGTGGGGACAACGAAATAAAGCGTCCATCGGACAACCGCCAAAATTCAAGTAAAATTCAAGTAATTTTGCAAAACCGTGTTATTTAATAAATGCAATCCTTAGTTATTCAACAAACATTAAATTTTGGGGCAAGCAAAACCTGAGCTTGAGCCTGAGCCTGAACATTGAGAAAATTTTATGCAGATGACTGGGACTAGGTATGGACAAAAAATAGTTGATCTACCCACATACAAAACTGCAAACTTACCTTACTCACTTACTTACTATGCCGGCTCAGGGACCCGAAGTGGGTCTTGGTCTCCGACAACAAAACACGCCATTCATCTCTTTTCTGTGCCATCTCAGTCCAGTTGGGCACCTCCAGCTCCTCGAGATCTTTGGTGATCTGGTCTATCCAGCGATATCTGGGCCTGCCCACCGGGCGACGCCCAGAGGGTCGCCCAGATACGCTCTCTTCACCGCACGATCTTCCCCCATCCGTTCTATTTGTCCGAGCCAGCGTAGTCGAGCAGATTTTATCTCTCCTAGTATGTTGGGAATGAAAACTAGGGTCTTCTATATTTTTCCTTATGCGCCAACTCCCATCTTCTTTCTTAGTCGGCAAACTTACCTAATGAATCCAAATGTATGGGATATCTGATGTTATTTCGCGATTTTGATGTTAGTCCTATTTCCCAAAGAAATTAGGACAGGCCAGTGCAGACAGCTACATCAGCCATATATGAGAGCACACCAACGAAGCTCTCAAAATAAAAACAACTCAAAGTCATAGAAATATTAATATACAAAGTTGCTCAAAGTACGTCCTACGAAGGCGCCATTTGCCGACATTTTGCATGATTGCCTAAACTACCCTACACTCTTCTTCTAATAATATTTTCTCCCCTCCGGACGGAAAGCGTCAATTTTCGTCCTGAAAAGTACGATCATCATCATCATCAGTCTATCATCGTCCACTGCTGAACATAGGCCTCTCCCAAGGCGCGCCACAAAACTCTGTCCTTGGCCTTCCTCATCCAGTCGCTCCCCGCTACTTTTTTTAGGTCGTCTGTCCAGCGGGCAGAAGGGCGTCCCACACTACGCCTACCAGTTCGCGGTCTCCACTCTTGAACTCTGACACCCCATCGGTTGTCAGTTCTTCGGCAGATATGACCAGCCCATTGCCACTTCAGCTTGCTAATTTTCTCACGATGTCCCCGATGTCCCGATGTCGATGTGATGAAAAGTACGATGTCGCCGGCAAATCTGAGATTTCTTAATCTCGTGCCATCGCCGTTGCTTGATTCCTCTCGTCTCCCACGATTTTTATTAGCCCTAGGTACCTATTCTAGATTCTAAAACATAATTTTCTAAATTTCAGGATATCAACGCCCAGTGCTGTTTCCGATCCCGCGAGCCATGTGTCTACAACCAGGGTTGCAGCTGCCCAGAAATATACAGCGGTGTTGTCACCTGCAATTCCTGCAACTCTTGTGACTCCTGTAACCCCTGCTCCTGTGCTCCAACAAGCAACGTTCTCTGCAACTGTGGCCTTCCCTCATGTACTACCTGCTATAGAGACACAACTGATACTTGCGTAACTTGCCAAGAGAAATCACCTGTTTGCTCCTGTCTGTCAAGTTTGAAAAACGACTGCGGATGCAAAACATTCGTGTATTTCCCTGAAGTAGAATATCCATCTACCATTATAGAAATGAATCCGTTTTACTTTAGCAACTGTTTTATGAAGTAAATTAGTTTAATGTTGATAGGTATTTAAGAAAAACATTGTAATGTATATCTAGGTATATTTTTTTAATAATAAGCCTTTTAATCATATTTATTCCTTTTTTTTGTGTTCATCGTGTCCTCTAATAACGAGCAGCACCACTTATTCCTACCACAGGTTGAAATTGGTACAATTTCTGGGTTTGTAATGTTCTCATTTCGTTCACTTTCGCTGTTCGTACAATTCGCGATTCGTGCAATTCGCAATTTGTGTAAATTATACACCGCTATTTTTACGCGGGACCCTATTCATTCATATATTGATGTAAAGCCCGACCAGCATAGATGCCGCAGTGATACAGCGCTATCACACCATCGCTCTCTTTCTATTTGCGTGCGAACGAACGAGATAAAAGACGTGATACAGCCGTATCACGTGTTGTATGCTACCAGTGCAGAAATATAAAAAACCTCGCATGTTGCGCATAATCATTGGAACTAATTTTTGTACTTGGACCACTGACATTAAAGGTTATAGTCGATTGCAGCACCCCCAAACCAGGTTTTTTATATTCCGTCAGGCTTTAAGTATAGCATCAAAAATTAAAAAACCGGCCAAGAGTAGGGTAAGTAGGGAAATTAAACGACACAGTGATATACATTTTACTCACTAACAAAAATGTTTCACTGATAGTTAAATTTCTGTTAATTTTTTTCATTATACAAAAAATATCATCAAAAACATTAAATAAACTGAAGTTTTATTAACTAACTAATTTAACTTTTTTATGCATATAATATACATAGTTAAAACTACCTACTATTGTATAAATAAAAAAGATGATACATAATACTATTTTTTAAACAACTTACTTTGTAAGATATAAGAGGTCAATGTTTGGAAGTCGATTCCAGCGTAGGTAAAATTGTAGGTATTGTTTCTTAAGTATTTGGTAAGTTGAATAATCATTGAAGTTTTAAAATTGTTTCAACCAATGGAACATCCATTTTGTATCTTTAAAAGTAGGTACCTAATACCTATTTTAAAAATTTGGCTTCATCCAACTCAAACCTAAAATTGTCGCTTTCTAACTTTTTTTTTTGTAACTTGTAAAGATGTTGTGCTGCTGACTTTTTTACTTATGAGTGTTTTTAGACGATCATAATATTGCCAAAACAAAATTTACTAAATTCTTGCTATGAAACAGTTATTTGTTATGCTAGGCTGTAAAGTTGTTTTTTGGCGCGAGTACTTGTATTGAAACCTGAGCGAAGTGAGTGGTTCAAATAATAGAATCCTGAGCTTATAGCGAAGGTTTCAAAGGTACGAGACGCAGAATAACTTTGCAGCCGAGCGAAACACACAACTTTTCACCTCACAACAGCGAGGAAAAAATGTGAATTGATAAAGAGAACAACATTTTAAAAAGTTTTTTTTCGTGCTGGCCACTGACATGAAATTGTTAATGCATTTTCAGTGGACTGGTGGTATATAGAAAAACATTGAATAGACAGATTCGAATTTCAAAAACTCTTTCCACGCTAGCGGATAAAATGCACTTTTGCAGTCAGATTTCGAATGATAAACAGAATCTTTCCGAGCTTGTGAGGTGAAAACATTTATGACAGTTTTAAGCCGCACCGGTAGAAAATACTCAAATAAAAAAAAACACACACACACATTAAAAAAATCATAACTTCTATAAGTACTACAAAAAGTCGCGAAACATACATGGGGTATTTTTTTGGGGTAGTTTGTAGATACAAACATCCATGACTCTATAGTATATTATTAACAAATTATATTTGTAGAAATACTCCCCAAGTCTATAGAAACCTACGAATAAGAGAATGTATAGAAGTGTAGATGAAGCTCAAAAAGTGGCACCAAAAAAATTGTAACGCGTTCTAAATTTGTTCTTTAAAAATTGTAACTAGCCGCCAAAACTCATACAAAATGTCATTTTTCATTGGGTGCCAAAAATTATTTCGATTTTGTTTAGAGTTACTCTTCCATATTTATTCTTATTCGTAGATAGAAACCTTGAATTTTTGTGAATACAGTTGGCACAAAGTTGAAACTACGTACGCACTAGGAATGTCAATGTTTACTCTTACCAATTCGGTACTAAGACAAAAGAATTAAACATAATTTACAGTTTTACGTCTTTTCGTTTATTTTATAGGTATTACATTTCAGGCTTAGATCAAAATAACAAATTTCAGGAGGTCTGCCTCCAGATCAACAAAAAGAAATAATCGTTTTTTAGCTAAAAGACCGCCTATTTTTGTACCTTCTGTATTTCCTGTATGTTTACTTACTATGCTTTTTTTAAATAATTGATTGAGGGCAGGGGGCCATGGCCCTACGAGCGTCTGAATTTTGAGACCGAGTAAAGAAATGAGCTCTCTTAATTTTTTTTAATCTTAATATGCGGCCCGAATCGACCGATGGGCCCCCAACATGAAATCCTGTATCCGCCCCCGATTAGAGCGCGCAAGCGGTGCGGTCTCGTGGTTTCTAGACTTTTATTTTATTAAGGGGCTACCTCCTGGTTTTACCATGAAATTGGGTAACTTTGTAACCATTTTATTCATTAACTATGGCACTTTTTGAGCTGAAAAGCTGAAAAATAAACTGAACCATCTACACCATAATTATGAGAAGTGATTTATGAAGAAAAGGGAATCTAAAGTCAGTCCTTTTTTTTAGTTGTAACCATTTTACTCTTACATTTGTAATCGGTTTAAAATGAAAATTTACAATACTGTTCTGAAGTACCTGAGTCACATTATTAAGTGTGCGTTCAAATGAAAATGGACCTTAATGCGAGCGTCACTTACAATATGTTCATTGTTCTAGCGACCATTTTAATGTCTAATGGGTTGATTACACGTAGGGTGCGTAGTCGAACAGTGAACCAACCAGATACACTGAGCCACCGCCATATTTCTAAATATGCGACATTGCCAGTTTTACCTCACTAACTAATACTTGCCTCGTGGGCACCCTTCCCCTCTCCCGTAGTGAGCCGGCAGCTGCGGTGTAAGCGTTATGTGCTACAGCGACTTGTTTGTTTTCCGCCAAAAAAAGATTGTTTTCTCACGTAACTGTCTCGATTTTTGTACATTTTGTTATTTATACTAAGAATAAAACTTGTGTGGTGTCAGAATTGTTGTAGTTTTAGTCGTTTTATGAGCATATTGTTTTGTGACAATTAAGCGTCTAACCTATATTTTTGGGTAATTATAAGTAGAATAGTGTGTGTATTGAACAGTGAACCAGGTTTGCATAGTAGACAGTGAACCGGTTCACTACCTTACTTTAAAAAAGCTAAATTTTTTATTGAAGTTGTTCATGATAATTTTGATTATTTTTTATTTTTCTGTGGTTCTTTGAATGAAGACTGTTTTTTATACCATCAAAAAGGTTTGTTGTTAATTACCTAAAAAGGTTTATATGAAAAGTTTAAGTAGTTTTTGTTAGAAGACGTTTTTTTTTCATTGTATTCTGTATGGTAAAAATAAAAGGAGATTTTTCAAAATGATGCGGTTTCTTTTCAGAAATAAGCATTTTTACTAGTAATTAAATGTATGGTTCACTGTTGAAACTCAGGTGGTTCAGTGTAAACTACCCATAGTACACAGTGAGCCAAATTTCATTTTTGATAAAAACTGTCTTTACGGGTTTAGTTTGTTCCTTGGGCTTTATATAATTTAAAACTAAGAAACCTTATGAAATTACCTAACCGATGGCACCAAAACGAAAGTAGTAGCTTTATTTTTCAGCACGCTACGTATCTTGGAAAAAAGGGTGGTTCACTGTTCAACTACGCACCCTACCGAGTAGGTACAGACAGTGGCGAGACAGTAAAATTAAAGGTACTAGACCGAGAGAATTGGGTGGGCGAGTAGGTACCTATGTGTTTATAATTCGTATTTTGCTCGCCAAAGCGAGTCAGTTTAGTTTTGATAAACCATTTCCAGCTTCCTGGATATTCTATAAGCATTCATGTAGTTAGCAACACTGAGTGAATTTTAATAATTTTATCTAAATTATATTTATTATTATTGACCATTTTAAATGAAAATGAACGTAGGCACCTAATATAAAAACCGGCTAAGAGCGTGTCGGACTCGCCCATGATAGGGCTCGCCCTATTTTTGTATTTGAGCGCAGATATTTCGAGACAGAAGCATTCTATCGATTTAGTTTCTATGGGAGTTTTGTTCTATTGGACAAGACCCATTCAACGACACATCATTCGATTAAAAAAAGAATTTTGCCAACTCCTCTTTCGTCGAAAAAAAAAATGTTTTCTTCACAACTAAACTGTTATCTATCTTCATGTCACGAAAGTATAAGAAACGTTTCAAAGTAAAAAAAACTGCACACTGCTTGTGAACGAAAAGGCAAGTGATGGCAGAGTTCATACGTGCCGAGCGGGATAGCGTGTCGTTTTGCGGGGGCGGAGGAATGAACTGGGGAGGTGGGCACTCGACCTTGTAAACAAATCGCCATTCTGGCTACTCTCTCGCCACTATACTCGTCCAAACGCTCGGCCGAGAACTCGTCATACCCGTCAAAGTATTCATAAGAACCACTCGGCCGAATGACTGTCTCGCCACTGTAGGTACCTACTCGTTACGTGTAATCAACCCATTATAGAGGTGATAAAAATGGCTTAAGTCGCTCTTGCCGTAAGGTCCCTTTTGTCTTGATCTGACTGCCACATTTTATTGAACTATTTGATCATAATTTAACATCTGCTCAAATATTGTGTAACAATTGAATTCTGTATCCATGGTGTGATTTGTTTTTCGATGAGTGATTTTGGTGATCATTATCTACGTTTTTCCATGAATTTTTCTAGGGATAGGATAGTGCCACGGAGCTATCATTATGCCAATCTATATCGAAAAATATCTGACCTTAAAAAAATAAAAGGGGGTTAACAATAAAAAAGTAGGTAGCTACCTACTTCTATTCTATTCTGTTTTTATTAAATGGCGTTTCCTTGTTAGATTTCGCCAGTGTCAAGTGTTGAAGATATATTTATTAGATATTGTACGGTAATAGGATATGGCGACCTCAAAGCCCCGTTTTTAAACAAAAACACACACTCGAAACCGCCATAAAACGGCTGTAAGGATGCGGGTTATAAATCAATAGACGTGTGGACAGTTTAGTATATGATTTAATACTACTCAATAAAATGCGATACAATTCCTTATGAACTACTTGATACCTACACTACACGCCCCTCTAAAAAGAGAAAAAAAAAATTTGGAAACATATTTTTTTTTGTTGAGTTTATATAATTTTTAATGAAATTTCTAAATTTCACAGATAATTTGTAGTTACATTTATAATTGTGTGATTGGTACATTTAGTTAACAGTTCCTTTTATTTTTATTTTATTAATTTACATTTCAAATACCTACAAGTAAAACAAAAACAATTGAGCGTGCAGCGAGACAAATTTAAAAATAAGATTTTACATAATGTTATTTTGAGTAAGACGGTATATATTTTATCAATTATAAATTGGTTATAATTATATTTTAGTTATATTTTCTATCCATTAATAATAAGTAAGTACTTAAACTCATTTATATTGAGAAAATACACCTTTTTTAATTATACTTTGTAGTCAGCAATACAACATATTATTAAATTTGTAACATTAAGTAACAAACCAAGGTACATATTGATTAATATGTCAAGTACATAATATATCATATTTGAAAAGAAAATTTCTCAGTAACATTTATTTTTATTCTAAAAAAAACTATTTTTATCCTTTTTTTTTTCTTACCTTGTTTTTGGATGTTTGGAAGTTAGTAAGTACCGGGAACTTTGCTATGTAGGTACTTACCACAACGGATGCCTCTTTTACTGCATTATAATGACGATGCTATTTGATGCTACGACGAAAATTATTATAAGCATTTATTTACCTAACTATCGATTATCCTAAACTAGTGGGCCCCTATTTCTACATCCTAATTAAAGTGCACTTATATTAAATTTGTCCTTGGCTCTTTCTACCATGCATGGTATGTCATGTCATGTAGTCTCGCTCTATGAAGCTTTAACAGCCTTTTTATACTTATAAAAGTTTCCTACGTACGTTTTATTTTATTTATTTATGGTACCTATATCATCATGCCCTCTTTTGGGTAACATGTGTACATTTATTATTTTTTATCTTTTTTTTTATAATAATTGGTCCGGACCAAAGTGGTAATTAATTATTGAGTTAACTCTTTATATTATATTTTATTTTATTAACATTTTACCACATTTTATATTTATGTCATTTAGCACAAGTCTGTCACAAAGTCTACTCGAGAACATCATGATCCAGTACATGGCTTGACATTATATTATTTTTAAATTATAATTCGTTCTTTAGTTAACACTCCTATCTATTATCCATTCTGTTCTATTTCATTCGCAAAATTACAACAAACCTATCAAATCTATGCAATAATATAAATGTCCAAGCATCTCCACGACTTCTGGGTGATCAGTCCAGTTATCAGTGACACACTTCAACATCCGTATCATTACAAGAATTAATGATCTCCCTTTTGTATAAAAATTTTCATTCATTTCCATTTTAGTACCAACATTCGTATCCATGCTTCTTAATTCCTTTGTCATAATCAATACCTATTCTCTCTTTTTTAACGCATCCATAATTTGTATTCAGTCTCTAAATAAACAACATCCGATTATAAACGTATACGAACAGCAAAAATTTATCCCACAAGTCATCTCTTTACCCCAAAACATACTCGAACAATATTTTCTAAACAGCCATACGACTCTAGTTTACAACATTCTATTCCCCCTCAATTGTTAATATTATCACATTTCCTGTAATACACAACATCTTTTCATCATTTCAAATTCAATAAATCATTCATTAACAACAAAATGATATCTCAATCTATCTCATAGTTACTAATTAGTCACGTCCAAGTCGTCCATTTATGGGCAAGTTATTTTATTTTGTCAAAGTTGTAACTGAACACTCTTAACCATACAGATGTTTTGTTTACAAGTTCGTACATACCTTGGATCTATTTCATTCTTCTCATATGGAGCTGAACTCATCTTTATATGGTGTGATCTCAACAAAGTCACAAGTTATTATATGTGTTGCAAACTTTCAATCTTAATGGACTTTTCAAATAATTTCCACTTACCTCCTGTCATTGATCGATTATTTGTTTTCTTCTCCGGAACGATTAGCTAACATCTGACCTTACCTTAGCCGCCCTCGTCACACGTACTGTAATGCAATTTGATCTGCTGAAATGGCGCTTTATCAAATATCAAAAGTCAATTAAATCAAGGAATTTTCAGTTAATCTAAAACATGCATTAGTTAGATTCATTGTTATACTACACTAACTACACCTGACTGACTTGACTATTTAAGTATACAAAAAATCAAAAAATGTGTTGGTTATAGTTACACGAATAACCAAAAGTTTCATTCTAGCTACTACATAATTATGTGAACAATACTCTAACAGATTTTTTTTTATTTTTTTATTTTCCATTATGTTATGGTTTCTAAATTGTTATAATATTGGTACAACAGTAAGGCCTTTATTAACGCCACTTCTCCTCTATAAAATTATTTAGATATTATGTTATTATTGTTAAAACACTTTCTCACTCCCGAACGAAACACAAATCGGTCACTAAAAGTACACTTTATTAGACTTCAATTGTCTTCTCTGGTAACCGACGATCTCTCAAATTACAGGGATTTGTCCCTCTCCTCATGTATGTTCATAACGTGCTGGAAACCACGAAGTAAATTGTCTGTCTTCTTATAGTTACAACTCTCTAGCAAAGCTTAATTTTTCCGATGTTTCGGTCTTTCTTCTTTTTCTTCTTTTTAGCCATCTCGTCCAAGACTAATCAACGACTACTCAATTGAAGAAGATTGCATTGTAGTTACAACGAAAAAACTAGTTTTTCCCACTAACACATCAGTTTCAATTAAAGTGCAAGTCCTTATACGGTGGTTACACGCGCACTTTCGAAGAAACGGTGTCGCATGGCAAGGTCGCCATGTAAGGATGCGGGTTATAAATCAATAGACGTGTGGACAGTTTAGTATATGATTTAATACTACTCAATAAAATGCGATACAATTCCTTATGAACTACTTGATACCTACACTACACGGCGGAGCCACGTGGCCAATCAAATCGCAAGCCGACAACACGTCTACTTGTTACCCCCTTAGCCACGCGACTCTCTAGGTAGCTATAGCTACTTACAACTTTTTCTCAAACATGCTTGGAAATTTGAGCATTATTTTGACAAGTAACATTCTTCGAGATAAATCGAAATTTCTGTACCTACTGGCCAAATATACCTATGCGAGCAGCGGCCGGTAAAGTTGTATGAAAATCCATATCCTGTCGTGGTTTAAGGGCCAAATTTGCTCAAACAAACACTACAACCACAGATTAATAATAAGTTACTTTCTACTAGCTTTAACGCAGGAAAAATTATTGTTGTTCGTCATAGATTTTAAAAAGTTCATTGATTTTAATTTCTGCCCATTGTTTGAGAAAAGCACTATACAAGTCTTGGCCACAACTAGGCATTGATGTACTTACGTATGTGTGCCTCGGCTTCGCCTCGGCCCACATTTACACGTTCGTCCATCAATGCCTCTTTTGCTGGACGCTGCAGTAATGTACTATTAATTATAATCTTCAATTCTGTACCCTCCGTCAAAAACGCGCCAAGTCGACTTATATCAAAATTGATTTTATTTACATATTATTGATCTCTGTAAAATAATCTATTGTTATAATATAAGAGATAAGTGTACTTTTTGCAACCATCAGCAGCAAGGCTGATTCAGTGTTTATGTGGTGTAGACGTAGAGCATTTCTGTGATGGGGATGGACCAGGTCTGCCTGCATAACGTCAGTCAGTTTAGGAGTTACAGACGTTTAAAGGTCAGTAACACAGCTGATCGTATGATATTATTGTAGTATGCACTGTAGCCATGTGAACAGTACAAAAAATGACATTGAACTGCTGATGCTGAGTTGCAAAAAGTACACTTATCTCTTATACTTATCTTTCTGTCCAGTCGACATAGCTCTAGCTTTTATAGATCCGGAGATAGTTTTCGTGTATTATGATGATTTAATAAGTAAAATTTTTTGGTGTAATGTAATATAATTCTACATGTACGGATTCATCTTAAGAAAACTGTGTGTAAAGAAATAAAACTTCAATTGAATTACTTATCTAAAACTTAATATTTAACTTGGTGAATAGTAATTCAATTGAA
Source organism: Agonopterix heracliana (assembly GCA_963693445.1). Taxonomy (NCBI): domain Eukaryota; kingdom Metazoa; phylum Arthropoda; class Insecta; order Lepidoptera; family Depressariidae; genus Agonopterix; species Agonopterix heracliana. The sequence continues at coordinate 19,414,863 of OY856308.1, read as the reverse complement.
GTCATATTAGTTCACACATCACCGTTTAAAATAACTCGCATGTGTATTAAGCTAACATTTTTATAATATACAATATACAATACAAATGCAAACATAGTCAACAAGACAAAAGTTGTGTGTCTACTAAACAAAATAACTCCAAACTCCAATTGTATTCATTTTCACATTTTTTTAAAAAAACCTCGTGTACCATGACATAGAACGAACTTGTACCTATCAGGAATATTCCAAAACGTTTACATTATGTGCTTAAGGTGGTTGCAGAGTTGTCAATTTCATATTCAAGTGCGATAAAACACACTGACCAGCGCTGTTTTTCAGCAACACCCCTTCTTCACGTACCGGCCAAATAGTGTCGACACGGTCGCATTAAAAACACACATTACAAAATGGTTGCACACAATACTTAGCCGCTGATAAACGAGTTCGATAGCTTGTCATATAATTTTCGCTTTGATTAAACTTGTGTAATGGACCATGAATGGAGATGCCGAGCATATTATGCTAAGTAAGTAACTTTTTTATCTCCTCATATTTATCATTACCTAATTCGTTTCTTTCTCCTAGCTTCTTGACATATTTTTAAACATTCTTTTAATGCAGTACCTATGTACTTTTTGTTGCGTTATATTACGGAATGGAGGCGGTATATTGTTCCATACTTTAGATGCGGCATACTTTGTCGTTATTAGTGTTGTTTTTGTTCACTCTGTATATTGAATTATCATCACGGTTTCTACGCATTTATTTCAGTCGTAATATGACGTGATTGTAAATCAAACATGAACGGAAACAATACTTAGGATTTAGTCCTAACAATAGTACGTTTGTACAGTTGATGTCAAAATTACAAAGCAATTGTTCGAAATTCATATAAAAAGGAAGATTTTTTTGTAAACTATATCATTTCTCTCAACGAAACACATCAAGAAGAATCATGAAGTTCTTTACCTGCATCGCTGCCTTCGCAATGGTAAGTAAAAAATCATTACCTAATTTAATCCATCCTATCTACTCGTAGGTACTACAATGTCGTAAAAAGAAAAACCAAACGACCTATGTACCTACTAGGGTTGCCAACCCTTGCCCTACTATATTATAAATAGTATTCTGTAAGCGCAAAAAAAAATTGTCTTAGTTTAAAAAGATACCTACCAATGATTTCAATTTCACCCTGTATATTAGGGGCCGCCTAGGTACTGCTATAATTCTGTAAAAAATATATAGTAGGCAAAACTATTATATTTTAAATGCGCAAATACGTATTCTAAAAATAAAATATTGCTCCAGTTATAGTAAAATCTTATAAAAATTTAAAAAAATAATTCTGTAGTGCGATTTTTGAAAGTCACACGTTCAAATCAGCAGTAGAAAGTAGTTTGCAATAGAATACCTACGTTTTTTAATAGCAGAGTTATTTTATTACATATACAGGTTGAAATTGATATCATTAGCATCCTTTTAAACTAAGAGTCTACCCATCAAACTGAACAACTTTTATTATGGGAGCAAATCGATTGGTCACCCTGTAGTACCTATGTCGTATATTATAATTAAAATTAGAGTGCAAAAATTGCTATGAGCTTAAGAAGCTTTCTTTAAGAATAAAAACTTACTAAAATACAGGCTGCTACTTAATATGCAGACGGTTTTTTAAAAGGATGCTCAGACCGTTCAAACGAAACATTTTCTCTATAGGACAACATACAGGGTAAAATTTAAATCACTGCCGCACACTCATCAAACTGTACAACTTTTACTATGGAGCCAACACCTAAATCGCGAAAAAAAAACAGCTTGGTTTAACATTAACAAATTAATAGGAATTAATTTGAGTCGAATAGGTACCTACGAGTAGCTGTTGCAGTTGTTGTGATGTTAATACCTACTGCAGATTTGTATGTGACAGCTGATTTTTATCGCCTTCGAAGTTGGCTCTATAATGAAAGTTGTTCAGTTTGATGAGTAGAATACATTCTGAAGTTATCCGCAGTGATATCAAATTTACCCTTTGAAATCGCGATTAAAAAAAAGCTGTCTCCATACATTTGGGTCGAGTAGGTTTGCAGTAAACTGTTTAGTTATTATGGAACAGCTGATTTTTTTTGCCATTTCGATTTTGGCCCCATAGATAAAGTTGTTCAGTTTGATGGTCTGATCATCGCCTAAAAAAATGTCAGCATATTAAGAAGGACCATATACAGGGTGAAATTGATATAATTAGCATCCTTTTAAACCAAGAGTCAAACTGAACAACTTTTACTATTGGGGCAAACCGATCGGAGCAAAATACAAATCAGCTGTTCCATGCTTAACTGTAATGCCTCGACTCAAATGTGTGCAAAGCAGATTCCCTTCTTGCTCTAATCGGTTTGCTTCCATAGTAAAAGTTGTTCAGTTTTATGGGAAGACTCATCGTTTAAAAAGATGCTATGGATGTTGTATTAATTTCACCCTGTATATTTTCTTATTTACTCCTTGATATATTATATTTTTATGCTATTCTGATAACACATTCGGTGAAAATAGTCGTCTTTAATTATATTTTTATTTTTGCAGTTCCTGTCCATGGCTTTTGGTAAGTTAAATAATCAACCTAATGGAACCCAACCAGGGCTTGCAAAAAATAAAATTTAAGGTTTATTAAAAAACGGTTAAACCACACCCCATGGCCCTATTCAACAAACGTTACAATTGTAATTTACAATTACAATTCTGGGTACATTGCTGAGAATGTTAGGCATATGTTACCTACTGCAAGTTTAGCGTCATAAGTAACCAGCAATGTACCCAGAATTGTAATTGTAAATTACAATTGTAACGTTTGTTGAATAGGGCCCAGGTATTATTTTATTAGTTAGTCAGATTTGTTGTATTTGTCAGAGTATGAAAATCCTCCTTTGCACGGAGCTCCTATCTGAAACTTCTCAGATAGGATTTTTTTCAGTATGTAATCTCTCATGTCCCCCTAGCCAGTGCTCCGTCACTCACGTTTTACAGCTGCGATGAAGTCGTGACGTCACATGCATCTTGCAAGATATTGACAAGACGCAGGCTGTCGAGTAATCTGTGCCCTAGCCCCTAGCTCCTCAGCTATTATTATACGTTCTGGGCCCCCGACTCCATAAACAACCAATAGATTTCAAAATTAAAAGCGGACATTTTGAGAAATTGTCGTTATTCTTTATGCACCTTAAAGCATTTTTAATTGTGGTAATTCCGGGAAATAGTCATCATCTAAACTATTATAGAACTGTAACTGAAGTGTGTCTTTACGTTGAAGATATTTACAAAAAAAGATTACGATACCTACCTATGGTTTTTAAGTAACTAAGTATCCCTGACTCGAAATCAAGTATTTTTAGAAATTTTGTCTGTCTGTTTGTTTGTTTGTTTGTTCGCGTATCACACAAAAACTACTAAACCGATTTTGATTAAACTTTTTTTGTTTGATAGCTTATGATCTGACTTAAAATCTGGTATATAATTTGTGCAGACGAGGTCGCGGGTTAACTCTAGTAAGAACTATTCTTAAAAAGTTGTCACGAAGAGAAATTGACTTCATGTAGGTACCTACAGAGGGACTAAACTAGGGTGTGGCTCACCGGTTGTTTATACAGGGTGTTGCCTAATTAGTACCTAGGTCAAATAAATAGTGCCTCTGACGTCAAGGTAGCGTATACATTTTGTGTGGCTAAAACAGATTGCATTGCAGCAACGATTTTACAATCTAAAAATAGTGCTTAAATAGTGCCCTAGGACCCTAGTCTTCAGGCTCCGGAGATATAAATAAGTCTTTTGAATGACACACGGAGCTGGCGTTGCGCTGGCGTACACACCAATTCACGCAATAGTTCTTACAGAAGGAGACGTTTCTTTTTATAAAAACTACTTACATCAAATAAATAGTGCCTGAAATAGTGCCTCTGCCAGTACTAATATTTTATGTAAAGTCGTAGTGAAACAATATAAAAAATCGATGTTTTGCAAGTTCTACGTACTAATGTATTGGCTGAGCAATGGTGTGAAACCACTTATACACACAAAAAAAATGGACTCTATTAAGTACTAATCAGCCATCTGTCGGTATGAGATTTTACTGTTGTTTAGTACGTATAACTTTGCATATCTTTTTTATATTGTTTCACTACGACTTTACATAAAATATTAGTACTGGCAGAGGCACTATTTCAGGCACTATTTATTTGATGTAGTTTTTATAAAAAGAAATGTCTCCTTTTGTAAGAACTATTGCGTGAATTAATGTGTATAGGTACGCCAGCGCAACGCCAGCTCCGTGTTTTATTCAAAAGACTATTTATATCTCCGGACCCTGAAGACCTAGACTCATGAGATTTTGGATGCCCTAGGGCACTATTTGATCACTATTTTTTGAGTGTAAAATCGTTGCTGCAATGCAAGCTGATTTAGCCACACATAATGTGTACGCTACCTTGACGTCAAGCTAGCGTACCAGGTAAAAAAAATCGATATCCCGTAAAGTACAGAGGCACTATTTATTAGACCTAGGCTAGATACTAATTAGGCACTATTTATTGGCACTAATCCTAGCTTGATCCCTTTCATGTGTACGCTAGCTATACGGACACATAAAATTTATAAAAAACTTTATTGTTTGTTATTAACACTTATAACCTAGCTCGCGTCGGAGCTGAGATATTTGACTCTATAGGTTAATAAAAACGTAACCAAAACCTTTAGGAATCAACTCATTTTCATCAATCAATCTATACCTACAGCAATATACCGTAAATAAATACAAAACAAGGCGGTCGTATCGCTAAAAAGCGATTTCTTCAATACATCCTTAGAAGTTATTTGTAGCACAGTCACAGCTTACTTAATAGTTAGCACAGCTCCGATGCGACCTAGCAATGTACCTATGTGTTGTATTTTAATGTATTTCTAAAAACCTATTGTTGTATTTAGACATGTAAGTTTTATAACTAGCCGCTCAACGATAAACGTTACAATTTTGCGCCATGTAGATTACATACCGAGAGCAGGAAAGTAAGAAAGGTCTCAGATCTCATGTAATTGTTGACCGAGGTGAAGCCGAGCTCAACAAACATGTGATCTGAGGCTTTCTTATTTACTACTCGAGGTTAGTAGGTACCTATCCTACTAATTTTCTCCTCGACGGAGGTGGAAAGCGGCAACTTCGTTAAGCGCAGCGGGACGAAAATTGACGCTTTCAGTCCGAAGGGGAGAAAAGGTTGTAACCTTACTCGTACTCATTTGAGTCTTGTCTTATCACCTGCGTGGCCTTAATTATTTTTTTTTTTCAGCTAGTGCGGTCGATGTATCAAACAATAACTTATTAAACGGAGCTGGTATCTTAGAAAATGAAGAAAAAACATTCGAAACATACCACTTTTAAATTATGGCAATAATTTATTTCCCGATGTAAATGCCAGAACACCATGATTGTTAAAATAAAGAGCAGAACAGTAAAATAGTATTAAACGTGTTTTTCTTTTACCTGGCGCATTTTAAATTGAAAAAAACCAGATGGTCTACCACGAAATTAGATGTTTGCAATTCGGATGTATTAGGTAAGTTTTTATTTTGGAGGGCTGGAGAGCGATTTTTGAATCTCATTCGGTGAGCTCAGCAGTTGACAATGTCAAAATTACTATGGAGATACGCAACTTTCTACTGCTGATTTGACTTTCAAAAATCGCACTCCTGAAGTATGATTATTGAGAGTCAAATCAGCAGTAGAAAGATGTATATCTCCATATTAATTGTGACATTTTCAACTGCTGAGCTCACCGAATGAGATTTAAAAATCGCACTCCTGGAATCGAAAACTGAGCGTTTTTCTTTTTGTTTTCTTGAGAATCGATAGATGGCGCTACGGTCTGTGCGAAGAAACGTCAACATTTCAAAAAGTGTTTTTTTTTAAATAATAAAGAGTGAAAAGATGATCAAGAAGATGCCAACGCATCTTTTAATGACATATTTCATTATTTACTATCAATTTTAATCGACAATTCGAAAGTTTTACGCCTGACATGGCTGTATGGGCTCGATCCCTTGGCATTCCAATAAAAAGGCAGGCACAGTCTTGACAAGATTTTGACAGGATCTCGCGTACGGCTCTATGGGCGATAAACATGACATCTGTCGAGTTTTTTAGGAACTAAATTTAAAAAAGAAAAGAAAAACGCTCATTAGAAATTGAACGAACTTACCTAAGTGAAGTTCTATTGCATCGTCTTGAAATGATAAGAGTTGACTTGTATTATTCCTTTGACTACTAATAATGAGCACTCGCCTTGCGGTAGCATTTCCCCTCTGCAACGGTATAAGAACAATTTATCATGTGCAATTTACATTCAATTTTACACCTTATCACTAAACGAGACAGCCTATAATTGCGAAACAATAACTTCGAACTTAGAACGTTTGGGGTTCACACGAGACTGCTTTTCATGATTTATAACATTCAAAATTATAATCTAAAGTTATGGGGAATAAAATTCAAAGTTGCGGATTGCATGTTACCCTTACCTCGTCCCCCGCAAAAAGCGGCAGAAATGTGTGGTAGTAGAATTACACGCGTTACTAGTCCTCATATAAAGTCAAAGGTATTATCATATCCGCCAGCCTTAGACTGCATTTCCACCAGAGATGTGCGAGGTAGCGAGGCAGTGAGCGAGGAAAAAAACAGCCAATGAGAGTGCTTCAATTTCCCAATGACGTGATGGAGCGAGCGCGCTATTGGCGGATTGTTTCCTCGCTAACTCGCACGTCTCTGGTGGAAACGCAGCCTTAATTCACGAATTTTATAGCGAATAAATTAAAAATAACCGCCTAAAACAAAAAAATGCTTGTCGTACTCATAGCGCCCTCTGCCGTATTTTCTCATTTAGTTTCGATACTTTCTCTTACGTTGTGTTGTAAGTAGGTACTGAAATGCAAACGTTTTACCTATAAATAAAACGTATATTAAATTAACTGAAGTACCTACCTAATTTGAAGCCTAATTATACATGAGAGAGATGCCATCGCTTTCCCCTTCCGTTCCTTCCGCTTTTCCCTCTCTTTCTCTCACAATTGCCGGCAATATTCATCATCTGTTGGATGAATTTTAAAACATTTGAAAGTTGTTGTGGAACCAGGCAGAATTTAAAGTTATTAGGCTTCAAATTATTTAATACGTTTTATTTTTAGGAAAAACATTTGCATTAAAGAACGTAATTTGAAGCCTAATAATACATGAGAGACGTGTTTGATATCGCCTGTGGTTGTGGTGGATAACGTCAATGTGATTAGAGAATGAGATGAAGTCACATCGACTATGAAAAGGTATAGATCCTTAGTCAAACAGAAGTGATGAACAATATGTACTTGTTGCACCTGCCTGTGCGTTAAATGGGTATATGTAGTTAGAATACCTATCTAGTTAGGCAAAACCTTGATACTAAAGTAGGTATACAAGATAGATTTTAATTAGGTATGTGGTTTAGTTAGTGTAAGAAAACATAATGTGTCTTATGAACTGACAAATAAAAGTAGGTCCTCCAAATCTAAGACAGTGCATACTTTAGCCACAATTTTATTGAAAAAGCGGGTTTTCATTAAGGAAAACGAAAATCAACAAGCAAGCTATTTAAATATTGCTTCAAAACATAATGTCGAACGAGTGGCTCAAACGCGGAGAACTGTTTCCGGAGACGGAGACTTTCATGATAGCAATACAGGACCAAGTTATAGCAACACGCAATTATAGAAAGTACATCATTAAAGATCTTAACCGAGGTACAGACCTCTGTAGGCATTGTAATAGCGCTTCAGAAACAATACAACACATCACCGGGGCTTGTAAGGCGTTAGTTCATGCTTGTTAAGCGATTACAAGCACAGACATGATCAAGTCGCTTCAATTGTACACCAGCACCTCGCACACAAATACAAATTTATTCTTAAAAAGGACCCATATTACAAGTAGGTATAAGCCGGCGACTGTTCTAGAAGACAGTAAACACAAACTTTATTGGGATAGAACAATAATTACCGATAAAACGATCCATTTTAATAGACCCGATATAACAGTTCACGATAAAGAAACTAGTACAGTAATTATATAATTGAAATTGCCGTTCCTAATACCCATAACTTACAATCAACAATCTCAGAAAAACTTACAAAATATCAGGACCTAGCAATAGAAATTAAAACACAGTGGAGAGCACACGCCGTACACATAGTCCCCATAGTATTGTCGTCGACGGGAGTGGTCCCTAACAGCCTAAATAACAGCCTATCCCTACTACACATGCCACCACACTCTCTACACAGATTACAGAAAGCAGTTGTCCTCAACACCTGTCGCATCACCCGCAAGTTCCTCACGACTGAGTAACTACCCCTCTACCCCTTTTCTCCCGAAAATAAATAAAACTGAAAAATATTAATAATAAATCTTTATTTATTCAGATAACTATGTGATCCATCCAGGGTTAGTAGGTACAATAAAATAAAATAAAACCTTGCAAACGAAGTTAGTACTTACTTAATTACTAATTGAGATGGGGCAATCAATCTTTTCAGCAATAGCCTTTCAGGATGCCGTTGCTGCTGCCACGCACTCTATTCAGTAACGATGCAGTCTTTTTACGAAGGATGGAGTGAAACCCATCCGTTCGGGCTTGAACAAACATCTCTGATGCACTAAAGTAACGTGGCAGGCGCAACAGCGCCCTGAAGGCATTGTTGTACTGGATCCGCAGAACATTGTACGACTTTTGAGTGAAACTAACCCACAGGCTGCCAGAGTAAAATGACGTGCAGTATGCCTTAAACAATGTTACCTTAACTGCATCAGAACATCCGGCAAACCTGCGCGCCAACATGTTGGCTCGTATCGACAATGCTCTGCGTTCCCTCTCCATATCTACATCGTGTTTAAGTAACGTACATAATATAAGAAGTAAAACAATATTACGAAAATTAAGAAATATTGTTCTCATAATTAACAATTTTCTTAATAAGAACTAGAATCATTCGACTGGATTGAAAAGGTTTGTAATAGAATCATTAGTAAGGGCCTGTTTCACCACTTCTGAGTAAGTTCTTGTTCGCATATCCGACAGATAGTGTGGCATATTTTGTATGAAATTATGTCAAAATATCTGTCGGATAAGCTAATAAGAACTTATTCAGAAGTGGTGAAACAGGCCCTAAGAGTACAAACTTCTCTACATACAAACGTTTAAACGTTCTTCCAGACCTCCAATTGCATCTGGAGAGAATCTCGTCTAATTCGCTGTTATCTAGCAAGCTTTTTCATGCGACTGCTGCTCTGAAGGTTCCAGCTGAAGCCTCAATACCAGACTCTTTCAACAGTTTCTTCACCCAGCCAGCTATTACACAACGGGACGCTGTTTTTGGTTTTCCACACACAGTACAGTAATAAAAAGATTGTTAGAATTAGATTGATTTCGTCTATCATGTCCTACTGATATTAACTTTTTAATCCAAGGAATGGGGTCCAGAGACTTGTGTTCTTTATTACATTTTAATTTCCAACCTGATTTGCGATAAGTAGCAGAGTCAGTCTTGGACCCAAAAATCGGCCAAAAAATTATACAATCATTAGATATTTTAAAGTTATTGGAATCTACGCTTAACAGGGTGAGGTCGTGCACTCGGCGACCAGAGCACAGGAGTAACAGAGCTGCTGTGCACCTCGATATTTGATACAGATTGTCTGATTCAGGATCTAATCGAGAAATAAATGAAATTACATGATCGGTATCCCAAATTGGAGCCTTTAACACTTTAGGACTAGCAAGAGCAATAGATTTTAAAATCCTTTTAACCAGTGGATGACTGCTTAAAGAATCTATAATGCCGTTCGGCTTTGGAACTTGTTGCCAGAGTCGATCAAACGTGCACCTTCCATGAATGTTTTTAAATCAAAAGTAAAGTCTCATTTCCTTGATCACTGACCCTCGATCTCATTTTTATAATTTTATTTTACTGATGATGAGTACATACTTAGGTACATTTTTTTTCTTATCATTTCTTTGTTGTGTAGTACGCGTATTTATGTAGGGTCACCTGTCCAACAATGAAACAATGGTACACAATGGAACAGCGCGATATTTCTAAAACGTGATGTTGTCAGATCGTGCAGGATAGCGTGTAAGGACAAGCTCAGGCAGTGTTGCCAGATCAAATGCTTTTTTAATGCTTTATCTGACTATTTTGAAGTGGACTGACCCAATATATCGCTCTAATTTGGCGAAGAAAATTAAAACTTAGACAAGTTTAAGCGAGAATAATGCCCAGTCAATGTGAAAATCAATCTGTGCCAATCTTTTTGTCACACATATTACAGTTAAATATTTCTGTCGTGTCTGCATGGCGACAGAAAGTAGAAGGAATGAAATGGAAAAGAGTAGGGACGAGCCATATATTAGGAAACACAGTCAAATATCCAAAAAAGTAAACATTCGTTCCATTTTTTTGTGGCTGGGCATCGGCTGGGTATCATTTTATGCAGCAAATTGACATTTTAGAAACGAATTCAGAAGATTTCTAAAAATCCGTAGATTTGAAATTGAAATCCGTAGATCTACGGACAAATCTGTAGGTCTGGCAACGCAGAGCTCAGGGGCCCCCTGCACTCGCCCAGTTTGTGAGCGCGCCGCGTGGGAGCAGACGTCCCGGGGAAGATTTTTATAATTTTTCAACAAAAAAGAAAGAAATTTTGATCTTGTTTGAAGTTTTATTTTGCAAAAATGGATGACAATTCCATAATAGTCAATTTCATGTTGCATTTCGTACACATAAAGTTGTAATTTAGCCTATACTGCATTTAAAATAAGTATCGTTTAATAGTGATATTTTTACAGGTTAGAAAAAACGGTCAACTGTCTCACAACGAAACAATCGTATAGTGGACACTATGAAACACTGTGTCACCTACAATTAAACATTTAATTTGGTGTCATTTATATTAAAAAAATGTTTTAAACCAATTAAGAGTGGCTGAGATTTGTTTTTTGGTTCAATATCTGATTAAAACTATAACTTTAAGAGAAAATGATATTAGTTTATAAGTGCCAAAATAATTTTGATTTCTTATTGAGACTGTTTAGTAAGTAATTATTAAAAAATAAGAGGACAAAAATATTTAGTTTGTAAGGCCTGTGAAATATGGCAATTGTATTTTTCGTGGCTGCGACGGCTGCGAGCCTTTAATATTGTGAAACTTAGAAAGTCTGATTAAAAAGTTCCTTCCTACCTTATGTATAATTTAGAGAAGTACCTACAGTTGATTTTATTAATATGAATAACACTTATTTCATTATAAACATTGACTGTCAATTACCACCTCATCTCCTGAATATACAAAAAAAAAACAAAAAAAACACTGTTTCATTGTTCATTACCCTGTTTCATTGTAAAATAATGTGTGTTTTATTGTGTCCACGTGTATGGACACAATGAAACAAATGCCATTTTTTTTAAAAAACTTTCTGGAAGCTAAGGTGTACAACTAACGATAAAATTAAATATGTTATAAGATTAACAGTTAAATTGTCTATCTACATGCTAAAATTTAGACTCGTATCTTTGAACAAGGCAGAGTTAGGCTGATTTGAATTTTCAGTGTTTCATTGTTGAACAGGTTACCCTATGATGTTTGTGTATGTAACTATGTTTATATATTATATAGGGTCCAACTTAATATGCTGACTCTTTTTTGAGGGGATGATCAGACCGTCAAACTGAACAACTTTCTCTATGGCAACAACATCGAAATCGCGAAAAAAAAATCTGCTGTCCCATACATTTGGCTCGAGTAGGTTTGCAGTTTTGTAAGGGACAGCTGATTTTTATTTCGCGATTTCGATGTTGGTGCCATAGAGAAAGTTGTTCAGTTTGACGGTCTGATCATCTCCTTAAAAAAGTGTTAGCATAATATTCAGAAGGACCCTGTATACACATACCTATATATATTTTTACATAAGTAACTAGTGTCCGACCGAAGTTTCGTTTTCGGGTTCGGCCAGTTTCGGCCCAAATTTGGAGTTTCGGTTTGGTTTCGGTTTCGGCAGAAAAACGGCCGAAACTACAGCCGAAACCGAAACTACGTTATGTTCAATTTTATTATATTATTTCCAATCAGGTAATATTTATTAAGGTACCTTTTTAATAAATAATCAATTTCATTTCAATTATTGTATTTTTTTTTATGCAACGTGTTTGAAGATTTGGAACTTTGTTTGACTTTGTTTACGATTAAAATAACGTTTTTAGAAACTGATATATTTTGTCTAGTTGTTCTATTGTCTTTGCCTACTCCAAAAGGAGACAGGTGTAAAAATTACGTGTTACGTACACATAATTTTTAGTTATGTGTATTGTACAATAAACAAAATTGCAATCAATTACTTTTAGGTAAACATTATATTATTCAAGTGAAGGATACAAATGGTGTAAACTTTAGCTGTTCCATATATTTTCTACGGAACAGAAGATTTTTTTTTCGCGGTTTTCTGTGTTGTCCCTATACTAAAAGTTGATTAGTTTGATGGACTGAAGCACCCCCTTTAATATGTACCTAAGTAATGAATTTAAATTCACACCATGTATTCAGTGTTTTTGTTCAAGTCCATAATATGAACAAATTAATGGCAGTTTAATTAAATATCCTTGCAATAAATAGTTTTAAATATCAAAAAGACAGGTCATACCTACTTACATCATTTTATTACCTACCTACGTGATTTGATGTTCAATGCTGATTTCACTGATTATTTTTCTGAGTTAAAACACACCTGACCTTACCCCATAGAATTACACACATACCATGTACCTACCTACCTACATGTAGGTACAGTAGAAATAATTTATTTCAAAACAATAAAAATACTAAGTAATTTATCAAATTAACTTCTTCTGTGAACATAAAAGACATAGGTATTGAACAAAACCTAAAAAGTAGGGAATAATTATGTTATAAGGAAGTTTCGGTTTCGGTTTCGGATTCGGCCGAAACTAGAACCGAAGCCGAAATTCGTTTTCGGTTTCGGTTTCAGTTGTTAAAACTAGTTTCGGTTGGACACTATAAGTAACTATATAATAATGTATATATATTATGTATTTATAATAGGTTTATTATGTATAATTGCTTTTTGTTGATAACTGCTCCTTTCTGATCATTTGTCTGGAAACACCGCCTACCATTCTTCGTTCATCGTTTCCTCTACCCTAAGGTTGTCTGGAAGAAATCGCTTCTTAGCGATAAGGCCGCCTTATTTTGTGCCTCTTGTTTTATTTTTCTCTGTATTTTATTGTTTATATTTTGGTGTAAGATAAAGAATATTTGATTTGATTTGATTATGTGGAGGTTTTATTTACCTAGGTACACTGTTAAATTTTTAATATTAATATAAATGCTGGATGTTAATACTGTTTACCTATGTGTACCATATTCTGGAAAATAAATTATTCTATTCTATTCATATTTTTCAAAAGTCAGCCATCTAGATCGGCGCTTTCTACAAATTTTTTGGAGTTGGTACCTATTTTTAATATTTTTATCCATAGGTAGGTATTATGGGTGATTTTTACATTAGGATATGGTTTTATCCGCTTTATGCATCTCCGTGTCTTTGCATAAAAAAACGGAATGTTTTGAAAAAATGGCTGAGTGTAATAATAACTCATTTTCGAAAATTTTCGATATGGCTGTTTTCTGCGTAACGCGATAAATTTTATGTAATTTTACATTATTAAGTGTGCGTTCAAATGAAAATGGACCTTAATGCGACACTTACATGTTCATTGTTCTAGCGACCATTTTAATGTCTAATGGGTTGATTACACTTACCGAGTAGGTACAGACAGTGGCGAGACAGTAAAATTAAAGGTACTAGACCGAGAGAATTGGGTGGGCGAGTAGGTACCTATGTGTTTATAATTCGTATTTTGCTCGCCAAAGCGAGTCAGTTTACTTTCTTTCTTTCTTTCTTTTCTTTCTATAAGCATTCATGTAGTTAGCAACACTGAGTGAATTTTAATAATTTTATCTAAATTATATTTATTATTATTGACCATTTTAAATGAAAATGAACGTAGGCACCTAATATAAAAACCGGCTAAGAGCGTGTCGGACTCGCCCATGATAGGGCTCGCCCTATTTTTGTATTTGAGCGCAGATATTTCGAGACAGAAGCATTCTATCGATTTAGTTTCTATGGGAGTTTTGTTCTATTGGACAAGACCCATCCAACGACACATCGTTCGATTAAAAAAAGAATTTTGCCAACTCCTCTTTCGTCGAAAAAAAAATGTTTTCTTCACAACTAAACTGTTATCTATCTTCATGCCACGAAAGTATAAGCGTTCCTTGTTTTAACTACGGAACCCTAAAAACGTTTCAAAGTAAAAAAAACTGCACACTGCTTGTGAACGAAAAGGCAAGTGATGGCAGAGTTCATACGTGCCGAGCGGGATAGCGTGTCGTTTTGCGGGGGCGGAGGAATGAACTGGGGAGGTGGGCACTCGACCTTGTAAACAAATCGCCATTCTGGCTACTCTCTCGCCACTATACTCGTCCAAACGCTCGGCCGGGAACTCGTCATACCCGTCAAAGTATTCATAAGAACCACTCGGCCGAATGACTGTCTCGCCACTGTAGGTACCTACTCGTAACGTGTAATCAACCCATTATAGAGGTGATAAAAATGGCTTAAGTCGCTCTTGCCGTAAGGTCCCTTTTGTCTTGATCTGACTGCCACATTTTATTGAACTATTTGATCATAATTTAACATCTGCTTAAATATTGTGTAACAATTGAATTCTGTATCCATGGTGTGATTTGTTTTTCGATGTGTGATTTTGGTGATCATTATCTACGTTTTTCCAGGAACTTTTCTAGGGATCGGATAGTGCCACGGAGCTATGCCAATCTATATCGAACTTTCAAAATATCTTTCCTTAAGAAAATAAAAAGATGGGATAACCTTAGAAAAAGTATATGTCTAGAATGAGCCTCACTGTTTTACCGTATAAAACAAAAGGGGCTAAGTTTCATAGGTTGGTGTGCGTGAGGCGCCATACAAATTCTGTATGTGTGCGTGTATATGTATAGGGTTTAGGAACTAGTCCTGGTTCCAATTTTTTTCGACGCTTTCGTATCTTCGACTGTCAATCTTGACATATACTTTATCAAAGGGGATAACAATAAAAAAGTAGGTAGCTACTTACAACTTTTTCTCAAACATGCTTGGAAATTTGAGCATTATTTTGACAACCTTCTTCGAGATAAATCGACATTTCTGTACCTACTGGTCAAATACATGCGAGCAGCGGCCGGCAAAGTTGTATGAAAATCCATATCTGTCGTGGTTTAGTGGCCAAATAAATTACATAGTAATTACTCATATCTGACGTGTAATTTAAAAATGGAACGATCTTTTACTCCGAAACATGGCGTCCAAGGAGGTAAATTTCGAACTAGCTTGCAAATAAAAAGCTGTAAGTAGGTACCTTACTATAATGAAAAAAAAAACGAATGAACACTTCAACCACATGCGGCATACTTTGTCGTTATTAGTGTTGTTTTTGTTCACTCTGTATATTGAATTATCATCACGGTTTCTAAGCATTTATTTCAGTCGTAGCATAATATGACGTGATTGTAAATCAAACATGAACGGAAACAATACTTAGGATTTAGTCATAACAATAGTACGTTTGTACAGTTGATGTCAAAATTACAAAGCAATTGTTCGAAATTCATATAAAAAGGAAGATTTTTTTGTAAACTATATCATTTCTCTCAACGAAACACATCAAGAAGAATCATGAAGTTCTTTACCTGCATCGCTGCCTTCGCAATGGTAAGTAAAAAATCATTACCTAATTTAATCCATCCTATCTACTCGTAGGTACTACAATGTCGTAAAAAGAAAAACCAAACGACCTATGTACCTACTAGGGTTGCCAACCCTTGCCCTACTATATTATAAATAGTATTCTGTAAGCGCAAAAAAAAATTGTCTTAGTTTAAAAAGATACCTACCAATGATTTCAATTTCACCCTGTATATTAGGGGCCGCCTAGGTACTGCTATAATTCTGTAAAAAATATATAGTAGGCAAAACTATTATATTTTAAATGCGCAAATACGTATTCTAAAAATAAAATATTGCTCCAGTTATAGTAAAATCTTATAAAAATTTAAAAAAATAATTCTGTAGTGCGATTTTTGAAAGTCACACGTTCAAATCAGCAGTAGAAAGTAGTTTGCAATAGAATACCTACGTTTTTTAATAGCAGAGTTATTTTATTACATATACAGGTTGAAATTGATATCATTAGCATCCTTTTAAACTAAGAGTCTACCCATCAAACTGAACAACTTTTATTATGGGAGCAAATCGATTGGTCACCCTGTAGTACCTATGTCGTATATTATAATTAAAATTAGAGTGCAAAAATTGCTATGAGCTTAAGAAGCTTTCTTTAAGAATAAAAACTTACTAAAATACAGGCTGCTACTTAATATGCAGACGGTTTTTTAAAAGGATGCTCAGACCGTTCAAACGAAACACTTTCTCTATCGGACAACATACAGGGTAAAATTTAAATCACTGCCGCACACTCATCAAACTGTACAACTTTTACTATGGAGCCAACACCTAAATCGCGAAAAAAAAACAGCTTGGTTTAACATTAACAAATTAATAGGAATTAATTTGAGTCGAATAGGTACCTACGAGTAGCTGTTGCAGTTGTTGTGATGTTAATACCTACTGCAGATTTGTATGTGACAGCTGATTTTTATCGCCTTCGAAGTTGGCTCTATAATGAAAGTTGTTCAGTTTGATGAGTAGAATACATTCTGAAGTTATCCGCAGTGATATCAAATTTACCCTTTGAAATCGCGATTAAAAAAAAGCTGTCTCCATACATTTGGGTCGAGTAGGTTTGCAGTAAACTGTTTAGTTATTATGGAACAGCTGATTTTTTTTGCCATTTCGATTTTGGCCCCATAGATAAAGTTGTTCAGTTTGATGGTCTGATCATCGCCTAAAAAAATGTCAGCATATTAAGAAGGACCATATACAGGGTGAAATTGATATAATTAGCATCCTTTTAAACCAAGAGTCAAACTGAACAACTTTTACTATTGGGGCAAACCGATCGGAGCAAAAAACAAATCAGCTGTTCCATGCTTAACTGCAATGCCTCGACTCAAATGTGTGCAAAGCAGATTCCCTTCTTGCTCTAATATCGGTTTGCTTCCATAGTAAAAGTTGTTCAGTTTTATGGGAAGACTCATAGTTTAAAAAGATGCTATGCTGGATGTTGTATTAATTTCACCCTGTATATTTTCTTATTACTCCTTGATATACTAAGACTCATAGTTTAAAAAGATGCTATGCTGGATGTTGTATTAATTTCACCCTGTATATTTTCTTATTTACTCCTTGATATACTATATTTTTATGCTATTCTGATAACACATTCGGTGAAAATAGTCGTCTTTAATTATATTTTTATTTTTGCAGTTCCTGTCCATGGCTTTTGGTAAGTTAAATAATCAACCTAATGGAACCCAACCAGGGCTTGCAAAAAATAAAATTTAAGGTTTATTAAAAAACGGTTAAACCACACCCCATGGCCCTATTCAACAAACGTTACAATTGTAATTTACAATTACAATTCTGGGTACATTGCTGAGAATGTTAGGCATATGTTACCTACTGCAAGTTTAGCGTCATAAGTAACCAGCAATGTACCCAGAATTGTAATTGTAAATTACAATTGTAACGTTTGTTGAATAGGGCCCAGGTATTATTTTATTAGTTAGTCAGATTTGTTGTATTTGTCAGAGTATGAAAATCCTCCTTTGCACGGAGCTCCTATCTGAAACTTCTCAGATAGGATTTTTTTCAGTATGTAATCTCTCATGTCCCCCTAGCCAGTGCTCCGTCACTCACGTTTTACAGCTGCGATGAAGTCGTGACGTCACATGCATCTTGCAAGATATTGACAAGACGCAGGCTGTCGAGTAATCTGTGCCCTAGCCCCTAGCTCCTCAGCTATTATTATACGTTCTGGGCCCCCGACTCCATAAACAACCAATAGATTTCAAAATTAAAAGCGGACATTTTGAGAAATTGTCGTTATTCTTTATGCACCTTAAAGCATTTTTAATTGTGGTAATTCCGGGAAATAGTCATCATCTAAACTATTATAGAACTGTAACTGAAGTGTGTCTTTACGTTGAAGATATTTACAAAAAAAGATTACGATACCTACCTATGGTTTTTAAGTAACTAAGTATCCCTGACTCGAAATCAAGTATTTTTAGAAATTTTGTCTGTCTGTTTGTTTGTTTGTTTGTTCGCGTATCACACAAAAACTACTAAACCGATTTTGATTAAACTTTTTTTGTTTGATAGCTTATGATCTGACTTAAAATCTGGTATATAATTTGTGCAGACGAGGTCGCGGGTTAACTCTAGTAAGAACTATTCTTAAAAAGTTGTCACGAAGAGAAATTGACTTCATGTAGGTACCTACAGAGGGACTAAACTAGGGTGTGGCTCACCGGTTGTTTATACAGGGTGTTGCCTAATTAGTACCTAGGTCAAATAAATAGTGCCTCTGACGTCAAGGTAGCGTATACATTTTGTGTGGCTAAAACAGATTGCATTGCAGCAACGATTTTACAATCTAAAAATAGTGCTTAAATAGTGCCCTAGGACCCTAGTCTTCAGGCTCCGGAGATATAAATAAGTCTTTTGAATGACACACGGAGCTGGCGTTGCGCTGGCGTACACACCAATTCACGCAATAGTTCTTACAGAAGGAGACGTTTCTTTTTATAAAAACTACTTACATCAAATAAATAGTGCCTGAAATAGTGCCTCTGCCAGTACTAATATTTTATGTAAAGTCGTAGTGAAACAATATAAAAAATCGATGTTTTGCAAGTTCTACGTACTAATGTATTGGCTGAGCAATGGTGTGAAACCACTTATACACACAAAAAAAATGGACTCTATTAAGTACTAATCAGCCATCTGTCGGTATGAGATTTTACTGTTGTTTAGTACGTATAACTTTGCATATCTTTTTTATATTGTTTCACTACGACTTTACATAAAATATTAGTACTGGCAGAGGCACTATTTCAGGCACTATTTATTTGATGTAGTTTTTATAAAAAGAAATGTCTCCTTTTGTAAGAACTATTGCGTGAATTAATGTGTATAGGTACGCCAGCGCAACGCCAGCTCCGTGTTTTATTCAAAAGACTATTTATATCTCCGGACCCTGAAGACCTAGACTCATGAGATTTTGGATGCCCTAGGGCACTATTTGATCACTATTTTTTGAGTGTAAAATCGTTGCTGCAATGCAAGCTGATTTAGCCACACATAATGTGTACGCTACCTTGACGTCAAGCTAGCGTACCAGGTAAAAAAAATCGATATCCCGTAAAGTACAGAGGCACTATTTATTAGACCTAGGCTAGATACTAATTAGGCACTATTTATTGGCACTAATCCTAGCTTGATCCCTTTCATGTGTACGCTAGCTATACGGACACATAAAATTTATAAAAAACTTTATTGTTTGTTATTAACACTTATAACCTAGCTCGCGTCGGAGCTGAGATATTTGACTCTATAGGTTAATAAAAACGTAACCAAAATCTTTAGGAATCAACTCATTTTCATCAATCAATCTATACCTACAGCAATATACCGTAAATAAATACAAAACAAGGCGGTCGTATCGCTAAAAAGCGATTTCTTCAATACATCCTTAGAAGTTATTTGTAGCACAGTCACAGCTTACTTAATAGTTAGCACAGCTCCGATGCGACCTAGCAATGTACCTATGTGTTGTATTTTAATGTATTTCTAAAAACCTATTGTTGTATTTAGACATGTAAGTTTTATAACTAGCCGCTCAACGATAAACGTTACAATTTTGCGCCATGTAGATTACATACCGAGAGCAGGAAAGTAAGAAAGGTCTCAGATCTCATGTAATTGTTGACCGAGGTGAAGCCGAGCTCAACAAACATGTGATCTGAGGCTTTCTTATTTACTACTCGAGGTTAGTAGGTACCTATCCTACTAATTTTCTCCTCGACGGAGGTGGAAAGCGGCAACTTCGTTAAGCGCAGCGGGACGAAAATTGACGCTTTCAGTCCGAAGGGGAGAAAAGGTTGTAACCTTACTCGTACTCATTTGAGTCTTGTCTTATCACCTGCGTGGCCTTAATTATTTTTTTTTTTCAGCTAGTGCGGTCGATGTATCAAACAATAACTTATTAAACGGAGCTGGTATCTTAGAAAATGAAGAAAAAACATTCGAAACATACCACTTTTAAATTATGGCAATAATTTATTTCCCGATGTAAATGCCAGAACACCATGATTGTTAAAATAAAGAGCAGAACAGTAAAATAGTATTAAACGTGTTTTTCTTTTACCTGGCGCATTTTAAATTGAAAAAAACCAGATGGTCTACCACGAAATTAGATGTTTGCAATTCGGATGTATTAGGTAAGTTTTTATTTTGGAGGGCTGGAGAGCGATTTTTGAATCTCATTCGGTGAGCTCAGCAGTTGACAATGTCAAAATTACTATGGAGATACGCAACTTTCTACTGCTGATTTGACTTTCAAAAATCGCACTCCTGAAGTATGATTATTGAGAGTCAAATCAGCAGTAGAAAGATGTATATCTCCATATTAATTGTGACATTTTCAACTGCTGAGCTCACCGAATGAGATTTAAAAATCGCACTCCTGCACTGGTAGCATGCAGCACGTGATACGGCTGTATCACGTCTTTTATCTCGTTCGTATGCACGCAAATAGAAAGAGGGCTAAGATGTGATAGCGCTGTATCACTGCGGCATGCTAGCTATGCTGGAATCGAAAACTGAGCGTTTTTCTTTTTGTTTTCTTGAGAATCGATAGATGGCGCTACGGTCTGTGCGAAGAAACGTCAACATTTCAAAAAGTGTTTTTTTTTAAATAATAAAGAGTGAAAAGATGATCAAGAAGATGCCAACGCATCTTTTAATGACATATTTCATTATTTACTATCAATTTTAATCGACAATTCGAAAGTTTTACGCCTGACATGGCTGTATGGGCTCGATCCCTTGGCATTCCAATAAAAAGGCAGGCACAGTCTTGACAAGATTTTGACAGGATCTCGCGTACGGCTCTATGGGCGATAAACATGACATCTGTCGAGTTTTTTAGGAACTAAATTTAAAAAAGAAAAGAAAAACGCTCATTAGAAATTGAACGAACTTACCTAAGTGAAGTTCTATTGCATCGTCTTGAAATGATAAGAGTTGACTTGTATTATTCCTTTGACTACTAATAATGAGCACTCGCCTTGCGGTAGCATTTCCCCTCTGCAACGGTATAAGAACAATTTATCATGTGCAATTTACATTCAATTTTACACCTTATCACTAAACGAGACAGCCTATAATTGCGAAACAATAACTTCGAACTTAGAACGTTTGGGGTTCACACGAGACTGCTTTTCATGATTTATAACATTCAAAATTATAATCTAAAGTTATGGGGAATAAAATTCAAAGTTGCGGATTGCATGTTACCCTTACCTCGTCCCCCGCAAAAAGCGGCAGAAATGTGTGGTAGTAGAATTACACGCGTTACTAGTCCTCATATAAAGTCAAAGGTATTATCTTATCCGCCAGACTTAGGCTGCATTTCCACCAGAGATGTGCGAGGAAGCGAGGCAGTGAGCGAGAAAAAAATCAGCCAATGAGAGTGCTTCAATTTCCCAATGACGTGATGGAGCGAGCGCGCTATTGGCGGATTGTCTCCTCGCTAACTCGCACATCTCTGGTGGAAACGCAGCCTTAGTTCACGAATTTTATAGCGAATAAATTTAAAATAACCGCCTAAAAACAAAAAAATGCTTGTCGTAGTCGTACTCATAGCGCCCTCTGCCGTATTTTCTCATTTAAAGCCTGACCAGAAAATAAAAAACCTGGTTTGGGGGCGCTGCAATCGACTGTCACCCTTAATGTTAGTGTTCCAAGTACAAAAATTTGTTCCAATGATTTTCCGCAACATGACGAGGTTTTTTATATTTCTGGTCAAGGCTTTAGTTTCGATACTATCTCTTACGTTGACTTGTAAGTACTGAAATGCAAACTTTTTACCTAATGAAGTCGGTTAAAAAATAAAACGTATATTAAATACACAGACTTAGGTATTACAGTAGATTAAATAACTTACCTAAAGCCTGACCAGGAATATAAAAAACCTGGTTTGGGGGCGCTGCAATCAACTGTCACCTTTAATGTTAGTGTTCCAAGAACAAAAATTAGTTCCAATGATTTTCCGCAACATGGCGAAGTTTTTTATATTTCTGGTCGGGCTTTAATTTGAAGCCTCCTTTGAAGAGAGATGCCATCGCTTTCCCCTTCCGTTCCTTCCGCTTTTCCCTCTCTTTCCCTCACTATTGCCTTCTCTTTCTGTCTCTCCCACCACCACCGGCAGTATTCATCATCTGTTGGGGATGAATTTTAAATCATTGAAAGTCGTTGTGGAACCAGGCAGAATTTAAAGTTATTAGGCTTCAAATTATTTAATATACGTTTTATTTTTAGGTAAAACGTTTGCATTAAAGAACTTGACCTTAATTTGAAGCCTAATAATACATGAGAGACGTGTTTGATATCGCCTGGTGGTGGTGGATAACGTCAATGTGATTAGAGAATGAGATGAAGTCACATCGATTATGAAAAGGTATAGCTCCTTAGTCAAACAGAAGTGATGAACAATAATGTACACACGGCGATACATCAGGTTACGCACCCTATATAGGGTCCTTCTTAAGGCTAGGTTATCCCAGTGCAAGTGTCTCTTTCTTGCAAGCATAAGTTTACAATTAGCCATCCCGCTCCAATTGAAAGCAGGATCGCAAAAAAACGTGTTTTTCGTCAATATCTTTGCTCATGGGAGTTTCTAAGCTAAAAATTCTTCTGAGTTCACTAGAAATATATAATGTATTTAGTTAATCATAGTATTGAAAAAACATAACAAAAAGGGGTAACTTTGGGATTTTTTTCTATCGAGTAAACTTAATCTAATCGTGTAATTGAGAACAGTCGCCCATCCGCCCGATCCTTAAATAAGACATAATTTAATTTCAGACTTTAAAACACAGTTTAAAACACTTTCGTTCGTGTTCAAAAAACGGCCTCGACGGGATAACAGCGTCTTAATATGCTGACACTTTTTTAAGGGGATGATCAGACCATCAAACTGAACAATTTTCTCTACGGGACCAACATCGAAATCGCGAAAAAAAAATCTTCTCTTCCATACTAGACTGCAAACCTACTCGAGCCAAATGTATGGGACAGCAGATTTTTTTTTCGCGATTTCGATGTTGGTCCCATAGAGAAAGTTGTTCAGTTTGATGGTCTGATCATCTCCTTAAGAAAGTGTCAGCATATTAAAAAGGACCCTGTATACCCATAACTACACTAGGTAGGTACAAAACACAAAATAGTGCGGTAGAGAGCCTGCATAGACGCGGCTGCCGGCGCGGGCGCAGCGTGCCGTGAGACGAAACAACAACAACATACCGCACCCTCTCGCACGATTCGCAGCGTTCAACTTCTAATAGTTCAAAGTCCAAACAGGGTAGCCTGAGCAGACGCCGTGTGTACTTGTTGCACCTGCCTGTGCGTTAAATAGGTATATGTAGTTAGAATACCTGTAAAGAATATTGCACGTGTATCGGAACGCATTGTTTATGACATTTTGTGATATTAAGAAAAATAAAAGATCTATGGTCACCCTTGGAGAAAACACCATAGAGAACTCAAAGAGTACATTATTATTGTAAACTAAATGGAAGATTCATAGGCCAAGTATTTCGCTTACGCGGAAGATTGTTTCTTTTATCGAATCCCTTTAAATCTTGCTATCATCGCAAAGAACCTGATAAATTATTATTGGAGAAGCTGCAGGGCCACCAAATATGGCGACCGAAGAGAAGATTGTATCGATGGAAGCTATCAAAAGAGAACGAAAGGTACTGAGATCCATGTTCACGAAAAATGCCAATGTGCTCGAAACGCAGATGAATAACTGCACGGAAATTGAGCTCCCCTTAACGATTACTGCTCAATATTTAAAAGTGCTGGATATACAGCGTCAATTAATCGAAACTGATAACCAAATACGACTCCTCATCCAAGAAACTGAAGACGAAAACGAAATCGAGGATGAGATTGAAGGCGCGATGGAGTATCGGTCTCGCTGGATATTTATAGATTTGAAGAAAATTTGAATACTAAGAAGCCTAGTAAGGAGCTAGTAAGAGAAAAAAGAAATTTCAAGCTGCCAACTTTACAATTTATAACATTCGACGGCGATTTGAAGAGCTGTGTAAAGACCCTATCCTAACCTATCTATATGTATATCTACCTAGCTAACTACCTGTAGTATGTATATCTCTATCTATTCTAATATTGTTAACCTACTTATATATTTAATCCGTAATTATTTAGTTAACAAATTAATGGCCTGTAGGTGTGATCGTCTAGATTATTATTTAGTGACCATTCATACGTTGTGTAAATTCGAATTCGACGTCTGTAGTTATTTCTGCAAGTTATTTAAAATAAATCGAATCCGCGGGGAGTTCGTACACGTGTAGTTAGAATAAAACAAATTAGAGTAAGTAAACCAAAGACATGCAACTTAGCTATTTCCTTCACTGATCCGGCGGCGGCTGGTCTAACGCGGTTTCTTTCTTCGTGGCCACACGTTTTTAACACTTTGCTATGTTAGTAAAATACATAAAGAAAATAATAATATATTTCCCTAAAGGAACCCCTACCAATGCCGGATGAAACGAACATAAGTTTGTTGGCTTTGACTGGTCGGAATGGAGCGAGAGAAGAGTAAATAATCAGTTTATTATTGCATAATAAACTTTCTAGTCACGGCCGCAAATTGATATTCGTTTTGGATGAGGTTTGGCTGATAAGCTAATATATATATTTACACGTATTAACAATTCTCGGCGGTCTCCAACCTCGTGTGCTGAACAAATCCTCTGACAAAAGGACGACCTAGCAGCTAATTAACCCTAATTTAACTACAGCGGATCATCACACACTTTCCAATCAATACCTTACAACCCTTCCTCAACCTGTTCTCAACCATACGTCGTAATATGATTTGCGTACACGGCGCGGTTGTAATTAATACGTTATTCGACGTTTAGTTCGCGTTGAAGAGTTTATCGCCAATTTATTTTAACAAACTACCGGAATTGACTGACGCGGAGTTAGGAGAGCTACCCGTGTGTCTAAGTGTCTAACTACTGCTTTCGACTTTCCTTCTATGTTCGAGGAATTGGTACTTTACACACGAGCTGCGCTAACAGTCGCGGATTTTGCAATATCGCACTCTGACCACAGGAGGAACTAAGCAGAGCAGCGCATTCATAACCGGATTAAACACGCAAGCAACCTCACGGAATTGACTGACGCGGAGTTAGGAGAGCTACCCGTGTGTCTAAGTGTCTAACTACTGCTTTCGTCTTTCCTTCTATGTTCGAGGAATTGGTACTTTACACACGAGCTGCGCTAACAGTCGCGGATTTTGCAATATCGCACTCTGACCACAGGAGGAACTAAGCAGAGCAGCGCATTCATAACCGGATTAAACACGCAAGCAACCTCACGGAATTGACTGACGCGGAGTTAGGAGAGCTACCCGTGTGTCTAAGTGTCTAACTACTGCTTTCGTCTTTCCTTCTATGTTCGAGGAATTGGTACTTTACACACGAGCTGCGCTAACAGTCGCGGATTTTGCAATATCGCACTCTGACCACAGGAGGAACTAAGCAGAGCAGCGCATTCATAACCGGATTAAACACGCAAGCAACCTCACGGAATTGACTGACGCGGAGTTAGGAGAGCTACCCGTGTGTCTAAGTGTCTAACTACTGCTTTCGTCTTTCCTTCTATGTTCGAGGAATTGGTACTTTACACACGAGCTGCGCTAACAGTCGCGGATTTTGCAATATCGCTCTGACCACAGGAGGAACTAAGCAGAGCAGCGCATGCATAACCGGATTAAACACACAAGCAACCTCACGAAATTATGTATGGAAGCATGAACACAACGGAATTTAGAGATGAGTCCCTGAAGGAAGTGACTTAAGAGAGTTTAATTAAACACCCCTTTTTGCTCTTCTATGTTCTGAGGAATTGTTACTTTACACACGATCAGCGTTAACTGTCGCGGATTTGGCAATATGGCTCAGACCGCACAGGAGAAACTTAGCAGAGCGCATATACACAAACTGACCAACAGTCGGAAAACAGTTTTGAGAATTTTTACTAGTCTTTGTAATAGTGTTCCGTGATGATAACATAGAAAGATTATGGCTTGTAAATTCTTGTTGTGTTCAGCGGCAAGATTTCCACGTGTTATAGTTTAACATTTATTTTAAGCAACACGTTAATTTCCGAATGCAATGATTACGATGCGCGGTTTAATTGATACCCATTCATTCACACCTTATCTAAGTCTATCAAGTCAAATAAGAGTATACCCAAAACAAGACCTCATCTGCTGCTAGCAA
Source organism: Agonopterix heracliana (assembly GCA_963693445.1). Taxonomy (NCBI): domain Eukaryota; kingdom Metazoa; phylum Arthropoda; class Insecta; order Lepidoptera; family Depressariidae; genus Agonopterix; species Agonopterix heracliana. Next base: position 19,388,177 of record OY856308.1, on the reverse strand, counting down.
TGGAACTGGAACGCGTCAAAAGGAAGGACCCAAATTTCTAAAACTAGAAACGTTAAACAGCAAGACGTCGATCGAATTAAGTAACCACAGTTCCATGGAATTTAGATCAGGAACAGACCTAAGAAAGAAATGTACACGATTATAATTAATTTAGATGTCACTCCATAACTCGCGTCACTAGTATGTATTTAGTCCACACACTGCACTATATAAGTACGCTTTACACTTGTTCTTTCGCCCGACTCTATCAAAGCTCAAAACCGCGTACTGGTTGCACTACTTTTATACAACAACTACATAAGTAGGTATCGACTTCGTTTAGGTTCCCGCGCGTGACCCGTCTTGACCGTACCGTCTCGAGTCTCGAATTTAACTATCCCCATTTCTCATCGAAAGAGAAACGAGAGGGCGCTTCTGTGCACAAGTGACAGCTGGCTCCGTAATATTTATTAATTAAATATATAAAACACCAAGATTTCTAGTGCGAAAGTGATAATCCAAGAGAAGCAGTGCATGATTCCAAAGGAGAAACGTTGTCAGGAGGATATATGGTGGATTGCAATAGAAAAACTGGAAAACAATTTGTAACGGTCACATTGTCATTTTTGCAACAAAACATCAAACACAAGCAAGAAATCGTAATTGGGAAGCTCGAGGTGATATTACTACACTAACTGCAGGAAACAGTGAGTAATTAACAGAAATTATTACACTTCTTTGTTTTAATAACCTCTGAATCAAAACATTGATTACTTGCATATTCGACGAAAATTGAGAACAGTGCCATCTACCGACGAATAGAAAAACTTACAAACAAAACCAAATACAGCAACCTATATTAATTCCGCTATTCACCGTTAGAGGGCAACTCCGCACTCTGCACTAGAGGTGATTTCCCTACTCGCCGCTGGGATCTCGACTTCTACTTTTTAAAATGGATGAAGTTTTAAAAATGTTTCAAAAAATTCAAATAGACATAACGAAACAAAAAGAAGACATGAGAAATATGGAGGAAAATATAAAACAATCCATAAATACGAACATCGATGAGAAATTTAGTACCATGGAATTAAAAACAAGAGAATTAGAATCGAAAATAGAAGAACAACAATTACAGATTGACAGATTAGAGAAAGAAGTAAGAAAAAAGAATTTAATTTTCTTTGGTGTGGAAGAAACAGAGCGAAGTTACAACGAGTTACAAAACTTGATCCTAGAAATTATTAATGATTTCATGGGTATACCCTGCCAGTACTGGGAAATCGAATCTTTGCGGCGAATGGGAAGAAAAGGCAATAAATTGAGGCCAATTGCGGTGACTTTTACAACAGTTGGAAGAAAAGTTGAATTATTGCGTAAAAGAAAGTCACTAGAAAGCTCTGATACTACTTCATCAATTTATATTAAGGAAGACTTCCCACCGAACGTATTATTGAAAAGAAAACAGCTTCAAGAAGAAATAAAAAGAGAACGTGAACAAGGAAAAAACGTCATCCTTAAATATGATAAAATAATAACAATAAGAGAAAAGGAGCATAGAAACAGACAAAACAAGCGAAACTTATCTCTGTCGCCGGAAGCTAAAACATCGCGCGGAAACAGTCCTGAAAAATTAACACAAACGGCTAAAAAGAACAAAACAATTCGAAACTTTTTTGAGCTACCCAAGACAAATGAAAAAGGAAAGAATCCAGGATAGGAACTAGCAGCAAAGGCCCTCTCCAAAAACAATACAAAAACAAATAAAATACATCAAAGCTCTCCCTGTCCGGCTGGTCCCCGTGGGAGAAGTAGACCGACACCCTCCACCCGACTTCTACACATAGGAACTCTCAATGTAAGGTCTTTAGTAGGAATTGGAAGACAAGAAGAATTAGAAAATGCTCTAAAATATATAAAATGGGACATATTGGGACTATCTGAAGTGAAAAAAGAAGGAACACATATAATAGAACACGATGAATATATCTTTCTATACTCTGCAAAGAAAAGTGGAAGAAACGGTATAGGATTTATAGTAAAGAAGATTTTTAAGACAAATATTATAGACTTCGTAATTATTTCTGATAGAGTCGCAAGATTAGACCTAAACTTTGGACACTCTTCTTTAAGTGTAATTCAAGTATATGCACCAATTGAAAAAGCATCAGATGAAGAGTTAGAAACCTTTTATAACGACACTAGATCCGCTTTGGAAGGCACTCTATTAAAGGTTATCATACTAGGCGACTTCAACGCAAAGATAGGCTTCGCCACCCCGGATGATAAAGCTGTGATGGGCCAATGGGGATATGGATTAAGAAATGACAGAGGAAGAGCATTACTACATTTTTGCTTAGAAAATCAACTCTATATCACGAATACTCACTTTAAGAAAAAACCTAAGCAAAAATGGACATGGAGGTCTCCTGATGGGAAAACAAAAAACGAAATAGATTTTTTCATTACTAGAAAAGCGGACATAAAAAGCGTGCAAAATGTGCAAGTCATTAACACCACCCATCCGACCGATCATCGAATGGTTCGTGGGATTTATGTGATCGATGGAAAAGAAACGAAACCGAGGAGAGCATTCAGGACAAAACAGTCAGGGTTTCTACCTGCAGAACGAGAATTTTTAAAACAATTATTTACAGAAACGTCAAAGACAGTTATAGAAACACATCATATTCAAGAAACATACTCAAACCTAATTGACAACATCAAAAACAGTGTTAATCAACTGCCAGCACTAAAGAGTAAAAAGAGACTAGACCACATCATAACAGAGAAAACAAGAAATTTAATTTTAGAAAGAACATTCCTAAAAGAAAAACAAATAAAGACAGAAGCGGAAAAGAAAAGACAAAAACAACTTTATGGAAAAATCAAAAGAAACCTAAAAAGAAATAAATATTATTATGAGTTGAAAATATTTGAAGAAGAGTTGGACAAAAGACGATCAGTTAAAAGGGGAAATAAACGTGTAAATCACACTAATCAATGGATACCACAATTAAAATGCAGTAATACAGACAAAACATTTACCAATAGAATAAATATCATAAATATAGCTACGGAGTTCTACAAAAAGTTATACAGTACAGAAAAGATAAATACTACAAATAAGAAAACCCAGAATGAATTGGTCCCGCCGCTAATCGCGAGGGAAATAGAACACGCAATACATTCCCTAAAAACTATGAAAATTCCAGGCAAAGATACCATAACGAACGACACCATTAAAGTACTGATAGAGCCGTTAACCCCTGTCTTAACAAAGTTGTTTAATAAAGTTATTGAAAGTGAAAAAATACCTAAAGAATGGGAAACATCTGTAATAACTTTGCTCTATAAAAAGGGTGACGCTCGTAACATTAACAACTATCGACCAATAAGCTTATTACAGACCACATATAAACTTTTTACAAACATCATTTTAAATAGACTAAAGAAAGATTTAGAATTCCAACAACCTCAAGAGCAAGCGGGCTTTAGACGTAATTATTCTACCCTCGACCACATATTTACTTTGACTCAGGTGATTGAAAGGTACATAGAGTATGGAAAAACATTGTATGTAGCCTTTGTTGATTACACGAAAGCCTTCGACTCTATATCGCACGAAGCACTTTGGACAGCACTGATAGAGCAAGGAATCCATACTAAATATATTAACATCCTAAAAGAAATATATCGTAAGAGCAAAGCTGTGGTCAAACTGGACAGAGAAGGAGATATATTCGAACTGAATCGAGGAGTTAGACAAGGCGATCCGATCTCACCAAACCTGTTCACTGCGCTTTTGGAACATATCTTTAGAAAACTATAATGGTCAGGACTCGGTATAAATATCAACGGCGAATACTTAAACCACCATAGATTTGCCGATGATATCGTCATCATAACAGAGAGCCATAAAGACCTCCAGTATATGTTGGAGACTCTGGATCTCTACAGTCGAGAGTGTGGACTAGAGATGAACCCGGAAAAAACCTGTATCCTGACAAATGCAGAGCAAAACACAATTTAAATACAATCAAAAATTATAAACTATGTCAACGAGTACGTATACCTAGGACAAACTATATCTTTTGATGGACATTACATAGATGAAGTTGAAAGAAGAATAAAGAAAGCATGGAGCGCATTTTGGTCTCTTAAGCACATTTTCAAGTCTCCGATGAAAATAACACTGAAAAAGAAAGCAATAGATTCTGTTATCACACCAACACTACTCTACGGATGTCAGACTTGGCCTATAACAAAAGAAGTAATAAACAAGATTAAAACTTTCCAACGAGCCGTAGAAAGGAGCATTTTAGGTATTAAATTAAGAGACAGAATTAGAAATGACGACATTCGAAGTAAGACAAAGATAGTAGATGCTGCAACACTGGCTTGTCGTTTGAAATGGCGATGGGCTGGACATGTGGCTAGAGCGACTGATGGCAGATGGAGCCAAAAGATACTGCATTGGTACCCGCGGGGCGAGCGCCGTCCGAGAGGGCGCCCGCGGCGCCGCTGGCGAGACGACATCGTCCGCCTGGCGGGGACCACCTGGACGAGACTGGCTGCCGGGAGAGAAGAGTGGCGCGGGATGGAGGAGGCCTTTGCTCAAACTTGGGCAATCCAATAAAAAGAAAAATATATTAAACTCGTAATTGTTACATGCATGAATATAAATATAATTAATACTTAATATAATAATAGTTAGGTATGTTGTTGTAATTATTTTAAGAAACATTTTATGAATTGTAACCTAGTTATGTAGAACTATATACTATAATATTAACTATTCTGTGACCTAGGTAGTCTTAATAATATTGCACGAATCATATATTTAAATGAATCACATAAAACGTAATGAAATGTTAATAATTCACCTATTTAAATTATTTATTTTAAAAAATGAAATATTTTGAATGAAAATGAAATGTAACTATTTTAGATATTAATTTATTGGAATAAATGGCTATTATTATTATGTGTCTTACGATCCGTAATCACGGGCAATTAAGTCCCGGACCTTTGGAAGGCGTGCATGGAGCCGAAGCCAACATGTAGAGGCCCGTTCAAAAGACAAGTTAATCTAAATGTAAGGGATACACATGGCGGATACCATCCCCGAGCGCACAACATGATACACACGGGGATGGTCCCCGCCAGGTGCAAAGACTATTGGAGTGCGGCGCTATGGCCGCGATGGAAAAATAAGGTCTTGGGCTATAGAGGTGAAAGTTGGATGGATGGATACTGGGCTATGGGAGGAGACTAACGGACGCCTGCCATGACAACTAGTCTCAAAATTGTAAATAGGGCAGGCCGCACGCACAAAGTGCGACAATGGGGCAACATCCCATTGAGCGGCTAAAGGTTGTCGAGAGGTGCGGCACCGGTTTCACCATCGCGGGGTTTACCCCCGTGAGCGGGTTTCCCCGTTATTACGCCATTACGTGCAATACACTTCCAACCTGGAGCATAGGTTCTCTGCTCTTGCGATTCCACTCTGGACGGCCAATGAAGGCAAGCCAGAGGTAGGGGGGTGTGTTACTGTCTGTGGGGGTGTGTGTGTAAGCGCATGTCTGTATGGTCCCCGTGGATAGGGGTTCGCGGTGTCGCCACTCACCGTCAGCTCGCCACAAGCTGCCCCCGCGGGGTATTATTATTATTATTATTATTTCTCATCCTCGTTTTCCGTTATTGCCTCGGTTTGCAAAACATATGGTCGTCGTCCCCTAAAATCCCACGGTTTAGGCCCTTTCTAAGAACCATCAAACTAATAAAAGACACTAGTAAAAGATAAAAATTAAAGACTCGATTTATTTTGTTACGGCAGACCGGCGCAAAACTATTCCCAAGAACAATGCGCTTTGTCCCAACACGTCTGTAACTTAACGAGAGCTTGTAAAACACGTGTCAGCAATTGTTTCAAAGCTAATAAATGCAGCATTAGGTCGGCGCGTCAAAGATGGAAAAAGTTTAACTAGCATTCTTTGCGGAGAATTTTTTACAAAAAATCAACCCTATTTTTTTAATGAATAACGTTCGATAAAAACGTGTAGTTTGTAATGCGTTTCGATAACTATTGGGAATTTTCCATAGCGTTAGATTATTTTGGGTCAGCTAAAGAATAAACTGGAAGAGAGAAAACATTCTGGTGAGCCCGGTTTGTTTATGTTAGCTTTATAGACAATAATATATAGAAAGTAGGTAAGTATAACTCGTTACAGCTGGCTTCCATTTTGCGGTCAATTTCAGAAAATTAATGAAGACGATCTCATTGATCCCTACGACAAGTATCAATATTTACTTCAAGCAATGAAAGAAGGTTCCGAACCAAAAACATTAGTAGAAAGTTTCACACCGGCTTCTTACCGAGAATGTTTGGAGCAACTAAACAGCAGGTATGCCCGTGAAGAATTACTTATTCAAGTGTATGTGCGAGAATTGTTGCGCATTATTAATAAATCAGAAAATACAAGCATAACTTTGTTATTTGATTTGAGGGCATTGGAGACTTTAGGAGTTACAAAGGACAAATTTGCAGCATTCTTACTCCCAATGGTGGAGTCAGCCCTACCCCAAGATCTATTGAAGATATGGGAAAGAAACAAGGAAGCTGGGAATATTACCAACGAGTTGTCTGACTTATTAAAATTTTTACAACGAGAGGTAGAATCTGAACAACGAATATCACTTGTCAAGAAGAGTTTTGAGATACTAGATTTATCTCAAACAAAGGAAACGAAAGAACCGACTGCAGGCTGTTTACTTACAATGAACATGAACAAGCAGAAACAACTTTGCATTTGGTGCGACAAGGATTCACATAGCAGTCTGGAATGCTTCAAGCTTCAAAAAATGACAGTTGAAGAGCGGCGAGCATTTCTGAAGAAAGTAAAGGCTTGTGCAATATGTCTCAAGAAAGGACATCACCCTAAATACTGCAAGGCATACATCAAATTTGTAATCTGTGGCCAACGCCATTCTGTTGTGCTCTGTATAGGAAAGAAACAAGAAGAAGACAACAGTCCGCCGCCCCCAAGACAACAGAGTAGCGCTAACCTCTCTTCGTCTAGAAATGAAACATTGAAGAAGGCTGTTAATGGTTCCGGCACTAAAACTGATACCTCTGCTGGACCTAAGACTGAAACAACGCTACTCCAGACAGTGTCGGTGATCATCGGCAACGGGCGTGGCAAGCAGGTGCAGGTTCGTGCTATGTTAGACAGTGGGGCGCAGCGCTCCTACGTGAAAGAGGACATCGCTCGACTGCTCAACTTGACTCCAGTGGGTAATGAAACTCTAACACATACATTATTTGGCGGTGTAGAATCAACTTCTAAGAAATATTGACAGCTTTAGGACAGACATGTATTTGTCGTAATATTCCCGTATACACTCATTTGCTGACATAACACAGATACTCACCAAACATAAAATCACACTCTCAGACAACTGCCAATATTCTGATGACGTAGGCTTACTTATAGGAGCGGATTTTTCGGGTTTGGAGTCAGGCTGCAGGATTCGCTGATTGCGATTAATACAAAGCTTGGTTGGACCCTCCAAGGAAAGGTCACGAGTACACCAAGTATGCGTACACAAACAGCTCATGCGGCAATACATTGTTCTGTAGATGTCTTTAATTTTTGGTCCTTGGAAACATTAGGCATCCGCGACCCGATCGAGATGAAAACAAAGCAACAGAATGAAGAGGAGGTGCTGGCGAACTCCGAGAAAAGTGTGAGGATCGATCAGGAAGGCCGCTACAAAGTATTTCTGCCATGGAAGGTAGGTCACGATGAATCTTAACTATTATAAAACCGTAAAATCACGAGGAACAAAAAAGTAGCGGTTTACTTCATATAAAATCAAATAACATTCGATAGCGCGATTTAAATGACGTGCAGCGCCATCTATTGACAAAATTGTTAGTTAGTTTGTTTGTTCGCACATCACGCAAAAAGTACTGAACCGATTTTGATGAAACTTTTTTTGTTAGATAGCTTATGATCTGACTTAAAATCTGGTATATAATTTGTGCGGACGAAGTCGCGGGAAAACACTAGTTATTAGATAATTTCGACTTGTCCTCAAGAAGATTACTCTCTGTAACAAAACAATTAAAGAGTAACAATTTATATGAGGATTATAATAAGGTTATCAACGACTGGCGTGACCAAGGCATTGTGGAGATGGTACCGGACCCTACGAAATATTTAAAATCGTCACACTACTTTACTTACCACACCGTCCCGTCATAAAAAGAAAAATGTCTTACAACTAGAATCCGACCTGTATTTGATGCCTCGGCGAAAGACAGACAAGGTAAGTCACTGAATCTGTGCCTGGACAAAGGGGTCAATATGTTGGACAAAATACCGAAACTACTGAATGGATTTAGGAAAGGGGCAATTGGGATTACTGCTGATATTTCCAAAGCTTGCGTGCGTCTGGCATGTTTGCGGATGGGTTTCCGACCACGCTCCGCAAACGGTGTGCCGCCGCGCTGCAGAGGGTTCGCGCCAGCACCAACAGCATCCTGAACATGGTCTCCAGTAGATACAGTAGCTTTATAAAGCACTGGATCGTTCTATACTTAAGTGTTTGTATTAACATAGTCATTTAAATGTGATACTAACAACATAAATGGATGTAATGTCTGAAATAAAGTTTTATTTTTTTTATTTTTTTTATTTAAAAGCCTGAAAGTCACACAAAGGGCAATGGAGAGGGCTATTATGGAGGGGTGTTCATCTTCCATTTATCCCAGGGGTAAACGGAACATGAACATCCCTCCCATATATATTACTTATAGCTACTGTTACACTCTTTCACGACGAACATCAGCTCTCATTTATTGTGACCGGCCAATTTTCTAGTTTATATTGCCTTAAAAATTAGAAATAAAACAATGCTCACGTTAGTTAACTCATGGTAATTTGTACCAATCTTATCAAACATTGCCTGAAATTTTAAAATGCTTGTATAGGTCTACTTTTATTATAAGCATTAAATGCTAAAATTTTATCAAGTTAGTCAGTCGGAAAGTAAAATAATGACTAAAATCATAACAAATCATCAAACTTAAATGATAACTATTTATGATTACTTTTGCTATGGAATCAAACCAGTCTGAACAAATAAACATCTGCTGCTCCAACAGGCAACACAGATTGTCTTCAAATTGCAAACAGTAAATCGGCACTTAGTTAAATTTATTGTTCCGGTTGTGGAGATCCATAATACAGTTTTAAAATGTTCATCTCTTTGAAAACTGAAAGAAAAACATGAAATATAGATATCTACCATTATTTATCACAAGAAAGTTTTTATTTTTAAGTTTTATCCATCTTTGAATTCCTGACAATTAGGACTATGTACGAAATTTAGGATTGAAACAAAACACAAACAAGAACGAACAATTTATGTTAGCAGACATAACGCAAAGTTTCTCACAAGACATATGTATGCAGTTTGGTATTGATAAGTGCAAAACGAACTCCATCACTAGAGGTAAAATCGATAAAAGCAGCTATACTCTTAACAACGACGATCAAATAGAACCCTTAGATGAAAACAGCACCTACAAATATCTTGGTTTTCATCAAGCCCGGCAAATCCAGCAAAAGGAAACTAAATAGCAACTCACAAAAACATTCAAACATAGATTAAATCTTATTCTTAGGTCCCATCTAAATTCACGAAATAGTATTAAAGCTATCAACACGTTCGCTATACCGGTACTAACTTACTCATTTGGAATAATAAACTGGTCAAAGACAGATCTACAAAAATTACAACGTATCATCAACACACATATGACTAAACATAGAAAACATCACCCCAAAACATGCACACAAAGACTCACACTACCACGTCAAGATGGAGGAAGAGGAATTATAGATATAGAAAATTTACACAATAAACAAATTAACACACTACGAAAATATTTCCATGCTAAAGCTGTACAGTCTCAACTACACAATTATATTTCTCAATCGGACACCAAACTTACACCTCTCAACTTATATGACACCAACAAGCAAAAGAACGAACACATCACAGAGATAAGCAGCAGAAACACAACAGCTGGGCACAAAAGTCTCTGCACGGAAGACACAAGGCCGACCTGAGTCAGGCACACGTCGACATTCGAGCGTCGAACGAGTGGCTCAGAAGAGGAGAATTGTTTCCGGAGACAGAGGCTTTTTGATAGCCATACAAGACCAGGTCATAGCAACACGCAATTACAAAAAATATAATATCACCAAAGACCTTGATCGACAAACAGCTAGATCTCTGCAGACATTGTAATAGCGCATCAGAAACTATGCAACACATTACCGGAGCTTGTAAAACTCTGGTTCAATCACATTATAAACACCGACATGACCAGGTTGCCGCCATTGTACACCAACATCTTGCTTATAAATACAAATTTATTGATAAAAAGACTACATATCTAAATATATGTATAAGTGTCTAAACACATTATGCCGAAAGTACGCGACCGAAGTTCGGCACGATTACGCCAGCAATGCTATTTGAATGAACGACGACACATTATGCCGAAATTACGTTGCGTTATAGCGTACAGCCGAACTTCGGTCGGGCGTAAGTTCAGCGGCAACTTAGTCTGTAGTGCACACATTATACGCGAGTTTACGCGACCGAAGTTCGGTTCGATTGCCGACGAAAATCCGGGGGCGGGGACTGAACAAAGTTACGCAAGTTTACGCAACTGAATTTCTGCCGCGTAAGTTCGGCGCTTATGGTGTGTCATATTACCCGAATACGTCGGAACATGGTCGGAACGTAAACTCAGCCGCGGATCTTCGGTCGCGTACTTTCGGTATAGTGTGTTTAGACACTAAAAGAAGAAAGTGACTGACTGACTGAATGACTGACTGACTGACATATCAACGCACAACCCAAACCGTTGGATCGAGAGATTCCAAATTTGGCACGTAGGTTCCTTATGAGGTCAAGGGGTGCACTAAGAAAGGATTTTTCAAAATTCACTCCCTAAGGGGGTAAAACGGGGGTCCAAAGTTTGTATGGGGAAACAAGATTAGTTGGACTATTTTATTCGAAACTTCACAGGAGTACTCCTATTGATAAATAAGTAAACACATGTTTCAGATTTTTGCAGAATTCAACCCCTGAAAGGGGGAAATGGGGTGTAAAGGTCTGAAAATCAAGATGGGTATCGTTTGTATGGTTTATCGGGTCGCTTATTACGAAAACAACAATGATTTTAAATTCCAATGTGGCGGTATTATTTTAAATTCCAACGTGGCGGAGGTGAAATACCATCATCCCCTGTTGGGGTGCGATGGGGTTGAAATGTCTATCTGACATTATCAACGCAGAGCCCAAACCGTTGGGTATAGAGATTCCAAATTTGGCACGTAGGTTCCTTATGAGGTCAAGGGGTGCACTATGAAAGGATTTTTCAAAATTTACCCTCTAAGGGGGTGAAACGGGGGTCCAAAGTTTGTCCTCACAGGAGTACTCTTATTGATAAACGAGTAAACATGTGTTTCAGGTTTTTTCAGAATTCCACCCCTGAAAGGGGGAAATGGAGTGACAAAGTCTAAAAATCGAGATGGGTATAGTTGATACTATATGGTTCATCAGGTCGCTGATTACGAAAACAAAATGATTTTAAAATCCAACCATATCATCCCCTGTCGGGGTGCGATGGGGTTGAAATGTCTTAATTATCATTCCGGAGGGGGGATGAGAAGGAGGTGCGTAAGTTGTGAGTAAGGGATGCGTAGAGGGGGTGAGTAGAGGATGCTTAGGGGGTGAGTAAAAATGCGTAGGGGACGAGTAGGTGTGCGTAGGGGTGAGTAGGGAATTCTTAAGTGGTGGAGTAGGGGGTACGTAGAGGGGGTGAGTAGGGGTGCATAGGTGGTGCGTAGGGGTGAGTACGGGGTTCGAAAGTTGGGAGTAGGGGGTGCGTAGAGGGGGTTCGTAGAGGTGTGTAGGGGGTACAATGGGCGTGCGTAGAGGTAAGTAGAGGGTGCGTAAGTGGTGAGTAGGGGGTAAATAGGGGGCGTTCTTTTAGAAGTCACAAAAAGAAGTCAGTGCCACAAAAAACATAAACAAGTCCTAAGTCCACGCGTACGAAGTCGCGGGCAACAGCTAGTTATAAATATAAACAGATGACAGTCCTGGAAGATAATAAATACAAACTATATTGGGATAGAACAATAATCACCGACAAAACCATTCACTCCAATAGACCAGACATAACAGTATATGATAAAGGCACGAAAACAGTTTACCTGATCGATATTGCAATCCCTAACACTCACAACTTGCAGACAACAATTTCAGAAAAACTAGAAAAATACCAGGACCTTGCAATAGAGATCAGAACACAGTGGAGAGCAAATACAGTACATATAGTCCCAATAGTGCTATCGTCTACAGGCGTAATCCCAAAGACACTAAACAATAGCCTATCATTGTTAGAAATGCCATCACACACCCTATACACCTTACAGAAAGCAGTTATCCTGAACACATGTCGCGTCACGAGAAAATTTCTTACTTCTTCTACTATCTCTTCCTCGGTCACGCTTGGCTAAGGCCCGCGTGATCGAGATTCTTACCACCCCTCTAAAAAGGGAGAAAATCGAAAAATATAAATAATGATTGGCCCTTTAAGGTGAACATTAACTTTCAACATTTTTGCTTCCAAAATAAGGTGATCGTATAACTTTTTCTGTCAAGTTATTCCGTAACAACTCGAAAATTTGAATAAATCAAACCATAAATAATATTGCACAACACATTCAGAACTTTAATACAACTAGGTAACAAAAAAAGGGGACAAAGGTATAATCATTGGCCATTGGTTTACATATATTGGCATACCAAAAGTATAATGATTGGCATATTAATCATTACACTTTGTGTTTATTGGCACTGCCAATTTTTATACCATGTTAGGGCATATCACTATGTATCTACGTTATTACGTACCATACTACGGAGTCGAAAAAGTGATTGGCATAGGTAAAAGTATAATGATGGAAAGTAGGAGAAAGTATAATGATTGGCCCTGCCAAAATTTAGTTACAGCTATTCTAGAACATTTTGATTAAAACTATTCAAAAAGGAGTTATCGATGGCATCTAATAAAACATTAAAATAGGGAGGTTACCTTTGAGCTCAAATTACTATTATTGGGACAGAGGTCAATCAACTAATCTTTCTTATAAGCCTTAGGTACTAACCGTGGCCTACCCATTTTTTGGTGATCTTGAGTCTTTTTCCACGAATTACGGTATATAAAGTTACTTAGAACTATAACTAACATAAAAGAACACAAATGTCACAATTTAACTAACAAGAAAACAGTAGGTCTACCATGAGTTTTCACCGTACTTTACTAGTGTAGTTACGTCACCAATTCAGAGGGCCTACCATGAGTTTTCCCTGTACTTTACTACCGTAGTTACGTCGCCAATTCGTATGACAGAAATTAGTTCTCAACGTAACCACTAGGAGTGCTGTACGAAATTCAATACAAAATTGGTGACGTTACTACAGTAGTAAAGTACGGTGAAAACTCATGGTAGACCTACTGTATTGAATTTCGTACAGCGCTCCTAGTGGTTACGTTGAGAACTAATTTCTGTCATGCGAATTGGCGACGTAACTACAATAGTAAAGTACAGTGAAAACTCATGGTGGGCCCTTTGGTAAATAACAGTGTAAAAATTCTTACTTCTTACGGTTTTGATAACAAAACTTACCCATCGGGTCGGTCGTTGCAAAATTATTAATTTTTTTAAGTTTTTCCAGCCATTATGTTTGAAAATTACCAATTACACTTTATAGTGTAGTCAACAAAGAAAAATATGATATTTTTCTCTACCTCCTACTCAAAGACATCTCTTAATAAATAGATTTTAAACTCAAGAGGCCAATGATTAGGGGAGGGCCAAGATTACTATGGCTTACCCTAACTATTACAATATAAATTCTTAAGCTACGGTTATGTATACAATAATACATAGTCTATTTAATAAAGTAATTGATACTAACTAATACAGTAATGTAAATAAACTATAAGTTAGTGACCTCAGACCCAAGATATTTGGTCGTTTAAATAATCATCCAGTTTATAATACGCTTACTTTACCTAAATAGCTAAGAATTTATATTGGTATGTACGGATGGAACCTTATAAATAGTCCTTACTTTGTTTATATAGATTGGTTTATGAAGCTATCATTATCCTAATTTCAACGTTAAAACAATGGTGTAAGGCACCTATTTGGTCAGGTATTCACGGTAACAAATAAACCGTTATTGAACAGATGGTTAGTTAATAAAAGACTTATTTCTATTGTTTTAAGTAAATAATGAGGTAATTGCGAACTGAAAATAATTATTATTTTCAGCTCTATTACCTCATTACTTAAATAAATAAGGTTAATAACTTGGTGAACATTGTTCGGAGTTGGTATATAAGGAGAATTTTGTGAGTAGTTGAGATAGTCAGCGTGAAGTCCTCATCGACCATGAAACTCACAATCTGCCTTCTTGCCGTGGTAAGTATAGTTCTTCTTCTCCACTAATAGTATAAAATTAAGTCGATTTCCGCGTCTTTCCGTCTATATAGGAAAGGGGCCGTTCACAAAATACGTAACGCAAAATTCTCAATATTTCCATAATATTTCCACATTTACATAATATCGCTCGCTCGTTACCGTAAAGCCGTAAAGGTAACGGTACCGTAAAGCTTGGCTGGGACCCCTCCGCCTCCCTTCATTTCGTTATGTAACGGGACCTTTGTAAAAAGATTAGAGCTTATATTATTAATGAATAATAATTCAGTTTTTTATGAAGAAACAAAAAGTTTAAAATTACATTGCAAATAAACAAATCTGGGATTGAATGATTCAATTTAAGTCACTTCGCGAATTTTTTTACAATGTATGTTTTTGATGGGATACTTAGTTATTACTTATCGTGTTGTTATTTAAAAAAAGGAGTGATCTAAAACAGCGCTAGATCGATCTAGCTATACAAGCCCCCACGTAATGGGACCGTAACGCCTGGCCGTACTCTCCCCCTCCCCCCTAAAAGTACGTAATTTCTGAACGACCCCATATCTGCTAACTCCTTCTAAACCATTTTGATGCGGGTTTCACTCCTCCTAAATCCTAAATCACGCAACGAATTTTGATGTGGTTTTCACTGTAATTTAGATAATTTCATCCTGAAGGTTTATGTGTGCGTAAGTACTTATATTGTAGATCCCTCCCGGGCGAAGCTGGAGCGGGTCGCTAAACTATTTTGAAATTTTCTACAACGTTACCTATATACACGCTGTTTTTATGATTCGTCTCCGATAGACAGTCCAGTTATATCTGTTAACGGAAATGTGAGAGACCTAGTAATTGTATACAACGTATGAATCCTATGAATTGTATTACAATTACTAGGTTTAATACATTTCCGGTAAATGTATACAATGGGATACATAGTAAAGCCATAACCGTAGTAGGCATTTTAGGAAATGTGTAGATTAATTTGTCAAATTTAATGTCTATATTACATACAAATTTCCTAGGAAATGTAGGAAATGTATTGTATGCAATTAAATTGTCTGGGAAATGTATAAACATTTTTTCTAACGGAGCATGTTGGGGTACCTATTCTTAGGACTGTCACCAGTGCCGTAAATAGCCTTCTATGCGCCCGGTGCGAGCTTATATAACTAGTGCGCCCTCGAAAAATTATCTTAAGGAGTAGGGCAAAGCAAAAGGTTACCTAAAATTTTTAGGTAGGTACCTATCAAAAGAATTCCGTGAAAACGTCCCTCCAGGAGTTACAAGGGCAAAGAAACAGAGCGAGCGAAACGAGCTCGAAATTTTAAACACCATGACTCAAAAAGGTATTAGTACCTTGATACCTTCTAGTGCCATTAGCCTGTGTATATAAAACACTATTCAAAGGTTTGGCGCGAGCGAAGCATGGGCGTAGCAATGATATTTTCCCAAGGTGGGCCAGGCCCAGGCGAGGTTGATGTAATAAAAACTAAAAGAGCGAGCGAAGCGAGCTCGAGATTTCACTGAATTCTGGAATGAGCAAAGCTAAGTGAGCTCCAGATTTTAATGCAATGCATCTAGGTCTTTGTGATACACATACATATTTGTGTGTGTTCTTTGTTTCGTAGCTCGAAATATTATAGACCGATATTTTACCATATTAATTTTACAGGTTTTGTCCACCGTGCAGTCCAAGCCAAGTAAGTTGTTTCTTAAGAGAAGTATATTCCGGAGACTCCCGAGCGCGCTGCATAAAAACAAACTTCCGTTGTTATCTAATATATAAAAAAAAATACACACGATCTAGAAACCAGAGGGCCTACCATGAGTTTTCCCTGTAGTTACTTTACTACTGTAGCTACGTCGCCAATTCGTATGACAGAAATTAATTCTCAACGTAACCACTAGGAGCGCTAAACGAAATTCAATACAAAATTGGTGACGTAACTACAGTAGTAAAGTACGGTGAAAACTCAAGGTAGACCTACCGTACGGTACCTGTGCTTAGATGCTAGATTATTTGCTAGATCTCCGTTAGAATTTAAGATTTGTATGGAAAACTTTGAGCCACGATAACTTTGAAACTTTGATACCGGAAGATTTTTTTTACCGTTCCGAAACTTTCAGGGGTGTTTCAGACAATCAAACTGAACAACTTTTTTTTATGGGACCAAAACATATTATACCTATCCCAAAAAAAACTGTTGTTTCATACAATCAATCAATCAATCAAAATTTTTTATTCAAAATAATATCACATAGATAACTTTCTGACGTCATTTTTGATTCTACCACCGTTTCGGAAGGTGTTCCGTTGTAGAGAAGATGCGGCCAGAAACTCTACAACACATTTCTTTTAAACAAAACAAAATATACAAAGTACATTGAATTACATATTTAGTACAGTAATTCTATGTATTCAATGTATGGGGATAACAAACAAATTAATAAAGTTTTGAAACTTATGTGGCATGATACCTTTGGGTGTGGTGTTCAAAACTCACAACTCTCCCTCCCCCTCCCCCTGACGCTTCACCCCCCCTCACCTTGAAGTTTGTCCCCGTTAACAGTTTTTTATCTTTTTTGTAAAAACTATAATAGATACAAAAAAAATGTCAAAGGTACAAATTATCCTCATTAAATTATACACAAAATAAATAATATGCACTTTCTTCATAGGACTTAACCTTTGAGGGCTAGAGGAACGAGAAAGTAACAACATTTCAAAAGTTATGAAATTTGTATGGCGACCCTCGTGAAAGTTGAAGATAAAAATGAAATGTTTCCATATTCTTAATAAGCGACCCCGAATACCCTCGGATACAAATTTTCAGTCGGATCGGTGAACCTTTAAAAGCTGCTTTGGCGTTTGAAATTTCCATTGCAGCCATACATATCTATCATAGTTTCCGCGGGCCGTTGACCTCATCCTTCAGGATTCGACCTTCTGAGGAAGTAGAAATATTCATTTTAACACCAAGACATCCTAATGATGATCCCCAAAATAATTTTACTATACGTTGGTTGAGGGAAACCCGGTGAACAATCCGAGTAGGTATCTATGTACTCTCTATGGAAAGTGGTGGGGATCAACCAGATACCTCCAATTGATCTCCGGGTTCCCCTTTCGGTACAAGGATGAAATTTAGGGATCATCACATGGATGCTTTGGTGATACAGGGAAAACTGACTTCCTCAGAAGGTCGAATCCTGAAGGATGAGGTCAACGGCCCGCGGAAACTATGATAGATATGATGGCTGCAATGGAAATTTCAAACGCCAAAGCAGCTTTTAAAGGTTCACCGATCCGACTGAAAATTTGTATCCGAGGGTATTGGGGGTAGCTTATTAAGAATATGGAATCATTTCATTTTTATCTTCAACTTTCATGAGGGTCGCCATACAAATTTCATAACTTTTGAAATGTTGTTACTTTCTCGTTCCTCTAGCCCTCAAAGGTTAAGTCCTATGAAGAAAGTGCATATCACTTATTTTGTGTAAAATTTAATGAGGATAATTTGTACCTTTGACATTTTTTTTGTATCTATTATAGTTTTTGCAATAAAGATAAAAAACTGTTAACGGGGACAAACTTCAAGGCGAGGGGGGGTGAAGCGTCAGGTGGAGGGGGAGGGAGGGTTGTGAGTTTTGAACACCACACCCAAAGGTATCATGCCACATAGGTTTCAAAACATTATTAATTTGTTGGTCTGAAAAACACAGAATTACCGAACTAATTGTAACATTGTCAAGACCAGACATTTTGGTCATTCAAATAATCATCGAGTTTATAGTAACCTTTTTTACAGAGGACTTGTTTAACATGGGATGTTTGTCTGGCAAGTTTAGAATATCCTCTGGTATCTTATTATAATAGCGTATACAGTGCCCCATGAAAGATGTGTTGACCTTACTGAGTCGAAAATGTGGGAACTCTAATTTATTTTTATTTATTGTATTGTAATTATGAACGTCACTGTTATTGGGAAAGAGAGACAAATTTTTGCGAACGTATATAATATTTTCGTAAAATATTGACTGTAGAAAGTCAAAATACTGATATCTTTAAAAAGATCTCGTAATGAATCTCGACAACGCAGATTATAAATGGCTCGAATTGCCCGTTTTTGAAGGATAAAGACTGTCTCAACGTCTGTAGCACGGCCCCACAGCAAAATACCATAAGACATAATACTATGGAAGTAGCTGAAGTACACAAGTCTTGCAGTAGCGTTATCGGTTAGCTGTCTGATTTTTCGAACTGCATAAAGCTGCCGAGCTCAGCCTACCCGCTAGGGTTTCTATATGAGGACCCCATTGCAGCTTCGAGTCAATCTTTATCCCTAAAAATACAGTATTATTTGTGAAATGCAATATATCATTATCTAAAATGATTAGATTTTCATTATTAATAACATTTGGGATAGTGAATTTAATACATTTAGTTTTCTTTGCATTTAATGCAAGATTATTAACACTGAACCAATTCAGAACTTGTCGAAGAGTATAATTTACATTCTCATTTATATCATCAACATCTTGTGCCTTTCTACTTGTTTTGAAAATAAGATAAGTATTCATATTCATTTATTGGTTGCTTTCATGGGTACATAGGTTCTTATAACGTAAACAATGGGTATACATATAGGTCCTTATACGAAGTATCATCAGTAAATAACACTATATTCGACAAGTTCTGTACCATGCAACTGCAATGCCTACTAGGTACTTAGACTTCTTTTGCTTAATGTGTCGATTTCAAATTCTAAACAAAGTCAAAATGTATGGGACAGCCAATTTTTTTTTCATTAAATCTGATTTGCTTCCATAGAAATTATTTTTGAGTTTCATGGTTCGAACTAGGGATTGCAATCCGGTTTTCCGGATCCGGTAATCCGGCGGATCCGGTACCATTTACGGCCTACTGGATCCGGCACTAGCTAGCCGGATCCGGTACGGATCCGGTAAATGGCTTGAAAATCGAATAAAACCGCTTTTTTAATGAAAATTCTGGCGGTGGACGTCGCTTACGACGTTATTGAGTCACCTGCTACGACAATCCGCACCTACACGTACATTTAAAATATAATTTTTTCCTAGGTATGGAGTTTTTTTCTTCCCTACCATATAAACATGTCATTATAGAAATGACAGCAGTAAAGTTTTATTATGTTATCCTGTTAAAAGTACTTATTTACAAATTAACAGTAGGTATTGTAGTACATACCTGTCTCAGTCTGACAAAAGAAAAATAACCATAAATGTGAAAAGTGTTTATATTAGGGGGTCTCTCTTTATGTTAGTTAATACTTTGAGGCCTAGAAAATGTTTTTTTCGCATTAATAATACGATAGAAACTATCACTTCGTAACAATAATAATTTTTTTCACAGTTGCTAGAAACAGGATGAGGTTTTGACAACTGCGTAGGGGCTTAGTTTGGATTCACATTTAGCTTTTATTTCATCGTAATCGGTTCATTCAATCAAAAGTTAATGAGTAAGTATTTAAAGTCAGTCAGTAACCACAACCACATGGTTTAATGGTTAATGATACTTTTCCTTACTACCTGTAGTGATAAATAAAGTTATATTTCGTGTCTACAGGTCTGTTAGGTGGTTTAGGAGTCGCTGGTGGTCTGGCCAATGGTGTGACTGGAGGACTTGGAGATGTGGGTGAGAAAGTGGGAGGACTCGATAAACTCGGAGGTGAGGGTAGGCTTGTGCCCTACAGTGGGACGTGTACACCCCTATTTTTTTAATTGTTATGACCATAAAAATTTCAAAGATGTATTTTTTTAACTCTTTAGTGTGCACATAATATTAAAGTAGACACGTAAAAAGGGCGAGCTTATCTCCGCTACTACTACCAATTTCAATAAAACTTTTTGTGTTTAAAAGCATATATGATTAAACTTAAGCCTGTCACATACCATACGGAATTGCGATTCGGAATTCCGAATGAATACAGGTTTTTCGTAAAGGTTTGAAATTCCGTTCGCAAATCTGAATAGTACTGTAGCGGGTTAAGACCTAACTATTGCAAAAAAATTAATAAATATTGACAAAAAAGTTAAATTATTGTTACAAAAATAAAAAATAATTCATCTCATCATGTAAGATAATTTAAGCATCTTACAGTTAGTTTTTAGTACTTACTGTCCATTACGAGTAGCCATGGGCTCACTCTCAAATACTAAGCTGCAATGCCTAGTTGACTTGACTACTTGACTCAAAAGTATGCAACATGCGAAATATCGAATCGGGATTCCGTTTAGCAATTACAGATGTATGTGATAGGCCAGAAACTGGTTGGTATAGTTTTATCTCACTACAAATGACAAGAGCCTACAGTCCATGCGGACGAAAGAAGCGGGAAAAAACCTGTTGTTTATGATTGTTCAGTAATAAACAAAGTTTAAGTTATTTTTTGTTTCTACAGGTTCGTTAGGTGGTAAAGCTGGGGGCTGTGGTGATCTGGTCAAAGGTGTGACTGGAGGACTTGGAGATATGGGTAATGAAGGAGGACTCGATAAACTCGGAGGTGAGGGTAGGCCTTGAGGGTAGGCCCGTGCCTTACAGAGGGACGTATACACCCCTATTTTTAACCGACTTCTAAAAAAGGAGGAGGTTCTCAATTCGACTGTATGTTTTTTTTTATGTTTGTTACCTCAGAACTTTCGACTGGGTGAACCGATTTTGATGACTCTTTTTTTATTTGAAAGCTGGTGCTTCCCGTTTGGTCCCATTTTAATTTGGTGAAGATCTGATTACGGACTTCGGAGCTACACAATAGAACTCCTCAAAAGTTGACAGCAAATCATCGACGATTGAAACATTTGCTTCGTATCGATGTGCCCTTTGCGTGTATAACTGATATCTGGAGTGCGATTTTTGAATCTCATTCGGTGAGCTCAGCAGTTGAAAACGTCAAAATTACTATGGAGATATGCATCTTTCTACTGGTGATTTGACTATCAAAAATCATACTTCAGGAGTGTGAATTTTTAAAGTCAAATAAGCAGTAGAAAGATCCATGAGAACGCTTTTGTATGAGATTTAAAAACCGTAAAAGCTCACCGATGACATTCAAAAATCGCACCCCTGAGTCGAAATAATGAATTCACCACTGAAAACTGCAAAATAATTTTTTTTTTACAAAAAATTAAAACCGCCTTCAATAAAACAAATTAATGTTCTTATTTTGCAAACGACGAAGTCATCGGCTGCAATATTATTTTTAACTTTTTAGTTTTTTGAAGGCAGTTTTAATTTTTTGTTAAAAAAATTTATTTTGCATTTTTTTTAATAAAAAATTTTTTTTTTGGTGTAGAATCTACACTGTAGATAATGGAATTAAACCACTTTAATGGATATAAAAACAACAAAAAGTGCTGGCCCTCCCATAGAAAACGATCGGATCAAATTACAATGATTCTTTTATTTAATAAATAAACAAAGTTATCTTTTATTTCTACAGGTCCGTTAGGTGGTATAGGTGGCACTGGTGATATGCCTGGAGGACTTGGAGATATGAGTGAGAAAGTGGGAGGACTCGATAAACTCGGAGGTGAGGTTAGGCCTGTGCCCTCCAGTTGGACGTATGACACCCCTATTTTTTTATAAACATGACAATTTTTAGGGTGTATTCAGATAATGGAACTAAACAACTTTCATGGATAGAAAAACGCTAAAAAATGCTGGCCCTCCCATAGAAAATCGATCGGCTGGTGCACAAATTGTGCAATAGACGACATTCGATTTTTTTTATGACCTTTTTTATATAGGTAGCTCTATTATAAAACGGATGTCCTTACATCATAGGTTTTTTTTATCTATCTGCAGTTTTATTTAGCTGAAAAAGATACAATTATTAATAGGTACTTACAGTGTCTGTTCTCAAATGAAGTTATGTTTGTACCATACCTACTCTTTTGTATACTGTGGTTTTGCTATCTCTGACTCCAAATCTCGGTTTTTAAAATATTTTGTGAAATAGACAACATTCGATTTTTTTACACCATTATAAAACTGATGTACCTACTTAAAGCCTGACATCGACTATAACCTTTAGTGCGTTCACGCTAACCAATTCGGTATGTCAAGTTTTTTTTTGGAGGGCTGAATTGAAAACCATTTCGAGATAATTGTCTCAATAATCATATTTTCTATGTCAGAGATTTTAAAATGAGAGGATTACAGATATTTTTAATAAAATAACGTCGTTTTTCGGTCCGTGCAGTGACGTCACTGGCATACCTCTGAACTCCTTGGTAAACATAAAATCAACTTAAAATAACCGGCCATTAAGAAAAAAAAATACTTTCACAATGTCAGAATTTGACATTTGATGTTGCCGTATCTTTTTCCAGCATAGAGTTAGAAAGAGGAGGCAGGTTTTAATTTTTTTTAATACTGCTGTATGTAGTTTTTCTCCATGGAGTTCGAATTATTTTCTCTCCACCATTTTTGCACTTAGAGATTGATTACAGATCAAAATAATTTAAAAATTAAATTTATATTGATAAACTCGATGAATCGCAATAAGAATGAAATAGGTATCTTAAAATTATGTCTTCTGTCCGTAAAAAATATAAAAATGAAGACAAAAAAAAACTTGACATACCGAATTACACCACCGAGCCCACTGCCCAGAGAACGAAATTTTCAATCTGTTACGTCCTCTTAAGACAAATTTTTCAATCTTTAATTTGATTCGAAATAGCACAACATGGCTGTAACATGTTTATAATCAATAATAGGTAATATTGATATGGAAAAACCATAGGTTGAATCCATTTTCATCAGTAGTAATTTCATTGAATTTGATAATGAGGGAAAAAAGTTATATCCAAAAAAAAATTTTGTTAAAATTCACTTAAGCTGGCTAATAAAGGCTTCCGCACATTGCAGCGATTTTATCGAGTGATAATATCGCTGCGATTTTGCGATAATTGTTTCCTGTACATTTTGTATGGGGACGCGCTCGGTCCCACACACTGCCGCGATATTATCGCAACCTGACGCAATCTCTTTTGACTACATTCAGTGGTGGGCGCATGCGTGACGCGAATCGCGGAATCGCTGCAGTGTGTATGGTGTCGCGATAACGCTGTCGATAATATCGCTCGATAATATCGCTGCAATGTGCGGAGGCCTTAAAATTGACGTAGACATAGACATAGACCTATAGACATAGATATATATTTATTAAAGCCTGACCAGGAAAATAAAAAACCTCGCCATGTTGCGGAAAATCATTGGAACTAATTTTTTTACTGGGAACACTAACATTAAAGGTGACAGTCGATTGCAGCGCCCCCAATCCAGGTTTTTTATATTCCTGGTCAGACTTTAATAATAATTCGACCGGATGTTTTTTTTTTTGTATGTTTGTTACGTGATTACTCCGCCAATTGTGAATAGATTTTGATTTTGATTCTTATTTTTTTTAGATAATCATTTAAATTTTTTCCACATTGCATTTTTTTATTTGATTTGATATTTCTGAAATAAATAAAAATAAGCTATTTTTTGAACAATATCATTTTATTAAGTTATCTTTTATTTCTACAGGCGGTGGAGGCCCTGGTGATCTGGACAAAGGTGAGAAAGTGGGAGGACTCGATAAAATCAAAGGTATCAATGGTGGAAAGAATGGAAAGGATGGAAAAGATGGAGACGATGGAAAGGATGGAAAAGACTTAAAAGATGGAAAAGACGGAAAAGGTGGAAACGATGGAAAAGATGGAAAAGACACAAAAGATGGAAACAATGGAAAAGATGGAAAAGACGGAAAAGGTGGAAACGATGGAAAAGACGGAAAAGACGGAAAATACGGAAAAGACGGAAAAGATGGAAAAGACGGAGAAGACAAAAAAGATGGAAACAATGGAAAAGATGGAAAAGACGGAAAAGACGGAGTAAACAGAAAAGATGGAAACAATGGAAAAGAAGAAAAAGACGGAGTGGACAGAAAACATGGAAACAATGGAAAAGATGGAAGAGACGGAGAAGACAAAGAAGACGGAAAGAATGGAAAAGATGGAAAGAATGAAAAAGATGGAAAAGATGGAATCGATGGAAACGATGGAAAATACGGAAAACAACTGTTGAAAACTGAGGGCGAGAAAACCGTAGAAAGCTTCAAAAAATATGAAAATAATGAAGACAACAGAACTTCCGAAAGCGAGAAGAAGTCAAAATCAACGAACCACGACAGTACAGATGAAGGTTTACGATCAGAAACCTCAGAAAACTATGAAAAGAAAAAAGATTCTTCAACGCAGAAAAACTCAAATGAGAGTGAAGGTTCCAAAACAGCAGAAAAGTACACAAAATACTTTTACTAATGATTAAAATAGCCTAAATACAGAAAGAAGCATACTATTCTTCTATTATACTGTAACTACTTCAATACTTTTCTTTTTACAACATAAAAATTGATGAAATAAAACTTACAATCCAAAATCATCACACAATATTATTTTCACCTCACAAGCTCGGAAAGATTCTGTTTATCGTTCGAAATCTGAGTGCAAAAGTGTATTTTATCCGCTAGCGTGCAAAGAGTTTTTGAAATTCGAATTTGTCTATTCAATATTTTTGTATACCGCCAATGCACTGAAAATGCTTAATAACTATTTCATGACACTGGCCAGCACGAAAATAAAAACTTTTTGAAATGTACTTTTTGAAATGTTCTTTTTAGCAATTCACTTTTTTTCCTCGCTGTTGTGAGGTGAAAAATTGTGTGTTTCGCTCGGCTGCAAAGTTATTCTGCGTCTCGTACCTTTGAAACCTTCGCTAAACGCTCAGGATTCTATTATTTGAACCACTCGCTTCGCTCGTGGTTCAATCCTAGAATCCTTCGCTTGCTCAGGTTTCAATAAAAGTACTCGCGCCAAAAAGCAACTTTGCAGCCTAGCATAACAAATAACTGTTTCACTTCACAAGCTCGGAATGATTCTGTTTATCATTCGAAATATGAGTGCAAAAGTGCATTTTATCCGCTAGCGTGCAAAGAGTTTTTAAAATTCGTATCTTTCTATTCAATAATTGGACTACTCGCGCGAACCATAACTTTTGACACTTAATCGCGGACAGCCGTTGGAGCTGTTTCAGGCCACCATCCGTTTCGGCTGTGACAGATCCCGTAGACGTTAAGGGCTGTCAGTTACATAGAGTTGTGCGCGATGCGGAATTCAGCACAGTTGAATAGTAATTGGATTGCAATGTGATTAGAACTGAAGGATTGAACTTGGATGTTTTAAATTAACGTAATCCTGCTCTGCGCAAACGAAGATTGACGAGCGGAATTATTGTTCTGGTACTGTAGGTACCTATACTTACACGATTGTGCTCATGTTCGTACCCGTTGAATGTCGCTTTGAACGGAACGTGTGAACGCACCATTAGATTCTTGTGGTAAAGTCATTTAACATGTCTGTTTATAATTAGTTTTTTGTTCTAAGTTGGGGTTCACACAGGTTCTTGCTGAAGACTCGACGTCATAGTGGAGCTTAGGTAGGTACTTAGTACTTACTTACATTGGAAATGACCACCGAAAATAAAACAGCTCGTGGACGCGAAGGCCTCGAGCGTGGACCTCTCTTGGCAATGGCCAACAGCAGACTGATCGATTCGTGCGAGAGTGACGCCGGTAATTAGTTACGTTCGCGAAAGAAAGAAAAGACAATAGGGCACGCGTGCTCAGAATATTTCGACGTAAGCGCCAAATCGTAAAATATTAATTAAAAAATAACTATAGTACTAAATGAAAAACGGATCAACCAATTGCTCGAAACAATCATTACTGAATAAATATCGTTAAATAATTTGGAGTAGCACGCGATTTTGTGAATAATCTGGATCTACTTTGGCACACAAATCTATAGAGAAAATTTTACGGAATCATGTTTTCCGTGTACCCAGCCGTAGGTTAGATAGTCTTTAAACATATATCTGAAAATGAAATACGTCACCCTGGTATTTAACGATTTATGCGAATCAGAAAGTGTCCCAAAATCCCTAGGTAGCCCCTTAAGCAATGAGGAGTTTTCTGACAGCTACTCAAACGTAGTTCATCATACCGGCGATAGATGGCGTTGACCAGAGAGGGGTCCGAAGACGAAACATTAAAGGAGCCCATTCACAGTAGTCCTACATGTAGGACTACAACACCATTCACTATCCTGCAAGTAGGACTACTCAAAAGTAGCCCTAAAGTTATAGCCCTACTTTAGGCTAAAAAGTAAACCCAACCAATACCTACCAATAAATAAATAACCAATTCTCATTTTATTTCTATTTTATTATCTGCAAGGTTGCTCGACCCTGTCTCGTCTACGCCTTCTATTGAGCGGTGAGCCATTAGGAACTACTTTTTCTTTTTTAATGGCTTTCTGAAAATCCCTCATTAAGTCCGGTCAGTCTTTGGACGGGTAACCATGCACGGATCCAGCCAGGTTAAAGGTTGTGATCATAATAGCCACCCGAAAATAAGCAGCTGAACCTGCATAAATCAGCTGTTCCTTAGAAAATGCCAATAGCTATCTGCCGCAACGCCCGCAACTCTAGGGTTAAAAATGACTACTGTGATTTGAACCTGCTACCTGGCAACCCTAGAGCTACGGCAGACTGAGAGATGGCAACCCTAGTTTTTCTAGTTCTTTACATCGGTCTCCTTCAGATGGCACCTCAATTACTTCCCAAACAGATAGGTGGAAAAAATGGTACCATAAATCATCATGGTAAAGGTACTTGCGGCGGCGTTGTATAAATCCCTGTATAAACTTTAGGTACCTTAGGTAAATTACATTTCGTTCACCACATAAATACTTAGGTGCATAATTTTGCGGTCAGATCTTGGTATAAGCAAACCGTTCATAAAAATAAGATCAAAAGTAGATTAAACTTCAAAACGCATTTGAAGGAAAATTGTCTCATTAATGGTATATTATTCGGTATCTTTGCAAATAAAATCTAACTTTCCCAGTTTAACTTTTTAAAGACAAAAGTTTTTAATGAATCATTTAGGTAGGTACTCAACTAAATTAAAGCTTATAATTAAAAAACTGGGCCAAGTGCGTGTCGGGCCACGCGCAGGGTAGGGTTCCGTAGATGCCCGTCACAATACACGAACTTAAAAGGGGGCTTTTTGTTTTATACTACGGTTTAACGGCTAATAAAGTCTAAAAAGTACATTTTATAAGTTTGTCGACTATTACTCGTTAACTTGTAAAGCTTACTTAGCGGTGATAGTTTTCCTTTTAATTTCGTTAAATGCACTACAGCCATGATTTTTTTCACATATCCAGGAACAACCGTTTAAGGGACCGGGACACTAAAATAATATTACGCTCACGGATTCCTAAATCGATAAATGGCTATCCCACACCCACCATATTTTTAAAAGACCGATCCAACGATACCCCACACCATGGGATAGACGAGAAACAAATACATCCCCACGTTTCATATAAGTAGGAAAAATACCATAATAGTACATTATGGTACAAGTGTGTAATGTTGGTGATTACCGCTGAGGCGCTATTGAGACCCGAGCCGCAGGCGAGGGTCTTACGAAAGCCGAGTGCGGTAATCATCAATACACACGTTTTTCAACACACTTGTGATTAAAAAAATACTAAAATAGATACCTATTTGTCCTTGGAGTTTTCAGATAGGTAGTATACTTTTCATAACGTTAAGGGCTTCACATCTTATATCGGGTGGTGTACAACATAAATAGTTTTCTTCATAACTAGTACTTGTAGACATTTTAATTAATTAATAACTATATAAGTAATTAATTTTAACAGTGAAAACGAGTTGTGAAAAAAAATCGCAATGGCGGGAAAAAATAATAAGTTTTCCTATGCGCGCGCATCTAGCAATGGCGATCGTCCATAGACTAAAAGAATGAGGTTTCTTTTTTTTTGTTTTTCGCGAATAGCGTTTTATAGCCACGTACAAAATGGGGAATTTAAAGTTTTCTTTATTACAGAGAAAACAAAAGTTATATTTGAGTGAAAGTTTTATTTTTAAAAACGTAGGTACAAGTTGAAATTATGTAGGTATTTAAATACGAAGTTGCATGAAAATGAGGAAGCAATAGGTACCTACATTATTTTATTTCTATTGAACACGATCTTTTTTGTATCGAATCATTTTTAAGAACAAAGCAACTCAACCAATTAAAAAAAACCTATAACTCACTAGTGAATAATAGTAATGAAAAAGTCACAGTTTGATTATAGGTGTCATTATGTGCCTTATTGCGGTGAAATTAGAGCCATTTTATGAGCAAGTGTGTTGAAAAAATCTATTTTTCAATATTTTATTTCCTCACTTATTCGACGTGATTAATATGTATACCCAGGTCTGTATGGTTAATTTACACATTCTGCTTCTAATAAAATCTTCTAAATAAAATCTTCTGGAAAATGCAATAATATCTCGCAACATTGATTCATATAAAATGACATTTCGTGGACAGTCGGCATCAGAAGTAGATGAGAGCTTTACTATTTTTTAATTTTAGATTTGATATAACTCCGTTATCTTTGAAGCACTAAATATAAGCCATACATATTCAGAGAGCACTAAATGAGCACTAAATGATTAGCTAGGTTTCAAAGCCCTAGGGCCGAGGGCCCCGCTGGGCATACGGACATCCCACCCATAGGTACACCCCGCCGACTAGAGTGCGAAAGAGACAACTGCAGCTCGGACCAATTTTATGCCCATAAAATCGACGAAAACAGCATTTCGTATGGGAATGGAGGAGGAAACAGAAAACTAAACCGATTTTAATCATTCTTTCAAGAATAAAATGACAAAGACTTTGGCTATGTCTGTATGTTTTCCTTTTTTTGTTAATATTCGTCAAATTTGTTTGCTGGATGCACTGACCTGAAAAAAAGACGGACGTAATGTGACACTAAAAAGATGTGAAGCATGCAAGGTCCTACATTTTCGTTTGTTCTACAAGGGACCTACACTCACACAGATGCACTAGCTCTAGGCGCAGGTCCGACAACCGTCACCATTATGTACCGCGTGACAGCACGCACACAAAAGAAATGGGTGGTTCACTCGTGATTAGACGAGATTACGTCCGTCTTTTTTTCAGGTCCGTGGCTGGATGTCTGAAAACGGGCGGTAAAATTAGTCATTTTCGAAGGTCCTTAGTCCTTGATTAGTTTATGCAAAAAAGCAAAACGTAGGGACACACAGTGCGACATAAAAAAGTAGAAAATCAATAAAACGTCAAAATCATACATAAGCTGGCAAGACCGACCTACAATTTGTACTAAAAAATAGGAGAGTTTTTGGCGGGATTTGATAGCTGACGTTTGTAGTCCTCATATTTCATCGAATATTTATTGTTTATATGAGTTTTGGTTCGTAAAATTGGTGTTGTTTTGCGTAACAAAGTGTCGTGCAAGTGAACCATATACAGTTCAGTGAAATATGATGGTGTGTGGGTCGTAAACAGGAAAAGCGTTCCGTGATTTTAGCGCGGCAAAGCGGTCGGTTCACCTCTTTCCTGTGGACTTCTCTGCGTTTCCTGCGTCTTTCGATTGTCTCCAAAAAGAACCATCAAAACGTCGAATACCAACTCTTTATGTCACACTGTAGCAGAGGTAACATAGATTGTGGGCTCAGATAAATTAACAGGAATGGATGCGATATTACGCGCGTACCCCTCTGCCAAAGACGCATGCTCAGTGAGCATACCCGTCATATAAAAATAGTTGACGCGCGTCCCGCGCCATTATATAAAACTCCCCCCTCACCCCCGCAAAATTGACAGACTTTTTTGCGTAGAAATGAGAGATCATTTCCAATCCATTCCTGTTAATTTATCTGAGATTGTGGGGTAAACAAATGTTTGCTCTAGCTAGTGTCATTATCCAAGGAGGAGACAAAGGGGAATACGTTTGTGTGGAAAAACGGTACTCGCCTATCCTCTTAAACGGAGTGCAATTTAAACTTTTCTTTACAAAATATATTTTCTGCAAGAGGCAACAGGAAAAATTCCTTATGATTTAAGACTTAGAAATCTTGTAAGTACTTAGGTATTTCAAATTAGTTGGCGAAACTGAACAAGTGCCACTTGTTAATGATAACTCAGATTGCATTATCAATGTTAATAATTCTTCTTCTATCGAGTCGATGGCATGTCATTTTCAGTGGACTGACGGGGTTGGGAGTTGGTTGTTGTTGGAGTTGCTTTATAATTGGTATTGATGATTAACAAAATTATTATTATCGTACGTAGTTGCAGTGAGCGGGGCGCGGGCGGACATTGACCTGTAAATCATATGACCGGGCGGCGGGTCATTATCACGCTATTGTACTTAGTAGAGATTCCAAATGTGTTTGTTATGTTTCGCCTACTAATTAGATTTAATTATACACCACAAATTAATTAGTAACGAATCTTTAAGGGTGTATCCAGACTTCAGACCGTGAATCTGAGCAACTTTCCATAAGGAACATGGGTCGAAAAATGAGAAAAATTATTGCGTGATTGAGATCATTTACTTTTTATTTTAGGCGGAATACGGTAGGTATCACAATGTCTTCTTCTTCTTATCGTGTGGGCAAGCCGGTGTCAGAGTTTATTCACAATGCCTTCATGAAGGCATGTGATTTTACTCGTACAAATCATGAGAAAAGAAAAAAAAACTACAATACAAGAACGTCACCTATCTTTCGCAATTTTACGATACGATTTGTAGGAGTCGCGTTGTGGATCTGCTATAGGGCAGTCACGTTTGTTGGTTGCCCCCTCCCAGCTCGACAACGGGGCTCCAGTGGTGGCTCAAGATAGTGTTCTTTTAAAAGAACAACCCTTGAAGTCACCAAAATAACCACCCCGAAAGGGATTACTGTCGTGGGTTTACTTGTGTAAGTATGTTAGGTAAACTAGAAAGCAGCTGAATGTACCATTAACAAACTTAGTTCGTGCAACAGGAGCGAGGAACAAACAAACTGCAGCTAACACTGGAACGGGAATCTGTTGAAACTACCAAGTCAGCAATATGCTTTGAGTTACGACGGAGTCATAGCTACACAAAATATAAACAGATAACCATAAGTGGGAACTTGTTGTCAGCATCTGACCATCAATTCAGTGGCGGATACAACCTTGCGGGCCGCCCCTATTGCCGCCCGCGCCGCCCTTAACCATGTATGCGACAACGGCTGCCAAAGCCAACATTCTCCTTCAAGCTCTCTCTAATTGCGAGTATATTATCACCACAGATAATTAGGTATCCCTGACTCGAAAACAACCTTTTTTAGAAATTTTGTCTGTCTGTTTGTCTGTTTGTTTGTGTGTTTGTTTGTTTGTTTGTTCGCGCATCACGCAAAAACTACTGAACCGATTTTGATGAAACTTTTTTTGTTTGATAGCTTATGATCTGACTTAAAATCTGGTATATAATTTGTGCGGACGAAGTCGCGGGAAAACACTAGTATAATCTAAAATTTTGCATGTGACTTGAGTTTTTATTACGATAAACTCAAGCAGATATCTTTAGTTTTCGGAAATACTGACTCAATATCTCCGAAACGTTACAATGTAGTAGGTACAATAATTTTTTTCACAATTTAATGATATAATGACTAGCCTCCAGAAAAAAACGCCACCCCTCCACATTTGTAAAATTTTCTCCAAAAGAAACAAAAAACAACTTGCAACATAAACCTTTAGATTGAGGTAGGTATACCCCTCTGTCCTGTAGGCTCCACTATCTCGATCCACCAGTGGATTGAATAGGACGCTGAAGTTCACTGTGATCCACCATTAGGCTCAGTGGATCCTATGATACTTGAATGTATTAATAGGCTCCACCAGTGGATCGAATTTAATTCTGGGAGTTTTGTAAGATCCACCACTGATTTCTGTGGGACCTGTAATATAATTTATATAATATAGGCTCCAAGGAAGTTCGACCTCTTATACACGTCTGCTCTCCTTAGGGTTGCCAGGTCCGATTTGTTTTAAATCGGGGCAGAAGGTAAAACAAATCGGGATTTAGGGTTGTAGATCGGGACACACAAAAAAACAAGGTACTTATTTTAAATATAATAGACTGCGTTTCTCAACTTATGTACTACCTAAAGTGCCTACATCTGAAATTAATCTTTAAAAAAACTAGGTATTGGGTACAATAAAATCGTAGTTTAAGTAGGTCTTAATTATTGACGCCGTTAATTGCAATATTATAATTCAAGCCACATTCATATCAATAAACCAACAAAAAATATTATAAAAAATGTCAAAAAAATAACTGAGCGAGCGGAGCGAGCTCGAAATTTTTTCGCTCATCTATTCGGGTTTTGGTTAGACATCTTTTGGTTTACCCATGCAAAAATAGAAACGTAGAGCGAGCGAAGCGAGCTCTACTTTCCCCTTAATACGAATCGGTGAGAGCCAGAGCTTTTTACGTACAAAATATGTGCAAAGTACTCGTAAAAGATGGATTGAGCGTAGCATGCTCAAAATTGTGTTAGCACCACCACGTCTTGTCTGTGGTCAGAACTCTAGGTTTGTTTGTATAGGCACAATCAGTAAAAGTTAGAGCGAGCTCGACTTTTCTCTGCTCTACGAATTGATTATAAACAGAGAGATATATCAATCGATATAGTGATGTGATGCGTCATTTATTTATTTATTCTCATAATAATTGTTTTAATAAATTTATTGATTTATCGGGACATTTAGTGTCCCGATCAGGTGCAAATCGGGACGCGTCCCCTAGACCCTGAAAATCGGGACGTCCCGCGCAAATCGGGACACCTGGCAACTCTAGCTCTCCTGGTACATTTCGGCGTTTTTTCGTGGTCCTACTAGTAGGTCCACGAGGGACACCTATTTCTGTTGGTCCTACTGATGTGCTGAATCAAAAAAAGACAATCGGCCAAGTTCGAGTCGTAATATATCAACAATACAAACTTCTTTATTAAAGAAAATCGGCCAAGAGCAATAACTATTGCGTGGTATGCGTTGCAATGCCCCCTTCTCTATTGCCTTTCTTCGTTTTTTTTTTTACATTTTTATTTTTTTAACTAAACATATTTATTTTATTTATATATATATTTATTTACTACTCATTTAAAATATTCAAATGTACCAGGAGAGCAGACGTGTATAAGAGGTCGAACTTCCTTGGAGCCTATATTATATAAATTATATTACAGGTCCCACAGAAATCAGTGGTGGATCTTACAAAACTCCCAGAATTAAATTCGATCCACTGGTGGAGCCTATTAATACATTCAAGTATCATAGGATCCACTGAGCCTAATGGTGGATCACAGTGAACTTCAGCGTCCTATTCAATCC
Source organism: Agonopterix heracliana (assembly GCA_963693445.1). Lineage (NCBI taxonomy): Eukaryota > Metazoa > Arthropoda > Insecta > Lepidoptera > Depressariidae > Agonopterix > Agonopterix heracliana. Next base: position 19,354,252 of record OY856308.1, on the reverse strand, counting down.
ACTGGTGGATCGAGATAGTGGAGCCTACAGGACAGAGGGAGGTATACAGGGTGTTTCATAAGTAACAATAAATTTTTTAAACTCTTAAGGGGGTTGTTTAGACCGTCAAACTGAACAACTTTCTCTATGGGACCAACATCGAAATCGCGAAAAAAATATTTTTTATCCCATACATATTTTAGCTCTAGCTAGTCGATTTGTAGAGTATAGAACATTTTTTTTTTCGCGATTTCGATATTGGTCCCATAGTGAAAGTTGTTCAGTTTGATGGTCTACACCACCCCCTTAAAGGTTTATTTGTATTTTTGTAACACCTTGTATACTTTACACAAAAGAACATTTTCTCTCTAACAGAATTTCTTGAAAATTGCAATTGCATGAAGAAGCAAGGAAGCTTCAATCGTGCACATCATTATAATATTCACAAAGAGGTAAGGGAGGTAAAGGTACTACACAGTGTCGGGAGAGTGGGCGTTTAATAATAACATGAACAGTACCTACTGTAACAATGAGTAAATACCCCACACAGAGAAAGCTTCAAACAATCGCCCTAGTTGACAATTATTTATGGGAGATATTGGACGACCGCATCACAAATGATCATTTTGTACGCTCCTACCGGTTTTTAACCCTGCTAAGGTATCTTCTTTAGTTCAGTACTGCTGCGCCCCGATGTAGGTAGGTACCTACCTTAGCAGGCCGTGTAGGTACGTGGCGCTCATTGTATGCGCATGCACTGATTAAAGCGCTTGCATAATGTTGCTCTACTATTTATATCATTTCTGTGGCACGGCAGCGTGGTATAGCGCTAACGCACCTTCGCTTTCTTTCTATTAGGTTAAATTTAATTAGTTGGCAAAACTTAAGAAACGCATTTGGTATCTGTTACTGAGTACAATTGCGTGGCAATGGCCGGGCCTACCGCTCGATCATTTATGATTCTGAGCTCATTGTCCACCCGCGCCCGCGTACTGTACGCACTGCGCTTACCTTCGCACGATAATAATAATTTTGTTAATCATCAATACCAATTATAAACATTGATTGCATTACTATCTGTTATCATTAAAAAGTGACCCGGTTGCGTAAATACAAACCCGGCTGCAACACAGACACATGCTGCTCTGTAACGCAGCCGGGTTCGTTTGGATAAAGTACACACAAACCCGACTGCAGCACAGACACTTGAAGACCGTCTGTAATGCGACCGGCTTCGAATAACATTATTGTCAGTATTGCCACCGAACCCGGCTGGAATACAGCGCATGCCAGCGCTCTGTATTGCAGCCTGATACGGACGACTCTACGCAAACCAACATCAAACAAACACGGCTGCAGTACAGCACATGACAGCGCTCTGTATTGCAGCCTGATACGGACGACACTACGCAAACCAACATCAAACAAACACGGCTGCACTGCAGATCAATCGGTAGCCTGTACGAAGGGAACCTATACGAAGCGGCAACGTCGCACGAATTTTCTATTGGAGGTAATAATCGTCATTTTGATCCTTATTACTTTCAAATAAAATTTTAAATAGGTAATGACTGTTGTATAAAAAAAGCTGAAATTTGTGTAAACTAGTATAAGTACACAAACAAAAACCTTTTAAAACTTATAAAAAAGTCGAAATAAAAACATTTTGTCATAAGCAACTTACAAAAAGAAATCCCACCAAAAAAGTTATCAGATCCAATGTAGAACCAAACTTCTAACTCTACACGCCCTAACTATACAATCCCTAACATCACAAACTCTACACCTTAGTCAAAATATGTGTCTTGGTCATTTCGATACATACAAATGGGCGTAAGCATGGCGTAAGGTGAAAAACTTATTCACTATTACTTTTCTGTTATACCTACAATAGTTCTTGCAGTAACAAAACGGCCAAACCACATAAGATTTTGACTAAGATGTAGAGTTTGTGAAGAGAAGCTTGGCTCTACATGAGATCTGATACCTTTTTTACAGTGCAAGCCAAATGGTCTCGTCTTGAAAACATTTTACATGAAAATGTTTTTGGTGGGATCATAATACAAGGTGTTACAAAAATACAAATAAACATTTAAGACGGTTTTGACCATCAAACTGAACAACTTTCACTATGGGACCAACATAAACTACAAATCTAGTCGAGCTAAATATTGTATGGCACAACAGATTTTTTTTTCTCGCGATTTTGATGTTGGTCCCATAGTGAAAGTTCTTCAGTTTGATGGTCTAAACAACCTCCTTAAAAGTTCTAAATGTTTACTTCTACTTTTGTAACAACTAGTAGATATACCAAAGAATAATAATTAGTTTTTTATTAATGTATAAGAAATATTTACCTTATTGTACAACTAATCACTACTCGTATTTTCACTGTTTATACAGCAAGTTAAATAAAACAAATGCGGCTGTACCTCAGAGGGCTGTGTTGCAGCTGTGTTCGGACGATCTATTACTGCTCCGAGTCATTCGCTAGATAATGCAGCACAGACTATGGGTGTCTGTGTTGCAGCCGGGTTCGGACGATCTATTACTGCTCTAAGTCATTCGCTAGATAATGCAGCACAGACTATGGGTGTCTGTGTTGCAGCCGGGTTTGCTTTGCCTTAATACAAACAAACGCGGCTGCACTACAGACTGGCTGTGTTGCAGCCGGGTTCGGACGATCTATTACTGCTCCGAGTCATTCGCAAGATAATGCAGCACAGACTATGAGTGTCTGTGTTGTAGCCGGGTTTGTATTTACGCGACCAGGTTCAGTTTCGCCAATTAATTAAAAATGACACTATATTTACGCGCGAACTAGCGTGTTAGGTATAGTTTTATCACAAGCATCATGTTACGGCTTCTGGCCCCACAAAGCCATTAATGCTTTTAGGAGCGTACAAAATTATTAGGTGACGCGCGTTCGCCTAATGTCTCCCATAGATTGTCAACTATTGTGATTGTTCGAAGCTTTCTCTCTGTGGCGTATTTACTCGTGTGGGCTAAAAACTATGTAAGCTGATGCAACAAGTTGCCTGCTCAGAAACATAAACGCTCGTACGATATTGTAAAATCTGTCGTCTCTCGTTTGTAGTGCACTAGACCACATAATAGTTTATTATAGGGACTAGGGACTAACGTAGATAGATACTACACACCGCTAGTTTTAATTAGTACCTAAAGACCGTGAATCTGAACAACTTTCCCTAAGCAACTTGGGTCAAAAAACGAGAAAAATTGTTGGACCTCCCATAGAAAATCGATCGCCGATCCCACTGACATATACTCTACTCTACTCTACTCTACTTGCTAGAGTAAATGTCAGTAGCCGATCCGCACTTTTGTATGGGAGATCCAAAAAAAACATAGGCGTAGCAATGATTTTTTCCCAGGGTGGGCCAGGCCCAGCCGAGGTTGATGTAATAAAAACTAAAACCTAGAGCGAGCGAAGCGAGCTCGACATTTCACTGAATCCTGGAGCGAGCGAAGCTAAGTGAGCTCGTGATTTACTGCAATGCTTCTAGGTCTTTGCGATACAATCGTAGCCAGGAGCGAGCGAAGCGAGCTCGACATTTCACTGAATCCTGGAGCGAGCGAAGCTAAGTGAGCTCGTGATTTACTGCAATGTTTCTAGGTCTTTGTGATACAATCGTAGCCAGGAGCGAGCGAAGCGAGCTCGACATTTCACTGAATTCTGGAGCGAGCGAAGCTAAGTGAGCTCGTGATTTACTGCAATGCTTATAGGTCTTCGTGATACAATCGTAGCCATGAGCGAGCGAAGCGAGCTCGACATTTTACTGAATCCTGGAGCGAGCGAAGCTATTAGCATGATTATCACTTAGTAAGTGAAGTCATGATTTACTGCAATGCATCTAGGTTTTCTTGATACAATCGTAGCCAGGAGCGAGCGAAGCGAGCTCGACATTCACTGAATTCTGGAGCTAGCGAAGTGAGCTCGAGATTTTACTGCAATGTGTTTAGCCAGAAGCGAGCTTGAGATTTTACTGTAATAGGTATAGAGAAATCTGGAATTTAAATCCTGGAGCGAGCGTAGCGAGCTAGAGTTTTTACGACCTAAAAGCTGGAACTAGCAAAGCAAACTCAAGATTTAACGACTCTATGAAAAGATACACGATCCAAAATCTAGAGCGAGCGAAGCGAGCTCGACATTTCACCCAATTCTGGAGCGAGCGAAATGAGCTCGAGATTTACTGCAATGTGTCCAACTAGGAGCGAGCGAAGCGAGCTCGAGATTTTACAGCAATATAAATAAGATCAGAGCAGTACGTTCTAAAAACAGGAGCGAGCGAAGCGAGCTCAAGATTTTGCTTCAAGATTTGCAAGATTTTGCGAAAGTACATTCTGACCACATTGACTTTTCAATTTCAAGAAAGTGTAAGTAGGTACATGAGAAATGAATGAAACAAGAAAATAATATCCTGTTTATTTAACTCTTTGATTCCTACTGAAATATTTTATTTTTAGTAAGTGTTTCATTCGATTTCTGGGGTGTGCCAGAAGGATTCTGGGGTGGTAATCTATAAATAATAATAAATATCGTTTTTTGAGCCGTGGATGTTCTGAGGTTTCGGAATAATTCTGACTACCCCCTGAGGGAATATAGTCGTGGTGAACCATGTACTGGTTCCTAAACCCTATACATATACACGCACACATACATAATTTGTAGGGCGCCTCACGCACACCAACCTATGAAACTTAGCCCCTTTTGTTTTATACGGGATATTAGTGAGGCTCATTCTAGACATATACTTTTTCTAAGGTGGTGAGTTAGATTTGGTTCCACGGCACAGCTTTTACCTTTCACTAGGATCCATAGGTACAATAGGTACTGTAACTTACTAGAATACTTAATAAAACAAAATATTTTTTTATTTTATCACTTATCCACTGTCAACTCTAGAAATACTCTTACCTCGTTTGTTAACTTATCTTTCAATAACGAATGTTGATCATACAATTTTCTGGTTATTTCTTTCAACACTTGCCGAATAGACGGTGTCAATTTACCACCTATTCTAACCCATTCTGAAAAACGTGCCAGGAAATTATCAAATGGATATATTCTTCTCGTATTATGGTACAAATGATCCATGTCCGATAGAATTATGTTAATCAATTGAGTGTCATATGCATCTGGTAATTCTGAATGTGTTTCTAAGAACTTTAGTCTGTCTTCTACTATTTTATGGACCGATACTAAAATGCGTTTCGTTGCAGTATTGTGAGATAGTGTCATATCACTGAAGATTATTTGCATTTCATCAGCTGTTTCGCGCTGGGTGAAATCAAACGTGTCTTCTGGAAGTGATTCGTAAAAAACCTTCATGAATTCTCTCGCCTTTTCTGTATGTAAATCTTTAAATTTTTCTAAGAAAGAGTTAAGGGATTTAGTGCATTCGTGTACATTATCACAAAGGTGGTATTCGGCGCATAACTGGTTTTCATATTTGCCTTCTATTGTAGTGGTTGCTAGAACCAATTTCTGTGTAAGTTTCTTCTTAACGTTGTGCATATCTTCTATGTTTCCTTCCAGACGTTCTGCGACGAAACGTAAAGCCACTAATTGGAATTTTGCACTTATTTTCTTAACAACATTAACCCAAATGTATGACTCGTTATCTTTCGTTATCTTAGAATCGGCACTTTTGAGTAGCTTTCTTATATCTTTGACAATAGTAGACCTAAGTACTTCGTCAAAAACGTTTACTTCACTCGGTTCATTTTTTCCATCGCTTGGATAAGGGTTTAGGATACCGTTGAATATATTTTCAAATTTTTTTGCTAGTTCTTTGACGTATTCATCAATGAAAATAGATCGTTTTCTTTCGCACATTTGAAGTCCTCTGCATAACGTGGCTGTTTCGACAGTTCGGGCTACTTTATCGGTTTCTTCCTCGTTGGCTACGGAACCCATGGACCTTCTTAAGCTTGGAACATGTTTAGACATTAAATATGTTATTGTATCCATTACTTCTTTACCAAGGTTTAGAGAACCTTGCATGTTAACTTTTACTGCATTTGATGACCATGATATAGCTGCAAGAAATTTAAAATGATCTTAAAAACTGTTCGTTTTAGAGCTGAAATAGTAACCTACAGAAAGTTGCAGTTGCAGTTGTTGGTGTTCTGTTTTGGTGTGCAATAAAGTATAATTGATTGATTGGTTACACATTTTCTTGTACCTACGTAACCTGCATCATAAATTAACCATCAACTTGGTGCATGACAAGATAGATTCATAGATAAGAAGGCATGTATGTCTATACAGGGTGTAAAATTAAATGCGGTACATTATTAGAAATATAAATAGAAACAAGTGATTACTATTGGAAGCCTATGTCCAGCAGTGGACGTACATCGGTTGAGATGATGATGATGACGAAGTATGCAAAACCTACCTACCTAATCACTACCGTATTAGTTACGAGTATAAAACAATCGCTGTCTGTCTATCCCTGTATCTTTAACTTTAACTACGCAACGGATTTTAATGCCTTTTTTTTTAAATAGTTAGAGTGATCCCGTGATCATGGCAGTTGTAACACTGCCGAAATATCGGGAACTCATATATACTAAAACGCGGTAAGAACCCGGTAAAATGTTTAATTCTAGATTAGTTAGAGTGATTCAAGAGGAAGGTTGCACCCGTGCGAAGCCTGGGAGGGTCGCTAGAAGCAAAGGCGGTAGGTACCTAATAATTAAAATAGTACCTACCTATAGGTAGGTAGGTACTATTAGGTACCTATAGGTAGGTACCTTTAATTTATCTTACCTAAAACAACGAATTGAATCCTTAAACATAACATTCTGCAATAATATCTTTCACTTAATCTTGAAATTTATTGTTTTCAGTGTTATGTGTTTTGCTATAAAAGCGGGAATGAAATAAATTTAATTTCCTCTAGCGTTGTGGCGATGGCGGTAAAACTGATTTTAAGAGCTGAAACTCGGTGAAAAGTGAAAACTGTTTAAATTGTATACCTACCTACTAAATATGGTAGATTACCTACACACCGAGGACAGGAAAGTAAGTGCGTTCACACGCGATGACGCACTGACGGAGCAGCAAACGTCAGTCCGTCATTTGTGAAGCTAAGAGTTGTATGAAACCGCACGTAGAAGCACACACGGTGACGGATTGACGCACCGCGTATGCTTCTACGGACTGACGTCTGCCACTCCGTCAATGCGTCATCGTGTGTGATCCCACTAAGAAATGTCTCAGATCTCATGCTTCGCCTCGGTCAACAAACATGTGATCTGAGGCTTTCTTATTTACCTACTGTCCGAGGTTAGTATACTATTTTTCTCCTTGACGGAGGTGGAAAGCGACAACTTCGTTTAGCGCAGCGGGACGACAATTGACGCTTTCCGTCCGGAGGGGAGAAAACAAATTACCTAATGTTCTTATGATGCGAACGAAGAAGTCATCGGCAGCAATGGATTGGGGGGGGGGATAAATCCCACCTTCCCCGATCCGAATTTTTGTATGGAAGAGTGATTACAGCACTTACTTTTTCATGAATATCCCCCCCCCCCCCCCCCCCCCCGAAAATTAAATGTTCCCACCGAAACAAAAGTCTGGATACGTGCTTGACCTTGACAATCGAAGCATAAGAACAGTACGAAGTCCAAGGTGTCTAGCTTGACGTGATCTTGACTGTATGTACATCGATACAAAGCAAATGTTTCAATCGCCGAAGATTTGCTGTCAACTTTTGAGGAGTTATATTGTGTAGCTCCGAAGCGCTTCGAAAGTTCTAAGTTCTTTATAGGTACCTATAAAAAGTCGCGTCGGTTAAAAATTAGTATGACACGTGAAGCGGGGCTAGGCTAGTACGCCAACCCGCGATAGCGACATTAATTAACACATCCATCTGTCAAATTTTGTCTTTTATCTCGTTCGTTCGCGCGCCAATAGAAAGAGAGCGGAAGCGTGATAGGCGCTAGGTATATCACGCTATCGCGGGTTGGCGTACTAGCCTCGAGGCACGTTACCTACAAAATTTCGAAAAAAGCGCGCGAAATTATATTTATGTATTTCGTTGTTTCACGTCTGCCAGGCGTCCCGAGATGGCCATTTTTTTCACTTTTTTTTTTAGTTTTAGGGACTTTACTCCATTCCAAATAGCAACGACAATTTAAGGCCATTTTTAATTACAGAAACAGATATTTGAAACACTAATTACTTACTCTCACTTATTCTTAGAACAGCTTTAGTAACGTCCAAGATAGTAGTACCTACATCTTTCTGATAAATATATTTGCTTATCAGAATTGGCCAGAAAGCTAAATAGGAATCGTAAAATCTCGTCGTCCATATTTCCCTTGACCATCTTCCATCTCCACCGTCAGACCCTCTCCTTGACCCTCAGTCTTACCGGGACTAAAAAGTCCTTTTTTTTTTTTTTAATATATTTACTAGCCTGGTTACTAGACCTTTTGGCTAAATCTTAATTTATTTTTAATTTTCTTCTGTTTTCACATTAAAACGTTGGTATTCGACGTTTTGATGGTTCTTTGGAGTTTTTGGAGGCAATCGAAAGACGCAGGAAAAGCAGAGAAGTCCACAGGAAAGAGGTGAACCGACCGCTTTACCGCGCTAAAATCACGGAACACTTTTCCTGTTTACGACCCACGCACCATCATATTTCACTGAACTATATATTGTTCACTTGCACGACACTTTGTTACGCAAAACAACACCAATTTTATGAACCAAAACTCACTATAAACAATAAAAATTCGATGAAATATAAGGACTCCAAACGTCAGCTACCAAAGCCCGCCAAAAACTCCCTTTTTTTTTTTATTTATTTTATTTTCAATATATTTACTAGCCTGGTTACTAGACCTTTTGGCTAAATCTTATTTTATTTTTACTTTTCTTCTGTTTTCACATTAAAACGTTGGTATTCGACGTTTTGATGGTTTTTTTGAGTTTTTGGAGACAATCGAAAGACGCAGGAAAAGCAGAGAAGTCCACAGGAAAGAGGTGAACCGACCGCTTTGCCGCGCTAAAATCACGGAACACTTTTCCTGTTTACGACCCATGCACCATCATATTTCACTGAACTATAATATATTGTTCACTTGCACGACACTTTGTTACGCAAAACAACACCAATTTTACGAACCAAAACTCACTATAAACAATAAAAATTCGATGAAATATGAGGACTCCAAACGTCAGCTACCAAAGCCCGCCAAAAACTCCCTAAAAAGTCCTTGATCAACAGTGTTGCCAAGTCCCAGCCAGTCTGTATCGCCAAAAATCTCGCGCCAAGTAGCCTAAAGTCGCCTAATTTTTTCCCTGTGTAATATAGCCTAAATTCGCCTAAAAATACCGCAAGTTGGCCAAAATAAATGCTATATTGGCTGCTTGTGACAGAAAAATATATTTTTTTTACAACTGCAATCTCTACTCACAGCTCTACCGCATAACATACACTTACGTTAAGTGTGTTACTACAGTGTACAGTTTATACAGTGAACAGACTACTATAAATATATCATATAATTTAACTTACAATATGTATTATTAATTGGGATTTTTCTTAAAATAGCCTAAAATTACCCAAAATAGCCTATTTTTCTTAAATAGCCTAAAATCGCCTATTTTATTTATGAATATAGCCTAAATGGCGACCGGTCGCCAATCGTATTTTTTGGTCGCCGATAGACCCCCTGATGTAGCCTAAAAGGCGATAAATCGCCTAACTTGGCAGCACTGTTGATCAAACAAGAATGTACTGCTACGTAGAAAGAGAAGGAACTAGAACGAAGCACATGTCTTGTCATATCACTCAGTAAGAGATGCACATAGCAAATTCGCTCTAGTTAAAAAAGGAGATCGCTACTTATTGCTGTCCTTATCGACGTAGCCACTTTTTTGTTCTACGACGGCTGTCTGACTCCGGAGTCAGACATCTATTTTCATACAAATTGTATAGGATTTTATGACTATCGCTGTCTCATACGCGGTTACACTGATGTTCCGTCTATCAGCGTAAGCGAAATACTTGGCCTATGTACTGCTAGATACAATCTTTATTCGTAGCTGACAGCTACTCAACGTAGTTCATCATACCGGCGATAGATGGCGTTGACCAGAGAGGGGTCCGAAGACGAACATTTAAGGCTAAAAAGTAAACAAAAATGCATGTCACTGAGTCAGACGCATCCGTTGACGAAATATATGCTCATATTTTACGGCTTACTTAAAAAAATAATTCTTACTATTTTATTTGTATTGGCTGGCTGGTCAACGCCATCTATCGAGCCATTAGGAACCTTTTTTCGTTTTTTAATGGCTTTCTAAAAATCCCTCATTGTTTATGCGCCCTGTTCGCTGCCATGCCATCCGCCTTTGCACCCTTTGATTACTAAAGTGACTTCAGAATAGATTTTGCGTAAAACGGAGTGCACATTTTAATCATAGACAAAAGTGTATACTGGCCAAGGCCTCCAGTTAATTAGCAAGAACCTACGATAGTAATGCTATCTTGGTTGCGCAAATACAACATAACGTGTGAAAAAACAAGATGGCAGTATTTTTATCAACATGTCGATTCCAAGCAGCCTACAGCCCCTATCTGTCAAACCTCTGTCAAACGCTGTCAAATGCTATAACCTCAAAATCTAATTGGTTCCATTTTCGTGCTTTATTTAAGTCCAAAATCTACAAAACTATCTTATTGTTATTAATTAAGCCATGGGAAAATCGGACTTTACACTTTCTGGTTTATTTACTTGAGAAAATGTTACCTATGTACTCACTTGTGGAATCTGATATTTTCGCCCGAGTTTTCCTTGTTTCCTGAATGCGATCTGCATAGCTAGCATGCCGCAGTGATACAGCGCTATCACACCTTAGCTCTCTTTCTATTTGCGTGCGAACGAACGAGATAAAAGACGTGATATAGTCGTATCACGTGTAGCATACTACGAGTGCTGCACCCGCGCACAATATAGGACATTCTCTTTATATTAAAGTCACCACCACTTCACTAATTTCTTCAGATTTCTTTTTTAAATGACAATTCTTGCCAATGAACCGCGACGGTACTTTCGAGCAATGATACGCGACCAAATTGAAAAGGGTTCCCAATGTTGCCATCGTAGATAGATAAAAGTGACTTTCTTATTTGGCAGTATGGATAGAGGTCTTTAGGAGTCAGTTTGACGTTTTGGGTAGTACGGTGTGACGTCATCAAGAAGTTATCTACTTGTATTAATTGATCTGAGATACTGGCCAGGAAACTCACTGGCGGCTGACAACAAAAATCTTTCTTAAATATTGATAAGAGGTAATGCGGGTGGCGTTTAGTCCATAGTCCATACAAACATAATATTCCCCTGTTATATTTTCTCCCTGACACTAGAGCAAATGTTTTGTTTATCATTACAAATTATAATGCCCTACAATACAATACAATACCTTTTTTACTCTTTAGCCCCTATGTTTTGCTTTTTTCATAAATAAATTATTATAAGAATTAAAAACCTTTAAATATTACTAAAATTTTCCGATTATTCCGGTATAATATCTTTCTCATATTATTTTTGAAAAAATAAATTAAAATCGGTCGAATTTTGGAGAAGGAAACAGGGGAATATGAGATTGTGATTTTGTCTATTTTCTTTATGTAGGTAAAATCAGTCCGAACTGCAGTTGTCACTCTCACACTGGTAGCTCGGTTGCTCGGAAATAGCGTGACAGCAATTAGAAAACCTATTCTTCAAATGACTTAAAGACCGCGTTTCCTCCTAATATGAATAAAAATGTACCTATAACATTTTCTTATTGTGAATGTTTAATTTGTAAGTTTTAAATGTGTAAGGGGCTGAAATGGAAATTTGGGGAATAAGTCATTTCCGACTATTTACGTATTTGTCCAATCTGCCCCACCCCATACACCCCACCGACTAGAGTGCGAAAGAGACAACTGCAGCTACCGATTTTATCTACATAAAATCGATGAAATCAGCATTTCGTATTCCCCTGTTTCCTAAAACTAAACCAATTTTAATTTCTTCCAAGAATAATAAATGAGAAAGACTTTGGCTATGTCTGTATGTTTTGATTTTTTTGTTTATATTCGTCAAATTTGTTTGCTGGATGTCTCAAAACGGGTGGTACAAGTCTCTAGTTCCTAAAGTAATTAATTTATGCAACAAAGCAAAACATAAGGACATAGCAGAGGTGAAATAGATGTATAGTAAAAAAAATGTTTGCTCTTGTATCATAATTCATGGAAGAAACAGGGGAATACGTTTGTATGAAAAAAACGGTACTAGTCTGTCCTCTTTATTGAGCGTATTTATTCACAGTGGTTTTCTTATGGATTGATAAGTGGCGCCATGATCTTTGCAAATAAAGTAGATGAATAGAGTAGAATAGAAGTAGATGGCAATATTAAAAGTTCAGAAAAACCTGTCACATTGAGAGTAGAAAGTGCTGTTTGTCTATGGTTTGCATCATTCAAAAGACGTTTGACAGTGGTGGTGTTGCTAATGGATAATTTTTCACTACTAATAAATAGCAATAGCACCGACAATTTTCGTTTATTGTACACACAAATTTACTGCACACAAAGTTAATCAATGTGAAGTATAAAACGTTTCTCATATTAAAATCATAATAATCTTATTAATAAATAAGAAAATTGCTCCCCAAAATTAGGGAATCGATAAAAACACGTAACACTCTCGATCTGACAGCTAAATTGGCACGATTATAACGCCATCCTTCCAATGTCTTTAATTTTTTTTAATAATTTGATTTCCGACACAAAACGCAGATGGCGCTAGTTAAAGGTAAATTGTTTACCTTTACAGTCTTCGTCTTTATTGTCTCTGGCGTACTTTAGCTGTCACGTTGACGTTTCTTGTTTCTTCAAGTCTTTTTACTTCGGCCATTTTTGCCGAAAGTTTGGTGTTTGGTATAGGTCGCGAATCTCTTCGTGGCCTTTAGATCACTGATCTAAAAACTATTCAAGATGGTGCAGAAGAAGGTAAAGACCATGTGCGTTTAGTTAATTATTATATTTTTGTGTTAAAAAGTGCATAAAATGTGAACTTAGCGTTTGTGGATCATCGATGCATAGAATGTTGTTTTCTCAGTGATTGTTGTTAAATTCACCTGTTTGTATTTATTAGCAGGCAATATTCAGTCCCAAAACTAACCATTCCGTTTCGATAGTAGCTCAAAATGCAAATAAAACAAAATAACAAAAAAAATTTAAAACATAACCTCAACAAATGCCATGATGTTAAATTTTCAATGAAGTTTTTTTGATTACCACGTAATTATCACCAAGATCTCTGATGTTGCTTCCTTAGAGACTATAGCGCGTGTTAATAGTGAAGATTTCTATATTTTTTTTTTATCAATTTCGTAGCCTAAGAAGAAGGTAGGAAAGAAGGTAGCGGCCGCACCTCTGGTCGTCAAGAAAGTCGAGCCCAAGAAGATTGTCAACCCTCTCTTCGAGAAGAGGACAAAGAATTTCGCTATTGGTGAGTCTTCACTTCTACAAGCTGTCCTCAATATCAAATTTGCGTCCACGGATAGAATGTGAAAAGATGTGAAGCATGCAAGGTCCTACATTTTCGTTTGTTCTACAAGGGACCTACACGCACACAGATGCACTAGCTCTAAGCGCAGGTCCTACAACCCACTACCAATATGTACCGCGTGACTGTTCGTCAACACACAAATATAAATGGGTGCTTCACTCATGATTAGACGAGATTATGTCCGTCCTTTTTTCAAGTCCGTGTTTGTGTCTTACAAAGCTAAAACTGCTGATAAATCATTACTTAGTAACCTGAAACAATTTACGTTAATTTTACAACTGTTACTCAGTGTAATGTTGTAGAGGAATCAATTCAATTCAATTTTTGTTTAATGGCATCCGATGCGTTATCACAATTCAGCCAACGTCTCGTTATGTGAAGATTATACGTAGGAAAATGATCAGTAGTATTAATTAAGTCTATAGTGGCAGTTTTGCCAATGTAAGTAGTTTAGAGTCTCAAGTGATTGTTTTAAGGTTAAAACACAAAAGAGAGTTCACAAAATGGTGGAGCCACGTGCGGACCTAACGCGACGATACGTGCTGTGCACACACAACCGTCCTCTGGCAGATCCGCATCGTGACTCTAGAGGAATCAATAAAAATCTTTGCTGTAGATCAATGACATTCTATACAAGGTGTTACAAAACTACAAATAAACATTTAACGGGGTGGTGTAGACCATCAAACTGAACAACTTTCACTATGGGACCAATATCGAAATTGCAAAAAAAAAATTGATGTTCCATACTCTACAAATCGACTAGAGCTAAAATATGTATGGGATATAAATTTTTTTTTATCGCTATTTCGATGTTGGTCCCATAGAGAAAGTTGTTCAGTTTGACGGTCTAAACAACCCCTTAAGAGTTTTAAAAATTTATTGTTACTAATGAAACACCCTGTATACAAGGACTTATCTGCACATGTTTACGGGATGGCAAAAGTCTGCTTAATTGTTTTATATTACTGCTTAGTGACCGAGGACATTTGAAAGTGGAGGTAGAGTTGTTCTTGCTCGGCCACTGAAAAGAGCGCTCTGAGCTAGTACAATTGTGCAAATGAACTAGTTCTTCTATTAGTTCAGTACACTACAGACAATGATTTTTATGACAATAACATAGTACCGTAGGATCTTAGTCACACACACGTATGGCGTGAATAATTTCACACTATCTCACTTACTCGCTCCTGGGCGTCTTTCATAGGATAGAGAGAGTGAAAGCTATCTTAGTAGTTCGTTTGAACTAGATCAGTTCCAATTCATTCCTTTATCGTCTTCCTTAACACTTTAATTTAATTGCTATCAACCTACGTCGTAGGTCAGCGACAAATGGGCCGCAGTGCGCATGACTCAAACGTTGAGTCAGTATAGTAGTTTTGTATAGAATTCCACAGTTTTAGCACTGCGCGAGTATCATTGTTTTGAGTTTAGCAGCGAAAGTGTTAATGTCTCTTTTACTCGTTCTTTCATTCCATAAACAAAATGATCGAAGACCGTTTGGGTTCGCGGAATAAGTCATTCATACGTTGTAATAAGGTTGTATGTTTAGGTTAGAGGCATTAGCACTATACATTTTTAAGTAATTTGAATTGTCATGCTAGTGAAGCACTTAATTACAGATAAGAAGAAAATTACAAAAATCTAGGATTTAGGTCACTGAGTAGATATTCTACAGAGAAAAAGTTTCATAAAAGCTCGGGGCAGTGGTACATCGCTACAATATTTGTACATCCACATTGAAGATGATAAGATTGAGCGGTAAAAATGCTGCTGATTATTTGTTGTCTCATTGCTACGTGTAGTGCTGTTTCTCTGTTGGATATCTACTTTGTGCTTGGGTACCAAAGATTTTAACCTCAATAATGTTACCCTAACTAAATAAGGACAGAGTTTAGTCACAGAGGATTATATTGTACAGAGTTACAGCTTCAAACAAGCTCGCAAAAGCGGCGCATCACTACATGCGATGATTGTGTGCGCGTTCACCTACGGGGCTCACGAACGAGGCCAAGGGGACACTTTGGCTGTGCTTCGGGTGGTTACGGCGTAACGAGGGTGTGAATTTAATGTGTGAGATATTGTCCATTCTTCCTTTCGGAAAGAGATTGGAGCCACTGACCTCTGTTAATATCAAGATGTCTATGGATTATTTTCTGTTTGATCGTCACTGTCATTCTAGAACGTCATGTGAATTTAATGTGTGAGATACATGACCCTATGAACAAAGTCGGACTGAGTCTCGCTTAAAAAAGACTGTGTCACTCAAAGTCGGCCACCTCGCTGTACGTACAGGCCGGCACGCACACATTCACACATTAGTCAGCCCATAGATTAATATGTATATTGGTTAAGTCAGCCATTAAGCTTGCATACGTCAAAACAGTCGTACATTACGCGGCGAAAAATTATAAATTTTACAGCATGTCTTGCGTGGTGAAATGTTGTAAAAACCATAGTGACCGAAAGAAAAAAAATCCAGGAATCACATTTCATAGGTAAACGAATAATTCATTACTTATTTCCTAATTTTATACATTAAAATAAATCTTCATTCAGTAGAACAAAATAATTCATCACAGTTCAGTGTTGTCAATATTCTCGTGTACAAATTATCCAAAATATGAAAAAAAAAAATTGTTATTAAATTAAATTTAGTTAGGGTATTTATTTAATAGTTACTACTAGGTATTTCTTCGGTATTATTTAATATTCTTTTTACTCGATTTTCTAAAGAAAATGAAGTATGGAGAGAAATGACTGGATTCAAATAATTAGAAGTTGTAACGGTGAAAACGGTTCTTAATTATCACAGCAGAGTAGGAACAGTACAATTTTGAACAAACAAAAAATTTTAAAATTTGTTTATTTATTAATATTTTTATGATATAAATTTGGCTAACTTGGCAACACTCAATTCAGTCACACATGAATAGCCGCCGCCATTATGGTGCCTCACTATTGCTTTAGCGGGAGTTCCGTCCGACTTTGTTCATAGGTTCATGGTGAGATACCTATCGTTCATTTTACTCGAGCACGTTTAAAAGTAGTTTAATAATATTAAACAAAATGGTTAATTATTGCACTGTGTGCTTTAATAATACGAGGAGGAACACAAACATCTCCTTCATCATATACCTTCCCCAAAGATCGTGACAGGTAAGTACATACAATTTTTGAGTCACCCGCGTAAAGCGACGGATCGGGCGGCAACGGTTTTTTAATTTAAACTCATTTTATTCAACTAAATAACAAATAATAAATAACACAACAAACAACAACAAAAAAGAAAAACAATATACCTACTACATATTGTAAAACATTATCCTTCATACTTCAATCAAATTTATTTCCTTTTAGACAGCCCTACAAGAATAGGCTAATGTAATCGAAGCTCCTATGAAGCTGTTACTCTGTACAATCCTCTGTGGTTTAGTGGCGCGCCTTGGGAGAGGCCTATGTTCAGCAGTGGACGATGATAGGCTGATGATGATGATGATGATGAATGTTACCCTTTTAAACATGTGCAGATAAGGAATGGGATTATTCCAAAAAGAACAGCCATAAAAATAAAATTAAAATCTATTTCTTTTCGAATGTTTTTCAAGGCTACTGTCTTCCATAGAATGCCAGCCTCATAGGTTTGGTTAGGTATTGTATATTAGAAATGAAATAGGTAATTGTTGTTGAAATTGAATGTTTATTGTTTAGGTCGGGCCATCTCTGTCCGAACCTTTTGAGCCTAAATTAGAAAGAAATAATGCTAAATGCTTTCTAAATCAAATTGGACTATAACATGATGCAAAACTATAATCTGAACCACCATGTGGCATCCAAATATACGAGCTTTTTAACACTGATTAAGTCCAATCACTGTCCTCCGTTACCGAAAAAACAAAATTTACCCAGTTAACCAGTACATTTATCCTAGGCCAGGATATCCAGCCAACTCGTGACTTGTCGAGGTTCGTAAGATGGCCGAAATACATCCGCATCCAGCGGCAGAAGGCCGTGCTCCAGCGCAGGCTGAAGGTTCCGCCTCCAATCAACCAGTTCACCCAGACACTGGACAAGACTACAGGTATGTTGCTTAGTATTACAGTATCTCATTATAAGCTGTGTTCTGTCTTCCTGTGGGTGTTTTATACACATAGGGATAAAGGTTTCTTATGCATTGTTGTGATGACCCAGTTGGTGTAATGCCAAACACACTGGCCCGTCAAACCAGGGTCCTAGGTTCACATTCCAGTTCGATCACGGATGTTATATCTTATCTTGTTGTGGGGGCTGGCAAGCCAAAAACACTTACCCAGTGGGATCTTTTGTGTTAGCCCCAATACTTTTTGCTTTCTTCACCCTTCAAATACTAATAATGTTTGTGTCATTGTTGTATGAAAAAACATTGTAGCTTACGTTTGGCTTACAGGCACGTACATAGTAATGACTTCATACGTGCCTGTAAGTGTCATTTATTGTTTTTGTGAGCGAAAGGCTAGACATCTATCATCGATTAACATTACCGTTACTGATGACTCACGTGTCCGCAATGAGCGTGACCCGCCTGGCGGGTTCTTAGCATTTATGAAGAATTTAATGTTTTGAGACCAGCAGTGAATGTGTGTATTATAGATTAAATTGTAGTCAAATCATATTGGTTGTATTATTATTCAATAACTTCCACTTTTTAGTTTTTAATTCTATTTCTACTCTCTATCTAATTTTGGTACAACGAAGACAGGTCTTTAGCGTTAGGACAGAAGGACAGACAACAGGCTTAATAATGCTCTCCTGTTGGCACCCTTTGTACGGAACCCCTTAAAATATAATTTAGGTATCAAAATGATGAACTCCAAATGCAACTATGAATCACTATGATTATCATAAAAATATACGAGCTTTTTAACTCTGATAATTACTTTTTATAACTACTTTTCTCCAAAAAACAGAGTATAACTTAACACCAAGAAACACTTATATTCCAGCGAAGGGACTGTTCAAAATCCTGGAGAAATACAGGCCTGAGACTGAAGCAGTCAGGAAAGACAGACTAAAGAAGGCTGCTGAAGCTAAGGTATGCTATTTATATTTGACTTATTGATAAGAGTTTTTGAACAAAAGTCCATCTACAATAGTAATTTATTTATTTATTTTTATTTATTACAGCCTTTATTGTTGAAGAGTTACATACTTACCTTTCATATCTAACTGAAAGACCAGGGCAGTGGTCTTATTGTGTAACTACCCGATTAAATTGGTATCAAATCCACGGTATATTTGGCAGTTATTATCCTGAATTGATGTATTAAGATTCTTAACATTAAGTTAATTAATTTCAGACAATGGTTAGTTTGATCAGCAAACCATCGTAATATGTCATAACTATACATTATCAGTCTTGTAAACAATTATTGGAATCCTACGAGTACATACCCCTATAGAGACGTAATATAAGGCGACCCAACTCTGTCAACTCATCAGTGACTTGTCACTTATATATTTCGCAACGCCTTTGTTTTCCGCCATTGTTTCGAATAGACTTCGTAGTACTTCGGAGCATTTCCGTCCCCCCCGCACCGCAGCTAGTTGACAGAATTGTTTTCTTTTAAATTCGCATGTATTACGTCTCTATAGGGGTATATGCTCGTAGTTGGAATCTTACATAATATAATAGCCCTGTTTATCGGGCTTCGGGGAGGCCTATATCCAGCAGTCGACGTCTATTGGCTGAGATGATGATCATTGTAGAACTGTAGATGGACTTTCCTGTACATGATGCATAAAAAAACATTCAGAATGCCATGAAGACCCCTAACCACCAAGATCTCTGACAACATCCTCTCTCACACACTAAACCACATCTTTAAGAATGTTCTAACACTCTCAACTTTCGCAGGTCGCCAAGAAAGACGAGCCTCCACCAAAGAGGCCCTTGACCATCCGCTCCGGAACCAACACGGTCACAAAGCTCGTTGAGAAGAAGAAGGCGCAGCTTGTCGTCATTGCTCACGACGTTGACCCTATTGAGGTGAGTGAGATATCTATTTTGAATAGGCTGTCACCCTCGTCAGTGTGGGTTCTTTATTAATGTCAGGATGCAAGGTGAGATGGGTGGGTTTGGTGTAGTCCACACTATCACATTTATGTAGTAGCTGGTGACCGCGACTTCTGTGTGACTCCAGAACGTAGTGCGCCAAATTTCATCAGAAACCTTTTAGACGTTTATGGGTGATTGAGCCACAAAAGTTTAACCTACCCAATATTATAGACAGGTAAGTTTAAACTTTAAACTTACATGTCTATAAAATGGGTAGGAATGCGCAGTAGCACTTTCGCCTACAAATTATCTTCTGCATAGCATTCAAGGCCTTGCTCAAGATTTTTGCCGGCCATTATACTCAGCTTGTTGGTTTTTCAAACACTTTTGTACAATTTTCTAAAATAATTACAACTGATAAGAGAGATTATTAAAAGTGTGTACTCCCATACGGAAGAGAGCTAGTAACTCAATCATGAGACCGTTCGATTCCTGGCCTGTACCACTAAGTTTTACAGAATGTATGTATGGCTGTATTTGTCATTATCTAGTAGCTCGGTGTAACCTGCATACCCGAAAATGAAAAGAAAATACCATAAGTTCGGCAGTATGTGTAAAAATATGGGTGAATTTGGAGTGAACACAATAGACCAGCAATAATCACAGTGTTATAGAACGAACTTCGCTTACAATAGCCCACTCAACAACCGATTGGTCGATCAATGTTGCAATGATGTTAGAATTTCTTCACCTGAGGCTTGTGAATATTCACAACGATTAACATTCACTTGCTGCATGAAGCAACTTGACTCTGAGCTCCGTACTAAACAGACTACCTCCTCATTCCAAACCGTAGCGCACACTGAGCAATAAATGTCTTATTTCAGCTGGTCCTCTTCCTGCCCGCCCTCTGCCGTAAGATGGGAGTGCCTTACTGCATTGTCAAGGGCAGGTCCCGTCTCGGAGCCCTCGTCCACCGCAAGACTTGCACTTGCTTAGCGCTCACACATGTAAGTTCTGTTTTGTTTTTTTGGTACAGGATGAAGGGACTTGGCTTAAAAGAACTATAAGTTAATATACTTACATTTTGTGTAAGTAGCCCTGAAAAAGCAGTGTCCCGAAGCGCGCTTCGTTTTACACAGCATATTGAACTTTACCTATTCTGAGATAAGATAAAATATGATAAATGTCAGTTGAGGTGACGGAACGGGTAGCCACGCCGCGGCGGATGGTTTGTCATTCTATCCCGTCAATTGGAATTTTATCTTATCTCAATGTAGATAAAATTCAAAATACTAGTTAAAATGGTTTGTACTGCCGGTCGCTGTTCTTTCAGTGGGAATTGACTTCAAGTCTACTAATACCATGGGCCTGGAAAGACTTATTATATTGATCCTTATGTCTATGAGAATAGAAAGTCTTTCAGTTTCATAATCATAATTTCACATTGGTTTTTTCTCTACTAAAATTTATAAGATTGTCCTTTTGAGCCATGTCCATTTATCCTGGTGTTTTAATCACTATACTATAGTGAGTTTCTAAGTATAGGAAGCATATGGTGATGATTTATTTGCTATCTAAATGCCATGATGACAAACCTTCTACCACCAATAGAATAATCTGAATATGCTTTCTTAAACCGATTAAAGACATATTTGGTGGACGTTAGTCCACATTAAATACCCAATACCGAGTAATGGACTACACATACGGATCATCAGATGTTTTCATTCTCTGCTTGAGAGTTTTGGGTAAGTACAGTCAGCAGCAAAAAGATGTATGCACTTTTACTACGTCGTAGTATAAAGATGTATACACTTTAGTACTAAGCGTAGTACTAAAGTGTATACATCTTTTGCATGAGGAGGCATATATCTTTTTGCTGCTGATTGTACATATTTAAAAAAACTCAATGTTACACATGGCGACACATCAAGCTATACAAGACTAAAATAAGCTGGTCACGCGTAGGTTATAAGGGTGCGTCCACATCTGACGAACGCGCCGCGAATGCGCAGCTCACGAGCTGTTCGCGAGACGCTAGCAAACGGTTCGCGAACGGCGCGCGAGCTGCTCAGTAGCGACACACGAGCATAAAATGCAAACGCGCAGCTCGCGCGCCATTCGCGAGCCGCTTCGAGCTCGTCAGATGTGGACGAACCCTAACGTACAACGACGCGAGGTCAGCTTGTTGCGTTTTGCATAGCGTGATGTGAATATACCAGGATCCGACCGCAAAATTATGAACCTGTTTGTTTAGTGAACGAAATGTGATTTAAGGGAAAGTTTATTCGGGTTTATACCGGGTTGCCTAGCAAAACCTTGCCGCAAGTACCTTTACAATGATGATTTATGGTACTATTTTTTCCACCTACCTGTTAAGAAGTGATGGGACCATATGAATTTGCCATCTGAAGGAGACCGATGTAAAGAACTGGAAAAACTAGGGTTGCCACCTCTCAGTCCGCCGCAACTCTAGGGTTGCTAGTTTCAAAGAAGTCATTTTTAACCCTAGAGTTGCGAAGTTGTGGCAGAGTGAGAGGTGGTAACCCTTGTTTTTCCAGTTCTCTAGATAGGTCCTTCTGACTGCATCTCATTTACTTCCCAAACAGATAGGTGGACAAAAATGATACCATAAATCATCATGGTAATGGTACTTGCGGCAAAATTTTGCTAGGCAACCCGGCGGCGTTGTATGAACCCCAGTATAAACTTAAACTTAAATCACATTCATACAAATCACACCAAACAAAGTTAAATATGTCGGATCTTGGGTTAGAATGTCGTCTTTTCGGATTCGAACCCGGACACCTCATGATCTAGTGTTTATACCTCGACGCAACGCGCCACCGACGCTTTATACTGCCATCCATAAACTAAAAGCGGAACAACCCCACAGGTGGAGGCCGGAGACCGCGCCGCGTTCACCAAGGTCGTGGAAGCCATCAAGACGAACTTCAACGAGCGCTACGAGGAGCTGAGGAGGCACTGGGGCGGCGGAGTGCTCGGCAACAAGTCCAACGCACGCATCGCCAAGCTCGAGAAGGCCAAGGCTAGGGAGATCGCGCAGAAGCAGGGCTGAGCCCAATAAATTGTAATTACTAAAACTTACGTGTTTTATTTGCCTTTTTAGGATATTAAAATTTCGAAATCTCTGTTATTTCTAACGTCAGAGTTTATTTCTAAATAGATTCTAGATAGCTAGTAGAAGAATTAAGAACTCGGAAAACATGAACAATTCTATAATGTGAATAACAACGATTTTTTTGGACGTGCGATCGCACGCCGCATCTTATATGCTCTAGCAAATAACGTTCCTGAGTGACAGAAAAGGATGGAGCGACGGAAAAGTGCGATCGCGTGCGGCCATGTGTAGTTCAAACCCCTGATCTCCTCCTCGATTGTCCTCTTATACATTTTGCTTCAGGCGCGCGTGCTCGAACAATAGCTTCGTTTCCTACGCTATTTTACTAAAACAGGATGTACCTAATTAAACTTAAATGTGTTACATGTAATAGGTGTAGGTAATAATATATGTGTTATAGGTAATAGGTACTTGGGCAGGGTTTCTTAACCTGTGGTCCATTCTATGGACCCCTAATAGGTCCGTGTAAGCTGGGGGTCCATGGCAAGCCTACTTACGTTGTGAGTAAATATTGTAACTAAATATTTTCACTTCGCACTCTTT
This sequence comes from Agonopterix heracliana, assembly GCA_963693445.1. Taxonomy (NCBI): domain Eukaryota; kingdom Metazoa; phylum Arthropoda; class Insecta; order Lepidoptera; family Depressariidae; genus Agonopterix; species Agonopterix heracliana. The sequence continues at coordinate 19,330,946 of OY856308.1, read as the reverse complement.
GACGGCGATCTATCCTACGAATAAAGAAATAAATATGGAAATATAATTCACGTCAAAAAATGACCCCACGCACTTTGGTGTACACCACGCAAGCGCGCAAGACTCAATCATTATGGCGCATAGGCCAAGTATTTCGCTTACGCTGATAGACGGAACATCAGTGTAACCGCGTATGAGACAGCGATAATTTCATCCAGTGATACCATAGGAAATCAAACTCCCATAAAAAGGGGTAAATGAACTATGATATATTATGTACACACGGCGTGTGTGTACACAAGTGCGATTTTTGAATCTCATTCGGTGAGCTCAGCAGTTGAAAATGTCAAAATTACTTTGGAGATATGCATCTTTCTACTGCTGATTTGACTTTCAAAAATCATTAATCATACATAGCGATTTTTGAAAGTCAAATCCACAGTATAAAGATGCACATCTCCATAGTTATTTTGACATTTACAATTGCTGAATTCACCGAATGAGATTCCCGCGCCGCTCGTAGGGTGAATACTTACAGTCCTTTGAGTCTAGTACGATTTCACTACATGTGCGCACCGCGCCTTCGGCTGCTTAGAAAATAACCAGGGCCTCTAGAAAAAGTACTTTCGATTAGCATTAACGACAGTAGAAAAAAAAATAAACGTATGGATTTGACGTATGGTGGAGAAAGAAAACGTCAAAATGTTTCGATCGCCAATGTCAAATCCATACATTCTGTCATTTCTACTAGCGTCTACGCCAATAGAAATGTTACCCTGTCTATAGCCCCTGTAGTGCGATTTTTGAAAGACACCCGTAACGTAAAATGTTAAAATTACAATGGAGATTATGCGTCTTTCTACTGCTGATTTGAACGTGTGACTTTCAAAATTCGCACTGCTGTCCTCACGCTTTTCAGAGCGTCGCGCTAGCTGCGACAAGTACTTAGTATGGAAAAAATAGAGTCGGCACGCTAGTAGAGAAATCATACTAGACGGGCTGGTACCCATTGAACATAATCCGCCTCCGTGGAACTGCCTCCGTGGTCTAATGGTTAAGAGCTTGGGCTCTTGACACGGAGGTCGTGGGTTCGATTCCCACGGGGGGCATATGCTCACGACTATATTCCCCGAGGGGGTAGTCAGAGATATTATAAAATCTCAAAACATCCACGTTTCACCAGTAGTACCGAAACTCTGTGCAGTGTGACGGGGGGTGAGCCCGTCGCCACTTATAATGGACAGTGGGTACTATACATGCCTCGAAATTGAAGCATGCAGGTTTCCTCACGATGTTTTCCTTCACCGAAAAGCCAGTGGTGTTACAAATCGTACATAAATTCCGAAAAACTCATTGGTACGAGTCGGCTTGGACGGGGATCGAACCATCGCTTCCTGCACGGCAGGCAAGGTTACTCGCCACTGGACCACCACGGCCATTCCCACGGGGGGCACCTAGTGAAATGTCACTTTGTGCGTTTTTCCCCAGTTGGTTAGGACATTGCAGGCTGAGTCACCTGATTGTCTGAAAAGAAAGATGATTCCGTGCTTTGGATGGCACGTTAAACTGTTGGTCACGGCTACTATCTCTGGTGGTAGTAGTCGTTACATAAAAACCACGTCAAAGGCCGTAAGGCGGTTTGAATAAACTCTGACACCAGGGCTTGCAGCCCACTCGATAAGAAGTAGAAGAACATAATAATAGCACATTATGCAATATGCAATTATCAATTTATGTCACCTGTTGTGTCATTATAATAACGAGAATACATTTTAATAAAGTTATTTATTTGTATCAAATCATAAATTATGTTGTTAACTTATAGAACATTATCATATTTTAATGTAAGATATGATACACACCTTTTCTGGTAAGCTATAGAGGCTCGTATTCTGTACTATAATTGTAAGACCTTGCTAAAACCTACAGTTAAATGTCAAAATCCATACATTTCGACCCTACTTAGCTCGAACTTAATTACATCATCAATTACATTGAACAATTTGCAGGGAGCCAACATTTAGTGTATTGGTAGGTATAGGTAGGTAGGCGGGTATTAGTTTAAGGGGTACAGAATCAAATGAGATCGAAACCCGAACCTGATTTTTAGTAGGCTTAAGTAGGTAAACTGGTTTTCGCTTCTTGTATGAAAACAATCATCTCGAAAACATTACTAGAACTAAAAAAAGAAAGCAATGCTACCTAACATTATTTAATAAAGAATCTAACCAGCTTATTGCCCAATTAGGACAATGCCTTAGGGCCTGTTTCACCACTTCTGCGGGTAAGTTCTCGTTAGCTTATACGACAGATAGTTTGACATATTTTGTATGAAATAATGTCAAAATATCTGTCGGATAACGTAACAAGAACTTATTCAGAAGTGGCGAAACAGGCCCTTAGTCTTCCAGTTTACAAATAATAAATGACCTATACTCTTTCCTACCTAAACTAGATATACCTACTTTGACTATTATAATTATCTACTTGTACTATCTACCGACATATTGAATTTACCTTTATATACCGTGTTGGAGTGTCACTGTATTCCATTTCTCTTATACGTATATTTTCAATAAACAGATGTTCTTCAAATACGCGAATTTATAGTAGGTGACCAATTGAGTCTGCCAGTTGCGAAGACCCATATATTTTTAAAATATTCGTCGCTTGGAAAAATGAAGAAAAAATACATCACTTAAAAACGCAAAAAAGCTACAACTCCCTACCTATACGAAAAAATTGGTAAGTATAGTAGTTTTTACGTGATGCTCGAACAAACAAACAAACACACAAAAAATCAAACGAATAGACAAACAGACAAAAAAAAAACTCACTAACTATTCTTTATGATCCAACCTTAGACGATTTATATAGGGACCGCCTCGCCTTAGCATTTCCCTTCTGCCAACGTGCCAGATCAAACAATCTTACGCATTTACATACAATTTTATACCTTGTCTATCACTAAACAGCCTTTAATTGCGGAACAATAATTTCGAAACTATCGCGTTTGGGGTTCACACGACACAGTTTTTCATGAATTTTAACATTTAAATTAAAATCTAAAGTAATGGAATAAAGTCCAAAGTTGCGGATTTCATGCTGCCTCAAACATACATACCTCCAAAAAGTGGCAGAAAAGTTTGTTAGTAGAATAAATAAATACTCTAAGGGCCTGTTTCACCACTTCTGAATAAGTTCTTGTTAGCTTATCCGACAGATATTTTGACATAATTTCATACAAAATAGTATGTCAAACTATCTGTCGGATAAGCTAACAAGAACTTACCCAGAAGTGGTGAAACAGGCCCAAGGATTCAACTCACGTCAACGACATCTATCATGGTATGTTTTACAGGTTAACCTAACTAAAGATGCTGGCACGTTCACAGACACATATATAAATGAGTTCGATGAGACATTCTGCGTGCAGTGAGACAAAGGCATTGCGTAAATGTGTGGCACGCGCCAGCTTTAGTTAACCGACCTCTATTTTTAATGCTGTTTTTTGTTGGAGCTTTTAACCCTGAGGCAATGACAGCTATCCATGGTATGGTATGCTTAACTACGTTTAACTAGCGGTTACAAAACACCTCATGAAACCTCTTCCGGCTTACCCTTGGCACAGCCCTTGGTGTACCTTATTTTCAAGGTGGAAACAGGGTAATTTTAATTTGACATCTGACCACCCTTATTGAGATTACAAATCACAAAATTTAGCTTTAACTTTTAAATTATTGTCTTTAACACTTGCCCGATGAATGAAACTATTAAAATGCGTTTTATTATTAATGTTTCCTGCAATAAAACGTGAATTAATGTATTAACATACCCGTGGAATGAAATATTTTCTTTGCAACGTTCAGTGCGGCTCTTGCATCCTAAAACGCTGCACGCTACCATGTTGTTAACTTAAAGACACCCACTCGCAACAAATTACAACGAATTAAATTATTACGAAATAACTATTCATCGAAATATAGAGCAACAAACATTTTTATGAAATTTTTGTTGACTGACTCCGGCGTCAGACCATAGAGGATAGAGCAAAAATATGGCTACGTCAATAAGGACAGCAATAAGGTAGCGATCTCCTTTTTTAACTAGAGTGAATTTGTATTATGCATCCCTCATTGAGTAAATGAGACAAAACACGTTCTTCGTTCTATTACTTGCTCTTTCTACGTTATGGCGACTCCAATTACGGCGTTTGCCGCCAAAACTCATGGTGCCAAAAATTAAGGAGATTTTGTTCGGAGTTATCGTTCCATATTTATTTCTTTTATTCGTAGGATCTATCATTATTTATCGCGAGTATTCGCGAGGTATGTGCTTACGTTTACGACGACAATGAAACCTGCGAGCCTATATACTGCATTCCAAATAAGGACGACGAGATTTCCCGATTCCTATTTAGCTTTCTGGCTAATTCTGATAAGCAAATAAGTATAATTCATTTACTTATCAGAAAGATGTACCTACTATCCGACATATCTTGGACATTACTAAAGCTGTTCTAATAATAAGTGAGAGGTGTTTCAAATATAATCTGTTTCTGTAATTTAAAATGGCCATAAATTTTCGTTGCTATTTGGAATACAGTAAAGAACAGCCGAGTGCACACGAAATCCAGTATAAGCAACCGTCACACTAACTAATTAATGACATTAGGAGCGGATTGATGTTAAACATCGTTTTTGTTTTTTGGAAAGGGTCCGCCGTGGGCTCTTTGAAATTTTGAGAGAGGTTCATGACTAGAAAAAAGGTTAAGAAACCCTTAGAAACAAATGCTTTAGTGGTTTCAGTTTCTGGTCAGTTTACTGAATAACTTTCGCTATTGGGATCACATTAAATCCACGAGAAAAAAATTGGTCCATAGAAAAGCGACTAGGTAACTAGGTGTAACATTTTCTATGGGACGACCAATGTTTTTTTCGCGATTTCAATGTTGTTGGTCCCACCATAAAAGTTGTTCAGATTGATGGTCTGAATCACTATACAGCGTGTTAGGGTAAACATTTGCATAAGTTTAAGTGGTAATTGTTACCCATGACTGCGCAACTTTCCCTAAGAACCCTAAAAGAAATTAGCAAAAAAATTTGGACTTTCCAATTCCATACTAAATTAATCAGCTGATCGCACGTTTGGTAACTTAGGTAAAGCCTGACCAGAAATATAAAAAACCTGGTTTGGGGGCGCTGCAATCGACTGTCACCTTAATGTTAGTGTTCCAAGTACAAAAATTAGTTCCAATTATTTTCCGCAACATGGCGAGGTTTTTATATTTCTGGTTGGGCTTTAACTAAGTATTATTAATCTGTGACGTTTGTATGATAAGTCGAAATTTTTGTTTGCATAAGTAGGTAACTATATTTCCCTTTGTTTCTTTGGGAAATGTATTACCAATCACCCATTAATGTAGGTAATGCAACTGTCTACCCTAACACCCTGTATAACGCATTTTAGTGTACACTTTGTATTACCGTGGATGTTGTATACAGGATTTAAGGAAAAGTATCACCTTTAGGGTTGAACTACACATGGCCGCACGCGATCGCACTTTTCCGTCGCTCCATCCTTTTCTGTCACTCAGGAACGTCATTTGCTAGAGCATATAAGACAGACGGAACGCGATCGCGTGCGATCGCACGCCTCAGGCGCAGGAGTGACAGAAAAGGATGGAGCAACGGAAAAGTGCGATCGCGTGCGGCCATGTGTAGTTCAACCCTTAAACCACAGACTCTACCCATCAAACTGAAAATTGTTTACTATGGGAGCAAAACGATCCGAGTAAAAAAAATCAGCTGTTCCATAATAATATGTGCGTCGTTTAGGCATTGCAGTTTAGTATGGGACAGCAGACTTTTTTTTGAGCTGACAGGTTTCCATAGTAAAACCTGTTCAGTTTGATGGATAGAGTAGGTGGTTTAAAGGTTAATGATACTTTTCCTAACACCCTGTGTAACCCTCGATGCTGCATCCTGTCGAGGCTGTAACCCATCGATTTCAAGACTTACGATGTAGCTTAAGTATCATCGATTAACTGAGAATCGATGAAGAGACAGTCGACAGTCTAATAAGTGTTGATTTCGTCGTAGGCAGTAGGAGATGTACCTAGCGGCACCACTGTATAATAGAAAGAGATACGTGACGCGAATCAATAGAACCGTTTTTTAGTCACCAATCAATTTTTACAATTCGGTTTTCGTGAATAATTGGGAATCTAAAGTGAAATCGTAGATAATTTTGTGAAATATACTGACACTACTTCATTAATTTATCCACGATTTTACGTTAGACTCAGAATTATAGACAGTATTAGAATTTTTGCCTGCGAATAGTCTCCAAAAAACATCCAAAAACTGTTTCATTTGACAACTCATGTCACTGACTCTATTCCTGTAAGGTATAATAACTTTATGGGTGGGAACCCATTGAGAAAACGTCAAAAGAAGTGAAACTGAAGAACTGAAGCCATAGGCGAAGTATTTTTCGCTTACGCTGATAGACGAAACATCAGTGTAACCGCGTGTGAGACAGCGATAGTCATAAAATCCTATACAATTTGTATGAAAATAGCTGTCTGACTCCGGAGTCAGACAGCCGTCGTAGAACAAAAAAGTGGCTACGTCGATAAGGACAGCAATATGTAGCGATCTCCTTTTTTAACTAGAGCGAATTTGCTATGTGCATCTCTTACTGAGTGATATGACAAGAAACGTGCTTCCTTCTAGTTCCTTCTCTTTCTACGACTGAAGCATTGAATCTAATCCGCAACTTTTTCGTGTAACGGAAGTTCGAAATTTAAATTAGACAGCTACGGAAGTTTCACTTCCATCGTATGTAGCTTAGGTTACTTTATTTTTCGTAATTTCGATGTTGTGTGTTCCTCCATAGTGAAAGTTGTTCAGTTTGATTGTTTGAAGCACCCTCGATAGTTAACTTAGGTATACCTAATTACCAAAAAATCCTGCTATTTCCGGGACCCTTAGCTCAAGACCGCAAGACCGGCGCATACTTGGCCAGTTTTTATGATTTGTTGTTAGTAATGGAGGCAAATAAAGACCAGAACCCATTTACTTTGAGTAAACTTAGAAACCTTCTGCATTATGTTAGTTACAATATATACGAAAATGTTTACCCATTTTTTTTTTGCCGCTCTCCATTATTCCGAGGGTTCCGTACCCCCAAACTTTACATAGTGTTTTTTAACAAGGACAGTATGGGGAAATCCAAAACCACAGGAGATACAGGGAAACTGTCTTAGGAACCCTTAGGTCTTTTTTTGTGAACACAATTTTGGCATCATAAATTTTTGGTCAAGCGTGAGTTGTCCAAAACTTTTTTTTATGCTGTTCGACTCAGTTTTATGTAGGGATCATTTCATTGTATCGGAACTAAAAAATCTGGACAGAGCAAAAACAAAAAAGGTTAAAAAAAACATTTGTATGGGGGACCCCGTTTCAAAAGATACAGGCAGCGTCCCCAACAAGAAATGTATATTTTCAACGTTTTTATTTTTGTTCTGTCGTAAAAACGGTAATACATACAAGCGCCAAACTTGGTGTGATTGTAGAACATACTTCAAAGTAAAACAATCAATAATAATAATTGGTCAAGTGTGTGTCGGACTCGCGCTAAATTGTATGAAATATTTTTTTGTTCAAATTTGACCAACTTGTGCTATCCAGATTTTTTAGTTCCGATACAATGAAATGATCCCTACATAAAACTGAGTCGAACAGCATAAAAAAAAAGTTGTCAATTTTTTTCAAATGTTTGGACAACTCACGCTTGACCAAAAATTGATGATGCCAAAATTGTGTTCACAAAAAAAGACCTAAGGGTTCCTAAGACAGTTTCCCTGTATCTCCTGTGGTTTTGGATTTCCCCATACTGTCCTTGTTAAAAAACACTATGTAAAGTTTGGGGGTACGGAACCCTCGGAATAATGGAGAGCGGCAAAAAAAAAATGGGTAAACATTTTCGTATACCTATATTGTAACTAACATAATTCAGAAGGTTTCATAAAAGTTTACTCATAGTAAATGGGTTCCGAGGTGAAACCCTAATTTGACTCCCTATAGGTATAATGTAGAGTTTGCACTACTTATGAGTAAGTATAACCAAGTTTGACTCTTCTATATTTATTTATGTAAGTTAAGGTGTTAATAGACGTGGGACTTAAGGCGATACTCTAAATTGTTTTGACTGTTAAGGCGACTCTTTAACAAACAACCAATTTTCCTGAAAATGACGTAGGTAGGTACCTAAGTAGGTTGGGTTACCTACAATATTGTATTAGGTAGGAATATGCAATCAGTTCAATCAGACGACCTAAAAAAATAGCGGGGAGCGACTGGGTGAGGAAAGCCGAGGACAGAGTTTTGTGGTGGGCCTTGGACGAGGCCTATGTTCAGCAATGGACGTGTGCTGATGATGCAAACAGTTTATAATGAGTATGTATCTATGTGCGTTAAATATTAATTACAAGGAAATAGTTTAACGTCACATAATTACTTAACCACTTTTGATTATAAATTTAAAGTGTAGGTAGGTAGGTACCTATCTACCAAATACACTCAAAGAAATCTTTAACTAAATGTTGGTTAAATGTAACTGAACTTTAGTGACTATACCGAACTGTTTTGTAAAAAATAATCAAACATTTGGTTATAAATAGCCAATTGTTTAGCTGTTTTAACCAAATGTTTGATTATGTTTTACAAAACAGTTCGGTAGTCACTAAAGTTTGGTTGTATTTAACAAAACATTTTTTTCAGTGTAGCAACAAAAATTTAAGGCCATTTATAGTTAGTACCTACCTACCTACATCTTTCTGATAAATACATTTTATTTGCTTATCAGAATTGGCCAGAAACCTAAATAGGAATCTGAAAATCTCGTCGTCCTTATTTGGCATGCTGTAGGTACCTATAGGTAGACAGGCTTAATAAGTAGGTAGGTATTCATTACTTAGTACCTACCTACGAACCTTTAGGGCCTGTTTCACCACTTCTGGGTAAGTTCTTGTTAGCTTATCCACAGATAGTTTGACATAATTTCATACAAAATATGTCAAACTATCTGTCGGATAAGCTAACAAGAACTTAACCAGAAGTGGTGAAACAGGCCCTTAATCTCGCAAAAGGCCTAAACGAACCCGTTAATTAATTCCATTCTAAAATTATTCACAGTGATTAAAACTTAAATATTTCAAAACTATAATTACATCGTACCTATTACCTACCTAACAAGCTCTGAAACTTTCGTAGAGTGGAAACCATAATTTAACGAAGCATTCCAGTCATTATGCAAACTTAATAAATTAACGCTAGCGTAATGGTTCCGTACACGTTCCCTGGTAGGTTAGGTACCCTGTACCCCTATACGCACGCGCTGAAACTCCTCGAAAATGTAACAGGTACGAAAGTACGTTCCGAGTACCTACTTCCGTTCCGTTCTCGCTCGCTCAGTCGCGAAATACCGTGAGGAGAGCGCAAGCGTGTTTCTTTGCCCGCACATCAATGCCATTACATTTCTTAAAAGAAAAAAAGAAAACCGCGAAATAAACCCGCCAATTATCAAGCTTAATTTCAAATATGGAATCTGCCCGGTCGATTTATGTTGAAAAAAATTCGAAATGGCCCTTTTTTGACATTGGAGTGTTTAAGTTATTACAATTTGTAAGTGCTGTGTATTGACTTTCCGTGTTTTGTTTTGTGATAATAGTGATAGCGGTGATGCCAAGTGGATATGGTCGTGATAATGATAACTGTTGGAATTGGATTTTTCAATGCGGCGGTTTTCATGGTAAGAATAATTTCCTAATTCGATCTTAAATTTAAGTTCATTAAAAGAAAAAGTTTAAGAAAAAAAAAACAATCGAGTGAAAAAGTCTAAAAATTTAACACACGTGTTTCTTTTTAAATTTCCGGAATGGGATGGCCCCCCGCCACCCACTAAAGGCCTTAACACACCTGCGATTTTGACAGTCGCCAGAAAATCGCTGCAGTGTCACGAAGATATCACGCGGACCGACGACGCGACGACGACGTCGCTTTATCTACACTCTTTCTAGTGCTGCCAAGTTAGTTAGTTATCGCCTTTTAGGCTACATCAGGGGGTCTATCGGTGACGAAAAAATACGATTGGCGACCGGTCGCCATTTAGGCTATATTAGAAAATAAAACAGGCGATTTTAGGCTATATTAAGAAAAATAGGCTATTTTGGGTAATTTTAGGCTATTTTGAGAAAAATCTCAATTATAATACTTATTGTATATAAAATGATATGATATATTTATAGTAGACTGTATAAACTGTACACTGTAGTAACACACTATGCGGTAGAGCTGTGAGTACCTAGAGATTGCAGTTGTAAAAAAAATATATTTTTCTGTCACGAGCAGCCAATATAGCATTTATTTTGGCCAACTTGCGGTATTTTTAGGCGAATTTAGGCTATATTACATGGGGAAAAAATTTGGCGACTTTAGGATACTTGGCCCGAGATTTTTGGCGATTCAGACTGGCTGGGACTTGGCAACACTACTTTCTACACTCTATGACTACCGTGAAATACTTGGCCTATGATGACTACTTATAATAAATAGTCAAAGTCTACACTCGCTCGGTTCAACATTTTCTAGGTTTACAAAGGCATTAAGGCCCTGACAGACGGCTGCTTTAAATTTTCGGTTCATGCCTTGACATAAGTAGCTTTGTTATCTAAAGTTTCAGACGTTTTTTATTTTATATTTATTTTTTATTTTAACTATTGTAGAGGCAGAAATATAAATGAAAACAGCATAATAGACAAAAAGGGCGAGCTTATCTCTAAAGAGATTTCTTCCAGCAAACCCGTGACAGAGAGAGAGTACCTACAACTTATTCGCGGCGAAAGAATCGAATTGATTCGCCGCGGATAAGTGTGCGAGTTGTCATAGATTTTCATATATTAGATAATTCTGAAATTCAATAAATATGCGTCCTTCTTTAGGCTTTATTTATTGGATGTTCTGAAGATTGTCCTAATAAGACTGGATCAAATTAAACGAAAGAATTATTGGAAGAGATGTCGTTACTACGGTCGGACTCGCAAATTGAAAGACATTGAGAAAGATCTGCGAATGGGTAGTTGTAGGTGAACTCAGTTAATTAAATTCGATTCATCTGGGCGGACTTAGGGGGAGAGATGACCCCATTTCTCATAATTAGTGTACCTATCTATTGTTTCAAAGAAATTACATATTTTGGTCGCTTCTATAATTAGTATCATCTTTATTCTTAATACAATTTGGCTGTTATTGTGTAGTGATTTGTGGCGACCCTTCGGATCAGTTTAGGAAAGTTATCCCCGGACTAGATCTTAGGGCACAGAATAGATATCCAACCCGAAAAACCGCTTAAGGGGCAACCTCCTGGTTTTGGGTAACTTTGTAACCATTTTATTTTTATTCATTAACTGTCGCACTTTTTGAGCTGAAAAATAAACTGAACCATCTATACGATATGAAAAGTGATGTGGTTTTTCTAGAAATCGATTTTAATGAATAAAACCGAAGAAAAGGGAATCTAAAGTCACCCCTTTTTCCCAGTTGTAACCATTTATGTGCGCTCACACACGATGACGCACTGACGGAGCAGCAGATGTCAGTCCATAGAACCACACCCGGTGCGTCAATGCGTCACCGTGTTTGCTTCTAAGTGCGGTTTCATACAACTCCTTGCTTCACAAATGACGGACTGACGTTTGCTGCTCCGTCAGTGCGCCATCGTGTGTGAACGCACTAACTCTTACATTTTATCAGAAGAAAAGAAAATGAAAATTTACATTATTGTTCACAACACAATTTAGAATGATGTGGTTTTGTTAGTTTTTCGAAATTAATAAAAATCATCGAATTTTTCAAAGAATATGGATAAATTCTGACCGGATCCACTCCACGCGGATTCGCATCGATTAGTATGGAGAGTCGTGGTCCAGGGAAGATACGCCTTAACAATAGTGAAACATAGTACTCTGTGGTAAGACTTTTGATCGTTTAACGACGTTATCGTGACCGCGAAAAGTGCTATCGATATGATAGTAGGTACCCGAATTTTATAATCTTCTTCTTCTTCTGGCAAGCCCTGGTGTCAGAGTTTTAAGTTATGTCTTCTTATTTTATAATTATGTCTTCTAAATTAAAAGAGGCGACGCTTTTTATGAATTTCATAATTCAAAATGACTTCAATTTGCTTACAACCCGAATAACTAAAGTAAGAGTGAATAGGCTTCTTCTGGGTAAGCTCGCTACATCTTCGACCCCATCTTTGTCCTCAGGACTGGATTGAGGTCAAGAGCAAACCCATTTTTTCATAATAAAAATGATGTTACTCGTATCAAACAAGACAAAATGATGACAAATGATGTTATTCGATTAAGTACAAATTAATATCTGCGTCTTTCAAGATTAATTCAACTTATCCTTAATTACCACATTTTATATTTTGCACACGCAGGTACACAGCAGGGTTAAAACAAATCCAAATGCATAAAATGGCAAATCCAAGATTAATAATAAATATTACACGCGTGACATCTGGGGTGTTAACCTAAATTCAGGACAAAATGCAAATCGGGTTGGGCGGGGCGTTAGGGTTACCAGGCGTGAACTGCCTTTAACTTCCTATAACAAACTGTAGATAAATCATTATCAGTGATCCTAGTACCTACATCATTGGGTACATTATTAGGATACCCAAAAACATAATGCCGTAATTTAAAATACCTTAGCTCAAAATGTCTGAATTCAGAATGATAAAAAATTTAAACGCCATGTTTTTAAAATACCAAAAATATTTGAATACCGAACGTTTAAATCCATTACATAATATCATTATGTTAAAACTAAATTATTTAGAAAAACAAAAAACCCGACTGCATAAAAAACTATTAACTGAAAAGATAAAAACAAGCTACGCAAGCAAGATAGTTTTTTATGCAGTCGGGTTTTTTGTTTTTCTAAATAATTTAGTTTATTTCATACTTTTTAGTCTTGTGTCAAAATGGTTGCATAAAAATACTATAATATATATATATATATATTTGGAATCTGCTCTTCACCAGCTTTCATTTGATACCCATATTGTATTTTTTTACGAAAAAAAATGGTATCTCCCCCCTCTCTTTTTTAATTCGCATACGCCATATTAAAATAATGTACCCTATGTCACTCTCACGATTTTTACGAATCTAACGACACCTCATACGTTAAAATCCATCAAGCCGTTTAGGCTGTAGCGCGTGCCAAAGAAATAGACATACAAACATACATACATACATACATACATACGCTCGAAAAACATAACCCTCCTTCTGTCGCAGTCGGGTAATAATAATGATAAATACCTATAGATAATGTATAAGGTAAAAGTGACGATGCCTAAAGGAATTAGTCACCTCTAATGGCAAGCTTCTGGGTCTCCAGCAGCCATTCCATGCGATGCCACCTCTAAGTTTTATAAAAATTTATAAAAATAACCGTTATTTATTTATTTCTGTCCGGAAAAATCCTGTCGTCTGGTAACCCTAGTGGGTGGCAGAGTCTGATTTGTAACTGACTAACTAATCCTATAACTGTTCAAACTGCGAACTGACAAATCCTCTTTGCGATGTCCAGCCCAGCATTCTGCCTTAATGAGATTGTCATACTATACCTATAGCTTTACTATTAGGTTGGTACCTATATTAAGACTAAAGACGTATGTGTCTGTACCTACATTATAGATACAGCTTGGCAAAAAAGTCGTGATAAAAAATGAGGGCGCTGCCTCCACTCAAGAACGTCAAAATCACGCATAACCTGGCAACACCACCATACTAAAATTTTAGTTCCACCTGTCACCACGATCATGGCTTTTTTGTCAAGCTATACATCATAGGCCTTACCAGATAGCAGATGATTTAAGCAGTGTTATAAAAGAAACACTCCTTTTCATTGCTGTACAAAAAACCCTATACCTACGAAAGGAGCACAAACCTACGCAGACAACATACCTACGAATTTTGAAGGTCACACCGGTGGATTACGCCGATACAAGAGCGCAGTAATGAGACGTTTCCGAATCGAATCTAATGGGGGTAGGTATTATAGAACGACACTCAAGTGGAGATCTCTTCTTAAGTAAAGATAGACAAGGATGCATGTGTACGTTTTATGTATTTGCATCCTTTTCTATCTATACTCAAGAAGAGATCTCCACTTGAGTGTCGTTCTGTAATACCCCCCTTAGGGTCCTTCATTTGACTCGACCCATTTTCAGCACTTCACCGATATTATGGTCACCGTACATACGTCTAGGCAGGAGGTCTAGGCCTTCCGATTCCCAATACAGTTACTTTAAAGTATTATCTCAAATTATAAACACGAAAAAAAAATTTCAGCTGTCCCAAACATCAGAATCGAAAAAAAAAAATGAAAATTCTTTATTTCAGACATTACATCCATATGTTGTTAGTATGGCACTTAAATAACTATGTTAGTACAAGCACTTAAGTGTAGATCGATCCAGTGCTTAATAAAGCTAGTGACACAGTATCTACTGGAGACCATGTTCAGGATGCTGTTGGTGCTGGCGCGAACCCTCTGCAGCGCGGCGGCACACCGTTTGCGGAGCGTGGTGGGAAACCCATCGACATGAGCGTCCGCAAACATGCCAGACGCACTGCAGAAGCGCGGCAGCCCCAGCAGAATCCTGAAGGCGTTAGTAGCATCGAGTAAGCTTTCAGTTTTGTATGGAACAATTAATCTACCAATTTTATTAATTTACTAAACATTGTATTATCATGTATCAATAATTAAATTAGGTACTTAAATAAACAGTAGATTTTCCGCGATTTCGATGTTAGTCCTAAAGAGAACGTCGTATAGTTTGATGGTCTGATCATCCCAAATACCGATTCCCTAATAAGGACCCTGTGTACCTCGTTTTACTCATGACACTGAACAACTTTCCCTAATTGATTTTGTAGTTCAAACCTCGTAAACCGGCGTTTCACCTAAGAAAACACAGCAAAACAAACCTTATTTCTTAAAACTTGCATAGCACCGAAGCTTATTATAGTTCAACGACTTTTCTTGTTGACTGTACTTAACTACCAGTTTCTTTAACTGAACTTTACGTACACCTGAGTCTTTGGGTAGTAAAAAAGAAAAATTCTCGTTCAGACATAACTGACTTAAGTTTTAGAAACAACAACACTTTTTTTGTCTTGGTCTTGTTTTTTTGTCGCGAGAAAGAGAATCTTGTGAGTGACGGAGTGATGTACCTGCGGCGATATAGCCGCAAAATATAAGCGGGCCGCAGCGCAAAAGTCTGCCCAAATCGATGCCGTACAATTTATAATATGAACGATCGCATACTACGCTACGAGTACATCGTCGGGGCGGAGAATTTGGCGCGGCGAATTTCTATCTGCGAGATGCGGCGCGCTCCGTCTTTTACCCCTCCGTGGTGTGCCATACCAAGGAGAACTTTTTACGTCTGCAGTAATTGTAGGTATTACGTCGAACTAAAAATCCGTCAATGCGTTGCGAGTGTGGCGACTGGCGACCTAGCCATGGCCCGCTCTAGTGTGCAAATGCGAAGTATGTATTGACCTATACCTATATGTATGGTCAACAGGTATGATTCGTGATAATGATTTCAAATGAACGTGTTATCATTATATTTTATAATTCCTTCATGATCATCGACTTTAATCTCTTTCACTGACTCTACATTTACCACCGTTTCACAAGTAAACATCATGGAGAAGAAACGGCAAGCAACTCCATAGCACCCTAGAATATGACGAAGTATGCGGCGTTCTCGAGCAGATCGTACAGTGCTTCGCTTGACTCCGTTATTTATAATGATCGATCGATTTACCTGCGCGCTCTGCGCGGTTCGTTAGACCGTCCGTACTCATGACTATCTCTGACATATGCATTTTAGACTGCGATGCGGCCCGCTCCGTTCTGATGCGGCATGTCGTAATATGCGCTTACTCTAGTAAGTAGTACCTAGGTACTTAATAGCACAAATAGTAATAATCATGACACGTGTTTATGTAACAATGTGTAGTTTATACCAAAACAAAACTCAGCCATAGGCGGCCTTAGTAACTGAACGTCAAAGTTGATACAACAGACTAAAGGGGAAAAAGCTTTGTCAATTCCCTTCGCAATTTTATTAAACCCCGTAACATCAAAGCTACGCTGGAATTTACTCTTTCCTACCTCATGTATGCTGTTATACTTTTAACAGAAGCTTTTGACATTTATAGAGTTTACCAAGAGCGTCAAAAACTAGCACGGATGTTATAGCGATGCAATCCGTCAAATGTGTGGGGACATTTCTTGGTGGTTTAGAATTAAATTACGTATAATATGTACCTACCAATTTTAGTAAAAAGGCAACAAGTAACTCGGGCAATGGAGAGCGCTACGCTCGGAGTTTCCCTACGAGATCGAATTAGAAATTCGCAGAAGAACAATGGTAGCTGAAGCTGACATAGCCCGAAGAATTGCTGAACTAAAATGGCATTGAGCGGGGCTTATTGTTCATTTAACCACGGAATATACAAGTAGGTAGGTATAGGAGTATAATTAACACGACCGGTAAATTCGGTAATAGGTTGTGGGGTGGACTAATAAGAAAACATTGTCTTATTCATATGCTTATTCCCATTATCGCACATGCAATGCACATCCAACGTACATGCAACGCAACGCCACGCACGGGGGTTCACACTGCCATCCAAGCGCCACGCGTGACATGCGTGTGCCTTCGAGTGATGTACCTATTTTGGTCGATTGTAAAACTACAATCGATTTATTTTTTCTTTACCGTTTTTCTAAACAATGCACGCGAATTAAAGTGGATTACGGTTCAAAAGATACAGCCTTTTTTAGATAGGACAAACGGACGGACGCACTACGAGTAATCGGGTCCTTTTGGCTGCTCCTCTTGGTCTATGGACACTGACTTCTATGGATATTACTACCCATACATTTAAAACTTTTTGCTTATGCTGAAAGATGGAGCCAAGAAATCGAGAGCGAGATAGCCAGTTGTGAAACCTCGTGTAAACAAAAAAGTCAAAACATTATTTTTTGTTTCGGTCACCGTGGCCGGTTTTTGTGTTTGGCAAGCTGTCAGTCCTATAGAATCTTTGCCAAACAAATCGTCTTTTATTAGTATGCAAAAGTCAAACTATTGCTGTTCCATGTGCGGATACGACATGGCTTAATCTAGAGTGCGTAGAAAGAGCAAGTAATAGAACGAAGAACGTGTTTTGTCTCATTTACTCAATGAGGGATGCATAATACAAATTCACTCTAGTTAAAAAAGGAGATCGCTACCTTATTGCTGTCCTTATTGACGTAGCCATATTTTTGCTCTATCCTCTATGGTCTGACGCCGGAGTCAGTCAACAAAAATTTCATAAAAATGTTTGTTGCTCTATATTTCGATGAATAGTTATTTCGTAATAATTTAATTCGTTGTAATTTGTTGCGAGTGGGTGTCTTTAAGTTAACAACATGGTAGCGTGCAGCGTTTTAGGATGCAAGAGCCGCACTGAACGTTGCAAAGAAAATATTTCATTCCACGGGTATGTTAATACATTAATTCACGTTTTATTGCAGGAAACATTAATAATAAAACGCATTTTAATAGTTTCATTCATCGGGCAAGTGTTAAAGACAATAATTTAAAAGTTAAAGCTAAATTTTGTGATTTGTAATCTCAATAAGGGTGGTCAGATGTCAAATTAAAATTACCCTGTTTCCACCTTGAAAATAAGGTACACCAAGGGCTGTGCCAAGGGTAAGCCGGAAGAGGTTTCATGAGATGTTTTGTAACCGCTAGTTAAACGTAGTTAAGCATACCATACCATGGATAGCTGTCATTGCCTCAGGGTTAAAAGCTCCAACAAAAAACAGCATTAAAAATAGAGGTCGGTTAACTAAAGCTGGCGCGTGCCACACATTTACGCAATGCCTTTGTCTCACTGCACGCAGAATGTCTCATCGAACTCATTTATATATGTGTCTGTGAACGTGCCAGCATCTTTAGTTAGGTTAACCTGTAAAACATACCATGATAGATGTCGTTGACGTGAGTTGAATCCTTGGGCCTGTTTCACCACTTCTGGGTAAGTTCTTGTTAGCTTATCCGACAGATAGTTTGACATACTATTTTGTATGAAATTATGTCAAGAACTTATTCAGAAGTGGTGAAACAGGCCCTTAGAGTATTTATTTATTCTACTAACAAACTTTTCTGCCACTTTTTGGAGGTAAGATGTATGTTTGAGGCAGCATGAAATCCGCAACTTTGGACTTTATTCCATTACTTTAGATTTTAATTTAAATGTTAAAATTCATGAAAAACTGTGTCGTGTGAACCCCAAACGCGATAGTTTCGAAATTATTGTTCCGCAATTAAAGGCTGTTTAGTGATAGACAAGGTATAAAATTGTATGTAAATGCGTAAGATTGTTTGATCTGGCACGTTGGCAGAAGGGAAATGCTAAGGCGAGGCGGTCCCTATATAAATCGTCTAAGGTTGGATCATAAAGAATAGTTAGTGAGGTTTTTTTTTATGTCTGTTTGTCTATTCGTTTTATTTTTTGTGTGTTTGTTTGTTTGTTCGAGCATCACGTAAAAACTACTATACTTACCAATTTTTTCGTATAGGTAGGGAGTTGTAGCTTTTTTGCGTTTTTAAGTGATGTATTTTTTCTTCAGTTTTCCAAGCGACGAATATTTTAAAAATATATGGGTCTTCGCAACTGGCAGACTCAATTGGTCACCTACTATAAATTCGCGTATTTGAAGAACATCTGTTTATTGAAAATATACGTATAAGAGAAATGGAATACAGTGACACTCCAACACGGTATATAAAGGTAAATTCAATATGTCGGTAGATAGTACAAGTAGATAATTATAATAGTCAAAGTAGGTATATCTAGTTTAGGTAGGAAAGAGTATAGGTCATTTATTATTTGTAAACTGGAAGACTAAGGGCCTGTTTCGCCACTTCTGAATAAGTTCTTGTTACGTTATCCGACAGATATTTTGACATTATTTCATACAAAATATGTCAAACTATCTGTCGTATAAGCTAACGAGAACTTACCCAGAAGTGGTGAAACAGGCCCTAAGGCATTGTCCTAATTGGGCAATAAGCTGGTTAGATTCTTTATTAAATAATGTTAGGTAGCATTGCTTTCTTTTTTTAGTTCTAGTAATGTTTTCGAGATGATTGTTTTCATACAAGAAGCGAAAACCAGTTTACCTACTTAAGCCTACTAAAAATCAGGTTCGGGTTTCGATCTCATTTGATTCTGTACCCCTTAAACTAGGTTACCTACCAATACACTAAATGTTGGCTCCCTGCAAATTGTTCAATGTAATTGATGATGTAATTAAGTTCGAGCTAAGTAGGGTCGAAATGTATGGATTTTGACATTTAACTGTAGGTTTTAGCAAGGTCTTACAATTATAGTACAGAATACGAGCCTCTATCTATAGCTTACCAGAAAAGGTGTGTATCATATCTTACATTAAAATATGATAATGTTCTATAAGTTAACAACATAATTTATGATTTGATACAAATAAATAACTTTATTAAAATGTATTCTCGTTATTATAATGACACAACAGGTGACATAAATTGATAATTGCATATTGCATAATAATAATAATAATAACCCCGCGGGGGCAGCTTGTGGCGAGCTGACGGTGAGTGGCGACACCGCGAACCCCTATCCAGGGGGACCATACAGACATGCGCTTACACACACACATACAGACAGTAACACACCCCCCTACCTCTGGCTTGCCTTCATTGGCCGTCCAGAGTGGAATCGCAAGAGCAAAGAACCTATGCTCCAGGTTGGAAGTGTATTGCACGTAATGGCGTAATAACGGGGAAACCCGCTCACGGGGGTAAACCCCGCGATGGTGAAACCGGTGCCGCACCTCTCGACAACCTTTAGCCGCTCAATGGGATGTTGCCCCATTGTCGCATTTTGTGCGTGCGGCCGTTTTATGGGGCCCACTCGACGAGTTGGCGAGTCACCGCCTGCCCTATTTACAATTTTGAGACTAGTTGTCATGGCAGGCGTCCGTTAGTCTCCTCCCATAGCCCAGTATCCATCCATCCAACTTTCACCTCTATAGCCCAAGACCTTATTTTTCCATCACGGCCATAGCGCCGGACTCCAATAGTCTTTGCACCTGGCGGGGACCATCCCCGTGTGTATCATGTTGTGCGCTCGGAGATGGTATCCGCCATGTGTATCCCTTACATTTAGATTAACTTGTCTTTTGAACGGGCCTCTACATGTTGGCTTCGGCTCCATGCACGCCTTCCAAAGGTCCGGGACTTAATTGCCCGTGATTACGGATCGTAAGACACATAATAATAATAATAATAATAATTTCTTTATTTGCAGGCAAAAAACCCATATTTGTATACAATACACTGTCAAATGTTATATTAAATTTAAAATTTAAAATAAGTACAATGTAAAAATAAAAATAAATATAAAAAGATATGTTAAAAACATTTAAGTACTTAATACATTTAACTACAGTCACAATCTCAAAAAATACGTCCTTACTCTACTTTCGATTCTCGCTCCGATGAACAGACAGCCAATATTTGAAAATGGGACTATCTAGCCCACTACTGACCGCCCGCAATATGCTGTTACTAGAGCAGCACAGTCTGTCCCAGAACGAGGCTATACGTGCCCTCATCACAGCGAAAAAGTCAGGCACTCCCGCTCCGGCAAACATACTCGACGCGCTACAGTATCGTGGCAGTCGCATGAGGGTACGAAAAGCATCATTGTATTGCACCCTCATGGTACTGTAAGACTTACGTTTAAAATTGACCCAGAGTTGGCAGGTGTAGAAACATTGACAGTACGCATTAAACAGTGTCAATTTTACTTCATCGCTACACCTACCGAATCTGCGCGCGAGCATGTTGCACCGGACCGACAGTGCCCTTCTCTCCCGCTCTATGTCCTGATCGTCAGACAAATCTGGTGTAAGAATGTGGCCCAAGTATTTAAACGTCTGCACAACCCGAACTGCCGAACCATTCAACCAAACTTTGGGTACATTCTCCGGACCCCTTCCCGCACTAAAAATCATTAGTTCTGTTTTGGTAACATTGTATTTCAGTCCGTGAGACTTTACATAGCGCTCACAGACCGAAATTAACTTTCTTAAACCCTTGATCGAGGGACTGAGTAGCACCATATCATCAGCGTAACTGAGGTTGTTCATACAAACCCCACCCACGTGACAGCCGATTCTAGTGCCCCTCAGCTCCCCGATCAAATCGTTGATGTAAATATTGAAAAGGTCCGGAGAAGTGAGCCCTCCCTGGCGCACACCGCATTCTAGCCTATAGCTGCTAGAAGTCGCGTCACCCCATTTCACTACGTTTGTTTGACCCCCGTACCAGAATCTCAAGAGACTTACGACACTTTCCTCGACCCCTGAGCTTAGCAGTTTGTTCCAGAGAACTTCATAGTTTACAAGATCAAACGCCTTGCTCAGGTCGAGGAAGCACGCATAGACCGTTGTATTACGGTTTCTATAATAGTTTACAGCATGTTTCAAGCTAAGAATAGCAGAGTCTGTCGAGAGACCAGAACGGAAGCCAAACTGTGCGTCCTCAATACATACATTCTTCAGCAGTGCGGGCTGCAGCAGCCGCTCCAGGACCTTGCCCACCACAGTTCCTAGTGATATTGGGCGGTAGTTGTTAGAAGATCCCAGGTCCCCTGTTTTATTCTTAACAATGGGTATGACTATGGTCTTCATGAGGTCTGGAGGAAGATAACAATATTTCATACACAGGTTGTACAAGCTGCATAGCTTAGAATATACAACCCCGCCTGCGTGGAGTATGTGCTCAAGGCTTAAATCATCGTGGCCAGGGGACTTGCCTTTCTTCATTCGTCTGACCGCCTTTGCGACGTCATCCGGGGTGAAATAGACATTCTGTATGGTATGGTCCCTGTTTGGTCCCGCCTTCGTATCCTTAAGCACATACCCCGTTACAGGTTGTGGGTCGTTTCCAAACTTTTTTGTGAATAGCTCAGCTATCCGAGTTGGCTCCTGCAAGCCATCCACACATACAGGTAGACACTGTTTAAAATTAAATTTTTTGGTTTCTTTCCAAAATGACGCGAATTTTTTCTCTTTTCTACTCGTTGCTAAAATATCTAATTTAATTTTTTGTTCATTGTTCTGACACCATTTCAGTTTGTTTTTAAAATTCTTACGGCTTTCAATCATTTTTTCATAGAGTTCGCCTGTGGATGGCTTGCCAAACGATATCCAATAATTAAAATGCAGTCGGTACAACCGGTGAGCCTCCCTAACATAAAAATTCCAACCCGGGACTTCCCTACGTTTCCTAACCCTATCAGAGCGAGAACCGTTAGTGGTGTTTGCACCGTCTCTTAAAATAGAAACAATACTTGCATACAAATTACATATATACTTTCTGTGTTCATTAATTTTCGAACAATTTACATTTTTATCACAGTTTTCACAGCTTAGATTATCATTTAATTTAACTAAATTTTCGCTACAATATTTATAATAATTTTCTATCTGACTAGCATCTCTAAAACCCCAACGCACCCTATTAGCTATACTACTACTCTGAGGTCTCTCACAGTACTCTTCAGTCACGCCTTCAATGTTACACAAAATACGGAGAGGAAAGTGGTCGGACCACGTCACATCACACATAACACTGACATTCTCCACAGTATCCCAGGCCGCCTTAGTTGTAACACAATGGTCCAACCATCTCCGAGAGCCATGTGCTTCACTGACGTACGTAAAGGTGTCCGAATTAACTCCAATCTTCTCAATGTCTGCACAAATCCAAAGCTGTTCGTCACAAAAGTTTAACAGTTCTCGTCCAAATCTTGCCCCCGGATGGGAGTTAAAATCTCCCAGCATGTATACAGCTTGTATTCCACATTCATCTATAATTGCATTCATCCTGGCTAAGCAGTCTGTGAACTCGGGAAGATTGTCCGGGTCGTCCGTAGGCATGTATACATTTATGATTAAAATTGAGCGCTTACCAACTGAGATACGAACGGCAGCCATCCTATTGCTTGTGCAATTTATTGGAGATACGTTGCAAAATTTGTCCTTTCTCCACATAATGGCAAGTCCACCGTATGGCCGCCCCCGCAGAACGCCTGACGCCGTGTCTACAGAGGACGTCGCGACGCTGGCGAACCGCACGTCAATACTGTTCACAAAGTCCAAGTCATGTGGCAGGAGCCAAGTCTCTTGCAATGCTATTATGTCTGCACTCTTGCACAATTCTTTAACGTGTAGAATAGACCTTTTAATCGACTTACAATTAAAAGATATCATAGATGTTTTGGTTATAGTGTTTAAATCCATAATTTTATTTGTTTGCTTCATTTTTAGTCGTCCTCACTGTGGGGGCAGATCGCTCACGAAAAATGCGATACTTTATTCCTTCCGGCCAAAAGTCATTCGATAAAAATGTGTTTAGTCTGTTCTTTGATATAAAAACTTTAAAAGAATTAAATTTCGTCTCATGTTTCTGGGAGAGAAGTTGAACATCAAAACATTCTTCCCCCATGTCTTTTATGTGTTCTTTAATATCATTCACATTTGTTTCCTTCGATGTCCTAGAAACATAAATAGTAACAGGTAACTTTGCCACTTGTATTTTACTCGGACGATGCGCTGATCCGCAAAAGTTACTATTTTTCTTTTTATATTTACGCCTCTTTTCAACTAAAATAAAGTCATCGTCCTCATTATTTACAATAACACTATTGTTCACAGTGTTATTTTTCGATAATATCCGATCATTGGGCATCACTATCTCCCGATAAGTTGGCGTCCGAACCGGTTCCAGTGTGTCATTGTGCGTACGAGCGCGAGCATCCGGCGGCGAGTGCTCTCGCGTATGTACCTTCGGTTTAGACTTTGGTGGGGATGGACGGACTCGCCCAGGCGATCGCAGCCGTTGTCTCTGCGGGGTTTTAATATTTAAACTATTGCTCGGTACTTGCGAGTTCGTTTCTACTGATGTAGGTATTTTTTTACCGTTGTCGTGCAGCTTAGTCTCGCTTTCATCTATTAACTTCGGACGGAGTTCATGTATTAAAAATTTAAGGTATTCCATATCCATTTTCAGTGTACTAATGTCTGTCTCGAGTCCGGTATTTACCGTGGGTTGAGCTTTATGCGCTTGAAGTGTCGCTAGTTCTGATTTTATTAGACACATTTCTTTAAGAAATCCTGTCACATCTATGTGGTCAAAAGTCACCGGGGGCAACTTAGTCAAATTTTTAGCCACAAAGATAGGCAAGCTGTCCGGTTCATATTCTTTTATAAGCTTGATGATATCTTGTATCGTTTTCCGTTCTGACCCCTCCTTCCTCCTCAGAAACTTTTTGGTTGGTGCTAACAAAGACATCGCGATATGACGAGCATCTTCAATCTCTTCTGAGGTATATGAACCACTACAGATTTGAATAATTGCAGTCTCAGTTAAGGTATCTACTTTATCCGCAACAAAGGCTAAAAGTTCGTTAATTACTACGTTACATGAGGTACACTTTACTGACGATTCACACTTTTTTTTATTATCCTGAGGAACAATAGGGGGTGAGCGCGCAAGGAGCATCGTGCTCCGCTAGCGGGGCGTGCAGGGCACGACAACCGACAAATGCGCGTGCGTTTGGATCGACCGTTCGAACCGGACTCGAATTGTGCTATTATTATGTTCTTCTACTTCTTATCGAGTGGGCTGCAAGCCCTGGTGTCAGAGTTTATTCAAACCGCCTTACGGCCTTTGACGTGGTTTTTATGTAACGACTACTACCACCAGAGATAGTAGCCGTGACCAACAGTTTAACGTGCCATCCAAAGCACGGAATCATCTTTCTTTTCAGACAATCAGGTGACTCAGCCTGCAATGTCCTAACCAACTGGGGAAAAACGCACAAAGTGACATTTCACTAGGTGCCCCCCGTGGGAATGGCCGTGGTGGTCCAGTGGCGAGTAACCTTGCCTGCCGTGCAGGAAGCGATGGTTCGATCCCCGTCCAAGCCGACTCGTACCAATGAGTTTTTCGGAATTTATGTACGATTTGTAACACCACTGGCTTTTCGGTGAAGGAAAACATCGTGAGGAAACCTGCATGCTTCAATTTCGAGGCATGTATAGTACCCACTGTCCATTATAAGTGGCGACGGGCTCACCCCCCGTCACACTGGACAGAGTTTCGGTACTACTGGTGAAACGTGGATGTTTTGAGATTTTATAATATCTCTGACTACCCCCTCGGGGAATATAGTCGTGAGTATATGCCCCCCGTGGGAATCGAACCCACGACCTCCGTGTCAAGAGCCCAAGCTCTTAACCATTAGACCACGGAGGCAGTTCCACGGAGGCGGATTATGTTCAATGGGTACCAGCCCGTCTAGTATGATTTCTCTACTAGCGTGCCGACTCTATTTTTTCCATACTAAGTACTTGTCGCAGCTAGCGCGACGCTCTGAAAAGCGTGAGAACAGCAGTGCGAATTTTGAAAGTCACACGTTCAAATCAGCAGTAGAAAGACGCATAATCTCCATTGTAATTTTAACATTTTCTACTGCTGTTTACAGCGAGTTACGGGTGTCTTTCAAAAATCGCACTACAGGGGCTATAGACAAGGTAACATTTCTATTGTCGTAGACGCTAGTAGAAATGACAGAATGTATGGATTTGACATTGGCGATCGAAACATTTTGACGTTTTCTTTCTACACCATACGTCAAATCCATACGTTTATTTTTTTTTCTACTGTCGTTAATGCTAATCGAAAGTACTTTTTCTAGAGGCCCTGGTTATTTTCTAAGCAGCCGAAGGCGCGGTGCGCACATGTAGTGAAATCGTACTAGACTCAAAGGACTGTAAGTATTCACCCTACGAGCGGCGCGGGAATCTCATTCGGTGAATTCAGCAATTGTAAATGTCAAAATAACTATGGAGATGTGCATCTTTATACTGTGGATTTGACTTTCAAAAATCGCTATGTATGATTAATGATTTTTGAAAGTCAAATCAGCAGTAGAAAGATGCATATCTCCAAAGTAATTTTGACATTTTCAACTGCTGAGCTCACCGAATGAGATTCAAAAATCGCACTTGTGTACACACACGCCGTGTGTACATAATATATCATAGTTTATTTACCCATTTTTATGGGAGTTTGATTTCCTATGGTATCACTGGATGAAATTATCGCTGTCTCATACGCGGTTACACTGATGTTCCGTCTATCAGCGTAAGCGAAATACTTGGCCTATGCTAGAGTGTAAATCTATGTTACTACCATAAAGTTATTATACCTTACAGGAATAGAGTCAGTGACATGAGTTGTCAAATGACACAGTTTTTGGATGTTTTTTGGAGACTATTCGCAGGCAAACATTCTAATACTGTCTATAATTCTGAGTCTAACGTAAAATCGTGGATAAATTAATGCAGTAGTGTCAGTATATTTCACAAAATTATCTACGATTTCACTTTAGATTCCCAATTATTGACGAAAACCGAATTGTAAAAATTGATTGGAGACTGAAAAACGGTTCTATTGATTCGCATGACGTATCTCTTTCTATTATACAGTGGTGCCGCTAGGTACATCTCGCTCTCTCAGCTGTATGTTCCTCTATTCCTACCTCTATGGTTACCTTCGATCAAAATAAAATGAATGGATAGGCTTAAAGCGCGGTAAGTTGAAGCAAACTACTGGTGCACTTGGTACATACAAACTAGCGCCATTATCTGTCAAATCTAGGGCACTTTCATACAAGTGACAAGTAAAAATTTCATTTGTTTTGCCTCATTTTTCTGGTTTGAAATGTTCGCTTAAGGCCTATCCATTCATTTTATTTTGATCGAAGATGGTTACTACCCTTCGATCAAAATAAAATGAATGGATAGGCCTAAAGCGCGGTAAGTTGAAGCAAACTACTGGTGCACTTGGTGCATACAAACTAGCGCCATTATCTGTCAAATCTAGGGCACTTTCATACAAGTGACAAGTAAAAATTTCATTTGTTTTGCCTCATTTTTCTGGTTTGAAATGTTCGCTTAAGGCCTATCCATTCATTTTATTTTGATCGAAGGTTACTACCTAATATTTATCACCTAATATCCATGAGTGAAACCCTCAGAAACGTAGAAAGAGAAGGAACTAGAAGCAAGCACGTGTCTTGTCATATAACTCAGTAAAAGATGCACATAGCAAATTAGCTCTTGTTAAAAAAGGAGATCGCTACTTATTGCTGTCCTTATCGACGTAGCCACTTTTTTGTTCTACGACGGCTGTCTGACTCCGGAGTCAGACATCTATTTTCATACAAATTGTATAGGATTTTATGACTATCGCTGTCTCATACGCGGTTACACTGATAAATAAAATAAATAAATAAATAACGCTCACAGGCACATACATTGTAATGATCCCAAACGAAGCACTAAAGGCTTAAGTAAAAAAGGTCAAGGTAAAGGTTAAGGTCTAAAGTATTTTTCGCTTACGCTGATAGACGAAACATCAGTGTAACCGCGTATGAGACAGCGATAGTCATAAAATCCTATACAATTTGTATGAAAATAGATGTCTGACTCCGGAGTCAGACAGCCGTCGTAGAACAAAAAAGTGGCTACGTCGATAAGGACAGCAATAAGTAGCGATCTCCTTTTTTAACAAGAGCTAATTTGCTATGTGCATCTTTTACTGAGTTATATGACAAGACACGTGCTTGCTTCTAGTTCCTTCTCTTTCTACGTTACGCATAGACAAAGAATTTTTCGCTTACGCTGGTAGACCGAATATCAGTGTAACCGGGTATGAGATAGCGAATTTATATGAAGTGACAACTTGGAGCCAGGTAAAATCCTATACAATTTATATGAAGTGACAACTTGGAGTCAGGTCAAAAGTGGTTACGTCGATAAGGACAGCAATAAGGTAGCGATCTCCTTTTTTAACTAGAGCGAAATTGCTATGTGCATCTCTTACTGAGTGAATATGACAAGACACGTGCTTCCTTCTAGCGCCTTCTCTTTCTACGCCTATACGCTAATTACACAGAAAGTGCGAGAGAAAATCTTATGTTTGTGTTCCCTTTCTGCGTATGCAATATTTTTGTTTGACTTAGTTGAAATTACATACAAAATCTTGCAACTAAAACAAAGGCACTCTCATACATTTTTGTCATATCTCCATCCCTTTCCAGTATACGCGCTCAGCGAATCTATAAAATACTCAATCAACGCGCTGTTGATGGCCTAGATTAAAAACTTTTTGTTTGATGGACTATAGGTACTCCATTCATGCTCCATTCCAAATAGGAGCGAAAAGAAGGTAAAAAAAGGTTCTTTATAGTACACACTTCAGGTCCATCATCAGACCATCAGCAGTTTATGTTCAGAAGCTACTCACCAAATGCTATCAAACGAGCCCAAACATGGTCTCCTAGCTATTCGCTTTCACAGAGTTCTCCACGATGTTGTTCTGCTGCATCAGACTCTCAGACCTTTATGTACAGAAGCTACTCACTAAACGCTATTTAAAGAGCCCAAACACGGTTTACTAGCTGTGTGCCTTCGCAGAGTTCCCCAAAATGTTGTTCTTCTGCATCACCAGACCCTAAGACGTTCATGTACTGAAGCTACTCACCAAACTATATCAAAACAGCCCAAATACTGTATACTAGCTATGTGCCTTCACAGAGTTCCCCACGATGTTGTCCTGCTACATCATAAGACCCTCAGACGTTCATGTCCAGAAGCTACTCACCAAACGCTATCAAAAGACCCCAAACACGGTCTCCTAGCTATGTGCCTTCACAGAGTTCTCCACGTTATTCTTCTGCTGCATCATAAGACCCTCAGACATTTACGTCCAGAACCTACTCACCAAACGCTATCAAAAGACCCCAAACACGGTCTCCTAGCTATGTGCCTTCACAGAGTTCCCCACGTTGTTCTTCTGCTGCATCATAAGACCCTCAGACATTTACGTCCAGAAGCTACTCACCAAAACTACACCACCAAACGCTATTAAAAGAGCCCAAACACGGTCTACTACATGTACATCATGATTTATTGTAATTTTTCATAATTATGTTGTTTTGTGTACAATAAAGAATCTAAGAATCTACTAGCATGCACTTGATAAAAAACAGGATCAGCGCCCCCTGGTGGTTTGTCACAATCAAACTTATCTAAGAATAATTGCAAATAAACCTCAAGCACTTTAAAAAAAAACGCATCTTAATCGGTCAAGCCGTTTCGGCGTAAATGCGCAAAAACTCTTTTTGACGTTAAAAAATGGTTACTGCAGCGCCCCCTGGCGAGTTAACATCGTATCACCTATCTAAGAACCATCGCTAATTAATTACGAACCCTTTACAGAAAACCGTATCTAAATCGGTCTAGCCGTTTTGGAGATAAATGGGAACATTGGATTTGCACAAACAAACAAACAAACAACCTCTCACCCTAAACGCATACACGTTCTCCGTTCCGTCGCGGGTACTAAAAATTGAATATTGTATCAAACAACAAAATGGCGATGTTGAAAGACCTAAAGAAGCAGTGGTGCGCACATGGTGGTTCGTATTTGTTTCAATGAAGCTTTTATAAAGACTGTTGTGATAAATATCTGTCAGGTGGCGCTATTAGTATTGACAATTCAAAAAAAAATCTTTAAATATCTAAAATAAATACTTAAATTATTATAGTTAACGTCTTTCAAATCGTTATTTTTTCCGCGCCGCCACCGCCGACCAGCGCGGTCGGCGCGCCGACCTTGAGCTGAGCGAGTTAATTCTAGTGTCCGGCCGAAACTAGTTTTTACAGCCGAAACCGAAACCGAAACTTCCTTATAATATAATTCTTCCCTACTTTTTAGGTTTTGTTCAATGTAGCTAGTTGCCAATGTGTGTGTAATGTTCACAGAATCATGAGAAGCAGTTAATTCGATAAATTTCTTAGTACTTTTGTTGTTTTGAAATCAATTATTTCTACTCTACTACAATATGTAGGTAGGTACATGTACATGGTATGTGTGTACTCACACACATCTATCTATAGGGTGAGGTAAGGTATGTTTTAACTCGGAAATCTAATCAGTGAAATCAGTTTAGAACATAAAATCACGTAGGTAACTAATAAAATTTTGTATGACCTGTCTTTTTGATATTTAAAAATTATGTAGGTATAGCAAGAATATTTAAGTAAACTGCTATTAATTTCTGCATATTTGTAGACTTGAACAAAAACACTGAATACAGGGTGCAAAGGGCTTTGAACTTTTTGGCATAGTGGTAACCACAATTTTGCAGGAATTCCGGAAATTTTTCAAAAATGCGGCGCACCCTGAAACCTATGTATATCGATAGAGGATCTATAGACGAACAAAAAATGTCCTATAATATATAGTCCTAAAGTGCAACGTTTTCGAGATAATGCATGATAATACTTGGGAATATTCCTCCATTGAAAGGGAAGATCTTCCACCAGGCATAGTGTGAAGCCTGGGGGCCGGCTGTGATCCAACAGTTCTTAGTTGGACCTTGTATACAGGGTGTTTCATAAGTAACAATAAATATTTGAAACTCTTAAGGGAGTTGTTTAGACTGTCAAACTGAACAACTTTCTCTATGGGACCAACATCGAAATCGCAAAAAAAAATTTCATATCCCATAGGTACATATTTTAGCTCTAGTCGATTTGTAGAGTATGGAACATCAATTATTTTTTTTCGCGATTTCGATGTTGGTCCCATAGTGAAAGTTGTTCAGTTTGATGGTCTATACCACCCCCTTAAAGGTTTATTTGTATTTTTGTAACACCTTGTATACAGGGTGTTAGGAAAATTATCATTAACCTTTTAACCACATACTCTACCCATCAAACTGAACAACATTTTCTATGGGAGCAAACCGATCGGAGCAAAAAAAAATCAGCTGTCCCATACTAAACTCCAATACCTACTACTCTACTCAAATGTATGCAACGGCAGATTTTTTTTGCTCTGATTAGTTTGCTCCCATAG
Source organism: Agonopterix heracliana (assembly GCA_963693445.1). Taxonomy (NCBI): domain Eukaryota; kingdom Metazoa; phylum Arthropoda; class Insecta; order Lepidoptera; family Depressariidae; genus Agonopterix; species Agonopterix heracliana. The sequence goes on along the minus strand of OY856308.1, from coordinate 19,299,770 downwards.
TAAAAGTTATTCAGTTTGATGGGAAGAGTATGTGGTTTAAAGGTCAATGATACTTTTCCTTACACCCTGTCTTAATATGCTGAAACTTTTATAAGGGGATGATCAGACCACCAAACTGAAAAACTTTCGCTACGGCACCAACATCGAAAACGCGAAAAAAAAATCTGCCGCTCCATACAAAACTGCAAACCTATTCGCCAAATGTATGGGACAGCAGCATTTTTTTCGCGATTTCGATGTTGCTTCTACAGAGAAAGTTGTTCAGTTTGATGGTCTGATCATCCCCTTAAAAAAGTGTTAGCATATTATTAAGAAGAACCCTATAGGTAAACATTATAATCGTAACCAAAAAAAGTAATTGAGTAATTGCAATTTTATTAAGAAAAAACTGGCCAAGTGCGTGTCGGGCCACGCGCAGGGTAGGGTTCCGTAGTTGCCCGTCACAATATACGAACTTAGAAGGGGGCTATTTGTTTTATACTACGGTTTGACGGCTAATAAAGTCTAAAAAGTACTTTTTTTAAGTTGGTCGACTATTACTCGTTAACTTGTAAAGCTAACTTAGCGGTGATAGTTTTCCTTTTAATTTCATTATATACACTACTGCCATGAATTTTTTCACATATCTAGAAACAACCGTTTAGCTGGCAGAGGGGGGGGACACTCGACTCTAACAAAAATTAGCACCTTAAAGCTTAATATTTCGCTAACGGATCCCTAAATCGAAAAATGGTTTTCCCACACCCACCGTATTTTTAAAAGACCTATCCAACGATACCCCACACCATGGGATAGACGAGAAAAAAAAATTGCGTCCCCACTTCACGGGTAGGGGAGGTAACCTAAAAAAAAATATTTTTCAAAATTTTATTTTACCACTTTCTCGGTGTGATTAATATGTGTACCCATGCCAAATTACAGCTTTCTAGTACTAAGCGTCTCTGAGCTAAGCCGCGGACAGACGGACGGACGGACGGACATGGCGAAACTATAAGGGTTCCTTGTTGACTTCGGAACCCTAAAAACTACAACGGGACCAAAATCGAAATTACAAAAATAAACTGTTGTTCCATACAAAACTGCTGTCCTACTCGACCCAAATGTATGTACCGAGCTCAGCTAAGTTACTATGTTACCGATAGGCCAAATTTTGAATCGAAGATTTGATCCTGCCATCTTGATGCACATGCGTTATCGCGCTATACTGCGCTCTATAGTAGCGATGCCCGGTATTTTGCTTTGTATCGATATATCGTATCGTAATGTATCGTTACCGTTTGTATCGATACGCGATATTATCGCATGGCTTTGTATCGATACAGCGAATATCGATAATATCGTATCGAATGAGCGTTTTTTTTTTTTAAATGCCGTTTTCTTATAACTCAATAGATGGCAGTAGTGTCTGTACGACAAACTGTCAAGCAAAAACTTCCTCTGCAATGTCACCTATAGACTTAAAAACGTAGAGATTTCATTCTCTTTGGTTCGGATTTGGAAGACGTCATCAAAAAAATTATGAAATTATTTTCGATTTCTTTCTTAGCCAAAAATACAGTCCTTTTTCGTTGTTTTTCAGAAAAGCAGTTTGAAGTAAACTAACAAACACGACAAAGTAAATGCTACGATACGAGTTTGATTGACAATGACATTTGACAGCTCAAGTTTTCTTATTGCCAGTTCAATTTCAGATTTTGCCTTATGATCAAAGAGTTTTTATATTTATTTTAGTCAAATTGTAGTCTAGTATCACCTTAAAGAGTAAATTAGCATAAGAAATATAGTTAAATATCATAAAAAATATGTTTCAATATGTTCCAAAAGATTTTTGTTTTTTTTTTTCACTTCACTTTTCCCTCATTTCGGGGAAAGATAATTTTTGAGTGTTTGACATAGATTCGTATAGACCGTAGCGTCATCTATCGATCTACTATGAAACGAAAAAAAAAACGCTCATTGGTACAATATAATAATTTAAACCGATACAATCTAATAACTGATATTATAATTTAAAAGTTTAGACAATTTGGTCTAAGTTTAAAAGACATTTCTAGCTAATTACTAACTATTTAAAAAACAATGTGGAGTTTAAACAATGACATTATTAAGAGAGCCAAAATTGTAAAAATAATATTATCGATAACCATCAAATCTGTTACTAAGATTTTCTTTATAAGTATTGAAGACAAAAAATATTCTGTGTGCAATTAATTGCTCTAAATGACGGCACTGATGTTGCAACCTTGCAACCGCTGACAAACACTCGATCTCTAAATTACTATCCAAATGAGTAAATTTTATATTTATATGAATAAATGGCGATGGTTCGATCCCCGTCCAAGCCGACTCGTACCAATGAGTTTTTCGGAATTTATGTACGATTTGTAACACCACTGGCTTTTTGGTGAAGGAAAACATCGTGAGGAAACCTGCATGCTTCAATTTCGAGGCGTGTATTGTACCCACTGTCCATTATAAGTGGCGACGGGCTCACCCCCCGTCACACTGGACAGAGTTTCGGTACTTCTGGTGAAACGTGGATGTTCTGAGGTTTCAGAATAACTCTGACTACCCCCTCGGGGAATATAGTCGTGAGCATATGCTTATGCTTATGAATAAATGTCGCAAAAGTAATCAACTTCTTTTTTTACTAAACGTTTCTGTGGCCAAATATTACGCTTAAGTAATTCGATATTTCTGATCCTTGGTAAGCGATACGATATCGCCCCATACCTATCGTATTGGCGTGTGTCGATACAAAATATCGAGATATCGCATTGCGTTGTATCGATATACATAAATATCGATACGTATCGGGCATCGCTACTCTATAGCGCAGTACTGCGCTCTACCGCGCTGTACTGCGCTATACCGTACTCTAGATCGCAGAATAGTGCTTTACTGCGCTGTACTGCGCTGTATATTATAGCATCCGTTTGTTACGCCCTTAAAGACGAAAAAACTTGAAATAGGGACCAAATTGGTAAAAAACAATAAAGTTTAAGATGGCGGCCACTTTTCTGAATTTCTTACTTCGGATTCATGTTCGGAGATCGCATAATATCGATAACCCCCAGATATTGATTTTGGAAGCAATCGGTTTAAAAGCTAAAAAGTTCAAATTGGTGGTCACTCCGCTTCCCATAGGTTCCTTAGGTAGCGGAGGGGTGCGGGATGGGGTGAACATGGTTCTTAAAATAATGATTAAATGTAGTTTCAATAGCATGCAACTCAAAAACAACGGATCTAGGATAATTATTATCGCATGTTTGGCAACACCATTGCCGCAGTGACGTTCCCACAGGGGGCACCTAGTGAAATGTTACTTTGTTCGTTTTCCCCCAGTTGGTTATGACATTGCTGGCTGAATCACCGAATTGTCTTAAAAGAAAGAAGATTCCGTGCTTCCCATGGCACTTTAAGCCGTTGGTCTCGTCAACTATCTCTGGTGGTAGTAGTCTTTACATTAAAAATTCACGTCAGAGGCCGTAAAGCGGTTAGAAAAATCTGCAAGCCCGGGTGTCAGATTACAGCCCACCTATAATAAGAAGAACAGAAAATTGATAATAATAGTAATGTTTGTGTCATGAGTATAATATGTATGTAAAGGCCCCTGTACACATTGGGCCACGGCATTGGCCCAACTAGTTGGGCCAACTAACGAATTCCAAATGGTCGCTGTTTACACATTGGTGTACCGATCATTCTGCATTGGCTCTTTAATAAAGATGGACGTGGAATCTCTTGCAGCCGCGGCAATTTGAATGCTTTGGAATCCATATTTGAGTCGATAAATATCAAACGCCGGTATGTCCCACCTCATGGAAGTCTCATAAAACACATTAAAAATAATTTTCATTATGTTTTTAGGGATCTATTCGAATAGATACGTCCCTTCAAAATCAACGAACATTTATTTTTATTGAGTTTGAAGGGACGTATCTACTCTAACAGTCCATTCAAACTTAATACAATTCAATACAATTAATTTTTATTGAGTTAAATGGGACGTCCCAGAGGTGGGAAATACCGGCGTTTGATATTTATTGACTCATTTTTGGTTCATTTCGGTTCATAATGTAATGACTGTAAAAAACTTTTCAATCTGCTTCCAGTTTCCCTCAACGTTATCAGAACATTTATAAAGTACCTACCTAACTTAAAAAAGATTTTTCTACAGCATGAACCTGATCTAGCTTTTTATAGACTTGACATTGTTATGAATGGATTATTTTGAATTTAAACAAATATTATTAATGTTGCAAATTGTTAAACCTAAATTTATAATAAAGATTTAGGTACTTTTACGTGACTACATTACTATACCTAAATTATAAAATCTCATTGCTTTTCCACGACATCGTACCTAACTCGGAAACCAAAATTTAACTCACGCGCAACACTACTGTCTTTGCTGACGAATAGCAACAAACTGAATAAGACGCCAACGTGTGAACGCTGTTCCAAGAGCGCGCCAACATCCTTTGATGTGTACACGAAAAACCGACAACATTCGGATGGCCGGCAAATGTTCGCGCCAACTACCAACTTACCGCCAACTAGGCCTCTACACGATGGCCCAACTAGTTGGCCCACGACCGTGGCCCAATGTGTACAGCGGCCTTAAGGTAAGCGCATTTTAGGGCGGGCCGCAACGCATTGACGGATTCTTTGTTTGACGTAATACTGCAGACGTTGTAAATAAGTTCTGCTTGGTATGGCACCCTTCGACGGGTCGCATCGCACTGACGGTAATCCGCCACGCACAAATGTGACACCTGTCGTACGACTTGTATAATTATGTAAAAATATTTCCCTTTTTGACCAATTTGTCGGATTGTAACATAATATGTATTTAAGAGGACCCACGACGTTGCTCGTTGCCGTTCATGCAAGGAACGTGGGGCCCTAATTTTTTTTCTACACTTTATGACCAAGCTGTAATTTTAATAAACAAAACTCCTTATTTCACTCCCGTAGGTACTATCGCCAAAAAATGTTTCTTATCTCTGTTTTTTTGTTTGCCATGTTGAATGGCTATAATCCAAAGACTACGGATAAGTTTAATATAATAACATAGAGTAGAGTAACAAAACCTTTATTGTATGTACTCTTTGGTGTAGTCCTACTTGTCAAATGTATATAAAATTTTCGTTTTTCGTGAGATAACATTACTTATATTTGTTTTCACATGATTTCTACTAACAATATAAGTTACCTATTTAGAAATAATAGTCAGAATAGTTTTCCTGATAAATATCAAACAAAATGCTATGGAAAATAATACACATTCAGGTAAATACCTACCTACAGTGGGTAACCATGATTTTTTGTTGAATATAATATTATTGGGTATTCTTCTGCCAGATGCGTATTCAAATGAGTGAGAAGAGGCTAGCCTAGTGCGATTGGAGGCAAATGAGTGGTTTACTGTCTATAGATATCTAGTCATTTTTAAGCTGCCTTCGTTCACCTATGTTGACCCATGATCTAACTTTAAGAATAGATCCTGCCTTCTATTTGCAACTATCCGGGACATGAGAAGGTTGCATGCTTAACCTTCTAGACTACGGAGGCTTCACAAATTCAATAACACCAAAACGAATGCCCATACAAAGACTTACCTAACCAACATCGTCGGTACCTACCTAATCTTAACTTTGAAGCATCTCTTTACTTCCCCTCTCCAATAAGACAGCAGAGCTGACTTCAGCTCATTGGACATTGGATTGAGTAAATTAAAACAACCCAACTTAATTCGTTAATCATTTATTTTATATTTATTACAGCATTTGTCTTCGTTCAAAATCAACACTTACGGCGTTACTAAATGCACATGAAGATTTGCAACACAATCAAAATTATTGGTGATGAGTGATGACGAAGCCTTATACCAAGATGGTTTAATCGCTGACACATTGGAACAGAATACAACCCACTTCTTAAATAAAAAGATCAATCACCAAACTATTCATGACTTCTTATTATATCAGATCTTAGACCCAAGTAGTTCACTTTCTGTTGAATATTCTTACTCCCTGAGCTTGACCCTTTGATGGTTGGCTGGTACCTACCCTTGTCTTGTGGTACCTACACTTTAACATACTACAATATAACATCTACAAAAAATAATAGCGTAAATCGGACTTCGTGGCGACGTCGATGACACTTGGGTGACACATGGTTGACACGTGGTTGACGCATGGTTGACGCATGGTTGACGCATGGTTGACGCGTGTGTGGACGAATTCGATACAAGGTGAACCACGCGTGGCGTAGCATGGCGTGGCATTGCATGTGCGTGTGCATCAGTGTGAAGTCTCTCATACATTTTACTAGAAACCGAATGCGTCCATACGTGGCATGGGCATTGCATGCGCGTTGCATGTACGACAATGGGAACGCGGCTTAATGATTCTGTGAAACATTTGGGGGCATAAAGACGGTATAAATACCTAACATGTATTTTTGTATTATAACATCTCTCCAGATCACAAAAATATTCTCAAATCTCCGAAGCCCTAAAAGGATATTAATAAAAGAAAAAATGCTGATATCCATCAGGTTCAAAAGTGGGTTCAACTGTCGAAGGAATTAATCCAATCATGGTGAAGTATTCGTTTCGCTTCGGGGCTTTATTTCTGCCATAACTATAAATACCTACGGGCTTTTACAACTAAGTGCTTTTGCATGAAAGTATAAGGTTATTAAGTTAAAATGCGTTTATTGAAGCGTGGTGATTTATAATTGGATAGGTAGCACTATAGTTTAACATGGACGGCAGCGATTCCTGAAGAGGATTCCGTGAAAACGTTTACGAGGGAACTATGCAAATCAAATCAGTGACGTTTGTCAATAGATGGATCAAAATAAACTGCACGAGCATCCATGCGAAGGCTTTTTGGCTGTTTTTTTTATAAATTATTATAATATATAAAGCTCGAACCCCACTCATTAAAGACTTACTTACCTATGACCGATGACCCAGAGATCAAGTTCTCCAGGTTCCCGCCAGGGTACAGATCTGACATTTGGGGATCGTATAGAGGATGACCCCGAGGCCCAGGGAAAACCTCGACTTCCTCCGAAGGTCGACTCCTCCTCGATGTGGTCAACGGCCAGCGGAAAGTATGACAGATAGGGATATGGACCCCAAACAAATGTCATAGAGAAACATGGGCAGATTCTACAGCCGATGAAAAAAATTCGAAAAAGGGATTTTCTGAGGAACTCCATACAAATTTCAAACGCCTGTAACTTTTTAATGGCGGGAGATAGATACAGGGTGATTGAACAAATGTCATAGCGACCGAGGTCAGCTATATGGATGACGTAAAAAAAAAAAAAAATTGTCTATGGTCATTTTTCAACATTCTCCGAATGGACTGAAAATTTGTATCCGGGGGTTTTAGGGGTCGCTGGCTTCAAATATGAAATCCATTTTTTTCTATCTTCAACTTTCACTAGGGTCGCCATACGAATGTTCATCTTGGGCGAGCCCGAAGGGCGAGCCAGGTGACCGAGGCCGAAGGCCGAGGTGTCAAGTACCTAAACGCGAGGCCGAAGGCCGAGCCAAGTTAGCGAGGCCGTAAGGCCGAGCTAAGCGATCGATGGCGAGGCCGAAGGCCGAGCTCCGCGTAGGCGCGTGCGCCGAAGCGTCCAAAGTGATTCCCACCCGTTTTACTTCGCCCAACTAACTAAACGCGAGCCCGAAGGGCGAGCCAAGTTAGCGAGGCCGAAGGCCGAGCTAAGCGAAAAAAGGCGAGGCCGAAGGCCGAGCTCCGCGTAGGCGCGTGCGCCGAAGCGTCCAAGGGTTAGTTATACTGCCTGAACGACGCCGTAACGATCAGTCTTCCTTCTCCCGTGTAATTTTTGCGAGGCCGCAGGCCGAGCCGAGCGCGAGGCCGAAGGCCGAGCTACGCGTAGGAGCGAAGCTCCGAAGCGGCCCCCCTGGAACCTGGTGGACCTGGTCTCCGGGGTCAATCTGCCGCCAAGCGAGCCGCAGGACGAGCGGCACGCTCGGCCTGCGGCCTCGTTTGGCAGGCAGTTTGACCCCGGAGACCAGGTCCACCAGGCTTCCAGGCGATACGGCCCGCCCCACCCCTTATTTATTGAGGGGTGGCGCTTCCACCCCCCCAACGTCAGCGTCTTCTGTCACTTTCTCACCCTTCCCTTCCCCTTTTTTCAGCAAAATTTACAACTCCACTACCAAACGCCATGAGCAAAACTGCAAAATTTCTCCCCTCCCCCTCTTTTCCTTTTCCCGACCGAAAGGTACATCAGACAGGAAAACTATAGAGGCCAGCACCCCCCCATTCGCGGCGACTCAGACCTCCGCGGGCTGCAAGCCCGCGGCACCGAGCAAAAGACTAGTTATAATATATAAAGCTGAAACCCCACTCACTTACCGATGACCAAGTGACAGATCATGTTCTCCAGGTTCCCCCCCTCGACTGTGGAAAAGCATTAGCGTTTCGTACTCGGGACATCCTGGAGGCCCAGGGAAAACTTCGACTTCCTCCGAAAGTCGACTCCTCCTCGATGTGGTCAACGGCCAGCGGAAAGTATGACAGACAGGGGTATGGGCCCCAAACAAATGTCATAGAGAAACATGGGCAGATTCTACAGCCAATGAAAAAATGTCAAAAAAGGGATTTTCTGAGGAACTCCATACAAATTTCAAACGCCTGTAACTTTTTAATGGCGGGAGATAGATACAGGGTGATTGAACAAATGTCATAGCGACCGAGGTGAGCTATGTGGATGACATAAAAAAAATAAAAAAAAATAAAAAATTGTTTATGGTTGTTTTTTAACATTCTCCGAATCGACTGAAAATTTGTATCCGGGGGTTTTGGGGGTCGCTTATGTCAAATATGAAAACCATTTTTTTTTATCTTCAACTTTCACTAAGGTCGCCATACGAATGTTCATCTTGGGCGAGCCCGAAGGGCGAGCCAGGTGACCGAGGCCGAAGGCCGAGGTGTTAAGTACCTAAACGCGAGGCCGAAGGCCGAGCCAAGTTAGCGAGGCCGTAAGGCCGAGCTAAGCGATCAATGGCGAGGCCGTAGGCCGAGCTCCGCGTAGGCGCGTGCGCCGAAGCGTCCAATGTGATTCCCAACCGTTTTACTTCGCCCAACTAATTAAACGCGAGGCCGCAGGCCGAGCCAAGTTAGCGAGGCCGGAGGCCGAGCTAAGCGAAAAAAGGCGAGGCCGAAGGCCGAGCTCCGCGTAGGCGCGTGCGCCGAAGCGTCCAAGGGTTAGTTATACTGCCTGAACGACGCCGTAACGATCAGTCTTCCTTCTCCCGTGTAATTTTTGCGAGGCCGCAGGCCGAGCCGAGCGCGAGGCCGAAGGCCGAGCTACGCGTAGGAGCGAAGCTCCGAAGCGGCCCACCTGGAACCTGGTGGACCTGGTCTCCGGGGTCAATCTGCCGCCAAGCGAGCCGCAGGACGAGCGGCACGCTCGGCCTGCGGCCTCGTTTGGCAGGCAGATTGACCCCGGAGACCAGGTCCACCAGGCTTCCAGGCGATACGGCCCGCCCCACCCCTTACTTATTGAGGGGTGGCGCTTCCACCCCCCAAACGTCAACATCCTCTGTCTCTTTCTCACCCTTCCCTTCCCCTTTTTTCAGCAAAATTTTAACTCCGACACCTTACGCCATGAGCAAACTGCAACTCCTCTCCCCTCCCCCTCTTTTCCTTTTCCCGACCGAAAGGTTAATCAGAAACTGAAAACTATAGGTGCAGGCACCCCCCCCATTCGCGGCGACTCAGACCTCCGCGGGCTGCAAGCCCGCGGCACCGAGCAAAAGACTAGTTATAATATATAAAGCTCAAACCCCACTGATTTACTTACCGATGACCAAGTGACAGATCATGTTCTCCAGGTTCCCCCCCCAGACCGAGGAAAAGCATTAGCGTTTCGTACTCGGGACATCCTGGAGGCCCAGGGAAAACTTCGACTTCCTTCGAAGGTCGACTCCTCCTCGATGTGGTCAACGGCCAGCGGAAAGTATGACAGATAGGGGTATGGGCCCCAAACAAATGTCATAGAGCTTCATGAGCAAATTTGACTGGCAGCAAAAAAATTAAAAAAAAAAAAAAAAAAGTTTGAGGAATTTTTCAACTTTTTCCGAATCGACTGAAAATTTGTATCCGGGGGTTTTAGGGGTCGCTAATGTCAAATATGAAATCCATTTTTTTTTATCTTCAACTTTCACTAGGGTCGCCATACGAATGTTCATCTTGGGCGAGCCCGAAGGGCGAGCCAGGTGACCGAGGCCGAAGGCCGAGGTGTTAAGTACCTAAACGCGAGGCCGAAGGCCGAGCCAAGTTAGCGAGGCCGTCAGGCCGAGCTAAGCGATCGATGGCGAGGCCGAAGGCCGAGCTCCGCGTAGGCGCTTGCGCCGAAGCGTCCAAAGTGATTCCCACCCGTTTTACTTCGCCCAACTAAATAAACGCGAGCCCGAAGGGCGAGCCAAGTTAGCGAGGCCGAAGGCCGAGCTAAGCGAAAAAAGGCGAGGCCGAAGGCCGAGCTCCGCGTAGGCGCGTGCGCCGAAGCGTCCAAGGGTTAGTTATACTGCCTGGACACCGCCGTAACGATCCGTCTCCCTTCTCCCGTGTAATTTTTGCGAGGCCGCAGGCCGAGCCGAGCGCGAGGCCGAAGGCCGAGCTACGCGTAGGAGCGAAGCTCCGAAGCGGCCCACCTGGAACCTGGTGGACCTGGTCTCCGGGGTCAATCTGCCGCCAAGCGAGCCGCAGGACGAGCGGCACGCTCGGCCTGCGGTCTCGTTTGGAAGGCAGGTTGACCCCGGAGACCAGGTCCACCAGGCTTCCAGGCAATACGGCCCGCCCCACCCCTTACTTATTGAGGGGTGGCGCTTCCACCCCCCCAACGTCAGGGTCTTCAGTCACTTTCTCACCCTTCCCTTCACCTTTTTTCAGCAAAATTTTTAACTCCAAATCCCTACGCCATGAGCAAAACTGCAAAATTTCTCCCCTCCCCCTCTTTTCCTTTTCCCGACCGAAAGGTTAATCAGACAACTGAAACTATAGCCTCAACACCCCCCCCATTCGCGGCGACTCAGACCTCCGCGGGCTGCAAGCCCGCGGCACCGAGCAAAAGACTAGTTGTTGTATAAACCTCCATTAAATTTGTCATTTTATCCCAAATACACTCATAAAATTAGTGCACCCTATGTGTAACCTGCCTACTTGCTAAAACTGTTTTTTTGTAACAAAGGTGCAGGATTGGTTAGTTTTTTTATCAATTTCGCAAATGAAAAGTCAGATAAGTTAGCTTAGATAAGTTCACTTTGCCTGGTCTATTCTTACCTTTGAAAGAAAATTGATGACATGTTTTTTACAGATTTATAATCTGCATGAGTTGCGCAACTTAATACAGGGTTACTTTTCGGAAGTAATTTTTTTTTCACTGCATGTTTCTGAAGTCAGGTACCTAATTATTTCAAGAAAACGATAGTCTGTCGTAAAATCGTCTCCTCAATCATTACAAATGTTAAGAAACATGAAGTTAGAATAAAAAGTTGGAAATGTTTCTTAGTTTTTATGAAATTAGTATTTTTGTAGACTTTTTTAAAATAGTTGAAAGGTCAGTGTAGCTTTTGAACCATTTACTTCCGGACCTATATGTGCTGGGTCAAAATGATCACTACTACCACCACCACTTCTGGGACATCCTGTATACCATTATCTACATGTATATACTTTGACCTTGTGTAAGCACTTATAAGCAGGCACATTAGCACAGGCATACTTAATGGATCTAGTGCCACTGATTATTCAGTCATGGATTTACTAACTCTATTTAGCTAATTACACTCGTAAGTACCAGACGTTCACGTAACCAATGTATTTTGGATGAAACTTCAAGAGCTAGCCAAAATCCTAAAACTTTGCCACTTCATGAATATGAAACTAAACAAAGTCTACAAGACTATGACTTATTCAACACTTTCAGATGAAGTCTAACTAGATTAGTTTCAAGGACGTGCGTCAACGTTTACATTAAGATTCGACAAGGCCTCATTTGGTAAACTTACTCGAAAACTAATTATACTAGTTGTTAGGGTAAATAGTTGAATAAGAGAAGAGAAGTTTATTCCGAGAGCGTAAATGCGAACTGCCTACAAACGTAGTCTGGTGATATTTTCAATACTATCCAATTAAAGTCAATGAAATTTTTCAGAAACAATCTAGAAACTAATCTCTATGTTCGTATGAAGTCAGATTTTCGTTAAAATATACAGTTTTAATGCTAGGATTAATTTAAGATTCGTATGGAAATCTTTGAGGCACTGTAACTTTAAAACTATACATTTTAACGAAAATCTGACTTCATACAAACATAGACATTAGTTTCCTATATGTTTAGTAGGGAAAGTTGTTCAGTATCATGGGTAAAATTACCCCGTAATACAACTGTATACCGTAACACCCTGTATAAGTAAGTATAAGTAATTAATTTATGAGTTAAGTCACAACATTTATTAATTAAGAAAATAACAAGATTAACGACAAACACTTTGATGAAAATAGTAAAACGTTGCAAATGAAAATTATTTCGCTTTGTACTTTTACGGCGCAAGGGCTTTGAATTCTTGAAATTTACTTTCCGTTTGAGCTCTTAACAAAATTTCATGGTAATGATTTTCTCTTTAGAAATATTTAAGAGACGAGTCCTTAGATTATATAAATAAACGAAGAAGCATACTCCCATGTAACAGCTTAAAAGAGTCCATCGGACTTACTTTGTTTCGTCATCATCATATCAGCCGATAAACGTCCACTGCTGGACATAGGCCTCCCCAAAAATGGGGGGATTTGCCATAATCGCCACGCTTGGCAGGCGGGTTGGCGATCGCAATTGGATTGAATGTGTGTACTCAGAGGATGCTGCTGCCCATCCTCCGGTAGATCCCTTAGTCGCCTTTTACGACACCCACGGGAGGAAATGGGATAGGTGCTACTCTTAGCCGACACCACACATACACTTAACTTTGTTTAACACATCTATATTCATAGAAACTTGCTCTCTGCTTCGTGCATGTAAGTCCCAGTATACACTATTAGGTTTCATTCTAGAAATCGATTCCATTTCGGCATTAATTGCTTCGGTGACAGGTGAATTTGACTGAAGATATCAACATAGTAAAATAATGCATTGACGAACTAAATCAAATTTTAAGCCACATATCTGGGTTACACTACTTTACCTACTGCTGCTCATGAAACTATAATTAGAACTAAAAATATTGCAATTAAACCTATCCATTGTATTAGTTCGGCGCTGTGCATAGTTTTCCTTTAAGCAATGTATTTATTTGCTGTCGCATCTTCCCCTTATTGGTTTTATCCAAGGGCGACATCAAAGTCTGCGCACTAAAATAAATAAGTGTTTTGGATATTGTCACACAGAAATCCAGTCCTAAGTATTTATTTAGTCTAGACTTGTATTGAGAACTAGGTAAAATTTGGAGAGGCCGCTAAAGTAATTATTTAGGATCCCATTGCGGAGCAAAGGCCTCCTTTCACGAATAACGTTGAGAGAGAGTGTCATATTTCAACATAAAGGCTCAGTGTGGCTTAGTGGAGGCAAGTTATAGAGTTCAACTTACCTTCAAAAAATCCTGACTTAAGGGTACCTAATTACCGTTCCATACAAACGAAGTCTGGTTGTATTTTCAATACTAACCGATTAAAGACAATGAAATTTTGCATAAACAATCTAGAAACTAATCTCTATGCTTGAAATGTGTCTTATTTTCGTTAAAATGAGTATAGTTTTAAAGTTACAGTGCCTCAAAGATTTCCATACAAATCTTACATTAGTCCTAGCAATAATAGAAAGTTTTTCGGGCAAGACATAACGATCCGCCTTGTAATAAAAAACTGTTAGATTATTTTTTGGTCTTCGACTCAGAACTCAGAATACAGTATTTGTGGGAACAACGCCATGTGTGTCCAAATCGATCATCAACACTACTTTAAGGTTATTTTGATAGGTACGCATCGAGTTACTATGGTCAAACATAGTTACTCAATGTAGGTACGCCAGTTAGTTACCAATGTTATAAATCTCAATCTTCTGAATAATAAACTAGGTAGATACCTATATATTGAGAATGAAATGAAAAGATATGTATTGTGATAAATGAAATATTGGGTATAGATCAGCACATTAGACGAATAATTGTTGCCTAGTGGATACGAGCCTTTAGAGCTATGTTAGGTTATGGTAGATTACACACCGAGGGCAGGAAAGTATGAAAGGTCTCAGATCTCATGTAATTGTTGACCGAGGCGAAGCCAACAATTATAAATAGTTACCTCCACTGACTTCACCTATTTACGCTTAATGCTAGCCGCACACTCAGTTACAGAAACGCCCATTAAAGTTAATCCTCCATTAAATCTCTTGCTAGCTTTTACTACGTCAACAAGACAAAAAGTAACAGCATGAGATAGAATGGAGGTTTCTGCAACTTAGTCAGTCTATTGTTCTCAACGCTACGCCGTAGCTCGTAGCTCGTAGCCGTAGCCCGTAGCAGGATCCTTCCGTAGCATATTAATAAGGCCTCATCTCCGATAGTCCGAACCATCGAGAAATTACACGTTCCATGGTACGAACTAATAAATGTAAGGCCACCTTAGGCTTGACAATTTATACAAGGTGTTACAAAAATACAAATAAATATTTAAGAGTATAAAGTATATAGATAGACCATCAAATTGATCAACTTTCACTATGGGACCAAGATAGATATCGCGAAAAAAAATTCTGATGTTCCATACTAAACTACAGATCTACTTGAGCTAAATATATGGGATAGCAGTTTTTTTTTCGCGATTTCGATGTTGTTCCCATAATAAAAGTTGTTCAGTTTGATGGTCTTATTAATATTCCTGTAAAATCTGGAGCTCGCTTCGCTCGCTCCTGGCTAGACACATTGCAGTAAAACCTCGAACTCACAGAATTGGGTGAAAAGTCGAGCTCGCTTCGCTCGCTCGAGGTTTTGGCTCGTATTCATAGAGTAGTTAAATCTTAAGTTTGCTTTGCTCTTTCAAGCTTTTAGGTTGTAAAAACTCCCCTTAAAAGTTTTAAAAATTTATTTTTACTTTTGTCCGCTTCATCTGCCAACGTACAAGATCAAGAAATCTTACGCATTTACATACAATTTTATACCTGATCACCAAACGTGATAGCCTATAATTGCGGAACAGGGACGTTATTGTATCTCCCTGTTGCGGAACAATAACTTCGAACTTTTGTGGTTCACACGACACTGTTTTTCATGATTTTTAACATTCAAAATTAGAATATAAAGTAATGGAATAAAGTTCAATGTTGCGGATTTCATGCTACCTCGTCCCCCGCAAAAAGTGCCAGAAAAGTTTGTTAGAAGAATTACACGCGTAACTTGTCCATACAGGGTGAAATCGATATCATTAGCATCCTTCTTAACTAGGGATGGGCGATATATATCGTATATAGTTATTGAAACGTATATCACATGAATATCTTAAAATCAGATATTGATGCGGACAGAAACTATATATTTGGTGCAACACTATATTGCCGCACAAACTCGATTCGCCTCGATTTCAAGATATCTGAGATTCATAGATATAGGATATCAAACCGTATCGCATCGCTATACGGGCTAGCGGCTACCGGTTAGGGTGTCGCAACGAGGGTCCCACACTTAGAAAAATTTTACGCTAATTTTATATGGAGCTGGACTTAGAAAAATGTCGTATGAGCCATCGACTAAGACGATTTTTCGGGTGAAATTTGTATGGGAGCTGGACTTGTAAAATTTTCAATTTTTTTTTTATTTTTGCATGCGAAAGGGTGGGTTTCTGGGTACCCCAGGGGTTCGAAAAATTAGCTATTTTTTCGCTAGGATTCACCGTTATCTAGATATTTTATAAATTATGTTTTTAGAAAGGGACGGGGGCGCGATCTAACTGTGTTATCTTAGAATATCTTAGTATTGTGTTATCTTTATCCAATAACAAATAAAAACCGAGGAAAACCGAGTGAAAAAAGTATACCAACACCCTGCTAGAGAGTGAAATAGCAATAATTATGCATTCGTACAATATCAAACCTCAAGTGTATACTGACTGATATAGCGTTACTGGATATCGACCGATATCCAATATATAGTTTCAAAATCAGATATTCAATATCAATATATAGTTTCGATTTGATATTACGGAAATTCGATATTACCCATCCCTATTCTTAACTATTATTAAACCGTAAAATCATGAGGAATAAAAAAGTTGCGGTTCTCTTCATATAAATTCGAATAACATTCGATAGCGCGATTTAAAAACGTGCAGCGCCATCTTTTGACAAAATTGTTAGTTTGTTTGTTTGTTCGCGCATCACGCAAAAACTACTGAACCGATTTTGATGAAACTTGTTTTGTTTGATAGCTTATGATCTGACTTAAAATCTGGTATATAATTTGTGCGGACGAAGTCACGGGAAAACACTAGTTTAAACTAAGAGTCTACCCATCAAACTAAACAACTTTTACTATGGGAGCAAACAAATCGGAGCAAAAAAAAAACTTGCCGTCCCATACATTTGAGTCGTGTAGGCAGGCAGCGGCGGCGGGTGCAGTTTAGCATGGGACATCTGATTTTTGTTGCTCCGATTGGTTTGCTCCCATATTAAAAGTTGTTCAGTTTGATGGGTAGACTCTTAGTTTAAAAGGATGCTAATGATATCAATTTCACCCTGTATACAGACAGGGTTCGTCTTAATCTCTCTGACAGTTTTTAAAGGGATAATCAGACCGTCAAACTGAACAACTTTCTCGATGGCACCAAAGTCGAGATTGCGAAACAATAATCAGCTGTTCCATACAAAACTGCAAACCTACTCGAGCCAAATGTAAGGGACAGTTGACTTTTTCTTTCCGATTTCGATGATGGTTCCATAGAGAAAGTTGTTCAGTTTGATTATGGTCTGATCATTGTCTTAAAAATCTGTCAGCATATTAAGTTGGAATATTAAGCTGAATAAATACACTCGAAAACAATAAAAACGGGTCACCAACAACATAAACCTTAATAATATATCGGAAACTGAGAATGATAGCTTATTTAAATAAAAAGTATTTTATAGACAATTTAATACTACTTCTTAAATTAATAAAATCGCTGGTTGCTATAAAGTAATGCCAATAAAAAAGGCTAAAACCCAAGTAAATTATTTTTTGAAAAATTGTTTGTTTTCAATATTTATTATTAATGTGGTAATTTTATCACTCATATACACTAAAATATGGGGAAATCTGTAAAAAAATTGTAATTTTACATTTTTGGTCTGCGATAGAATTGACGCATTTGTATTTATACTAAAAATGTTATCAATTAATGTCTAATGAAATACTTTTTAAGTGAATAAGCTATCATTCTTACTTTGCCAGATATTCAAGTATGTTGGTGACCCGTTTTTATTGTTGTCGAGTGTAGTCTAAGAAATTCGATTATTTCAAAAAAAATCGCGTAGTAAAGTTAGTTTTGAGTAAGTCGAGAATGTGAGTTCAAAAGTTTTGATCAAACTGAACAACTTCATCGGCCTCTTGTGTAATGGGAATGATTCATGCTGATAACAATAACAATTCAGAAAAATCGAAAAAAAATCAACACCTTAACCAATTCTTTAAAATGGCCTTTAACTAAACAAGCAAATTTTTATCACCCTATCATAAAATCTTGTTTATCTAAACACCTCTTAAAACGACGCCCTCGAGCCGTGTTATGGCCAATATAAGAAAATTCCGTCATAAAATAACCTTAAGAAATACCTCTACAAGACCTTCTCTACGCCCACACTGGCTGCTAAACACGAGGAAAAATTCAGGTCAATCCTTTCAAAGACAGATTATCTCATTGAGGATTAAGTAGGTATACAACCTACTCGTAGTAACACATAGCTACATCTACAGGGTGAAATCGATACCTAGTAACACATAGCTACATCTACAGGGTGATATCGATACCAAACATTCTTTTAAACTAAGAGTCAACCCATCAAACTCAACAACTTTTACCATGGGAGCAAACCGGTCGGAGCAATAAAAAAAATCTACGGTTGCATACATTTGAGTTGAGTAGGCATAACAACAAATTTTGTTTTTTGCTTTTATCGGTCTTCTTCTTATCGTGTCGACTTCAAATTTTGAACAAAGTCGCTAAATAGTACCTTGCCAGAAGTGGGCAACCGATACTGCACCGTCGCTAGCGGTCATGAGCTCCTCCTGCGTACAGGTGTTAGGGCACGCAGGGCACGATGTGAGATGGGCCATCGTTTGTGGAGCTCCACACAAGCAACTCACATTTTGCGCATCCGAGAATCCCCACCTGAACATGTTGTCCTTACTGCGACCGACCTGGGTTCGAAGTCGGTTTAACGACTTCCAGGTCGCCTAAGGCAAGTCATGTCCAGGCGGGAGGCTCTCAGACGGCGGCACAAATGGAGTTGGGAGGGACACTTTTTGTCGCCAAAGAGTACACGAGTATCGGTTTGCTGATCAGATAGTAAAAGTTGTTCAGTTTGATGGGAAGACTCTTAGTCTAAAAGGATGCTAAAGCTAATGGTATCAATTCCACCCGGTACAGGGTCAGGCGTAATAGTAGGTGGAAATACCTCGGAGGCAACTTTTATTTTTCATTTTACGACTAGATTTATACCATTTACCGAAACTAAAGTCATAGGTACCTCAGTATTTTTGGATAGTTTATCTAGTGAAATCATAAACTGAATACACGATTGGAATTACTTCACTCGATAGAAAATCGTCACAAAGATGACGTATTTTCATGCATTTTTAAACATTTTTCTCGTTTTAGAAGAACTTAAAATAGTTTCCGATTTTTCTCATTTATACTCACATATTCACTATTAGTTTAACTAGTGAAATCATAAAAAAATTCTAGGAAAAGTACTTTGGCTAGTTCTTTTTAATCGAAAATACGGCTCACGCACACACTTTTTGGAGCGCTTGGGCAATCGCGTTTCTCATAGAAAATATTCGTCGGGACCTATGGACCCGCTGACGGTTTTAAAGATGTCGATCAGACCATCAAACTTAATAACTTGGTCTATTGGACCAAACAGCTGTTCCATACAGAACTGCAATGGGACAACTGATTTTTTTTCTCGATTTCGACTTTTGTTCCATAGAATAATGTTGTAGAATAATGTTGATGGCCTGATCATCGTCTTAAGATGATAATATGATTCGGAGCGCACTCCATACACACAAAGTTTGTTTATATTTTCAATCCTACTAACCAATTAAAGTCATTAAAAATTTTCAGATACAATCTAAAAACTAATCTCTATGCTTGCATGTTGTCAGATTTTCGTTAAAATGTATAGTTAAAGTACCTAACAGCGTCTAAAAGATTTCCATTCAAATCTTAAATTAATCCTAGCATTGAAACTGTATATTTTAACGAAAATCTGACAGCATACAAGCTAGAGTTTAGTTTCTAGATTGTTTCTGAATTTAGTATGTAAAATATATCCAGGCTTCGTTTGTATGGAGCGCGCCAACAGTAATAATTTGAAACAGTAAACAAAAGAAAGGGTACAATACTAACATTAGTCAAGACTCATTCATAGTACAGCTCCGCATTTGTTGCTGCAGCCTGATTCATCATAATAATACACTAACCATTCTTATGCTAAGCGTCCACTGCATCAATGCTTTCAAATATTGTTGGTAACAGAGAGAGAGATTACAAACATTATACAGGGTGTTTCATAATCATAAGTAAAAATACATATTTAAAACTCTTAGCCCCACTTGCGCCAACCTGGGTTAGCAATAAACTCCAAGTTAAGTTGGTAACCCTTGACTTTTTGTATAGAAAAACCACTGCTAGAGCTATTTTATCCGGAGTTAATTGCTAACCCGTGGTTGGCGCAAGTGGGGCTTAAGGGGGTTGTTTAGACCGTCAAACTGAACAACTTTCTCTATGGGACCAACATCGAAATCGTGAAAAAAAAATCTGATATCCCATACATATTTCAGCTCTAGTCGATTTGTAGAGTATGGAACATCAATTTTTTTTTCGCGATTTCGATATTGGTCCCATAGTGAAAGTTGTTCAGTTTGATGGTCTAAACCACCCCCTTAAAGGTTTATTTGTATTTTTGTAACACCTTGTATAAATAAAAGCAAGGTTTTATAAGCAAAGCACTGGCAAAAACAAACAAGCAAAAACTGGCAAAATAATTTAAAAACAAACTATCAACAAAAATGAATCTAAAGATAACGTATAAATAAAGAATGACTATGATAAATGATCATAATAATTTATGGCCAAGCTCTGCTCGTACGAAAAACGTTTTTAAATATTTACAATAGCAACACCTGATGCTTTGTGTTCATAAATTTTGAAATATACTTCTTAACATACGCAGCCATTAATAATTTTCAGCGGTCTGGATAACTTACGTTACCCACGTTCTTTTCAAACAATGACTGTGTTGTTTTGTAAACTCTATACCATTAAAATTTTCAATTTAAAAAATCTCGTTTGTACGACAAAATATTATACTGGGTGTTACAAAATTACAAATAAACATTTTGGTAAGGGGGTGGTTTAGACCATCAAACTGAACAACTTCCACTATGGAACCAATATCGAAATCGCGAAAAAAAAATGATGTTCCATGCTCTACTAATCGACTAGAGCTAAAATATGTATGGGATATCAGATTATTTTTTTCGCGATTTCGATGTTGGTTCCATAGAGAAATTTGTTCAGTTTGACGGTCTTAACAACCCCCTTAAGAGTTTTAAATATATGTTTTTACTTATGAAACACCTTGTATAGTAATATGTTTATTATATGCAAACTAGATATTATTGTCATATTTATATGACGCGGCACAAAACATTCGGTAATACTAAAATGACCCGTTTTCGATGTTGTCTTTTGGAACATAGGTAGATATAAGAAAGGATTTTCGATACCGTATTCCAATTTATTCCTCAATCGACGGAAGTGCATGAAGAGATGTATGAATGTGAATGAGGCTAAAGAGGTGTGTCAGAGTCGTAGCGTGTGGCGGTCCGTGGTCTCTGCCTACCCCCATGGGACAATGGCGTGAGCTTATGTTATGTCACTCGGACGAATCGCGATAGATTTTAAACTTAATTAGATTACTCCCAATCCATTCGATCGGAGAGAGCTACAGAGTAATTATATAAGAGCAGAAGTGCGGAGCCGAGAGATATATCCAGCCAAACCAAACGCTGTTACTGACAGATCACATTGCCGCTATCTGCTCAATTTGCCAGCGTTGAGTTATTGGGACACCGACGCGCTAGTGACGTACTCGTAATGGACCTTCGATGTTGATGTTCAAATTGATCATCGAGGTTTAACTACGATGATAAATTACGCTACGTTGCGCTGCGTCACTTTTGCAACACCTATCTGTGACTGGAAAGTTTTAGTGGTATTTCATCTCCAGCTCCTCGTGTTTAGGATGTTGCTTTGGGTGACGTTGATTCCGAAATTTACTGCAACACTTAGTAATAAATGATAAGGAAGG
This sequence comes from Agonopterix heracliana, assembly GCA_963693445.1. Lineage (NCBI taxonomy): Eukaryota > Metazoa > Arthropoda > Insecta > Lepidoptera > Depressariidae > Agonopterix > Agonopterix heracliana. Next base: position 19,278,152 of record OY856308.1, on the reverse strand, counting down.
CGCATTCTTAAACCTGCATACGCTGAAGTAGAAATTCAGATGCGTATGTGAAGTCTTCCAATACGCTTTGGGCATGCTAGGTGGACTAACCTAACACCTACCTACAAGTCCTACAACCTAAGCCTAACACTCTTCCTGAGGGTAGGCTTTGTGCCCTGCAGTGGGACGTAATAATGATGATAATTCTATCATATCTTTCCAACTTAAGTATACGTAGTAGAATGCATTATTCTTTGCAAATATTTTTAATTTACAGACACGCCAAGATTATAGTTCCGTAGTCAAACAAAGAACCCTTATATACTTTGTTCTATTCTGTCTGTCTGTCTCCCACCTCAATAACTCGCTCATTTTTGCACATATTGAATCGAAATTTTTCATGAAGACAGAACAGTAACTAACCAAAAAACAGAAATGTAATAGTAATAGTAAATCAAGAGAGGTGTCATTAAATAGGTCTTATCCAATGGAACAAAACTCCCATAGAAACTAAATCGTTATAATGCTTATGATTCGAGATATCTGCGCTCAAAGTAAAAAATAGGTCTTTTTTTTGTAATTTCGACTTTGGTCCCAATATAGAAAGTTGTTCAGTTCTATGGTCTGATCATTCTCTTAATAACACCGTCAGCACATCAAGGTGGACCCAGTACGTATAGATACACTCAAGAATATAAACTACTAGATTAAATCGTAGGTGTATCTTCAACTGGAGCAACGTCTGCTAAAGTTTAATTAAAATCTTTGTTGTCTGTCTGAGATCCACATCTACATACAAAGAGCTCGTAGAAGTTTAATTTAAAGTGAAACGTGATTCGTGTCGTTTCACCTTAACTTAAAACTTCTCGGAACTGCTGATTTATACAAAACTTAAGAGGACTGTATCGCGCGCGAGCTTCATATAAACCGAGGTTGCATGATTATATTTTTTGATATTAGGTACGTACCTATTTGTAATTTAATTCTGTTGCCGTAGACACGATTTAGAAACTAATAATTATTGGCATGGCATGGCATATGCTCATGACCATATTCTCCGAGGGGGTAGTCAGAGATATTCTGAAACCTCAAAACATCCACGTTTCACTAGTACCGAAACTCTGTCCGTGTGACGGGGAGTGAGTCCGTCGCCACTTGTAATGGACAGTAGGTACAATGCATGCCCCGAAATTGAAGCATGCAGGTTTCCTCACTATGATTTCCTTCACCGAAAAGCCAGTGGTGTCGTACAAAAATTCCGAAAAACTCATATTAAAGAAAAAGTCATTGTACCGCACGCACCTATAGTAGATTACACACCAAGGGCAGGAAAGTAGGAAAGGTAATGGATCTCATGTAATTGTTGCGCAGCGGGACGAAAATTGCCGCTTTCAGTCCGGAGGGGAGAAAAAGTTATTACAGCCCTAGACTCTGTTTCGCATGTGCTCACGTTATCTCAATAGGTACTCAACTGATATATTTATTGCACTCATGTTGTTATAAAAGGTCTTATAGGCTAGTTACATGATCAACATGAACCCTGCAAGGGCACTACAATTAGGCAGGTAATAATTATTGGAAAACAGAAAACAATTTGAACATAGGCAATCAAATAAAACAATAAATCGATGAAAACATCAAAAATCTTGTCAATTTCTGATTTTTAAAGGCAGTGTCCGGGGTGTGACGTTGTCTCGTGTATCCCTCGCCCTCTGCATCAAATTAGTCCTATCTAGAAAATAGTTTAGTTTTATGGTGTGATCATCCCCTTTGAAAAACGTCAGCATGTATTAAGAGGACCCTGCATACAATTATTTAGAGGGGTCCTTCATAAATGTATCTATATTCTATTCCAATACCTACCTACTTTTAGAGAGCAATCCTTGTTTCTCGAAAACGGCTTTAACGTTTTGGATGAAATTTTGTATTTAGATAATGTTTTACTTTCCAAAATCTAGATAGGTGTCATCCCTTCGCGAAGTTCGCGAATACAAAAGTGCGTAGTTCGATCGCCCAGGTTCTATATCAAATCTCAAAAACCATTCACGACAATGTAGCGAATAAACGACGTATCTGACATTTGGCGTAACTGACTTATTCATTGTGGTCGAACCCATTTTCCAAGACGAATCGACCGGTCTAATTGACGTATCTGTATCTTCGAGCGTTACCGAGAAAACACATTTTAAAAGGTGACGTAACTGACAATTTGTACTTAGCGCTCAGCGAAAAAAGTTGTTTGTAAAATCACCTTGATGTTATTACGTCGTTTAGTAAGGCTAGCGACGACATATTATGATCGTAGTCTTTACATCCAAACTATCCAAATCACTCGGGTTTAGTGCGTTTACACACGATGACGCACTGACGGAGCGGCAGATGTCAGTCCATAGATCCACACCCGGTGCGTCAATACGTCACCGTGTGTGCTTCTACGTGCGGTTTCATACAACTCTTTGCTTCACAAATGACTGACTGACGTCTGCCGCTGCGTCAATGCGTCATCGTGTTTGAACGCACTTAGTATCGGTACTGTTTGTTTAATATGTTACGCGTTATAAGCCAGCTGTGTGCGACACGGATAGAAGTTATGCTACATAATATAATAATATCGCACAAGTTATGTTACATACAATGTTACACAGACAAATGGGCATCCGACCTAACTAAATTCCTAGCTGAGCAACGGAGATCTGGAACGTTTAGAATACCAGCTTAGGCATCGAGGCAGCGTGGTGCATCTACAGGGTGGAATAGATATCATTATCATCCTAAGAGTCTACCTATTAAACTGAACAACTTCAACTATGGGTGCAAACCGATCGGAGCAAAAAAAAAACAAATATGCTCAATGGTCTGAAACACCCCCTTACGGGGCTACCTGCCGGTTTTTGGTAACTTTGTAGCCATTTTATTAATTAACTATGGCACTTTTTGAGCTTAAAAATAAACTGAACCATCTACAGGATATGAGAAGTGATGTGGTTTTTCTAGAAATCGATTTTAAGGGGCCATAGGTCCAGACGAATATTTTCTATGAGAAACGCGATTGCCGAGCGCTCCGAAAAGTGTGTGCGTGAGCCGTATTTTCGATTAAAAACAGCTTACCAAAGTACTTTTTCTAGATTTTATTTATGATTGCACTAGTTAAACTAATGGTGAATATGTGAGTATAAATACCAACAATCGGAAACTATTTTAAGTTCTTCTAAACCGAGAAAAATGTTTAAAAATGCATGATCATGATGCGTCATCTTTGTGACGATTTTCTATCGAGTGAAGTAATTCAAATCGTGTATTCAGTTGATGATTGCACTAGATGAAATATCCAAAAATACTGAGGTATGACTTTAGTTTCGGTAAATGGTATAAATCTAGTCGTAAAATGAAAAATAAAAGATGCCTCCGAGGTATTTCCACCTACTATTACGTCTTAATGAATAAAACCGAAGAAAAGGGACTCTAAAGTCACCCCTTTTTTTCCAGTTGTAACCATTTTACTCTTACATTTTGAATCGGAAGAAAATGACAATTTACAATAATGTTCACAATACAATTTAGAATGATGTGGTTTTCTTACTTTTTAGAAATTAATAAAAAATCATCTAATTTTTCAAAGAAAACAGCTAAATTCTGACCGGAGCCACGCGCTCGTTCGCATCGATTAGTATGGAGAATCGTGGTCCAGGGCAGATACGCCTTAAGTAGGTATTACTAGGGTTTGTGTTACACCCTGTATACAATAGCTATAGAATAATGGAGTCTTGTTTTATAAGATCAACAACCCATTTCACTAAAGATAAAACTCACCAATTACAAGTGGAACTAACGCATTTTATGTTCCGTACCCGGATTTGTTGTTTTGATAACACTACGGTACACAGACCAGTAAGTCGGTCTATGATTGATTTTTGTAAATAAACCACAAATTATTAAGGGGGCACCGAGCCTTTTGTGCTGCCCTAAATCGCAATTTTGATTTATTTCTAAACAATTAAACAATATTTCCAAAAAGAAGACTTTCACATTTTAGTCCTGATTGGATGGATTTCAATTTATCGAAAGATTACGGATTATTATGTTTAAAAAGATATCCGCAGTGACCCGATAAACCCGGGACCACAACTCTCCAAACGAGCGCGTGGCTCCGGTCAGAATTTAGGCATTTTCTTTGAAAAATGAGAAACCACATCATTCTCAATTGTGTTGTGAACAATATAATTATAGTAAATTTTCATTTTCTTCCGATTATAGTAGATTACACACCGAGGACAGGAAAGTAAGAAAGGTCTCAGGTCTGATGTAATCTGAGGCTTTCTTATTTACTGTCCGAGGTTAGTATACTATTTTTCTCCTCGACGGAGGTGGAAAACGACAACTTCGTTTAGCGCAGCGGGACGACAATTGACGCTTTCCATCCGGAGGGGAGTAAAACTATTAAATAAAATTATTATGGTCTAAGATCAAACGTATCCAACCACATACTTAGGAACAGTAGGTCTGTAATCCAAACGCAATCAAAATTAATCGCATTATATCCAGAGATTCCAGAGCCTAATACAAAACAAAATCAGTCGAGAAGTCTGCTCGGACGATAACATCGTAAATCAATTTTCCGTGGACACATCCTCGTCTCGGGTCCCTGGTGACACTGGATTGAGTGGGGCAAGCGAAAATTGCTTTTATTACCTTTCATGTAGGTATGTTTTATACTACTTCTATATTTTCGTTTCTAGCTTTAAGAGGGATAGGCGGGCTGAAATGCTAATTTGGAGAATAGGTCACTTTACCGACTGTATACGTATTTTTCCGATCCCATACACCCCGCCGTTCATACAGTAATTAATTAAGTAATGCACAAAAGCAAAACATAGCAGAGGTAACGTAAAATTGTATTGTAAAAAATGTTTGTTCTAGGTACTCGTAGTGTCATTATCCAAGGAGGAAATAGGGGAATACGTTTGTATAGAAAAAACGGTATCCACCTATCCTCTTAATATTGTTTGTACACATGTTCATTTGTTTAACATTTATGGTAATGGCTTGGTAATGGTGATGCTCTACTTGCTTTAGAAGACATGTAGCACGGTGTTATATAAAAGTCATCGTATTAAATTCAATGACGATCGATTATGAATTTATAAGTAGGTAGGTGTATTCTAACTCATACTGACTCATTGTGCTTTTATGTACTACATACTAGGGTGCGCCACATAGGTAGGACATACGGAATTCCGATTCTTAATTCCGAATCAGGATTACGACTTTCCATGGATTTTCCCCCTTCAGAATTCCGTTAGGAGTTGCAGAGGTATCAAATGCTCTCAAATCACAATAAATTCTGTTTCGAAATTCCGGATCGGAATTCTGTTTGTGTGTGGCAGCTCTAGTTGAGTGAGACATTGTTCAGTACACTCAATGATATTAATGTTACTACAGTGTATACTGAACAAACTGCATTAAGGCTTCCGCACATTGCAGCGATATTATCGAGCGATATTATCGACAGCGATATCGCGACACCTTACACACTGCAGCGATTCCGCGATTCGCGTCACGCATGCGCCCTTCGCTGAATGTAGTAGAATGAGATTGCGTCAGGTTGCGATAATATCGCGGCAGTGTGTGGGATCGAGCGCGTCCCCATACAAAATGTACTGAGAACAATTATCGCAAAATCGCAGCGATATTATCGCTCGATAATATCGCGGCAGTGTGTAGGATCGCACGCGTCCCCATACAAAATGTGCTGAGAACAATTATCGCAAAATCGCTGCGATAATATCGCTCGATAATATCGCTCGATAATATCGTTCGATAATATCGCTGCAATGAGCGGAGGCCTTTAATCGACCTGTTTAAGAAGAATTTTATGTAGATGTCAAACATTTTCACGAATTTCAAACAAAACCGCAGTGTTCATAAAAATGGCATCAAGCAAACTCCATCGTACATATCGATACATAGCCATTAGTGAGATCTCACACGAAGAACGGTGCGTCAATCCGCACAGTATTTGCTTCTACGTTCGGTTTCATACAACTCCTTGCTTCGCAAATGACGGACTGAGAAGTCTGCCGGCCGCTCCGTCAGTGCGTAATCGTGTGTGACAGCTCTTAAGGCGTATCAGCCGTGGACCACTGTCCTCTCACTCACACTCCATACTAATCGATGAGAAAGAGCGCGTGGCTCCGGTCAGAATTTTGCTGTTTTATTTGAAAAATTCGATGATTTTTTATTAATTTCGAAAAAGTAAAAAAACACATCATTCTAAATTGTATTGTGAACAATATAGTAAATTTTCATTTTGTTCCGATTAAAAATGTAAGAGTAAAATGGTTACAACTGGAAAAAAAGGGGTGACTTTAGAGTCTCTTTTCTTCGGTTTTATTCATTAAAATCGATTTCTAGAAAAACCACATCACTTCTCATATCCTGTAGATGGTTCAGTTTAAATTTCAGCTCAAAAAGTGCCATAGTTAATGAATAAAATGGTTACAAAATTACCCAAAACCGGCAGGTAGCCCCTTAACTATTCTGCTCAATATACAGTAATAGAAAGCAAGTCAGCCGTGGCGAGTGGACATGACCTCCCTCTTTCCCCTAGCACGAGTATTGAGACGCTCCATCGCTACTCAATCAGGTAATCAATACATTTATGTCAAATTTGTTGGACAAAATGCCAACGGTTTACAAAAGGATAGGCTAGTTAGGTCCATTGAGGTAGAGGATATGTATTTGCTTATCCACCAAAGCAGAGAAACCAATTTGCGTGGTGGACTAACGCACATACGCTCACTGAGGGTAGGACCGTGCCCTACAGTGGCACGTATATAGGTTGAAATTGATATCATTCCCAAGCAGCAAAACAGATCGTGACTAAATCAATTTTGCCTTAAATATACCTAAACTTCGCATTAACCAAGGCAAGCTTTGCTGAAGTCTGTATTAATAAATTCAAGTTGTCTTAGTTTTCAGAAATACCGACTTAAGGATTAGTTAAGTTAAGTAGTATTAACTTTGCCTTAAGTATGTCCAGGCGAAATGCAAACTTAAGCATAAAGTTACTGAAAACAGAATTAACGGAGATATAGTTAAATTTAATAGTGTTTAGAAGTATTACTTAAGTTCTACTTAAGGCAAAATTACCTAAAGTTTGCCTTTAGTCTTCCTAAGGTTATCCAGGTCAAACGGTTGCTTTAAGTCGTTCCTTTGAAATTGCAATTTAAGTGGTTGTTTACTTAGCTAATGCTTGTGTCAGTACTATCAGCCTTAAAGGGACGTTTTTAATAAAAAATAACAAGATAGTGCTACAATTTGTGTTTATAGAAGTAACATGAGCATAATTAAAGTTAAGAAAATTAAGATAGCAGGAAATTTTCTACGTCGTGTAAGAAAATATGTATTTATTTATTTATTATTTATGTGACCGCAAATTCTATTCATGCCAAAGATTGTGCAGTGAATGTTAATCCGAATAGTCCGAGTACAGCCGGAGCCAGTGACTCCTTGTTAGATCCTTGTTAACAAGTTTAACAACGTTCAAAGTTTACAGTCTGTGTATAAAGTCGTGACCTAATAATTGTAGTAGGTTGATTTTGACGTTCTTGCGTGGAGACAGCGCCTAAATTTTTTTGTCAAGACTTTTTAGACAGACTGTATCATGTTTGCCAGCACATCCACCAGGCCCGCATCGGTTGATGAAATAATAGAAGACACGAACAGCGAACTTGAATACGTAACTTCAACAAAAGAAGAGCGTGATTCTAATTATAGATTTTTTTTTAAAGTGTGGTCTATCTCCCATAATATACCACAACGTACTCATCAGGAATATGAAACAAAAATAATCACAAAAAAAAACCAACACAATAATACGCAAAATAGTAGATTCATATTCTGTATAAAAGATAAGATAAGATAAGATAAATATTCTTTATTTGCACACCAAAAATACAAAAAAACAACAACATTATACACGAACAAGAAGGGTAAAAAAGGCGGCCTTATCACTAAAAGTGATTTCTTCCAGACAACCAGTCAACTGTTCAACTGTCTAAAAATGTCAACTGTTTCCTGTTACGGTTCAAAAGACACATTTCTTCAAAAGTAGGAAAGCCGTAACCGGAACGGAACCTTTGCGTACGGAACCCTAAAAAATACAACTCTTTACATGTTTATGTTGTGACTGAGATACATAAAGTAGATACAAATACGACGCGTTACGTCAAAAGATTCAAGATTTAGAGTGTAGACCTGAGGTTACCTCAGTTTACAATTATTTATGTACATAAATGTCAAATTATAATTATCATTGTCCATAAGTAATACATATGTAGTACTTACTTACTTTGAATCACTTGTTTTTCTTTAAACACAAAAACGAATTGTTCAATCTTGCATTGGCCTTTTGTTTGCAGAAATCACAACAACAATAACAGATGAGAAGAAAATAAAATATCCGTCGAATCAGTATTTATCAAGTACGAGTTAAGGATGACTTAAATCGACACGGTATTTACTTGTATTATTTGAAGTCACACTTCGGTATAAGTTAAGTATAACATTACTTGAGTAAGTAAGCAATAATTATAAACACATTTAACTGATCCTTTACTATGATTTACCAATACTGTATTGCTTTTACTCGTACTTAGCACATGCAATATAGATTTAACGCCATTTTGAATGATCTGCAAATTTGAACATGTTTTTTATTAAGTTCCGTCTTTGTTATTTTAGGCACTCTCTTAATTTTACATAGTTTTGCGTAACGAAATCAACATTGATATTTAATATTTAATTAAATTTCGAAGAAAAAAGAAAAAAAAACAGTTTTTGTGGTTGAGTTTTTTGAATTTTAAATGAAATTACTTTGTAATTTTTGAAGCCCGCCTGTTTGCTAAGAATATTTGTCCATTTCACACGATAAACGAATGTGCGTTTGAATTTTTACTTTACTTGTCGACGAAATAATGCATTATAAAATAATAATAACTATCAGAGCCATTTTGTTTATCATTCATCATAGAATATTAAGTTGGAAAATGTTACCATAATTTATCTTTACTGTATCTACGTAAAGTATAATAATATTTTATGAAGATAGGATGAAATTTCAAACCAAACATTTTTACTTAAGTTTAAAGTCTTAAAGACAAAAACTCTCCTTAAGTCGTACCTAAGTTTATCTTAGTTTATCTGTAAAGTAGTATGAAGTCTATCTTATCTCATTCAGTACTCCATATGCCCGCTTTTGCCTAACTCTGCCTTCTAGTGTATCTACAAGATATCTTGAGGGACGGATGGTATTACCTAAGTCAATAACCGAGAATTTGGTTATTGAATGAGAGATATCTACAATTCAGACTTAAGGAAAGATTTTGCCGCTTGGGTTAGCATCCTTTTAAACTTAGATTCTACCCATCAAACTGAACAACTTTTACTATGGGAGCAAACGAATCGGAGCAAAAAAAAATCTGCTGTCCCATACATTGAAATTTGAGTCTGGTAGTTGTAAGCAGCGACGGCGGGTGCAGTTTAGTATGGGACAGCAGATTTTTATTTTGCTCCGATTGGTTTGCTCCCATAGTAAAAGTTGTTCAGTTTTATGTTTAAAAGGATGATAATGATATCAATTTCACCTGTGGTATGGCAAAAGTAGCTCTAGTTAGGCTGGACTGGAGTAGACTGTTGAGAGGGGGTATAAAAATGTGACACGGGCTGCGATGAACTGTCAAGTGGACATAGTCTGATCCAAGTCATGAATGTTTGTATCAATGTTGCAGGAATATTGTCAAAGCCATAAAAAAACCGTTTAAGGGTATATTTTCTAAAACCCCTACTTTTAGGAACATTGTTTTCAGTGATATGCTATTGCATATCCAGTGTTTTATATTTATTATGAAAGAACTGCCTTTACTTAAAAATGTAATGAATCGTTTTTTTGTATGTTTCATATAATTTATTTTAGTAATCGCATAAAATCCGGACACTGTTCGTCGAAATATTGCTAAAAATGGGGTTACTTTAGGAACATTTTTAGAAGGGTTACGTTACACGGTTGAATTTACAGTTTACGTAAAAAGAAAGTTTATATAAATTTAAAAAACATAATGAATCGATTTTTTGAAATACCAGTCTGAAACACTAATATTTTTGAAAACATATTATTTAAAATCAAATATTGTGATTACCATACAAAATGGCGAACAAATTCAAGCTTTTGACATCCTGTGACAACTGCAAAATTATCCTTGTTTCTGATTTTTTTCATTGTACGGCGAAATGCCGTTACTGGAGCACGTCCGCGTCAAATGTTTTAAAAATAATTTGCGACAATTTTTTTCTCGATCCGTCTGTGGATGACTGAAACACAAAGGTAATTGAATGGAATAATTCATTATTTGTATTTTTCTAAAGCTAAAATTATGTTGTATTCCAAAAAAAATTAACGAATTCTAGGATAATTTTCGTCATATTGTTCAATCAAATTGAAATGACTTCAATTATGTCAGTGTCGTCTAAGTAGCGTATACCAAATCTATGACCATTCTCTTTGGTCGGCTTTTCAATATACAATTACCAATACAGTCGCGCACAGTTTCAAATAAATTCTAAGCAAGAAGATTAAATTACCTACGTAGTATAAAATTCTTGATAAGAAAATCATGCAATTTTTATTTACTTCTGAAATTAAATCACTGCAAATAATATCAAAACAACTAAAAACTTGCTTCCTACCAATTTCAATGAATAATTGAACAGAAAAGATTTTATTACTTAGGTAGGTACTAGTTTGATGCCAATCCAAACTAAGCCCTATGCTTTCGTGAAATCCAAATCTGTTCAGTAGTTTTAAAATAACGTGTGCACAAACAAACAGACAAAAATTCTAAAAATGGTCTCAATGTATTCCATTACGTAGGTACCTATTCCAAACACCGCCAATTAACATTTTTATAAATATCTTCAATGTAGGTACATCCACGTCATGTTTGCAATTATGACTCAATCACAGACTTAAATTGCAGTCGAATGACATCTCAACCATCAAAATCGGTTCAGTGGTTTAGGCACGTCTGCCAAAACAATGGGAATATTTAAATTCCACGGCTAATTTTTCTCCACTAGTCATAAAAGCAATATTTTTAAAATTTTGTTAAGTAAACTACTATATTTAAAGAAAACCGGCCAAATGTGAGTCGGACTCACGTACGGAGGGTCCCTTAGCACCATACCATAGCGTAAATTCACTTTGACTATACCATACAATACAATAGTAGTAATATAATTATTGTCTTGAGATATATTTCTCTCGAGATTTTTTGCCCAACCACCATTTCTTGGTGTGGGGCTAGACAGAAGAATATACAGATTATGGGAGATAGTTATAAAATAAGTATTTTTTATGAAAGATAGTTTGTTGCAATGAAAGCGAACCGTAAAAGCTAGCTAGTTTATCAATACAAATACATTTTTAAATGAATTTGAACGGTAATCTCTAAATGCAAAAGTGGTCACAAGAAAATCATTCGAACTTATGTAGAAAAAACTTTGCTAATCTAAAAAAGACACCTTCCTTCTTTTTCTACTTCGATGCTGGAAACAGAAACGGCAACCTAGAATGTCAAATTCTGACATTATAATTTTGTTTTTCTTATCGGCCAGTTATTTTATGTACTTTTCAAATTTACCGAGGAGTTTACAGGGCCCGGTACATTACTATGTACTATAATTTTCCACCATGACATTTTGACGAAATTATCAGATTTTCCAACTGTAATTGTCACGCTTATTGTCACGTTTATTAAACCGGGCCCTGTTACTGCAGTAGCAGTGGCCAGCAAAAGACGCATCGATAGACGAACGTGTAAATGTGGGCCGAGGCGAAGCCAAGGCACACATACGTAAGTCCATCAATGCCTAGTTGTGGCCAAGGCTTGTATAGTGCTTTTCTCAAACAATGCTATTATGTTATTATTATGATTATGCAATAAATATTATGAATTATGAATTCGCGGAAATGAAAATTAATCAACTTTTCAAAATCAATGACGAACAACAATAATTTTTCCTGCGATAAAGCTAGTAACTTATAACTTATCTGTGGTTAAAGTGTCCATTCGTTTTTTTTCATTATAAAGCTTTTTATTTGCAAGCCAGTTCAAAATTTAAACCAAACCTTTGATAAGTTACCTCCTTGGTTGCCATGTTTCGGAGTAAAAGATCGTTCCATTTTTAAATTACACGACATAATATAAGTTTACTATGTAATTTATTTGGCCGCTAAACTACGACAGATATAGATTTTCATACAGCTATTGCCGGCCACTGCTCGCATAGTACAGCAATTTCGATTTATTTCAAAGAAGGTTGTCAACATAATGCTCAAATTTCCAAGCATGTTTGAGAAAAGAAATTTGTCGGATTGTAGCGACAATTTGACATATTTCTGTTCAATAATTTTTCTCCTGACAGGTGACATGTGACAGAGGAGTCGCGTGGCTAAGGAGGTAACAAGTAGACGTGTCGTCGGCTTGCGATTTGATTGCCCAAGTGGCTCCGCCGTTTTATGGTGGTTTCAAGTGTGTGTTTTTGTTTAAAAACGGGGTTTTGAGATCGCCATATCTTATTACCGTACAATATCTAATAAATATATCTTCAACACTTGACACTGGCGAAATCTAACAAGGAAACGCCATTTAATAAAAATAGAATAGAAATAATGACAATTTGTCCTGAAAAACTTGACATAAGTATTTGTTTTATTAAACACTTCTTCTTATCGTGTGGGCAGCAAGCCCTGGTATCAGAGTTTTTTTCAGACCGCCTTACGGGCCTCTGACGTGGTTTTTATGTACCTAACCAAAGATAGTAGCCGGGATCAACGGCCTAACGTGCCATCCGAAGCATGGAATCATGTGATTCAGCCTGTAATATCCTAACAAACTGGGGAAAAATGCACAAAGTGACATGTCACTAGGTGTCCCCCGTGGGAATCGAACCCACGACCTACGTAAGCAGAACTCAATGCTCTTGACAATTTTGTCAATGTACATTTTTATTGAACTGTAAATAATTGTCGAATTTTCGCCTGTCGCCTTTCACTTGTAATTGTCGCGTTTATTGAATAGTGCCCTGGAGTGCGATTTTTGAATCTCATTCGCTGAGCTCAGCAGTTGAAAATGTCAAAATTACTATGGAGATTACTATGGAGATATGCATCTTCCTACTGCTGATTTGACTTTCAAAAATAGCACTGCTGAAGTATGATTTTTGAAAGTCGCATCAGCAGTAGGAAGATGCAAATCTCCATAGTAATTTTGACATTTTCAACTGCTGAGCTCACCGAATGATATTCAAAAATCGCACTCCTGGTCGAAAACGACCTTATATTTTTAAAAAATATCCGTAATCCTTTCATTTTAAAATCTCTAACATAGAAAATGTTGTTTTCTCCCCTCCGGACGAAAAGCGTAAATTTTCTTCCCGCTGCGCTAAACGAAGTTGCCGCTTTCCACCTCCGTCGAGGAGAAAAATAGTAAACTAACCTCGGGCAGTAAATAAGAAAGCCTCAGATCACATGTTTGTTGACCTCGGCTTCACCTCGGTCAGCAATCAAATGACATCTGAGACCTTTCTTACTTTCCTGCCCTCGGTGTGTAGGTAATCTACTATATTATTCACCCAATTATTCGGTATGTCAAGCATTTTTTTTGTCTTTATTTTATATTTTTTACGGATAGAAGATATCATTATAAGAAACATTTTTTTTTAAATTCATGAAGTTTATCTGTAAATGGCAAAAGTGGGCTCGAAAAAATTATTCGAACTCCACGTTGTTAATTTTGTTGTTTAAAAATTTAATTTAAAAATAAAAATTACCTGCCTTCTCTTTCTTACTCCATGTTGGAAACAGAAACGGCAACATGAAATGTCAAATTCTGACACATTGAACATATTTTTTCTGAATGACCAGTTATTTTAAGTTGATATTTAGTTTAATCCTTTCATTTTAAATATTCTGACATATAAAATATTGTTATTGAGACAATTATCTCGAAATGGTTTTCCATTTTGTCCTCCCAAAAAAAAACTTGACATACCGAATTGACGAAAATGTCGGTGTTTTTTTTTTCAGTATGTTCAAAATTAGAATACCGGCGGTATATATATCATAGAATCTCCTCCTTGTCGGTTAGTAAAAAATATCACATGTGTAATTTTGAAACTATAAAAATATTTAAAAAAATAAGTGTTTAATAAATTTAATTAGTTATGTAGGCATATTCCGTTCCTCTACATATTGTGAAATCATAATTTTTGTATCTCTATACACAATTTTTTTGCCCACAGTGATGATCGTATTTAGTTTGAAAAAAGTGGTATGTATGTAGGTTACACTTTAAATTAACCGAAACTTCGCACTTTGGTTAATTTAAAATGTTTTAGTTAAGTAATGAATTTCTTATTGTGTGAAAAAAAAACCTACCTACTAACTAGGTATTCTTCACAAAAAATACTTAACACTTTTCTTATCGATGGTGGGAGCTCAAACAAAAGGTCACGGAAAACTTACAAAACATTATCAACATTTTTTATTGAAATTTGACAGCAAGTGATGACGTCACAAACGAAAATATACCCTTAAACATATTTTTTATTTTATTTATTTACCTATTTAAGACGCTGTTATCCCGTCGAGGCCGTTTTTTGAACACGAACGAAAGTGTTTTTAACTTTGTTTTAAAGTCTGAAATTAAATTATGTCTTATTTAAGGATCGGGCGGATGGGCGACTGTTCTCAATTACACGATTAGATTAAGTTTACTAGATAGAAAAACATCCCAAAGTTACCCCTTTTGGTTATGTATTTTCAATACTATGATTAAACTGCTGATATTTAACTTTTTATTCTTGTACTTAACTAAATAAAAGCTGGTTGATGTCGTGTCGTACCAAGAACTCAAGACACTAGCGGAAAACAAACAAAAGTGGCGAATACTCCACCGACAAGAGCGTAGCTGTTAAATAAGATGATGATGAACTAAACACATTAAATATTTCTAGTGAACTCAGAAGAATTTTTAGCTTAGAAACTCCCATGAGCGAAGGTATTGACGAAAAACACGTTTTTTTGCGATCCTGTTTTCAATTGGAGCGGGATGGCTAATTGTAAACTTATGCTTGCAAGAAAGAGACGCTTGCACTGTATAACCTAGCATGTTATTGGGATGTTATTATTTCCTGTACGTCTACAATCGTCCGGATGTGTCAATAGACTCCGTTCTCACAATAATACGGACTACTTTCAGTATGAAATATTATGATGGTACTAGTCACAATTAGTAAAATCATAATATTTCTAGTACAATTATCACGAAGTCAGTAGTAACGTGGGTCTTGAGCGACTTGTCGATTGACAACTTGACGGCTTCCCATACTAAACGAGCTTTTTGTACTATGCGCGTACGAACCAATAGAATTTGCACTCTCCCTTCGTTTTAGAAAACGCAAAGTTAAACATTTTAGTATTTGTCGGATTTATTTCTATTGTAAACGAATTAGTAACGGTAGGAATGTTACATTGTGTTCACCTGAAACGAAAAGTGCATTGAATGAAGGGGTCTTTCGAGAAAAGATTGAGGGTTTTGAGTACTTACCTATAGTAGGTATCAGAATGGAGATTTTCTTTAACCTTGGCATTGCATTGTCCGTTCGCATTGTGATTTTTACTTATC
Organism: Agonopterix heracliana; assembly: GCA_963693445.1. Taxonomy (NCBI): domain Eukaryota; kingdom Metazoa; phylum Arthropoda; class Insecta; order Lepidoptera; family Depressariidae; genus Agonopterix; species Agonopterix heracliana. The sequence continues at coordinate 19,262,430 of OY856308.1, read as the reverse complement.
CGATGTCAAAGCCAAAAGCCAAAGATATAAGATGAAGATCCAAAATGACATCTTCGTTCCAGAAGAAAAGTGAAAAAAAACAAAAAACCCGACTGCATAAAAAACTATTAACTGAAAAGATAAAAACAAGCTCTTTAAATCAGCTATAATAACTTTGTTTGAGCAAATTAATACAATTTGAATGTTATTACTTATTAGGTAGGAGGTATCGCAAACGGGGACAAAGAAAAATGACCTATTTGTTGGTTATTGGTTTGTCCCCGCCTGCAATACCTACCTACCTAATAAGTAATAACATTCAAATTGTATTAATTTGCTCAAACAAAGTTATTATAGCTGATTTAAGGAGCTTGTTTTTATCTTTTCAGTTAATAGTTTTTTATGCAGTCGGGTTTTTTGTTTTTCTAAATAATTTAGTTTATTTCATACTTTTTAGTCTTGTGTCAAAATGGTTGCATAAAAATACTATAATATATATATATTTGGAATCTGCTCTTCACCAGCTTTCATTTGATACCCATATTGTATTTTTTTACGAAAAAAATTGGATTCTCCCCCCTCTCTTTTTTAATTCGCATACGCCATATTAAAATAATGTACCCTATGACACTCTCACGATTTTTACGAATCTAACGACACCTAATACGTTAAAATCCATCAAGCCGTTTAGGCTGTAGCGCGTGCCAAAGAAATAGACATACAAACATACATACATACATACATACATACTGCCGCCCTTAGCATAATCAGCGCAATCACCATTTTTGGAAAAATTGAGTTATGGGCATATTCGGAATCAGCGTAAAGCGATCTACAAGCATAACTGATCCAATTTTTGATTTTCTTATTTGAAATGTGGTTTTTTGATAAGCAAATTTGTCGCACTTGCAAACTTTCCATAGGTATACTAAACATATACCACGTGATAGCCATTATGATACTTAATTTAGTAAGTCATTCAAAAGGTTCTTCACACTTACTAATAATAAGCACCGCAATATCGCATGCGGTTGTTTTGCCTAGGATTGTCACAGTTAACAATAATAATAAATTCTAAGCATAATCAACGCACTTGACTGTTACGTTACTCTTGGTGGTAACTTATAGATAATTTACTTAACCTCTACTAGTCATAAACATCATATTTGAGTACATGCGATTGTTATGTTTAGAATTTATTTGCTTAGACAAAAAATATAACTAATCATAAACATTGATCCTAAACATCACCAAGGCAACTAGCGCAAGTGCAATTATTATACCTGGGAATCAATCAGCAGAGGGAGCAAATACGTTGGCAAATACGTTCGTTATGACTAGTAAGAAGGTCACTTACATAATATGAGACGAAATAAAAAAAACTTGCCCTCTTTAAATAAACCTTGTAATTTACCCGCATCAGCCAAACAATGAGAAAAAGAGAAAGTTACTATCCTATGTTTTATTTCTGTTCATAAACTTTCATACACATAAAGTTTTATCAAAATCGGTCCAGCAGTTTTTGAGTCATCATCATCATCATCATCTCAGCCGCTGGACGTCCACTGCAGGACATAGGCCTTCCCCAAGGATCGCCATAACAACCGGTCCTGCGCTGCCCTCATCCAGCGTTTTCCCGCCGCCTTCACAAGGTCGTCGGTCCACCCTACGCTGCACTTTCCGGTACGCGGCCGCCACTCGAGAACCTTCTTCAAAGTTGGACCTACCTAACTAAATAGATTGTCCCAGGTAAACATAATCGTCAAAAACTTCGAGCGCAGAGTTTCCAATCGTTACAGGAGTGGGTTCAACATGGACATTTGATATGATCTTTGTCTTGTCCATGTTCATCTTCAGACCAACTCGTTCGGAGGCTCTGCTAATATCATCGAGCATTCAACTGAGCTCTTCTATTAGTCTCCGCCATGATGACTATATCATCGGCAAACCGAAGGTGACTTATGTACTCGCCGTTTATGTTGATGCCTAGCCCTTTCCAGTACAGAACCTTGAAAACATCTTCCAGTGCAGCGGTAAACAGTTTCGGAGATATAACGTCTCCCTGCCTCACACCTCGCTGCATTAGGATAAGTTTCGAGTTCTGGTACTGTAGTCGAACTGACATAGACATGCGTTTTTGTACAAGCATTTTAGCACCTCGATGTACCTACCGTTAGTCTACTTGGTATCGCTGAAGAGACTGCAGTAAAGCCCAAGTCTCAATCGAATCAAAGGTTTTCTCGTAGTCCACGTACGCCAAGCAAAGGGGTAGGTTATACTCTTCGGTCTTCTTTATCACCTGCCGGAGCGTATGTATGTGGTCCACGGTGCTAAAACCCCTTCGAAAGCCGGCTTGTTCGGGAGGCTGCAAGTCGTCGAACCTGCGCGTGAGATAGTTCGTAATGACTCTCGAAAACAGCTTGTAGACATGGCTAAGAAGGGAGATGGACCTATAGTTCTTCAGCAGGGCATTATCACCCTTTATGAAGAAGAGCACCACCAGACTTCTGTTCCATGCCTGCGGCGTATTTCCCTCGAGTATGACGGAATCGAACAGTTTCTGAAGGGCCTTCAGAACCGGTTTTCCACCCGCCTTCAGAAGCTCGGCCGTAATAGCGTCATCACCCGGTGCCTTGTTGTTTTAGCCTGATTTGTAGCGGGTCTCCGTGTTGACGTGTATAACTGTCCATAGAATTTCTCAACCTCTCTCAGAAGCTCAGGCTTCAACGATACGATTCTGCCATCCTCAGTCATCAGCTTTGATAGCTGGCTTTGCCGAATAGACAGATCCTTTGCGAAGACTTTGGAGCCTTTGTTCCGCTCTATAGCTTCCCTAATACGCTCGGTGTTAAACCGACGCAGGTCGCAAGTTACAGACTTTGAAATCTGCATTATTATTGAGCTGCCGGTACCTATTCGCATCATCTGAAGACTGCAGAATCATCTCGCGCCTTTCCTCCATGAGGATACTTTCAGGAGATACTTTCATTGTTTGAAGGATACTTTCTTTGTTTGTTAATTTTTTTGCTGATGCGACAAAAAGGTTTATTTAAAGAGGAGGTGTTTTTTTTATTTCATCTCATATTATGTAACCTTGACCGTGACCTTCTTACTAGTCATAAAGAACGTATTTGCCAACGTATTTGCTCCCTCTGCTATTGATTCCCAGGTATAATAATCGCACTTGCGCTAGTTGCGTTGGTGATGTCTAGGACATATTAATTGATTTATAATATTTATCCTAGGCATAAGTGACGTAATTGCATTTCCTTGACATAAGCCACGCAATTGTAACACATGCGATGGTTATGCTTAGGAAATAAAGACAAATTAATCTATGTTTACAATTCTAAACAACATTTTGGGGTTTATTTATATGAAACATTATTATTTAAGAAAAATGAATATTGCAAAAAGAAAGTTCATAGCCTGTTCTATATAGTCGATAACTAAAAAATAATAAATGTCTGCTAGTATTTTAAGAGTAAACAAAAAACGAAAAAAAAACTTTAGGCGCCATTTTCTCGAATTCTCCCTCCATGCAAGTGCGTTGATTATGATAAGAACGGCAGCATACATACATACATACATACATACATACATACATACATACATACATACATACGCACGAAAAACATAACCCTCCTTCTGTCGCAGTCGGGTAAAAAAACAGTTTTCAGAATCAGTGGCGCTTTGCACAAATGTAAAAAAACCAAACTATTGGGGCTTGCGATATATTTGGTAGCAGATAAAAGCAAAGCGTTTTTCTATTTATAACCCGAATTTTGATTATGTAACAAAACATTTTTTCACCTCACAAGCTCGGAAAGATTATTTTTATCGTTCGAAATCTGAGTGCAAAAGTGCATTTTATCCGCTAGCGTGGAAAGAGTTTTTAAAATTCGAATCTTTCTATTCAATATTTGTCTATTCTGCCAGTCCAGATAAAAAGATAGTAAAAACCATACGTGCGAGAAAGACAAAAAGATTATGTTGCTTACAGACAAGCTTTGCATACTTATATTCGTGCATATTATTGTCTTCTCTTTTTCGCGTATAAGTTTGTCCTTCACTATAATTTATTTGAGTGGAAAAAAAGAGATTATACCTAAATTTTAATCTCTTTGAGTAACAATATCTCTTGTCTTCTCTTTTACACGTATAGATTTGTCCTTATTTGCATTTGCATATAATTATTTTCCCCATAAACATATTATGTTTATGATTTTCCCAGTGTGGGATAAAAATATCGTTTAAAATAATATTTAAAATGCTTTTTTAATAATTAATTCATCTTGTTTACCTATGAGAAGTTATTTCTTTACATTTCCTTACATTTCTTGAATTATTTGCGCAGTGCAAAGAGAATATTATCATGCGCAGTGTCTCAGTATACACCGGAATATTTATTATGCTGATCAATTTTTTTTCAATCAAACTGTGCTACACTTGACCGCAGTGAGACAGTGATTAATTAAATATAAGAGTACTATACCGCAATAGAATGGGACAACGTCATGAAGCGCGATGTATCTGATGATGATCTAAAGTCAGTGCTTGCACCGAACATTTTCCTCGCTGTTGTGAGGTGAAAAGTTGTGTTTCGCTCGGCTGCAAAATTATTCTGCGTCTCGTACCTTTGAAACCTTCGATACGCTCAGGATTCTATTATTTGAACCGTGTTATAATCTATTATGTGTTATTTATTCATCATCATCATCAGCCTATCATCGTCCACTGCTGGACATAGGCCTCTCCCAAGGCGCGCCACAAAACTCTGTCCTCGGCCTTCCTCATCCAGTCGCTCCCCGTTATTGGTAGTGTTATTTATTACTTATCAATCATAATAACTCAATTCTAGAACTACAGGGTGAAATTGATATCATTTGCATCCTTTTAAACCAAGAATCTAACCATCAAACTGAACAAATTTACTATGGGAGCAAATGGATTGTAGCAAGAAAAAAATCTACTGTCTAGTCGAGTAACAGTTTAGCATGGAACAGCAAATGTTTTTCTTGCTCAGATCGGTTTGATGCCACAGTAAAAGTTGTTCAATCTGAAGCACCCCATAAAGGATGTAACGCATTTAAGTTTACACCCTGTTATAAACGTACCCTTAAAGATAACCTATAATCTTTTCTTTTAGGGTCTTACTCAAAGAATATGCTGATTTATTCCCCTACCTACGCCGTTCCATCGTCGGCTTTGCAATTTGAAAATGTAATTTGAATTGAATCTATATTATCTGAATAATCCATATATAAACTGTTTATTGAGCTCCGTCGAGTTCCAGCTTTTAATAGCTATCTGTGACGCGAGGAATCGTTGTATTTGTTCACATTTGACCTTTGGTGACACGTCGACGTTTACCGCAATTTGATACTGTCAATCAAAATGTGGTGTTATCGAAGGGTAATGGTAGCACATGCCACGTACCAATGAGTTTTTCTAACTTATGTACGTATTACCGTCTGCTCTCAAACGGTGAAGGAAAACATCGTGAGGAATGCAGAATGCAAAACTGCATATGCAGATGAAGAAATTCTGATGCGTATGTGAAGTCTATCAATCCGCATTGGGCACACGTGGTGGACTAACGCCCAAACACCCTCCTGGAGGGTAGGCCTGTGCGCTGCAGTGGGACTTATATAGGCGAATGATGAATGGTGGCACATATGGCATTGGTATGGCGTATATTCGTATTTGAACGTTTCCCATCTGTGTATCATATCAACAAAAATCCGAATTATCTGATCCTGGCTTATCTTTCCACTATAGCATGAGTGATTGTAATGCTATAAAAGAAAGCGAAAGAAGAAAAATAGCAAACATGCAAATCCACTCATCGGTTTTGAAACAAATCAAAGGACCAATAAATCGATTTTTTCATTTTCTGTTCGGTTCCAGATGAGAATGGAATGTGTATGAATACAATAAATATTAGGCCAAATACAAAATACAGCTAATAGAAAAAACCATGCCACCACCAGATATGCCTAACCTAACCATTTTTTTATGTATTTCATCTGAATAACATTTGGTATGTATGCGACTTGTTCTTTGCGGAACGAATTGAGATTACCTACATGCAAAATTGCCCTAGTCAGTTTTCGAGTTTGTGATCAAAGTGGAATGAAAACTAATTTCAGAAAGTTAAGCTTCATCCCCTAGATTAGCAATAATACGAGTACTTGCATGAGTTGCTTTGCGGGTCTGCTATTGGGCGGTCAGGTGCGCGTCGGTTGCCCCATCCCCGGCATACAGTGGAACTCCAGTGGTGGCTCAGGATATTGTTTTTTTATAAGAATAACCCTTGAAGTCACCAAAATATCAATATAACCGTACAACGTCAAGCACTTTTGCTATAAAAACTCGACATTGGCAAAATCATCATTAACCGAAGATGGCAGCCATATTTTTAAAAATAGAATAGAATAAAGTACTTGCATGTAATACAGAGGCTAGGATCACAATTCCAGGTTTGAGAGTTAACCTTTAATAATGATCTCTCTTGTAGCATCTCCTGCATATACTACATATTGTAATCCTAAAATTGTGGATCTATCGTATTCCTAGTAGGTATCGATGATTTTACCAAATGGTGGAGTCTCGATGCAAGCCGAAGAGCAGGCAACGGATACGCGACCATCCAGTACCAGACTTGCAACGTGACTCACTGCATTGTTCGTATTTTTTAAAATAGCCTGTAGAATCCCACTGCAGGGCAAAGGCCTCCTCTCACGAATAAGGGTGAGAGGGAGTGGACCATACTCCACCACGCCAGCCCAGTGCGGGTTCGTGGAGGCAAGTTAGTGGTCAACTTGCTGTCAGACTATTTTCAAGCCGCCAATAGGCCTCTGACCTGGCTTAACTAATAGTTACAACGCCATCTGACGGAACTATCCGAGACCAACTGCTTAACGTGCCTTCCGAAGCACGGAAATGCTCGAGATGAAATACCACTAAACGGTTACCCATCCAAAGACTGACCGGACCTGACGTTGCTTAACTTCGGTGATCGTTTCCAATACCGAAGCTCCACTACGCCAACGAGCGCTTGTTCTAGTATATCAACAAATTTCCTTTCACACTAAACTTATATTACTTTGCCATTCAACACACTCCAAATAGAATCAACTGCTTTTGAAAATACATAGAAACTCAAACTAGATTGAAGTTTTCTCTATGATTGAAGGATTTGAAGGTATAAAGAAGTGGTTTACCTCAACCTCAATAGATCACTAGTCGGACCCGACCTTTAGCTTGCTTCGATTTCAACCGCTATGTTCCCGGTTCAATGGCTATTGAAAATATTGCCTAATTGGATGGAGATGCCAAGCTGTTTTATAAGTTAAACCTGTGGGGGTAAGGTAGTTTTTCATTTATGTTCAATGAAGTTCAGAAAAATGCCTTTATGGTGGTTGGAGAGCTGTCAATTTCATACAAAACTTTGTCGTAGAACACTCGTAGACGGTGGTGTTAATAAAAGTAATGTTTTATAAATGGAAAAATAGATTAGAAAATCTAGATTGTGCGTATCAAATAATATTTACAATTTATATTATAATTACGAAGAAAAGAAATTTTGTATGAATAAATTATTTGATACGCGCAATCTAGATTTTCTAATCTATTTTTCCATATATAAAACATTACTTTTATTAACACCCCGTCCACGAGTGTTCTAAGACAAAGTATTGTATGAAATTGACAGCTCTCCAACCACCTTAAGTTAAATAGGCTATTAAATTATTGGTTCTTAGAAAATTATTATACTTACTTACCTCCTATGTATTTAATTATAAACTACTTTTAATTCAGTACGTAAGTATAACTACAAATTATACCTATCAACAAAGTTGAGAAACGGTTTATATGTTATCTAGTTATCTGTTATGCAGTTATGCTTCCATGAATGGGCATTGATGAAGCATGACAGATCAAGACCTTGACTATTTGTTAAAGGACTAGCCTTGCGGTAGCATAATTCCCCTCTGCCACGGTATAAGAATAATCGATCATATGCGTTTACATTCAATTTTATGCCTTATCACTAAACGAGACAGCATATAATTGCGAAACAATAAATTCGAACTTAGAACGTTTGGGGTTCACACGAGACTACTTTTCATGATTTTTAACATTCAAAATCAGTATTTAGATATTACATTTTTATTATGGGGAATAAAATCCAAAGTTGCGGATTTCTTGCTACCTCGCCCCCCGCAAAAAGTGGCAGAAATGTTTGTTAGTAGAATTACACGCGTTACTAGTCCACATACAAGTAGCCAAAGGTACTGTTGGTACTGTTCTATGGTACAATGGTACCGTACACATTTCGTCATTGTGTCTATTGATTAGGCTATTTTTATTTTATAGTTTTGTGCTATTGTTGTGTTACTTCTAATCAATAAGTACCTATACTATTTTATAATGAAGTCCATTATGTTTCAATAAATAATTTTCATCTAATTAATTGTCTTTCAATTTTTACTTATTGCTTTACTTGAATAATAATTCAAAATTAGATCGACCCAGGCCAAACTAGTTAAGCCCTAAAGTTTTAGGACGAACTAGTTTGTCCTATGACAAAGTAATTTATCCTGACACGCTTAGGATAAACCAGTTTACCCGCCTAGGACAAACTAGTTTGGCCTTGTATGTGGTTTGGCCGGTTGCATGTAGGTAAGTATCATGTGGTGATTAATTTTCTGTGCCTGATTTATGTATGCACCATTGACTAGTTATAAGAAGTCAATGGTATGCACCTAAATAATGATTGATTAATTTGATGAGACGATTGAATTTTGCGTTCATTTATTATTTAACCCTGCTAAAGTATACAGGGTGTAAGGAAAAGTATCATTAACCTTTAAACCACATACTCTACCCATTAAAGTATTAAACTGAACAACTTTTACTATGGGAGCAAACATGTCACAGCAAAAAAAATCATCTGTCATCAAATCGTACTTTTGAATCGAGTTGGTATTGCAGTTTAGTATGGGACAGCGGTTTTTTTTGTACTGACATGTTTGCTCCCAATATACAACGTGTTAATGAATAAGCGCCAAACCTCATACACCCCAACTGATTTATAAAAAAATAATTAGATTGAAACAATAATTTCATTATTTTGATAGGTAGTTAAAATTTAAAGCTATTCGCATTTTAAGTTTTGAGGCAAAAATTTGTTATATCATTTCAACAATGAATGAAAAGCTAACAAACTCATGGATACATACTCTTGTTTTAATAGTAAGGGTGTGTGTGCCCGTGCGGTGGGTTGACAACGGGTTCAGTAAATTTTAAATTTTACAAACAAATTATTTAATATTTTGAAAAAAATTACCTACGTTGAAACCATGATAATTCGATTCTCCTATCGATTCTAAACAAACTACTTCCTAGTTTTGCGTTTATTCATTAACACGTTGTATAAGTTGTTCAGTTTGATGGGTAGAGTAGGTACCTATGTGGTTTAAAGGTTAATGATATTTTTGAACCATATAATATTACCACAATGCCTCAAAACGAAGGTATTCAATCAGTGCGTTCTGCCAGTGATGACCTATGGTGCGGAAACGTGGACCCTGACTATAGGACTAGTTCATCAATTCAAGGTCGCTCAGCGAGCTATGGAGAGAGCTATGCTCGGTGTTTCTCTGAGGGATCACATCAGAAATGAAGTGATTCGTCACAGAACTAAAGTGGCTGACATAGCTCAGAAAATTAGCAAGCTGAAGTGGCAATGGGTTGGTCATATCTGCCGAAGAACTGACAACCGATGGGGTGTCAGAGTTCTGGAGTGGAGACCGCGAACTGGTATATAATATATGCGTAGTGTGGGACGCCCTGCTGCCCGCTGGACAGACGACCTAAAAAAAGTAGCGGGGAGCGACTGGATGAGGAAGGCCAAGGACAGAGTTTTGTGGCGCGCCTTGGGAGAGGCCTATGTTCAGCAGTGGACGATGATAGGCTAATAATGATGATGATGATGAAATTTTTACTTAATAACACTCTTTCCATAAAAGAAAAATATCCGCGTCATCAAATACAAACCAACTTTTATTATTAAGTAAACACAGACACAGCAAATATTATTGAATAATCGAAATTCGCTGATTCTCTCCCTAAACTTTTCCACACAAAAGAAAACCTTATTTATTCGGGGCGAAGTATTACAATAATTTCACAAGAATACTATATAACGTTCGCCTTAGTTACGCTCTGACGTGATAAGAATATTGCAGATCTTTTTGTTCTCGCATTTATTTGGTGAAATATATCGGTGGTTATTTGTCTTTGTTGAAAATATCTGGGTCGTTGTTAGAATTCTTTTAGCATAAGTACTTGTATGGTCACGACTATATTCCCTAAGGGGAAGTTTGACATTTTGTAAATACTTAAAACACATTCATTTTTCTTACGGACTGTTGGCCCTACCGCTTAGTCCCCCTAGTAGGTCCAACAGGATTTTAAAATCCTCGTGGCCCCCCTGCTTGAAAAAACACGCTGGCCGCAAAAGTGCACAAGTGATATTTTTGAAATCTAGCTAGTAGTGATGTGACCATCATGTGTACCTGCTTGTAGGTAACGTTTGAGCATTTAGATGTACCAGGAGCGCAAAAGTCTACAAGTGTAACACTTAAATATATTAAAATAAATAATTATTATTTTTTTTAATTTAATTTATGTGCGTTCACACACGATGACGCACTGACGGAGCGGCAGATGTCAGTCCATAGAACCACACCCGGTGCGTCAATGGGTCACCGTGTGTGCGTCTACGTGCGGTTTAATACAACTCCTTGCTTCACAAATGACGGACTGACGATTGCTGCTCCGTCAGTGCGTCATCGTGTGTGAACGCACTTACAGTTGTTCTTATGCTAGGTAAGTAATAGTAAGTATTAAACATGTTTTTAGGGCCTGTTAGGTTTTATAAGCCCGACGAGACGCCTAAGAAAGAGTATCTACTACAACATACAGAACGGACTTTCCCTGTCTCTCATCAATTTCTTACCTCACCCCCTCTGGCAGGTCGTGGCGTAAAATCTAAGCAAACGCGTATTGCATGTACGACACAACGATTAACAAGTTACAAAAAGTGCTGTCACTGTCATTATTATGAGCAGTGGGAGTGACAGAACTATCACTAAATACGTTTAAGGTGGTTGGAGATCTGTCAATTTCATACAAAACGTTTTCGTATAACACGTTCGTAGGCGGTGTTAATAAAAGTAATGATTTATACATGGAAAAATAGCTTAGAAAATCTAGTTTGCGCATATCAAATAATATTTACAATTTGTAATATAATTACGAAGATACTCGTATAAGGGTTTGAAATTTTGTATGAATAATTTCAAATAGTGATATCTTCGTAATAATATTATAAATTGTAAATATTATTTGATTCGCGGAAACTAGATTTTCTAAGCTATTTTTCCATATATAAAACATTACTTTTATTAATACCGTCTACGAGTGTTATACGACAACGTTTTGTATGGACGGAAACCACCTTAAGCCTAAACAAATTTTGGTGCAAGCGGTGCAGCCGGGCTAAGAGTCGTCAATTGAACACATTTCCAAAAGTAGTGCCTTCTGTCAGTCTTCAGTATCTACTATTCAGTTTTAAATAAACTAATTGATCTCGGTGCTTTCGCTTTCAACTCTTTATGCATCTTATTAAACAGTTTTGCTGCCTGGTTTATTGTGTTTATCTTCAGCATGTTCAATCTCCTAGTACCCTCTCGCTGTTCCTTCTTCGGTTTTCAAAAATGTGATGTTACTAAATCCGAAGAAGAACGAGTATGGAAAGACTTTGAAAGTAGGCCTCCGCTCATTGTATCGATTTTAAGGAGCGATAATATCGCTGCGATTTTGCGATAATTGTTTCCAGTACATTTTGTATGGGGACGCGCGCGATCCTACACACTGCCGCGATATTATCGCTGCGATTTTGCGATAATTGTTCTCAGTACATTTTGTATGGGGACGCGCTCGATCCCACACACTGCCGCGATATTATCGCAACTCTTTCGACTACATTCATTGGTGGGGCATGCGTGACGCGAAACGCGGAATCGCTGCAGTGTGTAAGGTGTCGCGATATTGCTGTTGATAATATCGCTCGATAAAATCGCTCGATAATATCGCTGCAATGTGCGGAGGCCTTAAACTGTAGATTTTTTTCTATACCAACAATGGAAAAAGCCTTTTTTTATTAATAAAACATGAGCTTTGTTCGGTTTATGTCATTAAAGTTGGTGAACAATTAAACTCTACTAAGAAACCGTACAACGATCTATTCAGAGCCTAAACTTCTTAACAATGCACACTCCAACTTCACAACACACTTAACCCTCTGACTAACAAAGTTGTAAAAGTCTACGATTCTGTATTTAATTAATAAACTACTTGTACAACCCTCATAATGCCCTATTGTTGAGAAGAATGTTATATAACTAGTTTCAGAGCTGAAACGGATTGTGTTAAAGCGATCTCGTCTAAGTGGCTTACTTTATCAACAGCTGCTGTCTAGAGGGGAATCTCATCATCATCATTGTCTTGTAGTTCAACCGATTTCGGTTAGGTCTCTCCGTTTCAAGTTTCGCAACGGAAACGTATCGAATGTGACAATCAATGGCGGTGCTAAACCAAAGCTTTACGAAGATATCTCACAAAGGTGTGAGTGATCTGTGACTTACGTTTTTATATTAGTCATTTAGTACCTTACAACAATTACGAAACGGCAATCGATAATGATTTACATCGGAAACATTGTAAGTAAGGCCTCTAACGAATAAGGGTGAGAGGGAGTGGGCCATACTCCACCAAGCGGGCCCAGTGCTTGTGGGTGGAGGCATAAGTTAGTGGTCAACTTGCTGTCAGAGAATTTTCAAGCCTCTTTAGTTAATAGTAGCAACGCCATCTGATGGAACTATCCGACCCGTGACCAACTGCTTAATGTGCCTTCCGAAGCACGGAGACGCTCGAGATGAGGACCACTTAACGGTCACCCATCCAAAGACTGACCGGACCTGACTTTGCATAGCTTCGGCGATCGTTTCAAACACAGCGCTTGAACATTAATTTGTGCAGCGCATCAATACTTTTAGAACCATAAAGTTATTAGGTATAACTTAAGTTAGAACATTTCAATAATAAAGTCACAATTTCCATTGAATTTCTTATCTATTTAGTCAAGTTTCATAGTATTAACTGGCGTCGTCGTTCGTATTTATTTGCACATCAAATCAAAAGCTTTCCTCTATTTATGAAAATGTTGAATTTGCGTCGGAAACTAGGCACGACTTCAATGCCAAGCTCACAAGTGAAGCCTTTGACGACACCGGGTTGGTCGAATGTTTATTTATGTTACCAACTTTGAAATACTAGCAAAATACCGTGAATTTCATGTTTTAACGCAAACGAACCTTATTGCGATGGATTTGGGTTCATTAATGCGGGACATTAATGGAAGTAATCAAAGGATTGAAAGAAGTTACGTACTTGTAGCAATGTTAGATATAATTGATTATAAATATAATTGTATAATGTATGTGGTTATGCTAACATTAGGTTAAGTATGTGTACTAACAAAATTTATGAGTCATGTTACTTGAAATAAATAAAAATGATTGATAAACATGTTACAGCCATGTTGTGCTATTCGGGACTTGAACCCGCACTCTTCCAAACCGGGGCCGGGGAAGTGCGTTATCACTTAAGGTGGTTTCCGTCCATACAAAACGTTGTCGTATAACACTCGTAGACTGTGTTAATAAAAGTAATGTTTTATATATGGAAAAATAGCTTAGAAAATATAGTTTGCGCATATCAAATAATATTTACAATTTATGATATTATTACGAAGATATCACGCTTTGAAATTATTCATACAAAATTTCAAACCCTTATATCTTCGTAATTATATTACAAATTGTAAATATTATTTGATATGCGTAAACTAGATTTTCTAAGCTATTTTTCCATATATAAAACATTACTTTTATTAACACCGTCTACGAGTGTTATACGACAACGTTTTTTATGAAATTGACAGCTCTCCAACCACCTTAAGAGAATATAATTCAGAGCGCGCTCCATACAAACGTACTATGGTGATATTTTCTATACTAACCAATTAAACTCCATGAAATTTTTCAAATACAATCTAGAAACAAATTTCTATGCTTGTATTGAGTCCGATTTTTGTTAAAATGTATAGTTTTAAAGATACAGTGCCTCAAAGATTTCCATACAAATCTTAAATTAATTCTAGCATTGAAACTGTATATTTTAACGAAAATCTGACTCCATAAGAGCATAGAGATTTGTTTCTAGATTGTTTCTGCAAAATTTCATCGACTTTAATTGATTAGTATTGAAAATATCACCATAGTACGTTTGTATGGAGCGCGCTCCAAATTATATCCCCTTAAGACGCAACAGATTGAAAATTTCGTTCTCTGGCTCGGTGGCGAAATTGGGTAACGCACTTCCCCGGTTATAGCTATAATAGTGAGGGCGCTTGTCTAAGAAAAAAATTGTAAACCTTTAGAAATCATGACTATGGCTTGAAACTTGGTACAGTTGCTCAGGGTCATAAAAGACCGATCAAGATCGGTACCCCACGGGAGCCCCCCCTCTGGGGCGGAAGGGGGGGGATCAAAGGGACGCTCCGACCGGACAAACTCAAACAGTTGCAAACGATAGAATATAGCTATCAGGTTAAGTTTGGTATCATTTTCGGATAAATTAAGGACGAGGAATTCATTTCTGGCATTTTTGTTTCATTTTGTGCAAGTGGTTTCCGAATGAAACATAGAAACGTCAAAAATTTAACCTGGAAAAATACGTTTAAACAGCTATAACTTTACAACCTATAAACAAATTAATATTTTAGAAATACTTAAATATAGCATATTTTATGTAGATTCAGAAAAATATACCTTTTATACAGATAATCTTACAAAATTACAAAGAAAAATTATCTTGAACGTTGCGCCGCGTAGTTAAATGAAATTGCGCTACCAGCTCTTGCAGCAGAATCCAGACAATTTTCTTAAAAATTCGTATTCGATGCATGAGAATGAAGTGACCAAAAGAGATTTCTTGGTTAATTTGTCTAATTAGGCAAGTATTTCAATGTCTAAAAGGCTATGAGCGAGAAAAAAATACAATTTATAGTTTTTTCGCAATCAATGTATTTCAAAATTAGTAATATAGAAAGAAACATTTATTGTTATCTTTTATACGCACTTTCCTTCACATAATCGTTCGCTCCTCATCCAAACTAAAATGCATCGTAGCTCTGTGCATTTTAGGTTTGTTTTCTTACATTTACATCTCTGCTGAAAGCCTGCCTTGCATCTACAGCGAGTAGCACATTCTGCGTTTTGAACGTTTTACGTATTGAACATTCTGCGTGTAGAACCTTCTGCCACTGCTGGCTTGTTAGTCCAGTAGGGAGACCATTCGTTTCTATTTTTCCGCCAGCCCCAAGACGCTGGATTGGGAAGGTGATAAAAGGGCTTTAGCACGTGGCCCCAAATATGGAATCCCTGATATGGAATATGGAGTAGGTGGTATGTTCTCTAATTGACGATCTTTTTTGGTGAATATAGGTGTTTCCTACATTCATTGACTGTTGTACATTGACTTGACCTGTATAAGAAAGAAGCAATGTTGAATCTGATTAACAAAGTAAGAGGATTATGTAGGCAAAGAAAATAGTAGGAATAGATAAGTATAGGTATGTACGTACCTGTCATACATAGTAACGACATAGCTTTGTATGAAAGGATCAGCTTCCTCAATTTTCCCTTCCATAGGGAACTTGAATCCAGTGGTCATCATCATCTTATTTAAGAGCTCTTGTCGGTGGAGTATTCGCCAATCCGGTCACTTTTACGAGATATTTTGATACGACACGACATCAACCTTTTCTTTCACTTGGCTAGATAACTCTGCCTGGGTCCTCTTTTCCTCTCTGTCTTCCCTTCCAGTATGGTTTTAAAGAAATTGTCGTTTCGTACCATTCTTCCTTTTTTCCTATTCAAACCCAGTGGTAGACCAGTAAAAGAAACTAGAAATTTAGATAAACAACGGTTTAGCTATCGTTTTTTCTATAACTATATCTGTGGATGTGCCATTGACGTCTTATAAGGATATGCACTCAAAGTCTCAAATGCTGTCTTCTTTCCTCTTCCATTAAAGCAGGAAACCGTGTCGCATCCCGTGAAGGTGTGGAAATGGCGAAGGTCCTTCCCCTTTTTCACGCCTTCATGGGATGCGACACAGTTTCCTGCTTTAATGGAAGAGGAAAGAAGACAGCATTTGAGGTTTAGAGTCCGTATACACACTCCACAGGCATAGTTATAGAAAAAACGGTAGGTAAACCATTGTTTATCTAAATTTGTAGTTTCTTTTACTGGTCACGCATTTCAATCCGATAGTGGCATCTTGCGGTGGATTTTTTCTTCATAAGTACAAGCATAAAACGCGTGTATATAAAAACATTATAACGACTTGGTTAAAATCGTTAATAACCGGCTTCAATCAATCATACTTCCGGCTTCGTGTATTTCCACAGGCCAACACTGGGTTCAAGTTGCTAATGGAAGGGAAAATTGAGGAAGCTGGTCCTTTCATACAAAGATAATGTCGTTACTATGCATGTCAGGTACGTACCTACTTATCTATTTCTACTATCACCACCTTATGTAACCACATGAAGCAATAAACTATTATGACTATGACTATGACTACTATTTTCATTACCTATAAATCCTCTTACTTTGCTAATCAGATTCGACATTGCTTCTTTCTTTTACAGGTCAAGTTAATGTACCTACAACAGTCAATGAATATAAGAAACGCCTATATTCACCAAAAAAGATCTGCGTCTTGGGGCTGGCGGAAAAATGGAAACGAATGGTCTCCCATACTGGGCTAACAAGCCAGCAGTGGCAGAAGCGTGTAGGGACTTAACTCGCTGCAGATGCAAGGCAGGCTTTCAGCAGATATGTAAATATAAGAAAACAAACACAGAGCTACGATTATGTGAAGGAAAGTGCGTATAAATAGATAACAATAAATGTTTCTTTCTATATTTCTAATTTTGAGTTACCTACATTGATTGCGAAAAAACTATAAGTTGTATTTTTTCTCGCTGATAGCCTTTTCGACATTGAAATACTTACCTAATTAGAGAAGTTAACCAAGAAATCTCTTTTGGTCACTTCATTCTCATGCATCGAATACGAATTTTCAAGAAAAATGTCTGAATTCTGCTGCAAGAGCCGGTAGCGCAATTTCGCGGCGCAACGTTCAAGATAATTTTTCTTCGTAATTTTGTAAGATTATCTTTATAAAAGGTATATTTTTCTGAATCTACATAAAATATGCTATATTTAAGTATTTCTAAAATATTAATTTGTTTATAGGTTGTAAAGTTATAGCTGTTTAAACGTATTTTTCCAGGTTAAATTTTTGACGTTTCTATGTTTCATTCGGAAACCACTTGCACAAAATGAAATAAAAATGCCAGAAATGAATTCCTCGTCCTTAATTTATACGAAAATGATACCAAACTTAACCTGGTAGCTATATTCTATCGTTTGCAACTGTTTGAGTTTGTCCGGTCGGAGCGTCCCTTTGATCCCCCCCCCTCCCGCCCCAGAGGGGGGGCTCCCGTGGGGTACCGATCTTGATCAGTCTTTTATGACTCCCTGAGCAACTGTACCAAGTTTCAAGCCATAGTCATGATTTCTAAAGGTTTAGTGGCTAAACGCCCTAGCTATAATTTGACAACGAGCTGTAGTGACACAGTAGTTAGCCTGCCTACAGGGGCTTCCGCTGCCGTAGGGCTTCGACGGAGTTCGAATCTCGGAACCTACCAATTTTTTAATGATTAATATTTTACAGGCTGTTACATAAGTAAAAATAAATTTTTAAAACTCTTAAGGGAGTTGTTTAGACCGTCAAACTGAATAACTATCTCTATGGGACCAAACACGAAATTGCGAAAAAAAAAATCTTTTAACCCATACACATATTTTAGCTCAAGTCGATTTGTAGACTATAGAACCTTATTTTTTTTTTCGCGATTTCGATATTGGTCCCATAGTGAAAGTTGTTGAGTTTGTTGGTCTAAACCACCCCCTTAAATGTTTATTTGTACTTTTGTAACACCTTGTATACGATATAATATTTATGTATTTATAATCTCAATAATTTAAATAAGGTTACCTACTTGTATTTATTATTCATAATTGTAAAAGTCTCAAATGTAGTAGGTATGTCGATACTGCAGTTTTGTATGGAGCAGCTGATTTTTTTTTCGCGATTTTGATTCTGGTTCTATAGTGAAAGTTGTTCAGTTTAATGTTAAGCCCATCAAACTGAACAACTTTCACTATGGAGCCAACTTCATAATCAGGAAAATAATATCAGCTGTCCCATACATTACGTTGGCCCCATATAGTGAAAGTTGTTCAGTTTGATGGCCTGAAGCACCCCCTAAATATTACTAAGATGTTTTACACCCTGTATGTTGGGTTTGCTGCCAACACCCTTTGCTGATGATAGGTTGATGATGTTAATTGATAACACGGAGAAGTGTAAATGTGTATATTGATGATAATTGCTTTGATAAGATATAATGATATTGATAGTTGCTATTGAGCACACGCGGAACGCTTGATAGTCCAGAATGTACTGAATTAACAGTTTATAATTATTTACTTAAATGCTATGAATCTGTGTCGCGGTAGGCGCTGACACAAGCTAAACTGTACGGTGTGTTGGACCGTACATATTCCCGAGGGAAAGAAAGGAAAATGCTAAACTTAATTACAAATGATTACAAATTATGTTACCTATAAAGCCAAGTTTCAAAGCTCTTAAAGTAACTTATAAAACATGATAATATGATTAGCTAATTAAATTAAAGTAACTTGTTATTACATTTATGAATAAAGACTTAACTATTTCAACATAACAAAATCATAATAAATAAAGACTTAAATATTGCAACTTAATTAATCTTAATAAATTGATTGATTGATCACTTTTCAGTGGTGAAGACTGGATTCCGATACACCGGCGATGTCGCTTTGTTTTGTCTGGTCGGTGCCCTGGATACGCCGCCGTCGACCCTGAGCAGGACTGTAGGTCCCGCCAGAGCGATCCTCCGCGCGCGCGCTCTCTGGTAGACATTCGCTGTTGTAGCGGCAAGGCGGCAGCGAATTTGTCTTGATATTACCTTTCTATTGATAGTATCGAACAGCTGGTTGTGGCCATAGATTGTGAACTCATTACTTTTTTTCACACAACCTTGCCCCAGTGACACGACCCCAGTCTTGCTTAGGTGTTCAAGTGTAATATGATAGTCGCATACAATCCATATCCACACCTGTTACTGCATTCCATGATTTTCGAATTGCATTTGTTTGCATTCTTTTCTGTTATGCTTGCTGATTTGTTTTATGATTTCTTATGTCATGTTTTCTTAATCTCGTTTTATTCTGCTTCTAGAAGTTGATGTTTGGTTTTCCAACAGGAGCCAGATGCTGATGATTTCTCGTTCTAGTTCGATATGTTTCTGGTTTTGCTCGTTGAAATATTTGTCGATTACGCCGTGCGAAGAATGTTTGACGTAACTGATTCTGTTGATAAGGCGGCCAGCTCTCTGTCTGGCGTGCGCCTGGTGCTGGCCATGCAAGACATGATTGAATTGCTCTGGTTTGTAGTTTGCTGTTACATTGGTATGTTTTCGTACTGCCACAGAGGATCCACCCTAGGCGAGTTTGCTGTGCAATAGGTGAAAATTCATCTTCTTTATAAATTCCAGGTAATATTATGTTGGAGTATATATCTGCCCCCAGTATGATATCTACAGGTGTGCTGATATTGAATTCAGGATCCGCTAGCTTCATATTTTCTACGAATGTCCATGACGGCATTTGAAAGCTCTGGTTTGGCAATTGCTTGATCAATTGATTCATGATAAATGCAGATGTGTGGAAGGAATAGCTGTTATCCTTTGATGCGCAAGTTATATTAATGACTCCTTTGCAGGTACTCTCTTTCGCTCCAACCCCAAATACAGATCCTTTGCATCCTTGTTTTGGTAGTGATAAACGTTGTGCCGCATTTTCTGATATAAGGCATGCTTGTGAACCTTGATCTATAAGTGCCCTCATTTGCTTGTAGGTTCCGTCCACTGCTTGGACTTCGATTATTGCAGTTGCTAGCAATATTTCATTTGAATAATTTTTCTGTGAAACATGTACATTATTTCCGCTGAATTGCTGTTGCTCTGCCCCAGATTTTTTGTAGAACATTTGATTTGTTTTGTTTCCTGATTCTAGTACAAATGCTTCGTGTAAAATTGTGTTATGATCACCGTTGCATTCTCGGCAAGTTTTCGTAGAAATGCAAGGTTTTCCTTTGTGGTTGAACAAGCAATTTTGACACAGATGTAATGAATGCACAACTCGTCGTTTTAGTTGCGGAGATTTCTTCAAAAAACTTTCGCAATGATATAGTCCATGATTGTTGCAGCAGATTGGACATTTAATCTTGGGCGAACTGAAGCATTTGTTGCTAACTGAATGTGAGATTGATGACGTTTTCGCCGCTTGATGAGTTGCGTAATAAGCTTGCTTGATGAATTTAGGGTTTTGATAATTTGTTTCAAATTGATTCTGCTGATTGTTCTGGCCTGATTTGGCTTGACTGAAGTCCTGTTTCTTTCGGGATACTTCCAATGACGTGAAGGTAGACTCTAGAAATACCAATAGTTCTGTTAATTTTGGTAAGTCTCTAGGATTGGTAAGAGACTGCACATAATTGTTATGCGTTTCTGAATCTATTTTTTGTGATATGATATGGACTATGATGGGATCCCAGGTGCTTACGTCCACACCTAGGTTCTTGATGGCGTTCATACTCTCCACTGTTGTATCGTGCACTCTCTTGATATGAGTCATCGATTGTTGTTGTGAGATTGGTATGTTCATAATTGTGTTAATATGAGCCGTGAAATTAAGTTTCTTATTATTATATCTGTGGTTAAGTATTTCCCAGCAGATAGAATAATTATCAGAGCTGATTGGTAAATGCTGTATCAGCCGTTCCGCTACTCCTCCGACTTTTGCTTTCAAAAATTGCATCTTCTGGGCACTGGATAGGGATCGATTGCTGTGGATGGCTTCCGTAAATAAATCTTTAAAGGAAAGCCATTGTTGATAGTCTCCGCTGAATACTGGTATCTCTAACCTGGGAGTAGAGTATTCCCGGTGCCCTACATTGAATATTTTGCTATTAATGTCTCTCTTCATGCTAATGAACGTGCGTTCATTTCTCGAAAAGGCTGTCTCGTAGTCCTTTTCGGTATTACCTTCTAGTTCGATGTCCAGCTGCCAGTGAAGGTTGTCAATGACAGACCATCGTGTCTGAAGCGTGTTGAGAATGTCTTCTAATTCCCATTTTTCAGTGGCCGAATCTTGGTCAATGTTAGCCACAGTTCGGTTGAAAGCTCGAAAGTTGCTGGCTTGCTTACGCAACATTTCTTCTAGCTTACTGCTACTGCCATGAGTTTTTGTTGTATTCAGAAGACCTTCCATGATTGCTGCTGATTTCGATAGGTTGACTGTTGATAGGGTTGCTGATTTCTTGGCTTAGTGCTTCAATGCTCTTTTGTGTAGTATGTGCCTTCTCAATTCGACTGGTGAGACCCGCTGGTGGGAGGCCAGTTAAACCGATTCACTACTACACGTAGGATACACCAAAAACACGAAGTTGAAGCTCGAAGGACCATAAAGCTCAGATCATATTGCTCAGTTAAAAATGTTTAAATACAATTACACTAAAAGTTAAAAAGTAATTTAATTAGAATGAATTGAAATTCATTTTTAATGTACCAATGTCGTAGTGTCCTTCATTGCTTTTTTTGTCAGTTTGTCCTTAGTAAATAGTAACAGGGGGTGCTAATTTTACCCAAGTGACTAAACATGATAGAAAAACGTCCCTGACCTTGCCCTTGTTATGAATGTCCGGTGAAAGGTAGGTAAGTATTATAGTAGGTATCTGTGGTAAGGCTGTCCAAAAGTTATTTTTAATTTTACCTATAATACGGGTCAATAAATCGCTGTGCTGCGAGTGCTGCGACTATTTTCTAAAGTGTATGACCGATTTTTAATCTTTAGTGGTAATGATATGTTACTGTTAGTGGTATTTTGCAGCGACCCTTTTGTTCGATTTTTCTACCAATATCATAAAAAAATAATATTATTCACGTTGCAGGTTCTGACCCGAGCACTTGTCTCGCGTGGTTATCGCGCCTCGCGTTTTTGTCTGCCACGAGGCTCCGCAATCTGCAATCTCTTCTTGTTTTTGATCAAATACAATCCCTGAGATGGGGATAGATACTCCCATAAACTACTTGACACTGGCGGAAATGCAGTGCTAACGCCCAAGCAAAAGTCCATTAATTATAAATAAATAAAAAAGTTAAGACTATAAATTATGCTTATTATGGAGCAGTTAGAGGCTGATAATGATTATCATGCCATTATTTTGATTTTGATTTCTTATACAAATTTTTTGCCGTGTAGAACATACCGCCGTGCCGTTTTGCCGTGTTGATACCTATAGAAGGCCATAAATACTTTTACTATTTACTCTATTTTTAGTACGGTTTAAGTTAGTGTTTTTGAGATTGAAGGGTTCATACAAGGGTACAACAACAGCCATATTGTCACTACATCCATTTGACTCGTGATTCCAATCTGTATTTCTTGGATAAACTATATCAAGGTAGACAGTCGAAGCTAGGTATGAAAGCGTCGAAAAATTGCAACCAGGGCCTCTACCCGGACATTCGAACTTCGCAATTGCGTGAACGTTTTCAAATTTCCAATGTCAACTCTATAACAATGAAATTTGGACCAAAACCGTCGCGATACTTATATCGAAAATCGAATGTCCCGGTACAGGGGCAGCACTGGCCTCTAAACCCATATACAAGCACGCAGACATAATTTGTATGATGCCTCACGCACACCAACCTAAGAAAGTTGGCCACTTTTGTTTTATACGGCAGAAGCGAGAGGCTCATTCTAGACATATACTTTTTCTAAGCCTGCGGCCTGCACTATACTAAAAGTAAACAATTCAAAATGGTTCGTCACCTTGCGTAGCATTATTTTTGACCATCCCCAAGGGGGAAAACGTGTAAATCGTGTGCATGGTTTATATCAAAATTGTATCCTATTAATATCAGATTAAGTAAAAGCTATAGATCTCATACTCTGAGTTCACTCAAGCATTTGTTTTGTATTTTCAAGGATGATAGAATAAATAGTCATTTTCTGACTGAGTGCGCTCCATCTTCGACGTAGTTTACGCTTTCAATCATGTGAGATGAGACAGAACCAAGCGTGATATCATTTGAGAACAGTATTTCCGAACCTTTAACTCTGATAAATAGATACAACTCACTTACACAGGGTGTTACAAAACACCCTAGTAAATACAATTATCATTATGGAGCCAAATTCGAAATCGCGAAAAAAAATCAGCTGTCCCATGCAAAACTGCTACACCCGACTCGACTAAAATGTTTGAGACAGCAGATTTTTTTGGCTCCAACGTGAAAGTTGTTCGGTTTGATGGTCTGAATGTTTTGTTACACCCTGTAGAGTTATATTGATACGAGTGATACACTCGTATTTCACAATCGTAGATTAAAGCAAAAAAAGCAAAAAGCTGTAAACTGTATCTGCAGCTTTAGTAGCTTACATGAAAGCCCAATGGACACAATACCCATTTCCTGCTTGATAAAATAGGGCCGAGTTTCTGAAACCCCATAGGAGTGGGACGAGTGAGGAAAACACTTTTTAATAACGTTTCCTGTTTGCCACACGCACTGCCTCTCGGATTGTTATGTAATAAGATCCTGCTTGGTCGAATAACCGCTGCATTTACATATGAAAGGTCGGATAAGACACATATTATTCTCTTGATCCTGTTTTGCTGGAAAGGAATAGGTACAATGAAGTAAAATTGCTAGTTCTCTCTATTCTATTCTATATTTAAAAAAATGGCTGCCATCTTGGGTATGTGATGATTTTGCCAATGTCTAGTTTTTGTAGCAAGAGTGCTTGACGTTGTACGGTAACTTATGTATTTAGGTGACTTCAAGGATTGTTTTTCGAAAAGAACACTATCTTGAGCCACCACTGGAGCTTCGTTGTAGGCCGGGGAGGGGGCAACCAACAATCGACTCGCGATGCGACTACCCTATAGCAGACCTACAACGCGACTCCTGCTAGTTCTCTCATTATTTTCTAGTAGCTAGCTGTCCTTCGCAATAAGGTACCTGGAGTCACGTTGCAGGGTTTGCCCCGAACACTTGTCTCTCGCGTGGTGTTCGCGCCGTTCGCGTTTCAGCCTGCCACAAGGCTCCTCAATCCTTCTCAGTTGTTTTTACTCAAAAACAATCCTCGAGATTGGATAGACACTCCCTCAAACCACTTGACATTGGCGGAAATGCGGTGCTAACGCACAAGCAAGAAGTCCATTGAATATAAATTAAAAAAAAAAAAGGTACCTATCGTATTTTCTACGCAATAGAAAACATATTTGTATCAATACCGTATCATAATCAAAAAGCCGTGGTGGTCCAGTGGCGAGTAACCTTGCCTGCCGTGCAGGAGGCAATAGTTCGATCCCCGTCCAAGCCGACTCGTACCAATGAGCTTTTCGGAATGTGTGTACGATTTGTAACTCCACTGGCTTTTCGGTGAAGGAAAACATCGTGAGGAAACCTGCATGCTTCAATTTCGAGGCGTGTATTGTACCCACTGTCCATTACAAGTGGCGACGGGCTCACCCCCCGTCAGACTGGACAGAGTTTCGGTACTACTGGTGAAACGTGGATGTTTTGAGATGTCAGAATATCTCTGACTACCCCCTCGGGGAATATAGTCGTGAGCATATGCATGCACCGTATCATAATTTCAAACCGTGGGTTTCTTGTCTCGTCGAAAGAGCCTACAATAGTGCATTCACTCACCAATCATGTTATAGCAACGAATGTCAATATAAATACCATAAAAAAGAGGTTAGCTGAAGCTATAAGAGGTAGATAACGTAAAAATTACAGCTAGAAAAAGAGATAATTATAAAAGTGCCCCTATATTTCAGTATCAGCCGTAAATTAGGAGCCTGTACTGAACATAAAGAAGGTATTATGAATTCAAAGTAGGTACTACCTTCTTTTTTCTCCTTCTTCGAATTCAACATTCAACATTTCGTTATGTGCCTACATTTTAGACTGCGTCTGTGATACTCGCATAAAATAGTGACTGTTGAATATCTTGGAAACTACTTTAGACTAAGAGACCCATTTGGCAACAGCGCTGAGATTGATTTTAGATCTACAATGTTACAAGAAGACAGATTATAAACCTACAAAGGTTATGGTGAGTAAAGAAGGTTTTAAGAAATGGACGCAAGACATATAAAGTGATTTCTACAGAATCAATAAAACATTATTGAACAACATAATTAGTGTAATAGTACTGGTAACGTACTGAAAATTCAAAACATAATAAGATTTGTTTCATACCAATTATACGGTTTTATGTTCGGTGGCGAGACGGGCACACTCCCCGTCACACTGGACAGAGTTTCGGTACTACAAGTGAAACGTGAATGTTCTTGAGGTTTCAGAATTTCTCTGACTACCCTTTCGGGGAATATAGACCTGACCATAATATGCTATGCTATGCTATGCGGTTTTATCTTATGTGTTCATTTGCGAAGAGCTGTGTAAAGTCTTCAATCAATCTATCTATCTATAACGTCACGCCTCTTTCCCAATGGGGTAGGCAGAGACCAGAGCGCGCCATCTACTACGATCCTTACATACATCTTTTGCCTCATTCACATCCATACATCTCTTCATACATGCCCGTCGGTTTCGAGTACTCCGCACCTCCCCTTTTTGTAGGACGCAACTGATTTGATCAGAATACGTCCTACGAGGGCGCCCTCTGCCGACACATCCAATCATTTTAGCTCCATATATCTCTTTCGTACATCTGCTATCACTCATCCTCTCCACATGACCAAACCAACGAAGCATACCCTTCTCTATTCTTGTCACAATATCTTCTTACAATTTTCAATCAAATGTATAAAAACAATCCATGTTTAACAATTATATCTTTGACACAAATTCCTATTATATGTCCTATTTATAACCTAACTACAAGCATTTACCAATTAAAACCTTTCCGTCCAACACAGCAATTCAGAAGTAGTCGCGTAACATACGAGTCGTATTCACGACCCACAAAACCACATCCTTCCCTGAAACAAAGTCTAATTTCAAAGCAAAAATTACAGGTACCAAACCAACTGTGCTAACATAACATTTAACCCACCCCGGGCTGTAATTATAAAGGGAGCCTGTTAAAGGCTGCAAAATTTCTGGTGCAGACATTTTGTTTGATATTTTAAGTTGTAATGTTGTGTCTTTACCAATGTTTGCCGAATAATTGGAAAGATTCGCAAATATTCGACTTGTTTCGACGTGTAATCATATAAGGATCCAGATCATGTCGTTAATTTTCTTTGTGTGCAGCACTATAATGTATTTCAATCTATCTTTGACTTTTCCATCTAGATGTTACATGTCCTTTGATTTTATATTTTAATTAAATTGTTGGACAGCGATAGAGCTTAAACTTAAGAGTGATAGCAAATAAACATTCCATTCGTACGATTCATTGATTAAATAAAATTGATTAAAATAGTCAATGCAATGCAGTATATCACGGGATACATACGCCATTCCGAAACACTTTTTATAGAAGTTCGTTTCCCGGATGACGTTTAACCGATAGATTGATTGAGCGATTATTCATTTCCTTGAAGTACATTTCCCCGATGGTTCGTTTCACCGAAAACTCATTTCCCAGATGACGTTTAACCGATGGATTGATTTCGCGAGCATTAGTTCGTGGGTTTGGGAGGTTGGTTTATTGGTGGCTTGGTCGGTATATAGTTTGTTGGGTGTTTTGATCGTGGGTGTTTTGGTCGTGGGTTTTCTGGTCGTGGGTGTTTTAATCGTGGTTGTTTTGATCGAGTGTGTTTTGATAGTGGGTGTTTTGATCGTGGGTGGTCTGGTCGTGTGTTAGTCGTGGTTGTTTTGATTGAGTGTGTTTTGATAGTGGGTGTTTTGGTCGTGGGTTTTCTGGTCGTGGGTGTTTTAATCGTCACAACACGGATCCTAAGTCGAAATTCAGAAAAGTGGCCGCCATCTTGAACTTTTTTTTTTTCAACCGATTGCTTCCAAAATCGATATCTGGGAGTTTCTGTGATCACTGAACACGGATCTTAAGTCGAAATTCAGAAAAGTGGCTGCCATCTTAAACTTTTTTGTTTTTCAACCGATTGCTTCCAAAATCGATATCTGTGGGTTTCTGTGGTCACTGAACACGGATCCGAAGTCAAAATTCAGAAAAGTGGCAGCCATCTTGGACTTTTTTGTTTTTCAACCGATTGTTTCCAAAATCGCAAAAGCAATTGGTTGAAGTACAAAAAAATCCAAGATGGCGGCTACTTTTCTGAATTTTGACTTCAGTTCCGTGTTCAGTGACCACAGAAACTCCCAGATATCGATTTTGGAAGCAATCGGTTGAAAAAGAAAAAAGTTCAAGATGGCTGGTACTTTTCTGAATTCTGACGTCAGATTCGTGTTAAGAGATCGCAGAAACGCCTAGGTATCGACTTTGGAAGCAATTGGTTGAAGAGCAAAAAAGTTCAAGATGGCGGCCATTTTTCTAAATTCTGACTACGGATCCGTGTTCAGTAACCACAGAAACCGCAAGATACAGATTTTGGAAGCAATCGGTTGAAGAACAACAAAGTTCAAAATTGCGGCCACTTTTCTGAATAATGACATACCTACATACATACGTACTTATTATACATACTATTACATACATACGTACGTACGTATTATACATTTTATTACATTCATATGTACGTAGGTACGTATTATACATACTACCTATTACATACTTACATACATACGTACATAAATATATACATACATACATACTACATACCTACATACAAACTTACCAAACTACCCTCCTTCTGGCGCAATCGGGAAAAACAATGCATCAGTTAAAGCATTCATCTAGGAAACGACTTTCGGTGAAACGAACCATCGGTGTAATGACCATCGGCAAAACAAATAGTCAAGGAAATGAATAATCGCTAAATCAATCTATCGGTTAAACGTCATCCGGGAAACGAGTTTCTATAAAAAGTGTTTCGGAATGGCGTATGTATCCCGTATATCACGTGTTTTGTAAACAAAATATCGTTTCTTCAGGATCTACAATTTTTATTATACAGGGTGGTGTCCCGTAACTCAACGTTAAAACGGAATCGGGTGATAGGCCAAATCATAATGGTTACCAGAAAAATAGAAAAATAAATCTAAGTCATAATTTTTTTTTTATTACAGGCATTTTTTTTTTTTCGTGAAAATATACACCCTGAGAATTCAAAGCAACAGGTTAGATTAGCACTATTCAGGATTAAATAAGAAAAATAAAATTTAAAAAAGAAGTAAAGATTTGTAGCAGTAGGAGCTAAAAAACCATCACAGGACGTACATTAAAAATGCCTATAATTAAAAAAATTCATGACTTAGATTTTTATGTTTATTTTTCTGGTAACCATTATGATTTGGCCTATCACCCGATTCCGTTTTAACGTTGAGTTACGGGACACCCATGTATGTATGAAACTTTATAGACTGTAGGAATATAGGATCCCAGAATCAGGATGCTAAGGCATACTATGCCAATAAATAAAAGTGGGAAGGATGTGGACCATACTCTACCAAGCCAAGTTTTAACATACATATTTTGTAATAGTAAACACTTGATTTTTGAGAGTTATGCGTTTATTAATTAAGTTAATAACGGGTTCTTACCGCGTTTTTATTTATTTTGTAGTTCCCTATATTTCGGCAGTGTTACAACTGCCATCAGTCATCCCGTGATCATGGCAGTTGTTGTAACACTGCCGAAATATCGGGAACTCCAAAATAAATAAAAACGCGCTAAGAACCCGTTATAATGATTAACTTTAGCTTAAGTAAAAACTTGGTTCACAACTTGGCTTGGGTTAAAAGTACAAAATGCAGTATAAAGTACTAATTGGCTGCCTCAGTATTTCCTATAGGTTTCTTAGGGAAAGTTGTTCAGTATCATGGGTACAATCACTCCTTAAAGTAATATACGAGTTTTTAAATTGAATACACCACTTATGTCAACCACTTTTGCACAGCGCTTTAAATCCTTTATTTTCCCTTTTATATATAATAAAATTGTTAAAGAATGTGAAATCAAACACCTGAACATTCGCGAAGCTACAGCTAGAATTAAAAACACTCTATTTACCTGGTCTTACGATGAAACGGAGATGTTTTTGAGAGTACCCGTATGAAGCGTTTTTGAAGGCAAGGCTATAACAAAGCCAGGTAGTACATGATCATTACCCAAACCATACTTAAACTACTTAGATGTAAAGACATGACTATATATTATAAATAACTGCCGCTCATTTTGTATCTAAATGTTAATACTAATGCTGATCCTCTCCAACCAGGCCCTGAGTCTAGTGTGGGATCACAGCTTAAAACTTTTATTGTATTATCTATACAATGTGCTAGGTATAGGTAATCTAAGGTTGTTAATCATAATCATTACGAGTCCTGAAAACCTGTATCACACGTTGGTTCAATAAATATTTTGTATTTTGTATTTTGTATATTGTAACTGTTTACCCTAACACCCTGTATATGTAGGTAAGTAGGTAAATTTATAGAGGCAAACCGCAATGCGCCGCGCCGCGCGCCGCTGAGTGGAATCACCCTTATTCTCCAAATAATAACGAGTTGGGTACAAATAAACCGGAGTATAAACAATGTAAATAACGACCGTTAAGTTTTGACCCCTCTTTTGTTAGGAGTTACGATTGTAAGGGGGTTCAATATTGTTTTGGTAAAGGAAAGTTTTCTGTTTCTACCCAAGACTCTTTAGGATACACATTGTAAGTTTATTTGTTGTGCTTTGCCTTTGAGCGGAATACCTATAACATATCGTCAATTAGTCTTAATATTTATTCATTTATTAACATTTCAGTTTACATTGGATTGTAATACATTTAATAAACGACGTATCTGACATTTGGCGTAACTGACTTAATCATTGTGGGCGTATCCATTTTCAAAGACGATTCGATCGGTCTAATTGACGTATCTGTATCTTCGAGAGTTACAGAGAAAACACATTTTGATAGGTAGACGTAACTGACATTTTATACGTAGCGCTCAACCGACGCTAGTTATTATATTAGCATCTAGTTATTAATTTATATTATATTTGTAGACAGTTAGACATGTGCAAAGGGCGCGCTCGTACGTATCTAAAGCGATGATGTAATAATTAAGTTATACGTTTCTATCTCGCTTCTATAGGGTATAACAAAACAACCTAGTGTCCATCAAACTGAACAACTTTCACTATGGAGCCAACTTCGAAATCGTGAAAAATAAATCGGCTGTTCTATACAAAACTGCAGTACCGCTGTACTAAAATGTATGGGACAGCAGATTTTTTTTATTATTTCTCGTTGTTGGCTCCATAGAGAAAGTTGTTCAATTCGATGTTCTAAACCACTACGCTGTTTAGTTACACCCTGAGCCAACTTACGATCAAGAAAAATAAATCAGCTGATTTATACCATACGAAACGATTTAAGGCCTCCGCTCATTGCAGCGATATTATCGCAGCGATTTTGCGATAATTGTTCTCAGTACATTTTGTATGGGGACGCGCGTGTTGGAATAGTGGTTATATACCATGATAACTATATAAATCAATTTAAAGTTTTATCAAATTAAATTACAAATTGCAATGCAATTTGTCTGACAATCCCAACATTATTATTATTTTTGGCAACATTGAATAAAAAGCAAACCGTTGTTGTCAACAATGTTTATTAACTTATACTATCGTAAATCTTGTTGAAATGTGATATTAATTATACAGTTATAGTTACTCTGATCCTTTGATGTAATCTTAATTATTAAATATATATTCGAGACATTATTGTTGGTTTAGCAACACTCGTCGCTGATTGGTCCGCCAATAAGCGAACGAGATAATTACTTTGTGCAACTAAAATATGTTTGTTTGTGTTAAATATTATATTACTTATATATTACTAAGTCTAAAATTGTATTGTGATTTGTGAGGTGATCGTACTAAATAAGAAATTATTTAGTACTAGTTTAAATATTATAACCGAACTTCCTGTTCCTGTGTGGATTTGTCACCATTATAAAATGTACTTTGTGTAACTAAAAATGCTTATTAGTGTTAAATATTATGTTACTTATATTTTACTAAGTCTAAAATTATATTTTGATTTATCAAGTGTTCGTAGTAAATCAGAAATTATATAGTACAAGTTTAAATATTGTAAACGAACTTCCTGTTCCTGTGTAGCTTTGCCGCCATTCCTAACGATCGTCAGGGGTGGTGGGAAATGTATAAAGGAGGTGGTTTGTCATAGAATTCATTCATTCTGCCAAAGACTACAGTACCATTCATTCTGATACCAAAGACCACAGAGGTCGTCATGCTGCCCAAAGTTAAGTAACTTGTGTTAATTTATAAAGTGTACCGAATTGTTATAATATGTGTGATATTCAACAATGTGCTTTGGTTGTTCTATGGAGTTTCTATGCTTCTTCTCCATAGGCCCTTTAAATAGGGAAAACACTTGCGAAGCAGATTAAATGTCGAGTCAGAGAAATAAAAGACAATTGAGTAAATATTCAGTCAGAGAAATAAAATATAATGATTGGACTTAAATATTCTCCCGTTTCATTTATATCATTACCATCCTAATACCAACTGTATCATAATCATATGTTTGTAGACCTGTGTCCCTGTACTTGGGACAACAGATGATCATTCTAATCATGATGATGAGACAGTACTTGATAGATTTGTATCGAGGTACTACCTACGCTGTCCGAATAGCTTTTGCTTATTAGTATGATGGGTTTGATCAGCATCAATCATGGTAAATTAAGCAATAGATTCATTTAATAATTCATAAGCCTAAATCCTGACACCAAATACCCATACCTTACACTCTCTTTTATTATATTTCCACCTTTATACACCCCACAGCTAACATCAGAAGTGGGATCCGTACTCCTTAGCCCATACTAATGTACTTTATTTTGTTTCATGAAAATTATGGTCATCAATACCGCTGCTGCTGTCTGCAATCAAGAAAACCCTAAGGGGGAAACTCACCCACACCGGGAAACTCGCCCACCTGCCCGGAGGAAACCCCCCACCCACCCAGAGGAAACCCACCCACCCCCCAGGAGGAAGAAGAGAACATTTTCCGTACTATTCTGAACCGTGCTGGAATAGTTAAGTTAAGCAAGGTAACGGCCAAGGCCGAATTATTTTTCATGTTGTTGAAGTTATGAATTGTACCTTCTAAACATTGTATCATGAATAATGATAATCATATTTTGATAGTCTGTATAACCGAGCGGCTAATCGTATTTTGACGGACGGAATCGTTGCGAATCATGAAAAAAATTTATAAAACAAGTGATTTGCTTTTGACGTTTAAGCTAATTTTTTTTTTTTATAATTTGATTACAAAAATCCGTTTTTTTTACCCATATTTCTTTCTTTTACAACGATTTTGTCATCAAAATCAAATATATTAATAATGATCACAAAAATCAACTTTAATGTCGTGATCGTATAATAATGGAATAATGTCAGTCTGACCGAGCGGTTATTCGAGGTATTTTATTTTTATTTTCTCCAAAGCATAAGCATAATGCTCACGGCTGTGTTCCCAGAGGGTATTCAGATATACTTACTCGCTAGTCACTTGTTTCTAGGATTGTAAATAGTAGATAATGAGATATTTGTCAGGTTGACCGAGCGGTTAATTTTTTTTTGTTTCAAATGTGTTTGGTTTGTTATTGTTGATAATTTAAAGTTTATCGTATCTGAAAGACAAGCATACTTATTGTTCCGGTCGATCACTGATCATGGCCATATTTCAAATAAAATAAAAAACAAGCTGTTTACCGTTGGTGTGTTATAAGTTAGATTTTTTAAATTATTATTTCTTTGTTTGAAAT
Organism: Agonopterix heracliana; assembly: GCA_963693445.1. Taxonomy (NCBI): domain Eukaryota; kingdom Metazoa; phylum Arthropoda; class Insecta; order Lepidoptera; family Depressariidae; genus Agonopterix; species Agonopterix heracliana. The sequence continues at coordinate 19,229,147 of OY856308.1, read as the reverse complement.
GTTGGTAGACTGACAAAAATATTTTCACAACAAAATTCTGTGCCACTAAGAATAACGATTAAAAAAATGCTACAATAAATGGGTGATCGTAGCGTAGGTCGAATCACAAATGCAATTTAGTTAGGGTTTGTATTTGATATTTATTTTTCTACAGTTTTGCTTGTGTTGTTTCTATAAGTCTGCTGGTCTAACAGTTCATTATGATTTGTTGTTTTTTTTGTTTTAATCTACATACTACATATACTATAAAAGTGAGAACAATTGTAAAAATTATTGATGAAAAAGAAAACTATGTGAAGTTAAATAACGAGATACCTACCTTGAATTTTTTTTACATAAATTATAATCAATATTGATATCAAGTGATATAATTTGAATGATTGTCTGATTTGCTCCGACCATTGTACCAATTTCTCTATTGACAGAGTCCGAATGGATATGATAATATTATCGAAGATTTTTTGTTGACTGACATTATGACTTGACTTTGACTGAATTTTTGTTGTTGACTTTACATTATGACTTGACTTTGACAGAATTTTTTTACACTATACAATCGCTAGCGGCTTTCTTGCCTGATGTCATCCCTTCTTCACCTATAGCGAGTGATGGGGTAAACATGTCGAGGCAGTTAGTCATCACACTTACAATCGCTAGCGGCTTTCTTGTCTGATGTCATCCCTTCTTCATCCGTAGCGAGTAGGGAATCCAATCCCGCACTAAAATCGCGATCCCGCATGCCTGCGGGATTGAGGTCAATAATCCCGCGGATCCCGCGGGACTGCGGGATTGAGATTTTTTTTAACCATTTTTGTTTGTTTTAAGTAAGTACCTAGTTTAAAAAATGAATTAAGGACAATTAAATATTTTATCATTAATGTGGTTGCAGAGTTGTCAATTTCATACAAAACCTTGTCATAGAACACTCGTATTAATAAAAGTAATGTTTTATATATGGAAAAATAGCTTAGAAAATCTAGATTGCGCGTATCAAATAATATTTACAATTTATAATATAATTACGAAGATATCAAGCTTTGAAATTATTCATTCATTCAAAATTTCAAAGCCTTATGTCTTCATAATTATAGTATAAAAATATGATAAAGTATCTAACGTTTCATATTTTAGATTTGATTTTATCTTGTTGCATATAATATAGCCAGCAGCGAAAAAAGCATACTCAGCTTCCACACTAAACTTGTAGGCGGAATTGACTTTAAATAAGTATAAGAAGCTTCCAAGTATTTTCCTCTATTCCCTCCACATTCAATGAGGGATTTTCCGAAAGCCATTAAAAAGAAAAAGTAGTTCGTAATGCCTCGATAGATGACGTTGAGGAGATATGGGTTGCAGATAATAAAATACAAATAAAATGGTAAGAATTTGTGTTTTTAAGTAAACAGAAAAATATGAATAAGTATTTATTTCGTTACTCAGTGAAATGAATTTTTGTTTACTTTTTAGCCTACAAATTTCGTCTTCGGACTCCTCTCTGGTCAAATAAGTTCGTTGAACTACGTTTTACTAGCTGTCAGAAAACTCCTCATTACCTCGAGTGGGTGTGGGTACGCCCACAACAGGCCTAGACTCTGCTACCCATTCAGTACGGAGACTGAAACTGACTCTAAACTTAGTGTAGGCAAAGGCTCATCACGACTTAACAGATTTTTATCTTATCTGTTAGTCGAAGTGATGAGGCATGTCTTTTTCACTGTCACAAAGATGCTGGTTATCAGTTTCAGGTTGTACCCACGCGTCTGACAGCAGTCTCTCGATTAAACACTTAATTTCAGTTCTTAGCTTAACTTTGCTTGGATAAAAGAATGGATCTTCCACCACAATTGCAGATCCTGAATCTTTTTCTAGATATTTTTTTGGATTTTTCAAGTAAAGGAACACGGAATTATTGATTTGCGGATTTCTTTTATCCGGCGAGATGGCTTCACTATAAGTTCAAAAATGATTTAGTAGTAAATTAAAAACTAAAAACAAAATAATTTTCCATACAAATTATATAGAAAAGGCACGAGTTCTATGAGAAAGTTGTTAAATCAATTATTAATGAGGCTGTGCTGGGTCTTACAAACAATAAGAACGCCGTTTGGTCCCCTTTTTTCATAAAAAAATCAATCCCGCAAATGTGCGGGATCCCGCATGAGTAATCCCGCATTTGTGATCCCGCAAAAAAGGTGCGGGATCCCGCAAAAGCGGGATCCCGCGTTTGCGGGATTGGATTCCCTAGTAGCGAGTGATGGGGTAAACATGTCGAGGCAGTTAGTCATTACACTTTACAATCGCTAGCGGCTTTCTTGCCTGATGTCATCCCTTCTTCATCCGTAGCGAGTGATGGGGTAAACATGTCGAGGCAGTTGGTCATTACACTTACAATCGCTAGCGGCTTTCTTGCCTGATGTCATCCCTTCTTCATCCGTAGCGAGTGATGGGGTAAACATGTCGAGGCAGTTGGTCATTACACTTACAATCGCTAGCGGCTTTCTTGTCTGATGTCATCCCTTCTTCATCCGTAGCGAGTGATGGGGTAAACATGTCGAGGCAGTTAGTCATTACACTTACAATCGCTAGCGGCTTTCTTGTCTGATGTCATCCCTTCTTCATTGGTAGCGAGTGATGGGGTAAACATGTCGAGGCAGTTAGTCACAAGACTGTTTGTACAATGTACAATGAAAACACCGAATATGAAATATACACAAATGCCTTTTATGGTACATGACACACCGAATATGAAATATGGTACATCATAAACAACGCAAACATACACAAACAAAAACACTAACACTCACTTACCCGCACCCCAAACATACTATACACACACTAACTATACATTCACAAACTATACACACGAACTATACACACATTCAATACACAACGACTGAGATTGAAACTGCTGCTTCGAGAACGAAGCATATGTCAGTATGGCCGTGTTGGAATAGTGGTTATATACCATGATAACTATATAAATCAATTTAAAGTTTTATCAAATTAAATTACAAATTGCAATGCAATTTGTCTGACAATCCCAACATTATTATTATTTTTGGCAACATTGAATAAAAAGCAAACCGTTGTTGTCAACAATGTTTATTAACTTATACTATCGTAAATCTTGTTGAAATGTGATATTAATTATACAGTTATAGTTACTCTGATCCTTTGATGTAATCTTAATTATTAAATATATATTCGAGACATTATTGTTGGTTTAGCAACACTCGTCGCTGATTGGTCCGCCAATAAGCGAACGAGATAATTACTTTGTGCAACTAAAATATGTTTGTTTGTGTTAAATATTATATTACTTATATATTACTAAGTCTAAAATTGTATTGTGATTTGTGAGGTGATCGTACTAAATAAGAAATTATTTAGTACTAGTTTAAATATTATAACCGAACTTCCTGTTCCTGTGTGGATTTGTCACCATTATAAAATGTACTTTGTGTAACTAAAAATGCTTATTAGTGTTAAATATTATGTTACTTATATTTTACTAAGTCTAAAATTATATTTTGATTTATCAAGTGTTCGTAGTAAATCAGAAATTATATAGTACAAGTTTAAATATTGTAAACGAACTTCCTGTTCCTGTGTAGCTTTGCCGCCATTCCTAACGATCGTCAGGGGTGGTGGGAAATGTATAAAGGAGGTGGTTTGTCATAGAATTCATTCATTCTGCCAAAGACTACAGTACCATTCATTCTGATACCAAAGACCACAGAGGTCGTCATGCTGCCCAAAGTTAAGTAACTTGTGTTAATTTATAAAGTGTACCGAATTGTTATAATATGTGTGATATTCAACAATGTGCTTTGGTTGTTCTATGGAGTTTCTATGCTTCTTCTCCATAGGCCCTTTAAATAGGGAAAACACTTGCGAAGCAGATTAAATGTCGAGTCAGAGAAATAAAAGACAATTGAGTAAATATTCAGTCAGAGAAATAAAATATAATGATTGGACTTAAATATTCTCCCGTTTCATTTATATCATTACCATCCTAATACCAACTGTATCATAATCATATGTTTGTAGACCTGTGTCCCTGTACTTGGGACAACAGATGATCATTCTAATCATGATGATGAGACAGTACTTGATAGATTTGTATCGAGGTACTACCTACGCTGTCCGAATAGCTTTTGCTTATTAGTATGATGGGTTTGATCAGCATCAATCATGGTAAATTAAGCAATAGATTCATTTAATAATTCATAAGCCTAAATCCTGACACCAAATACCCATACCTTACACTCTCTTTTATTATATTTCCACCTTTATACACCCCACAGCTAACACGCGCGATCCTACACACTGCCGCGATATTATCGAGCGATAATATCGCTGCGATTTTGCGATAATTGTTCTCAGTACATTTTGTATGGGGACGCGCTCGATCCCACACACTGCCGCGATATTATCGCAACCTGACGCAATCTCTTTCTACTACATTCAGTGAAGGGCGCATGCGTGACGCTAATCGCGGAATCGCTGCAGTGTGTAAGGTGTCGCGATATCGCTGACGATAATATCGCTCAATAATATCGCTCGATAATATCGCTGCAATGTGCGGAAGCCTTTAAATGTATGGGACAGCAGATTTTTTTTTTGCGATTTGATGTTGTCTCCATAGTGAAAGTCGTTCAGTTTGATGGCCTGACCTGAATTACAGAAATAGAATTTGGAACGCTTAGGGCCTGTTTCACCACTTTTGGATAAGTTCTTATTACCTTATCCGACAGCTCATTTGACATAATTTGTATGAAGAATAATTGTCAAATGAGCTGTCGGAAAAGCTAACAAGAACATATTTGGAAGTGGTGAAATAGGCCCTCACTCTCACTTATTAAGGACCGCTTTTAGTCACGTCCAAGATAAATGGTGGATAGTGGCCTGTTTCACCGATTCTGGGTAAGTTCTTGTTAGCTTACTTATCCGACAGATAGTTTGACATATTTTGTATGAAATGATGTCAAAATATCTGTCGGATAAGCTAAGAAGAACTTACCCAGAAGTGGTGAAACAGGCCCTAAGTATACCATTCTGATAAACAAATTATATTTGCTATCAGAATACGCCAGAAAGCAAAATAGAAATCGGAAAATCGTGTCGTTCTTATTTGGAATGAAGTATAAGCATAGACTAAGAATTTTCGCGTATCCTAAGCAAGAACATTGTATATTACTATATTTAGTTATATTGATCCTAAGTTATACAGATTGTTAACAAGCGAATATAATGCCTAAATCTGAAAATCATTTTGTCAAGAATCTTTTACTATTTATTATAAGGACTAGCCTTGCGGTAGCATTTCCCCTCTGCCACGGTATAAGATCAATTGATTGTGCATTTACATTAAATTGTATACCTTATCACTAAACAAGACAGCCTATAATTGCGAAACAATTCACACGGTTCACGGGTTCACACGAGACTAGGTACTTTTCATGATTTTTAACATTCAAAATTAGAATCTAAAGTTATGGGGAATAAAATTCAAAATTCAAAATTGCATGTTACCTCGTCCCCCGCAAAAAGTGGCAGAAATGTTTGTTAGTAGAATTACACGCGTTACCAGTCCTCATATAAGTAGGTAGTCAAAGTCAAGAATAGATAACGTTAGTTTTTATGATTAGTCAAAAAATATATATTTTATTTTTAAATTACATACCTAACTACCTTCGTGTACCCTTTTGGCGTGTTCAGAAATTTGGTATTAGTACCTAGACTACCTAGGTAACAAACGTTTTTTCAAGCAACAAGAATTTCCTTTTTTAACATAATTTTAGGTTTCAAGATAGAATGACATAATATTCGTAGGTACCTATATCAGGTTATGATTTAGGAATTTTAGGACTAGATAACTATTTTTTCCAATGATAAGTTTCACTATGTTTAGAATATCAGAATGCGATCTACGATAGCGTGTCAGTATTTTGTCCGCAAAAGCATTTCAAATAAAATAACCGCGACAAAAAACAGATACCTACCGAACAACGATCCTATTAACAAACTGTTCAGCGCAAACTCAACGATGAAATCCATAATAAAACGAGTCATTACGGAACTAAATCAGACGTAAAACCAAAATCCAAACATTTACATTGAAAAACGGCAACCTTACAAGAATATAAGGGACATTCACATAAGTGAGTTAGTTTGCACCCTGCCCCTCCGAGGGGGGAGTTCCACCCCGTCGCGGTCGATACGACCCTCAAATTCTCCGAGAAAACGTCTGGGAGACACTGGGGTGGCCAACTTTCCTGAGATCCGGATTATTATAAAGTTCGATTCGGCTTGTTAGGGATGACATCAATTCTTGTTTTTGTTAAATTGCTGTTTCTGTGGTAAGCTCAAGATAATAATGTGGTCTGAGGTCATGGACGCTCATGTATGAGGATGAAGAAACTCTTCTTTATCGAAAGTCTGACCTGACCGACCGGGGGTTTGTTGATTTCACCGACCGCGCCGCACCGACCACCGAAAACGAGCGCTAACAAATCAGAATTCTGACTTCCTAGGAATAACAACTAACTTTCTAGCTGTGACGAATCATCGTATCTCAAAGTAAAGCCACAAATTAGAATCAGAAATAACCGATCAATAATTTTCTTCTTCTCTTCTTCTTATTGTGTGGACACCAGGGGTGTCAGAGTTTTTTCAGACCGCCTTACGGCCTTTGACGTGGTTTTTGTGTAACATATATCTGATAGCGTGAATGCGATCGCACGCGGCTACACCGGCAGTGCTGCGTCCTTTCTCGCTCTAGCCAATGACGTTCCTGAGCGACAGAATGGGATAGAGCGTGAAAAAATTAGATTCTGTGCTGCCAGATGAGGCTTAAACCTTAAGCAGTCTAAGAAACTAACAAATTTGTGGAAACCCTCAAAGTGACTCTGTTCGCAGATGGAATAGTTTATTGCTGGTACGGATTTACTTTACGATTGTTATGTTGGACTATGATAGGATTGGCAATTCTGATGACTGCTAACGGCTGGATTGGGAATCTTGGATTATTTGAACTGATATCTCTGATAAGTGTTGTACTAGTCATTGTTAAAGTTGCGCAGTTAATAAGTTTCTGGGAGTTGACGCGTGGTCTGGGATTTTAGGGTACGTTTGTGAGCGTTTACACATACTCACGACCGTAGGTCAGAAACTCTGGGTGGTCAATTTTACAACTACTAATTATCTTTTATTAACTTTGACTATTTATTATAAGGACTAGCCTTGCGGTAGCATTTCCCCTCTGCCACGGTATAAGAACAATTGATCATGTGCATTTACATTCAATTTTATACCTTATCACTAAACGAGACAGCCTATTATTGCGAAACAATAACTTCGAACTTAGAAAGTTTGGGGTTCACAAGAGACTATTTTTCTTGATTTTTAACATTCAACCTAAAGTTATGGGGAATAAAATCCAACGTTGTGGATTTCGTGTTACCTCGCCCCCCGAAAAAAGTAGCAGAAATGTTTGTTAGTAGAATTATACGCGTATCTAGTTCACAAGTAAGTAGTCAAAGTTTTATTAAGTGGCGTAGTGTGGGACGCCCTGCTGCCCTCCGGACAGACGACCTGAAAAAAGTAGTAGGAAGCTACTGGATTAGGAAGGCCGAGGACAGAGCTTTGTGGCGCGCCTTGGCAGAGGCCTATGTTCAGCAGTGGACGATGATAGGCTGATGATCATGATGCGAATTGCAAGACTTCAATTCGCATTAGGCACATAATACGCAACAGAAGTCCTTCTTTAGCGTATGCGTGTCACTAGGTACTGCACGAAAAGCCATATTTTATACCATAGCCACCTGGGCACCCATTGAAAGTTCTATTCTAAAGGGGGGTTTACACGGTGTTCCATTCTGGAACCACACAGCTAGTTTTACAATTTTGATAAAATGAAACAGCACCCGTAATCTAAGATATTAGAAATCAGACTGTTTTGTATTAGGTCGTGAGAGAAGATTGGAATAATTTAATTCCAGCTTTCATTCTACCTGTACCGAGTTGATTACTGCTCATCAATATTGTAATAATGCTGCTCACAAAATATGGAATTTTATTTCATTTCCATTGTTTCCGATGATTGTGGGGCATTTCAATGCATTAATTAGCTGAAATCGGTTAGGACTTAGGAGTAGCACCAACGATATCAATGTAAGTAGCACTTTTGTTTTCAAGTTTTCGCACTGACGGAGCGGCAGATGTCAGTCCATAGAACCATACCCGGTGCGTCAATGCGTCACCGTGTGTGCTTCTACGTGCGGTTTCATAGATACAACTCCTTGCTTCTCAAATGACGGACTGACGTTTGCTGCTTCGTCAGTGCGTCATCGTGTGTGAACGCACTTATTTATACATTAATTTTAAAAGTGCTGAAACTTGGATTAATTCGTCTATTCTACTAACATACCCCTTTACACCCGAGAAAAATTGTTTTGACATAACAATGCGAAACATTGTGTGAGCTTTTCTTGTCTTACTAGGAACTGCAAAAAAATAAAAAAAAAAATCCTGAAATTACAGTTTTCCTGAAAAACTGCCCTCACGATCGTGAGACTTAGGAACAACTTGCAACTCGCACGATCGTGAGTGTGCGAATTTTTTAGTATATAAATAGGTTAATTACGACAATATTTATATAGAAATTATTTATTTATTGTTCTTTGGAGTATATTAATTTTAGGTAGACTATGTAGAATCAGTTTTATCTTAAAAAACGGTTAAAAACGTATCAATAACAAAATACTTATATTTTTCCTCCTTTCTTCCAGATTCTTACAGGTATTCATAACTCTGCTTATCTAAATTGCCGTTTTTTTAGTATATTGGCTTTGTTTAGTTCAGATGGCGTATCGTTATCAATGACATGAGCGTTCCGTACCAGAATTTAGTCTATCTCGCGTAATTTTGTCACAAACAAACCCTAACTTTGTACCAGCTTGCCAATATTCTCCATTCAGCATCCCATTATGATGCAAATATTGTCTAAATTAGCAATCTCAGCCTTCCATATATTCAGTTTTTTGTCTATTATTCGCATAAATATCCACGCAAGACTTCATAAGTCGTCAGAAAAATAAACAGAAAGTAATTTGATGATGATCGGATGGGTCTCTTTGATGACACTGGATATTCACTTGATACATCAACAAATGGAATCTCTTTCCATATATATCACTATACGATTGCATACTTTCTAGCGAAGACCTTTATAGAGATTCTGGCTCGTTGTACGTCCGCTGGAAGATATTAATCTCGCCCATATACACGTCCTCGGGGCGAAACCTGACTGGAAGATGCCTAAGCTCTTTGCAAGATGCGTCCTTGATGGGAAGATCTTGATGTAGATGGTTCTTTTACAGATTCAGGATCCTCCTTATCATCTGAGGAGTCCTCCTCAGACCCATTGCCTTCCTCAGGAAGCTCAAAAAGAACTTGCGGCTCGATTTCTGCGTTTTTGTCATGAAAATCGAACATCAGACTCGATCCTATCGCCCAGTTTATTTAAAATGTATGATCATCCTTCAGTGGGATATCTAAAACTTAATAAAAGACTAAATTAAACAATCTAGTAACCTAATAATCGGAGACAGAAACTGACAAAAGTAATAATTTTTTTCTGGCTATAACCGAGGTGTCACGATCGTGCGACTTTAGTTTTAGGCATAATTTTTTCCGAAATTTTGTAAGTAACCGTTAATTATTTACCAGTGTCGTATTGTTCAATATCTTACCAATAAAACTAAACAAAAATAATGTGAAGTATAGAACATTATACACCAAAATTTAAATATTTACGAGAGCGCCTTCTAGGGTCAAGAAACGCAGTCACCTTGTCAGTCTAGCCACCGGCTATTGGAGCATCAAAACTGATGCAAAGTGCTGTGGAAGGCGGGAGGAGCACTCGCACGAGCGATCAGTGCCGGTTGCGTTCGCTAAAATGAATTTGCGCGGTCGCCAGAATTTTTCAAATGCTACTCGCACGCTTGATACGTCTCGGGTGTAAAGGGATACAAATGTTTAAAAATTCAGTAGGTACCTACCTTTCAACATCATTTTGTTAGAATTATTCATTACACTGGATTTTCTTATTCATGAATATAACATTCTTTGCTTTTAATACAGGGGTTTATACATGATTAATCCTGTAGGGTTCAAATTAAACCGTATTTATATTTAATACGATTACTCTACCCAAACAGTTTGCCTTGTTTTATTATCTAGGCTGTTGCTAGGCTCGATAATCGGACGAATAAAATAAAGTCTAGTCGTCCGATAAACGGATTAAATTAGTTGTCCAACTATCGGACGACTAGACACTCAAAGTACTCAATATAGGAGCTTGAAACCTTCGATCAACAATACCCAACTAGATAACGCGTCAGCGCTCAAAACATGTCCCGGAAAATAACGCCTCACTATTGGAGTGAGGTCTTATTTTGAATTAGTTGCGTTCGAACAAAGCCAACGTAAGCACGTCTCGCAATGCCGCAGTGTTCCTTTTTTAAATTACTAGGAATTATGGTTGCTTTGAGGTCGAAATTATAATGTATTCGGACTGTTTTCTCGGTTCATTAACAAAAAATGATGTGTATTCACGAGGACAGAATTTCTCTTTGATTTTGTATGCGACCCGTTATCTAGTTGTATATTGTTGATCGAAGCTTGAAACACACTAAACTTATTAAACGTCAAATCTTTTTTAAGCTACCACCGCGTCGGAACGTGTTGTCGCTGTAGAGAAGCTGCGGCCACTTCGATTGGCTGTTGCTAGTCGTCCGATAAACGGACGAATAAAATAAATTTGTCGTCCGACTATCGGATGAATAATAGTAGATTACACACCGAGGGCAAGAAAGTAAGAAAGGTCTCAGGTCTCATGTAATTGTTGACCGAGGAAAAGCCGAGCCGAAACATGTGATCTGAGGCTTTCTTATTTACTGCCCGAGGTTAGTATACTATTTTTCTCCTCGACGGAGGTGGAAAGCGGCAACTTCGTTTAGCGCAGCGGACGAAAATTGACGCTTTCCGTTCGGAGGGGAGAAAAAATATTTACTTAACTATTATTGATTATAAACATGTTACAGCCATGTTGTGCTATTTCGAATCAAAGACCGCCCGAGACAAATTTTTCAATCTTTAATTTGATTTAACATAGTTTTATAAAGCCATTAATGTACCTACCTACTAACAACACCATGCACCTAGTCTGATATACAAGGTGTTACAAAAATACAAATAAACCTTTAAGGGGGTGGTGTAGACCATCAAACTGAACAACTTTCACTATGGGTCCAATATCGAAATCGCGAAAAAAATATATGTTCTATACTCTACAAATCGACTAGAGCTAAAATATGTATGGGATATAAAATAATTTTTTTCGCGATTTCGATCTTGGTCCCATAGAGAAAGTTGTTCAGTTTGACGGTCTAAACAACACCCTTAAGCTCCACTTGCGCCAACCTGGGTTAGCAATAAACTCTAGGTTAAGTTGGTAACCCATGATTTTTTGTATGGAAAAACAACTGAAAGAGCTATTTTATCCGGAGTTAATTGCTAACCCGTGGTTGGCGCAAGTGGGGCTTAGAGTTTTAAAAACACCCTGTAGATTGATTTTATTTATGGTACACAGGGTGTTACAAAACACCCTTCAGACCATCAAACTAAACTACTCGTACTTTCACTATGGAGCCAACTTCGAAATCGCGAAAAGAAAATCAGCTGATGTCCCATAAATTTTGAGTCGTACTACAGTAGGTTTTTGGAACAAGTGTTTTTTTTGCGATTTCGAAGTTGGCTCCTGAGTGAAAGTTGTTCAGTTTGATGGTCTGAAGCACCCCTGTATTACTAGGGTGTTTTGTTACACCCTGTATAAATATTAATAGGTACCTAGATTTACGTCTGTTACCCACTTATTAGGTATAGGAGACAAGATGGATATTTCCCATAATGGTAGCCGAGGTCGATTTATAGACGCGCCTTCGAAGGTGGAAGCTTTTAATGGTAGATCGTTAAAGTTTATCTATTTACTAGGTAGATTTATTTACCTAGTGGATCTTTGATTTACTTTGCCATATTTTTAACGTTGAAGGCATTAAAATTCTTAATTTTCCCTTTGAGTAAGTACTTCATGTAATTACTTAACTTGAAAAAATCTCCGAGCATTTTATGCTATACTAGCGATTGCCAGTGACTTTGTTTTGACTTATTGAAGGGAGTTTTGCCGTCATTTTTGAAGTGTTCCACTGTCTTTATCCAAAACGCTTCTTCAGATGTTCACCAAATTAAAAAAGGGACCCGGGAGTTACTCCTTTAGAAAAAAAAGAATCATCCAAATCGGTCAAGAAATGCTGAAGTGACGAATTTAGAACCTGGGCCTCTACCAGGACATTCGAACTTCGCAATTGCGTGAACATTTTCGTTCCAATTTCAACAATGAAGTTCGGGCCGAAACGGTCGGGATATACTAGCTCTAAATTAAAAATCTGATTAAATAACCTACATAAAAATTTCTTGATAAAATTAGGGTGGGTAAATAAGAAGGTCTAGCCTAGCCACATTGCAAGCAGTTCACAAGATTGCTCTATAATTTATAGCTAACGATATAAAGTCCGGTATGGCCGCATTCGCTTCGCCGCAAAATTGTGTTCCGTAATTTTATTTTCTTAAAGGTGCCGGTTAACAGCCGACCGCATACAGCAGCAGCATACGACGTGTCGCTCCGACACTACTGGTTTGTATGTAGTTCTATGAAATACCCTGCGAAGCATCCGACACGAAGCATGCGACATGAAGTATGCGGTCGAGCCTCGACCGCACACCAGTAGTGTCGTCGAGTGCTGCCAGGCATGCGATAATTATCCTAAATTCACGAATTTTTTTTGTGGCATGCGATAGAAAATAAAAGTCGGGTAAAGCACGATAATTCATACAAATTCCACTATAATATTTAATTTAATGAAATCACTATTTTCAACCACATTTTCCGTTAAATTCCAACGATACCTAGGTACATCATACGGGCGTTCGGTATTGGGTAAAACAGTGTTCAAATATTATATAGGGTCCTTCTTAATATGCTAACACTTTTTTAAGGGAATGATCAGACCATCAAACTGAACAACTTTCTCTATAGCACTAACATTGAAATCACGAAAAATAATAAACAGCTGTCCCATACAAAAGTGCTAACCTACTCGAGCCAAATGTATGGGACAGCAGATTTTTTTTCGCGATTTCTATTTTGGTCCCATAGAGAAAGTTGTTCAGTTTGGTGGTCCGATCATCCCCTTAAAAAAGTGTCAGCATATTAAGTTTGACCCTGTATAAACACGATAGTTTCGCATTAAAGAAGATCTTATAAACAGCTATTTTTGAGTTTAAGATGATATTCCTGCCAGCGCGCACGAGCGCGATGCATACAAACGAAGTTTCATCCTAATTTCAATGAATTAAATCGATCGAAGATCATATAAACAGCTATTTTTGAGTTTAAGATGATATTCCTGCTAGCGCGCCCGAGCGCGCTACATATACAAACGAAGTTTAATCCTATTTTCAATGAATGAAATTGATCGAAGATCTTATAAACAGCTATTTTTGAGTTTAAGACGTAATAGTAGGTGGAAATACCTCGGAGGCATCTTTTATTTTTCATTTTATGACTAGATTTATACCATTTACCGAAACTAAAGTCATACCTCAGTATTTTTGGATAGTTCATCTAGTGCAATCATCAACTGAATACACGATTGGAATTACTTCACTCGATAGAAAATCGTCACAAAGATGACGTATTTTCATGCATTTTTAAACATTTTTCTCGGTTTAGAAGAACTTAAAATAGTTTCCGATTGTTGGTATTTATACTCACATATTCACCATTAGTTTAACTAGTGCAATCATAAATAAAATCTAGAAAAAGTACTTTGGTTAGTTGTTTTTAATCGAAAATACGGCTCACGCACACACTTTTCGGAGCGCTCGGCAATCGCGTTTCTCATAGAAAATATTCGTCTGGACCTATGGCCCCTTAAGATGATATTCCTGCTAGCGCGCCCGAGCGCGATACATATACAAACGAAGTTTAATCCTATTTTCAATGAATGAAATTGATCGAAGATCTTATAAACAGCTATTTTTGAGTTTAAGATGATATTCCTGCCAGCGCGCCCGAGCGTTTAATCCTATAAAATAGTAGTAATGTCGATTCTCTTACCTAGAAGAAAATTTTGTTATTAGAAAATATATTTATGTTACAGGTGTTTTCAGAAACCGAAATCTATATTTTCTCCCCTCCGGACGGAAAGCGTCAATTTTCGTCCCGTTGCGCTAAACGAAGTTGCCTCTTTCCACCTCCGTCGAGGAGAAAAATATTATACTACCCTCGGGCAGTAAATAAGAAAGCCTCAGATCATATGTTTGTTTGTTCAAAAGTTACAGCCCTAAATAGGTAGGCCGGACGGACGGACGGACAAAGTAAAAGGGTCCTGATTTCACCCTTTCGGCACGGAACCCTAAAAACGTGAAAATAAACCAGGCTTCTATGATCACGGATGTTTGTAACAAGGATTCTGAGTATCCCAAAGGGGAGTACGTTAGTAATTTATGTGTGACTTTACCCCAAAAAAGACCCTAAGTCGGCAACACTGTTTGCAGCTGCTGTATGCTGCTGCTGCATGCGGTCGGGTTCTAATTCATACCCCTCCGACGTGTCGGAGCGACGCGTCGCTCCGACGTGTCGGATCCGACACGTCGTATGCTGCTGCTGCATGCGGTCGGCTGCCAATTTACTCCTTAAGTCTATTAAGTAAAGAAAAATAATTGAATTAGAGGGAGGAATGGAGCTGCGATGTCTTGGAAATATGAGGTTTTCTTTATTTTACAACTGTTGTTAAATGAATGTGATGAACTTAATAGGTACTTTCAGTAGTAGGAATATCCCGAAGACACCCGAGCGCACTGCATTGGGGCGGTCAATTAATTTTTGCTTGATGCTCGAAGAAACAAACAAACAGACGGACAGACAAAACATCCAAAATTAGCTGATTTGGATTTTGTACATGTCGTAACCTTTTTTTGTTGTTTGTGAAGATGTAGATAAGGCGTGATGTAGAGTATGTACCTACCTACCTAAATTCAATATAGGTATTATAAGGTATAACAAAATTAGGTGACTATTTTAAGGGGATGATCAGACCATCAAACTGTACAACTTTCTCTATGGGTCCAATATCGAAATCACGAAAAAGAAATTAGCGGTCCCATACATTTAGGTCGAGTAGGTTTGTATGGTACAGCTGATTATTTTTTCCCGAATTCGATATTGGTCCCATAGGGAGAGTTGTTCAGTTTGATGGTCTGATCATCCCCTTAAAACAACATAATTCTTTATTTATTCCAGAAACTTAAATACAAATTATTAATTATTTAAATTGGCAACAAGCCTCGTCCAAAAGGATGTACAGCCATATATCCACGACAAGCTTCGTCAAAAAAAGGTATACAAAAAAAAAAAAAAAAAAAAAGTAAAAAAAAAAACCTTAAAATAGTTTCACCTAATTTTGTTAGGCCTTATATATCTATGTTAGTATCGCTAACTAGCTTACGTATTATTTACGTTAACGCTACGTTAGTAAAACTTATAAACGAGCAACACAACTCTTTGCAAAACTACGTCGTAATCGGTGAAACATCATTATTCATTACTCATCGATAAAACGGTTAAATTTAGAAGGTAATGCAATCTTCGGAATAGATCATGAATTTCATCAATGAACGGCTTTGTTGTCAATTTCCGATGTGCATTTATTATTAGCAATGCACTCAGGATGTATATTTACAATATCAACACCTACGAATACTTTATTCGTAGATCAACACACTACCTGGGAATAACAATGTAACTTCATTTTTGCTTTTTGCAGAGGAGCACGTCGAACTGTGCCCGTGCGGTGGTTTTAGATGGAATTCAGAAAATTTAAAATTTTAAAAAACATTATTTAATATTTTGTTAAAAATTACCTATATTGAAACCACGATAATTCAATTAAATAAATAAAATAAAATAAATAATAAATAAATTCTGCTCTCGATTGACAAACACTTTCTAGTTTTGCGTTAATTCATTAACACGTTGTATAATAGGTAGGGACCTTATATATAGGCTGTGATGATGATGATGATGATGATGATGATGATGATGAGTTGTAATCATTATCATCCTTCATCAGGTCCCATTGCAGGACATGAATATAGAAGTTACTGTCCCTATAAATACCGAGGTTTACATAAACGGATTTCTAGCCCATAATATCTCATTTGATATTATCCCCACCTGATTGTAAAGCGAAACGGCATCGGGTCCCTACGGGTTCCCTACAAAAGATCAAAGCCGAAATATTGGGAGAAATGAGACGAATAATCGGGTACCTACATTTGTAGGGTAAGGCATAGATTAAACAAAAAGAGGAATGCGGCACTCATTTACTGTGCGTTAAGCTTGGAGACTGCGGCAATTTTGTACGTGGACTATGGGGAATGTGCGCTACCGCATTCTCCAAGCTTAACGCACAGTAAATGAGTGATTTACAGTAAATCACTCATTTACAGTAAATCACTCATTTACAGTAAATCACTCATTTACAGTAAATCACTCATTTACAGTAAATCACTCATTTACTGTGCGTTAAGCTTGGAGAATGCGGTAGGTAGCGCACATTCCCCATAGTCCACGTACAAAATTTTCTGGCACCTCAAATTGTGCCTCAAATCTAATTAACCAAAATGATATTAGATTACACAAGACACGGACAGAGTAATTTTTGTAAATTGGCCGTTCTCTACATTTTATGAACCCCTGACGCAATAAAGGGGGTGTTATAGTTTGACGCCTATATCTGTCTGTGTATGTGTCTGACTTCGTAGCTCCAAAACGGGTGACCGATTTAGATGCGGTTTTTTGTAATCGAAAGCAAATTTTTGCGAGAGTGTTATGGGAGAGCTATGAAAATCGGTCCAGTATTTTTTAAGATAATGTTAGTTTTGAATTTGATTCAGAACTTTGACGGGATCTCAGCCAAAATCACACTTAGAAACTTCTTATTTCGGCTCAAATGTCTAGAATTATCAAAGGTAATTTGTGCTTTCTCAAAGCTAGGTATAGGTATAGGTATAAAGGTAAGTATATCAAAAGTACAAGATTTTGGAAAAAAGGTTTTAAAATTTTGTGTTCACTTAGTGGCATCACTGTGTCTTATTTCGATTCGGAATTCATCCTAAAATGTGTCATTACATAGTAGTTACCTATCACTGCTATCACATTGCATAAATTATATGAACCGCACCTTCCCCTTTAAGTTGTGTCTAAGGGTAAAAGAGATCGATATAATTCTCATAAATTGGCTTTTGTTACGATGGAAATAAAGGTACCTTCTCGGTGTTCCAAATGTCCTTATCTTGCCCAGTATGATTAAATAGGGCTTTGAGGCTTCTTCGCGTACCAAATTGTAGTAAGACTATAGGCAGATACGTATAGAAATAATCCACTTTAAGATATAAAGAAAGTATAAAACATGTTTGTTTTGTAACTTCAGGGTCGCCTAGGAAAAGTACAACGGTACCAATAGATGTAATGTTTGAAAATACAATAACCTATAGCGAGTAGGTATAACATTAAAAAATCCAAAACATCACTAAGATCGTCTTTATTCTTTATTAGAAAAACCAACAATACCAATTGGCTGATTTTCGGGTGGCTGTGACCACCAAGGCACAATCTTTTTTTTAAAGTTTTGATCCGCGCTTGGGGACAGATTACTTATTAGTTACTACCGTAACAGATATACTGCACAAACACGATTTCGCGCGCTTTTTCGATTTTCGAACTTTGCGCTTTAGGAACGAAAACTAAAATGCACCTTATTTCAATGACCGACAGCCTGCGTCTTGTCAATATCTGGCAAGATGCACGTGACGTCACGACTTCATCGCAGCTGTCAAACGTGAGTGGCGGAGCACTGGCCAGGAGTGCGATTTTTGAATCTCATTCGGTGAGCTCAGCAGTTGAAAATGTCAAAATTACTATGGAGATATGCATCTTTCTACTGCTGGTTTGACTTTCGAAAATCATACTCTAGGAGTGGAGCTCTGCTGAGCTATGCTGAGCTCACCGAATGAGATTCAAAAATCTCACTCCTGGGCGTGAAAATGGTCTCACTCTCATATTTTGTTTTAGAATATAAAGGGTTTTACACCCAGATAAAATGATACAAGAACACAAGCAAACGCATCACGCCCATATTCCGCGCGCAAATACCTAGATTAGTCACTATTATGTAAGTAAGTATGAACAAATAATCGTGTGCTTTCAATCAGATGATCTCTACGCACCGCCTCGCTTTCCTCACATAGGTATTCACAGCGCTTATAGTAAACATTACTCGCTACCCGATTTACAGCACAAACAGTGTAAAACGCCATACTTTACGATACGTTTATTTGTTCTCCGCTCCATCCGGACGAGATGATGCGCCTACGCATCGTGAATCATTTTTATGGTCAGTTTTGACAATTGAACACACAAATACACCTGCCTTATGAAAAATGTATTGCTGATAAGCGGTTATGGGTCGTTTTACTGATTTTATTGCTTTGAATCTAAAAAAAATTGTTGCAATGCAGGGCCGGATTAAGCCATGCAGAGGCCCCTAGGCAATGCAATGTATATATATAGGTATATATAGGTAAAGGCAATGTATCCCAATGGGCGAAGCAATGATTTTTTCCTATGTTCGCAGTAAAATAACCACCAGCCAAACAACATAATAAAAACACTAAAATGTGGAGCGATCGAAGTGAGCTCGAGCTTTTAATATTATAAAGTCGATCTAAATCCTGCGATCTAAATCATGGACCGAGCAAAGCGATCTTGAAACTTTAGGTACACCTACTGACCCTACTGATGAGATCATTGCAACAACCGTCTCAAACCAAGAGCGAGCAAAGCAAGCTCGAGGTTTTACTACAATATTATAAAGTCACGTTTTGTAATGCGATAAAAATTCTGGAACGAGCGAAGCGAGCACGAGATTTTACTGCAATCAACTGAAATACAGTTGTATCTTACTTTTCATATTTCCTTCGTCTGGGGTGGGCCTAAATCTTTGAGTTAACGCTTATTTTTCTCCCGAGCCGCCGGATCTACAGATGAGATCATTGCAACACCATCTAAAACCAAGAGCGAGCGAAGCGAGCTCAAGATTTTTAACTGCAATATTATAAAATCGTTGCGCAATGCGATCTGAACCTTGGAGCAAGCGAAGCAAGCTCGAGGTTTTAATACCATATTAGAAAGTCGTTGCGTAATGCAATCTAAATCCTGGAACGAGAGAAGCGACCTCGAGATTTTTATTGCAGTGTCTCCAGCTCGCTTCGCTATTATGAAAAATATATAAGAGTCAACTAAAATACAGTTGTCTCTTATTTTTCGTAATTCCTTTTAAGTCTGGGGTGGGCCTAAATCCTTGAGTTTTCACTTATTTTTCTCCCGAGCCGCGGGGCCCTTGGCAGCACTGGGCCCATAGGCTGCAGCCTACTTTGCCTCTATGGTTAATCCGGCACTGTTGCAATGAAATGGTCCCACAGTAACACAAAATGTTATAAAAAGCGTTTGTTGCCAGTGGGCGACATATTACAGGGTGTGAGGTAGGGCATGCTCCCGGGAAATCCCGGTACCGAAAATACCGGGATTTCCCGGGATTTCTGAGGCTAGCTAGCACCGGTACTTCGGGAAATAAATCCCGGTTCTTTCGATACTTTCGGTACTCAACAATTTAATTAATAAATTATTAAAATGCTTGCTTAAATCCTCCTTTAAGTAGATTTAATTATACTGTAAACGGAAAATTTTAAATAATCTAATGAAGTGATGTTCTGTCTTATAATTTTCATATTCATAGTCATCACAGCCGAAAAATGTTGACTGCTGGATATAGGCCTCCCCAAGGATCGTCACAACGACCGGTCCTGCACTGCCCTTATCCAATAGGTTGCAGGCCACCTTCACCAGATCGTCGGTCGATGAGATTGTGCTTTCCACGGAAGGTGTTCAAGAACTATTCGGCCCTATCGGCCACCTGTTTTGCAAGCCATGTGTCCACACATCCATTGCCTCTTGAGTTTATCAATTCTTCGGGCTATATCAGCTACCTTGGTTCTTCTGCGAACCTTATTTCTAATTTGGTCTCGCAGGGAAACTCTTAGCATAGCCCTCATAATTGCCCTTTGCGTGACTTTTTGCCTTTTCATGAGGCCTTTAGTAAGCGATCATGTCTCCGATCCGTATGTCATTACTGGCGGTAAGCACTGATCAAAGACTCGTTTTGGGAAGACAAGATGTAAAGTATCTTATCAGTTATACATACATAATCGTCAACAACTTCGAGCACAGAATCTCCTATCTTCCCAGGAGTAGGTAGAACTCTATGTTCTACCTTTTACGATCTACATGATTTTTGTCTTGTCCATGTTAATTTTAAACCAACTCGTTTGGACGCTCTGCTAAGGTAATCGAGCATTCTACTGAGAGAAATTACAACTCCTTGTCCAACATCTCGCTGCAGTAGGCTAGGTTTGAGTTCTGGTCCTGTATTAAGACATAGTGGTGTTTTTTTTACATGCATTTCAGCACTTCGATTCGATGTACCGGTCACTGGAGAGGCTGCTGTACAGCCAAGGTCTCGTTTAAATCAAAGGCTTTCTACGAGAAAGCTTTCGATTCGATCGAGTCCACGATCGCTTAGAAAAGAAGCAAGTTATACTCTTCGGTCTTTTGTATAATCTGCCAGAGCATGTGTATGTAGTCTACGGTACTGAAGCGTTTTCGGAACTAGACTTGTTCGGAAGTTGTCGAACCTGCACGCTAGACAGTTTGACTCTCGAAGCGAGGTGAGCATCATCAGCATATTTAGTGCATTTACGGCATTCACGCCCTGTTCCGTGCCTGTGGCGTTTTCCCTTCCTTTATGACGGAAATTAACAGCTGCTATCTCAGTTACAGTCTATCATCCGGGATAACTTTGGTATAAAGCCGGCTCAATCTAACTCTTGGGTCGTTAGCCAGTTTTGTGTAGTGTGGTCTTCGTGATGCATAATTTGTCAATCTCTCTCAAAAGCTCAGGCCTGAACGACACGATACTTATTCGGTCTTTAGTTTCTTTAATTGGTTTGGCCCATTATAGACATAATTATCCCTTGCAAAGACCTAAGAGTCGTTAGTTTGCTGTATAGCCTCCCTAATAGGCTCGGTGTTATACCAAACGTAGGTTGCTAGTCAAAGATGGTATACCTTATTCGCATCATTCTGAAGACTGCAGAATCATTTCGCTCTTTTCCTCCATAAGCTCAAGTGGGTCTCAATGAACTTGGACCAGACCACAAACCCGTTGCTATAATCATCCACGCTACTCTCTTACCGTGAGCGATATCTCTTACCGTGAGCGAATATTACAGTAACCTAGTGAAAAGACATTTTTTTCTAATTAATCTACTTAATAATTTTTTATAGCACCCCATTAATCACTAATAATTGTTTCTACATGATGTCCAGCCTTTTTCTTCAAGAAAATCGCGATTTATAAATATTATTTTCGAGTACCGTTAGTACCGAAATTCCCGGGAAATCCCGGTTCCAAGTCCAGTACCGGAAACCCAGTCCCGGTTCTTGAGATGAAACCGGTACTGCACCCCCTAGTGTGAGGGTAAACAGTTGCATTACTATATGGGGTAATTGTACCAATGATAATGAATAAGTTTCCCTAAGAAACCTATAGGAAATTTGCATAAATAGTTTTGGACTTTCTATACTAAATGCAATCAGCAGTTCGAACGTTTATACAAGGTGTTACAAAAATACAAATAAACATTTAAGGGGGTGGTTTAGACCATCAAACGCAACAACTTTCACTATAGAACCAATAACGAAATAGCGAAAAAAAAAATTTTGTTCTACAAGGTGTTACAAAAATACAAATAAACCTTTAAGGGCGGTGGTGTAGACCATCAAACTGAACAACTTTCACTATGGGACCAACATCGAAATCGCGAAAAAAAAATGATGTTCCATACTCTACAAATCGACTAGAGCTAAAATATGGATATCAATTTTTTTTTTTCGCGATTTCGATGTTGGTCCCATAGAGAAAGTTGTTCAGTTTGACGGACTAAACAACCCCCTTAAGAGTTTTAAAAATTTATTCTTACTTATGAAACACCTTGTATACTCTACAAATCGACTCGAGTTAAAATATGTATGGTATATCAGTTTTTTTTTCGCGATTTCGATGTTGGTCGCATAGAGAAAGTTGTTCAGTTTGACGGTCTAAACAACCCCTTAAGAGTTTTAAAAATTTATTCTTACTTATGAAACACCTTGTATACTCTACAAATCGACTCGAGTTAAAATATGTATGGGATATCAGATTTTTTTTTCGCGATTTCGATGTTGGTCGCATAGACAAAGTTGTTCAGTTTGACGGTCTAAACAACCTCTTAAGAGTTTTAAAAATGTATTCTTACTTATGTAACACCCTGTATGAAAATTGTAAAAAAAGTTTTACGAATATCATTGTTCCTTTCTTAGAAAAAGTATATGTCTAGAATGAGCCTCACTGTTTTACCGTATAAAACAAAAGAGGCTAAGTTTCATAGGTTGGTGTGCGTGAGGCGCCATACAAATTCTGTGTGTGTGCGTGTATAGGTATGTATAGGGTTTAGGAACCAGTCCTGGTTCCAATTTTTTTCGACGTTTTCGGATCTTAGACTGTCAATCTTGATATATAACTTTATCAAAGGTTCCTTTCAGAAAGTTTTTTAGTACTTATAAAAAGCCTGTATACATACAGGATGTCAGATTGTACTATGGTACTAAACAACTTTCCCCATGGAGCATTTTCGGAAATAAGCGAAATGGTTTTTCACGTGCCATAATAAATGCAATCAGCTGATCGTTTGCAATGAAAAACTGTTTTTTGCGTATTTCCTTTAGGTTCCTTGGGGAAAGTTTTTCAGTAGCATGAGTACACCTTTTAAAATTCAACTCTATACACTTACATCCTGTATAGATATATCTAACCAAGTAAGTATAATATGTACGTGCTGTCGATACGAGGGTTAACGCCAATGAAAGGCGTCTAGTCGGCTAAGGGGTTTGAGTGCTCTTCGGCCACTTCGACACACGGAGGGTTAAGTTCTATAGGTAGGTACTCAAGATAGTAGGTACGTACTGAATGGGTTCTAGGTACGTTTTAGCTTGGTGAAATTAAAGAGGGTCTTATTATTTTTGTCGATAGCAATTTTTATGATGGCCTAGCTGAAGAACAAGGGTCTTATTGTGTACTACCCCAGCGTTGCCAGACTTACGGATTTATCTGTAGATCTACGGATTTTTGGCCTGTCCTAGCCACGGTTTATACAGAAGAGACGTGGCGGTGGCGGATAATCTAAGTAACACAATATAAACCTTATATTACGTAGCATAGCGTCGTTTTTTGTCGTAAAGGAGAATCGGTGATATGATAGGTGACGTCGCCTGGAGGCGCGGGCGTAATTCTCCAAACGACGCTATGCTACGCTTCGAAAGATGCTACGTACCTACTATAAGGTTTATAATTGTGTTACAGTACTCTGTGCTTTGACTATCCGCCACCGCCACACGTCTCTTTTGTATAAACCGCGCCCTACGGATATCTACTGATTTCAAATCTACGGAATTTTAGAAATGTTCTAAATTCCGCCTTAAAAAAAATGATGCCCACAGCCGCAAATAAATCAATTCATTTTCACTTCTTTGTGTATTGCACTGTGCTTCGTAAAATATGACTTTTCCATCTCATTCCTTCTACTTTCTGTCCCTATACAGACACGGTATATGACAAAAGGACTGACACAGACAGTGTAATGAAAATAAAAGAAAGAGTGAATTTTATTGATTTGATGTAGACACACGGGCATTATTCTAGCTTGAACTTGTCTAAATTTCCAATGAAACCGATGATGATTTTGTAATAAAAAATACCTACAAAAATGAAAGAAATAAAAAATTATGAATCAAAGTTATCTTTCCCCTCAGAACTAAATAACCTGAGCATAATATACAGGGTGTCCCGTAAATAATGGTCCTAAAACAAAATTAAATTATATTAAAAAAAAACATAAGTTTACCAAGAAAACATTTTTTCGGGACTTTTCCATTTCACCAACCGGACTTTAAGTTTTTTGACGCTGTCCCTGCAAATGATAACATTTTGAAAATCAGATTTTTGTAAAATATTGCTGAAAAGTTTATCAATGTATCCAGGTACCATTTTTGTTACAAACTTTTAAGAATGACTTGTAAAAAAATCCCGAGTTGAAAATAACCTAAAACCTAATACCAAAAACACCTAATATCCATCCTAGATAGAGGTCAAGAGCAAACCCATCAGTAATAATTAAATAAATAATATCTAAAACCAAAAACCTAATACTTTTTTAAATATAATCTAAATTAGTTTTAGGTAATTAGATAAGCTATCTTCCTCTCAACGTTGGACCATTATTTACGGGACACCCTGTATACTAAACTGCAAGGCCTACTCGACTCAAACGTATAAAACAGCAGATTTTTTTGCGCTGTCGGTTTTGCTCCAATAGTGAAAGTTGTTCAGTTTGATGAGTAGAGTATGTGGTTTAAAGGTTAATGATACATTTCCTTACACCCCGTATACTTCAAGAGAACTACTTAGGGTGCACAGTGCCTATAATATAAGTCGTATCTTATCTCAAGCTATTTGAGCTGACAGGGGTCTATCTCCGCAATAACTTAGGGGTGAAAATAAGTGTCGAGAGATTATCTAAGGGTTGTTAGAACCCCTGAAATATTATGTTCAGGTTATTTAGAAGTTCTGAGGGGAAAGGTAACTTTGGTTCATCATTTTTTGTTGCTTTGGTTTTTGTATTTTTAAACCGCTGCTAAAGTCTTGATAGTCTAGTAAGAATAGTCTTTCAAAGGGTTGCTGGTTCGATCACTGGATTGGAATCGTATCAATTAGTTCTTAGGAACCCATGTACGATGACACTGGCCAGTGGCCAGAAAACAGAAATTTAGTGTAGGTATACAGAGTGTGAGGAAAAGTTAAAAAGTGTTAGAAACCTTTAAACCAGCATAATACTCTACCCATCAAACTGAACAACTTTTACTACGGGAGCAAACCGAGCGGAACAAAAAAAAAATCTGCTGTTTCATACTAAACTGCAATGCCTACTCGACTCAAATGTGTGCAACAGCTGATATTTTTTTTGCTCCGATCGGTTTGCTCCCATAGTAAAAGTTGTTCAGTTTGATGGATAGACTGTTAGTTTAAAAGGATGCTAATGATATCAATTTCACCCTGTATAGTAGTGCCAGACTAAAAACGCAGACAGACAAAGGAAGACGTAAATTAGTTAAGGCAAGTAATTTGTTATTCAATTACTTATTAATACTGAATTAAATCGATTACCTACCTACGTAGGTACGTATTGACGTCAGTCTTACAACAATCTCCTAAAACAATAGAAGATAATTAATGGCAGTTTTAAAGTGTTTTCACAGTAGGAATGTGCCAAACAAAAGAGTTAACATCGAAATCGGGTTGTTAAATGTTCCACCTGTTGCCATTGCTTAGCCTCGGTACAGAACCTTGAAGTTTGTATTGTTTCTTTGGATTTAAACGAGTTCAATTCAATTTGGATTCAATAGTTCTTTTTAATTCAAACAATTTTTTTTTTTTGACATTGTCACACAAATTATCTAGTCACATTTTTTAAAGTTCCAGAATCTAGCCTGGACTTGTATTATGATAACTAGACAACAATATGGAATACATATATAGATACAAACACCCATGACTCGGGTACAAATATTCATATTCACCATACAAATATTTGCCCCTTACGGGATTCGAACCCGCGACCCCCGGAACAGCAGGCAGGTTCACTACAGACTGTGCTGTCGGGCCGTCAATTTCAAATACAATTTCAATACAAATTTCATCTACGGTGTACAAGTAATACTAAATTAAAATCGATAAAGCCATTATTAGAGGTGCATTAGATACGATTGTAAAACCGCCGGCAAGACGATCACTGATCGACAAAATCATGGCATAGCTGGCTTAGAGTTCAAGCCGATTGACTTGAATTCATCGTGTTTCTTGAACATTCTTTTAAACTTGACCCGCATGTCGCGACATGGCCCCACAAATAACATTAAGTTTATAATTCATAATTCATTGCATATCACATGTATACATAGTAATAAAAGGTGTACAAGGTGTCACATTAAAATAGAACGT
Source organism: Agonopterix heracliana (assembly GCA_963693445.1). Taxonomy (NCBI): domain Eukaryota; kingdom Metazoa; phylum Arthropoda; class Insecta; order Lepidoptera; family Depressariidae; genus Agonopterix; species Agonopterix heracliana. Next base: position 19,202,751 of record OY856308.1, on the reverse strand, counting down.
AGGTAATACATGTGAACCCGGTTGGGCACAGCAATGTTTGAGAGAGATCTTATAGTAACAAACAAATAAAAAATCATTCAATTCTAACATAATAATGGATATAAACCTTTTCAGAAACTGTAATGGCGATGTCTTCGTTTTCAGGACATTTTTTCTGCTTCCCTTCCAGTTTTATCTAACGTTTCTCGCTTTTGACATATAAAGGTGTGCTCAAGGACTTTTCCGTTTCGTACACACTAGAGATGTCAGAGATGTCCTTGACACAAGTTACGTTATTGAAGGGTCTATGAGGTCTTCTTGTTACCTACAACAAATTTAAGTATGATGTAAAACAACACAAAACAGAACTCGACTATATTTTCTTTAACCGTTTTAACGCATACCAAAAAAATTATTAACGTTAAAAATAATTAAAACTATGATAGATATCGATCATCAACCTGTACCTGTCCACAATGCTGGGACAAAACCTCATGACACAAGAGTAAATGAAATAAATACCCCACAGAGAAGACCCTAGCTTCATATCATACAATCGCGCTAAGTAGGTATGACAGGTAGTGTCCGACCGAAGTTTCGTTTTCGGTTTCGGATTCGGCCAGTTCCGGCCAAATTTGGAGTTTCGGTTTGGTTTCGGTTTCGGCAGAAAAACGGTCGAAACTACGGCGGAAACCGAAACTATGTTCGTGAGTTATCGCCCGGTCTTCGGTATAGTGGGGAGCGTCGAATTCACTTCCCCCGCGCCTGTTTATGTCTTGCGCTGTTTGTTTTGTGGTGTGAATTACTGTGAATTTAGAGGTTAGGTTTTTTTTTTTTTTTTTTTTTTTTTTATTTAAAAATGGGTTTGCTCTTGACCTCAATCTTGTCCTGAGGACAAAGATGGGGTCGAAGATGTAGCGAGCTTACCCAGAAGAAGCCTATTCACTCTTACTTTGAAGTAATTCGGGTTGTAAGTGCTCGGAAATACTGACGCAGGCAGGGCATTCCACTCCTTGGCTGTGCGCATTATAAAAGAATCAGAAAGGCGCTTAGTGCGGATACGTGGGATATCAACCAAGAAGGGGTGGTATCCCGCGGTGCGTCTGGAAGTCCGAAAGTAGAAAGGGGAAGGTGGGATGAGCTCATGCAGCTCTTGTGCACACTCACCGAAGTACAATCTGTAGAAGACCGACAAGCAGGCTACTCTGCGGCGGTGGGCTAGGCTATGAAGCTTGGTTTCTACCAGCTTACTGTCGCCAATGAGCCTCCTGGCTCTACGTTCAACTGAGTCGAGAGCGTCTAGTTGATACTTAGCTGAGCCATCCCACATGTGGCAGCAATACTCCAGGTATGTTCAAATTGGTCAATTTTGTTATATTATTTCTAATTAGGTCATATTTATTAAAATACCTTTTAATAAATAATCAAAATCATTTCAATTATTGTATTTTTATGCAATGTGATTGAAGTTTTTGCAAAGTTTTGGTACCTATTTGGTCTATCTAGTAAACTTCGTTTGACTTTGTTTTCGATTAAAATAACGTTTTTAGAAACTGATATTTGTCTGGCTGTTATATTGTCTCTGCCTATTCGACAGGCGTAAAATTATGTGTTACAAATACATAAACAAAATTGCAATCAGTTACTTTTAGGTACTTAAACATTATATTATTCAAGTGATGTACCTATACAGGGTGTAAACTTTAATGCGTTACATAATTTTTAGTGTCTTCAGACCATCAAACTGAACCACTTTCACTGTGGGACCAACATTGAAATGGCAAAAAAATCTGCTGTTCCACACATTTGGGCCGAATGGCCGTTGAGGTTTTCTACGATACCTACAGCTGATTTTTTTTTCGCGTTTTCTTTGTTGTCCCCATACTAAAAGTTGTTCAGTTTGATGGACTGAAGCACACCCTTTAATATATACCAAAGTAATGGATAAAATACACCTACATGTAGGTACACCATGTAAGGTATTCAGTGTTTTGTTCAAGTCTATAGCGGCAGTTTACTTAATTAATATTCTTGCTAAAAATAATTTAATATATAAAAAAGACAGGTCATGTACGTACATATTTTTATTACTTAAGTACCTACGTGATTTGATGTTCTAAACTGATTTCACTGATTATTTTTCTCAGTTAAAACATACCTCATCTCACCCTATAGATAGATAGACATGTAAACACACACCGTGTACCTACCTACATGTACCTACAGTAGAAATAATTAATTTGAAAACAACAAAACTACCATAAAATTTATCTAATTAACTGCTTCTGTGACCATTAAACACATATTGGCAACTAACTACATTTGAAAAACCCTAAAAAGTAGGGTAGAATAATGTTATAAGGAAGTTTCGGTTTCGGTTTCGGATTCGGCCGAAACTAGAACCGAAGCCGAAATTCGGTTTCGGTTTCGGTTTCGGTTGTAAAAACTAGTCAAAAAGCCAAAAAAATTATTCAATTTTTTTCGGTCGGACACTAATGACAGGACAATACTACAAGGCGCGGCGGTGTGTGCGTGATCTTTCACCGACGAGTTCACCTACACTACGTCCGTGGACAAAACTTTCTTGTGGACGGATTCCAGTGGACAATGTATGGGCGACCGCGACAAATGAAAATGCGGGGATAATATGTTATGCTTTATCTGTGTGATCGGATTATTTACTGAATTCATGTGCTACATAGAGAGGGTGTATGGGCGTTAACGTCCACCACGCATTCCTCTTGCGGGTTATTTGACATCACATACGAATCTGATTTATTTTTTCGTATTATGCGTGATTTATATGCTTTTACTGAATACGCAGTAACCCAGCTCTACACCGAATTTCAACATTCTTAGACAACTAGAAGTCGTCTATAGGTTTGGCTGTGTAAAGTTGCTATATTGCGGACGGTTATCCTTAGAAACTATTAGGGATTCTGGTTACTTGGTGCGTTAACAATCGAAGAAAATTACGAGAGTGCGGGTTGAATAGAATTTAAGTTACAACTTGAGAAAGTAGCTCGAATTTTGAGTTATATAGCACACGGTCTGGTGGGTCACCCTTTCTTTCGAACTTGGTTGAGACATTGTGCCTAGCTAGATAATTTAATTAGTTTTAACGAAAACTAAAAACACGAGACATTAAATTTGCAATGATTGTATTCATTAAACTGAACAACTTTCCCCAAGAAACCGATAGGAAATAAGCGAAAGAAATGTATACACTTACACGTGGTTCGATCAGCTTGTATTTTTTTAGTTCAAACAACGGAAACGTAAAAATTTCTTTTTCGAATTTCCTATAGGTTTGTTAGGGAAAGTTGTTCAGTATTTGGGTACAATCACCCCTTAAAGTGCAACTGTTTACCCTAACAACCTGTACAGGGTGTAAATTTAAATGCGTTACATACTTTAGGGGGTGCTTCAGACCATCAAACTGAACAACTTTCACTACGGAGACAACATCGAAATCGCGAGAGAAATATGTGTTGTCCAAATGTATGTGTAAAACTATTTTTTTTTTTCACGATTTTGTTGGCTCCTATTGAGAATATTATGGTGATTTGCGAACATGACATTTAGCGACGGAGCGGTATAAACTGTTAATCGTATCTTACAGGGTGCTCAGTAACTTTACTACAACCAAATTTAGTAGCTATGTAGTAAAGAAAATCATTTCTTCAAAAATCTTTAATCAACTGTAACTATAAACATGTTTTGTTGTTTTTGTAAACAGTGGCAGCCCTACTAATCACCTTCATAAAAACAATTTCCTTCCAGCCGACAGCCAACATCAAACGTGTAGTTATTGTTCTACGTTTTGTTTCATATCATTGTAATTCGTTTAATCGTTTCATGTCATAATGCGATGTCTTTTTATATCACACGGTAGGGTATTATGTGAGAAACTTCTATTAAATTAACCATGCATTTTATGACCGTTTATAAAGCAAGTCTATTAATTGATAAAGTTATAAAGCTGTTACATGCATACAGGGTAATATTTTAAAGGGTGATTGTACCCATTATACTGAACAACTTCCCCTAAGGAACCCATAGGAGATTAGCAAAAAACTAAAAAAAAAAAAAAATTTGAATATTAAAAAAAGAAAGAATAAAGAATATTATAAAGAATATTTATCTTATCTTAAAACCATTTTTTTTTATATTCCGTAAAGGGAAAAACAATGTTGGTTTACGATAGTAAAAAACGTCAGGAGTCAGGGTTAAAATAAAAAAGGTTCTGATAACGAAAAATTTCGTACATGGAAATAAAAACATCGTATCATTTAAGTACATATTAACACTTTGTAATAAATACAATTCGATTTTTAAATAGAGTGGAAATTTTGCAAAGCATGATCATTTCGTTAAGGTTCACTTCCCGTCTGACACGTGGTTCTGTCACTTACTTAGTACTTCATAGCATAACTATCGGCCGTCGGCCGCGAGCTTACTATGAAAACGTATGGCATATATTACAGAACCACGCGTCTGTCGCATCGGCCGCTGGGATCCGTAATTGCTGTCAACGAACTAAAAAAAAATAGCTCGCTATCACGACTCATTGGCATTGTCATATTTTTTCATTATAAATTCTCAATTATGATACCCTTTGAAGCTTCACGACGAGTGCTATGTGTTTTGTAAATTTTTCAAAACAGTGCCAATGGACCAGCGCTGGCCTGTTTGGCTAGCCATGCAGCAAGCGACCAGCCATAGCGAAACCGTGTGAGTAGAATTACTCTAAAAAGACTTAGTAAATGCTTTCACGGTTATCGCTATCCGCTCCGCCACCCGCTCCGCTATGTTTAGTGTAGCTATAGCTTTATTTAGCTATTCCATTTTCAAATTTAATTCCGCATTTAAATGTTAATTAAAATGTTGTTTTTCTTTTTTTACAGAAAAAGAAACATGGAGTTTTCCCGTTTTACAAGAACTTTTAAAATGAAGCAAATGAAGAAAATAAAAATTAAATGGAAGTGTTTAAAATAAATTAAAGTGGTGTCAGTACAAAATAAAATGTAGAAAAATTTAACAAAGTTTAGATTTTTAGTGAAAAATAATAGTCAATCAGCGATGTTAAATAAAAATATAGTGATTAAATAAAAATAGAACTTTAGTGATGGGGTGCGGACAGAGCAAAATAAATCTCTACCCGAGGAAGAATAAAAATGGCGGAAAAGGAAACAGTGTCAAAAAATCAGGTGAGGAATGTACAATAGCAGGATTACACACCGAGGGCAGGAAAGTAAGAAAGGTCTCAGATCTCATGAAATTGTTGACCCAGGCCCTTTGTTTTACTGCCCGAAGTTAGTATACTATTTTTCTCGTCCACGGAGGCGGAAAGCGGCAACTTCGTTTAGCGCAGCAGGACGAAAATTGACGCTTTCCGTCCGGATGGGAGAAAAGGCTTAATTGGTAGCAATAATAAACCAATTACCCTTTTGTAATTATGTTATTTTAATTCCCGGGGAATGAACGTTATCATCTTCAGGCATGTCTCCCAATCCAAAGGTTAAAGTGGGACAGAAGATACCTATTCTCAGGGTAAGTGAGTTCAATATTTGGACTTGTAATCCCTTACAGAAAAGAAATAAAAATAGAGTTTCCTTCGTAATAAGCTGACTATTTTCTTACACAGTAAATAATAGAGCTCATGGTACGAGATCTGACCGTAAAATTATGAACCTATTTGTTTGGTGAACGAAATGTAACACGAGGGGTTCATACAACGACACTGGGTTGCCTAGAAAAATCTTGCCGCAAGTACCTTTACCATCATGATTTTTGTAACATTTTTTTCCATCTATTTGTTTGGGAAGTAAATGAGGTGCCATCGGAAGGAGACCTATCTAAAGAACTGGAAAAACTAGGGTTGCCAGCTCTCAGTCTGCCGCAACACTAGGATTGCCAGGTTCAAAAATTACTTCTTTGAACCTGGCAACCCTCGAGTTGCGTGATTTTTTTCTTTTTTCCGACATCACTTGTCATCCGTCGGGGTAGGCCTAAGAACAAGAACCTTGGTAGACATAGGCATAGGCAAGGGAACGCCACGATATGATCCTGACAAACTTCTCTCACTTCCTACACATTCATGAGTCTCTTCTTGCATGCTCGTCGGTTTCAGATACATCTGACCTGGCCCAAATTTCCACTTAAGCTTGCCTTATAAATTAGTCGATCTACTCTCATCCCTTCTTTCTATTTGACCAAACCATCTCACTCAACATACCTAAATCTATCTTTATAATTAGGTACATCCTCTTTCAGCCAACGTTTGTCGCGTATCCGCTTAAGGCGTATCTGCCCTGGACCACGACTTTCCATACTAATCGATGCGAACGAGCGCGTGGCACCGGTCAGAATTTAGCTGTTTTCTTTGAAAAATTAGATTTTTATCAATTTCTAAAAAGTAAAAAAACCACATCATTCTAAATTGTATTGTGAACAATATTGTAAATTTTCATTTTCTTCCGATTCAAAGTGTAAGAGTAAAATGGTTACAACTGGAAAAAAAGGGGTGACTTTAGAGTCCCTTTTCTTCGGTTTTATTCATTAGAATCGATTTCTAGAAAAACCACATCACTTCTCATATCCTGTAGATGGTTCAGTTTATTTTTCAGCTCAAAAAGTGCCATAGTTAATGAATAAAATGGTTACAAAGTTACCCAAAACCGGCAGGTAGCCCCTTAAACAAGGACCCTGTATATATAACCAATCCTAAAACAAACATTCACACGTAATAAAAGGTATTATAAAGCAGAGCACACAACCCATGTAAAATGTGAAACTGACCCTGGAGTTTTATTTTATGTTCCCGATAAAGGCAAGTCAAGTGCCCACAGGAGTCTGAAAGGGCTACGTGGTTTCAAATATTCATGAAAATTCCGAGATACCGGCTGAGGCTGGAACGTAAGTCTAGTTCTGCTCTTATGTGAAAGGAAACTGTGAAGACGCATTTAATTATGCAGCTGAGGAAATTTCAGTGTCGGTTAATTGGTGAAATTTTAATTTTCTGTTTATTTGCAAGCTCTGCTGCGGGGAAATCGGTGACAATTAAAGTGGAATTTCCTTAAAGTTAATTCATTTTTATCAGACTGGTGGTTTCAAATGCTGTTAGCCACATTGAACCAACCATTCCCACCCAGTGCCGGATTAACCATAGAGGCAAAGTATAGGCACCAGCCTATAGGCCCACCACCGCCTAGGGGCCCTGTGGCTCGTAAAAAGAATTGAAAGTACCTAGTTTTAATTTGAAGCTTTCGTTTTCGTACCTACTTAAAATGAATAAAAATTAAGAAAGAATTTTGACTGCACTGCACTTTTCTTCTAATTGGACCATTATTTGATTTAAAAAAAACGATGTTTCAGCTTCTTATATCTAAGAATCTCTGAGATAAACGAGACGGACGGACGGAATCGAGATTTCGTATTCCCCTGTTTCCTCCTCCAAAACTAAACCGATTCACAAATAATATGAGAAAGACTTTGGATATGTCTGTATGTTTTTCTGTTATGCCCATGAGCAGATGGGCCCCGAGACTTGCATTGCCTAGGGGCCTCTGCATGGCTTAATCCGGCCCTGTTCCCACCACTGTTACTCCAGGAATAACCGCGATGACCATTCACAACACAAAAAAATGAAGTCAATAGGTACATTATTGCGTTGCGCGCATTTGCGAAAATGGTACGATGGTGGAAATGGTACCTATGGTAATCCGGCGAATCCAGGAGGTTATTTTTACTAAACTGTCTTTTTTGTCCTGTAATCCTGATTGTACACGAGTGGTGTGCCTCCTAACACAAAGGTAAACAATGAAATCCAGCGACCCCGGTGAATTACCTACCCGATACATATTTTAATCAAAGAAGACAGAGGATAAGTGCCGTGATATTTCCGAGAAAGCTACTCAAAATCAAATCATGATTTCCCGAAACAGCATTCGCAATTTCAGCAACCATTGCAGTATCAATTCCAATTTAGCACAGAAATGTCTTCCTGCCCTTTTTGCGGATGCTCGCAAATTCTCGAACCGTCGATAAATTGAAAAGTAAAAGATAGTTTTTCGAAAGTTCGAAACTGATACAAATGTAGGGAAAAATAAAACAAAGTTAGGAGAGTAGATCCCTTGTGTCACATTAACTTACGCCAAGGACTGTTTTGAGTTGAAATAACATAGACGTAGACTTTAGTACATTGATATCGTTGGTTTTTTATGACATTTGCAACACGATATTGACATAATCCTCTGTGATAATATGAACATTCCATCTTGAATCGTTTTTAAACCAATTTGTGCCAACAACATACAACTGCACGCTCCAAAATAATAGGGTCCTTCATGACAACACTTTTTTAAGGCGATGATCAGACCATCAAACTAAACAGCTATCTATCTCTCGCGACACGAACTCCGAAATCGCGAAAAAAATCTGCTGTTCCATATATAAATGGAAACCTACTCGAGCAAAATGTATGGGACAACAGATATTTTTTTCGTGATTTCCATGTTGGTCCCATACAGAAAGTTGTTCAGTTTGATGGTATGATCATCCCCTTAAAAGTGTCAGCATATTAAGGCCGAGATTCAGAGACGATTTTTTCGGTCTTAGTTCGAGCTAAGTAGGGTAGAAATGTATGGATTTTGACATACGGGAGTTCGAACTATGACTTACAAATCGTCTCTGAATCTCGGCCTAAGTGGACCCTGTATAGTTGGTAGCAGTTCCTGGTCACATCAAAATGGATTATGAATTTATGATCATGACTCATGAGTTTAAAAACATGGTACACATGCACTTGCCTAGAAACTGCATGGAAATATGTATGTATACAATCGAAGCACAGGCCAAATCATAAGCCAATCATTAGGCCGGTTTGTAGTAGAAACTTTTTATTTTATGTAGGTATTGGTCCACCCCTCATTCGACTCATTGAACTTTTCCCATTATCAATCAGAAATAGCGGAGACCAAGCATAGCACTATACAATGAAGTCCGCGAGCCCGCAGGATTACCTACTAGGTATTTTGTAGGTTGAAACCCACATATCATTTACCTAGGATGGAAATACTTTAAAACTAACCTTTTTACCTTCATAATTTTTTTGTTTCGACAATGACCCATTTCGGGAGTAACATAATAACTAACCAAGAACCGCTATAACTGCACCCTGCAAAGGATAGTACCAACTTTTTAAGAGAAACAAAATTTCCTCGTAGGCGAAGACTAGAAAAAGCTAGTCTATATCCTGAATAAAACAAGTTTGCCTCAACGATTACTTACATAATAATAATAACAATAAACCAGCGCGCTTATGTTATGTTAAACTGGTATAACATCGTGAAAATTCTTTACGAATTGTTTTAGCTATGCGAGTATGAAACATGAAATACTGTAGACATTAGTTAGAGAGTTTAAGCGTCAAGCACGTCGCCTCATAATTTATTTCATGTCGGGGATTCAATGTTAAATTTTACGAAAAAATAATTTTGTGATTTACTTATAATAAAAAGTCCACATCGACGCATTTTTACGTCCTGAAATATTCATAACTTACACATAAGGACAATCTTGTTTAAATTACATACTTACATAAATTAATTAATTACTTAATAAGTATTATCGTGGTCACAAGTCTTGCTACAATCTTTTAAGCATGCAATGCAACAATTTCACCCATAAAATGACTATGCCAAGTTTTAGCTTCCTACGTCTAAATAAACGAACTCTGAAATATCCTTCTGGGGATGTCGGGTAAAATCGCGTGTGACAGACGAACTGTTTTAGACAACACGTTTGTGTCGAGACCTCCGCTTTTAAATACCTAGTAGACAAAGTTGTATTACGTTATGCAATACAACCTGCCAATCATGGATTTCCGCAAAGTAACGCCTGTTTCAATAAATTACAAACACCTTGTCAGGAGTCCGATGATTTGAAGTTATCTTGGCCGTAGATTACTACATCGTAACAGATCCATCACTTCCTTAGAAAAAGATAAATTCTTTCACTCGAATTGCCTACTGCTAGATGGTACGTGCAAAAAGTGGAAGCTTGTCACATCGTTGTTATTACTTCATAGGTACAGCGCGCGAGCGCGACATAATGCGACGTTGCCGCCTGGAGTGAGCAGAAATCAAGCAAACGCATCACTTACTTTTTTTTGTTTTTTTTTTATATATTTACTAGCCTGGTTACAAGACCTTTAGGCTAAATCTTATTTTATTTGATTTTTATCTTCTGTTATCACGTAAAAACGTTGGTGTTCGATGTTTTGACGCTTCTTTGGAGTTTTTGGAGACAATCGAAAGACGCAGGAAACGCAGAGAAGTCCACAGGAAAGAGGTGAACCGACCGCTTTGCCGCGCTAAAATCACGGAACGCTTTTCCTGTTTACGACCCACACACCATCATATTTCACTGAACTGTATATTGTTCACTTGCACGACACTTTGTTACGCAAAACAACACAAATTTTATGAACCAAAACTCACTATAAACAATAAGAATTCGATGAAATATGAGGACTCCAAACGTCAGCTATCAAATCCCGCCAAAAACTCCCGCATCGCTTACGATACGCTGAGGTGTGGCCAAGGGACGGAGGCCTGTCTTGGCAGGTACTTATAGGTACCTTAAAACCTTGCCGCAAACAATGAAGTTTTACAATTAGACGCGTCATACACCTGATATAGTAACGTGTAGTCCGTACTCTAGACGGCGCGTGACTATCTGAAAGACGGGCAATTACCTTGCTTTTTTATTGCCATTTTGGAGCGCGGGCAACGCATCTATACCGCATTCCAAATAAGGACGGCGAGATTTACCGATTCCTATTTAGCTTTCTGGCCAATTCTGATAAGCAAATATAATTTATTTATCCGACATATCTCGGACGTTACTAAAGCTGTTCTAAGAATAAGTGAGAGTAAATGTTTCAAATCTCTGTTTCTGTCATTTAAATGGCCCAAAATTTGCGTTGCTATTTGGAATGGAGTATAGTTATAAAAAGATCTAAGCCGCAAATACCACCTTATCCGTACACGTCTCCAAAGGCACTTTAACACTCAATTTGAGCCATAAAACTATAAGAGCGGCGCATTGCAGATGACAGCACTAGATCGAGTGCACTCGAGTCTCGATGGACTATCGAATCCGGCTGTATGGACCAACGGGAATAGTCCTGCTCGAAGGACCGAATATTTGATTAAAAGCTTATTTATCGACTGCAAAGATTGCGGTTTGGTTTCCGTGTCGAGCAAATGTTATGCTTAAACAGATTGCTTCCGGGGTTTGTGTTTTGGTTAAATTGATTTAAAGCGTTTATAGATACAAATTAGGTACCAACTGACTCAAAAATATTATTTGGTCTTATAAAAATACAATGTTTTCTCTCCTCCGGAAAGCGTCAATTTTCGTCCCGGTACGCTAAACGAAGTTGTCGCTTTCCACCTCCGTCGAGAAGAAAAATAGTACACTAACCTCGGACAGTAAATAAGAAAGCCTCAGATCACATGTTTGTTTACATTACAAGAGATCTGAGACCTTTCTTACTTTCCTGTCCTCGGTGTGTAATTTACTATAACCGTTTCTGGAAATAATGCCAAATAATAGCCAAGGAGTCTTGTAATTGCAACTATCTGATTAATTGCAACTAAGGAGCAATTGAACTTATAAGAATCACGATCTAGAATCGAGAAGGCAGGTGTTAGGATAAAGAGAAGAACTGAATCGTGCTATATAAGTGAAATTGCTCCATAGTTCTAATTTAAAAATTCAGAGGCACTTAAAATCTTTCTGGTAGGTAGGTAGGTATACTATACTTTCTGGTGATAAAAACTTTTATGAAGTTCAAGACGGGGATCCTTATCCGCATAAAAAAATAATATTATTGCAGAATAAATTCAATAACACAATTCTTCCATGTTGTGTTTAGAGGCTGTCCGTTTCAGTAGGTATATTATCTTGCATTAAGACAACAAAGGCGAAAGGAAACCTTTACAAGACAAATGATAATAGAGGAGACAAAGGGCCAGGGCTACCAATGGCCTTCCTCTTGATTATCTTTTAAAAATGTGGGTAGAAAACACAAATTAAGTTCTAGAAATTCACCCTAAACTGCACCCGCCGCCGCTGCCTTCACGACTCAAATGTATGGGACATGGTAAAAGTTGTTCAGTTTAATAGGTAGACTCTTAGTTTAAAAGGATACTGATGATATCAATTTCACCCTGTATAGCTACTTTACTTGCAATAAAACATTTATACAGGGTCCTTCTTAAGCACACGGTTTTTTAAGGGTATGATCAGACCATCAAACTGAACAAATCTATTTGACCAATATCGAAATCGTGAAGAAAAAATCTGCTGTCCCATTTATATTGTGTCATATTAGGTCAGTAGGTTTGCAGTTTTGTATGGAACAGCAGATTTTTATTTCGCGGTTTCGATGATGGTTCATAGAAAAAGTTGATCAGTTTGATGGTCTGAGCATACACTTAAAAACCGTCAGCTTATTAAGTTGGACCCTTTTAGTACCTACCTATGAATTATACATTGTGATTATGATGCCTATGGTCGATTATCAACTGCTTCGTTATACAGAGTGTAAAAAAACAGAAAACAACCCTAGTAATATTTAAAGGGTAATATTTAGACCCTCAAACTGAACAACTTTCTGTACGTATGCTAACATCGAGAAAATATAATATGATTTTTTCGCTCTCTCTATAGTGAATTTTTTTCAGTTTGATGGTCTAACGAAACCACCCCTTTTAATATTACTAGGGTGTTTTGCTACACCCTGTATATCAACCCATCATTGTCTCTAATCAAAATAATATAATCTCGTTCCCAGCACTTAGCCGAGGCAATTAAAATGCCCACAAAACTCAAAAGCCTCCCATCTAAAGCCTTGTAACAAAGAAATTCTATTATGAAACAGTATTGCATTATAAATCACTCAGATTGACAGACTCGCGAATTATACGGAAGACAAAGCTATGACCCAGTTGAGAAGGGAAAGCCCGGATGAGCTCGGAGAAAGAACTTTGAGTTTTTGCGTTTTTAATTAATTTTTAATTAAAAACGCAAAAATATTATATATAAATTCCCTACAACAATATAGGTAACATTTTCTCCCAAACTCCTACCTATAATAGTTTTGTCTGTCACGCACAGAGAAGCTAAAACTATTTTCTGTCTTAGTATCGAGGCCAAACGACCTATTTTAAGGACATTAGTTAGATATTAAATGGCTATTCATTTAGACCCCTATTGTGCTAAGCAAAGACAAAATAAAATCTAAGTATCATGGTACTTTTTAAGCGAACAAAAGAAAGAAAGTGTAGGAAGTTAGGCTGAAAGTATAGCATATCATAATATGCTCATGACTATATTCTTCGAGAGGGTTGATATTGATAGAGATATTCTGGGAGTTATTAATGGTAACTACTTAACCCATATAATTATGCCCTAGTTAAACCTAACCTAATGGTTGTATTTGGGTCCTTGGGTCGAAAACAACCGAATAAAACCATAGGTTTTTTTTTAATTTATAATTAATGGCTTTTTGCTTGTGCGTAGCACCGCATTTCCGCCAGTGTCAAGTGTAATTTATGGGAGTATCTATCCCAATCTCAGGGATTGTTTTTGTTCAAGAACAAGAAGAGATTGAGGATTGCGGAGCCTCGTGGCAGGCAAAAACGCGACGCGCGAAAACCACGCGAGACGTGTGCTCGGGTCAATTCCTGCAACGTGACTCAACCATAGGTTGTATATGGTAGTTTTCGATCCCTGTGGGCATTATGTAGGATATAGGAATAATATTGGACCTTTTCTATGGGAGCAAACCTGTCAACGTAAAAAAAACCTACTCGACTCAAACATATGGAGCAGCAGATTTTTTTTATGGTCTGCTCCCATAGTAAAAGTTGTTCAGTTTGATGGGTAGAGTATGTGGTTTAAAGGTTAATTATACTTTTCCTTACACCCTGTATAGGCTGATGTGCTGAATTGAGATGACAAAAGAATGTTGTCGCTTTGATGCTTACACAAGCTTATTCATAGCCTCATGTATGACCAAACGGTATGGTATGTTATGCTAGGCAGTGTATTCATAAGAATTTCCCCCATTCCAAGAAATACGCTGCCTAAGCTAGCATAACATAAAAGGAATTACTTAACAATACGATAAAAGGACTTGTGAATTCGTTGAGCTGATTAATTAACTTTGCTAATAAGGGAAGAGCTTGTACTTACGTCACAGATGACTAGAGTTATACTGGTTCCGATTTTGGTCGATCTGCAAAACTAGGCCGGAATTTTTGTCAGCTTTTGTTTTGACGTATATAGGTTAGTCTAAAAGGTCAGGTAACAACAGTGGTTTTTCAATTTTCAAAGTAGTCAAAATTGACATGGCAATAAACTGGTCATCTTTTTGTGAAGAAAACGTATCTCGTTTCAAATCGTTTCACAAATAAAGAATGAGTATGATCAAAGAACAAATACAAAGAGTATAATAGTTAAAATTATACACAAAATAGGAGGAATATCATACTCGTAGGTACTTCCCAAAGAAATGGAAATTATCCTTTTCTATCACGTCATTTCTTATAAAATTTAAATTCTTTACCAGTTTTATAGGCGAAACGGGATTGGGCAATGACCAATGTTCTTTCGTCCTCTCCTGCCCCTCTGAAAACGTGACTTTTGTTCTTTGAAATGTGCGGGAATGGAAATGAAAAGATACCCCTTATCTTTTCTAGAGAGCGAGTCGCGTCGCGCGCGAGATAGAGATACCATACAGATGCGTTGGACATAGGATTCCCTAATAAATTCCACAACGGTCTATTGTGTGCAGATCACGTCCGAGTGTGGGTAATTCAATCGTACCTATAGGCTTGGTATCGATACTGCTTATTAATTAGTATAGTATAGGCTTTGATTACTGTCACAAAGACGATATTGAAACGTAATAGGCTTTACTGAATTCGAATACGTTTATAGTGGCTTCTCGACTGATTACGTCAGCCTATAACCTTTGTGCTTATACCAAGATCCGACCGTAAAATTATGCACCTATTTGTTTGGCGAACGAAATGTGATTCCAGTTAAAGTTAAAGCTGCCGCAACACTAGAGTTACCAGGTTCATATTTTATTGTTGATTTTGCTATCAGACTTTTTGACATAAATATTGTAATTGTAATTGAAATTGAGTGTTTGTGTTTGTTGCCAATTATCTTACATTTTGACTAATTTATGACATTTCAAAAATATTATTTATTGAAATTAAGTGTAATATGTTTTAGTAATTAAAGCGTTCTTTGCTTTTTAATGTAATCTAGGTACATATCCAAAGATGACTTAAATGTCTTTCGAATTTTTGCGTCAGAATTTTGATATTTTGCATGTAAGATCTAATATGATTTAAACATTTCTATTGTATGCCTGAAATAGGTAAGAGCTGTTTGTTCATGTAACTACTATGTAAGACCTTTATCACCTTTATGTAGGTACCAGTTCTAACAATAAAGATATTCTTATTCTTATTCTTATTCAAAATAGACTTCTTTGAACCTGGCAACCCTAGAGTTAAGGCAGACAGCGATGCAGCAACCCTAGATTTTCCAGTTCTTTACATAGATCTCCTTCCGATGGCACCTCAATTACTTCCTAAATAGGTAGGTGGAAAATATTCTACCAAAAATCATGATGGTAAAGGTACGCAAGATTTTGCTATAGGCAACCAACATTGTATGAATCCCTGTGTAAGCTTTAACTAGAATCACATTTCGTTCGCCAATCAAATAGGTGCATAATTTTACGGTCGGATCTCGGACCATAAACTAACTCGGATAATTGGTTGTCGACTCGCCCGCGCGTATAGATACGAGTATCCAGCCGTCAAATTAGAATGTAAATTTTGACTAAAATACGGTAGGTACCTACTCAATTTACACCAATTAATTATCTTTTCTCTCCTCCGTAACGAAAGCGTCAATTTTCGTCCCGCTGCGCCAAACGAAGTTGTCGCTTTCCAGCTCCGTCGAGGAGAAAAATAGTATACTAACCTCGGACTGTAAATAAGAAAGCCTCAGATCACCATGTTTGTTGACCTCGGCTTCGCCTCGGTCAACAATTACATGAGGTCTGAGACCTTTCTTACTTTCCTGTCCTCGGTGTGTAATCTACTATTTCTCAAACATGCTTGGAAATTTGAGCATTATTTTGACAACCTTCTTCGAGATAAATCGAAATTGCTGTACTAAGCGAGCAGCGGCCTACAAAAGTTGTATGAAAATCAATATCTGTCGTGGTTTCGCGGCCAAATAAATTACATAGTAAACTCATATCTGACGTGTAATTTAAAAATAGAACGATTCTTACTCCGAAACATGGCAACCAAGGAGGTAAGTAACTTATCAAAGGTTTTATTCGAACTGGCTTGCAAATAGCAAGCTGTTTATTGAAAGAAAAAACAAATGAACACTTTAACCACAGATCAATAATAATAAATAAGTTACTACGCTTTAACACAGGAAAAATTATTGTAGTTCGTCATTGATTTTGAAAAGTTGTCTGATTTTAATTTCGCGTATTATTTGAGAAAAGTACCTACTATACAAGCCTTGGCCACAACTAGGCATTGATCTTCGGCTTCGCCTCGGCCCACATTTACACGTTCGTCCATCAATGCCTCTTTTGCTGGCCTCTGCAGTAATGTATCAACTCGATTGATATCAGCAAGTGATATCAGTAAGTCCACCAGGGCTAAACAGTACCACCACGCACGGACATAACATTAATTAATATACAGGGTGTTTCATAAGTAAGAATAAATTTTTAAAACTCTTAAGGGGGTTGTTTAGACCGTCAAACTGAACAACTTTCTCTATGGGACCAACATCGAAATCACGAAAAAAATATTTTTATATCCCATACATATTTTAGCTCTAGTCGATTTGTAGAGTATGGAACCACTGAACAAGTAATCACATGGAACATCATTTTTTTTTTTCGCGATTTCGATATTGGTCCCATAGTGAAAGTTGTTCAGTTTGATGGTCTACACCACCCCCTTAAAGGTTTATTTGTATTTTTGTAACACCTTGTATAGATAGTATCTACTGGTTTTCGACTGACTTGATGCGAGATTTGCGTAGGTGCGCATTTATGTGTGCACGCGCCTATTTCACTCGTTTGTATGAAGCTTATTGTTCTGGGACATATATTTTACACCACTATGAGAGCGGATCTTTTAAAATAATATAACTATGGCTATGTTAGCCACATAAGAGCTCATCAACGCCAACAACGGAGTTGAAACAGTGACCGTGGCCGAAATCTATCAGGAACTCGAAAACTCTTAATTCTGCAACATTCATAAATTAAGTGGTAACATGACCACACCCACATTCTATCCCCGCCGTTACAAGGTTACGTCTGATGAAGTATCAATAGATTTCAAATGTGATCTATTAAATTGGCCCGACTTTAGTTATTTTAACCAAACGTTTGATTATGTGCTACAAAACAGTTTGGAAGTCACAAAAGTTTAGTTACATTATAAGGAAACCTTTTTTTTTAAGTGTCCCTTAAGTTCTTTTCACATTTAGGTAGGCCTTCTGTATAACCAAGAACGTTGGCGAACGAGAGTGTTACATACGATGCATGCACTACCATTTCTCTTATTGCTTTTTCAATGTCCCAATATAGGTACATGCTCGTCGATAACTCGATATCGTATCAAGTTTAATTTGCCCTTTTCAAGTACACCCACGACTTTGTGCAAGCGTAACGTCTAGGGCGATCCTATTCATTCCTAGGTTAATTATGAGAGGAAAATACGTCAAAATAGCTGCAAACAACATATCACACAAAATCACACATTGCGGTCTGTAATTGCCATAGCGACGACGTGAACTCGGGGACATCAATGCGGTGCGGGTACCGTATTCAAGTGGAACATGTTGTTGCTATGAATACAAAAACATCAATTGTATATTGTGATACACAGGTAAAAATATGATATTACAATAGTAAAATGTCTCTTTGTGGCCTACCAAAAGGCATACAAATATATTGGTATCGTTATACCAGAAATACCTAATGAGAAAGGGCCTGTCCATCGCTAGAGTATATGTCAGTGAATAAAACAGTATATTTTGTTAAGATTCAATTGAAAATTCAAATGCCTCGTTCTTAGACAATTTAGCGGTAGCATTTCCCCTCTGCCAACGTACAATATCAAGAAATCGTATGCATTTGCATACAATTTTATACCTTTTATCAGTTATCACTAAACGAGACAGCCTATAATTGCGGAACAATATCCTCGACACTGTTTTTCATGATTTTTTTAATATTCAAAATTAGAATCTAAAGTAATGGAATGGGCCTGGACATGACTTGCCTCGGGCGACCTGGAAGTCGTTAAACCGACTTCGAACCCAGGTCGGTCGCAGTAAGGACAACATGTTCAGGTGGGGATTCTCGGATGCGCAAAATGTGAGTTGCTTGTGTGGAGCTCCATAAACGATGGCCCATCTCACATCGTGCCCTGCGTGCCCTAACACCTGTACGCAGGAGGAGCTCATGACCGCTAGAGACGGTGCAGTATCGGTTGCCCACTTCTGGCAAGGTACTATTTAGCGACTTTGTTCAAAATTTGAAGTCGACACGATAAGAAGAAGAAGAATGGAATAAAGTAAGTTGCGGATTTCATGCTACCTCGCCCCCGCGAAAAGTGGCAGAATCGTTTGTTAGTAGAATTACATGCGTTACTTGTCCATATAATGATAAAATAGTCTAAGGCCTCGTTGCATTAAGGAATAGGTATCTACCTAAGCTTTCAACCAACCGAACTAACAATCATCTTACCTAGTTAATTCACCTCTTGACACTATTACCTGCCATATCCTGTATATTTCTAGGTTCCAGGTCTCACATAAAGGTCGACCTCGTTACGTCAGCTTCCACCCTTTTACGCAATTCGAAATAAATGATACGATTCTCACCTCTACGTGTTACGGTACCAAATTACTTATACGTTCAAGCAATATGTATAATTTTACCATTTACCTCTAAATTGTTATATTGTGGTAAAAGTTTGTATTACTTAGGTTATTTTGTTGAAAAGGTGAGATGTGATTGGTTTTTAGACGACTTGATAAAGTGGCCGCCCGGCCAAATGAAAAGGGAACTCGCCGCCCCTAATGACATTATAGTTTTGTGACTTATTAGTCACAGGCCAGTCATTTGCTATTAAAAGCTAAAAAGCTAATGTAGTATACTGGGTGTAAAATTAAATATGTACCATATCGTATGGGGTGCTTCAGACCTTGAAGAAGACCAGAAGAAGAACTGAACAACTTTCACTACGGAGTGGAGCCTTCACCGAAATCGCGACAAAAAAACGGCTATCGACCATTTCGACCCAAATGTATCGAACAGCAGATTTTTAATGCTTTTTAGCTTTTAATTTCACCCTGTATAGGACCCTGCCTCGTGGTAGCATTTCCACTCTGCCAAAGTGCAAGATAAAAATTTACGCATTTACATACAATTTTATACCTTATAATATCACTAAACGCGACAGCCTACTTATCACGTTCAGGGTTCACACGACACAGTTTTTCATTTTTAACATTCAAAATTAGAATCTAAAATAATGGAATAAGTCCAAAGTTAGGGATTTCATGCTATTACCTCGCCCCCCGCAAAAAGTGGCAGAAAAGTTTG
Organism: Agonopterix heracliana; assembly: GCA_963693445.1. NCBI lineage: Eukaryota > Metazoa > Arthropoda > Insecta > Lepidoptera > Depressariidae > Agonopterix > Agonopterix heracliana. The sequence goes on along the minus strand of OY856308.1, from coordinate 19,183,022 downwards.
TTAGAATCACACGCGTAACTAAACAAATATATAAATAAGTCTAAGTACATTCCACCCAGTATATTCGTGGTTTTATATTTCCGTTAAAGATAAAAAAAGAAAAAGAAAATGCTCGCAATATAAAACTCAATAGGTACCTAACTACCCTGCCGTTGCTTGCTCAAAATATAAAAACATTTTCGAGATTCTTTGAATAGCGTCCATAATAGGCCTTTCTGTAAACAAAAAGCAATTCCTTTTTTAATTTTAAGAATAATCCGTAGATTAAACCCGATAGAGCCGCCGACATGAATATTATTCACATTTTTCTTTGATGATAATCTCATTTGGTTTAAGAATTAGGATGAATAATTTGAAAATCAAGAGGTCTACCAGAACGAACATGTCGTGTCTTTTTTAAAGAGGTAGGTACCTACACAAACCCAAGACCATAATACCTTCTGTGGTCAGAGGCGGGCTCACTACTAGAGAATTGATGAATTGATATCTAAATGTGGATATTATGTGGTAGTCAGAGATATTCTGAAACCTCAGAACGAAACTCTGTCCAGTGAATATCTATAACGTCACGCCTCTTTCCCATTGGGGTAGGCAGAGACCAGAGCGCGCCATCTACTGGGATCCTTACATACATCTTTTGCCTCATTCACATCCATACATCTCTTCATACATGCCCGTCGGTTTCGAGTACTCCGCACCTCCCCTTTTTGTAGGACGCAACTGATTTAATCAGAATACGTCCTACGAGGGCGCCCTCTGCCGACACATCCACTCATTTTAGCTCCATATACCTCTTTCGTACATCTGCTATCACTCATCCTCTCCACATGACCAAACCAACGAAGCATACCCTTCTCTATTCTTGTCACAACATCTTCTTTCAAGATCTCTAATCACACAATTCCTCACTCTATCTCTCAGCGTAACTCCACACATGCTTCGCAAGGAACGCATTTCAACAGCATTAATTTTACTTTCATGCTTCTTCTGCCATACCCAACACTCACTGCCATACATAAGTGTAGGCACCAACACACCATTGTATATAGCAAGTCGCGCCCTTTTGGACACCAATTGGTTAGCCACAATGGTATGCAAAGCACCGTTCACTTTATTTCCCGATGTTACTCGCCTATGCAATATGGTTCGAATATATCTAAAATATCTTTGAATACACCTCTGGGAACATAATCGTGAGCATTATGCTTATGTTTTGTGACATTATCAGTGTGATATGTTATAAAAAACGTGTGTACCTGGAATATAAAATATTAAAATGTTGCCCTGGCTTCACAAACATGTTTTTACATATTGCTGTTATCATATTGCATTTATACACGAACACAATGATAAACCCATTTTATACTACAAATTTTTTAGTTAATTCAGCAAAACAAAAATCGCGTGAGACTCCGCTATCGAGCTGAATTACGGAAGCTTCACGTCATGACACTACCTCACGCTACGATGTTTCGAACTCTGTTTTATCGATACTTGTTACGATACAGCTCTATAATAATATGATAATGTACAAAGTTCATTGTGTTGTATAGGTACAGTTAGGGCCAAAAATTTTAGACAATAATAATTTTAATCAGTCTATAATCGTCTACTAATGAACAGGGCGTATAGACAAAGCAACATTTCTATTGGCGTAACGCTATATAGTAGAAATGACAGAATGTATGGATTTGACATTGGCGATTGAAACATTTTGACGTTTGCTTTCGTCACCATACGTCAAGTCCATACATTTTTGATATACTTTGTCTATAGGACCAACATAGGTAGGCATGGCAGCGTAATATAGCGCCATCACTCCTTCGCTCTCTTTCTATTTGCGGGCGAACGAACGAGATAAAAGGCCTGATATAGCTGTATCACGTGCAACATGCTAGGCTTTCAAACATCGATCGAAACATCGGCGAGCTGTCAATTCGGTATGCGTTGTGTCAAACTTAATATGAAAACTTCGACGATCTGCAGGATGCAAGAAAGATTTTCGAGAATTGCAGTCCAGGCCACTGCAGCTCTAAAAATTGGCAAGCGGATGTAGCAATGCGGGTCTGGTCATATTATCTTTTGAAGTATACTGACAACTATAATTATTGGGGAGTCTGAGTCCTGGGACACTCAAGTGCTAGAACTGGAGACCTAGGAAAGGTAGCAGGGAGGGACTCAATGAAGAAGGAGGAGGCTAGAGTTTTGTCTCTTTGTGAGGGCAATATTATAAGAAAAAATGTTTTCGATGTGTTTAGTTTTGGATAAGGGCCACCTCATCAGTCGTCACAAACCTTGGGAGTCATAAGAGGCGACAAAAGGCTTTTCACGAGCTCTAAAGCACACTTTTTAGTAGGTATGCTTCTAAGGAGGCTAGGAGGCCTCCCCTGCTTTGGAAGGTGTCTGTTATAGATGGCAGTATATTTGTTGACTTCATCTAAACAAGTTTATTAGCTTGCTTTCTGCTATCGACACTGGGCCTGCGTGAGAGGAGACATGTCCCCTGCCACTGCATATCTTTTATTTTTCTGTGGTGAAGCAAATGTAGGAACCATTTAAATATTAAGTCTCTTACGAACTTTTCTCTCTAACTGTACTACAAAATCGTGTTCAACAGCTATGAATATTGTTTACTATTTCGTTATAGTAGCTTGAAGCCCATTCACTTAGGATTAACCAGGTGTTCGATACATACTCTAGTTTAAGATGACGGTCGCTGTGGGAAGCACGGACGTAATTCGGGAGTCTATAAATTCTATAACATACATGGAATCCACCCTCGGTACCTTACTTGCTTGTGATAAAGTTTAATTTAGAATAAACTTGGTTTCTTCGTATAAATGCGATGTTTATCCGACCGTGTTAGACTTTGACACGGAAGGTTTGGTTCATGTGGATTCCGAAGTCAAAAGTTTGGATGAGATGAGAGCGATGCTATGGCGAATAGTAGGAGTTGAATTTCGTTTCAATGAGTAGTAGATATTGCTTTTTTATTCTTATAACTTTTATAATTTGGTCCATTTTGTTACGTTCATCAATAGTCACTAATTGTAGGTACGATAAGATGCGGAAACGACGGTCATTTTGACCGCCAGACTAATTAAGACCGTGAAAATAGACAGGAACTCTAGGAAGTAACGCAATCGGCAGACAAAAAGTCCGTTTTAAATACCATATTGACTAATTATTTCCGTCGCCGTCGGTTTAAAAAAATAAAATGGAAATAGATATTTATGATATTATTACACTAAAACAAAACTATTTTATATTCTTCATAACCATTAGGTATGCTATTCTTTTAAAAAAAAAAATCTGCTAACAACCCAATTTTACTCGAGTTCATCGTGAACCCGTATACGAGTTCAAACAAACAAAATGTTCCGTCTATTTTATTTAATAACTAGTGTTTTCCCGCGACTTCGTCCGCACAAATTATATACCTACCAGATTTTAAGTCAGATCATAAGCTATCAAACAAAAAAAGTTTCATCAAAATCGGTTCAGTAGTTTTAGCGTGATGTGCGAACAAAGAAACAAACTAACAATTTTGTCAATAGATGGCGCTGCACGTCATTTAAATCGCACTATCGAGTGTTATTTGATTTTATATGAAGTAAACCGCTACCTACTTTTTTGTTCCTCATGAGTTTACGGTTTTATAATAGTTAAGATTTGGTTTTGTGTGGAATTGATTCAGGTTATTTTTGACTCCTTAAATACTTAGGTGAGACAGTAGGTAGGTAAACTTTGTAATTAATGAGTATTCGTAAACACGTATTGTTGTCTCACATTTCCATGAACGATATCTAACCTAATTAGTAACGGGTAGGGGAAATAATTCATCCAAGTAACATTTTCGGGAAAATAATTAATCAAATCTGAGTAAATTTACATATGGAGCTTTGTGAATTATGGGGAAATTTCTAAACAGTAACGTGCTACAGGACTCCAGAGAAATTATAATTGAACATAGCCTGAGATTACATATACATTTACCAAACATACAATAAACTTACCAGGTTGGCTTGACCGCAAGTAAGACCTAAAAATTGGTTCTTGAAATTCGTTGTGAAAATACATGCCGTTTAAAGTTTACAACATACGAACAGGGTACTCCAGTCCATCAAACTGAACAACTTTTTTTCACAAACAAAAAAACATTACAATCGTAAAAAAAATTATTGTTTCCACACTAACAGCTGATCGAACGTTTGTATGAAAGTCAAATATTTTTTTCTAATTTGCCATAGGTTTCTTAGGTAAAGTTGTTCAGTATCATGGGTACAATCACCCCTTAAAGTAATGCAACTGTTTACCGTAACACCCTGTTACTCGGATTTGATTAATTATACCCGAAAATGTTAATTGATGGCGTTTTGCTTGTGTCCAGCACTGAATTTCTGTCAATACTGATTTTTGTAAGTATATCCATCCCAATCTCAAGGATTGTTTTTTGAGCAAAAACACATTGCAGAACAGTGATGGTGGAGCCTCGTAGCAACCTAAACGCGAGCCGCACGAATTACACAACCGCTCGTAGTCAAACTTGCAATGAGACTCCTACTTTTAAAATAATTAAATGAATTTACTTATTTTGAGGATTATCCAAAACGCATTAATAATTTTCAAAAGACAAATTCTATTTGGAATCACGCGCTAGTACCTTCAGGTATCACATCCGTTTCCGGCTTGCCATGTGTCGGCAGCCATTTTTTATTCAGCAGTCGAGTGAAAAGGGACGGGAAACGAGAGGGATAAATATAGAAACGTACAGAAACGTACCACCCGTAACATTTTGTTTATTTTAGAACTTTTCCTTTTGTTTTTTTATAGCGGCTGGGTAAAGTTTACTTTAGACATGGAAAATAAAATTATTCCATTGAATTTTGATTTAAAATTAATTTTTCGTTGAGGAAAAACACCGTGAGAAAACCTACTTGAATTAGGCACGCGAATAGTACCTATAAAGGCAAAAACTTTATAGGAAGGCATTCATTGAAAAACAAAATGTTCAAAATTGGTTTCACAATTCAACTCTGTCTGTGTTCTCTGTCTTTGTATGTTTCTGTCTACCTACACCCTGTAATTAATCTATCATTCGATTAACAAGACCAAGAGAAATGGTACGACAATGGAAACGAAAACAATATATCACGCGATGCGCCTGCAAATTGCCGGAGAAATCATTCCCGTCACGATTTGTTGCGAGTATAAAGGCCTTTCATATGGAGAGATAACTGTGTAGGGTCACCAAAATGTAGAATTTATAAGGAATTAGAAATTATTTTGATCGATGTAACGTTTTTCGTTTGTTTTCATTATTAGATGAGGATGGATTTGAGACTGCTTCTCTCTCGCTCAGTTGCAGAAACGCTCACTAGAGTTAATCCTCCATTAAATCTCTTGCTAGCTTTTACTACATCAACAAGAGAAAAAGTGACAGCAAGAGATTTAATGGAGTAACTCTAATGAGCGTTTCTGAAACGGAGCATAAGAATGTTTTTTTTAAATAATATTAGTATATGAAGTTATTTTAAGAAATTCTTAGTCATTATCAGTTGTCAGTAAGTGAAAGTTTTAGTGGTATTTCATTTTTAATTCGGATCTCCATGCTTTGGAAGACACGTTGGCAATAAATTGGTCCCTCGGTTCTCTGACAGCAAGTCACACTATGCCATCCACATGGGGCCTACGACTTGGTGGAGTACCAACGGTCTATTCCCTTTCGAACGTGATACTATACTTAATACTTTCGAATGGCGATCCTATACAGTGTATATGATTTAGTATAGTATCACGTTCGAAAGGGATATGTATATTATACAGGTTAGAACTCTCAATTATTGATCAAATTAAATAATCATAGAAAAGGCACCAGTTTTTTCAGAACTATGTAATTTTTCGGTACCTAACTAATTCATTCTGCCCATCGTTTCATTATCTCTAAAATGCATTCTTCCATGCTATGGTTATCTGGAAGAAATCGCTTTTAGTGATAAGACCGCCATTTGTAGGGTACAAAATGCTTTTAATATTGTTATTTTGTGTTTTTGGTGTGCAAATAAAGAGTATTGTATTGTATTGTACATTGATTCTACATCATCGAAAATGTGCTCATGTCCCTGAAAGTGACTAAAATTTCGGCCACGTCGGGAAAATTTTGTAGCCTGGTAACCCTAGCCTCGTCAGACATGCATAGACTGTTTGATTTTTCTCTTCTCAGTCGATTTGAAACGAAATTGTAAAAGCAGAAAAGGTTTATGAGTTGTGCGTTTAGATAATGCTTGGTATTTAGTTGGTTCAACCAGAATTTAAACATCTTAGTGCCAAGTAGTCTCGGAGACATAGAGCACTCCAAGAACACCGTCTCAGATGGTTTGTTCATGAAAGAAACCACCTGAGTATACAGGGCGTAACAAAACACCCTTCACTATGAAGCCAACATTGAGAAAAAAAAAATCTGCTGCTTCATACCAAACTGACTGCAGTGCACTTAATCCTGAGGACCATGTTCGAATCCGCACGGATGAGATGCTATGTACCTACTTACCAATAAGCTTTTCTAACTTATGTACGTAATACCGACTGCTCTCAAACGGTGAAGGAAAACTGAAGAACAAATTCCGATGCGTATGTGAAGTCTACCAATCCGCATTGGGCACGCGCGGTGAACAAACTCCCACACACCCTCCCTGAGGGTCGGCCTGTGCCCTGCAGTGCCTATATAGGGATATAGGCTGTGATGATGATGATATAGAATTTAAACAACGTACTGGAATCAAACTTAACTAGGCCATCGATCATCATAACAAAAGTGTTAGGTACATTATTAAAAGTACTGTTTATTAAAGGAGATGGTGACAGGTTAATGGTCGGTATTATGACTCTCAGTGGACTTTATTATGCTTTCGCCTCGTTACTTTCCAAAGCACTAGCCATTACGATACTTAATATTATAATGGTCTTTAACACGGAGGAAAGAAAGGAGCGGAGGCGCAGCAATTAGGTCTGTCGCCGTGACCTATTCACATGAGTTCGAAGTAGACCGCCATTATTTTTACTAAAACGGGTTTTGTCAATAAAATAAATCGAAAATTATGAAGACGTGTGCTGTTTCTGAATTCGGTTTTAGGGGCGGAACGCGCACCCATCTTGTCCCCCGTCTCTGCATTTTGGCGACACTTACTTAGATAGAAATATTGCTTAGCGACCCCTCCGCTCCTTTTTGTACTTCATGGTAAAGACATTTTGTAATAGATTGTGTTTATTTGTATACTATACTTATACTTTGAGCTTTATAGCGCGTGTTGGGAGAGGCCTATGTTCATCAGTTGACGGTGATAGGCTGATGATGATGTTTAGGTAGTTAGATTTTCCCCGCGACTTCCGCCATCGTAGCGAGATAAAACATACCATTTTTATGACTGCCACTTGAATTCCGAATCAGAATTGTGATTTTGTATAGGATTTGATGCCTCCGAGTCCGTAATTCCGAAGGGAATTCTAGAGAGAACGAATTGATACGAAATCGTGATTCCGTTCGGAATATAGGTAGTTCCGCATGTATGTGGCGGGCTTTAAGTCTACATAAAATATAAACTTTTAAAGTTTCATCAAAATCAGTCCGTATTAGTGCGTTCACACACGATTGACAGAGCGGAAGACGTCAGTCCGTCATTTGTGAAGCAAGGAGTTGTATGAAACCGCACGTAGAATCGCACACGGTGACGGATTGACGCACCTGTGTGCTTCTATGGACTGACGTCTGCCGCTTCGTCAATGCTCCATCGTGTGTGAACGCACTTAGTCTGTATTTGCGTGATGCTCGAACAAACAGACTTACAAAGAATCGATTATAATGAAAGTCCTGGTTGAAGATATTGAAATTTTGTATGAATAATTTCAAAGGTGATATCTTCGTAATTATATTATAAATTGTAAATATTATTTGATACGCGCAATCTAGATTTTCTAAGCTATTTTTCCATATATAAAACATTACTTTTATTAATACCGTCTACGAGTGTTCTACGACAAAGTATTGTATGAAGTTGACAACTCTGCAACCACGATAAAGGATATTATTTAAAACATTATTTCACTTTGTGTTTAAGATATCAAACAATTTTTAAGAATAGAAATTTAAAATTTTTCGTGATCCCTAATTGCCTATAGATAAGTACAGAAACACTTCTGTTACGTTGTTTTATTAGTGTAGATTCTTAAAGTAGGAATATTTATTACGGAGGTTGAGCTGTAGTGTGTGACTACCCCGAAGGATTACGAATAAGCTAATTATAGTAAACAATGGCATAGTAAATAAAAAATGTTTATTGTTATTGTAACCCTTTCATTGGAACCCTTCTTTATAAAGTCACAAACAAAAGAAACTCTTCTTTTGTTTTTTTATAATAACCCCCCATCCCTAGGGCAATATTTGTTTCTTAAATTGAAAACTAAGCTGACCAGTCCTAAACACACAAAATTGTATAAGTAAAGTACGTACCAAATTGTATAAGTAGGTAGAGACAATTGATCGCCGATCGACTACGATCCTGACACACTAGTCCAGTCATTTTAGAGTTTCCTTGTATGGAAACCATAACATTAATTTCAATTGAATTCAATTCAATTATTTATTGCCATAAATTACATGTAGGTAAGTATAAATATACAGACAGGTACAGGATGATAACAGTACAGAATGTTTCAATGTAATTTTACCCTAGGGTGTAGCGAACTAACAATAAGTAAAGTATACTTTAATAATGAATTTATATAACATGCGATGAGATTGATTCTTATGAATTCATCTATCGCTAAAACTTTGCAGTGTGATAAAGTAAAGTATACAGAATCATCATCATCATCATCATCAGCCTATCATCGTCCACTGCTGAACATAGGCCTCTCCCAAGGCGCGCCACAAAACTCTGTCCTCGGCCTTCCTCATCCAGTCGCTACCCGCTACCTTTTTTAGGTCGTCTGTCCAGCGGGCAGCAGGGCGTCCCACACTACGCCTATATACCAGTTCGCGGTCTCCACTCTAGAACTCTGACACCCCATTGGTTGTCAGTTCTTCGGCAGATATGACCAGCCCATTGCCACTTCAGCTTGCTAATTTTCTGAGCAATGTCAGCTACTTTAGTTCTGTGACAGTGAAGTATACAGATTACGGTTGACAAATAATCTAGGTTTAATTTTTTCCGGTCCTATTATTTGTCAACCGTAATCTGTATACTTTACTGTATTGTATGTATCACACTGCAAAGTTTCAGCAATAGATGAATTATTGTTAGGGTCAAACCCTAAAATGATTTGACTACACCTCGTTCACCTCTTCTCTTCCACAATCATAAGTCGTGTCATCCCTTAGGAACTGATAACATTAAAAAATCAGAAAACAAAAATTTTTTGTAGGATTTTCTCTGTTTTTTTTTCGCGATTTAGATGTTGACTGTATAGTGAAAGTTTTACAATTTGATGGCCTGAAGAACCCAGTTTAATATCTCAGTCTTTCAGCAACAAAAATTGTTATCATGATATTTCTCTTCTTTTTTCTTCCGCTAATTTACACACTTAGGGTCTATTTCACCACTTCTGAGTAAGTTCTTGTTAGCTTATCCGACAGATATTTTGACATAATTTCATACAAAATATCTCAAAATATCTGTCGGATAAGCTAACAAGAACTTACTCAGAAGTGGTGAAACAGGCCCCTTTAACACATTTTTAATTTACAAAATTAACGACCCCGGCTATTAATCTGGGTCTTTAGGATAATCCTTAATGAAACTTCCATGTACATTATAAATTATAATATAATACAGTTAGGAGATGTTGTTCAAAGGGTAAACATAATTAACAAGTTTCTCTATTAGTAGCGAAATTCAAAATAGGTTAATTTTCCCAGTATTAGGTAGGTACATGTTTGTAAAATTCATTTTATGTTAATAATGCTTACATATTATGTTACTGTCAAAACTCATAACCGGTCAAAACCACTTTTGACTGATTTTGAGGATTGACCGGTTATGAGTTTTGACGGTAACTATAATATACCTACATATAATATTATTGAAAACCCGGTTTGGTGTGATGGTTTGGGGTGATGGACTGCCAAACCAGGGTCCTGGGTTCGAATCCCGGTTCGGTCATGGATGTTATACAGGATTACACAAGTAAAAATAAATATTTAAAACTCTTAAGGAGGTTGTTTAGACCATAAAACTGAACAACTTTCTCTATGGGACCAACATCGAAATCGCGAAAAAAAAATCTGATATCCCATACATATTTTAGCTCTAGTCGATTTGTCAACATCAAAATTTTTTTTCGCGATTTCGATATTGGTCCCGTTGTAAAATTGTTCTGTTTGATGGTCTAAACCACCCCCTTAAATGTAATTTGTATTTTTGTAACACCCTGTTACCTATACAAGGTGTTACATGTCTCTGTGTCATGACTTTTCATTTTGCGCTATATAATTTTTATTCTCTTTAAACTTTGCATATTGCGCTATGCACTTCGCCCTATTCACTTTGCGTCCTCACTACCCTATATTGCGAATCGGTAGGTGTACCTACCTATGTCAGTTATGTTTTAGTCTTTAGTAGTAGGTTTTAGTATTTTTGCCACTTTATAGTGGAAAAAATGCAAGGTTCGAAAAACCAAACACAAAAAAATCACAGAAAGCCATTCGTTTTTCGTCGGCAAGCTAAAAGCTTCCGTTTCAAACAGAAACCGTATATTCAGCAGTGTTAGACATGTGGACACAACACAATTACATCACTGAAAAGGTCACAGCTCAGCGTATTACTTCAGCTTTGTAGTTGTAGGCCACCGCTAGCTTTTATTTGCTACTATAATAAACTGGGATTGAGGGTGGACAAGGAAAGTAAAATATAATGTTTTTACAACGAAAATGAAATGTTGTTTCATTACAATCTGAATTAGAAGTGAAACTTGCGACAAAACGTTACACAATTTGTAAAAAAAATAGTGTTGCCTAAGAACGTGCGAGAGTACCTAGGTGGTCTATCGATACTATTGTGATTTCGAAAAATAGTAAGTAAATAGTAAGTAAAAATAGTAATCAATAGTACTATCCATAGTATCGATACTATTGCAACTCATTATCAACATTTTCGATACCTAGTATTATACTAGGTATTATACTAGGTACCTAGTATTCAACTCATTATCAACATTTTCGATACCTAGTATTATACTAGGTATTATACTAGGTACCTAGTATTCAACTCATTATCAACATTTTCGATACCTAGTATTATACTAGGTATTATACTAGGTATTATACTAGGTACCTAGTATTATACTAGGTATCGAAAATGTTGATAATGAGTTGCAATAGCAAGTAAAAATAGTAATCAATAGTACTATCCATAGTATCGATACTATTGCAACTCATTATCAACATTTTCGATACCTAGTATTATACTAGGTATTATACTAGGTACCTAGTATTATACTAGGTATCGAAAATGTTGATAATGAGTTGCAGTACTATCCATAGTATCGATACTATTGCAACTCATTATCAACATTTTCGATACCTAGTATTATACTAGGTATTATACTAGGTACCTAGTATTATACTAGGTATCGAAAATGTTGATAATGAGTTGCAATAGTATCGATACTATGGATAGTACTATTGATTACTATTTTTACTTACTATTTACTTACTATTTTTCGAAATCACAATAGTATCGATAGACCACATAGGTACTCTCGCACGTTCTTAGGCAACACAATTTTTTTTACTATTTGTGTAACGTTTTGTCGCAAGTTTCACTTCTAAAACAAATGATACTAGTCTCTCGTTAGTATAGCTCTTGATAGAACGATTAACATATCTTTCATACGAAATAATATGTCAAACGATCTGTCAGATAAGCAATTAAGAACTTATCCAGAAGTAGTGAAATAGGCCCTAATTCCAAAAATGTTTCTGATATGACTACACTAAAAGAGTATGTATACGATCTTAGGATTGGACTATAAAATACCAGTATTTTAAGACTGAGATTTTCGTAGGTACTTTATGAACTTAATAGGCTGTTTCTCGCGATTCCTCTTGCGTCCTCTTCCTTCCTATTCATTCTTACTCATGGTTCAAGCTATTTCTGTACAAAATTTCATCAAAATCGGATCAGTGGTTTAGCCGTGAAAACGTAACAGACAGACAAAAATACTTAGTGAGGATAGATAACGAAACTGAAAAAAATGTTGTATGTTAGTACCTAACGAAACTTTTGTGACTTCTAAACTGTATTAGATGTAAACAAACGTTCAAACGTTTAATTGCAAATAAAAAAACTTTTTGCTATTTGTAATCAAACGTTTGACAACGGGCTACAAAACTGTTTGAAGTCACAAAAGTTTGGTTATTGTACCTACCTACATTTAACAAAAACATTTTTTTCAGTGTAGTCAACCTGCATCGTTGAATTCATAACAAAAATAACAAGATCAGTAGTTTGTATAACTCTGGTAGATGGCGCTGACGTCCCTTAAAGACGATAATATAGATTGAAAATTTCGTCGTGGCTTGCGGGGCGACGACAGCTCTGTTGGAGTAAAGCATGCCCTGGATAGGCAATTTGTGGGTTCGAATCCCGCTCGCCGCCCGACTTTTTCAATCTTTAATTTGATTAAGCTAACATGGCATAGGTACATGTAAAATAATAATTTCGAATAATAACAAGTCTCTGAAAGCATCATAATCTCAAAGGATGTTATAGTTACTAGGTAATTCCTATATCTCACGGATATTGCTACACCTTTGTGCTATTCAAACTAACGTTAATCTCAAAGGAAACCGACCTCAAAAGGATCAAACACATCCATTTCAACATTTCCGCGCGATCCAGTCTGAAAATAACTATGCCCGAACACTGACTTCGAATTAAATGTACCATCAAACCAATTTTAGCGCGAATACCGTTGCGCATCCTGCACCAACAATCAACAAAGCAACAATTATTTAGAATAAGAGCTAACTACAGTTTTGGCAAGTAACTAAAGCACGGCTCGAAATGAAAACAAGATTTCTCCAAACTAAATACCCACTGTCTTTTTTTTCGTAACAACATCGACGGATCTGAAAAGCAAATTAAAGTATAAGTGTTTTGGGGTTATTTTTATTGTTTAATGGTACCTATTTACTTGTGACTTGGAACTCGGAAATGTGTGTCTTGGCCTCCGACAACAAAACATGACATTAATCTGTGCCATCGCAGTCCAGTTGCCTCCACAGTTTAATTTGATATAGGTATTTAACAAAATTATCAATGTAATTTATATATTTTCTTCTGACCTACAAACACTACAATAGTTAATACGGCAGTGAACGGTTTGCTGGCGCGGTCACTCTTCTTTCTAGAGACAAGCAAGATTTATACAAAAAACAAAATATTATATTTAGTCTAGTTACCTACTAAATGACACATACAACCATTTTCGAATTTACCTAAAATCAATGCTCTCTTCAACACCCTTTTTCTCCCCTCAAAGAAAGCGTCAATTTTCGTCCCGCTGCGTTGCCAATTTCCACCTCCGTCGAGGAGAAAAATAGTATACTAACTTGGCTTCGCCTCGGTCAACAATTACATGAGATCTGAGACCTTTCTTACTTTCCTGCCCTCTGGGCGTGTAATCTACTATAACCAGTCTTTCACAATTTCCTTGATAAAACCGGTCGCCAGCTCTCGGCCTATCAGTATTGGTGTCTGAACAATAAACTGTGATCGGTTGACGAGCTGGCTGATTGATGGCCGTCTGGCAAGTGTTACAATCTGAACGTGGGTGGCTTCGAAGATCTGAAATATTTAATTAGTTTTGCTCAGAATTATGCATTCAGTTGACCTCATTTTGTAGTTATTGAAGATTGCTGCCGGCTAAAAATATGCCACATAATATCCCCTGAATCCCTGATCTAACTTTTCTTAAATTTAATAATTATGATTGATTATAAGTATACAAAACTGAAAAAGGTTTCCGTTATTTGTCCAAATTTAATTGAATTTTGATTGTTACCTGTTAGCCTGCTATGGGGAAGGCGATTGCGGAGGGTAATGTCTTTATCACAGCAGCTTATATTTCAAAGGAACGCTTTACGCAACCTTTCCATAATCAAATTCTGGATCGCCTAACCTCGTCTCTCCAGTTAATAAGGTTTGAACTTAGACGACACCAAAAGAGGAAGATGCCGCATAGTTATAAAAAGAAAAATGGGTACAGTTTGTAGTGATGAAACAAATGCTCACTGAGGTTTCTGTTATTCAACTATCAATGCCTATTATACAAGGAAACAAATATATTAACATTAAGTGAGTCTGTTAATCAACTTCTCGCTTGCACTAAAAATCGAAATCGTGTTATACCTATTCACAGTCACAGTCACATGATATTCGTACCACATCTTCGTGAATATTCACGGTATTAGAGAAGATTCGGCCGCAGTATTATATAAGGTACAATAACATTTTGAGCACCTCTTTTTTTCTATGTTACCTAGGTACCTACGTCCAAATGAAAATTTTGTAAAATGCAATTTGTATGCCTAGCGGCAGAATGCAGCGTATAATTCAACTGTAACACCATCTGCCAATGTATTCACAAATTAATAAACGAAATGTCAACTTGATTCACCAGTTCACCTGCGTCACCCTCTTTTTGTTCTATCTGGGGTATAAACGTACTTTAAAAGTTTAATTGAAATACTTTTACACAAATTCGTGGAACGAAAGGAGAAGTTGTGCCATGAAAATTTATTTACGTCTTTGCTTCTAGTTTTTAGTACAATGCTTATTTTTGTTTAGTTTGTTTCTTCTTGTTGTGCCATCTACAACGGAGCTGGATCATTAAAGCTATGCAAATCCTGGAAACTGCAGCCCTGAATAGCGTTAGGAAGTCTGTTTCTACAACAGAAAAGAAACGGAAAAAAAATATTTTTCTCCCCTCCGGACGGAAAGCGTCAATTGTCGTCCCGCTGCCCTAAACGATGTTGTCACTTTCCACCTCCGTCGAGGAGAAAAATAGTATACTAACCTCGGACAGTAAATAAGAAAGCCTCATATCACATGTTCCTCGGTGTGTAATCTACATCTACTATAACGATGTAACAATAATTGTTTTCTTGGTATAATGTTAGGTTTAAGAAAAAAGATTTTAGTCACATCTACCAGAATTTGACCTTTATCAGTAAATTTTCTACCAAGTTTGTCACAAAGTTGTTCTAAATGCAACTAGATTTTTCTCTCTGTAGGTATATCTATGACAATAAAATTAGGTTTACCTTTAAAAAACAAATTTTAGTAACAACGTTACATGTTATGTAAAGCCTTCAAGCAGTCTTTTTATTTATTTTATTTTATTATATATGGGGAGCTTACAGCTATAAAACAAATAATTCACAAATTTAGTCAGCTATAGGCCAATTACAAGCTTCCACATATAGGTTTCTACTTAACAAAACGCTAAATTGAAACAAAACTTTATTTTACGCGAATTTGAAATTTGAAATGAAAACTATATTTAGTAAGAAGCAATGTGTATCTACCTACTTACTTCAAACACAAACAAAGTACCTAAGCATGTCCATGTCTTGACAATGGGTAGATTATATTATAAAAGTTAAAACATTTTTATCTACTTATACAAGGTGTTTCATAAGTAAAAATAAATATTAAAAACTCTTAAGGGGGTTGTTTAGACCGTCAAACTGAACAACTTTCTCTATGAGACCAACATCGAAAGCTCGAAAAAAAAATCGGATATCCCATACATATTTTAGCTCTAGTCGATTTTTAGAGTATGGAACTTCATTTTTTTTTCGCGATTTCGATATTGGTCCCATAGTGAAAGTTGTTCAGTTTGATGGTCTAAACCACCCCCTTAAATTTTTATTTTTATTTTTGTAACACCTTGTATAGTTTTTACCACGCTCGTATAATATAACTAACGAGCTATGAACCCGTTAAAATGTTTCGCCTTAGCTAAAATAATTTAATTAAGGTGGACGCATATTATTATTTATCCACAACAGCGGCGAACGAGATGAAGGAGGCGAAAGAATCGAACTTTAGAATTCTTTGTATGAAATTCTATGACATCTCGCACACTCAAGGCCTCCGCACATTGCAGCGATATTATCGAGCGACACCTTAGCGATATCGCGACACCTTACCGATTCCGCGATTCGCGTCACGCATGCGCACACCACTGAATGTAGTAGAAAGAGATTGCGTCAGGTTGCGATAATATCGCTGCAGTGTGTAGGATCGCGTGCGTCCCTATACAAAATGTACTGGAAACAATTATCGCAAAATCGCAGCGATATTATCGCTCGATAAAATCGCTGCAATGAGCGGAGGCCTATGCGCGGTGAATCGGACGAAACAAGTAAATTCGTTTTGTTCGCCTCTTTCGGCTCCTTCGCTGCGGATAGATATGCGTCCACCTATGAAATTGATCTTTTTCTAGTACTACCAAAATTGGTAAACAATGGAAGCTCTAGAATGCTACATCTCAATTTTTTCCAACGACCGACCTACGCTGTAATTTGTCACAATTTTTTATAAATTACTTCAGAAGAAGTAATCTTCGTAGAATTTGCACGTGGCGTCATTAATCTTGTTGCGTCTCGCTTTCGAAAATATTTACAGCCCTCTTCCGTGTAGGAAAAAAATTCCTTCAGTGGCTTAGTAAAAAAATGATATTAAATAGGACTTTCGTCTTGTTTCAATCAATATTTGCATTCATAAGATAAGTTAAAACTCAAACTCAAACTCTAAATTTTTTATTCAAAATAATATCAAATAGATAACTTTCTGACGTCATTTTTTATTCTACCACCGCTTAGGAAGGTGTTCCGTTGTAGAGAAGATGCGGCCAGAAACTCTACCACACACTTCTTTTAAACAAAATATACAAAGTACAAATATTGAATTACATAGTGTAACATTGTCAAGACCAGACATTTTGATCATTCAAATAATCATCGAGTTTATAGTAACCTTTTTTACAGAGGACTTGTTTAACTGGGATTTAAACTTTTTGTCTGGCAAGTTTAGAATATCCTCTGGTATCTTATTATAATAGCGTATATTAAGTTAAGTTCATCATCATCATCATTAGTCTATACGTCCCACTACAGGGCACGGACCTAAAGGAATTTTATCAGCGTTAGTGCACCGCGCGTGCCCAATGCGGATTGGTAGACTTCACATACGCATCGGAATTTCTTTTTCAGCTAATGCAGGTTTCCTTACGATGTTATACAAGGTGTTACAAAAATACAAATAAACCTTTAAGGTGGTGGTGTAGACCATCAAACTGAACAACTTTCACTATGGGACCAATATCGAAATCGCGAAAAAAAAAAATTATGTTCTATACTCTACAAATCAACTAGAGCTAAAATATGTATGGGATATGAAATTATTTTTTTCGCGATTTCGATGTTGGTCCCATAGAGAAACTTGTTCAGTTTGACGGTCTAAACAACCCACTTAAGAGTTTTAAAAATTTATTCTTACTTATGTAACACCCTGTATAGTACTTTAGGTATAAAAAAAATTTATCAGGAGGTTTTTGTATCCATAAAAGACTAAAATCTAATCTGATGGAAAATGCAAAATTTAAAATCAAAATCAAAAATCATCAGGTCAAAATTATCTTCTTCCTAAAACTATCCCAAGCAGAAAATTTTAAGATATATTAATGTTGCACAGGCGCAGCGGATAAGGAGGCAGACGAGGAGGAGGGTTCGGCGGGGGGCGCGGTGCCTGCGGACGACCCCGACGATGACCCCGAGCAGGGCAAGCACATCCTCCCCCTGGTCTCACATCAACCCGTCATGTAAGCATACCTTTCACGAATGTATTCTTATCTAATTACACTTTAGGAAACATATCAATGTAATCTATCGTCCACGTTCTGCAACATGGTAGGTAATTAACATTCAGTTGGATAACCTTGTAATTTTTTCAATGCTAGGATCAAAATAGAGCTTAAAACCCTCGGATCCTAGATAAAACTTAATTACAGAATAATATTTTGTTACAGTGAGGTGTCTGCCAGTCAGCTGGATTTCTTCAAAATGCTGGACGACAAAATTGATAAGGTATAACCATCGGGTCATATTTAGTAATCGGTACGTTATATCAAAGACATAAGGAATAATAATAATTGACTGTTTTCCACAGGGCAGGGATTACGACTCGTCCAGTGAAACAGAAGTTCGGATCGAAAATGAAAAAAGGAAAATGCTCATAGAACAGTGGCGTTCAGCCTCACAATCATCTCAATCATTATCAAGTCCTCCAACTCCTGCAAGAAGACGGGTTTCCAGACCCGTCCCCCAACCACCCGATCGAGGCAGTCCGGGAACTGTGAGAAGATACTGCAGACAACAACATATTCCCGACGGCATGTCCCCACCTCCCAGAAGAGCCCATAGTGCCCAGTCACATCACGACCCAAGGCAAATAAACGGTGATAACTGGCACGACCCCACAAAATCACCAATCAAAAGACCACAAAGCGCCGGCCCCAATTGGAAGAACAATCCAAAAGTAGCACCTTACAATCAGAAGACGAAAAAGAACGAATCCGACCATCAAAGATCTGGCCACAAAGACGCAGATCAATCCGAAGCTAATCAGAACGGCTCCCAAATAACGTTTAATCCGACATTCCAAACACATAGTCCAGCTCATTCGGCTAAATCTCAGCAGCCTTACATAGCGCAAATTATATCGTACCCGATGTCCCAACAGGTGACTCCTCCATCGCCTCCAAAATACATAGCCCCTCCAGAGGAATATCAAGATCCTCAAAACAATATTGTTGATAGCAAGTACAATAATACCCCAAAACAGACGCCTGTGACTGTAAATTCTCAATCTAATATCTATTATATTCATGGCAACGCGACTGCAGCTCCAGACATAGCTCAACAAAGGCAACAGACGGCAATCCACTTGCAGCAATACGTAGCTATGAAACAAGCGCAGCAGCAAATGTTCACCTACTTACAGAGAGGGCCACATACTGTTTTCCCAAATGTGGACTACTCACAAACCGGCAATCCGAACAGAGTTTACGAAGGCGAAGAGTTTGTTCCTCAATACGGTCATCCAGGAATGAGACCACAAAGTGCTCCTTCACCCGTCGGAGTAAGGCCGGTACCAGTTGGTCCAGGATTCGGTCCTTTGCCAGACGGCTCCCACATGGTTCAAATGCCGATGTGGACTCACATGCCGCCCGTAGTATCAACAATGGGTCCATGGGTTCAGGGACAAGTGCCTCCGGAAATGCAGTACTACCCTCAATCACAATTCGTGCCTATGTACCGAGCAAACTCCGCAGGATCAGCAGGAACGTTGACGAGGTATCACAAGAAGGAAACGAGTGACAGTGAAGTGAAAAATAACATGTGCCAAAGCATAAATATAGTGAGGCAGAAGCCGATAGGTCAGATAGTGTCCGTGCCCGGGCAGGACCTGACCGTCTGTAACAATATGAGTGACAGCCCTAGCCCTGCCTCGGTTAGTACCGACAGCGGGGTCTCCCCCGGGAATAGTGCGCCCAGTTCGAAGAACTCAGTGTTCAGCACGCCCTCTAGTGCCAATAATGACACTTTCAGTAACGCGATAGATAATAAGAACAAGAAGAACAAAACTGTTCCATTTAACACGCGATCTCTAAAAAATTCAAAAAGTCTAGATTCTTAGTAAAGGTTTGTAATTATGTAGATTTTCTAAATGTACGTAGCTAGTCGTGAAAGGCTATTTGTAAAGTATAGTGAAGTTAGATTCCAAAGTGCTTATCTCATGTGATTTGGTCGAACATTTTTTTTATGGATTGGTGTTAAAATTGCTCTTATCGATGTAGTTTATTGTAATATTAATAAACTTAATATCACTGTTTCGCTAGTCAAAATAATCGTGATTAATTTCAATCGTGTTATGTGAAACCTTGTCGAATAAACATCTCAATTGTATTTTGCAATGCCAATATCCAGAAATGTTTGTCAATTATGATTTTGAAAACGGGTATATTTTATTTATTTATATTATTTATTGTAAGTAATGATAAATTTTAATCGAACCTATCTAAATGTTCGTTTAGATAAAGAGGCGTTAAATGGTACGACTAAGTGCCGAATGCATTTTAAACTATCCAATAATAATTATATAAACATAATGTTTGTTTTATTTACAACTAGTGACCCGCACCAGCTTCGCCCGGGTGAGATCTATAATATAGTAAGTATAGATAGACATAGTATAAACCTTCCTGAAGAAATTCTCTAAACCGGATCAAAATCTGTTGCGTGGTTTAAGAAGTAACCTACGCAGAAACACGGATAGCGACTTTGTTTTATACTGTTGAGAGGTTACCGACCAACAGTGTTGCCAAATCAGCTCTTTTAGAGCTAAATTTAGCTCCATTTTCAACTAATCAGCTCCAAAAAATCATTTTAGCTCCTTAGCTCTAAAATTTGTAAATTCTAGCTCTATTCCATTACATTTAAAAAAATATTATTTGTTTAGTTTTCCTTACAAATTTGTAGATGTGTACGATACACATCACAGTGTATCCGAATTTTTTAACGAAGTCGGAAGAATAAACACACACATAGACGAAAGTACTCTTTAGTCTATGATTTGGATTGCAGGATACCGGGATTTCCCCCAACCAATTTTGTTTCCTTCGTGTTTATGTGTTCATTTTTTGACTAGCTGCAGAAAGGCTTACATCATATTCATGTAGAAAAGTGTAATATTCCAAAAAATGGCATCGAGTAAACGAAAAAAAGTTTTTTTTTATTTAGCTCTTTTTAACTGAAATAATTAGCTCTTTTTTAGCTCTTTTTTCATAACCAACTAGCTCCCTTTCCAAATGCAGTGTTGGCAACACTGCCGACCAAATAACTTATTGTATTAGGTTGGTATGCAAACTTATTTTCTATGCATGCTTACTCTTCTGGGGCAGTCGAGTAAAAAGTAATTTCTAGTTGCAGCAAAGCTCCTAAGCCAAAAGGGATTAAGGTCGAGAGTATTTGTACGTGTGTTCGAAATTAACAAGTTAGTCTCCCCAAAACTGATGACCACATCACATGTAGGTATGTGGGGTCGATGTGTACGTAATAGCCTCTGTGATTGGTTCCGGACACATCCCGCAAATAAATCCTGGACATCGTCACAAACTGACAACGCCACTATACCTAAGTATGTATATTTTATGTAAAGGTTTCTATTCCGCAGCTCACGGAGAAAAATATCTTAGTGAGTGTAGGTATGTTTTTTTAGGAGACTTCTATTTACTTCTATTATTTTCTAGTGAAAATAACAGAAGACTGTGACTTTACGAGGTACTTAATTTGTAGTTATAATTCGAACTCTGGTAGATTTAACTAAAATCTACTTTTAACAATCGATTTTCTAGGAGTCTCCTAATATTGTCACACATGTACTACTAGATTTTTTTCTCCGTGTATTTTTATGACGAAAATACTGGCCACATTTTCTTACTTGCTAATAAAAATAATCCTTGCTTGCTGGAAAAATGCATGCTTAGGTAACTTAACCCTTTACCAGGTTGAGGGAGATATTATCTCTCCCACATAGCATTTCGTTTACAATAGTCAGGTTTTAACCCCTCTGCAAAATATGATTCTATGATCATCATTCGCAGCACGTTTCTCAAAACCAATAGTAATCTTTGGCAGCCTATTAAATTCACATGACCAGTAACATTTAGTGTTTTTATGATGAAATCCCTACACTTTCCTTAATTATAGCGAACTAAAAGTAGGTAGATGGTACTAGATAGGTCGAAGTGTTTTTAAATTTTGAGTGTTGTAAGGTTATGCAATCGTATACTTTACTAAACATTCACCTCTTTTTATGTAAAATGAACAGAATTAGGATGTGGGATGATACTTTCCCATAGCCTTCTTAGAGTTTGACTATGTGGGAGCTATTCTGCCCGTTGTCCGATGAGTTGTCTAGTCGTGTGTAAATTTAATTATAAATAAATTGTCATTGTTTTCTACCTATTAACAATGACCAAAAGTATGTTTTTTTTCACGAATTTCGTAGCTTAAAAAGCTTCCTGACAATTTCTTGTAGTAGATAGTTTTACCAAAGATTAAATTTAATATGTCGGCCTAATGGGATTAGCGTACCTATCCCACATTTTTTTAAATAGTTTACGGGAAGATTCTGACTTTTGACTAATACCATTTCGTAGAAGACGTTCAAGACGGTTGCAAATCTATATAAAGTACTTTACCTCGCGGCCTGGTAAAGGGTTAAGTAAATTATAGACCATGAGTAACAGTGGACAGGGCCATACTTCACAACGTTCCATTGTGGATGTGGATTGAGAAAGGTAGATAATTTCGTCATAAGTCAAATGTTTTTGTTAAACCACACGGAGAAAAATATCGACTACCTACCCATACTGCATTCCAAATAAGGACGATGAGATTTTCCGATTACTATTTAGCTTTCTGGGCAACTCTGATAAGCAAATATAATTTATTAATCAGAAAGATGTACTATCCGACATATCTTGGACGTCACTAAAGCTGTTCTAAGAATAAGTGAGATAACTGTTCTAAGAGAAGAAACACGACACTGTTTGAGATCTCTGTTTCTGTAATTAATAAAAATGGCCTTATATTTTCGTTGCTATTTGGAATGGAGTATAGGTAGTATGATGTGACACCTAGCTTTCAAATAATACCTACTAGTAAGATGACTTAGATAATTTTCTCCGTGCACACTGCAGTGTGTCTGTCTATACTCAGCGGGAACATATTATGCAGTCAACTTTCTGTCTGTCAGACAGAGTATTATCTAGCCCCCATAATTGACTATTGACATAATAGGTAGATAGATATATAGAAATAGAACTAGGTACTTATACGCATTTATAGAAATGAAACACAAAATAAAACTCAATGTCATAAATGGCAATTCATATACTAACAAATAATATCTGAAACAATTTGCATATTGATTTGTTCTATAACAGTTTTCTATTTCAGTTCTTGATAGTGACGTTATTAATAATTCAGGGCTTGACCGCAATGCATCAAGCATTACCAATACAAGCCCTTTAATGTTGGATATAACGTAGAAGATGATTAAATCTGAAAAATCTCCCATGTGACAATGTGACATTCTTGTTTTTTGGAAATATTGTTTAATTTGGTATGTCAAGTTTTTTTTTGTCTTCATTTTATATTTTTTACGGATAGAAGACATAATTTTAAGACACCTATTTCATTTTTATTGTGATTCATCGAGTTTATCGATATAAATTTAATTTTTAAATTATTTTGATCTGTAATCTCTAAGTGCAAAAATGGTGGAGAAAAAATAATTCAAACTCCATGGAGTAAAACTACCTACTGCTATATTTAAAAAAATTAAAACCTGCCTCCTCTTTCTAACTTAATGCTGAAAACAGATACGGCAACATCAAATGTCAAATTCTGTCATTGTGAAAGTATTTTTTTTTCTTAATGGCCAGTTACTTTAAGTTCATTTTATGTTTACCAAGGAGTTTGCAGGAGCAGCGAGTGGTCACTCGTGGACCGAAAAACGACGTTATTTTATTAAAAATATCTGTAATCCTTTCATTTTAAAATCTCTGACATATAAAATATGATTATTGAGACAATTATCTCGAAATAGTTTTGGATTTAGACCTGGAGGTTTTTATTTTTTTGTGTCATTTTTTTGGAAAAAAAAACTTGTCATACCGAAGAAATAAAAAAAATACGATTGTCGGCAGCATAATAGGCTCGGTGCAGCCTTAAATATTCGTTGCTATTTGGAATGGAGTATAGTTAGTTCCGATCACTGACCGTGTATTATATGGGTCCTTCCTAATCTTAATCCTCCGTAATATTAATAAGCACCCTTTACATTGACATTGATTTCAGTTCCTAGACTTGGGAAAACTGATCGTCTTTTGATGAGCACCTATGAATAAGTAATGGACTAGTAAATTTGTTTCAAATTGAATAATAATAGTTGCCCCAAATTAATGTTTTAGTAGTTAATATTGATTAAAAGCTGGACGAAAACGTTAGGGTAGGTACTGTTGTTTAATATTTTAGATGCTTAGTATCCATAAAGATTGACAATAATTGTTCCAGAAATGGCTTTTGATACGATAGGAATAGTTAGGTATACCTTCTACATGGTGTTAGGGTTAACATTTAGCACGTTGAAATCAGCAGTAGAAAATGTTAAAATTACTATGGAGATTATGCATCATTCGATTATGATTTTGAATCTCACGTGGCTGTGGTAATTTATATTATACACTAACTATCTATATTGATAGATAATCTCGATAATCAGTACGTGCACCTTGGAAATATTTAAGTGTTCAATCCGCCACATACATACGGAATTCCGAATCAGAATTGTGATTTTAATATGATAAACGGTATTGTGGAGGGGAAAACCCATACGAATTAAGGGTCGGCACTACCTACGGCCCGATTGACATATCTGTCAAAAGAAATAGACCGGTGGCCGACAACACTCAACCCTATCTTATAAGATTAATGAACAAATCAATTTGATAGCTTTTGGTAAATAATTTCTTGCAAAAAACTTGGTCGGCTGCAGCGCGCGGCGCAGCTTGGCTGGTACGTTTACTGGTGTGAAGGAAAAAGTGAACCCTACCTGGTGACACAACATTTTACCTCGTTGAATTAAAGGACGTAACTAGTCTGTTGGTCTAGAGGCCAATTAGTAAGGACTAAAAAGTCTGGTCGGCCGACCCTATCCTGGCAGGTTCGTAGGTCCGACCGAATTTAGGGTACCTACTACCCGGAAGGCAGATTTTACCACATTAAATTAATGTTGAATGTTTGGTTTTGCGTGGCAATACTCCTGCAGCATCTGGATTTGAGAGCCGTAGGTCGAAATTGACATTTACAGCAACAGTACAGTACCGTGCGTGATGGACCTATAATGTGACTGATCAAAGATCGCCCCTGGTGGTAGGATAGGATGGGTTCCAACTAATTAGATCACAGTATTACTAAGGCTTAAAAAATACTTAAAATTATTTTAACAGAACAAATTAAAACTTTTAACAAAATAAAGAAATTATTATAAGTTTAGGTATTAGCAAACTAAGGGTTTGTAATCTTTTATCATCATAATCATCGTCAGATATAATATTTTTAAGCACGGAATAAAAGTAAATTTGGCAGTAGTAACTGGAACGATTGCCTTCAAAAACATTTGCGCAAAAGGACATCAGTGTGACCACTTTTAGTAGATTTCTTCTTTATTGGTAGATTTAGGGCAAAATTGTTTAGTAATAGATTTTAGTAGAAATTAGGTATTCGTAAATTTTTATGTATTTAAAAATGCAAGGATTCCGGCTAATAAAATATAAGCTGGCAATACAAATGGCTGAGAAAACGATTGCAGGGTTTGCAAGTTTTCCGGAACTTCTAGTACATCATCATCATAATCATCAGCCTATATACGTCCCACTGCAGGGCACAGGCCTCTTGAGGGTGTTTGGGCGTTAGTCCACCACGCGTGCCCGATGCGGATTGGTAGACTTCACATATACCATCAGAATTTCTTCGTCTGCATATGTAGGTTTCCTCACGATGTGTTCGTTCACCATTTGAGAGCAGTCGGTAATACGTACATAAGTTAGAAAAACTCATTGGTACGTGGCATGTTGTCCGTGCGGATTCGAACTCGGACCTCTTGATTGAGAGTCCTCTCCGCAACGCGCCACCGAACTCACTTCTAGTACAGCAAATATAAATCATATCGCCTAAATTCATTCATTCAATGTTGTTTTTTTTACAAAAGAGGGTTTCTGAGCAGAGTTGGAATTTTGGTACCTAGCACTTTTAATATGTCAAAGGCATTGCATGTTTATCGACTTCCAATAATGTCGATATACGGGTATATTTTATATCACTGCGGATAACTTCAGCATGTATCGAACTTCAAAATAGCGAAAATAAATCAGCTGTCCCATAGTAGGTACTGCAGTTTTGTATAGGACAGCAGATTTTTATTTTCGCTCTTGTGAAGTTGGCTCCATAGTGAAAGTTGTTCAGTTTGATGAGTAGAATACATGCTGGAGTTTTATCCGCAGTGATAAAAAATTACCCGTATATCGACACAATCGGAAGTCGATAAACGTGCAATCCGTTTGACATTACTAAAAGTGCTACCAAAATTTCGGATTCTGCTTATGAGACACAGAAAACTGTACTAAATTTAAACTTGCATAGGGTCAACCTAATTTAATATTCATTTGAAAATTGAAGCATCCATGTTACAAAGTGATAAAAACCAATAAAAATTATACAAAAATGCGAAAATAACATGTGTAATGAGCGTTTAGATAAAATTGATAATATTTTGTTCAAAAACGTGTTTCATATTAAATTTTGACCATCTGTAACGACATAAATATTATTTTGGTAGAATTTAAGTAGAATTTGAAACAGGACTGGTAGATTTCAGCAGTAATTATAGTCACGCTGAAGGACATTGTGCGACACAAGAACATATAGGTGTTACTTAGTAGCTAAAGTGGGTACATGAATCCTGAAAGGGCACAGCAATATTAACAAGAAGTAATTTTAAAGATAAAAAAATTTTGTACAATATCAATAGTTCTTTAGGTTCTTTTGGTAGTTTTTGGTTCTATTGGTAGGTTTTGGTAGTTTTTGGTAGAGTTTAGTAATTATTTTTGGTTGTTTCTGGTTTTTTGGTAGTTTTTGGTTAGTTTGGTAGTTTTTCGTTGTTTCTTGTTATTTTGGTAGATTTTCGTAGTATTTGGTTATTTTTGTAGATTTTTATACTTTTTGGTAATATTTGATAGAAGAATGAAAATTACCAAAAACTACCATAAAAACAAAAGAGTTCTTGACGGCTTGGCTACGGGCTGGGTCTGTTGACATAAATAAAATATTTGTTTTGCAAAAGAGGTGCATTCGAATCGTAAGCGGAATTCAGTCAGTAAGGGTGTTGTTAAGGACGACGGTACTAACAGGCTCTTGTGAGGAGTTTGTGAAAGCGAAATGAAAAGCACGTCTTTCTCTAGCAAAAATCTGTATCACCAAGAAACAAAATAATATTAAAAACAAAACAGTAAAATTTAAAAGCATTCCAAAATATAAAAAATACAAATAAATATAAAAAGAGGTTGGCTGTCGCCAACATGCCACGCCCCGGTGTGAAAACACGATCATAGGTCAGGCGACACAACCAGGGGTACATCCAGAATGAGCACTAGGTCCCCGCACTGCAGAGGTGGATGGCGTGTTTCGGTTGCCGGTCTATGAATGGGGCTCGGCAATACCTCCTTCGTCCACCTTTTCCAGAAATGGTCGGCCAGACGGAGTCGCTTCTTCCAGTCCTGGCGTCGGAGCAGATCGACGTCGGCCAACGGCTGCAACGGCGGCTCCGTGGATGGGTTTCCGAGGATGAAATGCATTGGAGTCAGCGCCTCTTCATCCTCTGCTTCCACCGGAACGTGTGTTAGAGGACGGCTGTTTACCACCGCTTCGGCTTCCAAGAGCAGTGTGAATAAAATCTCCTCCCGAGTTGCACGCTCTTTCAAGGTGGCGTAGAATGCCGCTTTAACACTTCAGAGTAGTCTGTCCCAGACCCGCCCATAAAGGGTGAAAAATCCTGGAAATTTTGCGGATTGAGGCGAAATCGTACATCTCTGGTAGCATGTGGGACGCGCCGAATGCTGTGCCATTATCTGAGTAAATATTTGACAGGCTATGCCAGGTAGTCCGACAGTAATCTAGCTGAAAGTATGTGAACATGCAGACATAACTCGCTGTCTCCCTGCTAGAAGGTGATCAAATAGAAAAATAAAGGGAACCGCTCTCCGCATCCCTCAGAACAGAATCTTGGCCAAGTCTCAGACGCAGGTGAACCGCACGAAGACACTCTCATTGTTAACATGAGTGGAGATCAAGCGTATAGTAGACATCGGCTGTACCAATCCACGGTGGCCATCTAACGCCACTGGATGAACCTCTTGAGTAAAACGTAAAGATGATCTCAGTAACTGCTATTCTGCTGGAAACAGCAATCAAAATCGCAGTGAATCTTCTCGAAGGTTCTTCAAACAGCTTTGATTATAGTATTACGAGTAGCGTACACTGATGTACGTGATCTCTTCATGAGTCTCATTGTGAGCGAGGCAAAAGTGGTCGCACGCTCTTAAGATGTCTTCTGCCGATGAAGCTGATAGACGTGGACTCTTCTTTCTTCTGAGATAATTAATTTAGAATTTGGACCAGAACATTTTGAAGAGATCGAAACCACACCAACTCTCGAGCTCGCTCGAGTTCTTCGAAAGCCAGTGGAACGCTCGAAGATGGCTCCTGTGGTCATGTTACCGAAACCAAAAGCAAAATAAAGGGCCAGGGAACCATCCAAGGAAATTTGGAATTTTTGCTGAAAGCGCGTAGCGCCGCCGTCCGCTTCATTCAATTATGTCGAGACGTATTTTAACTCGAGACGTCAGCAATTTCCAAAATATAACTCTTTGAGCAACAAATAACTTGAACGAGCGGGCATTGCTACGCAACCATTTAATAACACGAAGATAATAGAAAAATATGATCAAAAGGATAATTTAGAAGGCTTATATCAGTGAGCCTCAATAACATAATTTACAAAACGGGCTGCTATTAATGCAGCTTGTAGCTGAAAGAAACTAGCCTAGCTTTACCTCTCTCCTATTCGAGCCAGCCTCACGCTCTCATCTTCATACAAAAGCGCCAGTAAGCCACGCATGCGTAAGCATACTCACTAGCGTCGACAAAAACGTGAAGCTGCCTCGCGATGGGGTCCTTTTGGTCGAGATAATACCGAGGAATTGTGCATTTAGCGATCTAGGAGTTTGTGAAAGCGAAATGAAAAGCACGTCTTTCTCTAGCAAAAACCTGTATCACCAAGAAACAAAATAATATTAAAAACAAAACAGTAAAATTTAAAAGCATTCCAAAATATAAAAAATACAAATAAATATAAAAAGAGGTTGGCTGTCGCCAACAGGTGTCATGCCGATCCTTGTTTACCAACTTTAAATTACTCACTGTGACAGCTTTGTATATCCTCGATCTGTGCAAAATTGTGAGACGATACCCCGTAGTATTCCGTAGCAAGAGATTAAATGTAACTCGCAAAAATGAGCTACTGGTACCAAATTACCGACTAGCATCGATGCAAAGCACTACAAAATAAAGTCGAATACTGTTCTTGTGTAGTAAAATACCAGATAACATTAAAGCCGACAAGAAATTTCTGAAGAAGGTAAAAGAATTATTAATCGAACAGTGTTTCTATGACTTTAATTAGTTTCTTCAGTATAAGTAAACAAACAGGCATCAATCTGAGTAGAAAAAAATGTGTTGCAGGTTGCAGATCGATTATTTGTACCTCAATAAGGTTATTATAATTTTTAACTAATCACATTGAACTGACTTTATAACATTTAACTAATTTAATTGTAGTAGTGAAAGGTGGTAGTTAAGTTATTGTCTGGCACCTATTGTTTTTTTCTTAATGTTTATAAATTATGTTGTAGTGTGACTAATAGGTACTCTGTACTTACCATCTGTAACTTACGTACCTACCTACAATATAAGGTAAATAAATGAAGTGAAATGAGATGAACCAAAAAGTACCAAATTAACCATAAACTACCAAAAAGTACGAAAAATTACCAAAATAACAATAATCTACCAAAAAGTACGAAAATCTACCAAAATAACAATAATCTACCAAAAAGTACGAAAATCTACCAAAATAACTTTTTGGTTACTTTTGTACGAAAATTTACCAAAAACTACCGAAAGTCTCAAAAACTACCATAAATTACCAAAATAACCAAAAACTACCAAACAGTGACCGGACAGTAACTTTTGTGAAATTCCTTTGTGTTTTCTTGTGTCGCGCAATGTCTTTTCGCGCAAAATTCTGTCGTGCAAATGACTTTCGAAGTCAATCGTTTGAGTCACCTACTACGGTACAGAATTCACTCTTATTCCATTCTTATTTAAAACATATCTGACGATGATGATGATGATTTCAGATTATCAATCGGTCCTTAGTTTGCTAGTAACAATAGTAATAAACTTACAGTTATTCTAATATGATAAAGGGGACAAAAATTTACGAGTAATAGTCGACCAATTTATAAAATGCACTTCTAAGTCCACATATCGTGACGGGCAACTACGGAACCCTACACTGCATGTGGCCCGACACCCACTTGCCCGGTTTTTTATACGTTACTTTGCCTACTTTAGCTAAAAATTGAATTGTTCTTTAATCTTCTAAGACAGGGTTGGGTGTTGCCGGTCACCGGTCTATTCGCAATGATTTCGAACGATTGACGGCCCATAGTAATTTGTATGAAGAAAACGTCCAAAAAAATATGTGATTTTTGGTAACAAATTGCAAAAAAACTAGAAGTCGTATCGAAAATCTGATTTGTTTAAAGTGTTCTTTGATGTTTTGCCGTTGATTATAAATATATTTTGTTGTTTTATTTTGTTTCACTAAATCACAGGACTCGGAACGCGGCAGTGCTATTCTAGAGTTTTTCATGAAATTCTCGATTACTTTCTGATGTAACTACACAATTTTACTGAAATTTTTTTTGTTCATCTTGTACTTCATCTTTTAGAGAAGCGATGGTCTTAATTTTGTTTCTAAATATAGCTATTTACTATCCTCAAAAGTCGGAACGCCGAACCCTGTTTTGCCCGATTAGGGTAGTGCCGACCCTTAACGAAATCGTATTTTCCTGATTTGTAATTCCGGATCTGAATTCCGTATGTATGTGGCGGACGTTACCCTAACCAATGTCACCTTAGTAAGATTTACCTTATGAATTTAACCCGATAAGAAAATTGGGGCTTAAACTAATTCCGTTCTCGAAATTAGATTGTTTGGCGAAATCTCCAGAGTACGGCAAGTAATTGAAAACGAGTATAGGTACCTACTCGTAGTATGTGACATAGATACCTATTAATCTAAGACTTTAAACTTATGCTAAAATTCTTTCTACGTCTATCTATCTATCTAAAACGTCACGCCTCTTTCCCAGTGGGGTAGGCAGAGACCTGGGCGCGCCAACTACTACGATCCTCGCATACCTCTTTTGCCTCATTCACATCCACCGTCGGCGAACAGTCCCGTGCCAAACTGGTCGTCGGAGAACGGTTGCTGAATCATACATGCCCGTCGGTTTCGAGTACTCCGTACTTCACCTTTTTGTAGGACGCAACCGATTTGATCAGAATAAATCATACGAGGGCGCCCTCTGCGGACACTTCCACTCACTTTAGCTCCATATATCTCTTTCGTACATCTGCTATCACTCATCCTCTCCACATTACCAAACCAACGAAGCATACTCTTCTCTATTCTTATCACAACTACGTACGTTTCTACGTACCTTTGGACATATTTTTTCATGCGAAAACGGCTTAGACATAAGTAAGTAAGTATAAGTACTACCTACCAGCATAGGTAGCATGACACCGTGATTTTTGTACTCTTTGACAATTGATGTTGCCGTTTCTGTTTCCAGCATAGAGTTAGCAAGAGAAGGCAGGTGATTTTTTATTTTTTTAAATAAATAATAATAAATAAATAAAAATTTCTTTATTTGCACAAATGAAAAGTACAGAGTAAATACACAAAGGGAGAACAAAGTGGACAGTAGTTGGTACGTTAAGTTTGAGAGTGACAGTGGTCCCACACTAGGCAAGCCTGGCAACGTGTGAACCGGTAGGCGGTTTTAACTATGGTTGGTAAACGTCAAGTGACGCCTTTTGCATATTTTATACAAAATAAAAAGAAAACAATTAACTTAAGGAAGTAAGTTGTTTTGAACTTAGATCAGAAATTTAAAAGTAATAAGATATTAATTTAAATATAAAATATAAAATTGGACTCTTACAACAGCCTACAACAGTAAAACCTTATGAGGTAGTGTATTGTAGTGTAGTGTAGTGTAGTGTAGTGTAGTGTAGTGTAGTGTAGTGTAGTGTAGTGTAGTGTAGTGTAGTGTAGTGTAGTGTAGTGTAGTGCAGTGCAGTGTAGTGTAGTGCAATTTAATTTAAAGTACATATATTATATGAATATTGCGTATTTTATAATATTATTATACAGTTTATGCTGGAATTTTTAATATCCTTTCGGTGTCCTCGTAATCAAGTTCTAAAAGCCAATTGCGGATCATGCGTTTGGCAGTACTTACTGCGGTGTGTTTTATATCGCATTCTTTTACAACTTTGTTGTAAATGTATGGATGTAGAAATGGAGCGAACCTTTGTGCAAACGCTGTTTTCGTTGGTACTGTTTTAGCTTTAAAGACCCTGCGATTTAACATGTTTTTGTACTCCGGAGACTTAATAATGTATTTATGTTGACTGACGGTTACGTTGAGAATAAATAGCTTTCGTATTGTTAGGACACGGCAATCCCTATATAATTCACTGGTTGGGTACCGGATAGGCTTCTTTAGCATTACTTTCAGAATTGAGCGCTGGGCTCTTTCAACAGCTATTATGTGGGATTTTGCAGAGCTTCCCCAGCAGCTTATACAGTAACTTAGGACTGATTGGCATAGTGCTATGTAAACTAATGTTAGGGTTTCTAGAGATGCACTGTTTCGTAGGAGCCTCATGATATTAATGAGTTTGCGAGCCCGACCTGCTAAGGAGCGTATGTGCTGGAGAAAAGTGACTTTTTCGTCAATGGTAACTCCTAAGTATTTGATGGCATCGGTTCTTTCAATAATATCGCATGTGCATGAGTCTGATAGACGGTTACAGGAATGTATTTTAATTGGGATGCCTGTGTCCGGTCTTGAAGCTAAAGTTTTGTGAAAACACAGGTATTTGGTTTTGGCTGTATTTAGTGTAAGCAGGTTTTTAGCAAGCCATTTTGCAATTATTGAGAGGCCGTCTATGGTTTGAGAGAAAACGGAGACCCATGAGGAGCCATTAAATAAAATAGCAGTGTCATCTGCGTAACAAATTATCTCTGCCTTCATCGATGGAGGTAAAACCAAAGCAAAAAAAAAATTTAAGCAAAGATTTTTCTCCATCGAGTTCGAATGATTTTCTCGCGACCACTTTTATCATTTAGAGTTAACTCGATGAAATGAATCGCAACATAAAGACACAAAATAAACTTGACATACCGAATTGCCCATGCAGATTGGTTGACTTAACTATCTTTTATCTTGGCACCATTCGTCATGATCTTTGTCTTAGATTATCAAGATAGACAGGCAAAGCTACGAAAGCGTCGAAAAAAATAGGAACCAGTACTGGTTCCAAAACCCTATACATATACACGCACACATACATAATTAGTATGGCGCCTCACGCACACCAACCTAAGAAAGTTAGCCCCTTTTGTTTTATACGGAACAAGTGTGAGGCTCATTCTAGACATATACTTTTTCTAAGATCTTTGTCTTGATAATATTAAAAATAAAAAAAAATAAAATTAAAAAAATATTTATTGCATTATTATTCACATTAAATGGCGAAACTAATTAAATAACGATAAATATTATATTACCTATACCTTATTTTACTTTATACTTAAAAAAGGTTGTAGCAAAACACCCTAATAACATTTTAAGAGGTGGGTTAGACTATTAAAGCAAACAACTTTAAATGGAGCCAAATAGAGAAAAAATTAAAAAATCTACTCGTCTCAAATGTATGTGGCAAATGAGGAAAGTACTTACTTGTTCGACGTTGTTTCTACTTAGGTATATTAGTGAAAGTTGTTCATAAATATAATATGATCATCTAAACACCCCTAAATACTTATTAGGTACAAAACACCCTAGTTTTGTTAACCTTGTTTACATTTTTTCAACTAATTTGATTTCATCTAACCGTTCTGGGAACTCATTCGTTGCAATCTGAAATTCATTTCCAATTCCTACCCCGGTCATGTCGGGGTTAATGAACTCCACCCCCTGTCTCGAACTGCCACGAGCCTCGTTTGGTCGAGACAGTAAATTGTCAAAACGGCTGGAAGCTTCGTTTACACGAGACGCTAACAAATGGACTTTTAGTTTTACGCCGGATATTACGAAACTTTGAACATTTTCGTTTCAATTTAACCTATACCGCGATTTTCAGGATTCCGTACCCAGAGGTTGAAAACGGGACCCTATTACTAAGCCTACGTTGTCCGTCCGTCCATCCGTTTTGCCCATAGAGGTAGGAATAGAGGAACATACAGCTGAGAGAGCGAGATGTACCTAGCGGCACCACTGTATAATAGAAAGAGATACGTGACGCGAATCAATAGAACCGTTTTTTAGTCAGCAATCAATTTTTACAATTCGGTTTTCGTGAATAATTGGGAATCTAAAGTGAAATCGTAGATAATTTTGTGAAATATACTGACACTACTTCATTAATTTATCCACGATTTTACGTTAGACTCAGAATTATAGACAGTATTAGAATTTTTGCCTGCGAATAGTCTCCAAAAAACATCCAAAAACTGTATCATTTGACAACTCATGTCACGGACTCTATTCCTGGAAGGTATAATAACTTTATGGTTTTGCCTATGTAGGGCTGTAACTGTAACCTTTGAACCGTAACAGCTAGACAGTTGAAATTTTCACAGAATGTGCGTGATAAAAAAAAACAAAAGTAAATAAAATCGGTCAAGTGCGAGTCGGGCTACTCGCGCATCGAGGGTTCCGTACCACACCACCACAGAACACAACATAATAACTTGAAAAAAAAAAACGTTTTTCTCCGGGATCTTAAGCGTGAGACCGACTCACACTTGGCCGGTTTTTATTATTTGTTGTTAAACTGTAGAGTTTTCTCTATAATCATTCGATTCGATTCGATCGCATTATGCCTTTTTTTTTAAGTTAAAATTTTGTTTATTTTACAATTTTCAGTGGTGAATTCATTAGTTTGACACAGATATCAGTTATACATGCAAAGGGTACATCGATACAAAGCAAATGTTTCAATAGCCGATGATTTGCTATCAACTTTTGCGGAGTTCTATTGTGTAGCTCCGAAGCGCTACATCAGATTTTCACAAAATTAAAGTGGCACACGGGAAGCACCAGCATTCAAATAAAAAAAGTATCACCAAAATCGGTTCACCCAGTCGAAACTTCTGAGCAAGCACGTATCCAGACTTTTCTTTTTTTGAGGTCGGATAAAAATATTTAGGTATACCAAAAATTAAGTCGGTTAAAAAATATATTATGTTTCTCTACGTTTCTAGGGATAACATGGGTTTATATTAATTTTGGATGTCATAGAAATGCGCCGAACAAAATTTACTCCACTACCGCGGTAGCGCGGGGTGGCACTGCCGCGGTCGCGCAGGGCCGCCCTGGCGGCAGCGCGAGGCGCAGTCGGTCCCAGAAGGATTTGTCGCCCCAGCGCGCGTAGGTGTTCGCGCGGACGTAGTGGGCGAGCTCCGGGTCGAGGCCGGGCGGCGGCGCGGGCTGCAGCAGCGCGACCACGAGGCGCGGTGTGACGTCACGCAGCGCGCGCGCCGCCGCCTCGCGCAGCACCGCGCGCGCCCACACCGAGCGCGACGCGTGCGCCGACACCAGCACCAGCGTGCGCCGCGACTGCACCACCGACTGCTGTATCTGCGGGGAAGGGTCTCCGTCACTCGGTCGTAGATACCGACGTAAGTACATACGCATCGTAAGCGATGCGCTCGCGTTGGACGGCAACTTCGCGAGCCATTCCAAGCAATAACGAAGCTGTGGTAAGCTTCATTAGATACATTTTTGCCCGTAGGTTCTGGCAGTACGTAATTAAAGCGCGGCCGCGTGGGAATT
The DNA here is from genome assembly GCA_963693445.1 of Agonopterix heracliana. Taxonomy (NCBI): domain Eukaryota; kingdom Metazoa; phylum Arthropoda; class Insecta; order Lepidoptera; family Depressariidae; genus Agonopterix; species Agonopterix heracliana. The sequence goes on along the minus strand of OY856308.1, from coordinate 19,147,073 downwards.
AATAGTTTTTTAAGTAAGTAAATAAATTGTGTAGGTACCTATCTGTCATGTAGTAATCTGTGTTCACTATAAGAGAGTGGAGCGGAAGAAATACGACACTTCAGTGATGTACACCGAGCCGAGGCCACGTATATCTAAGTGAAGCTTGCCATAGCGTTGTTATTACTTCGTACGGCGCGCGACGTAGGCGAAGTTGCCGTCTCTGAAGGAAGAGGCAGAAATCAAGCAAGTGACGGAGGCCTGCCGAGGCCACAGTCCGAGATACCGATGGCGTCAGTAGACCAAACGTAGGCGTCCCACAAAATGAAAGATTACAAAAAAAATTCCAACACTGCGAATCAATGGTAACCGTAGGTCTACCTTGAGTTTACACTGTAGTTTACCACGGTATGGTAGTTTTACTGACATTTCTGCATTGAATTTCGTATACCTACTTGGTCACATTGATAATTAATTTTGCCGAATGAAATGGGCGCCGTCGCTACAGTATAAATAATGTCAACTCATGGTAGGCCTAATTAATTCTGTTTATGAGTTTAACGATCTTCTTCTTATCTTGTGGGCAAGCTCTGGTGTCAGAGTTTATTCAACATGAAACTAAAAGTTAACACGGTTTATATACCTACCTAGGCTTAGATCAAAATAAATTAATGGATAGGCCTAAAGCGCGGTAAGTTGAAGCACACTACTGGTGCACTTGGTCCATACAAACTAGCGCCATTATCTGTCAAATCTGCATACAAATTTGAAGAAAATCTTTCATTTGTTTTGCCCGTAGAAAGAGAAGGAACTAGAATGAAGCACGTGTCTTGTCATATCACTCAGTAAGAGATGCACATAGCAAATTCGCTCTAGTTAAAAAAGGAGATCGCTACTTATTGCTGTCCTTATCGACGTAGCCACTTTTTTGTTCTACGACGGCTGTCTGACTCCGGAGTCAGACAGCTATTTTCATACAAATTGTATAGGATTTTATGACTATCGCTGTCTCATACGCGGTTACACTGATGTTTCGTCTATCAGCGTAAGCGAAAAATACTTCGCCTATGGTTTTGCCTCATTTTTCTGGTTTGAAATGTTCGCGTATCGGCCTATCCATTCATTTTATTTTGATCTAAGTACCTAGGTAGCCGCACCCATAGACAATAGTCTATAGTCTATACCTTGCCAGCTTCCTGCCATCCCCTTATAAATCGCAGCATGGTACCTGTGTGAGGATCGACTCCCCGGCGCGCCAGTCCCTGTAGTGCACGCAGACGCGAAGGGGCCGCGGCCCCTTCTCCAGCTCACGCACGATCTGCGAGACCACCGTGAAGTCGTGGCGCGAGAACCAGATGAACACGTCGTACCTGCGACACACACATATCACATATCATCACCATCAGGCGTACCACAAAATTTTGTCCTCGGCCTTCCTCATCCAGTCACTCCCCGCTACCTATTTTATAGCGTGCAAGAGATCCCTGTGTAGTATTCGCGTTATAAATTTATTGCATGCTATTTTCAAATCTACATCAATAGTCATTGAGTTTATTATCAACGAAAATTGCTCGAGTATGTTTCCGTTAGATGTGCGCTGACGCAAAGGTCTTGTAATGTTGGAATAAAATGAATTATTGGCACAACGATACAATTTCGGATCAATGGGATCGTTCGGGAACGAGCGACTTACCGACCAGCTCACTCACACACTTCAATATCCGATCTCGAAACGAGATTTTTTTAGCACTGGACTGTATCTACGATTTTTCAGAACCGGGGCAAAAACATGACTTTCCCCCTCCTAGCGCGTAGCAAGAATTTTTCTGTCTGTCCCACTAGTCCCATTGACCCAGTCCCATGATGGGACAGGTGGGATGATTATGTCCCACTAGTCCCATGGGACAAATAGGGAGCCAGGTCCTTATTTAATTGTAATATTATTAGGTAGTAGCAATCTAATCTAAACTATTATAAAACTGTAACTGATGTGTGTCTGTACATTGAAGATATTTACAAAAAAAATATGACGATACGATTTTTAGGTAACTGTACGATGCACGTACATCAATTATCTGGGTCAATCGCTAGATGGTAATTCGGAAACATAGCAACGGTTTTAGACATTGGACGCAGTGGACGCTGACTCCGCACGGCCCCAATAAAAGTGCATCGAACGTAGAGCGCTTAACATTACCTTATAAGTACATGTTACTAATTAACTTTAGTGTTCGAATATACGTGGATACGACCATTACTCTCAGCTGTTTCATTCCTTCGGCCGTATACTACTTCAGCACTCAGTAACCCAGCAAATCATAAGGATATCGTTATCCGTTAGCATATCAAGTCAGAGAGCAGAATAGCTCTCACATTATTTGGTCCTTCGATCGTGGACCTTCGGTTCGATTATTTTCCGCCGTCGTCGCGAGAAAGTTGTACCCTAGGTCTTTCGTTAAGAACTAGCGACCCCGCGGTTGTACAGTATCGCGAGTGGTATAGCAGAGTAGCATAGCAGCACAGCATAGCAGCACAGCATAGCAGCACAGCATAGCAGCACAGCATAGCAGCACAGCATAGCAGCACAGCATAGCAGCACAGCATAGCAGCACAGCATAGCAGTACAGCATAGCAGCACAGCAGAGCAGAGCATCGGCGCAGCGTTAAGTTCCAGAATCTCAAGTAAGATCTGTCCATTTATTTTGCTTAAATCGTTAAAATGGAAGCCTTAATCGCTCGTCAAGCGGAGATCCTGGAAGAGATCAAACGTATCCATTCCAATTTTAAGAAGGACTCGGTGAGCAGGAAGACTACCGAGTACCTGAAAGCGAGGGTGGAAAGATTAGATGGACTATGGGTGGAAGCTCAGCGTAACGACGCCGAGTTATCTAAAATAGAAGACCCGAAACATCAGTATTTCAGCGAGAATATTATCGAAGTCTTGTCTACTTGGGTCAAGGGCGCACGCAGCGCGATTACGTCATATAGTCCTGTGGTAGAGACTATCTCTGGCAACCCGAACAATGGGGGTTCTGAGACTCGGTTCGACAGTAGCACGTTTGGTAAAAGGGAGATGAAAGCGATAGAACTACAGCAGACACAGTACGCCAATTTCAGAGCATTTAAAAGATTGACGAATACTACTAGGAGCGAGGCTTTATCCGAAAAATGGGAGATTGAGGACACACTAAGATCACTCGAGTCAAGGTGGGGTGCAATTGACAGATTGCATTTACAAATTGATGGAATTCTAGAGGGTGCTGACGGGAAATATTATGAAGAGTTTGTTATGAACGAGATGGAATTTCAGCAGCTAAAACGAGCGTTAAATGTAAAATTAAACTCGTCAGTGCATCAGCAGCAGTCCATGCCAAAAATAGAAATCCCGACTTTCAGTGGGAATTATAATCAATGGCCAACGTTCCTGGACTTGTATTCTGAAGCCATTCATAAAAACCCGTCTCTGTCGAAAGCTCAGAAAATGCAGCATCTGAAGGGAAGGCTACGAGGAGAGGCAGAGAGGATGGTTCAGCATTTGCATGTGTCGGTGGAAAACTATGATACCTGTTGGGACTTGCTTACCCACAGATATAATAACAAGCAACTTTTATTTACCAAGCATATTCAGATTTTAATGAGGCAGCCGCCAGTACAAAAACAGTCAGCTTTTGAACTAAAAAGAATGTATGACAACAGCATGGAAGCAATACACGCCATTCATAATTTGGGGATTGACACCACGACATGGGACCCGATCCTGGTACATATTTTGTGTGAAAAATTAGATGCCGATACCTACTCGGATTACATGGAGTCGAGATCGGAACCGAGAGAGTTACCGGTATTCAACGATTTCATGACGTTCATTGAAAACAAATTTACAGCATTAGAACCATTGCAAAAGAAGAAATTTGAAAATACCGAGAGGAAAGAGCAAAAACCTCAGTTTAATAATTCATATCTTCCTCAAAATAAAGGGCAAAGACAGAATTACCAGCAACAAACTCATAAACAAGTGCCCTACTTTCGTAAACTCAATGCATATTACAACGTTGGTTACAAGAAAACGATTTGCCCAATCTGTAACTCTGATCATGCACTTTTCTACTGCGCTACATTTAGAGACATGTCAGCAGAAGCAAAACTGACCGCAATAACGAAAAAGAAAATTTGTAAGAACTGCTTATATCAACATAATTCCGAGAATTGCAAATCAGAAAAACGATGCCGCGAGTGTAACGCGCCACATCATACGATGTTACACGACCTGTTTAATAAGAATGAAAGGTCAGTACCGCCAACCCCAAAATCACCAATTAACCCGCCAAAATCGCCACCACACAAAGAAGTCCAAAACAACTTCGTTTCGAATGATGAGGAAGAAGTATTATTAGCCACAGCATTGGTAAAGGTCAGAGCAATAGATGGCGAATATATTACGTTGCGGGCACTGATTGATCAAGGGTCGCAAGTAACGTTAATCACGGAAAATGCCGCACAGAGATTAGGGGTACGACGGGAACAGTTACATGCAAGCATATCAGGTGTCGGAACATTATCAAACAAGAGCAGGGGTAAGGTAGAGCTAAACTGTAAATCATTATACGACGATTTCCAGTTTGATACGGAGGCTTTAGTGATGACACGCGTCGTGAACAATTTACCGAACACATCATTTCAAAAGAAAGCGTGGGAACATGTCTCAAATATTACATTAGCAGATCCAGACTATAACATATCGAGGTCCATAGACATGCTGTTGGACGCCCAGGTCTACTCCGAAATCTTGATGAGTGGGCTAATCAAGGGTCAAGGTCAACAGCCGATAGCTCAACAGACACGACTAGGGTGGATTTTATCTGGATCCGTGAAAACGTACAACTGTCACGTAGTGACACACAACATCGAGCAGTTAGCGAAGTACTGGGAAGTCGAGGATATTAATGATCAAGCACAATCATCTATGACGTCACAAGAACAGTACTGCGAAGATAATTTCGTTAAAAACACAAGGAGATTGGAGAACGGGAGATACGTGGTGAGCCTACCAATGAAAGAAAATTATGAAGCTCTTCTAGGAAAATCAAAAACGCAAGCCATAGCACAATTCAGGCAGCTAGAGCGAAAGTTTGAAAAAGATGAACAGTTATCGACAAGCTATAAACAATTTATGCGTGAATATTTAGAGATGGCGCATATGAAGGAAGCGAAAGTTCATAAGGACCCCAGCTGCTATCTTCCACATCATGGAGTAATCAAACAGGACTCTCTAACAACAAAACTAAGAACAGTGTTTAACGCCTCAATGAAAACTTCTTCAGGTTACAGCCTTAACGACCTGATGGAATGTGGACCGAAACTTCACCAAGACTTACAGGCACTGCTAATTGGGTGGAGACTCTATAAGTATGTTTTTACAGCTGACTGTGAGAAGATGTACAGAATGATCCTCGTTCGCGAGGAAGACCAAAAACTTCAGAAAATAGTTTGGCGAGAAACGCCTGACAGTCCGCTTACAGAATACCAGCTGTGCACAGTTACATACGGCACAAAAGCCGCTCCATATCTCGCATTAAGAACACTTAAGCAGTTAGCGCAGGATGACGCCCATCTATACCCGCTAGCAGCTGACGTCATCAATAATCAGATGTACGTAGATGATGTAATCAGCGGAAGCAACTCATTACCGCAAGCACAACAAATCCAGCAGCAATTAATCCATATGTTTCAAGGAGCCGGCCTCAATCTCCGTAAGTGGGCCAGTAATGAAGCATCGTTATTAAATCATATTACAAACGACAATACAGCACAAAATATACTACACATCAGAAATGAAGGAACAATGAAAGCACTCGGATTACAATGGAACCCGGAGACAGACGATTTCGCATTCATAAACAAAATTAGCACGGATTCAAGTGTAAAACACACTAAACGATCGTTATTATCAGAAATATCAAAAATATTCGACCCGTTGGGCTGGCTATCACCTGTCACAGTTAAGGCGAAGCTATTATTTCAAGAAGTATGGACCGCGGGACATGAATGGGATGACACTCTACCCGACACAACACAAAACGAATGGAAAATGTTTACTCGAGACCTCCAAAAAATAGAGCAAGTTGACATACCAAGATGGGTGGGTGACACCGACAAACGATTCCAGCTACATGGGTTCTGCGATGCAAGCGAAAAGGCTTACGCATGCGCGATTTACGTTTGCACCCTTAGCGACAAAAATGACACGGTCGCCCGTCTGATAGCAGCAAAATCGAAATTAGCACCAACAAGCAAAAAGATATCGTTACCACGGCTGGAGCTGTGTGGAGCAGTACTACTAGCCCGCCTTATGAAGAAAATTCTAACGGCATTTAAATGGGAACAGCTTCCAGAACATACGTTCACATGGACCGATTCTATGGTTGTACTAGGATGGCTTCAGGGGGAACCGAGCAAATGGAAATCCTTCGTGAGCAATAGAGTTCAGCAGGTTACTGACGTCATACCAAAGCAACATTGGCGGCATGTCAAATCGGAAGAGAATGCAGTGGATTGCGCAACAAGGGGCATGACAGGCTCTCAGCTATTAAATCATCAGCTCTGGTGGCAAGGACCTGAGTGGATGACAGCATTTAAGGACGAAAAGTGTCCTAAGAAACCTGTCCCGACCACGGAATGTGAAGCAAAACGAAAACATAAACAAACGTGTGTAACACAAAGATCGATCGATCGATCGATCGAATCGACGATTATACTAGACTTAATTGACAAGCAGAGTAGTATGTCTCACATTACACACACTGTAGCGTGGATTTATCGTTTCATAAATAATGCAAGATTGCAAACAGCTGGCTCGCAACCGCAACGTCAGGAATACCTCACTACTGATGAGTTGACAAATGCAGTAAAGGTCATTGTCAAGCAAGTACAATCATACGAGTTCAAGGATGAAATAATGAAATTACGAGCAAAACAACAAATAAGTAGGAAGAGCGGGATTTTGAGTTTAAACCCCTTTATAGACAGCGAAAATGTACTACGAGTGGGCGGACGACTAGCAAACTCGACTCTACATGAAAATGCCAAACGTCCGATGCTCCTTCCCCACAATAGCATGTTGACAGAATTAATTATAACGAAAGCACATCATCAAACCCTCCATGGGGGACCAAAACTAACATTAACGCATCTACGTCAAAGGTTTTGGGTTGTAGGAGGGTACCGAGCGGTCAAAAGAGTAGTACACAAGTGCATAACGTGTCGGCGGCATAATGCTAGAAACCCGACGCAAATAATGGCAGACCTACCAGCGCCGCGAGTGACAGTATCCAGGGTCTTCAATCACACGGGGGTTGATTTTACTGGTCACGTTGAAATCAAGGCCAATAAAGGTAGAGGGATCAAGACACTAACAGCGTACATTGCCGTGTTTATCTGCCTAGCAACAAAAGCAATCCATTTAGAACTCGTAACAGATCTGAGTAGTACCGCATTCCTAGCAGCACTTAAGAGATTCTGCGCCCGGCGAGGAAAGCCGCAGGACATGTACAGCGACAACGGTACGAACTTTGTCGCAGCAAACCGATTACTTCGACAACAGTATCGAGACATTGTATCGACCATAGACACACAGTTTTTGAGTAAAATCAGTGAAATGGGAATAAACTGGCACTTCAACGCCCCCGCCTGGCCCAGCGCAGGAGGATTGTGGGAGAGTGCAGTAAAGAGCATGAAATACCATCTGAAACGGGTCCTGGGTGATCAAAAACTGACGTACGAAGAATTCAGCACGCTGTTATGCGAAATTGAGGCATGTCTCAACTCTAGACCGTTGTGTCCTTTAACAGAAGACAAGGACGACATAGACTGCTTAACACCAGGACACTTTTTAGTAGGGACACCTATGATGGCACTCTCAGAAGCGGAACAAGGTACCATTGACCTTAGAAAGAGATGGCAACTGGTACAGAAACTCAGCCAAGATTTTTGGAAAATATGGTCCAAAGAGTACCTTCAACAGCTACAAGCACGACAAAAATGGAAAAAGGTGACGAGAGATACGCAAATTGGGGACATAGTATGCATTAAGGACGAAAATCTGCCAGCAAGAAAGTGGGCCCTCGGACGCGTCCTTCAATTACATCCCGGCCGAGACGGGCATACCCGGGTAATAACGCTGAAAACTGCAAGGGGAGAAACGAAACGTCCTATCCTGAAAACCGTACCGCTCCTTGACGTTAACCAAGACGATACGGAGAGCTTAAGCAGCGAACAATCGCAACGAAAAACGAACAAATCAGTACTAAAAACCTTACTATGTTACTCCTGGCTCTTGTTTATGACCTTAGTGACACCTGCAATGCAACAACAAGCACAATATTACGAAACAACAACCCTATCAAATAATCAATCGTTATATTTTGACAAACTAGGCAAGGTTCAAGAAGTAAAAGACGAATGGAAGCTAGTTATATATTACAACATGACGAGCTACTGGGACAATGTAAATATGCTTGACCAATACGTAGATCATCTGAAAATGCTTGGCAAAGAGGACTGGGTAATGCAATTCCAGTTACTGCTGAACCAAGTACAGCAAAACCTTCATGAGCTAGACTATTATAATCAACTGCTGGCCCCTACCCATAAGGAACAAGAGAAAAGATTCCGAAGAGGGCTAATCAATGGCATAGGCATACTAGCAAACGAACTATTTGGCGTGCTAGACGAAAGATTCGCTGAGAGATACGAAAAGGATATTACAACTATTCAGCATAACGAAAAACATTTATTAAACCTAATAAAGAACCAAACGAGCATTCTAGAGGCAGAAAATAACATCATTCAGCGAAACGAGGCCACAATGACCAAACAATTCAACCTTATTAGTCAGCACCTTAACACGCTCAACTTGGACATTATGAAGCAACGAATCGCAAGTGAGAACGCGTTATACCTAATGTCGTCAACATTGGCGGCAGAAAGTTTGATACAACATTTAAAAACGATTCAACAGACCCTCATTAACACACTTACTAACATGTATCAAGGGCATATCGATGTTCACCTATTGTCCCCGGATCAGCTACAAAATGAACTGAACAAAATAGCGCGGCATCTAGCACACAATCTAGCACTGCCGGACACCCAAGATGATATAAGGGACTTGTACCGGTTGCTGCGGGTTCATGCGAGGGTGACACAACGATATATAATAATGGAGGTAAAAATCCCTCTACTGAGCGATGAATCCTACGAGCTAGATAAGCTAATAAGCGTTCCTAAGCACATAGAACCCGACCAAACCATAAGTACCATTCCCACAACAGATCTAATAGCTTTTAACATTCAAAAGGATACATTTATCCCACTAAACCAAAACGACTTGCACGAATGCCAAAAGACGAGCGAAGATACATACATGTGCACACTCAACCATCCCGAATATAATCTAAAACCATACAGATCAATATGTGACGTCAACTTAGTCAACAACAATGATGTACACAATACCTACTGTCACATACAGACCGCAACGTGTGCCGATAAGTAATAATAAATAATAATAATAAAAATCTTTATTTGCAGGTAAAGTTACATTATACATAATGTTCTTAGCTTAATTAGGATAAGTTTGCAATTTGGATATGTATATAAATCTTTGCTGCTAATGCTTAAAAAAGTAAATCTGTGATTTAAGCATCAGCTTCCATAAATAGTTGCAGTAATCGCCGTAAGGCCAGAGGGTACGCGGTCACATATGGGTGCGCAGTGCACACTCCAGCGCATTCGTGTGTTGGTGTGTTGATGTGTGTGTGTGCGTGTGTGTGTGTGCGTGTGTGTGTGTGTGTGTGTGTGTGGGTGTGTGTGTGTGTTTGTGGGGGTGTGTGGGGGTGTGTGTGTGTGTAGAGAAGAGTAACGAGAGTATAAGAGGAGAAAATATGTAATGGTGTAAGTCTTGTGGGATATTTAAACTGGTGGATGAAGAAGGTCTTCAGTGTTTTCATACGAAAGACTCTGTAGCCAGCTACTTACAGTTTTCTTGAGCATGTTTTGGGAAAGTATATGGGTGTTCAGTATACGGTGCAAACTATTGTATAGAAATGGACCAGTAAAACAGAAGAATCGTTGACTAAATGCTGTGTGTAGTAGGGTGGACTTTGCTACGAGATGGTTTCGACGGCTTGTGAAGTTATCCTCAAGGGGAGTGAGGGAATGTTGGAGAAGGGTAGTGTATAAGATATATAGTTGGCGGACTGTAAGTACCTGACAGAAGTCATAAAGGGTTTTGGTGGGATATAATATAGGTTTAAATGTGGCTACTTTTAAGATGGCTCTTTGGGCTCGCTCTATGCTTATCATATGTGTTTTAGCTGCACCACCCCATGTGGTTACACAATATATTAAAAGAGTTTGACATAACGCTAAATAGATCATTTTTAAAAGGGGGGGGTCAGCAACATGTCTTAGTTTTTTAAATACAAAAATTAGTTTACGTATTCTGCTAGTTAATAGATTAATATATGGCGTGAAGGAGAGGTTTGTATCAATTAATAGTCCTAAGTACTTAATTTGGTGGGTTCTTTGAATGGTGGGGCAGCTGCATTGCAAGTTGGGAGCATGGGTGGTGTGAGCAGTTATAGTGAAAGTTGAGGGGTCAGGAAGTTGCCAGTTACGGATTGAAAATATCATGTGTTTTGTTTTTTCAACATTTAGGGTGAGTAGGTTCGCTGTAAGCCATGTTGAGACCAGGTTAAAACCTTCTTGCGCAAATTTATATGTCTCATTCCATGTTTCACCTGAGAAAAATAGAACCGTGTCATCTGCAAAAGAGAGAAGTTGCCCATTGGGTAGATTTAGTTGGCATAAGTCGTTTAAGTAGGTTAGAAAAAGACTGGGTCCCAAAATGCTGCCCTGGGGAACACCATACGTGATAGGAAGGTCGTTACTTGTATATCCATCAAGGGTAACACATTGGGTGCGGTTACTTAGATAGTCTTTAAAGAGTTTCAGCTGATTCCCACGTATTCCCAGTGTTTCCAGTTTAGATAATAGGATGGAGAACGAAACCGTGTCGAACGCTTTTGCAAGGTCTAAAAAGATTGCAGCACATTTCTTGCCTTTGTCCATATTCCGCACTAGGAAATCAGTGAGTTTGTGGACTGCTTGAGCAGTGGACTTCTTCGCTCGGAAACCATATTGATTATTGCTAAGTAGATTTTGTGTTTCTAGGTATTTTACAAGACGGTTATTAATAACTCTTTCTAGTACTTTAGATAAGGTTGGTAGAACTGATATTGGGCGATAGTTGGTGACTTGGTCTCGTGCGCCAGTTTTATAAATGGGGTGAATAAGTCCTTTCTTAAACACATCTGGAAATGAACCAGTTGAGATTGCTAGATTGCAGATATATGTCAGGGGTGGGATTATAATATTTCTATAAGTTTTAATAAACAAAGTGGAGATGCCATCCCAACCCACTGCACAATCATTTCGAAGTGTTGAGATTAATAACAAATTAATAAGTGGATAAATTAATAAGTGGATCAAGTTACACGAAAGAAATACCTGGCTCTACTTTTGCTGCGACAAGTGCGAAGTCCGCATTATATGCCCAGCTGGGATGACGTCAGTGTCTTTACGACAGACGGGAGTGATTACATTAAGCCGAGGGTGTGTCTTGAAAGGTGACACGTTTATGCTATACACAAACAATGAACAAATCGATCATTTAACAATTTCCACACCAAGCATTACATTCCCAAAGCGTTCTCCATTAAATCAAATCATATCAACTGCAATTATAAGTAACTTGACCACACCCACGCATGCACAACAATTTGCGAAAATCGCAGAGGATATACAGATGATAAAAAAGCAATCGGAAATTGAACCCCTAACCATACATGACTTGCACCACTACATCATGATCTACATCGTGGTCTGCCTTGGCGTTATCGCAATCATTGCTACTGTCGGCTGGAGGATTAGAACCAAAAACAAGCAGGAGAAGGAACACGGAAGCAGGCCTCCGATAGCAGGAGAAAGACGAAAAGTCCGGGAAGAGCGTGCCGATGCGTTGTGTAGTGCAGTGATAAGTGACACGAAGTGTAGTGTAGTGAGTGAAACAATGTCAGTGAAAGATGTTGGGCCGAAGCCCATCTTTAACACGGAAAAATATGTACAAACTAGGGAACATTAAACAAATATAAACACTAAGCATTACGTTAGATAGGTCTATAATTCAGATGTTAGCACTTAATAGATAAAGTTAGTTAATAATTATTTCACTTTTACATCTACCTATCTTTACTGTATCTTTTAATTTTGCTTGTGTATTAGATTAGCGGTTCTCAAACTTGTTCTTTGTGAGTGGCAATATGTACGATGCACGTACATCAATTATCTGGGTCAATCGCTAGATGGTAATTCGGAAACATAGCAACGGTTTTAGACATTGGACGCAGTGGACGCTGACTCCGCACGGCCCCAATAAAAGTGCATCGAACGTAGAGCGCTTAACATTACCTTATAAGTACATGTTACTAATTAACTTTAGTGTTCGAATATACGTGGATACGACCATTACTCTCAGCTGTTTCATTCCTTCGGCCGTATACTACTTCAGCACTCAGTAACCCAGCAAATCATAAGGATATCGTTATCCGTTAGCATATCAAGTCAGAGAGCAGAATAGCTCTCACATTATTTGACTGGCGGCTGCCTCATTAAAATCTGAATATGCTTGGTAAATAAAAGTTGCTTGTTATTATATCTGTGGGTAAGCAAGTCCCAACAGGTATCATAGTTTTCCACCGACACATGCAAATGCTGAACCATCCTCTCTGCCTCTCCTCGTAGCCTTCCCTTCAGAGTAACCCTGACACGAAATCAACCTTTTTAGAAATTTTGTCTGTCTGTTTGTTTGTTTGTTTGTTTGTTCTCGCATCACGCAAAAACTACTGAACCAATTTTGTGAAACTTTTTTTGTTTGATAGCTTATTAATGGTCTGACTTAAAATGTGGTAAATAATTTGAGCGGACGAAGTGGCGGGTAAACACTAGTATTAATTAAAACTTGGAACGACTACTGTAGGTCTACCATCAGTTTTCACCGTACTTTACTACTGTAGTTACGTCACCAATTTTGTATTGAATTTCGTACAGCGCTCCTAGTGGTTACGTTGAGAACTGATTTCTGTCATACGAATTGCCGACGTAACTACAGTAGTAAAAGTACAGGGAAAACTCATGGTAGACCCTCTGCATTACGACAGTCTCAGTAAAAGAAAAACCAGGAGCAAGAAATTAAAATGAGTTTCCTGCAAACGATTTAAAAACGAGAGCAAGAGATTTCTGAGAAATATTTTTAAAATGTTGCAATTTTTTTATTCAATCACATTAATTTGGCTACCGGTTCGCTCTCCCTAGATTCGGGGCTACGGTTTGGTACTAACGGGCAGTCGTCGTTGTCGTCGCGGCGCGTCCAGGTGGGGCACAGGCCGCGCGCGAGCAGGAAAACCCTCACGCGCAGCCGCGAGCCGCGCCGCGCCGCGCACCACGCGGTCCCCAGGACCAGCGTCGCGACCGCAAATGCGCCTAGCGCGCCCGGCCACGCGCTGCGCGGATCTAGCTCCGCTACTCGCGTGCAGGGCAGCGCGTCGTGCGCGCGCTTTCCGTCCTCCACGCAGCGCACGTCCTGCAACCGCGCCACGAGCACGCGTGCCAGCGTCGGCCGTGCGTCGCCCGCGCACGCGCACGCCACGCGCGCTTCACCAAGCAGCACGTCGCGTCCGTCCTCGAACAGCACGGCCGCCTGGCGCTCCGTCGTGGCAGGCAGCGATGCGTTACGCAGGTCAAGCACGCGCAGGCTCGCGGGCAGTGCGTCCGGCAGGGACGCGAGGTGGGCGCCTGCGAGCCCAAGCTCGAAGCGCCGGGCGAGCCCGGCTACCGGCGCAAAGTCCGGCAGGTCTCGGCGCGCGGCGCAACGCAGCACGAGGGTATCGTCGGACGGGCGCAGCGAGCAGGTGCAGCGCTCGGGGCAGGCGTCGGTCTCGGCGCAAGTCATGTCATCGAGCGGCGCAATTTGGAGCGGCCGGCCGCCGCACGTGAGCCCGACGAACCGGACGCGGAGGAGCCCCTCGCGCAGCGCACGCGCGGCCCAGTACACGCTGCAAGAGCTGGCCAGGTCCGCGTCGAACTGCAGCACGCCGCGGCCATTGAATGACAGGTCGTCGGGCGCGCGCGCGTAGTCCTCGGACGTCACGATCACGTCGCTTAGCGGATTACCTCTGAGGTCCACCGTGCACTCTCGATTGTCCCACCGCATGTCCAAGTACTGAAAGAACCATGTCGTATTGATATAAGTCTCTCTCCTCCCCACTCCCCACTCCCCACTCTCCTGAACTATTGTCTCTGTTTAGCATCCAGGTCCCACCGCGTAGGTCCACGAGGCGAAATTATCTTAAATTCCATCTGCCTATTGCTCGTACTAACTACAGGCGCAATTCCTATGTGTGGCGAATGTGTAGCAAGTTTAACTCTAAAATAAGGACCATGAGAACATTGATCAATCATGAATTTTTCGGAACCTAAAAACGAACTGAATATGGGTTGGATACTGGCTTTTGATTATTTATGTTGTCTATATTGTAATTATGGTGTGAGTGACGTTGCAGATACTATAGTAACATAATATAATATAGTAAATACCTATTATTTGTAATTATAGCTACCTACCTAGCTACTATGTTCTCGTTTCCGCTGATGTACTTATCTAATATTTCCTACATATACTGTTACCTGTCTTCCTCTTTAATTATTTTAAATTGTTAGTACTTTGTAATTGCCTATTTCAGTACTACAGGTGAAAACTTGTAAATGGCTCAGATTGTACTATAGCATTAACAGAACTATTATTGTAATTATAGCTGTAAGTTTTCCAAGTAAAATAAAATAAAATAAAATAATTGAGAACTCGAATTTTTACGCGAGCATAATAAAATTAGATTTCATCTTCACGAATTCTCAAATTCATTGCCAACCTTTAAAAAAACATTGTTCTCTTTCTAGTGTAAACCTAGTTTAGTAAGTATAGCTCTAAGTTATGCATGCATTTTGTAAGTCTATAAGTAGTATTGTTTTAGGTTACTGGTATTATTTTAACCAAATAATAATATTTTCTCAAACATGCTTGGAAATTTGAACATTATTTTGGCAACCTTCTTCGAGATAAATCGAAATTGCTGTACTATGCGAGCAGCGGCCGGCAAAATGGTATGGAAATCCATATCTGTCGTGGTTTAGCGGCCAAGTAAATTACATAGTAAACTCTTATCTGACGTGTAATTTAAAAATGGAACGATCTTTTACTCCGAAAAACTGCAACCAATTAGGTAACTTATCAAAGGT
The DNA here is from genome assembly GCA_963693445.1 of Agonopterix heracliana. NCBI lineage: Eukaryota > Metazoa > Arthropoda > Insecta > Lepidoptera > Depressariidae > Agonopterix > Agonopterix heracliana. The sequence goes on along the minus strand of OY856308.1, from coordinate 19,131,683 downwards.
TTTATTTGAATTTCGAACTGGCTTGCGAATAGAAAGCTGTTTATTGAAAAAAAACAAATGAGTGTGATATATCGCCACCTGAAATTCAAGAGGTGGCATGAGCTGTAATAGAAAACTTGTTACCGCCTGTTCGGGTATTAGCCGTAATGTAATGATAAGTAAATGATAAGATACTGATTTGATAATGATATGATATTTATTTCCAAAAACTAATTCTAACTTGATGATTTAGGATAATGATTAATGAATGTGAGCACGCGCGGCTGTCATGTGTCATGAAGTAAAGTGATGATGATGCAGATATGATAGCTATTGTACGTGCATGGCTCGTACACCGCCAAAATCGAAAGAAAAATACTTATTTGAAAACCTATGAAAATGTTGTTCAATGGAAAAATGAAAGAAAATCGAAATCGTTATCTGAAAACGTTTGGCTTATTTTGACGAACTCGCTATGGGTCATCTATTCAATGCTAAAATGTTCAGTTTTAATGAAACATGACGTGAATATAAAACAGTATCGGATGGATACAAATGTAAATCGTACAAAAGTACATATAAGCGCTACGTCTCCCACGGATGTTAAATCAGAACGATTTTTTGCAAAAAAATTACCTGTACCTTTGCCAACAGTAATTTTAAATAAAAAGTTCTGCCCAAGTTAAAAACTTAGTTTTAATTTCCGCGCATTGTTTGAGAAAAGCACTATACAAGCCTTGGCCACAACTAGGCATTGGTGGACTTACTTATGCTTCGCCTCGGCCCACATTTACACGTTCGTCCATCAATGCCTCTTTTGCTGGCCAGTGCAGTAATGTAGTGTCTTACATCATTATTATTCATACAAAAAACAATGAACTTCCGTTTGAGTCTCCTCGCAGCGAGACCCCGCGGACGAAATCGCCCCTCTCATGGCAAAATTGAAAAATATTTGGAGCGAACGCTACTTCTGACATGCAAGATTTTAGACACGTTGGATGAAGAATGTATTTCATTCCGGAGCGGCTGGCTCTTAATCCGTAAACGGAGAACGGTAAAGAGCCTGCCTGACTGGCCACCTATGGGCTTTTGAGAGAGCTCTGCCGAGTGAAGCCGATCGAAACACACTCGGTGCTACGGCGAGCACACGAAAACCGCTGAAGGATGAAGAATGAAAGGATGAAAAACCTTAGATGCGATGCGATTAACTGCTCGGAACGTGTTCGGAGCATGGACACCGCCAGAAACTGCAGCTAATTGATTAGTGATGGCAGACAACCCAAGAATAAGAATCCCTCTACGTCTTTCTCGAACCAGATCGGGAGGGCTAATTTGCTATAGGTTCGTTTTTAAAAGTTGTACACAGTACCTTCAGCACGGTGAAGTTGTTGTAGGAGAACTTGATCACTTTGAGAGCGTGCAGATCGATGCGCCAGTCCACGCAGAGCCGGGAGGCGCCGGTGTGTGCCAGCGACAACATGCGCAGCGCGCGCAGATTGTGCAGCGGGGACAGCGGGGACGGCTCTTTGGACAGCAGGGGTAGCTCTGTGGACAGCGGGGGAGTGATGAGGGCGGTGCGAAGCGGGAAGGGGCGACGACGCAGCGGTCTTACTTCCAGCATAGGTAGCATGACACCGTGATAAAGCGCTATCACCTTCGCTCTCTTTCTATTTGCACGTGAACGAACGAGATAAAAGACGTGATACAGCCGTATCACATGTACATTCTACCAGTGCAGATGTTACGGAAAAAAGAGTAAGGACAGTCTCAGTCTTGCATACCTACTCATCGAAATAAAAATTTTCACGGTAAGCAGGTAATAACTAAAGTACAGTCGTGTACAGACCGTAGTCGGTGATTGTGGCGTCGCTACACGTGTCGCCGAGAGGGTTGCGGTTGAGCACGAGGACCTGCAGTGATGTCAGCGACCTCACGCCGCCCAGCGCCGCCGCGCCGTCACCCAGCGCCCCCAGCATGTTTCCCGACAGGTCCAGCACCATCAGCTTGCGCATGGGGGTGAATATACCCCTGTGGACATAATTATGGTCGTCGCCATAAGGGTTCGTACAACATGCACATGGATGGCTCGCCATCACGAGTAACGACGAGGTGAACGGGCCATATGAGCGCCCAGTAGGCTGTAGTACCGTAGGTAACCTAGGTGAACTCACTCGGGCAGCACCTCGAGGGCGTTGTTCGCGAGCACGAGCCGGAACAGGACCTGCGTGTCGTTGAACACTCCGTGCGGCAACGCACGCAGCTCGCGGCAGTCCGTCACGGACAGCTCGCGTAGCTCCTTCAGGCCGCGCAGCGCATCCGCCGGCAACCCGCCCATTGCACACGAGTAGAGCTCCAGCTCTCTTAGCCGCGGGCAGCGCGCCTCCCCCCGCACCTGCAGCCAGCCCACTGGCAGCGCTGCCGTACCGTGAGGCGACGACACGCTGAGCAGCCGCAGCGCCGAGCACGAGCCGTGTGCGGCCCTGCGACACGGTGGATAGACAATAATTACCTGAATTAAAAAATATCGATACATAGTCGGCCGAAGTGCGAGCGATTCGGCCGCTCGTAACGGATAGTGGATACCAAGTCGAGGCTACTTGACGTAGCCCTCTATCACTCGGCCGTAGCGTAGGTACCTACCGAGATATACCTATACTTTCTTTCATCTCGCTTGCTTTCTGCCACTCGCTCCAGAAGGCAACGTCACGTACGCCGCGTATCGTACGAAGTAATAACAAGGTTATGGCAAACTTCACTAGGTACATTTTTGCGCGTATTAATCGCTTTCTAAGGGAGTGATGTATCTGTTACGAAGTAACTAGTAATCTGTGGCTACGTACGTGAGCGAGACGTTCTCGAGGACCGTGGAGCGCGGCGCGAGCGCCGACGCCTTGGCCGGGGGGCGCTGCACGAGAAAGAGCCACTTGAGTTTCGGGGGGAGCCACGCCAGCGTAGCGGGGCTCATCCTCACATCGGTCAGGTAGAGAAATTGCAACTTAATCAGCGGCCCCAGCAGCCCGGGCTCCAACCTAACACGTGAATTAAAATTAATCCATTTAAATGATTCGAGACGCTCGTGGCGTAGGTATAGTATTGATTTGGCGTGGGATAGGGTTATTAAGAAAGCTACAGTTCCATTTTTGTATTTTCCCCATGTTTCTACTTCGAGGTATTGGTTTCGGGCGCTACACTGCACCCGTGGAAGAGTTGCCGGTATCGGTCGGATCAAACCGAGTCGGTGGCGTGTGTGGTTTAAAAAACATAATTATAAAGTTTAGTCCATAGATAACTCACTCGCACCTGCCCACACTGGACTTACTCGCAAGAGGATGATCCCGTCGGTTCTTTCAATCTTGAATTTTGAGAGTGAGCCTTCGTCCCGCAGACAGGCCGGGTAGATGATGGATAATCGATCCACGTGACGTCCCTCCACCAATACGGATCGACTTCACAAGGTACGAATAAGAATTTCCTCTGATGGACTGTACAATAGGTACCGTCGAAAGGAGGGGCGAGGAACCTCATAGTTTTCAAGGACAGTATGTACATATGAGCCATTTCCTCCTGAACATACCTTTTCAGGTATACTCACTACTCAAAACACGTGTTTCATCGCCGTTCGACTGCGGTAGGCGTTACGAAGGTTAAAAAAACTTACACTAGTCCAGCTTCGGCGCTGAAGTTCAGCCATATAAGGTGCTGCAGGCCGGCGAATAAGTCGGGCTGGAGGCGTGGGGCGGGGGGCACGTCGTCTAGTGTGAGCTTGAGGAGCCCCCTGTTGATGTTGAGGCGGGACAGCACGCGACCGATGCCGCCGGATGCGCGCGGCGCCGGGCACGCGGACAGTGTGACACTATTGTCACTTTCTCGATCGGCTCTATAGCCGCGCGTGAGGGTCGGGAACACGGGCAGGGACGCGCTCTCCAGGGTCACGCCCGGAGTGCAAATCAGCTTCACGTGCCATGTCTCAATCTCGATCTTCAGCTTCACACCTGTCGACGTCCACGTGTCTTATACCATGATGTTACAGAAAGGTGGACAGAGCATAAAACTGAACAATTTTCGACTATCGACATCGCAAAGTCGAGATTCCTCCCAACTTCCCGCTTCAACTCACCATGACGCCACACACCATCTCAACGGCGTAGCTACCGAAAGGCTAGGCGGTGCCTTAACTATTAAATAATCTGTGGTGCCGTGCACTGAGGGCCACATTCTTCCATTATTTGGGAAATGGAACCCTCGGTGCGGGAATCGTACTCATACTTGGGTTTTGCTTGGCGTTATAAGTCCAGTGTCACGTAGAACAAAACTCAAGACACCAAATTCTTTTAAAAACAAGAACTAAACATTTTGTCTGAATTCTATTCTATTCTGTTAAAATGTTCTCCTTCTACTTAAAAAATAAAAAATTTTATAGCGAAAAAAAGGGGGGTTTAAATGAATTTTTTAATATTTTTAATAACCCGGTGCAGACTGGATCTAACGGGAGTGAAGATATAAATCAAGAAAGGCATAAACGGGTTTTCATTAATTTACTAAAAAACTACCTAGACCTTTTGTCTGAAATTCTTACTTTTATGAGAGTCTCAGCAATTCATGGTTGTAAGAATTTGAGTTCTAAGTTCGATACCTACTTTTCATTTTGAAACAGTAATTATAATTATAATAACACTTAACCTAAAGAAAAGAAAAACAAGACTTATAAATACTATACATACCTACTTTTCTAAATTGTTGAAATAAATAATTGGTTAATTACAACAATTTTTATTTGCCTCTTTAATTTCTTATGATAAAAGTTACGTGACATTGTGGAGGACAACAAGAATGTCACCAAGATTTCACTATGGAGGTAGGTATGTGGGGTCAAAATTCAACCAAATTTGCGTATTTATATATTTATAGACGACCCCTAACTCATGCTGTCATAAATAAAAAAAGTACAGAAGTACCGTCAACGTTGTAGAAGTAATTCCTGCCGGAAGAGACTAAGAAAGAGCAACGCGCGGGGTGCGGGGGGCAGAGTGGGCAGTCCTCACACTCCATCCTCCGCGCCTCATCTCGTAGCGCCCTCTCGTATTCATCATCAACTAGCGACCCCTCTGCTTGCGCCGCTACCAGTAGCGCCCCCAGCAGCAGCACGGCGTCGCATCGCATTATTGCAGCGCTAACTGACTCACTGTCGACTCATAGTACGGGCATTTTAGATGAATCTTTAGGACCACAAAAGTATATTCTTCAGTGTGTGTGCATCCCTGTGCATCCCACCCAAATATATCCCGTTTTGCAGTCATTTAAATTTTACTCAAAACTGCAGGAGTTCGGTAGAAACTGTCAAAGAAGCAAATAATCGTCAGTAAAATCCTTTCGAACGGTACTAGTTTCATACTAATTTTAATTTTAGTTTTTTTTTTATATGGTTGTCATAATAAAAAAAATACCCAAATAGGTATTAGCAATCTTCACTTTCTGAAGAACATTTCAGCACAAAAATTAGATTTAGGTTATTTTTCAACCTCAAACCACTACACCAAAGAGTACCTACCTACTTTATATGTACCTATATACCTAATATATAAAATATTCACAATACATCATGTGTATAAAAAGGAGTTAGTGTAGTTCGGTCACAGTGAAAATTCGTCACAGATTTTGATTCCCATATTATGTTGAGTGAAAAATCGTCACAGGTTAAATTTAAAAGATTTAAATAACATATTTTGGTGAAAAATGGTCACTGGTGTCGATATTTTTATAAATTGTTGGTTTTTTTAGTGAAATTTCGTCACAACTAACTAAGGACACATTATCAGCTGAATATTTTTTTATTTAAAATAATGTGTAATAGGTACCAGTAATCTAAATAGGTAGCTATGTACCTATTACATAATTTAAATTAATTTAATTTATGTGAATTTAATTTATGTGAATTTAATTTAATTTAATTTAATTTAATTTAATTTAATTTAATTTAATTTAATTTAATTTAATTTAATTTAATTTAATTTAATTTAATTTAATTTAATTTAATTTAATTTAATTTAATTTAATTTAATTTAATTTAATTTAATTTAATTTAATTTAATTTAATTTAATTTAATTTTCATCATAACCGGTTTTGGCGCCACCGTGTACCTACCTAACTAAATATTTTTATTTACGGCTCTGATAAGTAATATTAACTAATGTAACTATATTAGTTAGGTAATACAGTAGCTAGTAGGTACCTAAACCTCTTATGACGAATTTGCACTTAAAATTATAAACAAATAGGCCTGTGACCAAATTGCACTATTTATTATTAATAAATAAATTAAATATTCAGTTGTGACGAAATTGCACTCATTATACAGTGTGACGATTTTGCACTGTGACCAAACTACACTAACTCATAAAAAGTCGGGAGGTTCATATACAACAAAATTGTTGCAATTCACTGACAATAAGTTTTTAGTTCACTGTTGCAGCCGCAAAGTTTGTAACGGTACTAAACACTGTGATAATGGAACACGCGATCAGTTTCCCTGTAGAGTTCGGTAACCTTGACTGTAATTAATTGTTGTTACGGTCAGTTAGGTATATTATTAACAATATGTAGGTACTCTATGGCGTAGAGTCAACGCGAATTTTTAAACTTTTAAAACATCAATGTTCAATCCACTTCAATCCTAATCCAATTTCAGTTCTAATCACATTGCAATCAAATTACTATTCAACTGTGCTTAATTCCGTATCACGCTAAACTTGACTTATTTACTGGACTGGACAGCCTTTTCTGAGCAATCTGTCAAAACTGCTCTAACGGCTGTCAAATTATTAGCGCGATACCGAATGTGTTAAAAGTTGTGGTTCGCACGAGGTCAAATTTCGGTTTAGTTGACATTTATTTGGTGCGATTGCTCTCCAGGATCACGATCTTGCAAATTTATAACATAGAAGTTCAATCCTCATTCATTTTCAGTTCTAATTACATTGCAGTTACTATTCAACTGTATTTTGGCAGACTTTTTTTACTGTACTTATGATTGAATATTAAATTGAATGAAGCTGAAACGTCTGAGCGATCTGTCGAAAGGCTGTCAAATGATTAGCGCGATACTGAATGTGTTAAAATATGAGCTGGTGATCCAATCACGATTCAGTGAAGATTTATTTAGTGGGCCCATGACGTCCCACTGAATTTATTTTCTTTATTATGTCTGCTTTCATAAATAGTGCCTAATTAGTGCCAAGGTCAAAACAAAAGGATGGTGAAAACTTGTAATTGGCTCAGATTGTAGTAGGTATAGCATTCTCTCCCCTCCGGACAGAAAGCGCCAATTGTCGTCCCGCTAAACGAAGTAGCCGCTTTCCACCTCCGTCGAGGAGAAAAATATAGGTATGAGATCTGAGACCCATCTTACTATCCTGCCCTCGGTGTGTAATGTACTATAACAGAATTATTAGTGATTGTAAGCTGTAAGTTTTCCAAATAAATAATAAAAATAGTGCCTTTAGACTTTACGAGACATCGATTTTCTTCTTGGCTGGAAGGGTTGAACTACACATGGCCGCACGCGATCGCACTTTTTCGTCGCTCCATCCTTATCTGTCACTCAGGAACGTCATTTGCTAGAGCATATAAGATAGACGGAATGGAGCGACGGAAAAGTGCGATCGCGTGCGGCCATGTGTAGTTCAACCCTAACATGACCTAAAGGTACCGAACGTCTACAAAGCTGTGGTAAAAACATTAAACGTACCTAAGTACAAAAAAATCGTTACCTAATTTCTATAGGAAGTTTAACATACTTATACAAGGTGTTACAAAAATACAAATAAACCTTTAAGGGGGTGGTGTAGACCATCAAACTGAACAACATTCACTATGGGACCAATATAGAAATCGCGAAAAAAAAAATTGATGTTCCATACTCTACAAATCGACTAAAGCTAAAATTATGTATGGGACATCAATTTTTTTTTTCGCGATTTCGATGTTGGTCCCGTAGAGAAAGTTGTTCAGTTTGACGGTCTAAACAACTCCCTTAAGAGTTTTAAATATTTATTGTTACTTATGAAATACCCAGTATAATAAATATCAATTATACGTAAATAATATTAAGGAAGAAAACAACACTAATAGCTCAAACACACTGCATTATTATTATAGCTTTATTCCTTACAACTAGCATCTAATTGTAGTAGGTAGGTAGGTAGGTACTTAAACTTAGATATTTCTGTTGTTAGTATTAAAAAATGTTTTTACGTATAGGTAATACTTAGTTATACAACAAATAAAAATAAAGAGAGATAACTTCACTAAAAATAAGGTACTTAATCTAAAAATCTAAATGTTGTTAGTATTGTTAGTAGGTACCTACGGCACTGAAAGTTTTTAGAAAAAAGAAGTGAATCTAAGTAGAAGGTTGGGAAAACATTTATTATTTTTAGATGTAACCTCTATTTCATTTTATGCATCGCATCTTCGCATTAGATGAAACCTCCGTGAGAAGTTTTACTGTGAATTTATTGAAATTGTTTAACCAGGCCAGGCCAAGCTAGGCTAGGCTATTCATCTAGTAGGTACAAAGCTTCCCGACGCCTAAATTTTTATTTAGGACCTTTGCACTTGACTCATAGCAATGATTAAGCTTGCCTGATCTTGCTGGTAGGTCATTTCTCTAGTGAGCTGCACAGCATTGTCGTTTTCCTCAGTTGTAAAGCAGTGTCAAGGGATGGGGCGTCATCATGAAATACCAATCGAAATCTATCATTAACTTAGTTATCGACTAGGGGCACAACGAAAATCTTAATAAATTGGAAAGGAAACCTTTTTACCGACAAAAGGAGGAGTTCTCAATTCGACCGTATGTTTTTTTTTTCTTGCTAAATTCATTTTGCTTCGCAATATGCACGTTTCAAATTGCCGCCAAATCTTTAAAACAAATGACAATCGAATAACATTTTGTAAAGCCTGACCAGGAATATAAAAAACCTGGATTGGGGGTGCTGCAATCGACTGTCACCTTAAAGGCTTCCGCACATTGCCGCGATATTATCGAGCGATATGTCACGCATGCGCAGCACCACTAAATCGATTGCGTCGGAACAAAATAGCAGTGATATTATCGCTCGATAATATCGCGGCAGTGTGTAGGATCGCGCGCGTCCCCATACAAAATGTACTGAGAACAATTATCGCAAAATCGCAGCGATAATATCGCTCGATATTATCGCTGCAATGAGCGGAGGCCTTTAATGTTAGTGTTCCAAGTACAAAAATTCGTTCCAATGATTTTCCGCAACATGGCGAGGTTTTTTATATTGGTCAGGCTTTAGCAATAGTACCTTGTAACTACTAGTATTTACATGGTCACTAACAGGTCCGTTCTAAAAACTTTCAGTACGTACCTAACTACCGTAATACAATAATTATCGATTCGATTGTAGCGTTCGGTACAAAATATGTGGATCCAAATAAAAACTGGAGCGAGTGAAGATAGTTTGAAGTTTTTAGCACTAGGACTGTCCACTGGGCTGTGACTAGACCGAACTCTTAGTCGCAATCAAGCGCAACTTTCAGCGACGTGCTTGATTGAACATGATCGGCGTTAGGGGGTCGGCACCGCCGAGGTCGTGCTGGACCGGCCGGGCGGCAGCGGCAGCGCGAGGCGCAGTCGGTCCCAGAAGGATTTGTCGCCCCAGCGCGCGTAGGTGTTCGCGCGGACGTAGTGGGCGAGCTCCGGGTCGAGGCCGGGCGGCGGCGCGGGCTGCAGCAGCGCGACCACGAGGCGCGGTGTGACGTCACGCAGCGCGCGCGCCGCCGCCTCGCGCAGCACCGCGCGCGCCCACACCGAGCGCGACGCGTGCGCCGACACCAGCACCAGCGTGCGCCGCGACTGAACCACCGACTGCTGTATCTGCGGGGGTAGGTACCGAGATTAGTAGATACTCGTACCTACACTTTGTCGCATCGTAAGCGATGCGCTCGCTTGATTTTACCCACTCGCGCCGGTCGACAACGTCGTGAGCCGTTCGAAGTATTAACGACGCCGACGTGGCAAGCTTCATTCGTGGAAGGCTTCATTAGTGTAGGGACACACCTGCGGACACACCAGTAGGTACGCGCCATTACGCGCCATTTTTCCTAGTAGACGCGTATTCAAACGAACGATCCGTATAGGTGTGTCCCTATACTCCCTACACTTAGATACATTTTTGCATTCGCGAACAACATGCCACGTACCAATGAGTTTTTCTAGCTTATGTACCTACGTATTACCGACTGCTCTCAAAGGGTGAAGGCAACATCGTGAGGAAACCTGCATATGCAGAAGAAAAAATGATGATGCATATGCGAAATCTACCAATCCGTTTAGGTGTAGGGTAGGCCTGTGCCCTGCAGTGAGACATATTATATAGCCTGATGATGATGATGAGACAAAAACACTACAAGTCAATTTCATCAATTTTACAAGTAGCTAAGCCTTACCATGAGTTTACAATGTAGTATAATACTACTAATAGTTTTACTGACATTTCTGCATTGAATTTCGTACAGCAGCGTTCTTAGTAGTATGCTTGTTACATGGATAAGTAACTAATTATGCCATATAAAATGGACGCCGTCACCACAGTATCAGTCAACTCATGGTAGGCCTACTGAATTCTGTTAATATGAGCTTAACGTTGAAACTTAAAGTTAACACGGTTCATTATAGGTAGCCGCACCCATAGACAATAGTCTATATCTATACCATTTTACTTCTTTAACTATTTTTAAGATATTTTAGGTTAATTAATGTGTCGGGGACCTATTATTTTTGATGTAAGCAAATGTACGTTTTACTTCTTTAGGTACTCTCTTTAAGATATTTTATAGGTTAATTAATGCGTAGGGGACCGCTATGAAATGACCATTGATTTTTTTTACAATTGCGGTCCCCGACACATTAATTAACCTAAAATATCTTAAAGAGAGTAAAGAAGTAAAACGTACATTTGCTTACATCAAAAATAATAGGTGACCGCATTATTTTTTTTACTTTTTTAAATGTTCGTTTTTGGCGTTGGGGGTTTTTTAAATTTGTAATTTAATGTTATTTCATAATTGTTAAAGTTACATGAAAACTATTGAACCGATTTTCATGAAACAAAGCTAAGAACACTCTCGCATAAATTAACTTTCTACTAAAAAAACTGCATCGAAATCGGTCCACCCGTTTGGGAGTTACGATGCCACGAACGGACAGAAACTTATAACACCCCTCTTATTTTGTCGCAATTTTTAAATTTACTTCAAAACTGCTGAACCGATTTTCATGAAACAAAGCTAAGAACACTTCCGCATAAATTAACTTTCTATTAAAAAAAACGTATCGAAATCGGTCTACCCGTTTGGGAGCTACGATGCCACAGACAGACAGAAACTTTTAACACCCCTCTTTTCTTTTGTCGCGATTTTTAAAGTTACTTGAAAACTGCTTAACCGATTTTCATGAAACAAAGCTAAGAACACTTTCGAATAAATTAACTTTCTATTTAAAAAAACCGCATCGAATTCGGTCTACCCGTTTAGGAGCTACGATGCCACGAACGGACAGAAACTTATAACACCCTCTTGTTTTGTCGCAATTTTTAAAGTTACTTCAAAACTGCTGAACCGATTTTGATGAAACAAAGCTAAGAACACTCTCGCATAAATTAACTTTCTATTAAAAAAAACCGCATCGAAATCGGTTTACCCGTTTAGGAGCTACGATGCCACAGACAGACAGAAACTTTTAACACCCCTCTTTTCTTTTGTCGCAATTTTTAAAGTTACTTGAAAACTGCTGAACCGATTTTCATGAAACAAAGCTAAGAACACTCTCGCAAAAATTAGCTTTCTACTTGAAAAAACCGCATCGAATTCAGTCCACCCGTTTGGAAGCTACGATGCCACAGACAGACAGACCGACAGACAGACAGACAGACAGACCGACATAGGCGTCAAACTTATAACACCCCTCTTTTTGCGTCGGGGGTTAAAAATGGACGCCGTCACCACAGTATCAGTCAACTCATGGTAGGCCTACTGAATTCTGTTAATATGAGCTTAACGGTGAAACTTAAAGTTAACACGGTTCATTATAGGTAGCCGCACCCATAGACAATAGTCTATATCTATACCATGCCAGCTTCCTGCCATCCCCTTATAAATCGCAGCATGGTACCTGTGTGAGGATCGACTCCCCCGCGCGCCAGTCCCTGTAGTGCACGCAGACGCGAAGGGGCCGCGGCCCCTTCTCCAGCTCACGCACGATCTGCGAGACCACCGTGAAGTCGTGGCGCGAGAACCAGATGAACACGTCGTACCTGCGACACACAGCATCATCAGCATAATATAGTCCTCTCGCAAGGCACAAAACTTTGTCCTCGTCCTTCCTCATCCAGTCACTTCCCGCTACTTTTTTTAGGTCGTCTGCCAGTTCGTGGTCTCCAATCTAGAACTCTGATACTCCATCGGTTGTCAGTTCTTCGATAATATGACATACATAGGAACCTTTATCTATTATATCGTCGACGTCTCCTGCAATCGGCCCCGACTATCGACGGGGGTAAAGTAAGTAGTTAAAATGGAATCGTATCGCATTTTAGAAGACAGTAGTAAGTATTTAAATACCTATATTAACCGTCCATAATTCCATAGATTTATAATCCGAGTTTTTGGAACTATAGTTACAATGCACTTTAGGATCAATGGGATCATTAGGGAATTATAAGCGACCGGCTCACTCGCACATTTCAATATCCATTCTCGAAACGAGATTTCCCCGTAGATCCGGGGCTGCGGTTAATGTACTAACGGGCAGTCTTCGTCGTCGTGGCGCGTCCAGGCGGTACACAGGCCGCGCGCGAGCAGGAACACCTTCACGCGCAGCCGCGAGCCGCGCCGCGCCGCGTACCACGCGCCCCCCACGACCAGCGTCGCGACTGCCAGTGCGCCCAGCGCGCCTGCCCACGCGCCGCGCAGCCCCGGCTCCACTACGACTGGGCAGGGTGGCACGTCGCGCAGACGCTGCCCGTCCTCCGCGCAGCGCACGTCCGGCACGCGCGCCACGAGCAAGCGCGCCAGCGTGGGCCGCGCGCCGCCCGCGCACGCACATGACACGCTCGCGTCTCTAAGCATCACGTCGCGCCCGTCCGCGAACAGCACGTCCACCTGACGCTCCGTCGCGGCGGGCAGCGACGCGCTGCGCAAGTCGAGCACGCGCAGGCTCGCGGGCAGCGCGTCCGGCAGAGAGGTGAGGTTGGAGCCCGCGAGCCGGAGCTCGAGTCTGTCCACCTCGCGGTCTCTGCCGTACCACTGCATGTCCGAGTTCTGAAAGAACCGAAGTGTACTTCCGTTAAGTCTCTTTGGAAGTGAGACTTCATGGCATGGCATGGCAAAATTGCAAAATATTTGGACCGAGCGGGATGCGTCGGGTGAAGAATCCTATAGCGAATCGATTAGTGATGGCAGATCACCCAAGAATAAGAACCCTTCTACATCTTCAAGATCAAGATCAGAAAACCAGATCGGGAGGGCAAATTTGCTTGAGTTTCTTTTGTTCAAAGTTGTTCACAGCACCTTCAGCACGGTGAGGTTGTTGTAGGAGAAGTCGATCTTGTAGAGGGCGTTCAGATCGCGGAGCCAGTCCTCGCAGAGCCGGGAGGCGCCGGTGTGCGCGAGCGACAACTGGCGCAGCGCGCGCAGCTCGCGCAGCGGGGACAGCTCTGTGGACAGCGGGGGAGTAATGAGAGCGGTCTCACTTTCAGATTTGTAATGTTACGGAAAAAGGAGTAAGAACAGTCTATCGATTTTGACTCGAAATCTTATTTGATTGGAGCCAAAAAAATCGCATTTCTCGTTTTATTATGCGGACTCATCATAATTTATTATTCTTCTCCGGTGAGGCCTCTTTTGAACCTCTTTGCCGTAAGCAGGTAATAACCAATGATTATTAAAAGCTTGACCAGGAGTGCGATTTTTGAATCTCATTCGGTGAGCTCAGCAGTTGAAAATGTCGAAATAACTATGGACATTTATGCATCTTTCTACTGCTGAGTTGACTTTCAAAAATCATACTACAGGAGAGCGATTTTTGAAAATCAAAGCTGCTGTAAAAAGATGCGTATCTCCGTAGTAATTTTGACATTTTCAACTGCTGAGCTCACCGAATGAGATTCAAAAATCGCACTCCAGGAATATAAAAAACCTGGTTTGGGGGCGCTGCAATCGACTATAACCTTTAATGACAGAGTTCCAAGTACAAAAATTAGTTCCAAAGATTTACCGCAACATGGCCAGGTTTTTTATATTTCTGGTCGGGCTTTACTACCGTAACTAGATTAGTAGTATAGGGAAATGCGCCGTAAAAATTTGTAAATCACGGTCGGAAAAGAATAATAAAGGAAGTGGTGTTACTTTTCACAGGTAAGTTTCCCAAATAACATTAAAAAACTAAATAAATTTTTCATACATTGTTTTTGCCATCAGTGTTGCAAGTAAATATTATTTTGATTTTCCCACACTGTTGGGAGTTTCGGTACCCTCGTCGTTATTTCATACAGGGGTAAGTTTTTAACTTCACCATTCATTCCCCTAATCAAACTGAACAACTTTCACTATACAACGTGTTAATGAATTAACGCAAAACTAGAAAGTAGTTTGTTTAGAATCGAGAGCAGAATCGAATTATCATGGTTTCAACATAGGTAATTTTTTTCAAAATCTTAAATAATATGTACCTAATTAAAATTTTAAATTTTAAATTTTCTGATCTCGATCTCAAACCACCGCACGGGCACACTCCCAAACCACCCTACTTACTAACAAAACAAGATTCTTTCATTTATTGCTGAAATGATAACAAATCATTTTTGCCACAAAACTTAAAATGCGAATAACTTTTAAGTTTAATTAACAAAATAATGAAATTATTTTTTTCATTCTAATTATTTTGTTATAAATCAGTTGGGGTGTATGAGGTTTTGCGCTTATTCATTAGCACGTAGAGCCAACATCGAAATCGTGAAAACAAAATCAGCTGTTATATACAAAACTGCAGTACCGACTCGACTCAAATGTATGGGACAGCTGATTTCTTTTTTCGCGATTTCGAAGATGGCACCATAATAAATAAAATAAATAAATAATAAAAATCTTTATTTGCATAGTCAAAGTGAAGAGAATACATGGTGACGTTCGCGTCTGCGTGCACTACAGGGACTGGCGCGCCGGGGAGTCGATCCTCACACAGGTACCATGCTGCGATTTATAAGGGGATGGCAGGAAGCTGGCATGGTATGGATATAGACTATTGTCTATGGGTGCGGCTACCTATAATGAACCGTGTTAACTTTAATTGGCTGATTAAACATCAACCATGTATAATATGATATAGGTAATTAAAGTTTAATTATAAATCTGCTCAGAACAAACAGAGCCAAGTTATTCAAGTTTAGAATTCATCAGGTAATAAATTCATTAAATTTCTGTAATTCATTCTGGGGAAAATATTTCTAACCACTGGCAACTGTGGCCGTTTTTTTAATGACGTTTTTAAAATAATTACGTCTTTCTCATTTCATCGTAAGTTTTTTGACGGCAGGAGAAACGAGACAAACATAGTTTACTTTGGCGTATGTATCGATTTCCATGCTATGTCTTTGAAACTCGGAAGTGGTTACGCATTTTTGAGAATTGTTTGTAAGAAGCTATCCCTCTAGTATTGTATAAGCTCACTGGTAATAACTACAGATTGCAGCCATTGCAGGTGAACATTCGTGTACAGACCGGAGGCAGTGAGTGTGGCGTCGCGGGACGAGTGGCCGCACGTGTCGCCGAGCGGGTTGTGGTCCAGCGTGAGGACCCGCAGTGAGGTCAGCGACCTCACGCCGCCCAGCGCCGCCGCACCGTCACCCAGCGCCCCCAGCATGTTGCCCGACAGGTCCAGGAACTCCAGCTCGCGCAGGGGCGTGAAGATACCGCTGTGGACGGATAATCGTCGCCGTTAAGTTCCATACACACGGATGCCGTCACAAGTAGCGTCGAGGCCGACGGGCCGGCCGGGTCGAGCGCCTTGTCTGTATGCAAAGTGTTACAAAAATACAAAAAAACGTGTAGGTAGCTTGAGTTGATTTGCAGTTTAGTATGGAACAGCAGATTTTTTTCGTGATTTCGATGTTGGTCCCGTAGTGAAAGTGGTCCAGTTTGATGGTCTAAACCACTCCCTTCAATGTTTATTTGTATTTTTAAAACACCTTGTGTAGGTGACCTAGGCTAGGCGAACTCACTCGGGCAGCACCTCGAGCGCATTATTCTCGAGGAAGAGCTGGTGCAGGGCCCGCGTGTCGACGAACAGGTCGCGCGGCAACGCGCGCAGCTCTCGGCAGTCCTTCAAATGCAGCACGCGTAGTTTCGTCAGGCCGCGCAGCGCGTCCGCCGGCTGCGCGGTCAGCGCGCACGAGTTGAGAGATAGATCGCGCAGCTGCGGGCAGCGCGCCTCCCCCCGCACCTGCAGCCAGCCCACCGGCAGCGCCGCCGTCCCGCGTGGCGACGTCACGGTGAGACCCTGCAGCTCCGAGCACGAGCCGCGCGCAACCCTGCGACACGGCGGATAAAGAAAATTCCCTAAATTAATTAGTGCCCAATCTTCTGTTCTTATCAGATACGTGGTCGGTCGACGTGCGAGCGATTCGACCGCTCGTGATGGATAGTCTGGCCTCTGCAGGGCCGGATTAAGCCATGCAGAGGCCCCTAGGCAATGCAAGTCCCGGGGCCCCTATATCCATGAGCGTCGCAATGATTTTTTCCTATGGTCGCAGTAAAATAACCACCAATCAAACAACATAATAAAAACACTAAAATGTGGAGCGATCGAAGCGAGCTCGAGCTTTTAATATTATAAAGTCGTTGCGCAATGCGATCCTAAATCCGAATCCTGGAACGAGCGAAGTGATCTTGAAATTTTAGGTACCTACTGACCGTACCTACCTACTGATGATATCATTGCAACACCGTCTCAAACCAAGAGCGAGCAAAGCGAACTCTAATTTTTACTAAGTACAATATTATAAATTTATTATAAAAACGCTCGTTGGCGTAGTGGAGCTTCGGTATTGGAAACGATCACCGAAGTTAAGCAACGTCAGGTCCGGTCAGTCTTTGGATGGGTGACCGTTTAGTGGTATTTCATCTCGAGCGTTTCCGTGCTTCGGAAGGCACGTTAAGCAGTTGGTCTCGGATAGTTCCGTCAGATGGCGTTGTAACTATTCGTTAAGCCAGGTCAGAGGCCTATTGGCGGCTTGAAAATTCTCTGACAGCAAGGTGACCACTAACTTGCCTCCACCAACACGCACTGGGCCCGCGTGGTGGATTATGGCCCACTCCCTCTCACCCTTATTCGTGAGAGGAGGCCTTTGCCCTGCAGTGGGATTCTACAGGCTATAACTTACAATATTATAAAATCGTTGCGCAATGCAATCTTTACCTTGGAGCGAGCGAGTCGCGTTTCATAATGATATCTAAATTCTGGAACGAGCGAAGCGAGCTCGAGATTTTACTAAAATTATTGCAGTAAAATCTCCAGCTTGCTTCGCTATTTATGAAAAATAAGAGACAACTAAGATACAGTTCTCTTATTTTTCGTAATTCCTTTTAAGTCTGGGGTGGTCCTAAATCTTTGAGTTTTCACTTATTTTTCTTCCGAGCCGCGGGGCCCCTTGGCGGCGCTGGGCCGCCTCGGCCGTAGATACCGAGACAGGTATCTACACTTTGGCGCATCGTAAGCAATGCCTTTGCTTGATTTCTGCCACTCGCTTCAGGAAGCAACACTGCATTCGTCCCGCGTCGTACAAAATATGAACAGCACTGTGGCAAGCTTCACTAGGTACATTTTTGGCAGTAGATACTGGCAGCAGGTAATTTAATGCGTAAGAATTTATTGTTTTCTAAGGGAGTGATGTATCTGTTACTAACTAGTAATCTGTGGCTACGTACGTGAGCGTGTCGTTCTCGATGTCCGTGGAGAGCGGCGCGGGCGCCACCACCACCCACCCCTCAGCCGGGGAGCGCTGTATGAGGTTGATAAACATGACGATCGGGGGGAGGCGCGCCAGCGCAGCGGCGCTCATCCTCACATCTGTCAGGTAGATTGACTGCAGCTTCACCAGAGGATCCAACAGCCCGGGGGGCATTTCCAACCTAAAAAAGTGCGTTAACAAAATTAGATAGATAGATAGATAGATAAATCATTTATTTGCACAAGTAACACACACATAAATAATACAGTTCACAAGTTTACAAAATAACATAACAAGGAAACATCAACAGAACAAACATGTAATTTATTGTATGCTACAGCAGCAAATAGGTCCCATCTCAACATAGACCTTGCCCGAAAGCAGGGTGTTGATTTTCAGATGAAACTTCTGGTAGTAGTCAGACGCAGCAACCAATGAGAGATAAATAAAATAAGTAAAGTTTAGGTGAAATATAGTAATGGAAGAGTAAAAAAAAGAAAAAGTAAAAACGAAATAATATTATATTATACCTACATACATATACTATTTATTATATTATACTAAGCGTAAAATTGGATAAATAAAGAACTATAATTTGAACTAGAACTAAATTATGCATTTATGGAGGAACTGAGGTGGAAGGTTCCTCCATTGAAAAAGGAAGTACTTCCGCCAGGCTAGGTGTGATGCCTGGGGACCGGCCGTGATCCTAATGATGTTTGTCGGAACCTTGTAATACAGGGTGCAAGGAAAAGTAGGTATCATTAACCTTTAAACCACATAGGTACTCTACCCATCAAACTGAACAACTTTTAAGCAAACATGTCAGAGCAAAAAAAAATTCTGCTCTCTCATACATTTTAGTCGAGCAGCTAAGTATTGCACTTTAGTATGGAACACCAGATTTTTTTTTGCTCTGACAGCTTTGCTCCCATACTCCCATAGTAAAAGTTGTTAAGTGTGGTTTAAAGATTAATGAAACTTTTCCTTACACCCTGTATACTAATGAATCTTCTTACGCGATTTGTGTCGTACAATGTGATTGTGAACCTTAGTATAGCAGCTACTAACTAATCGGTTGCATTCTCGTTACCCGAGTAGGTTGTCTGTGGTGGTTTGAAAATCGGAATTATAAAGTCGATCGATAACTCGCTTGCACCAGCTTATACTGGACTTACCTGGAAGAGGATGGTCTGCTGCCGGTTCTTTGACCTTGAAAGTGAGCCTTCGCCCCACAGATAGGCCGGATATGATGGATATAATTGAGAACTAAATCATATTCGAGGTCGGAAGTTATAGGACTCCCTCCACCATAGGATGATACATACTTACAAGCCGGTAACGACGACGTTCCACCAATACCTACCTATCGACCGACTTCACAAAGTAGTTACCTATACGAATTTCCTCCAGAACATACTAACAAGGGCCTTTCAGAATCTTTTATAATGCGCACAGCCAAACGAGTGGAATGCCCTGTCTTTAAAGTAGAAGTGAATAGGCTTCTTCTGGGTAAGCTCGCTACATCTTCGACCCCATCTTTTTCCTGAGGACTCGATTGAGGTCAAGAGCAAACCCATCTTTTATTAAAAAAAAACTACCTATGCAGGTTTAGTCACGACTCACGTGTTCCACGCCGTCCGACAGCGATCGGTGTTCCGAAGGTTAGAAAAACTCACACTGTTCCATACTGTGCGCTCATAAACAGCCAGTGGAGGTGCTGCAGGCCCACGAACAAGTCGTTCTGGAGGGGATCGGGGGGCAGGTCGTCCAGGTAGAGCGCGTCCAGCTCCGCGGCGATGTTGAGGTAGGCGAGCACGCGGCTTATGCCCCCGGACAAGCGCGGCGCCGGGCACGAGTTCAGCTCGACGCTTACGGCGCGCCTGATGATCGGGAACACGGGCAGAGACGCGCTCTCCAGCGTCACGCCCGGGGGGCATTTCCTCTTCAAGCGCCAAGGCGTCAACTCGATCTTCAGCTTTACGCCTGTCGACGTCCACGTGTCTTATAGGTACACAGGGTGTTAGTGACAGCCTAGCAAATACTGAAACGGTGAATTCAGACCATCAAACTAAACAACTTTCACTATGGAGCCACCCTCAGGAAACGCGAAAAAAATCTGCTGCTCCATAAAAAACAGCTATATTATGTATCAATCAACTGTTTTTTGGCGTTTCCTGAGAGTGGCTCCGTAGAGAATGCTGTTCAATTTGATGGTCTGAATTCACCGTTTTAGTATTTGCTAGGCTGTCAATTACAACCTGTATAAATCATGTTACAGAAAGGTGAACAGACCATGAAATGAAAATGGTGATTCTCTTTTAAGCATTGACCTCTTATACTAGACCCACAGTGTCATATAAAATCTTAGCAAATTTTTGTCCACATTGACGCAAAAACCAGCACAATTTAAGTATGTATGCTGCTGGTTGTCACTAATACCTCGTATTTGATTCATAAACATAGTCATATTTCGCTTGTTAACTGTCAGCTAGTACAAAAAGAACTCATCTGAGCTCTTTTGGTTGTGCCATTTATCGAACGTTGATTGTGGCCTGTGGGTCTACTTTGTATACACCACAAATTTTTAATTAGTAACGAACCTTTAAGGGTGTATTCACATCGTGAATCTGAACAACTTTCCCCAAGAAACATGGGTCGAAAAACGAGAAAAAATGTTGGTCCTCCCTCCCATACAAAAGTGCGGATCGGTCGTTCGAATTTCTATGGTAGTTCCAAAAAAAAATCTCGTTTTTCGACCCATGTTCCCTGAGGAAAGTTGTTCAGTTCCACTTACTAATTAAAATTTATATATAATAAATAATTGTTTCTATATACCTAGTAAAAAAAAAAAAAAAAAATATTAGTAGGGTATAAGATGTCTATGCCTTTAAGAGAAGTTTATTCCGAGAGCGCAAATACGCGCTCCATACAAACGTAGTCTGGTGATATTTTCAATAGAAACAATCTAGAAACTAATCTCTATGTTTCTGTATACAGGGTGTAAGTGACAGCCTAGCAAATACTGAAACGGTGAACTCAGACCATCAAACTGAACAACTTTCACTATGGAGCCTACCATAGGAAACGCGAAAAAAAACAGCTATCCCATACATTTGAGTCGGGTAGGTCTAGGTACAGTAGTTTTGTATGGGACAGCTGATATTTTTTCGCGTTTCCTGAGGTAGGCTCCATAGTGAAAGTTGTTCAGTTTGATGGTCTGAGTTCAGACGATTTGACTTCCAAAAAACATAATTCAGGAGTGCGTTTTTTTAAAGTAAAATAAACAGTAGAAAGATGCATGGGAACGCTTTTGTATGAGATGTAAAAACCGTTCAAGCTCACCGATGACATTCAAAAATCGCAGGGTATATTATTCGGAGCGCGCTCCATACAAACGTACTATGGTGATATTTTCAATACTAACCAATTAAAGTCAATGAAATTTTGCAGAAACAATCTAAAAACAAATTTCTATGCTCGTATGGAGTCAGATTTTCGTTAAAATGTATAGTTTTCAAGTTACAGTGCCTCAAAGATTTCCATACAAATCTTAAATTAATCCTAGCATTGAAACTGTATATTTTGACGAAAATCTGACTCTATAGAAGCATAGAGATTTGTTTCTAGATTGTTTCTGCAAAATGTCATTGAATTTAATTGGTTAGTTTTGAAAATATCTCCATAGTACGTTTGTATGCAGCGCGCATTTTCGCTCTCGGAATAATATTCTCTTATGCTTGCATGCATATTTCGTGTGTGTAGAATTTCAGCCAATTTACTGCAACTTCACCATCCATAGATTGTGGAGACTTGATACATTTTTAAATGCTCACGACTATAATTCCCCGAGGCCCGATTCCTTTGATTCACAATCTGACGCCATCTAGTGAATTATAGCCCTGTCTGTTATATTAATTTAAAGAATTATTTATTATTAATTATAGTAAGATAAAGAAAATTTAAAATTTTCCGATTCCTAATTTGCTTTCTGGCCAATTGTAGGTAATAATTTATTTATCAGAAAGATGTACTATCCAACGTATCTTAAAACAAAGTCGCTTCCTGCTGTCTGTCTGTCTGTCCCTATGTACCTATATGCTTAGATCTTTATGGCTTCCGCACATTGCAGCGATATTATCGAGCGATATTATCGAGCGATTTTATCGAGCGATATTATCGACAGCGATATATATATATAGAGTACCTATAGAAAATCAAATTTTTATTTCGCGATTTCGATATTGAGCCCATAGTGAAATTTGTTCAGTTTGATGGTCTAAACTAAAAAGTTTTATTTGTATTTTTGTAACACCTTGTAGAACCGTGATAACTCATGCTCACACGAAAAGAAGAGGTACCTACCGTCAACGTTGTAGAAGTAATTCTCGCCGGAATATACTAAGAAAGCGCAGCGCGCGGGGGGATCGGGGCAGCGGGGGCAGTCTTCACACTCCGTCCTCCGCCCCTCATCTCTTAGCGCCCTCTCATATTCATCATCAAATAGCGCCCCCTCTGCTTGCAACGCTAACAGTAGCGCCGC
The DNA here is from genome assembly GCA_963693445.1 of Agonopterix heracliana. Classification (NCBI taxonomy): domain Eukaryota; kingdom Metazoa; phylum Arthropoda; class Insecta; order Lepidoptera; family Depressariidae; genus Agonopterix; species Agonopterix heracliana. Next base: position 19,109,128 of record OY856308.1, on the reverse strand, counting down.
CAGCAGCAGCACGGCGCCGCATCGCATTATTGCAGCTCGATCACTCACTGTCCACTCACAAAACAAAACTGCACAGTTTGTAGAATTACTAATACACCCTATAGTCACAGATTAATAAATAAAATACTTAAATAAAAAAAAAATATATATTTTATAGTCACAGATTACTTAATAGACGCGGACCGTAGAATGGAATCTCCTTTGTGCGTGCTCCGAACGCCGCGTCATAAACTCCTACTTCACAGAGGTCACCAGGGCTGATACATGCAGCGTTGCCAACTTAGCCCTTTCGGGGCTAGATCTAGCCCTTTTTATGCTTTGTCAGCCCTTAAAATAATTATTTAGCCCCTACCCCAATTTCTAGCCCCAAAATCGTGTGAGGAAACTACACTGGCACACAATTTGTGTTGAGCAAAGCTGCCCCTGATGAAGGAGATAAGGCGCAACTTCAACCAAAAGCAACTACGTCAGCACAAAGTGGTTTCTTCAAATCTTGTGTTCGGCACGATTTCGGCATACATTGCCTGATTTGTTCTCTCTATTTCAAAGTGTAGCGTTCAAAGCAAGCAATGTTTGCCGAAATCGGCCCTAAATGTTGGATAATGTAATCGCTGCTTTAGAAATATAAGTTTTTGTTATAATTAAGTTTGTTTAATTTTTGATTGTGCGTTTGAGTAAATCTATTTAATATGTAAACAAAAGTTAACAAAACTCACTTCTTTCATTAATTTTTATAAATAAAGCAATCTAGTCCTTTTTTAAAATTTATTGGGCAAATCTAGCACTTTTTAAAGCTCTATTTAGCCCGAAAACCTGACACTGAGTTGGCAACACTGGATACATGTTAGGAACTAATTATAGAGCGGCCCGAGGCGCTAAGTACAGTGGATATCATTTATTACGACGACCTTGTTCGTTGTAGCGACTATTTACAAAAGGACACTGGGAAAAAATGTATGGCGACTGGTCCAAGAGCCCCCCGCTATGGCACATGTAGTGACAGTTCGAGGATACCCAAACGTGCATGGTACACAAGGGGCATTAAAATATTTTCGAGGAAAAAAAGATACAGAATGTTTTATTTTTACGTGATCAGCTAAAGCGTGTACTATAATGGCAATTTCTTGATAGAAGCAAGATTTTCTGGATTTGAGTTTATGAGATACTAAGGGCTAAAAATTCTTTTGTGTTAATAATAATAAAAAACTAAAAATTCTATCAATATGAAACAAGGAATTCAGGCTGCAGATCATGGGCCTTATTTCATCTAAGTAGATGTTTCAATCAAAAATAGCGGTGAAATGCTAACATTAGTATGAAAAGCAACTAAGCAAAACACCCTGTAACTTTTTTCTCTCGAAAAGATATTGGTGCCGCTTATAAAACTGTTCTATATTAAACCCCTTTCGAACGTAGTATGCCACTTATGGGGGCTCTTGGACCACACATGCTCACTGTCCTTTATGTGGCTATAGCGACTTTGGCCCGACCAGGAAAATAAAAAACCTCGCCATGTTGCGGAAAATCATTGGAACTAATTTTTGTACTTGGAACTCTGTAATTAAAGGTTTTTCGATTGCAGCGCCCCCAAACCAGGTTTTTTATATTCCAGCACTCGTAGTATGCTACACGTGATACGGCTGTATCACGTCTTTTATCTCGTTCGTTCGCACGCAAATAGAATGAGAGCTAAGGTGTGATAGCGCTGTATCACTGCGGCATGCTAGCTATGCTGGTCAGGCTTTTACCAAGATTTTGATGTTTATAGCCTTCTTCTTTTTTAAATTCGGTTAATAGTTCTTTTGTTCGGATTATTATGCGAACTTAACAATTAAATACACCATAGATAACTTACAGTGGATTTCGGGTATAACGACGATGAAAGAAATGTTCTATTGTAATTTCGTTCTTTTATCCGGAAGGCGCACCACACATTCCCATCGCTGCCTGTAACTCTTGTAAACCAGGATCAACAGCGGTTACCATTCACAACACTAGACAATGAAGTCCAGCGAGCCCGGGGGTTGACTTTAATCGCAATGAATTAATCAAAGAAGACAGGAGGAGAAGGAAAAATAAATATCCGACTTCCCATCCCTTGTAAAACACTGTCTTTTTTATCTGTAATTCGTTACAACTCAGTTTCTACTCCGAATATCAATTTGTAACTGAACCATAGATTTGACTCCGAAACGTACACGCATGCCTTCTTTGCTAATTATGTATCTACAAAAACACTACAAATCAACAAACCGGTGACCGGTGACCCGGTGAACCGGTGTAAAACTGGTTTAGTTCGAGGCGGGCTACTAGCGTTCCGTACCACACAAAAAGTTTTGTTTTCTCGAGACCTTTAGCACGAGGCCAATTCACATTTGGACGGTTTTTATTATTTGCTGCTTTAATGTAGAGTTTGAAAGAGAAGAAAAAACCTTGATATAAAGGACCCTCCTTAAAGGTGTTATTACACTTGGCTAAATTTAGATACTAACAAGAGGGACAGAGCTATGGGTTAGAACGGGAGGTACTTACAACGTCACGTTCTAACCTATAGCTCTGTCCCTCTTGTTAGTATCTAAATTTAGCCAAGTGTAATAACACCTTAACTTCGCGACGCAAAGGAAGGGTAGGTAATGTGTTTATCAGCTTAAGGTGTTATTACACTTGGCTAAATTTAGATACTAACAAGAGGGACAGAGCTTAGAGCTTATAGGTTAGAACGTGACGTTGTAAGTACCTCCCGTTCTAACCCATAGCTCTGTCCCTCTTGTTAGTATCTAAATTTAGCCAAGTGTAATAACACCTTTATGTATGTATGTATGTAAGTTTGTTCCTGTGTGGCACACTAGAGACCAAACGCGAGGGCCAATTTTGATGATTCTAACGTTAATCGATTTGTCTTAATTTTGCGAGTATCACTAATGACTTGACAGTAATCAACATTCAAAATGGCGACGACCAGACGCCATATTGTAAAATAGAAAAATATTTATGTTGAGTGGAAAGGAAAAAGGATAAGAGAAATCTAAAGAGGAGTAATGGAAAAAATAAATATAAAATAATCTAATCTAATCTATCATCTTTAGATTTCTCTTATCCTTTTCCCTTTCCAATGATCATTTAGGATCTATAACGATGTGATAGATATATCTCATCTCACTAATATTATAAATGCGAAAGTTTGTGACGATGTTTAGATGTTTGGATGTTTGTGACTCAATCACGCAAAAACGGCTGAAAGGATTTGGATGAAATTTGGCACACAGATAGAAGGTGTTCTGGATTAACACATAGGATACTTTTTAAAGGTTCTCGCAGACGGAGTCGCGGGCAACAGCTAGTATAAGATAGCAGGAGCAAGGCTCGTGCCATCGTCGGAGCCCTCACTGGGCACTACGCCACAGGCGCGATGATGCACAAAATGAAACTCACCCTAGATCCCAGCTGCCGAGCATGCGGAGAGGATGAAGAGACTATGGAATATATTCTTTGTGACTGTGATGTCTTGGCGGCAAAACGCATGTGCCTCCTCGGAGATGGATACCCAAAACCGGGAGATCTTAGGTTTCTTCCCCTCAATGGTATTGCCTCCTTCATTGACCATGTATTTGAAGGGTGAGGAAAGCGAAAAGTATTGGGGCTAACACAAAAGATCCCACTGGGTCGAAGTGTTGCTGGCCTGCCAGCCCCCACAACAAGATAAGATAAGATAAGATAGTATAAGATAGATATAAGATTCGATAGACGAAAGCAAAATAAAAAAGTCAAGGAGTTTATTTGAAGCGACTTTAACAGTCGGGCCTCGGGACCCTTTAACAATTCTAGATCGGATAAAATTTTCCCAATAATGGGTCCCGACTGTGACATTGGCGGAAATGCGGTGCTAACGCACAAGCAAGAAGTCCATTAATTATAGGAAAATAAAAAAAATAAAAAGTTTAACACCGTCAAAATTGGCCGTGTAAAATTTATTCATAGATTAGGGTTGGTAAAACGCAAAATCTGTTTACTCTAGAGTAACCGGCGACTTAATCTAAGAATAAAATTTACTCGCGTTTAGTCGAACCGGGCCTTAGTCTATTACTTACACTTTTTTCGAAAATTTTACATTAGACCCAAGACGTCCATTAGTTGGCTAGTCAATGGTGCCGTCATCATTTACCGAAGTCTGCAGGACAGGAAAATTATAATCAGGACAGGAAATTATAATTTATTTTAAAGCCATGCCTTTTGGTATGATCTCTTTGAGGAAAACCAAGTCCATTATCACACGAGTCAAGAATACACAGAATATGCGTTATTATGGTGGATTTGCTAACAAACAATAAAAATATCAAAACCCGACTGCGTAAAAAGTTTACTTTAAGTAAATAAAAACTGAAAAGAAATTAAAAAGTTCAGTAGTTTAGAATTGTCTTAGTAATATTGAAGCGTCTTCCACAGTCGGGACCCATTATTGGGAAAATTTGATCCGATATAGAATTTTTAATGGGTCCCTACTGTTAATAAACTCCTGGACTTTTTTATTTTGCTTTCGTCTATCTATCTTATATATATATAACAAACCGTTATAGATCCTAAATGATCATTCGAAAGGTTAGTAATATAAACTAACTAAAAACATTGAAACAGCTGTTCATTTTGCTTGCATAGTTTTTAAAAAATTCTTACAGCACCGCCGCTCGGCATTATACAGGATGATTAGACCATCAAACTGAACAACTTTCTGTATGGAACCAATATCGAAATCGCAAAAAAAAACGGATATTCCATACCTACTAAACTGCAAACGAACTTGAGCCAAATGTATGGGACAGGACAGCAGATTTTTTTTCGCGATTTCGATGTTGGTCCCATAGAGAAAGTTGCTCAGTTTGATGGTCTGATCATCCCATATTATATAGGGGTCATTATTTGAAACCTCGAAAATGGTGGTCACACGGCTATAAATCCTAAGATATGAAAGATACAGCATTCAAACAAATTTTATACGTTTCATCATTTATTAATCTATCTGGAACATTAATTATTTCATCAAAATAAATAAAACTAATAACTTAAAACTTCGTCCGAACATTGAAAACGGGGTGAATTTGGCTATTCTTCGAGTGTCCCACGCTCCTCTCGCGTAAAACAATCGCATATAACTTTTTAGTTTATTGTGTTACATATATGTTTTGCATATCAAAACAATTGTCAAGAGTTATTTTATTCATTTCTTATTTCTATTTGTAGATTTAAGAGATTGTTTAAGATTTAGAAGCCAATATGTGTTGGTCACACGATTTCATGATTTCTGGGAGCGCAGGTTTAAACGCTTCTTATGTATACAAATTACAACCTATTAGTAAGTTTGTTGTTTTAACAGCCATGGAAGTATATCCCAGAATTCAATATTTCATGCAATTTGAGGCTATATACACTGTGTATTAAGATATAAAAGCTTATCTCCGGAATCAACTTTTTTTTCACCTATTTAGGTAAGTTTCGTGGACACTGTATTAAATAGAAAGGATGCATTGTTTTTTATTATTGTTAACTTTTAGAAGTGCTAATATAGGCGAGATTTCCCTAAGGTATTGATCCTTTGAAATTATATGATATATAAGGAGTAAATTGTAAAAATAGTCAACAATCGTAATTTACGTGGCGTAATTTTCGTGGAATGCTTTCCACGAAACTTACTATTCATGCCACGAAAATTATTACCCATCTGTTTTGAGTGAATTTAATCATTAAATATAGAATTTGTTTGTCAATTTGGGTAATTGATCGATTGTTTAAATGTCTATTATGCTTTATTTGTCGAAATGGTAGTTTAAAGTTGAAATCTGTCTCTTCAAAGTACCATGTTATAATGATTATCAAACTGATATGGCATTTTACTTATCATACTTATAAAAGAGTTCCGTCTTCTTCTATCGAGTCGATGGCAAGTCAGATAGTAGAAAGGAGAAGGCGGGATGAGCTCATGCAGCTCTTGTGCACACTCACCGATGTACAATCTGTAGAAGACCGACAAGCAGGCTACTCTGCGGTGGTGGGCTAGGCTATGAAGCTTGGTTTCTACCAGCTTACTTTCGCCAATGAGCCTCCTGGCTCTGCGTTCAACCGAGTCGAGAGATCCTAGTTGATTCTTAGCTGAGCCATCCCACATATGGCAGCAATACCTACTCCATACACGATCGGGCCTAAGCTCTATACAACATTAAGAGCTGTCCAGGAGTGAAGTACCGCTTCACCTTGTTTAAGATGCGCAGGTTTTTGGCTGCAGTTTGATCCTTAGACTTAATATCAGCGCCAAAGTTGAGTTTCGTAGTCAACCTCATGCCCAGAAGCTCAAGACTGTCGGAAACAGTGACAGATGTACCCCAGAAAGTAGGAGTCCGATTAAACGAACTCCTTTTGGCGGTGAATGGACAAGCCTCAGTTTTGGTGGCATTGAAGTTGACTAGATTATTGTCACCCCACTGGGAGACAAGACTTAAAGTCAAGTTTGTCCGCTCCACCATGGCCTCCCTCTACGAACGTATTTTCATCCTCGCTGGCCCCAACGCCGGATAGATATCTCTCTGTGACAGTACTGCCATCTGCAGACCCAACAATACCTGACACAAGGAGGTCATTGATGTGTAGCAGGAAAAGTGTCGCAGAGAGAACAGACCCCTGAGGAACCCCAGCATCAATTGCCATGAGGTCAGAAGAACAGCTGTCAATGACAACTCTAATCGACCGTTGACTCAAGAAATCAGATATCCAGCTGCAGAGATCAGCGGGGATGCCATAAGCAGGAAGCTTGCTCAGCAAACTACGTGCCATACCCTGTCAACCTGCCATACCCTGCCTTCGAGATGTCAAGTGACACAGCTAGTGCTAAACCGTGTTTCTCGATGGCCTCGCCCCAGCAGTGCGTGACATACACAAGAAGATCCCCAGTCGAGCGCCCCCGGCGTTAGCCATATTGACGATCACTGAGTAGATCATTATCTTCTAGGTATGTCTGCAACTTTCTGTTAAGTACTCTTTCCATGACTTTACAGAGAATGGAAGTGATTGTTATTAAAGGTCGGTAGTTGCAGGGGTTGGCACGACTGCCCTTCTTGGGAACCGGTTGCACATTCACGCGTTTCCAGGATTTTGGCACCGTTCTTGTTCTGAGAGAGAGGCGATACAGGCGTGTTAAAACAGGAGACAACTCAGGCGCACAATATCACAGCACTCTTGCAGGTATGCCATTAGGACCACTTGCCTTATTCACATCCAGACTACGCAATGCTCTGCGGACCTCTTTCCTGTGTATTGTGATCTCCGGCATCGAAGAATCACAACGAGGGATGGTTGGTGGCTGTTTGGCACCAGCTCCCAGACGTGAATTGCTCGCAAACAGAAATGCAAATAAATTCGCTTTCTCAGTTGCGGAGTGAGCCAGCGACCTATCATGTTTCTGCATGGGAGGCAAAATGGGACGGCAGAAATTGATTTTGACCGATTTTGAAAGGGACCAGAACTGTTTACTACCAGAGGGGTAGAATGCCAGTCTGGCTCCAATGTGACTGACATGTTCGAATCTAGCCTTCCGGATCACCCGTTTGCAGGACTTGGCGGCAGAATTAAAGGCCCTCTTCTTCGCGCGGATCCTTCGTGCTCTAACTTTGCGGTCGCGAGCTTGGACCCATGCTTGGTTGGCGGATTCCTTTCGAGCCTCAACGCGAGCACAATCCGCATTGTACCATCGTTAGGCTTTGTGACCGAGTGCGATGTCGGAGAATGGAATATAATATTCCATTCCCTGCCCGAATCACATCCGCAACCGCATCAGCAGAACAGAATGGGTCACTCTAAGAAAAACACACTTGCCGCCACAGATATGCCGCAAAGAAGTGTCGCATCTCATCTCAATCTGCCGACCCGTATCGCCAGACTCGCCTCGTGCCCATAGGGCTGTCATCGGGAGGAGAGCAGATCGACACGGATTTTCGCATCTTGAACTTATGTTCCAACGAGTATCCTGGGTAGTTGAGGTACGCCGTATCAGACGGGGTTGCTATCTGCGTCTCCGTTAAAAGGAATAGGTGTGGCCTTTCAGTTTCAAGGTGGTGGTGGACCGGATCGATATTTGAGTGCAAACCTCGTATGTAACTGAGGTGCACTTTGAGTGGGAGGAAGTGCAGCCGTTGTGTAACCTTTTTATTCTTTTTCACTTTTCGATTCATATTTTTGTAGTGAATGGTGGACACGTGGGAAGAAAGTCAAGACGCTCCTCAGATACCCTGATGGACCTCTTGGGTTCAACTGACTGATAGGAAACTCACTTCGAGACTGCGGGGACGCCCGAACCCCCCGCAACGGCCACCGGGCCCTCCCTTCCAGTCGCCAACTGGCACGGTGGGGCGTTGCGGGATTTTTCGCTAGTTGTGTGGGACAGCCTTTCACATGTGGCTAATGCACTACTTGGGCCCCCTACTAACTGCGGTCAGCCAACGACTGTCACCGTTCTTCAGATCCCGCTACCCTCCAGAATGAGTTTCCCGGTACAGTGTTTCTCAGAGGCCAAGACCGGTTCCAAACAGCGCAAATTACTTTCTCCCATTCCCCAATGGCATTGGTGCTATTGCCAAAGGGCCTTCAACTCTGCCATAAAATTATCTCTGGAGCTGGCTTAATAATAGCCATGATTTTGTTATTGATGTTTCCTGTTTGCAATGCAGGGAAGTCCGATACTTATTTTTCCTACTTCTGTAGCTAACTAAATTAATTGCGAGTCGCAAGCTAAAGAGTCATCTCCTGGGCTCGCTGGACTTCAGTGTCTAGTGTTATGAGTGGTCGCCGCTGTTGATCCTGGTTTACAGAGTTACAGTGGTGGAAAATGTGGTGGTCTTACGGTTAAAAACAAAGCCGGTTCCCTAACGGTGTGATAGAAAATAATTCTATCTATGACCATCCTCACTCAATCTCTGCCTGCTATCTGTCTCAGATCTTCAGTCCAACTAGTGGGCAGTAGGGTGGCGTCCTACTAAATACTATGGTGGCCCGTGCATGGTCTCCATTCTCTTATCATGACTCTCCAATTCATTTTCATTCCCTCATCATCAGTTCATTGACATTATAGATTATAATTATAACCAGCCCATTCCAACTTCAGCTTGCTAATGATAAGAAACGAATGATAAACGATGGCATAAGAATCAGCTTCCCGAACAAGCTGGGTTCCAAAAAGGCTTCAGCATTCGTGGACTATGAGAAAGCCTTTGATGAGCGATGGTTTGAAAATGAACATTCTAGTCCATGTTCTACCTACTCTCCTGTTAAGATCGGAAAATCTGTGCTTGAGTTTGTTAACAACCAATACACCAAGAACCAACTTTCAAATCAAATAAAATATAATTTATTTACACAAAAACATAAGCAGAAAAAATATTGAGAGAAAATACAAGAGGCACAAAGTAATGCGGTCTGACTACAAATAAGCTATTTCTTCCAGACAACCTTAGGTTAAAGAAGATAGTAAACAATATTATGCAGCTAGGTAAGTCAAATTTCAAGACAGGTCAAGCGTCGAATTGGGCGGCTGGACAGCATTCAGCTACATATTTCTTCTAATCCTAAATAACGCAGCATCTCAAGAGGACTGATCAGTGTATTCTGCCAGTGATGACATACGGAACTGAGACGTGGTGCCTTACTAAAGCCTCAAGAAAAAGGATGAAAGTATATTAAAGGGTAAGATGCTCAGGGTAGTGCAGGAATATACGATATGAGATACTCAGAGGTCAGAGAATCGCAGAAGAACCAAGGTAGCTGACAAAATCCGAAGAATTGCTAAACTCAAGTTACAATGGGGTTAATCGTAGAATAGAGCACCGATGGGGACAAAAAGTTCTCGAGTGTTGATCGCGTACCAGAGGGCGTTGCATAAATAAGGTGACGAGTTCGTTGGTCACCGGGTGGTGAAGGTTGCGGAAACCCATTGGATGAGGACAGCGCAGGACCGGTCGTTGTGGAAATTTTTGGGGGAGGCTAATGTCCAGGTCGTCTTTCGGCTGAGGCTATGATGAAAAATGTTGAATTAAAAAATGAAAAATTCGAATGGTGAATTATTTTGAATTTGAACGCGATGGTGTGAGATGCCATAGCGCGATAAAACATTACACATAGTTATTTGATCATATCCAGATAAAGAAATTACGGCTACCACTAAAAGGTTCTTCTTCTTATCGTGTGGGCAAGCCCTGGTGTCAGAGTTTATTCAAAGCGCCTTACGGCCTCTGACGTGGTTTTTATGTAATGACTACTACCACCAGAGATAGTAGCCGATACCAACGGATTAACGTGCCATCTGAAGCACGGTATCATCTTTCTTTTCAGACAATCAGGTGGAGTCAGCCTACAATGTCCTAACTAACTGGGGAAAAACGAGGTGTTCCCCGTGGGAATCGAACACACGACCTCCGTGTCAAGAGCCTAATGCTCTTAACCATTAGAGGCAGTTACTATAAGGATTATACGACCGAATAGCCTGACCTCCCTCCCTATCAGCTCCGAAAGAACCCAGCTACGTTTATTCCTCTGATTTTACTCTCCATTTTTGTAACCTGGTGGCGGCTTGGAAACGAGAATATGTACACAAGTTCTAGCGGAGAAGCTAGGGGCAGCGCAGAGTCTGCGAAGACAGATATCGTAACATGCCAGGGACGCGAGATGTCGTTGATGAAAACGGAGGATTACTCAATCTTCTGAACAAACTTCATGAACAAGATAGAGCTATGAGGAACTCTGGCTTTACGGCTATAATTATCATACTGGTGATTTATGAACGTGTTGCGAGCGAGATGATCGGTCAACGTACTCACCGCATTGCGGCGTAGCGAGCTTGCAATGGGTGTGTAACGAACTCATTGCTTCACGGCGGTGCAGGCACTATGTTGTACACTAGAGTAGAAAATGTCAACGCCATAAGTACCTATCCTTTTTACCATTATAGGTTCAGAACCCAAAAAAAGTACTTTATAGTAATAACGAGCCTTTGTTCAGGTGACACTGATAGTTGAAGCAGTGTGTCCTCATGTTGTAGGTCTTTTTTCATCAGGAGAATGACTCGTAAAATTTAGGACGTGCGTGACATTTGCAGGTTTTAAAGAAATTGTTAATGATAATTTTGATTCGTTTGCAAAAAAGCCTTGCCTTTGAAGACAACAAAACACAGTATTCACTCTCCTTTAAGTTTTGCTCTTCCTTAGCATACCAGGCTACAATGGACACCTCGGGACCAACCGGTTTCGCAGAAGAGCGAAGAGCTTTATGGACTTCCTCAGGTGTCATTAACGACTAAAAGTCCTCATTTTAGTGGGATTTCTTTTGACTGTAATGTTACAGGGCATCATTATTAAAATCGGGACACCCCTTCATTTTAACGACACATTATTGTCACACCAACCATCTTATGGAGAATATCAACTTAATAAATGGTCTTCACTCCGTTCACCGTTCACCTTCAAAACCACAAGTCCATTGCTACTTCGTTTCACCTCTAAAGTGCTATCCTTGATCAACTTAAACAGAATTACGGTAACCTATTACTGAGTGAGAGGTGTCTCATCACTAGTGTGGGGAGGGCCCATGTCAGTCAAGTCAAAGCCGATCCCAGCTCTTCAGGGCCAGTTCTCCATCTAGTCTCGTACATGATTGCCATGGCCACTTTTAGCCTGACGAGAACGTCAGGTCAGTATCCTTCCAATAAAAGAGATAGAAAATTGAATGCGTAGGTAAAAACTTTGTGTGAAAGGTGACATTTGTGTGAATAAGAAAGGATTTAACACAGTGTCGCTAGGTTTCGTCTCGGCAAATGCAAATTTTCATAGAAATGTAGGTACGTTTACATTCACAAAACATTTGTCCACTTAGGTGAAACTTATTACCTCTTAACACACTTTACTTTTGATGTGTACACTGTACAATCAATCCAGGAACTTTACTAAATAGTGAAAAAGCTAGCTTGGCAGGTTTAGCCATTGTAAAGTAAATATTATTCACAAAATTTTGCTGTTTAGACATTAAAATAAGTAAGTAAATAAGTAAGTTATAGCCCGTGGGATCACACTGCAGGGCAACGGCCTCCAAGACATAAAAATACAATGCAAAATGTATGCATAATTTTCGTGGACAGCTTAGTAATTTTCGTGGCACCAAAAATTTGAAAATTGATTTCTACTGAAAGTAACCGTCATATCTAAGTGCGCAATAGATCAATTGACTTCTATTGTCAGCTACTTTCATATTTTGACCTTATTTATCTAAAAATCCTAAAACTAAAATGCGCCACGAAAATTACACGGAAAATGCCGGAACGAAGAACTACCCATAGACGTGCGCGTAGTCGGTGGATCAAATAAAGACAAGCGCGTAATTTTTTTACTCTTTATTACCTACACGTTTTGTTCCTCTTTTGGTTCGGACACTTTTGAGCGCGGTCCGACGTCCAGTAGTTGGTAAGTCAATGTCCTACATTAAGGAATATACTCTACTCCGACACTGACACTATCAGCTACGGACTTTAACCACAATAAATATTATAATTGTGTTCATAGCACAGACTTATATTGACTAGATGACGCAAATGTATGGTACTTCGCGTGTCAAAAGGCTTCCTTCGGGTCAATTTCATTCAGCCGCGCTCGAATGTTCTCGATGCTTGACGTCAAACGAAAACTAAAAAATGCCTAATTGTGCTCAATAGAGCTGTAAAAAAAACAACTGTGCCTGACCTGCACGGCTAGCATGCCAGCCACGACAAAGCGTTTAAACGAGAAAAACGTCATGCGCGCTCTTTTTGGCGTACGTAAAATAATAAAGATGGAGGCACGTCTCGATTTTTGTCGTTTTCTCGGCGGTGGCATGCTAGAGGGGCAGGAATATAAAAAACCTGGTTTGGGGGCGCTGTAATCGACTGTCACCATTAATGTTAGTGTTCCAAGTACAAAAATTTGTTCCAATGATTTTCCGCAACATGGCGAGGTTTTTTATTTATATCTGGTCGGGCTTTTACTTATGTAATTAAATTGTGTGTTTTTCTGGTGTTTTTCATTGTAAAATAAATTATTTTATCTTCATTATAGTTTTACAATGAAATTAAGAATAAAAACTATGTAACTCAGTGTGTAGAAATCATAGAAGAATAGAATAGAATAAAATTTTCATTCTGAAAATTAAAATGATCGATGTTTTCACTTGTCGCTCAGCTCAGCAGTCGCTATTCTCATTTTTCTGTCAATTTCTCCATTCCAAATAGCAAAGAAATTTTAAGGCGTTTTTCAATAATAAAAACAGAGATTTGAAACCCTTCCTCTCACTTATTCTTAAAACAGCTTTAGTAATTTCCAAGATAATGTCGGATAATAAATCTTTCTGATAAATAAATCATATTCGCCAATCAGGCCAGAGAGCTATACATGAATCGGACAATCTTGTCGCCCTTATTTGGAATGAAGTATAGTTGTTCTCGATTCTAATCGATTACTTTGTTGTAGTAAAGTTACAACGTAAATAAAACAACCCGAGAAGAAATTGTATCTACAAAAAGAAAAGAAAATCCATGCTGCTCCCCTCATAAGACTTTTGCCAGAATCATACCACAAGTATGCAAATGTCAAGAGACTTTTGTCCATTGTCCTTTGGAATATAAATTCCACAGGAGGATGTAGGGGTAGGTACACTAAGAAAGGATTTTTCGAAAATCGACCCATGAAGGGGTAATCCACGCGGACAAGGTCGCGGGGAAATGCTAGACCAATATAAACAACACGTTGATCCTGGTTTTAATGGAGGTAGGAGGCCGAAGCCCAAAAAAAATCTACATTCGTGGACTATCTACAATTTCCGCAAAAATTTCTAATGAGCGTTTTTCTTTTCTTTTTTAAATTTAGTTCCTAAAAAACTCGACAGATGACATGTTTATCGCCCCATAGAGCCGTAAGCGAGATCCTGTCAAAATCTGGTCAAGTCTGTGCCTGCCTTTTTTTTTTAATGCAAAGGGATCGAGCCCATTCAACCATGTCAGGCGTAAAAGTTAAGAATTTTCGATTAAATTAATTAGTAAATAATGAAATATGTCATTAAAAGATGCGTTGGCATCTTCTTGATCATCTTTTCACTCTTTACTATTAGTCATAGAGCCCATAACGGATTTGGGCCTAAACGTATAGGACAGCTGGATTCGTTCTAGCTCGAAAGAACACTCCAAAGTTCATCATTTAGCCTCGGTCTTACGACTCAAACCGGTCACTGAAATTTTTTACAGCGGTCAGACAATCGCGAAAAAATGGGGTCTGGGCCTAAACATATAGGAATCAAACTGAATGCATTTTAAGAAAGGGACTACTTAGGACAACACATCTGCATATTTACTTTTTCTCAAATCGGTCACCGTTCGAAATCAGACCGGGGTTGAAAATCGAAAAAATTGGGTCCTGGGCCTAAACATATAGGAATTGTGAAATCAGCTTGGATCGATAGAAAACACTTTCCCCGTCACGGAAAACCCGGTCTTACAAGGCGGATAGGTCACCTTTCCAGAATCAGACCACTTTTATAAGATACCAAAAATGTATTGTAACATTTTTCATGAACAATTTGGCGAACTGTTGGTTAAGCGATACTTGTAAAGTTTGTGAAATCTAGTTCAAAGACATATTTATAATAAGTGATGAACTAGCAAGACCATTAAAATTACAATAATTATTGCAATTAAAATAGAAACAAACAGATATCTCGACAACTGTTAGTGATAGAAAAAAAATTTCGACGGTAAAATTGTAGAGAATTTTATGTTCTACAAGTTTGTGCTAGATTTTATCATGATTTGATGCATTGGAAACGTGATATTTGTAAACACTAAATAATTAAAATAATAACAGACAAATATCTCAACAACGGTTGACGGTAGAAAAAAAATGTTAGGAATAAAATGGTAGATTATGTTATTTTCTACGATTTTTGTTAAAGCTATGTTCACGATTTGATGCATAGGAAACGAGATATTTGCAAAAACTAATTAATTAAATAAAAACAAACAGATATCTCGACAAAGGCTGATGATAGAGCAAATTTGTCCAGGATAAAATTGTAGCAAATAAAATTATCTACAAATTGTGTAATGACTTGGTTCGCCATTTGATCCATAGGAAATGAAATATTTGCAAAAACTATTTAATTAAAATAATAATAAATTGATATCTCTACAACGGTTAGTGATCGAAAAAAATTGTCAAAAACGAAATTGTAGAAAATTTAATGTTCTACATATTTGTGATAAATTTTATTACGATTTGATGTATTGGTAACGAGATATTCGCAAAAACTAGATAATTAACATAATAACAGACAAATATCTCAAAAACCGTTGACGATAGAAAAATATTGTTCAAACTAAAATTGTAGATAACGTTATGTTCTACGAGTTTTGTTTAACCATGTTTACAATTAGATGCATAGGAAACGAGATATTTGCAAAAACTTATTAATTAAATAAAAACAAACATTTATCTCAACAAAGGCTAAAGATAGAGCAAATAATTTTATAGAGAGATAATTTTATTTGCTACAACAACATTATCTACAATTTTAAGTGAACAACCTCTTTCAAAAAGATTTTTTGCGATTTAAGTCGTCAAAATTAGTTTTTGCAAATATCTCGATTCCCACGTATCAAATGGCGAACAAAGTCATTAAACAAATTGTAGATAATTTTATTTGCTACAATTTTACTCTTGACAAATTTGCACTATCATCAGCCTTTGTCGATATAACCGTTTGTTTTATTTAATTAATTGGTTTTTGCGAATATCTCGTCTCTTATGCATCTAATTGTAAACATGGTGAAACAAAACTCGTAGAACATAACGTTATCTACAATTTTAGTTTGAACAATATTTTTCTATCGTCAACGGTTGTTGAGATATATGTTTGTTATTATTTTAATTATCTAGTTTTTGCGAATATCTCGTTACCAATACATGAAATCGTAATAAAATCTATCACAAATATGTAGAACATTAAATTTTCTACAATTTTGTTTTTGACAATTTTTTTTCTATCACTAACCGTTGTAGAGATATCAATTTATTATTATTTTAATTAAATAGATTTTGCAAATATTTCTTTTCCAATGGATCAAATGGCGAACCAAGTCATTACACAATTTGTAGATAATTTTATTTGCTACAATTTTATCCTGGACAAATTTGCTCTATCATCAGCCTTTGTCGAGATATCTGTTTGTTTCTATTTAATTAATTCGTTTTTGCAAATATCTCGTTTCCTATGCATCAAATCGTGAACATAGCTTTAACAAAACTCGTAGAAAATGACATAGTGTACAATTTTATTTTGAACATTTTTTTTCTATTGTCAACCGTTGTTGAGATATTTGTCTGTTATTATTTTAATTATTTAGTGTTTACAAATATCACGTTTCCAATGCATCAAATCATGATAAAATCTAGCACAAACTTGTAGAACATAAAATTCTCTACAATTTTACCGTCGAAAATTTTTTTCTATCACTAACAGTTGTCGAGATATCTGTTTGTTTCTATTTTAATTGCAATAATTATTGTAATTTTAATGGTCTTGCTAGTTCATAATTTATTATAAATATGTCTTTGAACTAGATTTCACAAACTTTACAAGTATCGCTTAACCAACAGTTCGCCAAATTGTTCATGAAAAATGTTACAATATATTTTTGGTATCTTATAAAAGTGGTCTGATTCTGGAAAGGTGACCTATCCGCCTTGTAAGACCGGGTTTTCCGTGACGGGGAAAGTGTTTTCTATCGATCCAAGTTGATTTCACAATTCCTATATGTTTAGGCCCAGGACCCAATTTTTTCGATTTTCAACCCCGGTCTGATTTCGAACGGTGACCGATTTGAGAAAAAGTAAATATGCAGATGTGTTGTCCTAAGTAGTCCCTTTCTTAAAATGCATTCAGTTTGATTCCTATATGTTTAGGCCCAGACCCCATTTTTTCGCGATTGTCTGACCGCTGTAAAAAATTTCAGTGACCGGTTTGAGTCGTAAGACCGAGGCTAAATGATGTACTTTGGAGTGTTCTTTCGAGCTAGAACGAATCCAGCTGTCCTATACGTTTAGGCCCAAATCCGTTGTGGGCTCTAAGACTATATTTTAAAGAAACATTTTTTGAAATGTTGACGTTTCTTCGCACAGACCGTAGCGCCATCTATCGATCCCCTAGAAAACAAAAAGAAAAACGCTCATTGACACGCACCATGTCAAATGAAGGTATAAACGTTTTTTTTATCAAATTCGCTATAACAAACCATGAGCAATATAATATGGAACCGTTAAATATTGACAATGTAAATTTTTCCTAAATAATTTAGTTCTAGATATTTTATTCGAGAAATGTTAATCGTGCGCAATTATTAAAGGAATCGAAACTAATTGAGTTTGATATAAATATACTGAACATTTGTTGTAAAGAATTACATCCTGGTCTCAATTTCGTTTGCTAGGTAAGTATCTTTATATCATTATTATTATAATTATTATGAAATAGGATATATGTATAAGACTCTTTATAATATTAGATAGATAAATAAATCGGGTTTGGACCGCGCGGGAGGGTAGCCAAGATACTGGCAGCGTTTCCTCGCTGAACGGCTAAACTGATCCGTTGAGCGAGGAAAGCGACTGCCCTTGGATCCCCGGTCGAATCTACCAGGCGCTTTGCCAGGTCTTTAAAAAGCGCCTGGGCGCCGGGACCCCACGGTCCAAGGGTTTCGACACCGAATGCTATGAATTTGTATTGGGTGCCGATACCCTTGTATTTCCCCTCTTTTACCTTATAAGACTATAAGAGTAAGATATACAGGATGTTACATAAGTAAAAATTTGGACCGTCAAACTGAACAACTTTCTCTATGGGACCAACATCAAAATCGCGAAAAAAAAATCTGATATACCATACATAATATTTTAGCTCGAGTCGATTTGTAGAGTATAGAACATAATTATTTTTTTCGCGATTTCGATATTGGTCCCATAGTGAAAGTTGTTCAGTTTGGTGGTCTAAACCACCCCCTTAAATGTTTATTTGTATTTTTGTAACACCTTGTATACTACGGTATAAGACTCTTAAATTAATGTCTATACTGTTTTCTTCGAAGTTAAGCAACGTCAGGTCCGGTTAGTCTTTGGATGGTTGACCGTTTAGTGGTATTTCATCTCGAGCGTTTCCGTGCTTCGGAAGGCACGTTAAGCAGTTGGTCTCGGATAGTTCCGTCAGATGGCGTTGTAACTATTCGTTAAGCCAAGTCAGAGGCCTATTGGCGGCTTGAAAATTCTCTGACAGCAAGGTGACCACTAACTTGCCTCCACCAACACGCGCTGGGCCTGCGTGGTGGAGTATGGCCCACTCCCTCTCACCCTTATTCGTGATAGGAGGCCTTTGCCCTGCAGTGGGATTCTACAGGCTATAACTTACTTACTTACTTACTTGTTTTCTTCTCTGCATAGACAGCATGAAGTACTTGTTGGTGTTAGCTGGTCTGGTGGTGTGCGCCCACGCACTCTCTGTTCCATTAGTGCCAGACTACCTCGGCGCCTGGGATAACTTCGAGCTGGCCGACCCTAAACTGAAAACACATTTGTAAGATTGCCATTATACAAAACACCATAGTAATATTTAATGGGGTGTTTTAGACCATCAAACTGAACAACTTTCACTATGGGAGCAAACCTGTCAAAAAAAAAAGTCAGCTGCCCCATACCATTAGGTATGGAAAAGTAGGAAAAGGATAGCATAGCGTTAGCATTAGCTAATGATACTTTTCCTAACACCCTGTATAGTCAAACTTATTGTTCTCTCACATTTTCAACGAAAATGTCAAAGCAAGCAATGTATTCCGAAATCGGGCCCGACTAATTGGCAGTGTAAATTCACCCCAAGTAGTTAAAGCCCGACCAGCACTCGTAGTATACTACACGTGATACGGCTGTATCACGTCTTTTATCTCGTTCGTTCGCACGCAAATAGAAAGAGAGCTAAGGTGTGATAGCGCTGTATCACTGCGGCATGCTAGCTATGCAGAAACATAAAAAACCTCGCCATGTTGCGGAAAATCATTGGAACTCATTTTTGTACTTGGAACACTAACATTAAAGGTGACTAGAATCTTCCCAACACACACTTGGCCGTTTTGTGTAGCATTCTAATGGTGAAAGAATTATTCAGATCAGTCCAGTACCTAGTTTCGGAGCCTACACAATACAAACAAACCAACAAACAAAAAAATCTAATCTTTCCTCTTTATTTTATTATTATTAATATACCTAGTAGAATCTCGAATAGGAGGAAAAGCGTTTGGCAAGAACTCAAATCGATCCCCTATTAGGTAGGTAGTACTAGTATTACCTATATAGATTATTAAACCTTAAATGTTGACTTTGACAGGAACTTCGCTGACTCAAATAAAGAGCAAGTCAACTATATGGTCCTGCTGGCAGCCGTCGGTCTGTCAGCTGATTTGGAAGTATTTCTACATCGGAAATATGAACAGAACTGGGAACTTGCTGTCTTCGTCGCAGAAATTCATGGTAGATTGAATCCGAAAGCAGTTCAAGCTTTAGCCAAGGGCACATTGGCTTTGGCAGAGAGAAAGACAGCTAAAGTAAATATGTATAATGAAATTTTTAATACTTATCATTTTTGTATCCAAAGCAGTTAAATACAAGATTTGGCGCTCCACTTGGTACAAGTGGACTCTCAACAATAAAAAACATTAAAGTTTTTACGTCTAGTTAGTTTCATCGAAATAACTCGTGTTAATTCCGTGAGGCTGATTTAAAAAATTTGAATTGATAACGAACGATGAGGCGTTGAATGAGGCTTCGAAAAAAGAATTATTCCCAGAGGAAGGATCCTTTTTTCTATTAGGAATTATTCGGCTATGGAAGGATGGCGTTCCAACAGCGTTACAATCGTAATTATGATACAAGTGAGCAAAGTTAGTCATTACAGCCGTGACGGAATTGCAGCACGAGCCGACAGGCGAGTGCTGTTATTCTAGCCAAAGCTGTAATGACCAACGCTCATGCGTTTCATTACGAGACGTTTTTCAACATTCTTGCCAGGCTGTTTATTATACAAATATCATATGATGAATATGACCTGAGTCATGGATGTTTAAGTATCTATAATGTTTATTCTACAATGTGTTACAAAAATAAAAGATAAAACATTTTTTTTTTTTTGTCTGCCAGAATGTTTTTTTTTTATTTGTTTGTTCGAGCATCATGCAAAAAACTACCTAGGTACTGAACCGATTTTGATGAAACTTTTTTGTTTGATAATTTATGATTTGACTTAAAATTTGGTAGTTACTTACATAATTTGTGCGAACGAAGTCGTGGGTAAACTCTAGTCCCATCTAAAATTGTTAATATTTGTTTACAGTTGAGGGCTGTCATCAAACAATTATGTGGCTTAGGACAAAAAAGTCTTGGCGGTGACGGGTTGCCACCAAAATGTAACGAAGAAGTAGACAAAGAAGTGAGAAAGAGTAAGGAGCTCCAAAAAGAAGCAGCTCTCCTTTTGCCTCTTGGAGACCTTAGCTATGAGTCCTTGACTAGAGATCCAGAGCTCGTGGACGCAGCAAAGAATAATAAGGTTGACGAATATTTGGAACATGGAAAAGAGAAACTGCGCAAATTACAGGCTGAGTTAGTTAAGGTCTTCAGAGTCCTTTTTGGTGTATAGTTTCCTGCCACTCAAGAACACTTTGTTATTTGTTCACGTTACTATACTATGACAACTTTTCTGCTCGATTAATTGGTTTTGTATAATTATTAGGTTCGTTATTACTGTCGACAATAAGTATTGTATAATATGTGTATGTTCAGCAAAAATAAATTGTGCAAACAAATAAAGAATTTCATTCGCTAAAGGAAAGTTTGAAAAAAAAGACGGACTTAACGTTACCTGAGTTATGGATGTTTGTATCTAACTATCATGTTTATTCTATAAGGCCTAACAAAATCAGGTGAAACTATTTTAAGGCAATGATCAGACCATCAAACTGAACAACTTTCTACAAGGTGTTACAAAAATACAAATAAACCTTTAAGGGGGTGGTGTAGACCATCAAACTGAACAACTTTCACTATGGGACCAATATCGAAATCGCGAAAAAAAAAAATTATGTTCTATACTCTACAAATCGACTCGAGCTAAAATATGTATGGGATATCAGATTTTTTTTTCGCGATTCGATGTTGGTCCCATAGAGAAAGTTGTTCAGTTTGACGGTCTAAACAACCCCCTTAAGAGTTTTAAAAATTTATTCTTACTTATGAAACACCTTGTATATGGGACCAATATCGAAATCGTGAAAAAATAGTCTGCTGACTCAGTCAGTGTGGCAGTCACGGAACTGCCCTGACGTACAGGGTAAATTTTATATCACTGCGAATAACTTCAGCATGTATTACTTATCATCATCATCATCAGCCTATATACGTCCCACTGCAGGGCACAGGCCTACCCTCTAGGAGGGTGTTTGGGCGTTAGTCCACCACGCGTGCCCAATGCCTAATTGGTAGACTTCACATATAGGTACATCAGAATTTCTTCTTTTGCATATGCAGTGTGCTGGATTGGACGGCGTCTTTGTTCACGCAGGGGTTCCGCCTAATCCAGTGTAAAATAAGGATTACGAATTGTGTAGTATTTTCTCTACGCCATTTATTCTCATAATCAAATATTGTTTGTAACTTAGAAACTAAGGACCATAGAGTCCAAATCATAACACTCCGCGGCAAAGAAAAACCGGAAGGTTTAAAAAATAATGTTGGATCGGACGGCGTCTTTGTTCACGTAGGGGTTCCGCCGTATCCAGTGTAAAATGCTTTGCTTTAATCTTTGTTGCAGTGTCGTTTTATTTAGCTGCTTTCTGACACTCAGCACTGCGATGGGTGTCCTTTGTCACATATACAGTCCCAGATACATAAATTCTGATTATTCTGTTTCTCTGGTTGTTTTCTGTGACAAAACAGCAAGAAGGATTTTTCGGCTCCAATTGCATCGTACTCATACCTTGGTGAGCTAACTGAATCCGTTCCTCCGACTCAACTTGTCGAAGAAATTCACAAGCATAGACAGATCGCTATTCTTCCCATCAGCTCTATACCGGTTCCACGCTCGAAGAACATCTTCAGATAACGCGGACTCGACCATTGGGAATAAAATCGACGCCTTTAAATGCGTCTGCAAACTGTCATATAATGATGATAAATCCTTTTTATTTGGTGCCTGACCATTTTCTCTCATCAGAGATAGAAGTCCTCTTACATGGGTTTCTATTATAATGTCGTCACGTGCAAATCTGGACTTTGACGTATGAAGAGCTTTTCCATATTCTCACCACAAGGTGGGTAGCTCTCAACTAATTGTCTCGCAATGGAGTTCGGCATCATAGACTGGTATTGAAATTTTTCGGAACTTTCAATGTCTGGGTCCTCGTCAATCTTCTTCATGCATGCGAACGAAGCGGGTTTTTTAAATTTATCCAGCGTGTTTTATAAGCATGCGCTTTGTCTTGATCTAATTCGAAAGCTCCTTCATCAAATTCTTCGAGCTCTGTCCAAAGATCACGAACAGAATTTTCACATGCAAATAGCTCTTCGGCAGCATCAAGCAGCAAATGATAGCAGGATTCGACTTTTGCTTGATCCTGATCTGCTAATGTACCTTCTAGATTGTTCGCTGCCGTAGTAAATTTTTTCGTAGTTGGGTTCTTTTACGTTTGAAAACTTCCATTTTCATAATATTATCTACGGTCGCCAGAATGTGCTGGATCGGACGGCGTCTTTGTTCACGCAGGGGTTCCGCCTAATCCAGTGTAAAATAAGGATTACGAATTGTGTAGTATTTTCTCTACGCCATTTATTCTCATAATCAAATATTGTTTGTAACTTAGCAACTAAGGACCATAGAGTCCAAATCATAACATGCAGGATGTACCCATGTAACTGAACAACATCGAAATCGCGAAAAAAACATCTGCTCTCCCATACAAAACTTCAGTTGGTTAGGTTAGGTTACCTATTCGACCCAAATGTATGGGACAGCTGTTTTTTTTTCGCGAGTTCGATGTTGGCTCCATAGTTAAAAAAAGTACATGCTGAAGTTATCCGCAGTGATACTTATAAAATTTACTTTCCCAACTAGTAGGTACAAACTTTACACAGTGTATGCAACTTACACTGAAACGATTAATTCAGACCATCAAACTGAACAACTGTCACTATGAAGCCACCCCTGGAAACGTGAAAAAAAATCTGCTGCTCCATACAAAACAGCTGCACCTACTCGACTTAAATGTGTGAAACAGCTGATTTCTTTTCGCGTTTCCTGAGGGTGGCCCCATAGCTCCAGTTGTTCAGTTTAATAGTCTGAATTCACCGTTTTTCAGTAAGTACATAATTGCTGTCACCTTCACCTTATACTATATGTGTAACAAAACACCCTAGTAATACTTAAGGGGGTGCTTCAGCCCATGAAACTGAACAACTTTCACTATAGAGCCAACTTCGAAATCGCTTCGAAAAAAAGATCTCCCTTTGGTAGATGCACATTTGAGTTGAGTCGTTAGTGAAGTTTTGTACGTATGAAACAGCAGATTTTTTTTCCGATTTCGATGTTGGCCCCATAGTGAAAGTTGTTCAGTTTCATGGGCTGAAGCAATTAAAGTAATACCTAGGGTGTTTTATTACACCCTGTATAGCTCCTATTGAACGTGTGAGTCAAGATTGTGCGTGTATTGTTTCAATTTGGATGCGGACTGTCCTACTGTTGTCTTTATTCTGTGGTACTGTCGCAAACTCAAGAAGCAAACTAACTAAAGGACCCATTCACAGAGTAGTTCGTCTTGCAGTCCTACACCAATATCGGATCGTGAATGGTGTTGTAATCCTACAAGGCATGTATAAGTAGTCCTACTTGCAGGATAGTGTGGGGGCTCGTAGTCTTGCATGTAGGACTACTGTGAATGGGCTACGCATTCACTGCCTCAACCGTAAGCCTAAATAACCCAGGTGCCACTTCGAACATAGAAAGCTGTGTGCCCCGAACATTTATAGTTGTCCAAGAAAATGGTATGCTTAGTGCCCTTGAACACTTATGCTGGTTCATATAATTCTTACGCTGGGTGCCTCTCGACACGCAGGATTGTCCGGTTTATTCCACTCAGTACCAACGAGTTAGTATGTTAGAGTGTCTTTTGTGGGACAAACCATGAAGTGCTAATAGGAATATACTTGTATTTCCAATAAAAAATGGACACGCAGAGTGGTCAGAGGCACTGGCAGTATAATAGGTGTTACCTATTGTTCCACTATATGTGTCGGGGGCCCCAGAAACCACTAGAGATGACGGTGGCACTGAATGTGTTAAGTACTTAAATGAAACTCAATAGTTGCTGTAACACATTTTATTAATATTCAAAACTGTCGACAATAACTAATTAAAAATATATTAATATACATAAATATTAGGTACATATAAAAAAATGTATCTTACACTTAAACTTTTCTACAAATAAAAATTGTTGAGATATCGAAATCTACAAATTGAACACAAGTCTTAAGACCTTGGCGTCTTGTTCTATTAGAGGGCGCAATGTTTTCTGTCCATTTAACAGGTATTCGTCAACTTTTTTCTTCTTTGCTGCTTCCAATAGCTCTGGTTCTCTATACAGGTAAAGGTAGCTAAGATCACCAAGTGCGAAGAACAGTGGAGCTTGCTTTTGTAACTTTGGATCCTTTTTCACTGCTGCATCGACATATTCGTTACATTTTGCCACTGAACTACTACCGGTTAATCCACAGAGCTTTTTCACAAGCTCCCTCAACTGTAAATAAGAACCATAACGTCACAAACAAAGCACCTAGGTAACACCTATTACGAAATAAATGAAGGTCTTTCCGAAAACCATATAAAAGAATACTGCGTTTCGTGAACCAAAAATTTCCTTTGGCAGTTTTGGTCCTTAGGATCCAAGAATATATTTAAGAAGTGAAGCCACCGTGTTTATTGATGCAAGTTTTGGAGGGGTGGGAGCCCTCAGCCTAATACGTCCAACAGTTAAGCTACTTGGCCAAGTGTGGTATTGTTTTCGTTTTAATTGAGGATGCCGAATCCATTTATGTTATCATATTTGTACAGTCCGACCTTGTAACGTCTAATTTGAGTCTTGCTACTGACGATAGCTGATGAGCTGGCTGGCCGGTTGCCCCCCTCAGGAAAAATCCCTATGACGTTCCTGAGTGACAGAAAAGGATGGAGCGACGGAATAATGCGATGCGG
Organism: Agonopterix heracliana; assembly: GCA_963693445.1. Lineage (NCBI taxonomy): Eukaryota > Metazoa > Arthropoda > Insecta > Lepidoptera > Depressariidae > Agonopterix > Agonopterix heracliana. Next base: position 19,083,748 of record OY856308.1, on the reverse strand, counting down.
TCAGATGAGGGATCTGGCGGCTGCCAGATGAGGTTCCCTTAGGCGACAATCCAATCCAGTTTTAATTGTAATGACCAACTTAGATTAGCTTACTTGTACCGTATTGTACTACTTATTATTGAAAAGACAAAAATTACTTGAACAGTTTTGCCTCTTGCCAATGGCAATGCTTTCTTGGAGAGTTGTTGAACTAATACGGGGTCAAGTCTGCCGAGTGTTGTAAAAAGCAGCGCGAAGTTGTATGCCTGGTCATATGGCAAGTGTAAGAAAACTTCTACACTCGCAACACCGGTGACGGCTGCCTTCAGGGCCATATACTCTTTATCTAGCTTGCCGTTCCTGTAATTGAAAAGTGTCTTATTATTTGCACCAGTGCTGCCAATGTATATGATTCCCCGCTTGTAGGCATAATTTCCCGACACGTGCCGACACTAAATAAGTATTTAAAGGAATAAATCATTGTTTCATCCAAAATGTAGTTAATTGTTTAACAAAAATTGCTTATCAATTTCTTTTTGAAGTTAAACATCTATTGGGTGCACTTGAGCCAAAAACTGACCCGTACGCCCGTGACGAAAAATTCCTAAACCTACTTGAACCTCTCACGCCAGGTTAGAACTTTTCTAATGAATTTCTCTAAATCGGGATAGTGCGGTATTGACAGCTGCGACTCAAATCGTCTATTTCCGGAAAAAGCGCGCGGAATCGGGAGAGTGCGACATTGACAGCTGCGACTCAAATCGTCGATTTCCGGAAAAAGCGCGCGGAATCGGGAGAGTGCGGTATTTCGTTGTTTCACATCTGCCGGGCGTCCCGCGACGGCTAATTTTTTCCTTTTACTTTTCTATTTATCTAAAAATACCAACAACTCAACAACGCTGTGATGGAAACTCCTAAGAGCCTCCCCTTTCCAGATATAATTTAAAAAGTGTCAATCTTACAAATGTGGCTCCAAGGTTCTTTTCCCTTTTTCGCCGTTGGAATAAGCGCCTAAGTAGTCTGGCACGGTGACGGCGTGGGCGCATGCCGCCAGAGCTAACACCAAAATGCACTTCATGATGCCTGTACAGGGAGTCATAAATATAGGTAACAATTATAGGTAACGTAGGTAACGTTAGGTACTTGCCTTAAGCTTAAGCAGCGATTAAGGCCCTAGGTATATGCAGATTGCAGGGCCATCAAATCTGTGGTTCAGACCATCAAACTGAACAACTTTGATCCCATAACCGATAACCCATTACATGTGAAAAGTAGTTAGGTATTCAGTTTGATGGTCTGAATTTGGGAAGTGTTTACAAAATCACCTAGCAGCGTAGGTACTTATACTAGAAAAGTAAAGCCTCGTATCCTTCAACAATTGACGCGCAACACGTGACGCTCCGCTCAACATGTTCGGCAACGTTGTAAACAACGCGTGACGTAGCTTCTTTTACAAAAAGAAGCAACTTTGAAAGAAGCAACGTCGCGCGTTTTGCAATGTTGCCGAACATGTTGAGCGTCACGTGTTGCGCGTCAATTGTTGCCCAGTGGATACGAGGCTTAAGACTTGTAGAATGAAGTGGTAGGTATACAGACTGTTAGGGTAAAAAGTTGTATTAGGTACTTTAAGGGGTGATTGTACCCATGATACTGAACAACATTCCATATCCATATGAAAACAGAACTATAGGTTTTTTTTTTCTATAAGTAGGTACTTAACTACTTTATTAGTTACTAAATGCTATAACCTAATCGAAAGTTTGTATGAAATTGGAAAGAATTTTTTTTTAATTTCTCTTTGTTCTGTGGGTGTGTTATGTTGTTCAGAATCATGAGTAAAACATTAAATTATTATAACTTTCTGCCCGAACATATTTTCTTCATACAAAATACGTCAAATGAGCTGTCGGATAAGCTAACAAGAACATTATTCGGAAGTGGTGAAACAGGCCCTAAATAATTATTATAGTATAAGAGATAAGTGTACTTTTTGAAACCATCAGCAGCAAGGCAGATTCAGTGTTTATGGGGTGTAGACCATCTCTGTGATGGGGATGGACCAGGTGATGCCTGCATAACGTCAGTCGGTTTAGGAGTTACAGACGTTTAAAGGTCAGTAAAAAAATAACGATCAGCTGCAAGGCTGATCATATGATATTATTGTAGTATGCACTGTAGCTATGTGAACAGTACAAAAACTGACATGAACTGCCAGTCGGTTTAGGAGTTACAGCCGTTCAAAGGTCGGACCTTCGAACGACTGTAACTCCTAAACCGACTGATGAACCATGTCAGTTTTTGTACTGTTCACATAGCTACAGTGCATACTACGATAATATCATATGATCAGCCTTGCAGCTGATCGTTAATTTTTTACTGACCTTTAAACGTCTGTAACTCCTAAACCGACTGACGTTATGCAGGCAGACCTGGTCCATCCCCATCACAGAGATGCTCTACACCCCATAAACACTGAATCAGCCTTGCTGCTGATGGTTGCAAAAAGTACATTTATCTCTTATAATATTAAAAAAATATTCAGGTAGTAAGTAACTTACCAAATGTAACGATATTGATATAATATATATTATGTACCTAACTAAAGTACTTATGGAATGATATGAATTCATAGAAATTGTTGGATTATTTATATTAAACTCAATTTGTTTCAGGCGTGGTATTATTATCACATTTTCACATCAATTAAGATATTTTTATTAAAGGGGTTTGTGTAACTTTACATGGACCAGTGGCATCAATTTTTTTTTGTTGCGGCCACCGATCATTTTATTATTGTTTTGTAACATTACCTCAAACAAACATGTTTGAATAATAAAATTTGTTCTAAGTAATATCGGAGCCGAGATATATACAGGATGGATGCTTTTGGACGTGGCAGGAATACGTTCTTAGAAGACTATTCGTAACATTTTGCAACATTTATATCTGTATTCACAGGTTATGAAAAAAATGTTGGTACCTACTGTCAGATAGAATATGGGCAATTTACACAAAAACTTTTTTTTATGCCAATCGATCCTGTTTCTTATAAAGATCAACAACCTCAATCAGACCAACCGAGATACCAGATCGAAAAATGATAGATTTCTTAGATTCTGTACGGCTCGCCTTCGGACTAGTTCGGACGCATGTGACTCTGCCACTCTCACTTAGCATAAAAGTAATTAACTATGTTGGAGTTATCTTTTATATTTTCTGCGAAATATATCAACACTGTTTTTTTTTGCTGAATGTAAGTACCTACTTAACTTTTTTCAAAATCTGTGAATGCAGGTCTAAATGTCTCAAAAAGTTAAGGATAGTCTTATAAGAACATTTACCTGTATCTACATCCGTTAAGGTACCTACCCTCTCTGCCCTCTCTAAAATATTCTACCCTGTATATCTCAGCCCCGATATTACTTAGCTATATTATGTGCTCCATACTAAGTTTGTCCATAGGTGCCTCATAAAAATTTCAGTACTTCCGTCAGTGGCCGCGCATGTTTTAAAACGACGCCAACTTTACACCATACCCCTTTTATCTAGAACTAAATTAGGTATTGCTATTGTTCAATCAAAAATTTCATTGTTCAATCATTCAAGGTTCTCATTAAAACTATCGTTGCCACAACCAAGGTTGATTTTTCTTTTTTTTCTTTCGGGTGCTTTTGAAAAAAAAAACAGCCAAGTCCGAGTCGGACTCGCGCACTGATGATTATACAGTATGAAATTGATATTATTAGCATCCTTTTAAGGCTGCACCGAGCCTTTTGTGCTGCCCCCAATCGTATTTTTTTTATTTCTCAACAATTACTTAAACAATATTTTCAAAAAACAAGAATGTCACATTGTACCTAGTCATTGCCGATTTTCAATTTATCGGGTCACTGCGGATTTGTTTTTATAATGTTTGTAGTTATTATCGTTAAAACCGCCATCAAAAACATTTAAATAAACTAAAATTTTGCTTCGTCCAACTCAAACCTAAAATTTTCACTTTCGACCCTTTTTTTCGGTAACTTGTATGGATTTTGTGTTTCTTATTATTTTACGTATGGAAGAGTGTTTCCAGACGATCATGTTGCAAAAACAAAAAAATTCTTACTAATAGGTAAAACAAGTTATAACAGTTTTAAGACGCTCAGGTAGAAAATTCTCAAATATTCAAAAAATCATAACTTCTAAACTACAAAAAATCGCGGAACATACCTACATGGGGTATTTTCGGATACCTACACCTAGGTGTGAGGAACCTAAAAAAATTTTTGGACGACTCAGTTTGGACGAACCTGTTAAAACACTATACTTAGGGCCTGTTTCACCACTTCTGAATAAGTTCTTGTTAGCTTATCCGACAGATATTTTGCCATAATTTCATACAAAATATGTCAAACTATCTGTCGGATAAGCTAACATGAACTTACTCAGAAGTGGTGAAACAGGCCCTTAATGTAAGTACTTACAAAATTTTTAGAATTTATACTAAATTATACTTACATAAGTAGTTACCTAGCCTACCTAATTTTACGGCAGAAATAAATTGTCATGCAGCAGCAGCGTGCCAATCAGCATTATTAATTTGAATAGGTAGGTAAGTAGGTATTATCTTTGTTTTCTCTCTTAAATATATTATGTGCCGTGCAATAGAAAATAAGCTACACCATATCGATATAAAATAAATTATGTTGGCGAGTAGAGAAGATACCTACGCCACCTTCCTGGCTTGCAAGCAAGTTAAAATTGTCTGGCCAGGGTTGGAATTAGGTATCAAAACTGTCGCTACTGAGGAAACATCTTTTAATTATTTATTATTTATTAAATGAATACATGAATAACATTACAGCAAAATATGCTAAGCGTTATACACATTACTTACTCATTAATAGTTACCTACCCAAGTAACATGCTAAGGTAACATGTATAAAACTCAGATTTTAAACAGGGTGTAACAAAATACCCTAGTAATACTTAATGGGGTGCTTGAGACTTGAGACCATCAAACTGAACAACTTTCACTATGGAGACAACATCGAAATCGGGAAAAAAATCAGCTGTATCATTTGACAGTCAGATGGTCAGCATATTGAACAACTCATTGAGAAAGACCCTGTATAGTCGATTGTAGCGCACTCAAAGCAGGTTTTTAATTTTCTGATCAAGCGTCATCGTCATCATCACAGCCTATGTAGAGGAGACTGGGGCTTGTTGTAACAGTTTTTGGGAAAATGCTTGTATTTTCCAATCCATACCTAAAATTTTCAAAATTTTGAATTAGAGTGTATGTTGAGTAACTATTTGAGCACTATATTCAAATAGCAAACCTTTTAAAATCCCTTCCTATTCTCAGTGAGAGACCATTTAACAAAAAATGGGAGGTGTTACAATTTGCCCCTTCTTTGGGGTAAGTTGTAACAGGCTCTGGGCAGGTTGTAACAATCAGAATCCGCCATTATTTTCGATAAAATATACGTTTATATTTATTAAGGGGGTTGCAGAGGGAGTTGCACTACACTAGATGGCGCTCGGGAGCATCATTCCTGATTTTATCACATAATCACATTTTATTTTATATCTTCTTAATTATGTTATAAATTGCAAATGTTATTTGAGATGCATAATCTTGATTTTCTTAACTATTTTTCCATATATAAAATATTACTTTTGTTAATACCGTCTACGAATGTTATACGTCAAAGTTTTGTATGAAATTGATTAAAATTAAAATGTATATCAAATTCGTATGAACAATAAAATTACTGTAACTTGTAGCTAGATCAGTAAAACATAAACACAAGTGCCCGCATAATTGAAAATTTTTATTGAAATCATCACAATTACGAGATATAAAATAATATGTGATAAAATCAGGAATAATGCTCCCGAGCGCCATCTAGTGTAGTGCAACTCCCTCTGCAACCCCCTCAACTAAACAGTATTAACGAACATTTTTAATAATAAAACGATTTAATTTTAATCCACCTGTCTATAAGTGTACCTACTTATAATGATTAACAACAGCATTTCTCCTTGTAACATACCTGAACAAAATAGCTCAATAATAATTATTGGGAATAGATAACCACCAAATTTTGATTTAGCCTTTGCTTTATTGCTACACTTTCCTTCTTTTTTACTTCCTTTTTTCTTTTTTTATGGGTTTTCTCTAAAACGTATCATTTTCCGGTGTAAAGTTAACACAAGACCGCGTTTTTCTTATCACAGAGGATGAAAAGTTCTTTTGAATGATTATCCTTGGATTTAGAAGGTAGGTAGATTCGGTGTTGGCTTTATTTGGGCGTTTGAAGGACCAGGGGGAGAACAGTAGCTTAAATTGTGCACTTATTAATTGTTTAAGACTCTTTTGGGGGTTATTTTGAGCAATTTAGGCTTTTCAAGATGTAACGCCAAATTATTTACGATTTCGTCTGTTTCTGTCGAATTTAGATGATTATTGAGGTAGCTGGGACCCATATCGTTTTTTTACAACTTGCCCCGAAAATTTGTTACTACGTACCCCGCTGACTCACATTTTCATAATGTCAAAATTTGTCAAAAACTACTAACCTATGGAAGAAAACGAAAGCATAAATTAAAAGCTAGATATATTCTTATTCTATTAGGTTAAAACAATCAAATATTTATTAAACCTAGAACATGAAAATCTAAATTTACTTGTGTCATTTTTTTATAATACCTGCCCGTAATTGACCATGGGTTCACCACCTCTCATTGCGCTGTCCTACGGGGAACTATCAATACTTAAACAATGCCTGTCGTTATAAGATGAACTTTCACCCTACACATGAATCAATAATGTTAATAATTCGCGTTGAAAATTGACTGTTACTTCTTACCCCCGTTACAACAAGCCCCAGTCTCCCCTACGTCCCACTGCAGGGCGCAGGCCTACCCTCATGGAGGATGGTGTATGGGCGTTGGTCCACCACGCGTCCCCAATGCGGATTGGTAGACTTCATATACGCATCGGAATTTCTTCTTCAGCGTATCCAGGTTTCCTCACGACGTTTTCCTTCACTGTCTCAGAGCAGTCAGTATTACGAAATTACGAACATAAGTTAGAAAAACTCATTGGTACACGGCATGTCATCCGTGCCTAGGAAAAAGTATCCGTGCGGATTCGAACCTGAAGTGCGATTTTTGAACATCACACGTTGAAATCAGTAGTAGAAAATGTCAAAATGAGCGTTTTTCTTTTTGTTTTCTAGGGGATCGATAGATGGCGCTACGGTCTGTGCGAAGAAACGTCAACATTTCAAAAACTGTTTCTTTAAAATAGTAAAGAGTGAAAAGATGATCAAGAAGATGCCAACGCATCTTTTAATGACATATTTCATTATTTATAATAATTTTAATCGAAAATTCTAAACTTTTACGCCTGACATGGCTGAATGGGCTCGACCCCTTGGCATTAAAAAAAAAGGCAGGCACAGACTTGACCAGATTTTGACATGATTTCGCTTACGGCTCTATGGGGCGATAAACATGTCATCTGTCGAGTTTTTTAGGAACTAAATTTAAAACAGAAAAGAAAAACGCTCATTACTATGGAAATTATGCATCTTTCTACGCTGATTTGAACGTGTGATGTTCAAAAATCGCACTTCAGGATATCAAGATTGAGTTTCCATAGCTGTCCGTAACGCGCCACCGATGCAAAATGTTTTGTTAGGGTGCTTGTAAAGACGCGGGCTACTTGCGTCACCAGTACGCACAAGTTAGTTGCTCGTGAACATGCGCGAGTGACCAGCGCGCGCCGCAGAGCGCGCAGATTACTTACGCGGGTGGCGCGCTCAGGTACAGTCAAGAGCACATCAACCTTGACAATCGAAGTGCGATATTGTTTCTTAATACGAACGCCATAAGAACGGTACGAAGTCCAAGGTGTCTAGCTTGACGTGCTCTTGACTGTACATACATGCGCGAGTCGCTAGACCCGCACATGTTTTTTCACGATGCATATAACCTGCGCAAGTGCCTCAACATGCGCAAGCTACATGCATTGTGTGGAAGCACTCTTAGGGTTGAACTACACATGGCCGCACGCTATCGCCCTTTTCCGTCGCTCCATCCTTTTCTGTCACTCAGGAACGTCATTTGCTAGAGCATATAAGATAGACGGAACGCGATCGCGTGCGAACGCACGCCGCAGGCGATAGCGTTCCGTCGTTGTTAAAAAGTTTGAATCAATAAAAAAACAAAATTACAGATCACACAATTTAATATGTTATTCTAAAATACGGTTTACATAAACGCTTAACATAAAGTGTTAACTACATCAGTCTATCTTTACATAGGTGCATTCAATATATTATTATATTTCTTCTTTTATGTATAAATAATTCTTCTCTATAGATACTGTACATTTTCAAAGGACCTCACGCTTTACTAAAGACGATTACATTTTGAGAAAGTTATACATTATAGGCATAGTAAGTAAAGAAAGGTAAGTTAGTAGGTAAGAACAAACAGAGGTTAACTAGCAATAAGGTCCTTTAGAATAAGCCTAATTTATTGGGTAAATTTGGTTTGTATCAGCAGATATTATAATGTTGCTAGGGCGATAGTACTCGACGTTTTTAAGACTATTATTGAATGAATACGCTACATATTTAGTTACATGCATGAACACCCCCATTTTTTATTACTAGAACAATTTCAAGGGTGTATTCGTATAAATTAACAACTTTTTATTCGCGAATCAAATTAAAGATTGAAAAATGTCTCGGACAGGACTTGAACCCGCGTCTTCCAAACCGGGAAAGTGCGTTATCCAATTTCGCCACCGAGCTTAGAGAACGAAATTTTCAATCTATTGCGTCTTAAGGGGACATTTTTTGTTTTCGGTTCAGTCGATTGATTTCTCTATGTGAGGTCTAAAAATGCTTTCGTTTTTCGAACCATTTTCCTTAGGAAAAGTTATTTAGTTTCATCTGAATACACCATTAACATTGCTCTAGTACTTAATAAAAAAAATGTGGTGTACAAAAAAAATAGATTTTTGCAAACGTTAATAGAAAACGGTCATATCCATACGACACCGCTTCATTTGTAGATGTACATATCTCCACTATTATAAAATTAATAGCAGTATCTTTTAAAAATCTGCTTTACGAACCAAATTTACCAGAGTACTTAGAAAATTACTTTCTGTAAGTGTTCGAAACACTTGACCACCAAAAAGTGTAACACACAATTATAATTGTTACATAATTATTATTTGGCTTCATATATTTATCCATTCTTATAATTATAAATCTATGTTAAAGTGAAGTTACGTCGATTTTTGGCAATCATTATAAGATTGGGGCGAATCGAGGATTCTAATTCTAACAGTAAATTATTTTTACAACTAATAGGTTAATCTACATTGCACACATCCAAGTTGATTCATTAATTACATTAGGAATCTACAGAGTGTAACAAAACACTCTAGTAGTATTTAAAGGGGTTGTTTAGACCATCAAACTGAACAACTTTCACAATGGAGTCAAAGTTGAAAAAATAAACAGCTTTTCCTTTCGTTTTTCTCCGTAGTAAAGGTTTAGTTTGATGGTCCCTTTAAATATTACTAGCCTGTTTTGTTACACCTTGTACTAGTAAATTTACAAACAAATTTTAAGCACACAATAAATAATATAAATGAGAAGGTACCTCAATAGTTCTTTGCTGCACGCTTCTGTATTAGATGAGATCATGAGAGGCACCTCACATATATTTATATTAATAAATGTAGGGACATGAGTGCTATTTTTGAAACACAGTCGCTGAGCTCAGCAGTTGAAAATGTCAAAGTTACTATGGAGATATGCATCTTCCTACTGCTGATTTGACTTTCCAAAATAGCACTCCTGAAGTATGATTTTTGAAAGTCAAATCAGCAGTAAAAAGATGCATTTCTCCAATAGTAATTTTGTCATTTTCAACTACTGAGCTCAGCGACTGAGTTTCAAAAATCGCACTCTTTAATAGGTAGCATGCCGAAGTGATACAGCGCTATCACACCTTCGCTCTCTTTCTATTTGCTTGCGAACGAACGAGATAGAAGACGTGATACAGCCGTATCACGTGCTGCATGCTACCTGTGCAGATCTGCCGAAATACCGCAACACACCAATCGGCGCCATATTTTCAAGTACAAATTATTAACCGCCGATATTTTTACGCATTATTTCGACAGGTGTATCCCAACACTGAAGTTAATAATTTAAAAACTATCGACTAAATTTTACAATAAATTTCCGACTTCCTTGCTTCGCTTTCGAAACTTTAAATGCTTTGATAATTATTTTTAATTAATTCCGAGTAAAACTAGAGGCAAGGAAATTAAGGACACAACACAATAATTAATAATAAAAAAATCAAGAAGTCATTCAAACTTACATAATCATTTACCTTTTTGTACCCCTTAATTTATATTTTTAAAACGCTTGCACTTTTTCATAACCTACAAGTTTCTATTCTAAAGGTACGCTTTATCCCGGAACCGCCTTTTTAGTGTCACTGTAAAACAAAGGAAAGAAAAGAACAGCCTATCAACGTGTGATTAGACTCTCTTTTGGTATCGTCGCAAAACGTCCCTTTCTCAAAATGTCCCTCGTTCGCAAAACGTCCCTTTCTCAATACGTCCCTTTCTCAAAACGTCCCTTTCTCAAAATGTCCCTTTCTCAAAACGTCCCTTTCTCAAAATGTCCCTTTCTCAAAACGTCCCTTTCTCAAAATGTCCCTTTTTCAAGATGCCCTTATACATAAATATTTGATGACATTAACTACCCATTATGACTGGTATTGTCTTCCGAGCAGCTTCCGGTATATCTAGGGTTGCCACACCTAACTAACTGCTAACTCAGTCGGTTAGGTTAGCGAGGAGCGAAGCGACGAGCATGTTAGGTTTCTTGCGACCACAGCGCACGAGCCGAGCGAGCGCAGCGAGCGTGCCGCGGCAGCGGCCGGCGAGTGCCAGAACCGAATTGCTACTGTTTACCTAGTCCACCCAAAGATATACGATTTTTCACCTCCCCTTGAATGGTGGTTATTAGTATTATGTATTTTAAAAAAGGGACATTTTGAGAAAGGGACGTTTTGCGAAAGGGACATTTTGAGAAAGGGACGTTTTGAGAAAGGGACAACTTGAGAAAGGGACGTTTTGAGAAAGGGGCGTTTTGAGAAAGGGACGTTTTGCGAACGAGGGACATTTTGAGAAAGGGACGTTTTGCGAAGATACGTCTTTTGGTATCGTCGCAAAACGTCCCTTTCTCAAAATGTCCCTCGTTCGCAAAACGTCCCTTTCTCAATACGTCCCTTTCTCAAAACGTCCCTTTCTCAAAATGTCCCTTTCTCAAAACGTCCCTTTCTCAAAATGTCCCTTTCTCAAAACGTCCCTTTCTCAAAATGTCCCTTTTTCAAGATGCCCTTATACATAAATATTTGATGACATTAACTACCCATTATGACTGGTATTGTCTTCCGAGCAGCTTCCGGTATATCTAGGGTTGCCACACCTAACTAACTGCTAACTCAGTCGGTTAGGTTAGCGAGGAGCGAAGCGACGAGCATGTTAGGTTTCTTGCGACCACAGCGCACGAGCCGAGCGAGCGCAGCGAGCGTGCCGCGGCAGCGGCCGGCGAGTGCCAGAACCGAATTGCTACTGTTTACCTAGTCCACCCAAAGATATACGATTTTTCACCTCCCCTTGAATGGTGGTTATTAGTATTATGTATTTTAAAAAAGGGACATTTTGAGAAAGGGACGTTTTGCGAAAGGGACATTTTGAGAAAGGGACGTTTTGAGAAAGGGACAACTTGAGAAAGGGACGTTTTGAGAAAGGGGCGTTTTGAGAAAGGGACGTTTTGCGAACGAGGGACATTTTGAGAAAGGGACGTTTTGCGAAGATACGTCTTTTGGTATCGTCGCAAAACGTCCCTTTCTCAAAATGTCCCTCGTTCGCAAAACGTCCCTTTCTCAATACGTCCCTTTCTCAAAACGTCCCTTTCTCAAAATGTCCCTTTCTCAAAACGTCCCTTTCTCAAAATGTCCCTTTCTCAAAACGTCCCTTTCTCAAAATGTCCCTTTTTCAAGATGCCCTTATACATAAATATTTGATGACATTAACTACCCATTATGACTGGTATTGTCTTCCGAGCAGCTTCCGGTATATCTAGGGTTGCCACACCTAACTAACTGCTAACTCAGTCGGTTAGGTTAGCGAGGAGCGAAGCGACGAGCATGTTAGGTTTCTTGCGACCACAGCGCACGAGCCGAGCGAGCGCAGCGAGCGTGCCGCGGCAGCGGCCGGCGAGTGCCAGAACCGAATTGCTACTGTTTACCTAGTCCACCCAAAGATATACGATTTTTCACCTCCCCTTGAATGGTGGTTATTAGTATTATGTATTTTAAAAAAGGGACATTTTGAGAAAGGGACGTTTTGCGAAAGGGACATTTTGAGAAAGGGACGTTTTGAGAAAGGGACAACTTGAGAAAGGGACGTTTTGAGAAAGGGGCGTTTTGAGAAAGGGACGTTTTGCGAACGAGGGACATTTTGAGAAAGGGACGTTTTGCGAAGATACGTCTTTTGGTATCGTCGCAAAACGTCCCTTTCTCAAAATGTCCCTCGTTCGCAAAACGTCCCTTTCTCAATACGTCCCTTTCTCAAAACGTCCCTTTCTCAAAATGTCCCTTTCTCAAAACGTCCCTTTCTCAAAATGTCCCTTTCTCAAAACGTCCCTTTCTCAAAATGTCCCTTTTTCAAGATGCCCTTATACATAAATATTTGATGACATTAACTACCCATTATGACTGGTATTGTCTTCCGAGCAGCTTCCGGTATATCTAGGGTTGCCACACCTAACTAACTGCTAACTCAGTCGGTTAGGTTAGCGAGGAGCGAAGCGACGAGCATGTTAGGTTTCTTGCGACCACAGCGCACGAGCCGAGCGAGCGCAGCGAGCGTGCCGCGGCAGCGGCCGGCGAGTGCCAGAACCGAATTGCTACTGTTTACCTAGTCCACCCAAAGATATACGATTTTTCACCTCCCCTTGAATGGTGGTTATTAGTATTATGTATTTTAAAAAAGGGACATTTTGAGAAAGGGACGTTTTGCGAAAGGGACATTTTGAGAAAGGGACGTTTTGAGAAAGGGACAACTTGAGAAAGGGACGTTTTGAGAAAGGGGCGTTTTGAGAAAGGGACGTTTTGCGAACGAGGGACATTTTGAGAAAGGGACGTTTTGCGAAGATACGTCTTTTGGTATCGTCGCAAAACGTCCCTTTCTCAAAATGTCCCTCGTTCGCAAAACGTCCCTTTCTCAATACGTCCCTTTCTCAAAACGTCCCTTTCTCAAAATGTCCCTTTCTCAAAACGTCCCTTTCTCAAAATGTCCCTTTCTCAAAACGTCCCTTTCTCAAAATGTCCCTTTTTCAAGATGCCCTTATACATAAATATTTGATGACATTAACTACCCATTATGACTGGTATTGTCTTCCGAGCAGCTTCCGGTATATCTAGGGTTGCCACACCTAACTAACTGCTAACTCAGTCGGTTAGGTTAGCGAGGAGCGAAGCGACGAGCATGTTAGGTTTCTTGCGACCACAGCGCACGAGCCGAGCGAGCGCAGCGAGCGTGCCGCGGCAGCGGCCGGCGAGTGCCAGAACCGAATTGCTACTGTTTACCTAGTCCACCCAAAGATATACGATTTTTCACCTCCCCTTGAATGGTGGTTATTAGTATTATGTATTTTAAAAAAGGGACATTTTGAGAAAGGGACGTTTTGCGAAAGGGACATTTTGAGAAAGGGACGTTTTGAGAAAGGGACAACTTGAGAAAGGGACGTTTTGAGAAAGGGGCGTTTTGAGAAAGGGACGTTTTGCGAACGAGGGACATTTTGAGAAAGGGACGTTTTGCGAAGATACGTCTCTTTTCCTCTCATGAAATAAGCAACACATTGCACGCCTACTACAAGCTGTAACAGAAAAAAGAAAACAATCTTTTATAATTTGTCATTTAAGAAAACAATTGATTTGGAAAAAAAATTATCAACAATCAAGTCAAGTAGAACTGAAATTTTGAAAAATTTATGTACTTAGAAACTCAGCATCTCAAAATAAAAAATCTTTCAAAATTGTTCATTTCAAAACGTAATCGAAAAGTTTATACTCAAGTAAATTGGTCAAAGCAAAATGTATGTAAATACATAGAAACAAATAAGGGTCCCACTACACTTGCGATTCTTACGATACGTGAGCGAAACGCAAGTGATATGACGCCTTATCAATGAAAATATTTACCCAACAAATATTAGTAACTTTGCAGTTAAATACGAAATAAATACAATTCCATGTATACTAAGTACACAAACTAATGTACATTGTTCCAAAAATAAGTTAACAAGTAGTGTATTGAGGTGATTTAGTCTTTTCTATATACAAACTAAAAATTTTCACAAAAGAATAAATCACCAAAACTACACACTATGACAGAAGATAGCATTATAAAAATGCAAAAAGGAATGACAAACATTATTTTTCATTTATTGTGAAGGAACTATTGAAGAAATTTCGTATTTTATTAGCTATCTTAAACACCCCAATCAAATTACCAAAGAAACATTTACCCGATTGGATGTTGACTAAAGTTGCCCGAATGGACAATCGTGAACTGTTATTTGACGGTATATGGACCATTTTTATAGCGCCACGATCTAGGCTACATAATTTAGTAAAACTATGTTGTATATTCCGTAGTCCCAGAAAGTCCTAGCTTACCGTAGCACATAAACATTTAAAAGCGGCTAAGGCCTCTAACAGACGTTCTTTTCGAGCGATCGAGAAGGTCATTCTTTTTTACACGCGAAAATGGACAATACTATATTTGATTAAGCCCCATACGGCGGGCAAAAAGAACGTCAAAAATCGGTACGAAACGTCACGTACCTACTCGATCGCTCAAAAATAACATCGTCTGTTATAGGCCTAAAACGTTAACTACGCTACTTAAGCCTTAAAAGCTTATATTAGCAGTTAATCAAGTCGCCATCGATAATCATCGCAAGAATATTAAGCAAAAAACTTCATGAGTGTTTATTTCACATGGATAAATTTAGAAACAATAGATATCTAATAGAATACAAAACGTTCCACAGGAACGAGTAGTATCCTTGAATAGCTCCTTCAATATGTATACAATTTCAGTTGCCATTAGCAACAATAATAAATAACCTAATAAATTATCTATAAACTAAAATATAATATAACACATCCAAACACAGTTTTGGTAAAGTTTAAGCACTGTTTATGCCACCATAACCACTATAGTTTTCAATGTTTATCTGAGTGCCGTATATAGATTTAGAACGCTCTTATTTTCTTTGTGTGAAGGTGTTTTGGAGAAGACGTTCCAAAACCGCAGAGTTTCGTCTCCTGCGCCGGTTACTATCGCTTCACCGTCCGGTGATAGAGCGAGATAGAGGACTCGGTAAGAATGACCTGTTAATTTCGCCACCTGGAAAAGAAAGGCCATTATTTTAAACCTGTACCACTGTTATAAGTGATTCTAGACTGCAACAAAATCATATTCATAAAATGCCTATGAATTGAATTATAAAGATTTTTTATTTAAAGCTATCCACTTATTACCAATTTCAACGTAATGGTAACCTGAAAACAGCGGCAGGGTAAAAGTAACGTCCCCGACTACCCTGAAAGGCTATACGTTTTTCGTCGTGAGTATACAAGGTGTTACAAAAATACAAATAAACCTTTAAGGGGGTTGTTTAGACCATCAAACTGAACAACTTTCACTATGGGACCAATATCGAAATCGCGAAAAAAATAATTGATGTTCTATACTCTACAAATCGACTAGAGCTAAAATATGTATGGGATTTCAATTTTTTTTTTCGCGATTTCGGTGTTGGTCCCATAGAGAAAGTTGTTCAGTTTGACGGTCTAAACAACCTCCTTAAGAGTTTGAAATATTTATTGTTACTTATGAAACACCCTGTATAAGCTCTAACAAAATTAACTGAAACTATTTTAAGGGGATGCTCATACCATCAACTTTATCTACGGGACAAATGTAGAAATCGCGGGAAAAAAATACCCATTGCTCCTTTGAGAAATATTTTTAATGCTTGGAGTGAACTGACCCAAAACATCGCTCTAAATTGGCGAAGAAATGAAAACAGAGAACGTGAATATCAATAAAATTAATGTGCTATTGTGTCGAAACAATCAACAAATACAAAGGAGAAACTTTGTAAACTGAGTTAAAATGTGGACGTCCATCGGCTGAGATGATGATGAATGTCTTTCTCCTCTGTAGCATAGCACATTCTCACGACTATATTCCCCGAGGGGGTAGTCAGAGATATTCTGAAATCTCAGAACATCCACGTTTCACCAATAGTACCGAAACTCTGTCCAGTGTGACGGGGGGTCAGCCCGTCGCCACTTATAATGGACAGTGGGTACAATACATGCTTCGAAATTGAAGCATGCAGGTTTCCTCACGATGTTTCCCTTCACCGAAAAGCCAGTGGTGTTACAAATCGTACATAAATTTCGAAAAACTCATTGGTACGAGTCGGCAGGCAAGGTTACTCGCCACTGGACCACCACAGCTTCCACAGCTTCTCCTCACTAAACAAAGTTAAATAATAATGTTACCTGAGTAAGCGAGGGATACTTCCACACCAGGATCTGATTCTGAGAGTAGCCGTGCGTGGACACCAGTTCACTAGAGTGCTTCGACCAGGCGAGATTGCACACTTGCGATCCTGCCAATACAAAATAATATAGCTTTAAACTCTCGTATGCTGGAATTCCAGACAATGAATTCCGGAAAATGAATTGTTCTTGGAGCAGATCTGCACCAAAGCATACGAGGGGTTAAGAGGTTTCCCTGACCGAACGACCTTGACCCTTTCAGAGCCGCCTCACCTCTATTAAACTACGTCATTTTAGTAAGTATGCCTGTTTTTGAAATCAAATTCGAAAATTATAAGAATTCGCACCAAATTTTACCTTTAAACCATTAAACCACATACTCAAACTGAACAACTATTACTATGGGAGCAAACCGATCGGAGCAAAAAAATTATCAGCTGTTCCATACTAAACTGCAATGCTTACTCGACTCATATTATGTTTGCAACAGCGGATTTTTTTTTGCTCCGATCGGTTTGCTCTCATAGTGAAAGTTGTTCAGTTTGATGGGTTTTAAGTGGTTTAAAGGTTAATGATACTTTTCCTTACACCATGGATAGTATATTCTAAAGAGAAGCAAGACATCAGCGGTACCACCCTCCGAAGCCAGCAAGACTCGCTCGTTAGCCTTCTAATAATCTAGTATATTATAAAGAGAAGCAAGACATACCAGTGTCGACGCACTGCATGGGCTGCGAGGTGAGAGTGTTCCAGAACCTTATGCAGCGATCAGCGGTACCGCCCCCCGAAGCCAGCAGGCCTTTCTAATAATCTAGTATATTATAAAGAGAAGCAAGACATACCAGTGTCGACGCACTGCATGGGCTGCGAGGTGAGAGTGTTCCAGAACCTTATGCAGCGATCAGCGGTACCGCCCCCCGAAGCCAGCAGGCCTTTCTAATAATCTAGTATATTATAAAGAGAAGCAAGACATACCAGCATCAACGCACTGCATGGGCTGCGATGTGAGAGTGTTCCAGAACCTTATGCAGCGATCAGCGGTACCGCCCCCCGAAGCCAGCAGGCCTTTCTAATAATCTAGCATATTATAAAGAGAAGCAAGACATACCAGTGTCGACGCACTGCATGAGCTGCGAGGTGAGAGTATTCCAGAACCTTATGCAGCGATCAGCGGTACCACCCCCCGAAGCCAGCAGGCCACGCTCGATGGTTTTCTAATAATCTAGTATATTATAAAGAGAAGCAAGACATACCAGTGTCGACGCACTGCATGGGCTGCGATATGAGAGTGTTCCAGAACCTTATGCAGCTATCAGCGGTACCGCCCCCCGAAGCTAGCAGGCCTTTCTAATAATCTAGTATATTATAAAGAGAAGCAAGACATGAGACATGAAGCAAAATGACAAAGCCCCCGGCATTGATGGGATAAGCAACAGCTTAGTTAAAAGCATTATAGACTTAATTGTTGAACCGTTGACTGATATTTATAACATGAGCTTGTCGTCTGGAACTTTCCCTGAAATCTGGAAAAAAGCTGTCGTTTGTCCCATCCATAAGTGTGGTCCTAAGGACGTTCCTGACAATTATCGTCCCATATCACTGCTAGGTGTTTTTTCTAAAATTTTAGAAAAAATTGTAAACAAAAGGTTGGTAAAATATCTGGAATCCAAACACCTTCTTTCTGAGAGACAATTCGGGTTTCGGCAGGGCAAATCCACAGAAGAAGCAGTCTCTCTGTTGACATCAGCAGTGGCGACTCGACTGGACAAGTCACAGAGCTGTATCGGAGTTTTCCTGGATCTGGCAAAGGCCTTTGACACTGTCTCCGCACCGATCTTGGTAAAGAAATTAGAAAATAATGGTATCAGAGGTATTGCCCTAGATTGGTTCACTAGCTATCTGTCGGAGCGGAGTCAGTGTGTTAGGGTTTGCCAGTCTTTCAGTGATTGTAGGCACGTGGGTTTCGGTGTCCCTCGGGGGAGTATTCTTGGACCTACTTTATTTATCATTTATATGAATGATATCCATGACTTGCCCATACAAGGCGCTGAGATTATCTGCTACGCTGACGACACCGCGATACTCTTTAAAGGTGATGACTGGAATCAGGCTCAGTCGAACGCCGAGCTGGGAATGTCCCAAGTCTACGAATGGCTGAATAGAAATCTCCTGACTTTGAATGTGAAGAAAACAAAATACGTATGCTTTCATAAGTCTCTGGCGTCGGCACCGTCTTCACTTCTTGATATAAAACTACACAGTTGCGGTAAGATCGGGGAAACATGTTACTGCGAGAGCCTGAGTAGGACAGATGTCATAAAATATCTTGGTGTTCTGGTGGACGAAAAATTTAACTTTTTACGCCACATATCTTATGTTTCTGGGCGTGTTAGAAAGATCGTCAATATCATGAGACAGCTTCGAAACGTTGCATCCCCAGAAACGTTAAAAATGACATATTTTTCACTCTGCCAGTCACTTATAACATACTGCATCTCTGGCTGGGGTGGCTCAGCAAAAACACACATGAAGCAGCTGGAAGTAGCTCAGCGATCCGTTCTAAAAACTATGCTCAAAAAGCCACGCCGCTACTCCACAGCCGACCTGTATACTGAGGCGGGTGTTTTAAGTGTGCGTAAATTGTACATCCACAAGATGTCCCTAGCTGAACACAAAACTGTCCTTCAGCGTGTCGACTACTGCGATTTGATTCAAAAGAGACTGTTCAGAATCCCTATACCCATTACCCGCACTACTTTCGCCAGACGTTTTAAGCCATTCATATCTAAGTACATCTATAACAACGTCATCAAAGCATGCGATATCAAAAAATGCTCAACATCAGAAGCAAAACGAAAAATATATGTATGGTTAGCTAGCTTATCGTACGAACAAACAGAATTACTAATTAAATCAATTTTTTAGAAGTGTGAACGCCGGAAATAATCAAACTAAATAATATTTATATTTTACTATTTACCTGTTTTATTTATGTATGTAAATTAGTTTATACTATCATTTTACATTTATATACCTACTAATTACAAACTTTACATTATGTTTTAATTTAAGTCTATAGAACTTTACCTGTTAGATGTCCCATCATCCAGATTGGACACGTGTACTTTTTCAATTCACTCCTATTCTTAGGGTTAATATTACAATAATTATTTAAACCCGAAGCTGTTTTTCGAGGAAACCTGTGTTTTTGTAATGTTTTGAATATTTCTGGGACCCCAATTTCCAGGCTTGCCTTGTGAGGGGACCATATTGTTAACCTAGCGAAGCCTGTAAATATGTCATGCCAACATGCATAGTTGAAACCTTGCCACATTATCAATTCTAATTGTATTGTTCTATGTTATGCATGTTGAAATAAAAATATTTTTCATTTTTTTTTTCATTTTCATTTTCACATACCAGTATCAACGCACTGCATGGGCTGCGAGGTGAGAGTGTTCCAGAACCTTATGCAGCGATCAGCGGTACCGCCCCCCGAAGCCAGCAGGCCTTTCTAATAATCTAGTATATTATAAAGAGAAGCAAGACATACCAGTATCAACGCACTGCATGGGCTGCGAGGTGAGAGTGTTCCAGAACCTTATGCAGCGATCAGCGGTACCGCCCCCCGAAGCTAGCAGGCCTTTCTAATAATCTAGTATATTATAAAGAGAAGCAAGACATACCAGTATCAACGCACTGCATGGGCTGCGAGGTGAGAGTGTTCCAGAACCTTATGCAGCGATCAGCGGTACCGCCCCCCGAAGCTAGCAGGCCTTTCTAATAATCTAGTATATTATAAAGAGAAGCAAGACATACCAGTATCAACGCACTGCATGGGCTGCGAGGTGAGAGTGTTCCAGAACCTTATGCAGCGATCAGCGGTACCGCCCCCCGAAGCTAGCAGGCCTTTCTAATAATCTAGCATATTATAAAGAGAAGCAAGACATACCAGTGTCGACGCACTGCATGGGCTGCGAGGTGAGAGTATTCCAGAACCTTATGCAGCGATCAGCGGTACCACCCCCCGAAGCCAGCAGGCCACGCTCGATGGCTTTCTAATAATCTAGTATATTATAAAGAGAAGCAAGACATACCAGTGTCGACGCACTGCATGGGCTGCGATATGAGAGTGTTCCAGAACCTTATGCAGCGATCAGCGGTACCGCCCCCCGAAGCCAGAGGGCCACGCTCGATGGCATAAGCATAAGCATAAGCATATGCTCACGACTATATTCCCCGAGGGGGTAGTCAGAGATATTCTGAAACCTCAGAACATCCACGTTTCACCAGTAATACCGAAACTCTGTCCAGTGTGACGGGGGGTGAGCCCGTCGCCACCAAACAAGACAAGACATACCAGTGTCGACGCACTGCATGGGCTGCGACGTGAGAGTGTTCCAGAACCTTATGCAGCGATCAGCGGTACCGCCCCCCGAAGCCAGCAGGCCACGCTCGATGGCTTTCTAAAGCTTCTAATAATCTAGTATATTATAAAGAGAAGCAAGACATACCAGTGTCGACGCACTGCATGGGCTGCGACGTGAGAGTGTTCCAGAACCTTAAGCAGCGATCAGCGGTACCGCCCCCCGAAGCCAGCAGGCCACGCTCGATGGCTTTCTAAAGTTTCTAATAATCTAGTATATTATAAAGAGAAGCAAGACATACCAGTGTCGACGCACTGCATGGGCTGCGACGTGAGAGTGTTCCAGAACCTTATGCAGCGATCAGCGGTACCGCCCCCCGAAGCTAGCAGGCCATGTTGGTGGGGTGACCACGCGATGGCTTTCACTGCCGCCACGTGCGACGAGTACGTTTGAACCGGTGTCGTTGAATGCTGTAATAAAAGTTGAGTTGCTATTAATAATAAAAATAAATAAGTACCTACACCTACTTAAATAATTTGGATATTGTGACACGAATTATCTAGTCACATTTAATGTATCAGAATCTAGCCTGACTTTGTATTGTAATAACGAGACAACGGTATAGAATAAATAATTATATGTAGTGTTAGGGCAAAAAGATGATTGTACCCATGATACTGAACTGCTTTCCCAAAGGAACAAGGGGAAAAAGACAAAAAGAAATGTACGTTCGATCAGCTGATTGCATTTAGTTAGTACGGAAACTCCAAAAATGTTTTTGCGAATTTCCTGTAAGTTTCATCATGGGTACAATCACCCCTTAAAGTAATTCTACTTCTTACCTTAACACGCTGTAGATGCAAACCACCCATGACTTGGGTACTTGACAAATATCCATATTTATCATCCAAATATTTGTTCATTACGGGATTCGAACCGTACAGCACAGCACAGTCTATAGTGAACCTGCCCGCTGTGCCGGGGGTCGCGGGTTCGAATCCCGTAAGGGACAAATATTTGTATGGTGAATAATATGAATATTTGTACCCGAGTCATGGATGTTTGTATCTATATATGTATTCTATATCGTTGTCTAGTTGTCATAATACAAGTCCAGGCTAGATTCTGGAACTTTAAATGTGACTAGATAATTTGTGTGCAAGGTCCAAGATATTTAGGTATTTATTTATTATTATTTAATTTAACTATTTTAATAATTCCATTCTATTCAAGACAGTAATAGAATAAAATTCCCTTCGTCGTCTCTAACGATACCCAGCAGTACCCACGACAATAACTTATTATTAGGCATTGTCAAAATATTCACACAAAGTAGGAAACAGGATTTCGATAAAAAGATAACAAAAACAGATGGACAATATTGACTGAATATTCCCACACCGCAAAATAACCACAATTCCACGCCTCCTCGTATCTAATTACAACAAGTCGATACTAAAAAAACTGGGACATCATTGTAATCAGTATATGACATAATAGAGCGTATAAGATATCATGAATAGACAACTAAAATTGATAGACCTTGACATATTGTCGGTTATTATCGCAAAGTATCACACTTTTACGTTATAAAACAAAAGAAGAGGAATGTGGAGTTTTCTGACAACCTTAGAAAAAGTATATGTCTAGAATAAGCCTCACTGTTTTACCGTATAAAACAAAAGGGGCCAAGTTCCTTGGTGTGCGTGAGGCGCCATACAAATTATGTATGTGTGCGTGTATATGTATAGGGTTTAGGAGCCAGTACTGGTTCCAATTTTTTTCGACGCTTCGTATCTTCGACTGTCAATCTTGACATATAACTTTATCAAAGCTGACAACTAGTAATCAAAGATAGAAAAGTCATCGATTTAGTATATACTACGTTAGATCAGAAACGCGAAAGAGAAAGGAAAGGGCATAGCATTAACGTATTTTAGAGCGAGATATATAGACGAAACCATTCACGAACACGCTATGATCCTGTATGGACCTCGCGTGAGTTGTCAACGGAACGAATCCCGTTTATTTTTTTTTCCAAAATCTCTTTTTTTTTGGTCTCGCCTTGGTTAACCTGTAGCCGATCTAACGCAGTATACAGGATCCTTCTTAATACACTGGCACATTTTTAAAGGGGATGATCAGACCATGAAGAAAAACAACTTTCTCTATGAGACCAACATCGAAATAACGAAAAAAAATTCAGCTGTCCCATACATTTGGCTCGAGTAGGTTTGCAGTTTTGTATGGAATAGCAGTTTTTTTTGCTATTTCAATGTTAATGCCATAGAGAAAGTTGTTCAGTTTGGCGGTCTGATCGTGATCATCCCCTTAAAAAAGCAGTAGGAAATGAAAACGATGCGATGGCTGCTAGACTTACCATAGACCAGACAAAGAGTTTGTTGTCGTTGCCCCCGGAAGCCAGCGACTGGCCGTCCGGTGACCACTTCAGACCGCACACTTCTTGTCTATGGCCTTGTAACACCCTTATTGGTTGTACAGCTGAAATAATATAACGATTTAATTATTAGCTTCTTTAAGATTATTCGGCATTGTTTTAGCATTGTATTGTATTAATGATTATAATAAACAGGACAACTTAATATGCGGACAGATTTTTAAAGAGAATGATCAATTCATCATACGGACCAACTTTCTCCATAGGGTGGTCCTATAGAATCAAATCGAGATCGCGAAAAAAATATCAGCTGTCCCCATAGACTTAAACTCTAGCGATAGACTTGCCCTTTCATAGAAGCAACATGTTCCACTTGAATGAGGTGTCTGCACCTGCATAGCTAGCATGCCGCAGTGATACAGCGCACACCTTCGCTCTCTTTCTATTTGCGTGCGAACGAACGAGATAAAAGACGTGATACAGCCGTATCACGTGCTGCATGCTACCAGTGCTGATTGATGTTCCCGAGTTCACTTCGTCACTATGGCAATGACAGACCGCAATGTGTCATTTTGTGTTGTTTTGTGTGACATGTTGTTTGTTTGAACGAGCTTGTCTATCGCTAGAGTAATATGTCTATCGCTGAGCTTACATTTCGGTCGAGTAGGATTGCAGTTGTATATGGAACAGCAGATTTTTATCGCGATTTCGACCTTGGTCCCATAGATAAAGTTGTTCAGTTTTATGGTCTGAAGTAGGAAACTAAGTACTGAAGTAGGAACTATAAAAAAATAGGTAAGTTGTTCTATTGTTCAGTACGACCAGGAAAATAATTCCGCTCGTCAAACTGCGTTTGCGCAGAGCAGACCCGAGTCTAAACCCGAATAAAGGGTGAAAAGTCGAATAGCAGCAAAAAGGGCGCGTAAAAAAATTAGCCAATAGCGGCAAGGTAGTGGCACATCCTGATAGGTCAATATTATTACGCGCTCAACTGCGCAGGTAAATTAGTAAGACTTATAAACCTGGTACTACCGTATGCTTCTACGCCCTGCAAGATAAAAAAATTCTCCCACGAAAACCCTCTTTCGCGTTAGCATGTATAGGCTGTATGGAATGAAACATGCCAACAAACTAATGGGTTTGATCTTAAATATGGGGCGGCACAATCAGTTTTGCGGGCCGGTAGTGGGAAGTGAATTAATTACCCCCTCTTATCCAGAAACTAATCTCCGCCGTTTAGCGTAACCCTTCCCGAGAAACTTTAAGAGTCAGATACGATTAAATTACCCAATCATTCTGAGCATGTAGTTGGCATCTTTTTCCTGCATTTGATTAAAATTGCCCTAAAATAAATGTGAAAACCGAAATGTACACGATTGTACGATAGTACACGTAATGTACACGATAGCGAATAACTTTGTACCTTATTGCCTTGCAGTGAGAGTCGCTATTTATTCAAACCTATTTTCGAAGTGATTCTTCTGTACGGGTAGTACTTATTCTGCGGTGTAAGTGCCCAACAGCATGCATAGGTACTTGATTTGTGAGGGTTATTGTGCCCATTCGGACAACATTTTGCTAATATTGTATATTAACATATTATGAGTACAGAGTTGAATAGCTATAGGGACTATTAAATGTGAAAATCGAAATATACACGATATTTAATTGCATTTGCAATAACTGACCATGCTAAAGATTGTTAAGTTAAAACTTACATGGTGTCCTAGTATCCCTCTGCCGAATGTATCTATCCCGCGATCCGGAACTTAGTACGTCGCCGTTCCATGCCAGAGCTCCTACTCGCGCCACGTGCCCTTGAAGCTTTGTTACCTATAATAAAAAAATTGGTTATTATCATTTGGTTTGCTTATGGGCTCTATCTAGCCCATGAGCAGAAATTACACAATTTACAGAAATTATAGCCATTTGACGTAATTATCCCGCTAACGGAATTGCCCCGCTCGACTATTATAGTCGAGCAGTCGATCCTGTATAATACAGGATCCTTCTGAATATGCTGACCCTTTTTCAGGGAATGATCAGACCGTCAAACTGAACAACTCTTTTTGGCACCAACATCGATCAAAATCTGCTGTTCCATACAAAACTGCAAGCCTTTTCGAGCCAGATATATAGGAGAGCGTGAGGGAGGAGAGCAGATTTATTTTTTCGCGATTTCGATGTTAGTCACATAGAGAACGTTGTTTAGTTTGACGGCCTGATCATCCCCTTAAAAAAGTGCCAGCGTATGTGTGAAATATAGGCAAGGCAAACACAATAGACAAGCAATGGTCGCAGTGTTACATAACGAACCTTGCTCGCAATAGCCAAGCCAACAATAATAACAATAACAAAAAATCGCGGAACATACATGGGGTATTTTCGGATACACCTAGGTGTGAGAAATCTTAAAAAAATTTTTGGACGCCTCCGTTTGGACCACCCTGTATAGAGATTCAGTAAGTCACACGGGGAGGCTTTTATACACTACCACCATCTAACAAATCGCCGATCCACCTGTCAAGTGATTACGCAAATCCAAGTGTAATAGTCATTAAAGATTTATAATTATGATGATTGTAGTCGGGATCCAATAGTTAATATGGCTTATTTCATTTTTTAAATCAGTGCATGTTTAAAGTGGAAGCAAGTCAAGATCTCATTTAAGATCCTTTGACCCTTTTAAAAATAGCCTGTTTTACTTTGATATCGAACCCTTTTTTAAACTTATATGCATTCAGACTGGCTGCAATGTAATCATCAAAACTTCCATCCATCTGTGTTCCAGCGAATTCGCACGATAGTACGCCAGGTTACCTTTTGTAATAACTGCGTACTCTTTTTTGGTAAAACACATCCAATCATCCTGAGAATGCAGTCGGCATCTGTGTTCCACCATAAAAAAAATAGCATAATTATCTATTAGCATAGATAACGGGCACGAGTTTGCCGATGAAAACGTTGAAGCTAGATTATTGTTTCGGATTGGGTACCTATTGACAGGTTTTCACCTCTACTACTGAGACCATCGCTGATCTTTTGTAAACGAGCCTTTTATAATTCCCTACTAATCCCTACCGCAGTAAAGGATCGTAGTAGGTTTCTGATATGGGACGGTTTGCATCTCCTCTGGTGTCAATACTTGTCTACCTTGTACTACTACATACTTACTAAGTGCATGCATGCATGCGTGCGTGTGTGGGGGTGTGTGTGTGTGTGTGTGTCTGCATTGCTGATGCAGAATACGTTCATTATCGCTCTTCCGCACAGACATAAAGGTACAATTTTCTTCCATTTCCCTGGAGCCTTGCAATGGAATTGTTATTACTAGTTTCTTTGTTCGGAGAAGTAGACAAGGAGCATTACATTTTCATTGTTTCATAAGTCTTATTGCTACTAACGTTATTGTATCTTTGTTGTCCTTAATAAATCGTTTTAATTTATTTATTTATTACCTCTTTATTCTCGGCAACATCCCAAACGCTAATGTGTCCCTTCTGCGTGCCGACAGCGACTAGATGTCCGCGTTCGCTCCACGCAACCGATGTGACTGCATTTCCTTCTGATGACAGATCGCATAGTCGAGTCACCTGTTGAACAAAATGTTTACTGTTAAGGAAAATTTGAAGCTAAGGGAGATGTATTGAGTTTAAGATTGCTTAGCAATCAATATCTTGCTGTGGATGAACCATGGTTCTAAAAATGGGCAGTGTACCAGTATTGGTCCGGCGTGCGCTGATTGTGACGATCAATATTCTCGAACGAAATAACCCAATAGGAGTTAAGTTCTTTTCACAACAGACTAACATATTTTATCATTATCACAGCCTATAATACGTCCCACTGCAGGGCACAGGCCTACCCTCAGGGAGGGTGTATGGGCGATAATCCACAACGCGTGCCCAATGCGGATTGGTAGACTTCACATACGCATCGGAATTTCTTGTTCAGCGTATACTATACAGGTTTCCTCACGATGTATTCCTTCACCGTTTGAGAGCAGTCGGTATTACGTACATAAGTTAGAAAAACTCATTGAACCATGACATGTGGTCCGTGCGGATTCGAACCCGGACCTCAAGATTGAGTTTCCATAGCTCTCCGCAACGCGCCACCGACGCTCATATTGTATACATCTTTCCAACTAAAATGATACCAACCTGGCTAGTGCAAGCACTCCACAAATAGACACAACTGCCGAGACCGACGCTGAGCACGTTCTGAGCGGACCAATCCACCAGGTTCAGATAGAAGTCGTCCTGCAACTCCGGGGCATCCAGAACCTTGAATGGGATCCGAGATATCTTGCGCGTCGCCTTCCTGGGGGAACGGAGGAGCTTCTGTGACTTCGCTGAGACGGGAGACAGGCTGTACGGCGATGGATCTATGTTTTCCTGTAACAAATCAAATTGACACTTTAATTCGGAGGTGTTAGAGCAGCTAATAGGATAAAAAAATGATAATAATAAGACTAAAGATATCCAATTAGCGATAAGAAGTGACAGTGCCAAACATCAATACGACTACGGTAGCAGGTACGAACAAAAACTAGGATCTTGACAGTCTCATTAAAATTTATAAGAAACTCGTTAAGAAATTCATGACGCAACAATGAAGCCTAAATAAAACATTAAAGTACAAAACGTTTGAGAAACACAAAAAGTTTAAAGAAAAATTAACACATTTGTCAAGAGTAGGAAAGTCAGGCGTTAGAGATACAAATGAAGCCCCACTAATTAGACTTCACGTTACTATTAAAATAGACAAATAACTGGTAGGTATGTTACAAAGAGTGATAGTGCAAAAACTTGACAAATTGAATCTCCTAATTTCAACAACGCACGCTAGTAACCGAATATATTTGATGATTGCAAACGTTTACAAAAAAACATGTTAAGCGAACGTCTAGGAATCGCATCGAAGAGAAATAAATTAAATGCAAAAGCTCTATAAATCAAACGTGACGATCCTTACTTAGCTAAAAAGCTGTCTAGACATGTTGGTATTAATAATAAAAGCCAATGTACGCAAATACGCTAAATTTTTAGCCAGGTACTCCAAAAGGATGTAATGAAGCACCTAATTAAAATGTAAATGTGGATCCGAGGGAAAAATTTGAGGCTCTAAAAAGGGAATCGAATTGAAATCCCTGAAGCGGAACCATAACGTCCTTGTGAAGTTCGACTACCCACAGCCTTTTGTACAAAACGAATGGAAAAAAAACACTGAAAAAAAACAACGCTATAAAACTTAGCACACGTACATTTTATAGTCTCCATTTGTCAGCGATTTTTTTAGGTAACGCTTTCAATTAATCATCAAAACACAATTTCTGTATAACAAAAGACTGATTGGATTTATTGCGAAGCGAAATTATAGCACTTGATAAAGAAACTGGATCAGCTACCGCCCGATACGTCTATTGTAGATCGACAATATGTTAACGAATGTTACATGAAGAAAAAAAACAATAGACTTTATTTGCACCTCTGTAGGTAAGACGTTTTTGCTAAACGCGTCTAGAAGAACAATTATTTAAAGAGAAATAAAGCATTTAGTTGTTTATAGCCGTCTAAAATGACACTACGTTGAAAATTTTAATGTGAATTTTCGCACCGACAAACGCCGAGACATTCTAAGTTTGCTGCAAAAAATGCACATTTCATGTGAACCTGAGCGGTGTTTCGTCCGTGAACCCGGTTTTATTGCGATTACTAAGTAATCTAGATGAATAACACCTTCATAAACCGTCGCGAATTTAACGTGGCCCACGTCATTACCAAATATGTATTTTGGACAGACTGGATAATCATCCTTTTTTTGTCGCTGCATAGAATTTGGCAGCGTGGGTGAAATATATTGGTAGTTTCGCGTACAAAAACCGAGCCATATTTAAGAAAACGGCAACAAAAGGGTGTCCTGTCGCGTTCGGACACATTTTACTGTAATTCAACTTGAAACAGAATTGGGTTGTGACGCCTACGTCAATTTGAAAACATAAGAAAGGATGCAAACGGACATAAACCTGAATGTTTTAAAGTTAAGCGCACTCACAATAAATATCATTGATAAAGAGAGATTTAACGTAATACTACAAGATATCGTGCTCTAAACCGTTAGTGTCCTGGTTTCGGTCCAATCAATGATATACAACTGCGGTAAACAATCACACGTGTCGATTGTAGCAGCTAAGTTATGAATGAATCAGAATACTAACGGAACTGAAATAAGATTGAAAGTGCATAAATGCACGTGATTAATTCACAGCTGCCACTTAAGGAGATGTTGACTTAACAGATGCCCCGCCCCCGGCCCCGTGTGGTCGACGACACAGTGGCCTTGGGACGTGCTCGAAAACGAATGCATATTATTTTATTACGTAAGCCGAAAATTGCCTGCAGCAAGTTGCAACTGGTTTTGAAGATGTCCGACAGGTAAGTCAGCTGAGATTTGAGAGGATAACGAGCACATTAAGAGCAGCCTCAAGACCTGTTTGGGATCATTTTTAGGAACTGCTTTTGTTTTTCCTGAATCATGTAATATTTAATTACAGGGAAGGCAAAATTGTCATTGAGACAACGAATCTCTCTCCGATCTTTTGAACTCCACAGCTATTCTGAATGAAAACTACGGAACCCAGGAACATACAATTTTAAAGGCTGACATAGAAGTCCAGTAAAAACGGATTACCTCAATTTCCTTCTTGTCGTTGGAAAAACGTACTATTTATTTATTTATTTCGTATGGCTTTATTTCCTCCTCTTTGAATCTAACGTACTATTAAACACAGAATTAAAAAAGCCAGGTTTGATCACAATAATTCACGCTCTATGAAAGCAGTTGGTAGAAGAATATGATCAAGACAAATTAGGAACCAATCCCGGACCCTAATACGATTGAAGGTACTCTCCTCTCCGCAATACTGACGCTCTACCATAAAAAGAAATACATGAAGAGTACGTGTAACGTAATTGATCTAAAGTTACGCATAGACAAACAAATTATTATAATGTTTGATAGACATGCGAAGCCAAAAATCCTCCATTAGCAATGAGATGTAAGTAGTGCATGACTAATAAGGCCAATATTAAAAAGAAGTTACCATTAACAAAGAGCAAAACGTTATCTAGCAATTTTGTTATACTAATGCTGTTTTGATTACGCGAATTAATTTTTTTACGCAATCACAAAATGAATAAATAGTAGATGGACATTTTAAACATCGTGTCAGTCACGGCATGTTCGTAGCCAAAATAATGATGAAGAAGATGCTTGCTTAAGTAACTACCGCACCGACATGTTTTTTGAAAGTCAACATTGCAAAGAGCTTATTCAACCACCTTTTCGTTAGCTTTGATACTGTAGTTCGTATTCTGCCACTGACTTATACTCTATCGATAGACAGGCCCTTTCATAGAAGCAACATGTTCCACTTGAATGCGGTGGGCGCACCGCATTGATGTTCATGAGTTCACATCGTCACTATGGAAATGACAGACCGCAATGTGTCATTTTGTGTTGTTTTGTGTGCCATGTTGTTTGTTTGAACGAGCTTGTCTATCGCTAGAGTATATGTCAGTGTATTCCGCCTAATGTGCTTTTAAGTTTTATAGAGAAAATCTAGTGCATGAAAACGACATCATGTTTCAGCGGAGATATCGTACGACTCGCCTAATTCTGTCGTGTTGATGGCATGTTATTGAGTTTGACTTGCCATCGTTGTCAACACATTTTGCCAATCAGTATTCCAGGCTTTCTGATTGCCCAGGGTACGTCTGACGACGTATCGAGGGTTCAGTATACGTCACGCAGGGAGTCTCTCTTAAGTGTTACGCGAAAATAACTTGATTTTACCACTCTACCAGGTTCTACAACAGATTACAGGCCCATTATCAGAAAAAAAAATGAAAATCAGTTTATTTTTTGGAAAAGCCTATGTTAATCGAAAATACTACTTAAGTGGTGGTCTCTATCGTATCGTAGTTGTGTTCACTTTTAAGTGGTTATGCATTTAGCTTAAGACATAGTTAAGTATCATAATGATTGTATTAGTGTAATAACTGTAAGTGAATCAAATAAATAAAAATAAAATAAAATATGACAATAATAAATAGGCAATAAAATCTGAATGTTGTCTGTTAATAAGCTTCTCCTGTTTCATCAACATTTCTTTCTCAGACAGAAGACAGACAAGAAATTGAAATATAACGTTACGGCAGATAGGCGTACATTTACTACCGTCTTTGGACTTTTACAAGTTCCAAAGGAAATCCCGTTGAACAGAACAAACAAATTTTACAACCTTTTTATACATTACCATGGGAAACTACAAAAATAATTATTAACATCCTGTATTTATCAGTAAATAACTAAACAATTTTAGGTGAACAAACTAATAATTATGTTAAAAAAGACATCTAAACATAGCGTGTCTTTCGTAAACGTTCATACATTTGACGTTCTTACCAGCTTAAGATTTCAAAGTGTCTACTTCCTCTAGATACAATTGCCTTATTCAACGCGAATAGACAAAAAGCTTCACACAATAGACCTAGCAATTGTACAGCCGAAGTCTAGATCGAGACTACAAAAGAGATTCGCAACGCCTAACAAATCTAATCAAACTGTATAGTTCACGGAATTATAGACCTTCACGAATTGATTACGGAGATAAATGGTTGCCAGTGCAATAAAGCCAGTGTAATGACAAAAAGCGCAGAAATAAAAAGAAGAAAAATTTCAATCTAACCAAAACCGCAGTGATGTAAGATGAATGAGCAATCAAATTTTAAGTTTGTTAACCTCAGACGGCAGACGCATAAAAACCTAGATATCCACCAAGAGTGACTAGATCTGAGATAACCTTAGACGAAACAGAATGAGGAAGATTTCAAACTGCGCCTTTCAAACAAAGTCCAGTGGACTTACTTTGTTTGGTCACATCACAATCGTGCACAGAACAAGCTTGCTAACGCACTAGCGGTCGGTGATTGGCACCAAACTGGGACCGACTGAATAAAAACATGACAATTGTTATCTACAATGACAATTCAGGATACATTGCTAGTTAATGAGGACGTACAGTACAACATTTGTCCTAACATTTTCAGCAATGCACCCTGAATTATCATTGTAAATTAAAATTGTCATGTTTATTAAATGAATCCCTGACATTTCTCGCTCTCAAAATCTCGACAAATGTTTTGAAATGGTTATAATGATTTCCATTATACTTGAGCATAATATTCACTAGAGGAACGTCAGAACATTTCGAATCTTCCCATTTTTGGTTTCATCTAATCAGATAACAGATTGATTGGTACTATAAACGAATTGCAGATTTTTACTTGAATATTTCCGTATGCATGGCACGTAAACAGTGCAATAAAAACAGATAAGCCACTGCAGAAGTTCTCAGGCACTCTTTTCAGAATACAAATTGCTAACACGGAACTGTCATTTATCTTTTTACGACTTGGAAACGAAGAGGGAAAAGTTTTAATCTTAGCTATCAGGTCTAACAAAATTAGCTGAAACGTTTTAAGGGGATGTTCAGACCATCAAACTGAACAAGTTTCTCTAAGGGACCAATATCGAAATCGCGAAAAAAAATCTACGGTCCCATACATTTCGGTCGAGTAGGTTTGTATGGAACAGCTGATTTTTTTTCGCGATTTCGTTATTGGTCCCATATAGAAAGTTTGAAGGTCTGATTATCCCCTTAAAATAGTTTCACCTAATTTTGTTAGACCTTATACAGCACAAATTACGGCACGTGGGAAAAAGATCAAACCAGAAATCGCAAACGAGACATGATAATTGACATTTAATTGTGTTCACGACATCTGCTGGAACGTCCTTTGCCTGAAATTACAGATAAAACAGCAAATGCTAAAATTCTATCGATGATACAAGAAGTACCCAATGGCCGAGGTTACAGATCAGAAAAGAGGTTGATAAAAGAACCTACAGATATGACTTTCCTTTTCGACGTCAAATATTTCTACTCAACGTATCAACTTGAAAGGTACCTATGGGAAATAGACAATGACTGTCGAAATAGCAGTCTTAAGAAAACTCTTATGAAGCTCAACAGAATCAAATCGGGGTCAAGAGCCTCAAAGGTACATTTAACAGAATCTACTTGCAAAAAGTACAGGCGACCTCAAACACCATTGTTGGATCAATTAACCGAAATGTCCACACGTACGGGTAACCCTACCGGGCCCCGTTCGCAAAAAGCCTCTATAAACAAACAACTTATGTCAATAGTTGGAAACTAAAATTGGTCAGGTTGGTTAGCTAGAACATGAAGAGGGTCCCGTAGAAGAGAGATATCGTTCTATTGAAAATTTGTTCGTATTTATGATTGGCAAAATTGGATAGTTACAGCGCTAATTCCGATATCAATTTGAAGCGGTCAACGTAGCCACGTGGAAAACAAATGCCCTCTCACCCTCAACCTATAATCAAGATATGTGGCCTGCAGAAAGTATAAAATATACAGTCATTCTTAATAATATGCTGTCGGTTTTTATGGGGATTTTCTCTATATAGGATCAAAACTGAAATCACGAAAAAAATCTGCTATCCCACACATGTGTGTCGAATAAGATTGCACGATTGCAGTGTTATATGGAAAACAGAAAGTTGATCAATTTGAGGCTCTGGGCATCCCCACAAAAAACCGTCGCAATATTAAGACAACAACTGTTCAAAATGTTGGTTTACAAAATATTGAATTTCATTCGCAATAAGAAAGTCGTATCCGAATCTTTTGCGTTTTGACCTTACCTGATTTGAGAGTTTCAAATACTAGGCGTATGACGGACGAACATAAGACTGACCCATCGACTACGGAATCCTAAAAAGGCCTCTATAAACAGCAAGGTAAGTCAATAGTAGAAAAAAATTTAAGCCAAAGCAAGCTTGCGAAATTCCCTCAAGCAGTAGATGTTGTTTCAGTAAACAAAGTTCTGAACACGGTTGGGCACTTCTACCGACCGGTTCTTTTGCTGATGGTACCTCGGCAGCAGTGTTTGCCCATTGCCCATTAGCTTGCATTGTTTAACTACTCATTGCCCTTCCAGAAAATGAGGTTGCCTGTTTTGCTGAATTATACAGGGTGTAAATTTATATGCGTTACATATGGTCCTTCAGACCATCAAACTAAACTACTTTCGCTACAGGGCCAACATTGAAATCGTTTCATACATTAGGGACGTACAGGAAAAAAAATCGACGATTCGGATGTTAGTTTTATAGTGAAAGATGTTTAGTTTGATGGTGTAAAGCACCCTATTTATTCTCGAATATACAGGGTGTTAGGGTAAACAGTTGCAATTCTTTAAGGGGTGATTGTACCCATGATACTGAACAACTTTCCCGAAGAAACCTATAGGAATCTGAAAGTGAATTTCAGATAATGTTAAATGATCTTTTATCAACAACAAAAAAGAGAGAGTCAAAATATTCCTGATTGCAATCTACAACATGCTAAACATTTAGTACCATTTTTTCTCAAAGATATCGACAACAATGGTGCCAAACGAACTAAAATATCAAAGGCCAATCCTAGGCATAGACCGTAACAATACCTAACTCTGCCAATAAAGGCTACATCACATTCCATTGTCATGATACCGGTCGCAAACGCCGCGTCAGTCATCGACCATGTATGTCATATCATACGTATTTGGAAACTATAGCCAATATCAGATAACAGTTCAAACATCTGCATTATGATTAGTTACATTGTCAATCAGCGTACTTTCGTACAGAAAAAAAAGGTCCAACGCACTGTTAGTAACTACGAAATTCAAGGTTGCAAATATCAGATAAACATTGAGCTGGTAAAAAATAATTTCGTTCATTAACAAGAAATGTCGATCTAGATGTCTCGGAAATTACAAGAGCACCCACACATTCGTCCTGGAGCGTGACTGGCTATACCGGGGACAATCTAAGACATGATCTAGATTGTAACAACTAACCTATGTTCAAAAACAACAATCGATTGTAGAAAAAAAGGCTCCGCCGCCGAAAAAGTTACAAATCATCCCCTGGCAATGACCTAAGTCTAGACTTTACATTTACATCTATTTCGGAGACTTTGATTGATAAAAAACATAAAAATAACGACTTGATGAGCAAATACGTTTTATCGATGTATCATTTAGGATATTTTTTATCATTGGCCATTTGGAACTATTACTTTGCAAATGCGTTAAGAGCTTAATGTGTCTGAACTTTTCAAAATAATTGCTACCTTCTAGCAATACTTAGCCGGTAGTCATTTAGTTTAGCTTCTTATTGCTTTAGCACTATGTGAAGACACGTGTCTGATTCCTCTGGACATGACGTGATAATACAATTCATCAATTCAAATTAATTTTCAAACCATGAAATCATTCCTTGCAACGAACATCAACCAATCAATTAAGTTTAGCGTGAATCGATTTTGTCTAGGAACATTTCTATTTTTTACAATGGCGATTTATAAAATTAGCATTAAATTCCAATTTGGGCCAACACAACTACTTTTTGCATCACTGCAAAAATACGTCACGGTGTAAGTTTCGTGCGTTGAAAATTTTATCGACATCTACCTGTGTCAAAAGCTGGCGGGAAAAATTCAGCAGCTAACGTGTTGGGGGGAAGACCAATGAACCTTAGAGCTGCACGCATCATTGAAATGCGCAGGCGCAAAATTTGTTAATTTCAAACCGTCTAGACTTTTTGTTCAAGGACTCTTGGCAAAAAGCAATCGCTGAATCCGTGTCGTGTCGATTCGTCGCGCCCGGCCATCGCATAGAACAGCGAGCATTTTATTATAATTGCAGCCGATATCAAAGCAAGCGCAGTCGATTTGTTTCCTGTAATCATAGACTGAGTATTGGAGAACAATCGTTGCAGACGATCAAGATAATGTTCCTATCAACTTGCCGGCTTCTTACCGGATGTCTTACAGCATTTTGCGCGATCCCATCGTTGTTCTTTACTTACCTAAATTACGTTGGACTTGTATTAAACATGTTATATGTTGTGAGACAGTACCTGAAGAGGTATCGCTTCCTAATGTGGCGAAACAGCATGGATACATAGGTACCATACCATCCTAAACTAGTGTTTTAGTAAATATAAAGCTGTAGGACTTGATGTACTTACCTATAGTATAAATCTAATAAGTACAGCATTCATTCAATTTAAATCGGCAGAAGACATAGAACGAAATCAACGCCACGTGGAGGCCACGTGGTGAATCGAATGTTCCAATGAAAATGAAGTACTTATCCATAACATAACTAAAGAATAACACCGAAACCCCATTTCACATCACAACTATAAGTTTTGAAAGTATGGAAACTTTTAGCCCTAGAATGACGCCTGTGCGAACGAGGGTTTAGAGCTCTTTCTATCGCGCGATGGAGTAAATTTTTGAGTCACACAAAACAACAGAAAATGGTAGGGCGATAGTATTAATAGATAGTAAGCGGTTCATAGCCGTGTTCATAACTGGATTGTTTTTTGCAAAGAGTCCTTGTACAAAAATCTCTTTTCGTTTATGTCTTGCATTTTCATTGCAATTCAAGTAAGTTTAAATGTTAAATAAATTAAAGAAAGGAAAATTTAAAGACAGGTGGTACATCTTATTGATTGACGTATTCAAAATCTGTCGAAGCAATCGGAATACGGAATGCCAAATCAACATCAAGCTACCATTCCCAAATTCAACACCAACGTTTTGTAGTAGAATTTATATGGCAACGCATCAAGAATTGAATCACATATCAATGCATTCTTTTCAACATAGCCGAAGTTTAGTATTCAATGCATAATGCACGTAATCCTGTGGGTGGCACCTTGAGAACATCGTTAGAATTACATTAATGTTTTTTGGCATTATTTTGAACAGACTTTTGGTAATAACACGTAGTGATAGTAGTTCCCCGGTGTCTAGTATCATCATTTATTCCAATGAGACAGTCTTGAAAGCTAACCTCAAAACAGATTAGACAGAGGAACAATGATTCGGGATAGTATTTTCTGTTATTTTGTCTGATGTATTAGGAATATTCACGTTAGCGTTTTGTGAATTTTGATTTTATCTACCTATATAGGTAGTTACACTGTTTGCTCTACGGGGAGATCCATGGATTAGGTCAGTTTTTTGTTTACTTTATAAGACTACCCTATTGGAAAAGAATACAATACATCTTCAAGTCCCGCCCGAGACAAATTTTTCAATCTTTAATTTGATTCGAAATAGCACAACATGGCTGTAACATGTTTATAATCAATAATATCTTTTAAATATTATTTTGTTGATGTTAAGTTGTGATGATTTTTAAAACATTTCTTGTTTCTTTGATCCACGACATTTAAATTTCTATGGAGCAGAATGCCTGACGTTTCACCTTAAACAAAGACGTTGAAAATCAATTAAAACTTAAACGTCATTCAATATTCCATTACCTAACCCACAACCTCTGACCCTAAGATGGCGAACTTAAAAATAAATCCTTTTTTTCCATCACTAACTCCTTTCAATAACACCTGTCGACGAGTGCGCGTGAGTAGCCGAGCCACAGTCGTGCATGGGCATCATCACTCAGTCCTGACAAGCGACTAATGCAGCCAAAGTAAAAAAAAATACCTACATGATTACTTTTTTAAAATCTTTTATTAGCTCTGGCTATTAGACGTGCGAAAAAAAGAGAGAAACTTTTAAATACACTAATCATAATAGCATTCATAAAGTTGCCAATAATCAACTAATAGAAAAAAGTTTTTTACTAATTTTAGATGACAATAAAAGAGGAAGATGCGAGATGAGAAGATAAATGTTGTCCAATTGACCTAAAATCTCATCAGGCACGTGCTGCGATCACTGGCTTTCTGCACTGACACGATGTGAAAAAATTGCGACTGACTGAATATGTCGCTCACACAAATGTCAAAAGGATCAAAGGATCAACCTGAGAACCCGCTTGACACATTGGGATACATATTGAGATATAGGGCTACCATACCACGCAAAGTCAGTAAATACATTTATTTTTTCATACATAAGAAAAACGGCCTAAAAAACAAACACAGAATGAGGGACAGAACACTCGCATCATTGTAGGGACTTAGTAAACGTACAATCCTATTTCTGTCCCTAAATAATTTTTTTTAAGTTACATTCTTCATTTTGCGACAAAAAAAGAGTTGATAAAAATAAAAACCATGCACAAATTACACAACCTGGCAAGACCGACCCACAATTTTTACTAAAATATTTTCTTCCTGCCATCACTTCCCTTTTCTACTCTTTTTTGTACAACTGTATGAACATGCCACGTCTTCCTCTCGTTTTGGTTTCATCTAAGTAACTAATAGAAAAAGCTTAAAGTTAATAAATGAAACGTAAAAATTTACAGATAATGCATTTTTTACGATGCAAAATCGTAAA
The DNA here is from genome assembly GCA_963693445.1 of Agonopterix heracliana. Taxonomy (NCBI): domain Eukaryota; kingdom Metazoa; phylum Arthropoda; class Insecta; order Lepidoptera; family Depressariidae; genus Agonopterix; species Agonopterix heracliana. The sequence continues at coordinate 19,044,861 of OY856308.1, read as the reverse complement.
ATAAATTGTCGATAAAACAACACGAAAAACTTGATAGTCTAAACGTTGGACCGTAAAATTTTAATAATTTATTATTTTAGGTCGTTGTCACCGGTGAGTGATGTCAGACAGACAGACGGACAAATGACTGTACAGAAATTACTACCAAAAAAACAATGGCTGTGTTTTTTTTACAGAAACACGTTATTCTCTGCATGCAGGGTGTCTGGCTTGACTAATCAAATGTTTGCAGAGGTGATAGTACTCATATCCTTAAAGTTAGATAGCGGGCTCAATTATGGTAGAATAACAAAAGAGTAAAGATTGCAAAAAGTTAAATAATATGTGACCATATGCAGACAGCCTTGTTTGTTTTTCAAGTTGTATAATTAACTGTGCTTTGTGTTTTAGTGTGCAACATTGGTAATACCACAGAAAAATGAAAATTTTTGTATGGATGTTTGATATCTTGACGCTAAAACAGCTAGATGGATTTTGATGACACAGATGACACTTTCCATAAGGTTACTTTACGACCATAGATTTCGCATCCCTTTCAAGCCTCAGCCATAATTTTACCAATCTCCATCTCAGGTATGAAAATAGGTACGTAACTTATGTTATGGTGACAAACATAACAGTGAATCCTTAACATTGTACCAAAAAAAATTATGTACAAAGATGGTATACAATGTTATTGCAACCACTTTACACATCGGTAGTTAGTACCTATCTATCAGTCAATGTGTGCCTAGCATGCCCTTTGTAACTTTGCGTGTGCTAAAGCGAACGCGCATTACGGATTTCTTGTTTGTCGCTATGTGGTGGCATGCTACTGGACACTTTGAAAGAAAACTGAGTATGAGCGTTGGGTAAACCCAATAAGTAAAACTCAAAAATGACGTCACCACAGCAAAGACAGTGGAAATCGTGCAAAAACTGGTAGGTATTACGATTGATTAGCATATCCTCATTGTCACTCATACGCTAAACGCTGCGGACGCGATAATTGACACACAAAAGAATTTTGACACCGATGCCGTGTAGAAAATAAAAACGTTTTGAATTATTTCTCTTTGTTTTCGGAGTTTCTATTTCATAAAACATTTTAATATAATATTTTATGAAATAGAAACTCCTATTCCTTTTTTGGTGATATCCAACTGGATCTTAGATCTCATCATGAATATGAGGGGGTCATAATATCACGAACTTCCGTCCTATTTTAAATATGAACCAATTAAAGTCAACGAATTTATTTAAACACTATCTAGAAACCAATTTCTACTCAACTTCAACAAACTTTAATTCAATATTTATATGGAAAACTTTGAGCCATGATAACTTTGAAACTAGGTTTATATTTTAAAGGAAATCTGAAAAATGTAAAGCACAGATATTGTTTTTTATACTGGAGATTGGAAAATCATCGACACCACGAATCCACGATCGATAGAGCCACAATTTCAATATTAGAATAGAATTAAGATACTGCGTTTTTTACACAACTGCGAGTGTGTTTTATTCTTTCATGTCTAAGATATGCGAGAATGTTACCAACACCGAAACTAGATAGCAAATAAAAACAAAACATGTAGAACATTTATCGTTCAAAATCAGCTTACATTAGCGTTATTTGGATCTCAAATATCGCTACCGAGTGTCCAGCTAAAGGCCAAGTGTGATATTGACACATGTCATCAAGTGTCATTCGATCGCATTCGATTCTTGTTACAATCGCACCGACACGACTCAGCGATTTCAGGTTGACATGGCAAGAAGCTTAGATTACCTTCACAATAGACTTCTAACTTAAAGTTGATTCATTGAGACCCTACATCCAAACCTTTATCTAATTGTAGCAGTCCACCGCTCCTTTGGGACTAGAAGGGCGAAGATGAGGGGGTGCTCTTGGTTCTGGAGTGCTATTCACTAAGGTAACATCCTTCTTGCATCGATCGATCGAACGAAGATTACATATAGTCCAATCATTTTAGGGTTTGACCCTAACAATAATTCATCTATCGCTGAAACTTTGCAGTGTGATAAAGTAAAGTATACAGATAACGGATTACAAATAATCTAGGTTGTTTTTTTTCGGTCCTAGATTATTTGTCAACCGTAATCTGTATACTTTACTTTATCACACTGCAAAGTTTCAGCGATAGATGAATTATTGTTAGGGTGTCCATACAAGCAAACTCTAAAATGATTGGACTAATAATAGGTTTGACACAACGCATTCCGAATTGACAGCTCGCCGATGTTTCAACCGATGTTTGGCTTTGTTAATTGCACTTTTGCACATACGCCTGACCACTAATAATACGAGTATATCCTTCGCAAACGACTGTCACTCGCAATCGGCTTCCGAACAAAAAACTAAGACTCGTGGCGATGGACAGGCTCTTTATCTTTAGGAGGTATGCAGTCAGTCACTGAAAGATATTATTTCTCTCTTCAGATAATCATCAGACTAACTTAATTTCAATTGTCAGTCAGTAATCAGTGGGTAAATTATAATAGCTAACCTGCTCTTTTGATCGACAGTTTTTGCATTAGCAAGTTACAGAAATGTTCGTCGCATTAGAAGTCTATAGTGTAAGCAATCTTTGGACAGGAGTGATAATGAAAGGCTGCCGACCATTTAGAGGAAATGCAGAGTATTGTTTCAAACAATTTGCCATTATTACAATTCACTTCTTTATGTAATATTAATACAGTACTAAAGAATCTACACAAAATTCTGTCTGTTCATCTGTTTCTTGGTTTCGCCTTTACCTCTAAACTACCAATCCGATGTTAATAAAATTAGACAGAGAGTTGTAGCGAAAAATTTATATTATACAATTTTAATATCAAAACTATTTCTTCTAAGTAGGTATACCATTAAAGCACCTAATCGTATGATGATCTTTGAGTGGAAGACTTGAAAAAGTAATGGTTATGAGTAAAACATAATTTTGAGACACCCAAATATAAAGGAATGTTAAAATAAAAGTCCAAAATAAAGGCAACGGCAATAAAAAGTATTTCGATGTCATGGTTTGACAGCTCTCGACGTTCATCGAAACAGAAATACAAGATCTTGTAAAATTAGGAATCGTTTGACCCTAATATAAAATTAAGGTCCCTTACCCCGCATTTTTTTTGCAATATGTGGACCCCGTCACTGCAAAGTTCTTATCGAATTCGATTAGGATCTTTACTGGACATTATAACATCACAAATTGCGAAATTCAATTTTGAGTCCACAAAGGACAAAATAACATATTGCTAAACGATATGCAACTAAGTAATTACTAACTCTTACAAAACTTCACTTTAGATATTTTATAATCTGCCCACGATCTTAGATAAAACCAAAAAGGGTTCTTCGAACATTTGAATGAATGCAAATGATAAAATTATGTACGACAGAGTTAGTTTTATGGACTAACACAGTGGTGCGAAAGAGACAAAGACAAATTCAGTCGACGCACTTAAGACTACTCAAACATGCGCTAAAGTAAATACTCCTTCGGTTCCATCTTAGGGCAGGACGCATAATTTAAAAGTGTATCTGTTATATATAATTTACAATCAAAGTGCTAAAATTTTATATGGAAGTCAAATGAATTATTTTATTGACTCATTTGGGAACTGAGGTGCTTTATCGCGAACGAAAATAAAGGAAGGAGATATAAAAAGTGCACGTTGATAGTGCCAATCATCTTCTAAATAACTCATCAACATATAAAAGGTTTTTAAGATACATCAAAGTTATGTGTCCATAAATATCTCCGTGACATCAAAAGCGACTGAACATTTGGAATCAATTCGCACGGCGAAATACATTGACGGGCTTCATAATCTGCATAAAGGCATAAATCACGACTGAACAAAAAACTTATGGAACAGATTTCCAAAAACGTGCGAATTAGTAACTTCGCTTTATAGCCGTCTAACTAAAATTGCGATGAAATTAGACACAGCATGCAACAATATCGAATACCGTATACAGGATTAGACCTGCCACACACATACGGAATTGCGGAATCAGAATTGTGCTTTTGTATAGGATTTGATAACTCCGCAGTTCCGAACGGAATTCTGGAGGGGATCCATATGATACGAAATCGTAACGTAATCCTTCGTTATTCGGAATTCCGTATGTATGCTGCGGACCTTAACAACAGATCTTCCTTTTCATTCGCACAAGAGAAAGAAACAAATCGAAACATCACCGGCAGAAAAAATGACAAAGCAGGAATAGTTCTTTCTCTTACAGGTGGTGTCTTCGTTTTGTAAGAACTAATAAATGCTAAACGAGACAAACTAAGATTTAGGTACCTTCCTTAAATAGGCTTTTGGACCTGCAATTTAACGCAGACTTTTTGTCCAGCAAAATCCCCAAGGCGACGGAAGGGAGGAGCACGAGTTATTTATTGGCTAGCGATCTTGCTCTCTGCCTGCAGTATAAAGTCTCAGATATATTGCAGATCTATAGCCTACTATATATACACATGAATAATCTTAAACCTAGGCCAATTTAATTCCTGTCTTTTTACATGACAATTCCCCAGTCGGTATACATAATACTTAGTTAAAGTCGCATATTGATTCTTCTTCAGTCTCAGATAAAAATAAGTCTGCATTTTTTGTATTGTAATATAATGCGAATCGAATTTGAGACGAGCGTTTACAGCTCAAAGCTTTTATTCGGATGCTTCTTTTTGATAATACTTGGGGTTTTATTGTAGTAATGACCAAAGCTAGGGTTTGCAACTCCGCTGACATATCCGTAATCTCAATTTTTGCGGGATTCAAGATTATTAATACCGCGGGATTTCAATATTAGCAGTATTTCATTTCATTGGAAAGCCAACAGTAAATATAATGTAGTATAGTTACCAAAATACAAAACAGAACGTTGTTTCAAGAAGGGCCAGGTCAGATCTACCCGAAACCGACGAGCATGCATGAAAGGACTAATGAATGTGGAGGAAGCTAGGGAGGTTTGTCAGGATCGTAGCAAGTGGCGTTCCGTTGTTTCTGCCTACCCCAGTGGGAGACAGGCGTGAGAATATGTATGTATGTATGTAGTATGAATTAAATTATTTGGAAAACAATAAGTAGCAAAAGCATAATTATGCTAACGACCATATTCCCCGAGGGGGATAAATTAATCAATTAATATTTTTAACGAAGTTGTGCATTTACAAGAAATTTTGTATTGCTTAAATGGTCGCCGTGGGATCTACTGACAATGAAATCATAGCACCTCAATCCCAATCCCACAACTCGAAATCGATGTGAAATCCCGGTATTCCGGGATCATGTTACACTGAGATTGCCAACCCTATTAGACTCTGATCATTTATGTCTGAATCTTTTTTCTTAATTAATATAAATAAAAAGTATCAAAAGTCGTTTCTATAAATTGGACTCATTTAGGAGGTCGACAGTAATGTGAAAAGATACTAATTGTTTAACATAAATAGGTGCTTCGCTGGAGGTAACTGATTAAAATTGCAACCTTAATGTGCTATTAAGCAATTTTGAAAAAAGTTTTGTAAGTTGGTCGATCTGTTAATGGGTGCATTATTGAAAATAAAATCTTTTTCTTTGTTAGTTCTCTCGCCTCGATTCCTATATTTTGACACTCGAAACTGGTTTCTTAATTCTCATGCAGTTGAGACGATCGTGATGATAATATCGAACTTAAGTGCACTATGAACGGTCTTAAAAGCAAAAGCATGAAAATTCAAAATTTTTGTTAAACATTTTAGTAACAAAATGTGTCTCATTTTTTGTATAATTTATTTTATCATCGTCATAATTACCACGATTATACACACTGGCATGAACCATGTCAAAAAGGACGTACCTGCGTTTTATTAATTTACGCTGAAAACAGGATGACCAGGCCATTTGCACAACACATCGCTGTCACTTCATATAAATGTGAAAAACTGACAAGAGGAGGTAAGCATGTGTGATAGTGAGTGAATGCGAGTGAGAGAAGACTATACCGTCATAGAAAAATATACTCTTGACGCCTACTGGTCGTCTTCCCCCGTCTTCCACGAGGGGTGAGGTAAAAATTGGAGGGGGGGGGGGGGGGGGAGTGTCCGTACTCCGTTGTACTCCTGTGAAATATCTCTGTGGTTGTACCATACTCTTTCTTATGCCATTAGCCAGACGGTTTTCAAATTGGTTTGACTTTTAAAGATTAGATTTTTTTTTATTCCTTAGTCTTCGTACCGCGGAATCTTGTTTACGAGTATTCTAGTTATGCGAAGTCTTTAGTAGTTCTTTCTATACTTCAACAAAATGACCAGCTGAGCTTAACTTTGCTTAGGTCCTGAAAATTAGTACAAGAGTACTACCCTTACAACTTTATTGCATGGTTTTTCGTTCTAATACAAAATTAGACGCATACACTTCATATAATATAGTGGATGTTTGACGCGCGAGCTCACTCTTGCTTGCAAGCGCTCTCCACTGGTTAGTTGCTTCATCGTTTCAGCACGGCTAGCACGACAAAGCGACAAAACGATAAAAACTTCATGCGCGCTCTTTTTGCCATTCGTAAAATCACAAAGATTGGAGCAAATCTCGATTTTTATCGTTTTGGTGGCCTACTGACCAGATAAAATAAAAACAAAATTCGTCACTAACCTCTGAATTATGATTGGGCGCTCTAAACCTGAACACAGGAGGAGAGTACGCAAGCGCAGCCCTGGCTGCCGAGGCTAACTGCACGGCGCCCAGAGCGGCCCTGTTGCCATCCGCGCAGTTAGCGGGGGGCCCCCGCAGCTCCTCTATCTGGGCACCTAGGAGCTCATTGCGAAGTAGGCATCCATACGCGAGGTGATCTCTCCCGCCTCCTATCCCATCAGTTCCTCCTCCGTCGCCCCTAGCTTTCTTGGCCGGCTGGTTTTCTGTACCACGACGTATGGCTGAAACAAAATAAGGCAAAATTGTTTTTTTTGTCTCACTATAAAAAAATAACCTATCATCAAAGAATTCGTCCACACTACTGGGGTGCAGGTCAGCCTTATGGCACACCTTGGACACTTGGCTGAAAAACTGTCAAGAAAAGGTAAACATGTACGATATTGAGTGAGTGCAAATGAGACAGGATCATTGCGAATATGCGTTAGTCTATACCTGATAGACTCTATCCAGGTATGGACTAACGTACATTCTCTACCACATGAAAATGTGGATATATCAAAAACAAACAGAATGATCAGTAGTATCTTGAAGTTTCTGATTATATCGACACAAGATCGATCCTGTATTTATGTAGACAATTTTTAAGTAATACCTATTGTGTTTCTCCGGTCATCATATCCTTGTTTGAAATTGATTAACTAAATATTAAGATAAATTTTTTTTTATTTATAATTAATTGACTTCTTGCTTGTGCGTTAGCACCGCATTTCCGCCAATGTCAAGTGGTTTGAGGGAGTATCTATCCAATCTCCAGGATTGTTTTTGAGTAAGAACAACTGAGAAGGATTGTGGACCCTCGTGGCAGGCTGAAACGCGAACCGCGCGAATACCACGCGAGAGAGTGTTCGGGGCAAACCCTGCAACGTGACTCATAAATATTAAGAAGCAGAATCACCAAGAACTGTCAAAAAACGTCATATCAAATTGATAGTTACACAGATTCACCCTGGCACTTTTATCCCGAGTGTATTTTTTTTTAAATTACGTCAACAACAAAAAAACAATTTCTGAGTAGAAATTCCCAGATGACAACAAAATAACTTCAGAATTTGGTTATTCAATGTTTTTTGAGGACATCTTCTTTTTTTACATCTCGAATTATTTCCTAATGGAACATAATACACCTCTTACCCCAAACACATATACCATCTCCGTTCCATCGAGGGTATAAAGAAGTATTTTATCTGGACTTATAATGGTATTATGGCAATTCGTATACGTTATTGTATTGGGGTCAAAGTTTTACTGGAAGGACGGACGAATGTCAACTGTATTTTAAAGCTTTTGTGTGATCCTGATTGACTGGTTAGTATTGCAAAAGTATACAGGGTGTAAGGAAAAGTATAATTTACCTTTAAACCACATACTCTACCCATCAAACTGAACAACTTTGACTATAGGAGCAAACCATTCAGAGCAAAAAAAAAATCTGCTGTTCCATACTAAAGTGCAATACCTACACGACTCTAATGTATGAGACAGCAGATTTTTTTTTGCTCCTACAGGTTTGCTTCCATAGTAAAAGTTGTTCAGTTTGATGGGTAGAGTATGAAGTTTAAAGGTGAATGATACTTTTCCTTACACCATGTATAATATAATGCAGTATTACTTTTTCGAAAATATTGCTCCAGAGTATTTATTTGCGTGCCAAAATCTTTCGTACAAATTGTTATACAAGGTGTAACATAAATGCGTTAAATATCTATCAACGTGCTACAGACCATCAAACTGAACAAAATTATACTATTTATCATTGTGTGACAAGTGTCATGGGCACCTTTGCATCTGGTATGCCCCGGGGAGGGCTTTTTTACTGAGTGTAAATGTTTTATTAAGCTAGTTTTATTTTAGTTAGTTATATTTCAGTCAGTTATATTTTAGTGTTATTTAAGTTTAGTTAGTTATATTTAAAAATAAAATATAAATTATAAAGTTTATAAACCGATTGTTTTCGGTTTTTCCGCATATTATTATTTCACAATACCTATAGTTATAAATAACGCAAAGCTTCATATTACACAAACAAAGCTTGATGGACAAGTAATTAAACATTTAAATAAATATTATTAACAAAAGGTCAATAATCGATTGCACTAAAAGACGGGAAAGCCACAAACAAAAATAATTTACAATAATTGCATATTTAAACCCAGTATTAAATGCAAAGTGGTGACATCATAATAAAACATGTCAAAACAAAACACCTCACGATTCTTCCAAAGTCAATCCACAAATAGTAATTTCCGATGCGCACGCGCCGGTTGCCCAGCACATGCGTCGGCGGCGCGTGCCATGAAAAAAAATGATTGTACGTTAGGATTTATTATAATTATGTATCTTGGAAACATTTTGAGTGCTAATTCGTCATTACGACACGAATTAATACTATGTTGGATTAGTGACCACGATTTATGTATTTTTGCACTACAAATTTCGTCTATTAGATCCATATTTTCCATGATTTGCATAAGACAAAATTCATAACTAAAAAAAAATCGTCGATTATAAGTTACTAGAGGACCGCGGCGAACTTCGTACCGCCTTAGAATCTTCCCGACACACATGGCCGTTTTTTTAGCTTATGTTTATCACGGATAATGTAGCATTCTAATGGTGAAAGAATTATTCAGATCATTTCAGTAGTTGCGGAGCCTATTCAATACAAACACCGGAACACCTTCCGACGCGGTGGTAGAGTCAAAATGACGTCAGAAAGCTATCCATGTGATATTATTTTGAATAAAACATTTTGAGTTTGACAAAAAATTCAAATCTTTCCTCTTTATAATATATATTTTTTTTTTATTTAATGGCGTTTTCTTGTTAGATTTCGCCAGTGTCAAGTTATTTGAGGGAGTGTCTATCTAATCTCGAGGATTGTTTTGGAGTAAGAACAACTGAGAAGGATTTTGGAGCCTCGTGGCAGGCTGAGACGCGAACCGCGCGAACACCACGCGAGAGACAAGTGTTCGAGGCAAACCCTGCAACGTGACTCCTCTTTATAATATTATTACTTAGTAATTAGTATAGATAACTGTCTTCCTACTGTTTAAGAAATCCCTGTGTGCTATAATACCTAGAAGAATTATCCCTAATTGCCTACAAGTTTCCAACGATAGTTTATCAAGCCACGAAATTCACAATTAGTTGTTTCATCTATTGACCTAATGACTTATTGGCTCTAGCAGATAAAGGAAAAATAACTTCAGTTAATTACAGAATGAATGAAATGATTATAACAATGTTATATTTTACAGTAATGAATAGGTACTATAACCCTAATAAATACACACTGGCAAATTAATTGTTTTAAACCCAAGCTGAAACTAAACTGACCCGGTATTCGAATTTGTGATTTTTTTTCAGTGAGTCTTTTTGTCTATCACATCTACAGGATCTAAGGAAAACTATCATTAACCTTTAAACCACGTACTCTACCCATCAAACTGAATAACATTTAATATGGGAGCAAACCTGTCGGAACAGAATAAAAATCTGCTGTTCCATACTAAACTGCAATGCCTACTCGACTCAAACATATTGAACAGCTGATTTCTTTTTTATTCTGATCGGTTTGCTCCTAGAAAGTTTGCAGTAAAAGTTGTTCAGTTTGATGGGTAGAGTATATGTGGTTTAAAGGTTAATGTAATGATACTTTTCCTTACACCCTGCATAGTCACACACACATAAACTCACGGCGAATCCCTTTCGGGGTGGTCAGTAGCAATGCTACAACTACCAGCATATCAATAGACTAAATTAGAGATAAAATATATTATGATTAATTAAAACTTATTATGAAACTAATGATAATCATACGTCATTCTCTCATCAGTTCATCACTCAGCCACATGGCCAGACAGAATCTGCAACAACCCGGGAGAGATTGCCAAAAATAATCATTCCACGTACCTACCTACAAAAACTAAAACATCTTTGACTCATATTACCGATACAGAAATACCGCCGTGCACTTAAATACATGATTCACTGCATCGTAGGACAATTTAAATGCAAAATAATATCGAGAAACGTGATAGTTTGCTTATAGGTAGGTATGTACGTTATTCATAGTCTACATCAATGTTAAGAATTGTATTAAATTGCACAATACAGCGTAAACTTAATTATAATTATGTAGGTACCTATTATATGGTCACGACTAAGTTCCCAGAGGGGATAATAAAGAGATATTCTCATTATTCTCATCATCATCCTTATTTAAGAGATCAAATCAAATCTTTATGTTTTCAGTTAACTAATATGATCCATAAAGACTGAATACAAAACAAAACAAAATAAAATAAAACCTTGCAAACTAAGTTAGTACTTAATCACTAATTAAGATTTAATAATCTTAACGAAGTGCCTCATAAAATAATGGAGCAATCAATCTTTTCAGCAATAATGTTCAGGATTCTGAAGAAGGCATTGTTGTACTGGATCCGCAGAGCTATGCTCTTGTCCAGTATTCGCCAATCCAGTTTCTTTTCCGCAAGTGCCTGGAGATCCTGATAAAACACAATATCAACCTCTTTCACCGGTATCAACTTAAATGCGTTACATACTCTGTCCGAATCAACAGGTGTCGTGCTCGTCGCTCCTTTCAATGGAAAGTAGACAATACACGACGTTGCATTTAAAGACGAAGGCTTCCTCAAGATATTTTCCTTCAAGGAAAACCAGCACAATTATACGTTGTTAGATAAATAAATCATTATCATGAGCATGTGTACATCTATTGCAGAGTATCTAATATTGAACCCGCCCCATTATGCTGTAATATCTGGATCTTGTCTTTACTAATAGCATCAAGGTCTTTCAAGGGCTCATCGCCAGTGCTGGATCAACTATTCTTCCAGCCAGAGGCCTTCCAAGAGTTCATTGTTCACGCCTAAGTAAGACTGCCCACCTCTTAGTCTGATCTCGACTTATATTTGTACGCAGATTCCCTAAGCCTTAATGTTTATTTATTTAGAAGCGCTGCACCGCTTTGTATAAATAAGAGTCAACAAACTCTCCCTAAGGGAACAGAGTTAGAAATAGAAAGTTAGCCATGTGTTTACTGCTAACTTCCATATTGTTTTATTACCTGTTCCCATCCTGTTATAGATTCTGAATACAAAGTAAACGACATCCAAACCAACAAGTAAATACTTGGAAAATTCGTGAATATTATTTATTTACACTTTTGACCTTACTTTACTGATATTTAAAAACAAATGACAATACAACAATTTTGAATAGAATACCTTTGAATTTGAAATAAAGTAAACATTATTTTTATAGGTTTTTTTACCATTGATTTAAATAAAAGGATATATTATTTTATTCAAAGGTACCTACTTACTTTTTGTTATGCTTTACGCCACAGTCTTAACTATTATAAAACCGTAAAATCATAACCATAAGGAACAAAAAAGTAGCGGTTCACTTCATATACATTCAAGTGACATTTAAATGACGTGCAGCGCCATCTATTAACAAAATAGTGTGTTTGTTTGTTTGTTCGCGCATCACGCAAAAACTACTGAACCGATTTAGATGAAACTTTTTTTGTTTGATAGCTTATGATCTGACTTAACACCTGGTATATAATTTGTGCGGACGAAGTCGCGGGAAAACACTAGTATACCATAAACATGAAAAGGGGCCTTTTATCATTGCAGTGTACAAATTAAGGCTTAGGTTGGAAAGAAGACTTTATTACAAAACATTAAGATACCATAGACAGGTGCATGTATAATTGAAGCACATAGAGTTAAGAATCGTATAAATCAACTATTTCATGACCCAGATGGGTACGCTTGCGTAACAAAAGTTTCGGATTCTGATTTATTCCGAGTACCTCTATTATCTATTCTAAAACAATACCGGCACTTATTATTAGTAAGATACTAATTTAATAATTATTGAGAAAAAAGATAAGATTGGGGCCCAAAGGGCTACCACTCATTCGGTAATAAAATAACCCAGGGTTGCCTGGTTTAAAGAATACAATATATCTGCGAGTTAGCATTGGAAATCTCCGGGCAGCGTAAAAAGATTAGGTAAAACACGGAGTTATCAACCGAATTGCCAATCAAATTTTTCGGACTACAATTTTGCAACCAAACTAAAATTAATCGACGTTTACATTATCCTAAAGGTAGCAGCCCTATCGAAAGGCCACAATATAGGTCATCGCACTTCCCCGAGCGGACATCGAAGTTCTAACCCAAACTGCATTAATAACTAACTTTATAAATAAAATCGAATTCAATTGTTAAACTACCTGAGTTCAATCACACCCCGCTTCCTGGGGAACCGCCTTACAAGGCGTGAGCGTCGTTATACATAAGATTCTGTATTTGGCGAGCTACGTGACAAACCATCGGAGCAAAACGTAATTAATTCTACCACCAAATTTGTACACATCCTTATGGGAGTATCTATGCTGAATTCGTTACGGATTAGAGTTCATTTTGCACTAACAGATGGCTCATTTTCTAGACCTAACCGTCGTTGCGGCCTCCACCTACGTCGTTGCTGCCCACATCCAATTCGACTGCTGAGAATTGTACATGTACAACCTGGCCCAAATATCTCAATCTGAAGCAGTATAGAGAAACTAAATCGTGTTAAAGTTAAATACGAATTACTTATAAATTCACTTGAAACACTAGTAACTAATTTCTAGTTACTAGTAAAATTAAATAAAAATCTAGTGACACATTGCTACCGTATAGTTGAGCAAATATTAAAAAAGTAAACTCAACCTAAACTACTTTCAAAGAATAGATAAGAAAATAAAAAGCACTGATAGTGATTATCGACAGAGAATTCACCTGAAAGTGTGTCAGGCACTCGAGAATGTTATCAGTAACAGGTGAAAAAAGTGACTTTATTTAACAAAAAAGTCAAAACGTCATACAAAAAAATATGCTCATATAGTATGTAGTTCTGACTAATAAAAAAAACATGAGAATTAGAAGCACATATTAAATATTAATAAACGTAAACAAAAGCTGAATTTCTAAATATTAATATTGAAATTAAATTATCCTTAAAAGTGGTTTTTACAAGTCCCAATACTAACAAACTATTACAAATGCAAATCTTGACAAACGTGTCAACATTTAGATGTTATCTACTACAATTTGTCAAATCAATATGCGTGTATTAAAATAAAGATAGCTATTACTAGCGCAGCGAGTCCATCTTAATATAACTAATATTCAAATCACACATAAAATCATCAATATAAATTAAGAACTAATACTAAATGACTGCACTCACGACAGCAGACACATTTAGGAACCGGAATAAATACTGTCTATGACCTAGGTTTTATCACCCCTGTAGCATCATCTTACCCGAGCAGAACTAGGCACCAAAATCTAAAATTTATAGCTATTAAAAAGTAATAAATTACAAATCAATTGACCAAGGATATTTGTCAATCCGATCGAAGCGGTAATAAAACTTTTATTTGCGAAGAACTCTGAAACTCTAAATTCTAATTACGTGCAGGTACAAATTAATTTAAAAAAAATAACTCTGGTTTATAATGTGAATTAGCGCATCAAGAAATGATGTTTTAGTCGAACCATGAACTCAAAATCTAGAAACTATTGTCTCGCCTTGTTATGAATCTATCACCGTCATAAAATTTGACGGCTGTCTGTGTGTAAAAAGATGCAGCCAAACCAGTAAATGGTGGCAAAATCAAACATAAATCCTTATAACCTAAAATTATACAAAGGTACAAGTACTATATAAAAGCAGGTACTCTAACGTTTATTCCACTCGATTGCATGACCCAGTTAGACCTAGCAGCTAGTTGCGCCTGCGCATTTACGACAATATATAAACGCTCTACCAATTTAAAACATTTACTGCAGCACAGTTAAAGGGTGTGCTGCTCTGGAAAAAATTTCTAGACGCCATGAAACATTATACATTTTATTTATTTAAAGACGTAATAGACACACAGACACTTTGTCATTTGTTACTATTATCGGGCTTCAAAATTTTCAAGTTTTCCCCAAAGTAATTCCAGTGAGTAGCATTTAATATTACACTTTACCTAACATAATGTTTGCGTCATCACTACTCATCACATCATGTCCCGACACGACTTTTTCCGTATAAATCCATGTAACCGCATACAAACGTATCGCTATTCGATCGAGGAATTTCCAATACCTATTACCCCAGAATAGGTAATAGAATATAGTGCTACATACATAACGGCCACTCCCCGCCGCTCGCCAACTGCAGATACCCCACCTCACCTCACACTTTCTGGGGACTCTTGAGGGGAGCCGAGCAAAGGAAAGCAGTCAGGCGCGAGCGGTCCTATGGCATTTGACTACATAAAACAAATTGTCTATGTATCTTTTCGATAAAAAAAAACATTAATTCACATTTTCGGTAATTCTTTAGCTTGAACATTATTTTTAATAACGTGAAATAAAAAGTAACGAAATGTAGATGAAGTTTTCATACAAGCGTGGTCTTTGAATCCAGCACTTAAAGTGCGCATGCGGAGACGCCATTTTGTCAAATTCAAAACGTTCTATAGAGTGCCGGACCTGTGCTATTACTATCTTTACTAAGGACTAGCTTTTGCCCACGATTTCATTCGCGTGGTTTTCGCGAAACTTCAACACTCCGCTGCACCCCTTTAGGGGTTGATTTTCGAAAAATCCTTTCTTATTACATTCTACACCTACATTCTCTGTAGAATTTCAAACTTCATTTTCTGTATATTCAAAATTTCACTTTTCTATTAATTTTGAGTTTTGATAAAAATTTATTGTCCATTAGATATACCAAATACCTATTTTTCAAAATATATAAAATAATGTGGGTGGATAAATTAATAACAAGAGCTACTTAACCGAACATTTATTATTCATTATAATAGTTATACCAGACATCTGCAATTGCGTTTTGAATTTAGTCTAAATCACAGCAACCTCAATTTTTATTTTTTATTTATTTCTCTTATCTTATCAAAAATAATTACACATTTTAGATCGTTAATACGCATCGTTAAACCTATTAGGTTTGTCTCGATACTAGGTGTTGCATTCAAGCATTGTAGACTTCATTCGAAATTGACTTTATAGGTAAAACGCTAATCACCCATAAAACACATAACAATTTATTTTCAAGACAAATAAAACCTTGAATATACAATCATACCTTCGGCTTCGTCACGTAATCTGCGGTTATGCGGAATGCAACAACCAATAGTCGGCCAGGAAAGTACTAGACTCCAGGCTTATTTAAATACAAGTACTAGCTAGCTAGGTCACTAACGGTACCGCTGCATCGACGAATGCATCTTGCATCATTCAGCCAGTTCCTTAACCTTACGGTTATCTGCTAGGGCCACTTAAACAACGGTGGCTCTATGCGCTATTGAAAACATATCGAATGTTTTGTTGAATGCACCGCTTATCGACTTTCTACCTTATCAAATGACCTGGCCTTTGTTAATCTAATGGACTCTAAAACAATGCTTCTAAGTGAGTCAGGATTTCGGAAGCAGGAATACAATTATGAAAAGAATGTTCACTTCGCTTCAAACTGCAGCAAACTGGTCCTAATCTACAAAATGCATCAAGCAAACAGATCTACCTACGTGGGATCGTTGCACGTTATCGCATGCAAGTTTACCTTGTAAACATTCGCTTTGCAAATTCAAACCGATGCACTTCCAAACTCAAACCAATTTGAATTTCTAAACGTAACAGATTTACTAAGACAAGAAGACAGTACAGAAGTTGTTGGTAATGAGGATAAGACTTAAGTTTAACAATTTAAATGAGAATATTTTCATTTGCATTTGAACTAAAAACATGTTGCAAGGTTCACAACGGTGATAGTTAACCGGTGGTAGGGATCGCGTGGAAAACGGAAAATATAGCTGGGAACCTAAATTGCGTACATTGAACCACAATTGTCTGGCTTAGGTAATGAAATGACTCAGAGATATATAATTTCGAACAGACGTCTACCCACGTAGACAGTATATCTCAAATTAGCATAGACATTTTGACATCAACATAATATGCAGTGGATACTAAATCTTTAGCAAACTGCACATATTACATTGTACAAACTTGTCTCGTCTAGGTAATAACTTAGAGAAGATAATCCGGGCGAAGTCCAAACAGACAAATCGTGCGGCATTGCAAATAATAAGTAGACAAATGAATTCATCGTCACGGCATTAAGTATTCAGTAAAATGAAGATTCGTGAGTGCATTGAACCAAAAACGTGGTTCATTACTTAGCACATAGATGAGGTCGTGACATGAGCTATTCGGAATCACCTTTTTTTATCCTTTTACCTGAAGCTGTCAGATAATTGCGCATTGACGATTTTTCTGGTTATCACGTGTGACAAAGTTTCATTCGATTTTAGTATCTAATTTCAAGTTTTTAGACACATTTTACATTACTCAGGACCGTATTCCCTTTCCCTCTCAACATTCCATCTTAAAACCTTCAATATACTAAACGTGAGTCTTGCTACGACTGCGCAAATGGTTCTGACTACCCTGGAAGGGATTATGGTCGTAAGTTTATGTTTGTATGTATGTATTCTCTTTCCGTTCTAATCTTTGCTACCAACAAATACCTAAATCTATCGTTCACCGATAGCAAGGTTTTGGCATATTCAGAGTTTCAGGTTACAGGATGTTTTGACGTATCAAACTTCCTTAGGCTGGCATTTTGTCCATTTACACATTGCAGAAGAAACATTATGAGCAGCCCCTCATGGAGTCGCATCGAAAGATACCCACGATAAATTGGCTAGTATGAAAACTGCCGATTCTCATTTGGCAAGAATCTCACAACCTCCCCATGCATGTTTCCTAGCAGCGGGATCGCTAAAAGCTGATGATGATGGTAATATTATACAGGGTGTGAGGATAAACAATTGCATTACTTTAAGGAGTGATTGGACCCATGATGCTGAACAACTTTCCCTAAGAAACATATAGGAAATTCTAAAAAAAAAAAACGACTTTTCATACAAACGTGCGATCAGCTGGATGCATTTAGTATGGGAAGTCCGAAAGTTGCCTGAACACACATCACATCGCACTGCGTTGTACGGTGAAGGTCAGCGAGGATGTCTGACTTGTTTACAGAGAAACCCTCGATGTTAAATAGTGACTCCTCTCAGAGCCGGCGCTAGAGCTGGCCTAGGGTTTGTCGTCGTGGTGAAAGGATTAGCCAGTCAGAGTAGGGAGCTCGCAGACTGTCGAGGGAGCGCCGGACGTATAAGGTACAGTAGATACGTCACTCGGGGAGGCTCCTTTCGCGCACCCCCATTCTGACGGTTTTCTAAGGGGATGATCTGACCATCAAACTGAACAACCTTCTCTATGAGACCAATATCTGAATCGCGGAAAAAAATTATTCCTTTAAAAACCGCCAGCATAAAGGACCCTACATAACTACCTGCGAGGCATGTCAGTCTAAACAAGATCTAGATTTAAATATGTGCATATTTTAGACAGGCCTTGTCAAAGTTCATCAGACTAAACAGTATGTAGGTATGTATGTTGTATGGTGATGTCAGACAGGCATGTCCTAAGACGACATCTATTGATTACTCAACTTTGTCTGCCGTCGGCCTAAATCCAGAACGTTGACAACTGATTTATGTTTTAGCTCAGGTGTCAAGAATAGAGACAACCGGACAAAAAAAAATCTGTAGCAATTACATATATAGAAACAACAATACCTGTTGACGTCTCGACATTAATCATTCGATTCTAAACCTTGCGTATTGCATTGTGACAGTGTTCTATAAAATATTGCTGTCTCTAAATACAGGCTGAATTTTATCTGTATTAGATCATTATTTTACATATTTCACATAATTAACATTGATTATCAATAGTCAAATTATTACGTTCCACTGCAGGGTACAGTCATATCCTAATAGAGTTCAGTGATTTTATTGATTTGACAAGAATTTTATCTGTATTAGATCATTATTTTACACATTTCACATAATTAACATTGATTATCAATAGTCAAATTATTACGTTCCACTGCAGGGTACAGTCATATCCTAATAGAGTTCAGTGATTTTATTGATTTGACAAGTACACCTCTGCTAATTATATAAAAGAAATATTTTACTTTTTAGGTCCTATTCAATCTTGTAGGTAATTAAATTGGTAAAAATAAAAACTTACTAATGTTTTTATTTTTAATTCCTTCTAGCGCATAGATAGCAACCAGTACAGTAGTATCGACATGTTCATGATGTGATGAGACAAAGAAAGGAGGAAGCTATTAATAATAGACATTTTCCTCCTAACAACAAAACAAAAGTTGACATGACACTATCATTAATGGAATGAATCAGAAAATATCATCATGAATTACGTCTAGTCATCCTGTATATCAAGACCACAACACGTCTAGAATTTGGCGATTAAAAATTCGTGATCGATGGGCAAGAGAACAAAAAATATCTAGCTGACAATATTTGTAGCTGATAATCATTTATCACAGGCACTAGGTATTATGGAAAGAAAACTATTATTATGTGATCACACCTTAAAATGTTGCGACAGCTTCTGTTTGACATAAAAACGATTGGGCATGGACTAAAGAGAGAATAAATGACGCAAACCTATCAAATACGTAAGTTGGTAGTTCAGTTTGTTCCCAGATAAATCAATAGAAAAATCATTTGAAACACACTAAAAAATCCTATTTGCGCTAATATGATCGACAAACATTTGATTGAATGGACAAATATTTAATTTTAAGAAAGGTACCCAAATTCGGAAACCTTTTCGTCATTATGTGATACAATTGATGTGAAATTAAGTGAAACAAATTCAAAGCTCATATAACAATTTTCCGATTTTACTCATACTATTATTGCTGGACTTGTTTGAAAAATACTAAAAAATTAAAGTCCTTTGCCTGTCAGCCATTTCTATTGAATTCGACAGTTTCTTTTTATTTCTTGACTAAGGAATATTATAGTTATAACAGCCATAACAAGAATCCTAACATTTTCAGAAAATTCAAAATTAAATCAAAATTAAAAATAATGATCAAAAAAATCCCGAGTTTTTTTTTTTGTTAAAATTGGTGATAGATAAGACAAGAAATATAACGTACTTACATTGTTCTTAATCTTGTTTAGCTTGTAGACATTTCATTCCTTCAACAGTCGTAGGCAAATATCAAGCACGCTTAGTTTCATACGAAATTACCAACTATGTTTGATCTATTGCTGTGTCTATGGTATTGGGCTATTTTTCACGGCATTCGGTAGCGGAACGCCGGAGGCCCCAATGAGGCCAGTGATGTTGGCATAAGAGTACAAACATGGCAACATTGCTGTCGTTTGAACTAGCAGCCAGGTGTTAAGACAGTGGTAATATAATGCCGTCAGGAAAAGCAACTAAGAGGTACTAAGACAATGGTTTGCGGTTATCTCCAGACAAAACTCTATTAAACTGAACATTTTAGCAATACAGGAAGATATTTCACCGCAGAACTGTGGAGTTTAACTAACGAAGATTAGTGAAGTAGTTTGTCAAGATGTTTCATAAAAGATCTGTTAAACTGAGTGTAATAACTCAGTTTAGTTTAAGTACGAACATTGTAGTGATAGTTGTTAAAGCTTTAAGTCGTAAAGTTGTCTAGTGTATTGTAGAATGCTCCAGTGCGTTTTCTAAGCACAGCCATTTCTCCAACCTACTTTCAAGTTTCTATTCATCCAAGTACCATTATTGAGTTCACAGATTTTATAAAGTTAGCTTTAGCAAAGGCTTGCATTTAAATATAGCAAACTTTTACCCACGTGGACATAATATTTTGTGATCGACCACACATTTTTTTAACCCCAAAACTAGGATAGGTATAAATCAGTATTTTTTTCTAAATAATACTGATTTAACTTGGGGTTCAAGGTTTCATTATCGCTTGCTGTGGTTATTTTTCCCGAAATTCGAAATAAACAATTTTTTCATTTGTCATTTAGCGTGACTGAGCATCAAACATCTATCTAGACTAGATAGGATTGCTAATTTTCTAGATCGTTTTTAATGCATGACTGACCATTAATCAATTTCAAATTAATTTTTATCAATTTTATCTTGTCAATTGACAATTACAAAAATGAGATAGCATTGGTATGTTACGTACGAAAATAATTTCGAAGTGTAAAAAAGTTTGACATGTGCATATAAAATTAAAATCGTGTTATGGATGCGCAAAAAAACATCGATTACAACATATTGAATCATCGAAAGCTTTAAAAAACTAGCATTATGAGGCTAGGCTTGGACAGGTCCATAAATTTTAAGACTCCATAAAATCAGACAAGATTCTGTGCACTGATGACATGAATGATGAATGTTAGATAATCTATAGTTGTCGTATTAGACTCTATTGAAGCAAATCTCGGGGTAGCCACGGGGTGAAGGCTGGTCAACCAACACATGTCTAGACATGTATCCGAGATCAGAAACCAAAAATATCTAATGACATCATAAACCAGCTGATTTGAAACAGAGAACATCAACGCATCCAAAAATTTGCATTTTGCAACGATACCGAAAGTATAAAATGTTGGCAAAAAAAACCTAAAACTTTAATGTTGGGTTTCGGAATGCTGCTCCTGTTACGTGATTTCGGGTCAAAATATTGAACTCATTTGCAAGTTTGTCGGAAATTGTCGTTCTCATTTCGAGGGAGGTGAAAAACGAAAATCAAAGGCACTAAAGCGTAGGTAGTTGACTCAGCTGATCGGTGCAATGAACTTCTGAGAAGGACAACATGCATTGCTGAAAGTCCCACTGCCACTACTTTAAAAAGGTCCACGAGCAAGTCTGAATCACAGTCAGCTGTTCGCAGAGGTGATTCCTTGAATTTCAATAACATTAGTAGTCATACTTGACCATTTATGTCGACTCACATCAAAATCCGTTGAAAAGCAAACATTAGATAATTTCCAGGTGACATCACCGTCTCAGCTGATGCCAAGTTGAAGGCTGGTCATTGCCAAAACCACGTAGGTGTACTGTATCCTACAGAGTAAACCCTGAATTGGCCTCATTCAACAATTACGAAATGATTGTACTTAAAAATGGACATAACGACGTAAAAAGAACGTGGAAGCTTGGCTTATGGAATTTAGATAGTTAATTAAATTTTATGAACACTGCAGTTGGAGGAGTAATTAGCAAAGTACACGCTCATTAAGAGCTAGTCAGAAACAATCATTTAACAATTATACTAATGAGATGAAAAGAAAACCAAGAAACGACCTAAAAATGTTAAGATCACAAAAAAGACGTTAAACATGGAAAAACGTCACTTGCACTTGATGTAGCCGAAAGTGTTAATTTGCCAATTGCAAATATGCACTCGCCCACACAAAAATGCCAGGATAGTGTAAACGTTTGCACAGCTGCAAGAATAATATCCTTCCTGGCAAGTGCAATGTTTGTTTAGCGCCATAATATGGATATAATGGATACACTGTACGTGACATAATAGTTTGGAACAAGGAAGGTGGGAACCAGGTTTAGTTAAAACTCTACAAACTGATATCACGATAAGCAAGTGCGTGGAAGTGTGGTATTTGCAATAGGCAACATTTTGCGCAAAAATGGTGGCGTGAGTCATTTTTGAAAATGTTGCAAAACATTACGGGACGTGAATTTACGAACTCGAGTGGTGAGGCTGCCTGTCTGCCAGTGCTAAACGAGGAAACATGGTGAATTATGAAAAGTTCCATTTGACCGAATCGATTGTTGTTTTTCTTCGCTTCCTCAGCTCTGATTGATTGACTATTTGAGCCTCTGCTACTGCCTATTTGCCTCCAGGCATCGCAAGTTTCGCGTCATCTCATGGCGTGTTGTTACAACCTATTTCAGTTTGGAAGCCTGTTCACATGTTGCTTGCTCTGTGGCAATGCATAAAATGACTAGCAGCAAATGTTACCTGGTAAATAGCCAGCTTTATTCTTAAGACTGTTATTCCATAGACCGTAGGATGGTTATTGAAAAGAACTGAAGTATACAATCCCATTATTCTATTATCTCTTCTCCGAGCGTTTTTTGGTTCACTTAACTCGGAATTTGGAACAACGCATAAAGACGAATAATTATTATCAATTAATGTTTTTGACACAGTTTTAAACATAATGCAGTCGACATGAGATTACATTTTCAGAAATATTCGAAGATACAGAAATGTTTTTTAATACCGTATCAGTTAGTCTTATCCGAATGCAGTATTATTAACTGGTAGAAAATTTGCAGGCAAACACAGCATGATCACAATGCAAATATGGGTGCAATCATTTCAGCGTAGCGACAGACCATTACATAGCATTAAAGTTTTAAAAACATCGTCCGATAGCAAATTTCTTATCAAAAGTCAAGCAATTTGTCCGGAGTGTTAGTAGGGCGATCCGATATCAGCAATGCACAGGTTGCGAAAGCTATCACAAATTGAATTTTTGGTAAATTTCGAGTTAATGATAACGCATCACAAGGCTATTTCTGACGAATCTATGCGTAAACAAAGTTGTAGAGGTCAGGAATGTTGTCGTTGTAAATTGCATTAAGAATTTTAAGATAAATGTTAAATGTGTAAACAAGATCTGGCAACGTTGGGGCGATTTAAATGAAAATACGGTAAGTACGGTAAGTTGAGCGCTGTTCTCGATTGCGCTGACTCTTATGTACATGGCACTATGCCCTATTTTCGCCTAAATTTGCCTAAGTTCGAGCGCTCACGTAACGTATATCGGAAATAATTTATTTTCGACTAATTAATACTCGCAGTTCACTTTAATGGCAGTAAAGTTTAACTATTCTTATCTATTGGAATAGATAATAGCTTGTCAACCACTTTTAATTAGTTATTGATCATCAACATATCAACGACCAAAACAAAAACAGGGATTGTTATAGTTCGATACTTATTATTATGATCTCTATGTGATCTATATGTGTTTAGTTATGACTGACCCTAAATAACTGATATTTGTTACTCTTCTTCCGCTTTCAAAAGAAGACAAGTACATACATACATACATTTAAACAAACTGATCATAATCCTATTCGTAGTGTTCAGAAAATCTTAACTTTGATTTAGTTACTTTCACTTCATAGAAATGGAAAAACTGACAAGGAGGTATTATTTTTTTCTTTTGATAGTTTGGTTTGAGGGTCTGCCTAGATGAGCACTTTGTTTCTAAATCAGTTTCCATCTCCTCTCCTCCTTACAAAATCTGCATTCGGTCGTATCACTTAATTTCAGTGTGTACATGTGCTTTTTTAGTTTGTAAGGTCCTGTGAGTGACCTTACTAATGTACACAACGGCGAGCATCAACAACATCAAGCTACGCAAAACTAAAATAAGCTGGCCGCGCGACGTTATACGTTATACAACATCCGCGCGGCGAGCTTATGTGGGTTTAACGTAGCTTGATGTGTCGCTGTGTGTACAAATTTGATACATGCTGAGGGCAAGGAGACTGTTCGCACGCAGTGGTAAAGTCGAGTTCAATGACCGAATGCAAAGGCTGGTCTAAACCTAGATTTCTAGCTTGATACTATTTAAAGCTATAGAAACAGTAATTATTTAAGGACCAGTTAACTAGTGTTTACTATTTCGTAATCAACTTCTAAATAATCCAAGGAACAGAAATACAGTTATGTAAGTTACTAACTTAACTGTAATAGCTGCGGTAGATTCAGAGCTGTATCAAACGGAAAAGACAATGCAGTCAGTAAAATTTATCAGTTTTTTCGTTCCTGAGTTAAGGCTAGGTTATCCCAGTGCAAGCGTCTCTTTCTTGCAAGCATAAGTTTACAATTAGCCATCCCGCTCCAATTGAAAGCAGGATCGCAAAAAAACGTGTTTTTCGTCAATATCTTTGCTCATGGGAGTTTCTAAGCTAAAAATTCTTCTGAGTTCACTAGAAATATTTAATGTATTTAGTTAAGTACACGAATAAAAAGTTAAATATCAGCAGTTTAATCATAGTATTGAAAAAACATAACAAAAAGGGGTAACTTTGGGATGTTTTTCTATCTAGTAAACTTAATCTAATCGTGTAATTGAGAACAGTCGCCCATCCGCCCGATCCTTAAATAAGACATTATTTAATTTCAGACTTTAAAACACAGTTTAAAACACTTACGTTCGTGTTCAAAAAACGGCCTCGACGGGATAACAGCGTCTTAAGGAACCCTAAGAACAATGAAAGAATAAAAAACGCAGACAAAACGTAGACTCTAAATTGGCATTTGACCCGGGATCCTTATTCCTGTGATTGGGTATAATGGACTCCTAATTACCATATTAAATAGAAGGATGCACTTACAATTCTACGACATCCGTTATTGAATTTCTACAAAGCGATAATGACCCGAAACTAATTTCAATAATTGACCGTTTTTATAAAGCTCCTTTTAAATCACGGTGCAATCAAATTGTATTATGTATACCTAACTTTCAAGTTTTTGTGTTAATGCATGCTAAAATCGTATGTTAACATTCGAATGGAAAATTTAACTATAGATTATTAAAATAGTTTTAATTACAGTTGTATTTTGTGGTCGTATAGCCTACTATATCACAACCCAAAATTATTATGCTAATAATGTACCCACCTTCTACCGAGCTGCAACTACAAAAAGAAATTCGGTTATGCTTTCCTTTACAGTTTGAGAGCCAAAACCACCTACAACCAAAACGCTCTAACAGTGATTTATTAAAACATAAAAGCCCAAGCTTAATTACCTAACCAATGTAACTAAAAAATCAAGCCCTGAATCAGTCCAGCAAGTAAGAAATCATAAATAAGTCCTACGTTATTAGTAATCATCGCGGATGGCTGAGCGTGAACTAGAATGAACCTAGGGCGTCTTTAATATTTATGTTCCACACTTCAGAGATTTTGAGCTTATAGTCGTTAGACATGCGAAGAAATCTGTGTTGTCTGGGGAAGTGTCTGGATACTAGTAAGTTATAGGCTGAAGGGTGCCATTGCAGAGCAAAGGCCTCTCACCAAAGAGTGTGACAATGAGCGGGCTATACTCTGCTATATTCCATCGCACTGACATACAATGAAGAGACGAAGACAGCTGTATTAAATGGACGAAATGTTCCATCTAAATTAGAGCACCTGAGGTATTCCACATTAAGCACAAAGATTAGTCCTTTATCGAAATAAGAAATGAAGGGTTTTAAAAACTGCGGTCCGCGGTCAGCAGACTTTTAACAACAACAAAAAAAAAGCATGACTTTATTTTTTATTTTTTGCTTAATTAACCGACTTCACCTTCATCCAAAGTTATGAACACCTTTAATAATATTCGGAAGGGACGACAATATTTTTTTCCTAAACCATCGAGCTGCAACTAAAGCCGGAATCCACAACTTTGTTTCACTGCTACAGTACATTGTGTAACTTGCCGTTAAATCGAACGATACGTAATTTATGATATTGATTTCCCGATCACGACGTCCAACGCCCAGAAATTGCAAATAATAAGAAAAAGAATCGACAAGAACTGTTAAAAGCACACATCGGTTCGATATCAAAAGATTATCGCATAATACAACATACCCTTGACTGTTTTAATAAGACCTCAAGAAAAGCACGCGGATAATCAACTACACTATTACCTACAGGAATTCTAAAAAAAATGCTTTGATCCCTAGCACGCGAATGAAATAATCCTGAGGTAGACTTCACGGTCGAGAAGATCTAGTTTTTATCAAGATCGTTTTGATTTAATATCTAATTAAAAAGCGTAAAACATGATATCCGAAAAAGTGATAAATTGAAATTATGTGCACGAAATTGTGTGCAATTTCTGAGCGTTATATCCGGTACTCAAATCACTGATAATGTGTCTTCCAGTTCATCTATTGATTAGTAGAGATAGGTCTGCGGAAAGTGCAAATAAAATTCAAAGTAAAAAATTCAGGGGTAACAAAAATCCAAACATTTCCGAAGATTGAACTCCAATGAACACTACAGGGTCACTCTTTCTCGTCCAAATTGATGAAAGGATTTTATAGGCTGTTGATGTTAGTCGCAGAATACAGACAAAATACAAATTGAAAGTCCTTATGAAGGACGTATTCAACGAAGCGAATCCTTTGATTGCTAATATTACGTAATTCTGAGGAACCAAATGGGTGGGGCTTATTGACTAACATGTTATTAAATTTGAATCCTGTGGTTAACACTTTAGTTCACATTTGTTTAAATGAAAATAAATCAACGAATATTTTAAGAATAGGCACAGAAGAAGCCATTTGCTTTCAAATAAAATAAGCGCGATCTTTATTTCCAAAAGCATTCTTTGGGGATAAAAGTAAATAGGCAAAAAGGGGATAAAAGCAAGGAGCCCAATATGTATTGGTGCATTGCGATATCTTGGGCAGAAAAGTGATAATTCAGTCAGTCTGATAAATTTAGACAGGAAACCAATTTCTATACTATGTCAGGTCTTTACCATAAAAACTTTGAGAATATTGAAAATACTTATAAGTACGAATTATGTCAGATGAGTTCTTATAATATAAAGTCTCACACTAAAAGCTCTTCTACAAAAACTTCTTATTCCTCGAACAATGTATTAAATAATAGCATCCAGTAACCGAACCGTGAAGTAGGCAGCTTCATGAATTGCAAATACAACCATTGTTCCTAAGGGCTCTGATTTAGCGTAGTTTGCTAATGAACGTGCTAGTTAATTAGAAGAATGCTTGGGGGATACTTAAGGTCAGTATCCCTTCGTTAATTTTTTCCAATAAGTTGTTAATTTTTAAACATCCCCACTGTGACTGACGAAGTGAACAGCTCTACGAAAGCCTACAGAGGCAGACGCGAATACGGTGTCTAAAACGACGACACATTTGGGATAATTTATGACCTTTAGTGACCAAATGAAGGCAGCCTGACCACAGCTGACAGTGGGAAGGTATGCCTGCAACCAGACCAGACCTACAAAGGAACTGATCATGGTCCTCAGACCGATAGCAGGTTATAATAAAACAAAAACAAATAATAGTTTTATCATGGAGAGTAACAACTGCAGTTACCTATTACCTAATTAGTTGTTAAGACCTCTTATTACGATGTTAAAATATGTTTCAAAATCAACGCTGCATTCAATTTAGATCCGGAAGATAAACTTGAATGAATCATTCCCTTTACGTCGATCGTCTCCGTACGTCGAGTCTCCCAACAGTGAGTCTCTGAACATCGACTGTCGCTTTTGTCTCCCTACGTCGAGCCGATGACGATAGCGTTTTGTTTTAGGTACAGTAAGCAATATCAATATGCAAAATTTCCATGTTAGATTAAATAATATTTTTTTTTTTTTTTTTTACTAAGGGTGATTGTTAGTGCAGTATCCTATACATCAGTTAAAAGGCTAATAAACATTGAGAAGTACCAGGAGAGCAGAATAGTACAAAAGGTTAAACTTTTGAATCATTGTCTTGTTAGGTTACATAAATGATTACATACATAAAAATAATTTTAAAAAAGTATTAAAGAAAATCCGCCAAGAGCATTGGGTAGTACCTACCTACCAGGAGAGCAGAAGAGTAAAAGAGGTTAAACTTACAAAATTACCGTTGGCGCGGTCCATACAAAAGAAAAGAAGTAAAAAAAGGAAAGAAGTCTGAAATTTGAAATTTGTATTGTTATCCCAAAATCAATGCAAACTTCATTATTAAAGAAAATCGGCCAAGTGCGAGTTGCAATAAAGCATTGGGAAGTACCAGGAGAGCAGGAGAGTAAGAGAGGTTAAACTTACAAAATTACAGTTGGCGCGCTCCATACAAAAGAAGTTTGTATTGTTATCCCAAAATCCATAGTGAAAAACATGTCTCCTGTCATGTTATTGCTGTCCATATCGACGTAACAACTTTTTTGTACTACGGCCACCTGACTCCAAGTTGTCACTTCATATAAATTGTTTAGGAGTTCACCTGACTCCAAGTATAAATTCGCTAACTCATACCCGGTTACACTGATATTTTAGGCGGGGGCCAAGTTTAGGCGCTTTTACCCTACATGCGGAATCGTCATACGGAAACCTGATTCGGGATTCCGATCCGGAATTCCTGATGCCATCCACACTACGTTTTTTTCCATCCGGAATAACCTTTTGTACTCTTCTGCTCTCCTGGTACTTCTCATTATGTTTATTAGCCTTTCTTTGTTGCCTTTTATTAGGGTTCCGTACTCAAATGGTGAAAACGGGATCCTATATATTGTACTCTGTGCTATTACTAAGCCTACGTCGTTCGTCCGTCCGTCCGTCTCGGCTTTCTGTCTGTCCTAACTATTTAGGGCTGTAACTTTTGAACCGTATAGCTAGACATTTGTTTCACAGCATGTGCCTTATTATGGCGGGTTTGCTAACAAATAATAAAAATGTCAAATGATTTTTTTTGTAGGATCTTTTTCCAACTCCTACTAAATCCTACAAAATTTTCAAAAAGATTCATCACGTATACTTTCAGAGATACAGGGTGGCTCCTCAATCCTGATGTTATGGATTGAGGAGCCACCTTTATGTTCATGTAACTTCTCTATACTTTTGCTACAAATTCCATGATTGGACCTACAAAATCTACAAATTTCTTACAAAATGGCCATAGAATCCTTTTTTCAATATCAAATGTGGCTCCTCAATCCATACGCACATATTTTAAAAGGGGTGGTTCGGACCATCAAACTGAACAACTTTCACTATGTGTATGTGTCATTGTCATAAATTCATATTCGTTATAAATTAAACAGCTATGATATTAAATAACGTATACTTTTATTATCATACCTTAGCCACAGACTAATATTAAGTAACTACTTAGGTAGCTTAGCATCCTTAACTAAATGAGGCGTTTTCCAAGACAGCTAGTAATAATAAAAATCACGAATCATTCCCTTTACGTCGATCGTCTCCGTAATCACTAGGTGGCATTATTGAGTTAGTGTGGTCACAGTGAAAATTGGTCACAGATTTAAAACAAATAAGCCTGTGACCAAATTGCACTATTTATGATTATTAAATACTTAAATTAAATATTAAGTTGTGAATAAATTGCACTCATTATACAGTGTGACCATTTTGCACTGTGACCACACTACTCTAACTCCATTATCTATCCTCTCAAAATAAAAATCAACATTAAATAAACATTTTTTCTACTTATATTCAATTATTCATCACCGGTATTAGATGAAGTATCACAAGTATTGCACCAAATTAGAAAATTAAAAATCTAATTAGGTATTTTTTTTTTTTTTTTTTCTGACAGGACTCTTATATTGACATTCGTCGGCCAAAAATTTTTTTGTTTATATCCATGGACTGTCCAATTAATAAAACCTTAATATTGTGCACCACCGAAAAGTTTTTAATCTAGACCATAACTTACGTATGTATTTTTATAAGAGCGAATGACCTCTTGTACATTTCTGCTATCCTAGTACATCAAGGGAACTTTCATAAATTAACTTACGACCATCTGTGACCATACCCTCTACCAACTTCGTTTATTAACATCATTTGATAAAAAAATAATGAATGATATTTGGACGATTATTTAATATTCATTAGGTAATTACATTTTAACCAGTAGATACTTCATATTTTTATAACTTTAAAAAACTATGATTTTGTTGATTGTACTCACCATTATAAGAATCACCGTAAAATGACGCGATGTAACGAGACTCACTGTTGGGAGACTCGACGTACGGAGACGATCGACGTAAAGGGAATGATTCATTATAATATCATTCATTATTTTTTTATCAAATGATGTTAATAAACGAAGTTGGTAGAGGGTATGGTCACAGATGGTCGTAAGTTAATTTATGAAAGTTCCCTTGATGTACTAGGATAGCAGAAATGTACAAGAGGTCATTCGCTCTTATAAAAATACATACGTAAGTTATGGTCTAGATTAAAAACTTTTCGGTGGTGCACAATATTAAGGTTTTATTAATTGGACAGTCCATGGATATAAACAAAAAAATTTTTGGCCGACGAATGTCAATATAAGAGTCCTGTCAGAAAAAAAAAAAAAAAAATACCTAATTAGATTTTTAATTTTCTAATTTGGTGCAATACTTGTGATACTTCATCTAATACCGGTGATGAATAATTGAATATAAGTAGAAAAAATGTTTATTTAATGTTGATTTTTATTTTGAGAGGATAGATAATGGAGTTAGAGTAGTGTGGTCACAGTGCAAAATGGTCACACTGTATAATGAGTGCAATTTATTCACAACTTAATATTTAATTTAAGTATTTAATAATCATAAATAGTGCAATTTGGTCACAGGCTTATTTGTTTTAAATCTGTGACCAATTTTCACTGTGACCACACTAACTCAATAATGCCACCTAGTGATTACGGAGACGATCGACGTAAAGGGAATGATTCGTGATTTTTATTATTACTAGCTGTCTTGGAAAACGCCTCATTTAGTTAAGGATGCTAAGCTACCTAAGTAGTTACTTAATATTAGTCTGTGGCTAAGGTATGATAATAAAAGTATACGTTATTTAATATCATAGCTGTTTAATTTATAACGAATATGAATTTATGACAATGACACATACACATAGTGAAAGTTGTTCAGTTTGATGGTCCGAACCACCCCTTTTAAAATATGTGCGTATGGATTGAGGAGCCACATTTGATATTGAAAAAAGGATTCTATGGCCATTTTGTAAGAAATTTGTAGATTTTGTAGGTCCAATCATGGAATTTGTAGCAAAAGTATAGAGAAGTTACATGAACATAAAGGTGGCTCCTCAATCCATAACATCAGGATTGAGGAGCCACCCTGTATCTCTGAAAGTATACGTGATGAATCTTTTTGAAAATTTTGTAGGATTTAGTAGGAGTTGGAAAAAGATCCTACAAAAAAAATCATTTGACATTTTTATTATTTGTTAGCAAACCCGCCATAATAAGGCACATGCTGTGAAACAAATGTCTAGCTATACGGTTCAAAAGTTACAGCCCTAAATAGTTAGGACAGACAGAAAGCCGAGACGGACGGACGGACGAACGACGTAGGCTTAGTAATAGCACAGAGTACAATATATAGGATCCCGTTTTCACCATTTGAGTACGGAACCCTAATAAAAGGCAACAAAGAAAGGCTAATAAACATAATGAGAAGTACCAGGAGAGCAGAAGAGTACAAAAGGTTATTCCGGATGGAAAAAAACGTAGTGTGGATGGCATCAGGAATTCCGGATCGGAATCCCGAATCAGGTTTCCGTATGACGATTCCGCATGTAGGGTAAAAGCGCCTAAACTTGGCCCCCGCCTAAAATATCAGTGTAACCGGGTATGAGTTAGCGAATTTATACTTGGAGTCAGGTGAACTCCTAAACAATTTATATGAAGTGACAACTTGGAGTCAGGTGGCCGTAGTACAAAAAAGTTGTTACGTCGATATGGACAGCAATAACATGACAGGAGACATGTTTTTCACTATGGATTTTGGGATAACAATACAAACTTCTTTTGTATGGAGCGCGCCAACTGTAATTTTGTAAGTTTAACCTCTCTTACTCTCCTGCTCTCCTGGTACTTCCCAATGCTTTATTGCAACTCGCACTTGGCCGATTTTCTTTAATAATGAAGTTTGCATTGATTTTGGGATAACAATACAAATTTCAAATTTCAGACTTCTTTCCTTTTTTTACTTCTTTTCTTTTGTATGGACCGCGCCAACGGTAATTTTGTAAGTTTAACCTCTTTTACTCTTCTGCTCTCCTGGTAGGTAGGTACTACCCAATGCTCTTGGCGGATTTTCTTTAATACTTTTTTAAAATTATTTTTATGTATGTAATCATTTATGTAACCTAACAAGACAATGATTCAAAAGTTTAACCTTTTGTACTATTCTGCTCTCCTGGTACTTCTCAATGTTTATTAGCCTTTTAACTGATGTATAGGATACTGCACTAACAATCACCCTTAGTAAAAAAAAAAAAAAAAAATATTATTTAATCTAACATGGAAATTTTGCATATTGATATTGCTTACTGTACCTAAAACAAAACGCTATCGTCATCGGCTCGACGTAGGGAGACAAAAGCGACAGTCGATGTTCAGAGACTCACTGTTGGGAGACTCGACGTACGGAGACGATCGACGTAAAGGGAATGATTCACTTGAATTACATTAACCTAAATGTTAGGCATATTTAACTTTGTATCCCATTTTCCTTCCACTTGGAACAATTAAAACTTCTTGCCCGAAAAAATAAATAAGGCTGGAAACTTTAAATACGTTTAATTTTGATCAGGGGGGTTATTGTGTAACTATACCCGATTCAATCGGTATCAAATCGACACGGTGTTTTAGCAGTTCTTGGCGATTTTGCTTCTTAATATTTAGTTAATTTATCTCAGATAATGAACACGATGATCACAGAAACAAAATATTATTTAAAAATTGGCTAGGACAGTCATAAAACGTTATCGATTTCGTAAACGATATAATCGGAAGCTTACACAATAGCCCTACTGGTCTGGATAAGATTCGGATAGGTCTGCAAGTGCAGGAACGCCAAAAACAGCTCTCAGCATTTTATGCAACCATTAAGGCGTATTCTGAGCTTCCATCATATAAAGTATCACAATTTGAGCATCGGCTCGTGCCTCATAACATGCTCCGAGGCTGCATTCACGCAACAGTAGTTTTGCAGGATAGGTACTTGTCACCAAAACGGACCAATATGAGTATGTCTGCAATAACTTCCGCCGGTGTCATCTAGATTCAGCAACGCTGGTTCGTCTGGTGCACCCTGGGCAGTCAGCCTCGATAAAACCATTGCTGAGCTGACTGGCGTATCTTGCTAATATTACCACTGCAGCCTCAAGGCAGACCAGTTGCTGTCAAGCTGGCCTTTTTCCTCAATCCAGTCCTCGGGAGATGTAGCGAGCTTACCCAGAAGAAGCTTATTCACTCGTACTTTAAAGGAATTCTGGTTGTAAGCGCTCGGAAATACTGACGCAGGCAGGGCATTCGACTCATTGGCTGTGCGCATTATAAAAGATTCTGAAAGGCGCTTGGTGCGGATATGTGGGATGTCAACCAAGAAGGAGTGATATTGTATCCCGCGGTGCGTCTGGCCTAATTTGAGTTCGTCAAATGTGCCCTCTTGTGGGACAATCTCAAGCCAAGTGATTGTCTTACGACATAGTTAATGCTGACACGAAAGAGGATATCAAACATGGATGAAGGCATTAACAGACATTAGAGGAAGGAGGTAGCAATGCCTAGACAGACAAAACCGACAACGATGCGATTGGAAAAGGCTTTAACGGGCTAATGATAAGGTTTATTTCGGTGACTTTTACTACAGTCATCATCATCATCTCAGCCGATGGACGTCCACTGCTGGATATAGGCCTCCCCCAAGGATCGCCATAACGACCGGTCCTGCGCCGCCCTCATCCAACGGTTTCCCGCCGCCTTCACCAGGTCGTCGGTCCACCGTGTGGGCCTACCCACGCTGCGCTTTCCGGTACGCGGCCGCCACTCGAGAACCTTCCGGCCCCATCGGCCATCGGTTTACTACAGTAGTGCTACATAATTATCCTGTCAAGATACTGGCTAAAATTAATACTAACATCCATCCAAAGATATTTGCTTGACTAAAAGCATGTCACTGTGTTGATGCATAGTACAAAAAAACCTTAAGAAAAGCTAGTTTCAATTACGGTAGCCGCTATACCTACATACGAAGATATTAGAAAAAACCACCGACAACGGATAGTCTATCATTACGAACAGATTTGAAATTTTGGTTGAATCGTTGTCATTACGTTACATTAGGTAGCGCAAAAAGGCAATAAGTAAAGTATTGACTTTTGATTGGTACAGCTTTTGAATCGTGGTTTTTTGTTCAATACCTTATTATTTCTTCTCATTTACTTTATAACGTTGCCTATTCTTTAATAAATTGGCTTGCCGCAGATATAAATGAATGACCTAAAAAATCACCATCCGTTTTGAAACTCATTCCAAAGTTCCATTACAACTCTTTTTTAAATCTCTTGGGCTTATATTTATCACATAGGTACGTAAATTTACGATCGTCTTCTCTTTCTGAGTGGTCAGGAACTTTGTTACAATTGCCTTTTTAGTTGAAAGGTTAACTTTTAACATTTTTCTATAAAACTAACTCCTTGCCCCCCTTCCCTTGTTGATAACTGCACCGCTCACTGTACCTATTAGGTGACTAAACGATAATTCGTTAATATTCTGCCAGTCACATTTTGCCAGGCTTAACCTAGTGTGGGGGTTAATTGTTTTTTCGGTTAAATACTGTGATGTCAACGTGCAATACCTATGTATTATTTAATTATAGAACTAAATGTACCTAAGTGAAAGTACTCAATAAATCCTCGTAACGCCCAGGCTTTTTTTTTAGCTTACAGCCCATATGTCTTCATATTATGTTCACATGGTTTCTTCCGGCCTAGAAGGGTAGATTTTCGAAATTAGAAATTATTATGAAATTAAATTAGTGCACTATTTAGTATCTTATGTTATGACACATTAAGTGCCTTTTAAAAGGTGGTTGGGCGTCTACTGCATGAAATTGAATTTCATTTTGGGCCAGCATAACAATGTAGCTGAAGGCCTTTTAAAAAGCATCTTATGTTTGTATTATTTGTAACTACTATGATAATATTGACAACAATAACTTTGAAAACCATTGCTGATGATTATATTTCAAGTCGGTTGTCCAAAAAGAGACGGCGAGGTCAAATCCTGTCATGCTCGACAGAGTATGGGCAGTGCTAGTGAAATGTAGAAACTCTGATTAGTACCTGAGCTACCGAGCTTTGCTCGGCGTCTTACGAGTTTCAGAAAATCCGCTTTCAGACAAAAGAAATGTTTTTTTCTCATTTTTTGACTTTGTCTAATGAGAAATACCATTATAGAAAGTCTCCAAGTAGTTTATAAAGAAGTAAATGTAGGTAATAAAATAAACGTGTAAAGTTTCTACATAAACAGGTAAAAAAACATGCACATGCACCTATTAGCATTATCATATTTCGAGCATAACAAGTAGGTATAAACAGAAACTCGAAAGGAAAATCACTGAAAACAAAACCGCAAAACAATACCAAATCATAATAAAGCATAATATTATTGTACCTAAATAACCCTTAATTATTGTTTGGAGACAACTAAAATTATGTACTAATTTAAAAAATTACGCACTCAATAATTAATACACGCTATTAAAAAAAATACAAATCAAACCTTTAAAAAATAAATTTTCTGAGTGACTGACTAAACCACTGAAGATAAAAACATGAAAGGAATATATTTCTACAGAGGGAGGATACTAAAAAGGCTTTACGATATCCTAATGAGCGATTTTCTTTTCTTTTTTAAATTTAGTTTCTAAAAAACTGGACAGATGGCATGTTTATCGCTCCATAGAGCCGTCCGCGAGATCCTGTCAAAATCTTGTCAAGACTGTGCCTGCCTTTTTTTTAGAACGCCAAGGGATCGAGCCCATACAGCCAAATCAGGCGTAAAGATTCGAATTTTCGATTGAAATGATTAGGTAGTAAATAATGAAATATGTCATCAAAAGATACGTTGGCATCTCTTGATCATCTTCTCCCTCTTTATTATTTTAAAGAAACACTTTTTTGAAATTTTGACGTTAATTCGCACAGACCGTAGCGCGCCATCTATCGATCCCTTAAAAAACCAAAAGAAAAACGCTCATTCCATTTGGAAGAAGTATTACTATTACTGAACTATTAAAAAAATTCTGCACAGAACCAGAACCATTAAAACTATTTAAAAACTTTAACCATCATATAACTATCTTCAAAAACACATTATTTTCTAACCATTTATAATTTGTATACACCACGGCATGCATTGTGTAGAATAGCAAAGCCTCAAATTCACACAGTAAAATAAAATCAGAGACTAGGTTGTTCACACTACAATACCTGAACTCCTCTGTGCCTGAACCGTGACCAAATGGAGCTACGGGCACAGAGGATTATATTGTACAGAGTGACAGCTTCAAACAACCTCGCAAAAGCGGCGCATCACTACATGCGCAGTATGATTGTGTGCGCGTTCACCTACGGGGCTCACGAACGAGGCCGAGGGGACACTTTGGCTATGCTTCGGGTGGTTACGGCGTAACGAGGGTGTGAATTTAAGGTGTGAGATATTGTCCATTCTTCCTTTCGGAAAGAGATTGGAGCCACTGACCTCTGTTAATATTAATATGTCTATGGATTATTTTCTGTTTGATTGTCACTGTCATTGTAGTACGTCATGTCATGTGAATTTAAAGTGTGAGATATTATTATCGTTCATTTTACTCGAGCATGTTTAAAAGTAGTTTAATAATATTAAACGAAATGGTTAATAATTACACTGTGTGCTTTAATAATACGAGGAGGAACACAAACAAAAACATCTCCTTCTTCATATACCTACCCAAAGATCAGACAGGTAAGTCAATTTCTGAGTCACCCGCGTAAAGCGGCGGATCGGGCGGCAACGTTTTTTTAATTTTAACTCATTTTATTCAACTAAATAACAAATAATAAATAACACAACAAACAACAACAACAAAAAAGAAAAACAATATACTTACCTACATATTATAAAACATTATCCTTCATACTTCAATTTAATTTATTTCCTTTTAGACAGCCCTACAAGAATAGGCTAATGTAATCGAAGCTCCTATGAAGCTGTTGCTCTGTACAATATAATCCTCTGTGCTACGGGTATACTTTTTTTGTACATACAGAATATGCAAACATATTTTATTATTGACCGAGATTTTCATAGCAATAAAATTTACATAATTTTGTAGAAATATAAAATATTTCATACCGAACAATGCTCCACCTACCTACACAATGTCAAAGACATAGAATAAAGATTTAAGAGGATAGGCAGGCTGAAATGCTAATTTGGAGAATAGGTCACTTTTCCTACTGTATACGTATTTATCAGATCCGCCCACCCATACACCCCGCCGACTAGAGAGCGAAAGAGACAACTGCAGCTCGGACCGATTTTATATACAAAAAATCGACTGATTTCGCATTCCCTTGTTTCCTCCTCCAACACTAAACCGATTTTAAAAATTCTTTCAAAAATAATATGAGAAAGACTTTGGCTATGTCCATATGTTTTGCTTTTTTTGTTTATATTCGTCAATGAAAATTTGTTTAATGATGTCTGAAAACGGGCAGTAAAATTGGTCATTTTCGAAGGTAAGGTACACAGGTTACAGTAATTATTAATGCAAAAAAGCAAAACATAGGGACATGGCAGAGGTGACATAGATTGTATGGTAAAAAAATATTTGCTCTAGTGTTATTATCCAGGGAGAAAACCGGGGAATATGTTTGTATGGAGAAAACTGTACTGGGGTATCCTCTTAAGATTCATCTGTTTAATACCTACTCAGCCTAAAATGTATGTAACAGCTGGTTATAGGTGATTCAAGAACACAAAAAGCAGTTGCGTCTAATAATAAAAATTTTGAAAACAGGGCAGAATTCTGTTTTCATGTCAGTATGAGCTATATTCTAGGCTACTCGTATATTGCATGAAAAATCTCTCACACTATAGTGGAACGATTAGCCAGTAATAGTGCAGTAATTCTTCTTTTATTAAATAAGGAAAGGCTATTATTTATTACCTTCAATTTACTATTTTCAAAACGATTAGTTGCAGATTTTGTACTGTATAGATAGAATTATGATGATGTATCAATAGAGCATGTTTCAGTTAAGGATGTTTCTTTGCATATTATCTTTAAATCACACATTTTTTATGCTTATTATCATGAGTGTAGATAAATGTTTGGAATAGCTTAATTGATCAAAGGCATGTCTGCATAAACCACAAAGTGTGGTTGCTCCTAACCCCAAATCATCATCATCGTTTTGGGGACAGTGCTTGGAGGGTTGTTTGGTGGCTAGGGCAGGAGTAGTGAAACCAGTTGAGTCTCAGTTCGTACTAGTTTATTGTGCAAAAATAACCTATCTATATACAACTCGGCGGTTCCCTATTCGCCGGTGGACCGCCGAGGTAAATGTCAATGTGGGTACCCCCACATATCTCCCTCACAAGTGCTAACGTTACTTAATAGCTAATATATTATAAAATGCTTCTATGTACAAAAAAAAAACTTAATACTAAAGTGGGTCGCGCACTTTGAATTTGCGCGCGTCTGCGCTCGTCTGTCTCCGTTTGGGCTCGTGAACCCGATGTGCTGTGACGTCGCGCCCATCTACTGCGCCTGCGCAATGCCCACATCACCGTTCGGCGGTACTCGGCGCGTCTCGGCAATCCTCGTGCCGTGCCATGCTCGACGCGGCCGTGCTCCGCCTGCCGCCTCATTATCTCGTCGACCGCCGTCCGCTGCACTCGCCTGCTTCTTCGAACACTGCACTTGTGTTCTGCTGCCGAAGAATCTAATATGACCGTTGACCATTTGCACGCAATGGGAAAACGATGTCTCACAAAATCGTTCTTTTCAGAGCGGACTTCAATGTTTCGAACGATATACAACCCGTAGGAATCAACGTTATCTGCACGCGATGCGTTGGTTCTGAACAAAAACCGTCTTTTTCAAGGCGACTTTCTCCTGTTTCGAATGACGATACTGACAAATAAATCTGGTGTTGTGTTATTTTATTTTGTGTTTGCTCGAAGTGTTATTTCCTGTCAGTGTTTATCGGCTCCTTATTTTTCAGGTTGTGTTGAAGTTTTTTAGTGCGCTATTGTGTCAGTGGTCGTTTTCATGGTGTTCGCTGTTCTCTGCTGACTGTAGTTTGCCTTTTCTATATGCTATTCCCCGTTTTTTTTGTGTAGGTACGGTGCTAGCCAGGCTTTCTTGAATTGTTCGTTGCCCGTTTGCTCGTTGCCCTTCTTGCTCGCTGCTGGATTCTGGGGTTGATAGGATTTGTATGGGAAAGGAATGTCGTGGGTAAGGCTATGTTACATTGATTTTTTTGTAACTCGTTTTTTTGTTGGACATTGCTCTTTTTGTCTCTTTTTTTTGTGTTTTGCTGTATTTTTTTTGTTAACATTTTTTTTTTTTTTTTTTTGGTAGGTAAGTACTTTTTTTTTGTATCTTTTTTGTTAGTGGTACCTTCTGTTTTTTTTGTGTGATAAATATATACTTATAATATTGATATTTGATGTTGCTCAGATGTTGTGCGAAGTGTCTGGCTGCCCTAGCCACCGACGAAGTCTTGTTAGTCTTGCAATAAAATCTTGATGCTGATTTATTTACCCTGTGTCTCCCAAGTTCGGCTAGTGCATGTATTTAGCAGCCGAAACAATTTGTATTTTGATGTTGCATGAAGTAGGTAGTTAGTTGGTTTCTTAACTCGGTGCATGTTGCATTGGAATGTTTGTCTTGCTGTGATGTCATCGATTGTCCCGTCCGTTTGTGTCGGTACCCTCTTTCTTTGTGTGTGTAGCCTGCTCGTTTGCTCGGTGCGTATGGGTATATATCTGCGCGCTTTAAATGCATACGTAGTTATGTAGCCGTTTGCGACGAGTTTTTTTTCTTTGCACGTTTTTTAGTCAATGTATTTGACCGTTATGATTTCGACGCATCGCGTGGCGTCGCGACGTCGTTTAGCCATGAAGATATTGGTAACAATAGTCGCTTTTACGGCTGATCAATTGATTACTCGTTCACCGGTGTGCCGGTGTCTTCTTTGTAGAATGGCGTTCTTTCCCTCTGCGGGAGGTGGAAGCTTAACAGCTGAGTGGCGCTATTGGCGCGTTTTACACCCCTTTGGGTTGTACATCTGAATGTTGCTGTCTTCCTTTTTTCTTGGCGATGAAGTAGTAGCGGCGGTTTCCGCTGCGCTAACTTCTCATGCCTCGTAGTTTGGGTGCTTAGGACGACGTGCGTGGTTTTCGCTGCGTTGTCCTTTCGCTACCGTGTAGTATGTGCTGACGATGGAGCGGCGGCGTTTCTGGTACGGGGACGGGCGATGTTTATTCAGGCTTGCGTATGCTTGGTCGCTGTTGCGTCGCTGACGGTTGCATAGCTGGATCCGCTGAAGAGTTCTTCCATCTTTATTAATTCTTGTTTATTCATGCTGCGTAGTTTAAATTTTCGGGGTCACCAGTTTGGGGACAGTGCTTGGAGGGTTGTTTGGTGGCTAGGGCAGGAGTAGTGAAACCAGTTGAGTCTCAGTTCGTACTAGTTTATTGTGCAAAAATAACCTATCTATATACAACTCGGCGGTTCCCTATTCGCCGGTGGACCGCCGAGGTAAATGTCAATGTGGGTACCCCCACAATCGTCATCATCATCATCATCATCATCATCATCATCATCATCAGCCTATCATTGTCCACCTAAAAAAGTAGCGGGGAGTGATTGGATGAGGAAGGCCGAGGACAGAGTTTTTTAGCGCGCCTTAGGAGAGGCCTATATTCAACTCCAAATGCAGAATAAGAATGTGGTAGAGGTGCAGCCCTACTAAAAAAACCAACCATATAAAAATAATTGTCAGAGTCAGGGCGACCACATTGTGAGTGCTTGTGTATAACTGCCCTAATGTTGTAAACTTTCTGCATTTTATCCCACCATTAATTCGCTATTTCAATTTCTTGGAGCAAAAGTTTCTCATGTTATTCAAAAACATTATTAAGGTGCAAAGTAATTAAGATCAAGAACTGTGTGTTCGCATAATTTAAATGTAATATCAAATGTAATTTGCAAAGATTTGAGAACTTTAATGTTGTGAGAACAGACAACAGGATTCATAAAGGTTTGTGCGAGAATCACATGTATAAATATTCCTACAGAAGGAAAGCTTCATACAAGCGGCCGTAGTATAGTCGGTGAACTGACATATAGCATACCTTAGAGGATGAACAAACAGGTTCTCATATCCCGGCTGAGTGTCTGCACCTGTTTGAAGGGCTTTCGACTTTTTATGTTTTCCAGGTTTTTTTTACATTTTATTTTAAAATTCAGTTTAGGACTTGTCATACAAATAGGTACAAGTACAAGATCAGGTGATAGAACATTTGTGTGAAAAGTTTAATTTTTCTTAAACTTTATAATTGTTTGGAGACTTTTTACATATTATGTACATTACATATCAGTACTGTAATAACCACCCTTTATTTTATTACATCATAGTCAGCCAACGAGTAAATAATCAATGTGTTTCAACATTAATGATTATTTGACGAACACGAGAATATCACTGATGAACTCACGAAGGAAACATTGATTAATTAGTAATTTACAGCTAGAGAACGAATTAAACTCTGTTAAATGTTCAAATCTGTGCAATCATAATCAAGGGACACGGCTGAAGAGGTGGCAAATACTGGATCTTGAATTAAGATAATGAAAAAATGGGCTTGAGACTTGATGAAGTGTCGCCTATAGAAAAAACTCACCAGCAACAGACAAACAATCTGATTATGGCCATCGTTGGCCGATTGCAGATAAAATTAGTGAAACAAAAAAAAAACAAAAAAAAATGTTCAAAGAAAATGTTTTAAATTAGTTTATTAAGTATGAATTTCCCATTGGTTTCGATTCTTGGGGAAAATTGTTCAGTATCATGAGTACAGTCACCTTTTAAGAGGGTACCAAGACTATTCTTCTTCTTATCATGTCGACTTTAAATTCTGAACAAAGCCTATTTGTTGTCCTCAATCATATTTTTTATTTCTAAACAGAATATCACATTATTTCTTTTTGCCCGGCACTTTCACATTTTGGACCAAATCCGATGATGTCTTTTCTATGATAATTTCACAATGAAAACTAAATTCTCCTATCTGCATTTTTGAGCAAATTAGGAATAAACGCAGTAGGAAACATTTCATGAAGAGTGTTCTGTAAAAAATCAATGTGGAAAGATATTTTTGGCAACGTTTTTAAGTTCTGAAAATAGCTCCCAAGTCATACTAAATA
Source organism: Agonopterix heracliana (assembly GCA_963693445.1). Lineage (NCBI taxonomy): Eukaryota > Metazoa > Arthropoda > Insecta > Lepidoptera > Depressariidae > Agonopterix > Agonopterix heracliana. Next base: position 19,002,106 of record OY856308.1, on the reverse strand, counting down.
GCACAGTCCATTTTTTCGTCGCATTTAAAATTTTGATTCAGATAGGAGAATTTAGTTCTTCCTCGTTGAAATGAGATTTAGCCATAGAACGAGAATAACTAGAACGGGAATTAAAATGATAAAAATTACGGAAACGAGACAGGCTAATTGCATAGAGTGAAAATAAATGTTGCTTGCCCCTTTCTGCGTAAGCTGTATTTTCTTTGACTACATTGAAATCCCTTACAATATTTTCAACTTAAACAAATTCACAATTTTATCATTCATTTTAGTCAAATCTCCATACCCTTTCCAGTATAACGCACTCGACTTGTCATGACAAAATAAGGTCTACGGTTTCAGAACATGTACACTTACCTTGAAAGCTTGTCTGCCAATTGTTCTCCAACCGACACGGTATAAATCTGTCCATAGGCTCCGGCCTCACTAACACGGACGGTTTCCTCGACACCGGACTGCATTGCTGCAGCAGCCGCTTCTCATAAGAGTCACTAAACATTTTCAAGTCCAAGTTCTTCACTAACCGATGAAATTCAAGTCCCAAAAACGAGGGTAAATGGAAGAGATAGACTAGAATAAAAAGGGTAGAACTTCAATCCAGCATGATATAGATATTGATTTGTTTACGTATTGTTTACTGCTTTTGGTTGAATAATGTGGTTACGCAGTGAGAGTTGTGAACTCGTCGACTGCTGAGGACCTTTTGATCGAATGTTGTGGTGCATTTGACATGCTTGAAAGCACTACTGCAGACGAAAACATTGTTCACATATTACCCAAAAAAACTGTTAGAGCACTATTGTTAACAATTAGAATGAACGTACGACTGTTTATCGACGCACAAAGACTGGTTATTGTGTTTAATTTAGAATTTACAGCACAAAAATACAAAATCAATTTCTGTTCACTGTGGCATAAAAATAAAACTGTGTTGCTATACGAAAAAAATTCTTCGATTTTGAAATAAACGGTTACAAAATCGATAAATTCCAAGATTTTAATTTTGATTTTGTTTTATTCAAGGGCTTTGTTTTTGTTCTATTAACGGATATTTAAAGAATAGGTATAATAAAGTCCTTGCGTTAACTATACAAAGATTTCATTTAAAAAAAAATAGTTCAAAGACACTGGAAAGATGGCGTTACAATCGTGCTCATTTAGCTGTCAGCTCGAAATTTGTGTTTTTCTCGATTCCTCATTTTAGGGGAGCAACTTGTTTATTTATTAATTAAGATTAAGATGGTTATGAAAATCGGGATGGGTTTAGAATCGTGCGGCACGAATTTAGGGGGAGGGGGGGTAGACGGTAGGGGGGGGGGGTGAGGAAAACCCTCCCTTTTTTTTATTTTAATGTCAAAATAAGCCTTTCTGTACTGGCATTAGCACCTTTTTGACAAAAGTAAGGGGTGCAAGAGAGTCGCGTGGCTAAGTGGGTAACGAGTGGACGTGTCGGCTTGCGATTTAATGAGGAGTTTTCTGACAGCTACTAAAACAGTGGTTCTTAATAACCGGTGGTCCGCGGACCACTGGTGGTCCCTGAGACAAACCGAAGTGGTCCGCGAAGTCATCATACAATTATTAAATAAATGATAACTAATCGACGACGTGCAATGAAGCGCTATGCTCGTTCTAGCTATAGTCTTAGCTGTAGTGTAAGCTAGCGTCTATAAGCTGCAAATCTTTGAGTAAAAAAGAATCCATCCAATGGTTTTCCAAAGAAAACAGGCTATTGAGGTTGTACGAACTTAGAAAGGAAGTAAAATAAACAAAGAGTTGTTTGATCAGTTCAGTCAGCTCAAATATCAAATATATTTTCACAAAAAAATCCTCTTCAGAAAAATGTTGCTCAGGAAAAGTTTCATCATCTGAATACACCCTTAAATATTTTCTAGTAATAAATTATATTACCTCCAAATAGTTGGTGGTCCGTAGCAAGACATTTTTTTTTTCAAATGGTCCTCTATCACTAAAAGGTTAAGAACCACTGTACTAAAACGTAGTTTATCATACCGGCGATAGATAGCGTTTACCAGAGAGGGGTCCGAAGACGAAAATTTTAGGCTAAAAAGTAAACAAAAATGGATGCCAATGAGTCAGACGCATCCGCTGACGAAATATAAATGCTCATATTTTGCTGCTTACTTAAAAACACAAATTCTTACTATTTTATTATCTGCAAGGTCGCTCGCCCCTGTATCGTCGGGTTATTCCCGGTATCCCCCACGGTCTCGGCCCCAGTGGGGGACAACGGGAAAAAAATGCTCGCTGTCCCCCCGCCTCCACCACTGGGGGCCATCGGGAAAATATGTTATCATTGTCCCCCACTAAAATAAAATCAATGGATTTTTAATGAAAACACTGTAAATAGTTTTGTTATCAACTGTATTATGTTTTTGCAATAAAATAGTGTGCCTTATACATCAATAATTAACTTATACCTAATGTTATAAATTTTGAATACAACACTTACTAATTATTTATATGTTTTCAAGAAAGATTCTGAATATTTGTATTTAGGTACTTTTCTAAAACCAGCATTGTAATCAATAATTAACTATACTTTTTCTTTTTAAACAATCACACAGATCAATATTAATAAAAATGAACATTTTCCCCCACGTCCCCCACTGGGGCCGAGACCGTGGGGGATACCGGGAATAACCCGTCTCGTCAACGCCATCTATCCAGCCATTAGGAACTGCTTTTTCTTTTTTAATGGCTTTCTGAAAATCCCTCATGGGCCACGTGGCTCCGCCGTTTTGTGACGGTTTCGAGTGTGTGTTTTTGTTTAAAAACGGGGCCTTTACCAATATACTTATATTACTCTTTGCCTTTACCTTTAGTCGCGAAAACCACGCCATCTAGCGGTCCCCTAAAAAACACCAGCACTCGTAGTATGCTACACGTGATACGGCTGTATCACGTCTTTTATCTCGTTCGTTCGCACGCAAATAGAAAGAGAGCTAAGCTGTGATAGCGCTGTATCACTGCGGCATGCTAGCTATGCAGCATAGCTAGCATGACGCAGTGATACCACGGGATACAGCGCTATCACCAAGCTATCACACCTTAGCTCTCTTTCTATTTGCGTGCGAACGAACGAGATAAAAGACGTGATACAGCCGTATCACGTGCAGCATACTACGAATGCAGGAAGAACACTTAAACCTTAAAACTTTGCTGGTAACTCACAGAAAAAAAACGAATACTTAACTGAAAAGATAAAAACAAGCTCAAAATTGAGCAAATTGATACAATTTTAATGTTATTACTTATTAGGTAGGTATCGCAAACGGGGACAAAGAAAAATTACAAAACATATACCTATATTACTCTTTGGTTCACATGCACGCCGCGCAGCCCGGCAAGCTTAGGCAATTCGCTGTACTTACACTATAAAGTTAAATAGTAGCAATCACTTTACAAACGAGTCGATGTACAGCGAATTGCGCATGCCGGGCTGCACTACGTGCATGTTTTTAAATAAATGCAAAGATTTTAAATAAAATCATAAGCTATCAAACTAAAAAAATCATTAAAATCGGTCCAGTAGTAGTTTTTGCGTGATGCTGTTACACAAACATTTACAGTTTGATAATAGTAGTTAGGTACTACAGTTTACACGCGAGTGACTTCGTTTCGTCCGCACAAATTGTATACTTACCAGATTTTAAGTGATGACTAAGTCAGAACATACGTTTTTGCGTGTTTAGTAGTTTTCGCGTGGTGCTGTTTCAAACATAGTTACAAACAAACAGATAGACAAAAATTAAGATATAAAAAAGTTGATTTGCAGTCAGGGACACCTAGAAATCATTTCGTAATCTTTTTCTTGTAAATATATTCAATGTACAATACCTACACTTCTGTTACAGTTTTATACTAGATTAGGAAGATAGATTACCATCTTCGAACCCAGTTCACGTCAGCGCCATCTACCGAGGCATGTTGAACTTCGTTTAAACTATCAGAAAACTCCCCATAATCAAAATTTAGAGTTGGCAACACTTTCACATACCATAGACAAATAAAAACCCAAGTTACTTTTTTACCAGTGGCAACAGTGTTTTTGGCAGTGTGACCATTTTTAGCAGGATCCTGCGATTTTAGCAGGATTGGGGCCCAAATTAGGGCTTAGCAGATTTTGTCGCAGGATTGAAAAATTTAGCAGTTTTTAGCAGGATCGCCTAAAACCTCAGCAAGAATTTAGCATGATTCAGCATTTACTCAGTAAACTGGGTTATTTAGGTACTCGAGAAACGCATACCAATATTTAGGTACCTACCATTTTTAATAACTGTATGTCTTTTTTATACTGACAACTCTTTAGTACCGTTCTAGATGAATTCCCTGAATTCCCCATGTCAGATTTTTTTTAAATATGCACCTGTTAACGTCATAATATTTTTTTAGCATTGGAAGTGCAGGCAGATTGTACGAAATTGATTGGTGAATATTGAAACCGCGGTCACCGCGGCACTGAAGTGCGATTTTTGAACATCATACGAGTGAATCTGCAGTAGAAAGTGTCAAAATTATTATGGAGATTATGCATCTTTCTACTGCCGAATCGCTCGTATGATGTTCAAAAATCGCACTTCTGGTAGTGATCCATGACACGGATTACTTAATACACAGACTTAATTGTAACTACATATTATAGTACCTACCTACCTAAGTCTGTGGATAAATATGTGGGCGTCCACGCGAAAAGGGTCCAGTTGTTGGGTTTTGAGTTAAGGTTAGATTCGGCATCTAGATCAGTCACATAATCATAATGGAATAATAAAAAAGGGTGGGTTAAAATGCCGACCACTGAACCCATTTTTCATTGGTTATGGTAATCTTTGATTGATTTACGAAATAATAAATATAATTTATCAACTCAATTATTGCTTCATTTGCATTAAAATATGATTTAACTTTTAGCATGATTATAGCATTTTTATAAAAAATGTTTAGCAGGATTTAGCAGTTTTTGACCAACAGCGTAGCATGATCATCAGTTTAAAAATGGTCACACTGGTTTTGGCATTTTCGGCTTTCCTCTCAGCTTTCCTAGTCTCGTTTCTTGTTTTGCATTTTTATCTCATAATAAAAGGCATACCTACCTCAAAGATAAAACTAGTCGAAATAAAATGGAATACCGACGCAAGCGTAACGATGACAAGTCTGACGACTGGCCTACATATTCGAGGCTATTCATTGTTTGCGAGAAAAAAGTGACAGAAGGTCAACTCGAGGATGCATTTTCCAAGTTTGGTACAATTGAAGACGTCCGCATGCCCCGCGATCACAACTCCGGAGAGCCTAAAGGTATCGCCTTCATGAAATTCTCTAAAACGTCCGAAGCAGCAGACGCTCTAGAAGAAATGAACATGAAAGTCATTTCTGGTACTAACCGGCCATTGAAAGTGATGGTAGCTGCTAATCGATCAGACATACAAAACGACGAATACGATGACGATGTGAGATACAAGAGACTGTTCATAAATGTCGCTAAATCAGCAAACGAAAATGAAATCAAGGACCACTTTGATCAATTTGGTGCCGTAGAAAATGTGCTTGTTCAAAGAGACAGAAATACTGGAGATCCCAAAGGTTTTGCTTACGTTAAGTACAGGAAGTTCTCAGATGCCGCTCGAGCTTTCGAGGATTGCGACAAAAAGTACAGAGCAATCTTTGCACTTCCTAAGGGCCATAATAAACGTTCAGAGACTAGTTTTGAGTCTAACATTAACAATTTGGCGGCAACTTCAGCTAATATGAGATCATCTATTTTCTCAATGATGAATACGAGTCCGCAGGGATACACTCGCATCAACTTCATGTGCTCCCCATATCTGAACCAAATACAAGTTCAAAGATTCTTTGATATTGTACCAGGTATGGTTAACTGTAGGTATTTTGTAGATTTGGTCCGGAACTTTGGTAAGGGCACTGTATCTTACTCCAATCCCGTTTCAGCAGCGTACGCTGTCGAGAAATTGAATAAGTTCGAATATCCGCCCGGTCTTAAAATCTTTGTCAAACCCGACAACTCAAATTTTGACTCTCATGAACAAAATTTCTCTAGTTTACCTAATGTGGTAAACAATCTAAAGAATGCAATAGCTTCAACCAATAATTCTTCTTCCCCTGACCTAGCTCAGTTGGCTGAAGCCATCGCTGAAGCTTCCAAAATGATAAAAATGGCAACGGGTGGTGTCTCAGACGATACCATCCCTGATAGTACTGACTTGAATTACTGTAGCGTCAAACTGCCTCCTACCCAACCATTGGCCGATATGGACAGTGCTGTTGCTAAAAGATGCTTCCTGGTTTGCAAACCTCAGCCGCCACCACTGACAGTCTTGCGTGACATTTTCTGCCGTTTTGGAGACCTTATAAATGTCTATACATTACCTAACAAGACTGTAGGGTATGCACGTTATGCGACTACTGAAGCAGCAGATGCTGCAATCAGTACTTTACATGGAGCAGAGATTTGTGGTGTCCGTATAAAAGTTATAGAGGCAGAGGAGGAAGCTCCTGCTAAAAGGTCAAAATATTAAGTCCATGAAAGAAGACAACAGACAAGACATCACTTTCCTCTCAGGACAGAGGACTGAAGAACTCTACAGACAACTTTATTTGACATTGTAGTACGTACAGACAAATAAAATTTAAAACTTACAACTGACATTCTTACTTTGAGATTTATAAAGCCGACTTCAAGTCTGCATTGGTTCAATTTATAAATCTCGACATTAGATATCCCTTACAAGTTACTTTTGTTACACAGGATGTAGGGAAAAGTATCATTAACCTTTGAACCACATACTCTACCCATCAAACTGAACAACTTTTACTATGGGAGCAAACAAATCGTAGAAAAAAAAATCTGCTGTTGCAAACATTTGAGTCGAGTGGGTATTGGAGTTTAGTATGGGACAGCTCTTTTTTTTGGCATGATCTGTTTACTACCATAGTAAAAGTTGTTCAGTTTGATGGGTAAAGTATGTGGTTTATAGGTTAATGATACTTTTCCTTTCACCCTGTATATCCAGATCACATCAGACTGCTACCAACCTACTAACTGGGACATTTTGTTTACCAGACTGACAAACCAAGAATAGCTTAAAAAAACTTTATTGCACACACAGCCTTGATATTAAAAATAATTGACAATAATAATTATTAATGGCAATGTTTAAAATCACAATGATTCCATCATTGCTTGTCTAAGTAGTGGCAGTAATTGTTCCTTGTACAGAGGATGACTGTCTCCATGAGTGATCTTCAGGATCTTTTCAGATAATTTGAGCTGGTTCAAGGCCTCTCTCAGGTCCATTTTGTAAAGAAGAATCTTGCCATATTTCAAATGCAGTAGGCCAAGTAAAGGATGCCGTTCACCATAGTAAAACCTAGAAATATATACATAAATATCAGTATGTTGCAATAAATAAAACAGTGAGTCCTTCATTATGATTCTAGAGAAATCAGGACATTGCAGTGCTAAAACCGACGCCCCTCGTAGGTCGTGCGCACTGTCGTAGCGTAAAACGACCAAAACGGCTCACCTCGTAGGTCGGCCCGCACAGGCGTAAGGTTTGGGTGACTCACACTATAGGTCATGAGCACAGGCGAAACTTGACCCCCCTCGTAGGTCGTGCGCACAGTCGTAGCCGTGAAACGATAAACTGGCTCGTCTCGTGGGTCACCCGCACAGGCGCAGGTTGTCGGTGACTCGCGCGGTAAGTCATAAACACAGCCGAAATGCAATATAACTGACTCGTTACGTGGGTTATTTAGCACTGCGGCCCATTTGTCGCCAACCTACGCCGTAGGTCGTCAGCAGCGAAAGTGTTAAAGTAACGGAATCTAGCCTAGACTCTACTATTATAATAATAAATTATTAACATATTGGTAGGGAAGTAAAATAATATCTGAATTTTTTTGACCACTGATATCAACAGGTCGTATGCCGGAGCGTAGATCTGTGCGGCAAATTTTGTACCCTCTATGTGCTGGAGCAAAGATTTGCGCTCCCTGACTTCATAGCGAATTTAATCTACCTATTTCGTTTGTTTTATTGGTTTATAAAATATATTTTCGATTGTAACATCATTTTGTATTGAAACATCGAGGAGGAATAGCGCTCATGTGAGATGCGCGGCAGACAGAGTGACCCGGGATTCCCCACGTCACGGGAGCGCGGCATACGAGCGGTTGCATTTTAGTCAACTGCAGGTTGCAAAAATATTTATTTACGCGTACCAACATACTTACTTAAAGCACGGAATAAGGCTTTGAGCATAAAGGCACGCTTGCTCCCAGAGCTGAACTTGTATGAGGGCATCAAATGCATGATCCAACGTCTGAGCATGCATCACGTTCAAGGGATGTACTACTCCTTCCTGTTTCTCGAGACAATACTTGCATACATCCACATCTGTGATTACAGTTAAGGAAGTTATTCATTTTGAACACATTATTATGTGGTAATTTTTAGTAGGATTTGATTAGGCTTATATAGGCCTCATCATAATCAGCCTCTTAATTTTCACGCCAACCAGAACGACGATCCCCACGCTAGTATCATCCACTGTTTGCCGGCTAATTTACAAATGTCATCCGACCACCTGGCTGCTGATCTGCCCACTGACCGTTTCCCTTCCCACGGCCGCCACTCTGTTATCGCTATAACGCCTACAACGTATAAATAAGCCTTTAACGGATAATTATAATATTTATCGAAATAATGAAAACATTTTACTGGCGCTGCTATGGAGCATACTCTCCAGCATTAATCTTTGTACTTAGAATGACTGCCTTCCTTCTTTTGTCTAATGAAAGCCAGTTTATGTAAAGCTGAACATTTTTCAAAGCACCTGGCATTTGTTGCCAATTTATTTTAAAAGGATACATGCCACTGAAGCCCCTTTCATGTTCTGTAAATGCAGCTCAGTAAATTCCATCGCCTTCACGAACTTTTCCACATAATTATCTGTGTATTTAGTACCGCATTCTTCGCATCGTATAACACACTCATTTTCAAACCCGTTTACTTCATCGTGTCCATTGGTCAAAGACTCTTTTATTGAATCGGAATGTCCATTTTCTACTGAATTTTTATCAGAATCAATATCAGATTTTTTGACTAACTGGCAGTTTTCTTTCCATGGAATGTCGACGGTGCCATCGCAATTGCTATTCAAGCATTTAGCCGCGTGAACCATTTTTATTTGAGTTTCATCTGAAAAATGTAGACATTTCACGTTAATAGGTACCTACTAAATAAACATCAGAAATTAAAAATATGATAGGATATAGGTAGGATTACACAATTCAAATGTAGGAAGACGACCAATTGCGCCGACCCCAAGTAATGGGTTAAAGGCAGGAAGGTGATAATAGGATTACACAATATAAATTATTCAAGTTGGGTGTAGCACAGTACATTGATCTATAATAATATCGTGCAGAATTCTGTATAAAGTTGGATAGAAAAGAAACCATTCAATTGTTTTAGTTCATAATTCATATTCACATGCTTACGGCCAAGGTTCGATGTTATAATTATATTTTTGGGCCTAAAAATCAAGTTGCAAGAACCATTCTACAACTGCACGCTTAAAAGTAATGTAGAAAAGTTTCAGTGTTCACTCTTCAAAAAGGTACCTACAATCATCATACGTGCTTAACAAAAGCAACACAAAAAAAATCAAGCTTATTCTTTGAATCACCTGTTTGATTCTGTAAGAAAAAGAAACAAAAGAGAGTTAAGAGCTATGAAAGAGGAAGAAATCGATTGTATTCAATTATCTTAACCACCGTATCGCTTATCAATCTACAAGGTGTTTGCAAATGAATCCAAAATCATAAAACCGTTTCCTCAGCTTCAATAACTGAACAGTTGTGCACAGCTTGGCAAAAAAAGGTAGAAAACAGTGACAGCAGGAACTAAATACTTAAGTAAAAATTGTAGGTCGGTCCTGACAGGTTATGCGTGAGTTTGACGTTCTTACAAAGAAAGTGGCGCCCTCAATTTTCGTCTACTCCTATGTCGCACTGTATTTGCCTGACCAGAAAAATAGAAACCCTGCTCTGGGGGCGCTACAATCGACGCTAACCTTTCGATTGAGGAATTATCATTGCGATAACAGATTTAAAATGTAGTTGATTACCGTAACTTTCGAATCCAAGCCTTCAACCAAAATCTGCGACACCGTCAACCATTACAAAGCCTTACCGAATTTTAAATTAGTATGCACATCTAAAGCATTTACCCATGCACCTGACACACTGGCACAAGAAGTAGTAGTTTTCCTGCAGCTCCGTCTGTCTCTCGTATGGTGTCTTCATTATGTCTATGTATGATATGCGTATCTGAAAATGTTACGCATACTTGATACCACAAACAACATAAGCATATGCTCACGACTATATTCCCCGAGGGAGTAGTCAGAGATATTCTGAAAACTCAGACCATCCACGTTTCACATAGTACCAAAACTCTGTCCAGTGTGACGGGGAGTGAGTCCGTCGCCACTTGTAATGGACAGTGGGTACAAAACATGCCTCGAAACTGAAGCATGCAGGTTTCCTCGCGATGTTTTCCTTCACCGAAATGCCAGTGGTGTTACAAATCGTACATAAATTCTGGTACGAGTCGGCCTGGACGGGGATCGAACTATCGCCTCCTGCACGTCAGGCAAGGTTACCCGCCACTGGACCACCATGGCTTATAAATAAGTAATAATAATGTCAAAAAGTCTAAAATTCTGGTCCTCATACAAGAAACTAGTTTTTATCAACGTTTTTTCGTCTCGCTCTATCATTAAAACGGCAATACATACAAGCTTCAAACTTGGTGTGATTATAGAGCATACTCTAACGTATAACAACAAATAATAAAAACCGGCCAAGTGTGAGTCGGTCTCGCGCTAAGGGTCCCGGAGAAAACAACACTTGTTAGTTAATATGTTGCGTATAGGTATGTGTTGTGGTACGGAACCCTCGGTGCGCGAGTAGCCCGACTCGTACTTGCCCGGTTTTTATTTATGTTCAACTAAGCTAAGTATTCCTACACTACACACCCCTCCCTGGTATGCTTGTGCCCTGCGTTAGGACGTATAATAGGCTGATGATGATGAAGCAAAATATTAATCTATTTATTTATTTATTCATTTAAAAACAGTAGGTACATCCTTAATACAGAAAAACATTGTGCTTATAATATAGTGTTTAAACTTGTAGGTAGTAATAAAGATGGGCCGCATCAAGACAAAATCATTCTACCCTCCGAATAAATAGATTAACTGTCTTACGGTAGGGTAGGATGCTTCGTTCTCGCCTAGTAACTGCAGCATGAGGTGCATTGTGAGCAGCATAGTACAAGCGAAAAATTCACATAAAACTTGACATGCTGGATGGATATAGTGGGTAGCTCTTTGGTAAACTTTGAGATGAGAATTAGGAAATTATAGTGGTTTTACCTGATCCCAATCCAAGCAAGGCATATCCTTTGTAGCTCTAATACTAATGGTCTTCCCGTCGAACGTAGCCACAGCGTTGGGATTGCAGCTATGGTCCACTATAGAACAGGCTAAATACACACCAGTTCCTATAGAATTCATGTCTACGTCCAGGATTGTAAAGCTGTTTATTACCATCTGGAATTGGAAACGTTATTTGATTTTAGGTTCAGCTTCTTGGGTCTAAAACCGCAGCGACTATGGATGAACTGAGATGGAAGGTTCTTCCATTGAAAAGGGAAGTACTTCCGCCAGGCTAGCTGTGATTCTCTTACTCTGGTCTTAGTATGTCAGGTCTGGTCTAAGTTTAATTTAGTTTAATTTTTCTAGAAATCTCACTATGAATAAATGAAATAATGTATCCACTAACTTTTATTTTTCCTAGACTACTTTGTGTATATGTCTGAAAAGACAGAGTTCGGTGAAACTATGTAAGAAGCAATGTAACCTGCAAACTTGTAACTGAATTTCCTACACAAGAATTTATTATTTATTTATAAGGACTTACCCTTCCATAAATTCCCATGAGTTCAACGTTATTTGGCACAGATATATCTTTGAAAAACTCGTGTAGCACTACAGATAGGGTCAAAAAATGCTCCGTTCTTTTCTTATCTGCTTTCAGATCGGAGTAATCTGTAAAAATAAAAATGATATGTAGGTATACTAATATAATATTACTAGTGTTTTCCCGCGACTTCGTCCGCACAAATTATATACCAGATTTTAAGCCAGATCATAAGCTATCAAACAAAAAAAGTTTCATCAAAATCGGTTCAGTAGTTTTTGCGTGATGCGCGAACAAACAAACAAACAAACAGACAGACAAAATTTCAAAAAAAGGTTGATTTCGAGTAAGGGATACCTAAAAACCATATCGTAATCTTTTTTTTATAAATTATCTTCAATGTACGGACACACTTTAGTTACAGTTTTATAATACTTAGTTTAGATTAGATAAAGAGGAAATATTTGATTTGTTGTTTATTTGTATTGAATAGGCTCCGAAACTACTGGACCGATCTGAATAATTCTTTCAACATTAGAATGCTATAATTATTCGTGATGAACATAGGCTTAAAAAACGGTCAAGTGTGTGTCGGGAAGATTCGAAGGCGGTACGAAGTTCGCCGAGGTCATCTCGTTGTTAAATAAAGATAAGCCACAAGTCTTTGTTTCTGACATTCAGGACTTCAGGAGTTGAGTATTAGTACTGGTAACCGACGTAAAGAACTGGAAAAACTAGGGTTGCCACCACTCAGTCTGCCGCAACTCTGGGGTTAAAAATTACTTTTTTGAACTTGGCAACCAGAGTTGCGGCCGACTGCGAGGTGGCAACCCTAGTTTTTCCAGTTCTATACATCGGTCTCCTTCATATGGCACCTCATTTACTTCCCAAACAAATAGGTGGAAAAAATTGTACCATAAATCATCATGGTAAAGGTACTTGCGGCAAGATTTTGCTAGGCAACCCGGCGACGTTGCATAAACCCTTGTAAAGCCCGACCAGCATAGCTAGCATGCGGCAGTGATACAGCGCTATCACACCTTAGCTCTCTTTCTATTTGCGTGCGAACGAACGAGATAAAAGATGTGATACAGCCGTATCACGTGTAGCATACTACGAGTGCAGAAATATAAAAAAACCTCGCCATGTTGCGGAAAATCATTAGAACTAATTTTTGTACTTAGAACACTGACATTAAAGGTTATACTTAGTCGATTGCAGCTGGTCAGGCTTTATAAATTTTCACTTAAATCACATTTCGTTGACGAAACAAATAACAAGGTGCATAAATTTTGCGAAAGATCGGATCTTTGTAGGTATACTAGTAGGATTAATAAACCATAAAGAAGCTTTAACTTACGCGACATAAGATCTTTCCACATTCTAAAAGAGGTAGCTGAATAAAAAGCTCTATAGGAGTGCCCATCTCCTCTTGCCAATTTGTTGATGATCTTCGCCAACATTCGGGCCGCATCTGGAAGCACCTTCGGCGCAATTCGTTTCAGATTGGAGCATTCCCACTGAAAAATCAAAAGGTTCAAGGTTCTTTTAGCAAGCAAGAAAGCATTTGTGTTTTCTTTGGTAGAGACTATTAGTGTTGGAGAGCTGTCAATTTCATACAAAACGTTGTCGTATAACACTCGTAGACGGTGTTAATAAAAGTAATGTTTTATACATGGAAAAATAGCTTAGAAAATCTAGTTTGCGCATATCAAATAATATTTACAATTTATAATATTATTACGAAGATATAAGGTTTTGAAATTTTGTATGAATAATTTCATGATATCTTCGTAATAATATTATAAATTGTAAATATTATTTGATATGCGCAAACTAGATTTTCTAAGCTATTTTTCCACGTATAAAACATTACTTTTATTAATACCGTCTACGAGTGTTATACGACAACGTTTTGTATGGACGGAAACCAAACCACGTAAGGATCAATTCTAGTGAAAAATTTATTTTGATTAAATAAGAAAGAAAAACTCGGAACATGCTCGGAAATCTGTTTTTTTGGTTACGCTGTAAAATTTTGTACTTTCGAGGTTTTCACTCTCAAGCGACGAAATATACTGGGCACGTTTGCGTTGACTTCCGACCTCTAAGCTTCCGACTGACCTTGGAAAAAGTTTTTCAAATTAATTATTTTTATAGGGATGCAGCCTTACTGCCTAACAATTTGTGCAAATAACCAATCACCTATAGGTACAGGGTGTAAAATTAAATGCGGTACATGCTTAAGGGAACGGGGGTGCTTCAAACCATAAAACTGAACAACTTTCACTATGGAACCAATTTTGAAATAGGGAAAATAAAATCAACTGTTTCATAGAAAATGGCAATATCTACTCTACCACAATTTATGAAATAGGTTATTATTGCTATAGATTTTTTTCTTGATTTCAGAGCTGGTCCCATAGTAAAAGATTTTCAGTTTGTTGGTCTGGAGCACCTCTTTAAGTATGTAACGTATTTAATTTCAGACCAAGAAGGAGCGACCAGTGTGATTAGTCGAAGGTGGTGGTCAACTTGCTTGCAATTTTAAAGCTGCCTCAATAGGCCACCGCCCCTGTCGCAGGCCGGCAGCAATGATTATGCAATGAAACATGCATTTTTGCTATTAGTGTTTCAACAAACAGACAAAGGTTAAATTTAGATTTACTCCCAGAATAGCCCAGCAGTCTCCGGTCGGTTAGGCTATGGCACCTCAGAATTTTTTTACTTTAACAAATCAGTTTCTTGTTTTAATTTAAATGCGACTAAACATGATTTATTAAGGATAGTCAATGGTGGCGCAATACAAAAACGTAGGTGTAACTGAACATCCAATATTACAATCAATAGCATCTTCAGTTCAGCATATCATTGTCTACTGCTGAACATAGGCATTTCCCAAGGCGCGTCACAAAACTGTATACTATGAATGTATTCCAGTAACCTCATTGCATTGAACTACATCGCAACGAAAACCTGTCGTATTTAAAAATATCATCTGATTGCTTATTTTTATTTGGGCAAGAAAATGGCAAGCTGCCATATTATTTGTATCTGTTGCATGAGCATGACTGATCTTTACAAACAATAAAAATGTGTTACAGAGTAGCAAAGACTTAAGGCGTATCCCCCACTAAAAGACCTCGACCATTCCAGCGCCTCACCTCTACTAAACTACCTACGTCATTTTAGTAGGTATACCAATTTATGACCGGCTTCTCCTTCATTATGTCATTGTGGTGCGTAGGTATAACTACTAATCCAAGGAAATTAAATTCGAAAATCATAAGACTTCGCACCGAATTTTAAAATTACCTATCTAATTAACTCATTAAATAATAAGCTCAGTCTTTTTTATAACAATTGAACTTTTTAGCAAATGAAGCCGAGACGTTGAAGATCATTGCTATATTATTTTATTCATTTGTATTTCTTTTAAAATGACGAGAAGATATAGCTTCTAAAAACCAGCAAAATATGGTCCGGCCCAGCATTTACCTAGTGGGAGCATCTTAACATGTTTAATAGACATTTTTTATTAGAAAAACCGAGTAGAGATGTTGCCAACTATTACGCTCAGTCATGATTTATAGTGTACTATTATTACTATTCTATGCTCGACTGAAATGTATGTGTGGACAGGTGAGGTAAATTATTTGTAATTTTTCAGTCAGTAGATAGATTGTATTAGTTTAGCGAGCATGTAGTTAATTTTTATTGGATAAGTATTTAATAAATTCAATATGGGCTTTTAGATCGCATCTACGGCCGTAGCATGGAAGCACGATATTTTTTATTTTTTTTATTGACTAATACAGCGTTACCGCCTGGCCACGGGACAGGGCGACCGGCGGCGCGTCTTGCGATTTTAGAATACACTGCGTACGCGCCGCTGCGTGCTTGCGTTATAGTAGGGACGCAACGCTCAGTGTGTTCTAAAATCGCAATTCGCGCCGCCGGTCGCCCTGTCCCGTGGCCAGGCGGTTACTCAGAGAGCAGTTACTTACTGCTTCTTACTGCGGACTATAAGAGGGACCACGAAGGGTCTACCGACCCAACTGAATGAACTTAAGCAACCGACCTAGGGGCACCCAGAGGGGTATGGACCTCAGCATAGGAGAGGTAGCGCGATATAGCGCTATCGCGCCTTAAATGCCTTGTGTCAGTAGGTAGGCCTACCAAATGAGTTTTCACTGTACTTTACTACTATCACCCATTTCGTATGGCAGAATTAGTTCTCAACGTAACCACTAGGAGCACTGTTCGAAATTCAATACAAAAACAGTAGGTAGTTTACTACAGTAGTTTTACTGTATACTACCTATGCAGCGTAAACTCATGGTAGGCCTGCATATCAGGCTTTCGATGGGTGACCATTTCAAAATTATTATGTACTTACTTACATCTCAAGTACTTTCCATGCCTGGGAAGGCAAGCTAGGCAGTTAGATGGTATATCTATTTTATACAGCTACATCAGAAGCCATTTAACCTCTGACAGCAAGTTAACTACTAAATTTCCTCCACCATTCTTCATTGATATGAGCCCACATGAGAAAATATGACCCACTTCTTACCCTTATCTGTTAGATCAATGGAGTCATACTGGCTATAACTTTAACATACAATTTAGTAGAACTTTAAAACATTTGAGGTAGGTATTTAATACCGTGTGGTGTCGGCTAAGAGTAGCACCATCCCATTTCCTCCCGTGGGTGTCGTAAAAGGCGACTAAGGGATCTACAGGAGGATGGGCAGCAGCATCCTCTGACACATTTAATCCAACTGCGATCGCCAACCCGCCTGTCAAGCGTGGCGATTATGGCAAATCCCCCCATTTTTGGGGAGGCCTATGTCCAGCAGTGGACGTTTATCGGCTGATATGATGATGATGATGATGATACCCTAACAGGGTGTCATGTCGAGAACTTATCCCAATGTATTAACTTATGTACACAATATGATAAGCAATAAAGAATATGATTTAATACCAATCAAATCAGATCAAAATAATATCACATACATAAATTCCTGACGTAATTTTTTGAACCGCCGCGTCGGAAGGTGTTCCGTTATAGAGAAGATGCGGCCAGAAACTCTATTTAACACAGATATTTTAAACAAAACAAAAATAAAGGTATACAAAGTACAATTAAAAAAGTGTAACATTGTCAAGACCTGACATTCTGGAAATTCAAATAATCATTGAGTTTAAAATCAATAAATGACCCCATATGACTACATACCTTGTGATCATTCCATGCATCCTTCTGGCACACACGTCCGCAGTAGTGGACGAATTGGCATCCGGAACATTTGAGAACCTTGCCCCTGAAATCATCAAAACGATTGACTCAGTCTATTTTACCAAGATCCGGCCGCAAAATGTTCTTCTTATCGTGTGGGCAAGCCCTGGTGTCAGAGTTTATTCAAACCGCCTTACGGCACCTGACGTGGTTTTTTATGTAACGACTACTACCACCAGAGATAGTAGCCGGGACCAACGGCTTAATGTGCCATCCGAAGCACGGAATTTGAATTGTGCACCTATTTGTTTGGTCAACGAAATGTGATTTAAGTGAACGTTTATACGGGTATATATATATATACGGGTTTATACAACGCAGCCCGGTGGCCTAGCAAAATCTTGCCGCAAGTACCTTTACCGCGATGATTTATGGTACCATTTTTTTTATCATTATGGTAAAGGTACTTGCGGCAAGATTTTGCTAGGCAACCTGGCGGCGTTGTATGAACCCCAATATAAACTTTAACTTAAATCACATTTCGTTCACCAATCAAATAGGTGCAAAAATTTACGGTCGGATCTTGGGCTATATGATCGAAATAGATCGTTTATCTATGGCTGATCTTTAATTGTGTTGTCAGTATTTATAGATTTTATATTTGTCTTCTTCTTATTGTGTGGGCAGCAAGCCCTGGTGTCAGAGTTTGTTCAGACCACCTTGCGGCCTCTGATGTGGTTTTTATGTAACGACTACTACCACCAGACAGGAGCCGGGATCAAAGGCTTAATGTGCCATCCGAAGCACGGAATCATCTTTCTTTTCAGACAATCAGGTGACAACTAAGCAACTGGGGAAAAACGCACAAAGTGATTTATCACTAGGGGTCCCCTGTGGGAATTGAACCCACAACCTCTGTGTGAAGAGCCCAATGCTCTTAACCATTACACCACAGAGGCAGTTATTTATATTTGTAAGAAGTTCAATTTAGAATTAATGATTTAATTATAGGTAAGTACTATGAGACATTACCTAACCTAGGTACTATGAGATATTATGAGATGTTTTCTGGGAGGGATCCCAGGCTTCCCAGGGATTATGTTCATAATTCTAAATACAGGGTAAACTTTACACATCACTTCAGATAACTTCAGTATGTATTCTACAACTGAACAACTTTCACGATGGAGCCAAATTCGAAATCACGAAAAAAAAAAACAGTTGTCCCATAGAAACCTTCAGTTCCTATTCAACCAAATGTAAGGGACAGCTGTTTTTTTTTTGGGATTTCGATGTTGGCACCAAAGTAAAAGTTGTTCAGTTTGATAAGTAGAATACATGTTGAAGTTATCCGCAGTGATATAAATGTATCCTGTAGGTATAGCTTTTGTTCATCACGGATAATGTAGCATTCTAATGGTGAAAGAATTATTCAGATCGGTCCAGTAGTTTCGGAGCCTATTCAATACAAACAAAAAATCAAATCTTTCCTTTTTATAATATATAATAATATTATCTTGATAATCTAAGATATTAATGTAGACAGCAGATTTTGATAGTTCAACAATGTTATGCTCCTGGATACAATTTCTCTAGTAGAAGTTTGCACAGAATCAATGGATTGCAGGTTAAGCAGCAACAGTGGGATAATATAGCCTAACAAATCAAAAAATATTTATTAAACAAAGAAAAACTTTATGAATAAATATGTAATAGGAATTGTGTTTTTTTTAGGTAAACATTTTAAGGCCTATTTAAGGTAGCTTAAAAAAGATTACCTATTATTGTTGGTTGGGCTATTGCAAACAAGGTCTGTTATGTAACACTGCGACCATCACTGGGCTATTGTGTTCGCCTACAGCTCACCCATATTTACACATTTACCTTTGATCTTATTTATGGTATTTTCTTTTCATTGTCGGGTATGCAGGTTTCCTCACAACGTTTTCCTTCACTACAGACTTCATTATCAGTGATAATGACATTATACTCTTGCCTGCTCTTTTCTGTATGAACTTATATCATCACGTGCTTTGCGTTACTTGAAAATTTTAAGGAAACAGAACAGAAATATGTACTTAATACTGTTTCCAGTAAAAATTATAGGTAGGTACTTACTAATTATATTCCAAAATTTAAGGATAAATAAATAAAATGAAATTACCTATTTTTTTCAGACAAAACCCATAGTAATGTCCGCTTAAACCAAAATGTAAAAGTTTTAATAAAATCTAACTTACTTTTCTAAACAATTGTCACATCTTGACCCTTTCTCCTTCGCCAGCAGAACAAATGCAAAGGGCTGCTCAGTTATAATGAGATCTCCTGCTTTAATAACAGAGTCCGTATTCCTGTATTTATTCTTCATGTCTTTGTTTTATTGCTTGTCGGTGAGGTATTTAAAAATGTTAAATTATTTAATTTAAGAATAACTTAACATAGCTCTTATAACTAAGGCAGTTAATACGAAAGTGAATGTTATGGGAATGTTACGCACGAGCGCTGAAAGTTGAAAATATTAGTTGGCTTCGCTCGTTTCTACCCGTACCCGATGTTCCAAATTTAACTTATCTATCGGTTACATTATTTTTAGTGAAGACGCGTCCGCAGCGAGAACGAGAAATATCAAAGCGAATAACAAACAAAAAGCACACTAATAATAGACGGCATTTTATTTTTCCGTTAAGAAAATTTCTAGGATCGCGAGAATGGCATTTGACAGCATTTGACGGACAGGACAGACAGACAGCGTCACAGCTGATGAGGACTGACCTGACTGACTCTCAGTATGTATAATGTACTCTTTGTGACTGACTGACGGACGGACCTGACGGTGGGTGACGTGACGTGCAGCTGACAGATGACATGACAGGTCTGGTGACTTTTTTTTAAAGGTTTTTACGGCTCTGGATGGCCAGATGACAGGGAGGCAAGGGATTTTCAGAAACCCATTATAAAAGAAAAAGTAGTTCCTAATGGCTTGATAGATGGCGATGACGAGACAGGGGCGAGCGACCTTGCAGATACTAAAATACAAATAAAATAGTAAGAATTTGTGTTTTTAAGTAAGCAGCGAAATATGAGCATATATTTCGTCAACGGATGCGTCTGACTCAGTGACATGCATTTTTGTTTACTTTTTAGCCTAACATTTTCGTCTTCCGACCCCTCTCTGGTCAACGCCATCTATCGCCGGTTTGATGAACTACGTTTGAGTAGCTGTCAGAAAACTCCTCATTGTTTTTTTTTTTTTCAATATATTTACTAGCCTGGTTACTAGACCTTTTGGCTAAATCTTAATTTATTTTTAATTTTCTTCTGTTTTCACATTAAAATGTTGGTATTCGACGTTTTGATGGTTCTTTGGAGTTTTTGGAGGCAATCGAAAGACGCAGGAAAAGCAGAGAAGTCCACAGGAAAGAGGTGAACCGACCGCTTTGCCGCGCTAAAATCACGGAACACTTTTCCTGTTTACGACCCATGCACCATCATATTTCACTGAACTATATATTGGTCACTTGCACGACACTTTGTTACGCAAAACAACACCAATTTTACGAACCAAAACTCACTATAAACAATAAAAATTCGATGAAATATAAGGACTCCAAACGTCAGCTACCAAAGCCCGCCAAAAACCCCCCCTCATTGAAAATGGTTTCCAATGTTGCCATCGTAGATAGATAAAGTGCCTTTCTTATTTGGCAGTATGGATAGAGGTCTTTAGGAGTCGGAATGACGTTTTGGGTTGTATTTAATTGATCTAAGTATCCCCTAGACATGATTGTAACAACCCTTAGCATGGCCGCCATCTTGCCGCGTTGCCGGCGCGTCGCGTGGTTTCTTAGAACTATTATCTTTATATATAGTTTGCCCCTGTCTCGTCAACGCCATCTATCGAGCCGTTAGGAACTACTTTTTCTTTTTTAATGGCTTTCTGAAAATCCCTCATTGCTATAAATAAGAGAAGTTTATTAAAGACATCGGCCGTATGGGAAATATAACCCTTTGCCATGAATTAAAAAAAAAAAAAAAAATGTCAATGTCATGTGCCGGCGTGCGTTTTTACACAAAACAAAGTTTAATTTTTCGTTAAAATCGTGTTAATTTTTATTAGACTCTGCTTTCTGGTCGAGTGATGGACACAAGTGTTTTTGTTCCTTCTAATTGTGCTAAGATTTATTAGGTTCTTTAACGCTGTTGAGTGTCTGATAACAATTGTTTGTTTATATATTTGTGTGTTTTGTCCTATTGTAAGTATTATTTAGTATTATATCGTAGTTAGAACGATGGACGGGGACCCCCCCGACCCCGGGGGAGGTTATGATCCTGCCCAAGTTGTGACGGTACCCTCTTTTTCTTTACCGCATGTTGGTTCGGTTATGGAAACCGACACTGAATCCACCCAATCTAGGAAACGTACCCAAGCAAATACGGAATCACCTCTACCTACGAAGAAAACTACGGTTGCCCAATCTATTGGCTCAATTCAATCTACATATGTCCACCCAGACTACGAAAATGAAAATAGAAAACGGTACTCTGAAGAAGATGTTGCCCCTTTCCTTGTTCATGTCAATAAAATAGCAGATACTTCTTCCAGTACTGTTTTGCGACCTATCAAGTTCGGACATTTTCTCCATCATAACCAAATCAAAGGAGTCAATATGGACGGTGTGAAGCGTATAGGCCGCAATCGAGTTTCAGTTGAGTTTAAGTCTGCATCACTAGCCAACACGTTTCTTGAGCACCCTGCTCTTCTCCCAGCGAGGTACGAAGCTATGATCCCCTCATACAATGTTACCCGTATGGGTATTGTTAGAGGAGTGCCAGTTGAATGGACATTAGAGGAGCTGGTATCTTCCATTATTGTACCCCCAGGTTTTGGCACAGCCATTAAGGCCCGTAGACTCAACAGAAAGAGTTACAGTGAGGAAAACTCACCAATATGGATTCCTACACAAACCGTTGTTTTGACTTTCCTGGGTCAAAAATTACCTACACGAGTTTATTGTTTTTACAACTCCCTTCCAGTAGAAACCTACGTCCTGCCAACTATTCAATGCAATAAATGCTGTAGATTTGGTCATGTTGCTTCTCAATGCAGGTCAAAGGAACGCTGCTTCATCTGTGCCCAACCTCACGAAGGAATTATGTGCTCCAGTCAAAATTCAACCCCCACATGCTTATTCTGCTCTGGTAGCCACAAGGCCACCGATCCCTCTTGCCCCGAACATTCAAGACAAAAGTCTATCAAGCTAGCTATGTCTCAAGAAAATATATCATATACTGAGGCGTCGGCTAGATTTCCCCAAGTCAGGAAATCTTTTGCTGACACAGCCCGATCATCTCCTCCTCTCTTCTCCACACAATCTATTCTTAACTCTCCTCGGCAAACTACACCTCCCCCTCCTTGCCCCATCTCCTATCGTAAAACTGTTGTTACCCCAAGGCGCCCATTTGCTCCCCCTTCTAGCCCAGGTTATGACATACAAGCTCATCAGTCTATTGTTGAAACCCCTTCCTCTTCCCTCCCCAATGGGAGTGCTTACCCCCCCATTACTCCTACCTCCAATGACAATCTTTTAGACCTTCTCCTATCAACTATCCTGAACATGATATCTCGCTTTGATGACATAGCACTACCGTACAACGTCTATAATAAACTTACTGAGCTGACTAAAGCTGTCAACAATGCTCAACATCATACAGTGGAACTGTCACAGCCTACGTCATAAAAAGAATGAGATCATACACCTAATTAACAAATTCAAGCCTTCTGTTTTTGCCATCCAGGAGACATGGCTCAGGCCTGGATCCGTCTTTAGGATTTCTGGCTTTTCATGTCTCCGGGATGACAGAACGGATGGTTATGCCGGAGCAGCCATCTTAGTTTCTAGAAATGTGACTTTTAAACAAATTCCCATACCCCCTCACAGTGATGGCATTCATGCCATTGCAGTCAGGTTACACAATACATCTTTTGTCTGTGTTTATATTCCTGAACCTAACGAGTCTCTTCTTCTTGAATTAAAATCAATCCTATCTCTTCTCCCCTCTCCAATTGTTGTTCTTGGTGACTTCAATATTCACCACACATCTTGGGGATGCCACAAGTGCGATTCTTTATCATATCCCTTTATTGATCTTTGTGATGAATTGGATCTATGCATTATAAATGACGGTTCTCCTACCCGTAGGGTATCACCAACGCAGAACCATATGAGTGCGGTAGATTTATCGCTCTGTTTTCCTTCTTTGGCTCCAGCTCTTTCTTGGTCTGTCCTCCCCCACTCCCATGGCAGCGACCATTACCCCATTCTTCTCTCCTTGACAGAATCTTCAAGTCCAGAATTAAAACCCACCCTTCCTCCCCTTCTAAAATATAATATGAGTAAGGCTGACTGGACCCAGTTCAGCCTCATACTAGATCAAGAGATCTCTCGTATCTCCTCAGCCAGCCCTGAGAATGCCATTGAATCCTATGAATTCTTCAAAGAAGCTCTTATCTCTGCTGCTGAAAAATCCATTCCTGCCAAAAAAACAGCAAAATCTCAAATCCATCCTCCTCCATGGTGGGACTCAGAATGCACAGAGGCATGTAGGAACAGAAAAAAAGCTGAGGCAGCATATTCGGCTCAAATGAATACAGAAAATTATGTCACATATCGGAGGATTGCTGCTAAGGCTACTAGACTCCTATCAGAAAAAAAGAAAAATGGCTGGCGCCGATTTTGCGAGGCTCTCTCCCCCAATTCTGCTCCATCGATGGTATGGAGGAATATGAAACGCTACCGCTGCTCATCTTCCATGAACAATGTCACATCCAACGACCCATCTGACTGGGTAGAACAATTTTATGACAAATTAGCTCCCCCCTCTGTTCCTTCTCTTGAGGAATCCTCTCTTTTCTCTTCTCCTGTCGCTTTAGATAAATTTGACTCTCCCTTTTCTTGGGAGGAGTTCTCACTTGCTTTGGATGGGCTAAAGGATTCCTCCCCGGGTGTGGATGGAATCCCCTATTCTTTTATAGTTGAGAGTAGTACTAGTGCCAAGAAACTATTCCTCTCAATATTGAATAATTTTTTCTCATCTGGCTCTCCTCCTGAGGAGTGGAAGACGCAAATTATCATGCCTATTCTGAAACCCGGAAAACCTAGTGGTGATCCGTCTAGCTACCGCCCGATTGCCTTATCCTGTACAATGGCTAAGATCTTGGAACATATGATCAAGAACCGATTAGAATGGGTTGTGGAAAGCAAAGATATCCTAGGTAAAAGTCAATTTGGTTTTCGCAAGGGGTTTAGCACTATGGATAGTCTTGGCACTTTTGTGACTGATATCCGCATTTCATTATCCAAAAATGAATCATTGTTTGCTATTTTCCTTGACATATCATCTGCATATGACAATGTACTCCTTCCGGTACTCAGGCAGAAAATGCTACAACTGAGTATTCCTGTGAAGCTAGTTAATTTTATCTCCAACCTCCTTTCAACTAGATCGGTATCCTTGCGAGTTCCAAATTATACCTCCTCTCCTAGACGTATCTGGAAAGGACTCCCTCAAGGGTCAGTCCTCAGTCCACTGCTTTATAGCATTTATACACATGACCTGGAGCTCTCGGTTAATCCTTTCTGCGACGTTCTACAATATGCAGACGATCTAGCCCTCTATGTTTCGACAGATCAAACTGATGATGCCTCTTCTCGCCTTAACTCTGCTATGGTCTATCTTCACGACTGGCTAACCGATCATGGACTGTCTCTTTCCGTTCCAAAGAGCTCGGTAGTTGTTTTCTCCCGAGCTAGATCCACCCCTGATATTTCAATAGAATACGAACAACAAATCATCTCAGTTAAGGATAAGGTCAAGTTTCTTGGGGTCATTCTGGATTCCAGGATGACAGGAATCCACCATATTAACCACGTCGTCAATAAGTGCGAAAAGAACATTAACATTTTGCGTTCCCTATCCGGGGCCTGGTGGGGTAGCCACCCTTATACTCAAAAACTTTTATATAATGCCCTAGTGAGAAGTCATTTGGACTATGGCTCGTTTCTCATAGAACCTTGCAATAAAACAGCATTGAACTCTCTTGACAAAATTCAATCCAAATGCCTTCGGATTATCTGTGGTGCTATGAAGTCATCCCCGATCAATGCTTTACAGGTGGAATGTTGTGAGCCCCCCCTCTCCTTAAGGAGGCAATACCTGGCGGACAGATTTCTATTTAAGGCAATCCAATCCTCATCCCATCCCCTTCTCTCTAAATTACATTCCCTCTCAGATTATATCTCTTTTAGTAATTATTGGGCCCATAAGGAGCATCCCTGCTTATTTAACAGTTTTATTATTTACCTTCGCCTTCCTTGTCCCATATTTCAAACCAATAAATTGCCTCTCTTTGAAACCCCCTTTGAATCTATAATTTTCCAACCCAACGTCATACTGGATTTGGGCATTGAAAAGGATTCGCCGTCAGCGAACTCGCAGCTAGACAAGTATGTATTGAAGCACTGGCCCGATTGGCTCAATATGTTCACCGACGCTTCAAAGCTCTCTGATCAGGGGTGCGTTGGTGCGGCTGTTTGGATCCCTAAATACAGCATTATACTTAACTTTAAATGCCCCCCTGAGTCGTCCGTGTTCACTGGAGAAGCGATTGCTGTACTTGAGGCGTTATCGTACGTAGAGTCCCATAATCTAAACAAAACAGTCATTTTCACGGATTCCAAAAGTTGTCTACAGGCTATTGTTTCAAACCAATTTCGATCAAAATTTAAATTCCCTTATATCTTAAGTATAAGAAATATCCTCTTGAATTGTCATTCCAAAGACATTCAGGTTGTCCTTGCTTGGATCCCAGGTCACAGTGGGATTCAAGGAAATGAAACTGCGGATCGATGTGCTAAGGAAGCTACTGTTAGTGGGTCTCTAGACCATTTTAAAATATACTCTAATGACCTGCTCCCCCTAGCCAAACAGCGATTGTCCACTACTTGGCATTCCCACTGGAAGATTGCCAGCTCCTCTAAAGGGAAACATTATGCCGAAGTCCAGGATATTATCCCCTTAAAACCCTGGTTTTCGAAGTTTAGGGAAGCAAATAAACGCGTCACTAGTACGATTTGCAGACTGAGGCTAGGCCATGCGTGCACTCCCGTCCATCTGGCTAAAATACATGTTAGAGATAGTTCTCTATGTGAGTGTGGTCTTGATGAAGGCTCTCTAAATCATATTTTCTTTAGCTGTCCTAAACTATCCTCCTCTCTTTATGACATTCTTCCTCCAAATATCCCTCGCCCTATTGATTTTAAATCTTTACTTTCCTTAGTGAATACCCCCTTTGTTCATATTTTGTGTTCATATATTAACCAAAATAACATTAAATTGTAACTTGTTTGTCTCATAACCCACTAACACCTGTAATATATATTGTGCGTCTCTTTTTGTTTTAGGTATATCAACAGTGTCGCCTCTTAGCAGTAATTTCTTAGTTTACCAACCGTAACCTTGCTCTTTCATGAAGCCTACCTAATAAAGCAGAGTATATATCTTCAACACTTGATACTGGCGAAATCATCAAGGAAACGCCATTGCACAAAAATAGAATAGAATAGAATTTTTATTAATTATGTCGCTTGTGCTGACCAAAGCAGCGCTTGCTTTAAAAAATGCCGAGAGTAACTTTCAAGTTGTAAAATTTGAAGCACACAAACCTAAAAAGAAACTAGTTTCTGAAGATGTTGAAAAAAGTGAACCAAAAAAAATACAAACCAATGCGTACCAGAAGAAAGATTTGGATTTGAAGAAGATACGGCACGAAATAGTTAAATTCGGCATGTCCGGATTCGATGCGGCGAAGAAGGAAGAAGCGAAAATTGCTTTAGCAGTTAGTTTAGGTTAGTTTTTGAGTTTACCTCATTCACAGACTTAAAAAGTCCGTGACCTCATTATGGTCCGAGATCCGACGGTTAAATTATGCAGCTATTTGTTAGGTGAAATGTAATTTAAGTCAGTGGCGGATACAGATGGGGGGTGCGGGGGGTGCGCGGCCCCCCCTTGCGGGGCCGCCCGTAGTACCGCCCTCGCCGCCCCCCATATGTATGCGCACGGGATAGACCAACGGCTGCCAAAGGCAACATTCTCCTTCGAGCTCTCTCTAAATGTGAGTTTATGGTCACGCTACTTCTGTGACTTGTGTTTTTATTACGATTCAAGCTCTAGATATCTTTAGCGCCCCCCCTTGAGTTTTTTCTGTATCCGCCACTGATTTAAGCGAAAGCTGGGGTTCATACAACGCCACCGGGTTGCCTAGTAAAATCTTGCCTTGCCGCAAGTATGTTTACCATTATGATTTTTGGTAAAACTTTTTCCACCTATCTGTTTGGGAAGTAAATGAGGTGCTATCGGAAAGAGAGCAATCTTAAAAACTGGAAAAACTAGGATTGCCACCTCTCAGTCTTCCGCAACTCGAGGGTTGCCAGGTTCAAAGAATTAATTTTAATGGCACCATTGTTTTTTAAATTTTTATTTGGTTGTAGGGTCTTGGTCAATGACCAATAGCTACTGCGACCTGCAAAGGTCTAATTTAGATGTCACCCTTGACCTAAAGGTCATCATGAACTGTGTTATGCGTTTGGAGAGGAGGTCCCTAATGTCAGTAGGTGTTACCACGTACCCACCCAGATGGTGACTCCTGCTATGAATGAGCACTTTGCATTCGCAGAGGAGTTGTATGGGCGTTTCCTCTGCTTCACAGCAGAATCTGCAAGTGGGTGAATCTACAAGCCCTATTCTGTGTAGATGTTTGTTTAACTGCACCATAGATATGAGAACCTCGGTGGCGCGTTACGGAGAGCTATGGAAACTCAATCTTGAGGTCCGGGTTCAAATCGGTACGGACCACAAGCCATGTACCAATGAGTTTTTCTAACTTATGTACGTAATACCGACTGCTCTCAAATGGTGAAGGAAAACATTGTGAGGATGTTACAAGATCAATTGATCATATGCATTTGCATACAATTTTATACCTCATCAGTCATCACAAAAAAAACTGCCTATACGTAATTGCAGAACAATAACTTTAAACTAGTCTCGTTCGGGGTTCTCACGAGGCTATTTTTAACAATTAAAAAACTAAAGTAATGCTATAAAATTCAAAGTTGCGGACCTTGCACTAGGTACCTCACCGCAAAAAGTGGCAGAAAAGTTTACATTCGTAACTCGTCCATAGTTATTTTGTATAGGCAGGGCTCAATGGGGGTTGGTTGAGGCAAGATAGAGGTCAACTTGCTGTCAGAGAATGTTCAAGCTGCCTTAATAGGCATCTTACCTGGTTTAACAATTAGTTACACCGCCATTTGATTCCATCGCACGGATACACTTCAATTATAATTTTATTTATATTTATAAATGAATTGCGTTTTGCTTGTGCGTCAGCACTGCATTTCTGTTTTAATCTCAAGTAGTTTCTGCTGTCTCAAAAAACAACCCATGAGATTTGAATAGCCCAATCCCATGGATTGTTGCCAATTCACTCAATTCATACTCTCTTTTTAATTTGTTGGGACTCAATCATTTTACCACTAAATTGTAATTAAATGAAGAATATTTTTTACATGTTTTTGAGCAAAAACTAATTGGAAATTATACACATTACCCTTCCTTTGCGTCGCGCAGTCGGGTAAAAAGAGATGGTGGAGCCTTGTGGGAAGCTTGCGGGAATAAAACATCCGCTCGTGGCCAAACTTGCAATGTGACTTCTTTTATGTTACGAACATTTTCTTAATTATTTATTTTAAAATTTTATTCCAGGGGCAAAACCACCGAAAAAAGAATATATAAATTACAAAGAGCTTATTAAGAAAAGAAAAGAAGAGAAGTTGAAGGAGTCAGAGGAGAAGAAGATGATGATTTCAAAGAGTGTTCTCCAAAAGGTGGGCAAGAAAAAGAAAAGTCCCGGTAATGATGTTGGACACTTCTTAAGCAGTTATGGAAAGGTAAATAATAACAGGTATTTAAGGAGGATGCGAAGAAAAAGAATAAGCCTCACGCTTCTACCATATAAAACAAAAGGGGTTTCTTAGGATGGTATAATACAAATTATGTATGTGTGCGTGTGTATGGATAGGGTTTAGGAGCCAGTGCTGGTTGAAATTTTTTTCTATATCAATATAACTTATCCAAGGAGGACGCATATTTATCTGCGGCGAACGAGTCGAAGGAGGCGAAAGAATCTAATTTTAGAATTCTTTGTTTGAAATTCTATGACACCTCGCACACTTATCCGCGGCGAATTGGACGAATCGTTACATGAATTAAAAGGAATTTCGTCCGCCTCCTTCAGCTCCACCGCCACAGATAGATATGCGTCCCTCTTAAATACCTTACCTACCCACATAAATGAGCGAGGCCTGTGCCCTGCAATGGGACGTATATTTAGGCTGATTATGATGATTTGAGTACATACATGCATAAACTCATGACCCTAATCCTATTTGGAGTAGTCAGAAACATTGCTACAACAATCATTTTATCACCTTCCTTCCCATTTGAGATATTCACTCTGTGCCCACTTTCAATTCATTCGCTTATATGCATACATGGATGAATGCCAACAGCGAAAAAACAATATTATGGTGGAACCCAAAGGAAACATTTGTTAAACATTTTATTTACCAACAATAAGTCAAAATAAAGATTGCTGGTTTTAATTATGCTCTATGTGACTCGTTTAGTTTTAATTTCAATGCAATCAACTTACTGCAACAAATTTCAAAATATGCAATAATAAATACTTATTTCAGGTGACGAAAAAGGATTTCAAAAAAGATGACAGCAAAGGATCAAAGAAGAAAAAGAGCAAGAAATTATTATGATGCTATGGTACATACAGGTAGAATAAATTTGTGTATATTCAAAGTTATTTTTAATTCGACTATAATCCGTAAGGAGGATCTCACAGAGATCTGTTTCAAATAGGGGAACAGTGGGGGATTTTCACTGTGGGTTATTGTAGGGGTGTTCTGGATGGTAAATAATCTGATGGTATCTGAGGTGCTATAATAGTAAAATATTTTATTTAGTCTCCTGTGCACATCACTGAGTGAGCTACTAAAAGCTTATACTGTATTAGTTTTCTGTTTCTTTTGCCATCTTCTGTCTCAGGAAAGCATAGTATGAGTAAGCAGTTTGTACAACCTGAAAAAGGAATTAGATATTGATGTTAATGTTCAAAATAAGAAATGCCTCAGGCATACCTTTAGGCCCGCTGCATATTGTAAGACTTTCTCTGGCAGAAAAATGCAGATGCTCGCCGAAAGGCACTTTGCGCATACTTTGTGTTTGTACGAGTACAGTCATAATTTTGTCAGATCGTACACACGGCAACACCAAAACCAACATAAGCTGGCCACGCGATGTTATCCATTACTCTACGTACGCGTGGCCAGCTTATTTTGGTTTTGCGTAGCTTGATGTGTCGCTGTGTGTAGGTCAATTCAGAATTCTGATACGAGTAGGTGAGGATTTACTTTCATAAAATTCTAATTTTTTTAATATTGTTTGTCTGTGTTAAGCCGTGACTGCTGCTCATGTTTTTCAGCACACATTACACAAAAACAAGAAACAAGATGGCGTTGCCCCATACAATCAATTAAAAAAAGATGGCAGACGACAAAAAGTGAAGCTATGTTTTGTTTTCTTCATACAATCCAAGCGCAAAAGATGCGGCTTAAGGGAAAATTTTCGTCTTTTTCCATGTCTACGTTACACAGTGTAAACAATAGATAGCGGATATTTTCCCTTGCACACACGAAAAGGACACGAATTACTAAACTAACCCTAGAAAAGTGGAGGATAATTCTATCTCTTCCTTATCCTTTTGCAAATTAGCTAAGCTAAAATGTACCTTACATTGTAGCCCATAAAAACCTTGTTTGTCTTTTCTATATTTGGCACATAGTTAAGGGTATAAATAGTTCATACCCCAGCGGCCGTTGGTAAAGACACTCTGAACACCCCACCAGCGTTGATGGCTAAAGCACGCTGCGCTCTCTGAGCAGCCAGGATCAAAGCGCGCTGACTACGTACCTCTCCTTCCCACTTCAGTGGGTACGCTGCTTCTGATACTAGGATACTCTGTGGGTTTCAATATTAATACTTAGATGATTTACCACTAGATGAAACCATAACATGGCCGCACATGCAGCAATAGTTTGGCGTTTGCATACCTACTAAAAGACAATTTGTTTGTCAACATTTCATAGGCTTGACATTTTACCAAATACAAGAACCGGCCCACGGTGACCGAAACAAAAAATAATATTTTGTCTTTTTTGTTTACATACGGCTAAAATAACTGGCTATCTCGGCATCTTATTGCTTGGCTCCATCTTTCAGCGTAAGTGAGAAGTTGTTTATCTAAGATTTAATCAATGCCGTGGCTTGCAACCTGTTTTTTGACCAGGGACAATGAGTACTTTTTTGTTCAGTGCAGGGACTTTGTTCGCATAGACAAGAGGTGGAGAAGAGCATAAGATATCGCAAGGGTGATCTTCAAACAGTAGGATATGAAATTACTTCCGCCGCATCCTTACAGAGCCTATCATTTTGGAATTTAATGAGTTCATTCTGGATTTCTTCTGAAACTTCTTCAACAACTAAAGGAATTTATACAAAACGCTTTTAGATATCTTTCGTATCTCATACCTTGTTAATGAGCAAATCTCCTGGATAACAATACATTAATAGTTCCATGAAAACGCAATTCAAATAGAAAATCATCGTTATTAATTCAATCGGCTCTGTGGTCTGAAATATAAAATGATTAATTTATTCATTCGCTAATCACATTTCATTAGTACATACTTATGGCTTGCATTAATAATTATTATAAATTATAAAAACCTGCTAATAGCTCTTTAATTAGGCAATTAATTAAACATACACTCTTTCCTTCTAATTCTTGTTAAAATTAGTTAAATACCAAGTAAAATTGTGATTGGATGAATGTATGCAGTGTAATTATGAATTGAGTTAGATACTTACAATAGTGATCTTGAATAGAGTCATGCAAACTATGACGCTGCTTGTAACGAACTGACATAGTATCGGAAGACCGAATATAGCTGCCAGTTCATCCACATATCTGTGAAACGGTATATTGTTTATTTATTACTTAACCCGCAAACTAGCTAGCTAGATGGCCTCTGCGTGGAATTGTTATGCCTGTATTCTTCCTCAGAGTTCAAGCTATTTCGACACCAAATTTCATCAATCTGTTCAGTAGTTTAGCCGTAAAAACTTAACAGACAGACAAAGGAACTTCTTCTTTGCATTAATTACTTTAGTATGGATGTTGATTAAAAATCTATTGCTATTGTAGAGTAAAGTAAAATACTAGCACATGTATTGGGAGAGGCCTATGTCCTTCAGTGAACTAGTACAGGCTGATTATGACTAAGATTATTGTAACTCCCTCAATGACTATATCCTTGGACGAATCCATCTAATATGAAGTGAGGTTGATTTATTGATAGTTACCGATAATCGATATACTCACTTTATTATGTTTTGGTGATATTTAATACACAACACTGTATCTTCGTAGCTGGTTTCCTTGCCTAAAAAGATTAAGCAGAATGAAACATATACATTGATGATTTCTCATAATATATTCAGACTACAGCAACTGATTATTTAGAGATGCAGTCAGGTATGAAGGATGTGCAGATGTAAGTATGGGTTGTACGCTAAACACAGATGCAGTCTCTCGTGATTACCTTTCAGAATCAAATGGAACGGGGGGAACCGATACGATCAGAGGTAGGAGTAGAGAGACTGCATCCTACACTAACCTACCCTGTGGCCTTACATGCCACCCCCGAGAAAACGATAAAAATCTAGATGTGCCTCCATCCTTATTATTTTACGTATGCCAGAAAGAGCGCGCATTACGTTTTTCTCTTTTAAACGCTTTGTCGTGGGTGGCATGCTAGCCGTGCTGGTTGGGGTAGGATGTAGTCCCTCCCTCTAACCAGCCAGCATCATTGTGTGGCCACAATGTGTGCATTAGATATTGACGATACCTGATTTATATTAGTCACCTCGTATGAGTTATGACTTTGAGGACGTCACAATTGCTGTGAATCGATTAACGATGTATTATAAGTATCTAGATTCTTCCAAATATTCGACACCAATCATAAGGTGCTAAAGTTATTTTTATATTCCGTGGTGAGAAGAAATGGGAATAACAAAAAATCATTAACTTACGGGACTATTGAAAATACAAACCTCACCACTAACAAAAACCACAAACACTCACAAATATCTATCCGCGGCGAAGGAGGCGAACGAAACAAATTTACTACTTTTAATTCTTCTGACTATATTCCCCGAGGGGGGTAGTCAGAGATATTCTGAAACCTCAGAACATCAACGTTTCACCATTAGTACCGTTACTCTGTCCAGTGTGACGGGGGGTGAGCCCGTCGCCACTTATAATGGACAGTGAGTACAATACATGCCTCGAAATTGAAGCATGCAGGTTTCCTCACGATGTTTTCCTTCACCGAAAAGCCAGTGGTGTTACAAATCGTACATAAATTCCGAAAACTCATTGGTACGAGTCTCATTGGGATCGAACCATCACCTCCTGCACGGCAGGCAAGATTACTCGCCACTGGACCACCACGGCTATATGCTAATTCTTCTGACGATTGGTCCGATTCGCCGCGGATAAATATGAACAAATGAATTATTATGTTGTTTTAACAATTAAATAATCGAAATACTTAATACAACAATTGGTTGAAATCAGAAGTGTGATACATACTACACAAAATTTTAATTAATGTCAGGCCTGTGTCACTCCGCGTGTAGGTATTAAAAACATACCTACAGGCGGCGGCCATTGCGCAAGGGCCAATCTAGTAGGCTGCCGCAATAAACTCTTTCAATACGTATAACCACGTATAACTTATTATGAACCGTAGTCCAGTGAATTAAGGCCCATTTTCCCTCAAAAAAATTTGGTAGGTATGTAAATGAACACTACTCCAGTAAAGTTACGGGTCGCTTGTATGGCGAATGTAAATAATTTATAATAGCCGGTTTTTTTCTTTTATATTTTAGATTATAATTCTAATTATCATTTAGATTGAAAATCCCCCTAAAATTGTTCTTAAATAATTAAATAACGTAAAAAAAATCATGTAAAATTGGGAAAAAATAGTATATACATTTTTTTAATGCTATTTGTTATATAAATTTGTATTCTTTTATATTCGAAGTAAATCCAACGAAAAATCACCACGGAACCTTTGTTTTTAAATACGTAGAAATTACGAAAAACTCAATTTTAGTACAAAATTTATACAGTGTATGTGAACTCATAACCTAAAACCTCAGATAAATTAACAGGAATGGATTGGAAATGATCTCTCATTTCTACGCAAAAAAGTCTGTCAATTTTGCGGGGGTGAGGGGGGAGTTTTATATACTGGCGCGGGACGCGCGTCAACTAGTTTTATATGACGGGCATGCTCACTGAGCATGCGCCTTTGGCAGAGGGGTACGCGCGTAATATCGCATCCATTCCTGTTAATTTATCTGAGCCTAAAACAAACAATAAAAATTAAAAAAAGAAAGAAATCTGACTCTATAAATTAATAATTTACATTTTAGTACTAAAAACTAAAAATACGAAATTTAGTGGGATTCGTTAATAAAGTATCTTAATATCATTTGTATAAACGATCTAGCAAAAAAAATTGCTTATTATAAATAATTTCCTTTCGACCCGTATTTTTACTGGACTACACGTGCTCGGCTGGAACGCGAGCTAAATTAAATCATATTGTTTATCAGATTGAGTACATATTTCTTTGAAAACCATTGCGAAGTAAAGCTTCTGTAACGCTAGTTACTAGTTATTATTCTGTGTTAATGTCTCCATTATTCCATTCCGGTAAAGAACAAAGAAAACGACGTTTAGAATCCTCACCCTTCGCGGTGTTCAAATGGTCTAGGAGCAGCATTTTACGACCCAATGAATATTTCATACACTGACAATATGTTTAAGTTAACCTACAACGTACCCATTATGACAGTGGAGCTCATTGCAATATGGGAAGCATTACTATATGTTAAAAACAAAATAAATGCGAAAAATATTGTTATCTGTACAGATAGCAAGAGTGCAATTCAACATATTGCGGGATGCGCCTCTGGGAAGATTAGTTCAGCAGCAGGTCACAAGGTGCTCTCCGAAATGGATGATCTGATCACACGTGGATTTAATCCAGTATTGCAATGGGTCCCATCTCATATTGGGCTACTGGGAAATGAGAAAGCTGATTTACTGGCAAAGCGAGCTGTAAGTGACGGAAGAGCTGTAGACTTTCTGCCGAATCACTCTGAGATATTACCTAAATGTAAAAAAAAATGCTATGAGATGTGGACGGAATCTTTTAATGAAATATGCAAAGATAAAGGAACATGGTACAAGTCTATCCAGAATCTGCCACCTCTCATACCATGGTTTACTAATGTTAAAATGGGAAGAAAGATGATAGTAGTCGCTCACAGGCTTCGAGCTGGACACATGCCACTGAGAAAGTTCGCATTCCTCATGAGAAAGGCTGATTCCCCAAATTGCGAGGAGTGTAATGCGGTAGAGGATGTGTATCATCTTTTGGTGGAGTGTGTCAAGTTCAAGCTAGCGCGGGATTCACTGATGAAGGAACTGAGGTTGAACAAACTTGATGTAGGTGCTTTCCACAATGTGTTAGCTAGCCCTAGTTCCGATGAAGCTAAAAAGTTGTTTACCTTTGTGACTTCATCAGTGAATCAGTGATTTATTTTCTCATTGGTTGATGTAAAAAAGTTCAGGGTACGATGGGACTGATATATACATGCGTATAAAAGTCCCTAAAAAAGAATAACATTTAAAAAAAATCCTCACCTTTCCCAATCTCCGTCATCTCCCTACAAAGCACGTCAAGTTGTGCCCCTGCTAGCACCAACATCCCTGATACAAGATAGTTTTCCGCTGCGTCACCCATACCCACCACTGCCACACTTATCGAGGAGTATATGTACATTATGCTAAACCTGAAAATATGAGTTCGGAGCCATAGAATATTCAAAATACTTTTATATCATCAGTCATACATCCCACTAAACGGCTCAGGCTTCGTCTCACGGTAGAGGCAGAGGCAAGTTAGTGGTCAACTTGCTACCGGAGTATTTTCAAGTCAAGGCTCAATTTGCGATCCAGCGGTATTTATGCTATACCAGCAACTGCTACGTACCTTCGTAAAGTGGTGCTTCGTGATAAATAACCTAGCTACCACTAAACATTGAATAATTATGTACCTTATAGAGCAGACAACGCGAACAAAATCTGCGCCACGATCAGCAGTGCTGGGCGCGTGCTGAAGGTGTCGCGTTGCAGCGAGCGCCTGGCACAGGCTTAAGAATGTTGTACCAATTGGCCTATACGAGTGTTACAAACAATTCATGTCGCCTATAGTAGCTCAATGCCACTAAAGCGGTCACTATGTTTGTTCCGTTGTTGTATGGTTACCATAATAAAAAGCCTAGGCTATAAATTAAAGTCTGACCGCGTTTTTGTGTCGACTTCTCTGTCTGTTACTTATTTGTATAGGCTAAGGCTAAGTTATTTTGTTACGGTTCTCACTAATAGATAGACTGATTTACGAGAAAGGTTGCGTACACATGCGAAGCCAGCGTGGGTCGCTAGCTTATTCGATTTCTTGATGTCTCCATATTCTCTATATTTATGATAGTGTAATATTTTTATCTATAACGAAAAAAATTCCAATCAGATAGCTAAGGCTACGTGGTACTTTGAGGTCTTAATTAATTAAGTACTTTCACAGTTCTAAAACCAGATCTTAATGATTTCGCGATTCCACACCTTATAATTAAGTTAATCACTTGCGTTATTGAGTGTATGTAATTTAGCGCATTGCAAATTAAGCGCAGTAGCAAGTCTTCTAATAACATTATCAAGTAATTAATTGGAAGTACCTACTTCATAATGTAGCTAATTAAATGTTTACTGTTCATGTCATAAGCACATAGTCTTTAGTTAATCAGTTTCATAGCGAATTTATTTCCCATAGGTACCTACTTGGGAAGCAAGTGAGCATTTTGCTTTGCCCTTCTTATATTTTTAAATAAGTAAATGTTGCACACGGCTACACTTCAAGCTAGAATAGATTAAGTAGGTAGCGTATAAGGTCGCGTGGCCACAGCTTAGGCTGATTGTGTATAGCTTTTCTGGCAGATTTCTGCCATTATGGAGTGATATTTTTGAAATTTGTACATCATATTTCGTATTTAATTTAATCCTAATACGAATGATGCATACCTAATATTCCATAGAGTTTAACATCATCTTCGTATTCTAATTAGCATGACTGTGATTGTAGAGAAATATCACTCCAGTTTGGCAGAAATCTGCCACAGATTGTCACTGAGCTGACGTGAACCGTATATAATGTACATACTTACATCATATTTCCACTAATATCAAATGGGTATGCCGTTTTTAATGGCAAAGTTATTTCTGTTTTTAAAACGGGCACTATGCACCAGAACAAAGCTGTGACCCCAGCAGATGCGATTACTACTTGGCCGACTATGGTTGCTCTCTTTACGGTTCTCTCCAAAATTGTAATTTTCGTTGGTTCTGTTTTGACGAAATCT
The DNA here is from genome assembly GCA_963693445.1 of Agonopterix heracliana. Classification (NCBI taxonomy): domain Eukaryota; kingdom Metazoa; phylum Arthropoda; class Insecta; order Lepidoptera; family Depressariidae; genus Agonopterix; species Agonopterix heracliana. The sequence goes on along the minus strand of OY856308.1, from coordinate 18,964,086 downwards.
GGGCCTGTAACAAATTTTACAGTAGGTCACGGTGTGGTCTGCCTCTCTTTTAGGCAGCACGGCTAGCATGCCACAACGAGAAAGACCTCATGCGCGCTCTTTTTATCAGCATACCTACGTAAAATGGGGGTGGCATGCGAGTATAGTTTCTGCTCGAGACTTCTCGAGAAATCTGGCCTTAGACGAAACAAGAAGAAAAGTCTCAACTCGAGAACTCGGTTGCCCGGCTTGCACCAACAACAAGTAGTAAGTTAGGCTTAAACATGTTTAAATATGATGCTGTCACTGTCATTTGTATGAGCAGGAGTGCGATTTTTGAATCTCATTCGGTGAGCTCAGCAGTTGAAAATGTCAAAATATCTATGGAGATACGCATCTTTCTACTGCTGTTTTGACTTTCAAAAATAGCTCTCCTTGAGTATGATTTTTGATAGGCAAATCAGCAGTAGAAAGATGCGTATATGCATAGTAATTTTGACATTTTCAACTGCTGAGCTCACCGAATGAGATTCAAAAATCGCACTCCAGAGCAGTGTGAAAGACAGAACTATCACTAAATACGTTTAACCCTAAATACTTGATGGTGCAAGACGGGCTACTAAAGAAATCGCGTCATGCGTCTGTTTTTACCCGACTGCGCGACGCAAAGGAAGGGTAATGTGTTTAACAGCCTATGAAAAATATGTAGACGACCACAGACTTAGGTATTACCAGGAAGGTGGCTTAGGTATTGGTATCCATGGGTATTACAACATAAGTCGGTGAAAAAAATCTTCTGTCCCCTACATTTGGCTAGAGTAGGTTTGCCTGGAAGCCTGAAAATAGGTATTCGTTCGGTAGTGGTTTCCAGTTACCACTCAGATTTTTCCTATGGATACCGTAACGAGGCGACTAAGGGAAAGGATTTCCTCCTGCAGTATTTTACTATGAGAAAAAGGCTAGTCACCCATCCTATCACCACATACTCAATCCGGCGTCGATAGATTGCATTGCGTGGGACACAGACAATTTTAGCTTTTTCTTAAAAACAAAGAAAAATCAAATCACCATCAATGAATCGTATCAGCCGTTTGATCCTGTCCTGCCGGTAATATATGGTAAGCACCTTCACGCCTTGCACCAGATGGGACAGCAGAAGTACTGCAGCATCCACCGTGCGCTCTGTATCGCCCAGCACCTTGGAAATATACAAAACCTTAATGAGAAGGCCTTGTAGACCGCTCGAGCATCATACAAACGAAGTTAGATCATAATTATTTTCAGTACTATCCAATTAAAGTAACTACCTACTTAAGTAATTTTTTTTTTAAGTATACGAATCTACTATATATACTATACTTATGTGCCTCTGCCTGTGGTTTGTCAGATTTCCGGTTAATTTAATTAAGATTAATTTAAGATTTGTATGGAAATATTTGAGCCACTCTAACTTTGAAACTAGATATCATTGTATCGATAATCTGACAATCCACAGGCACAGAGATCGGTTTCTAGATCGTGATTAAAAAGTTTCTTTGACTTTAATTGGTTAATTAATATCCAAAATATATCCAAATTATAAGTAATTAACTAAACTTCGTTTGTATGGAGCACGATAACGATAATACGAGTATACTCGTCAAACCTAGAAGACACTTGCTATAACAACACGCTTAGAAAGATAGTTGGTAGTTTCTGACCACCCCAAAAGAGGTTATGGTCGGCTTAGTTATGTATGTATCTTTATAATTAAAGGCGTACAACTTACCGTGAATACAAACCCAATCTCAGCACAGACGACTAAGAAAAACAAAAATATCTGGGTCAGACATCCCAGAATTTCATAAAATATTTTCCGTTGCGGGTCAACGTTATCCGGCATCCAAATGCCTGAGTATTTCATTATAGCAATACTAGTCGCTAAACATTGAGAGTTTTTCATTTTTGCCTTAATTTTCTAGGCGCTTCAAAGCCGTTCTGTTGCTCCAAGTAAGAAAGTGAGAATGACACATTACGGTTTACAAAATCTAATGCAAAGTAAAATTTAATTACATTATTATAGAGAAATTGTAATGGAAGTGTGTTATTACGGAGATAACACCTTCCGATCCGTAATTATCAGCTAAAGAATGTGACGTTACCTCACTAGGTACAAAATTTTCTCGATTACATATTAATTTGAAAATTATACTTTTAAGCTCTTTTTAAATAACCCTTTGATAAAAAATTTCCCTGACTGTTATTAGGTAATTTGTACGTTTGCTAGTTATACAAGGTGTTACAAAAATACAACTAAACCTTTAAGGGGGTGGTTTAGACCATCAAACTGAACAACTTTCACTATGGGACCAATTTGATGTTCTATACTCTACAAATCGACTAGAGCTAAAATATGTACTTACGGGATTTCAAATTTTTTTTTTCGCGATTTCGATGTTGGTCCCATAGAGAAAGTTAAGTTAAGAGTTTTAAATATTTATTGTTACTTATGAAACACCCTGTATAAGTGATTCTGAAGTACCTTCCTATTCATACATGCATACATAAACTCTCGCCTTTTCCCCAGAGGGTAAGGTAGAGACTATGGATCTCCACGTTTCTGACACACCTAGCTGTTGCTTCTTCTCGGTCCATGTCTTGTCATTCTTCCCTTCAGTTTCGGCTTCTTTTAACCTGGCATTTTTGATGATGATGGCGTCTAGGTAGGTACGTCTTCCTAGGTCTGCCTCTAAGTACCAATGTTTCCTTTCACAAACACCTTATATATCTGTTTCGTAAGTCGATTTCAGTCGATCTTTCTGATAACACCGAAATGAATTATGGTCGGGAGTTCACACAAATAAACTGTTTGTTCACATACCTAGTTTTGAGCAACTCCGAATTAATAAATTGACCAGCTTATTAAAATTGCTACTAGGTCGTTAGGTAAATTCATTTAGATTTTTTCAACACACTTGCACTGAACAAGTAATACACACTTGCTCATAAAGTGGCTCTAATTTCACCGCAATAAGGCACATAATGACACCTATAATCAAACTGTGACTTTTTCATTACTATTATTCACTAGTGAGTTATAGGTTTTTTTTTAATTGGTTGAGTTGCTTTGTTCTGAAAAAAGTTTCGAAACAAAAAAGATCGTGTTCAATAGAAATAAAATAATGTACCTCATTTCATGCAACTTCGTATTTAAATAGATAATTTCAACTTGTACGTTTTTAATAAATAAAACTTTCACTCAAATATAACTTTTGTTTTCTCTGTAATAAAGAAAACTTTAAATTCCCCATTTTGTACGTGTGGCTAAAACGCTATCCGCGTTTTAGCCAAAAAAAAGAAACCTCATTCTTTTAGTCTATGGACGATCGTCATTGCTAGATGCGCGCGCATAGAAAAACTTATTATTTTTTCCCGCCATTGCAATTTTTTTTCACAACTCGTTTTCACTGTTAAAATTAATTAAGTACCTACTTATATTTATTTATTAATTAAAATGTCTACAAGTACTAGTTATGAAGAAAACGATTGATGTTGTACACCACCCGATATAAGATGTGAAGCCCTTAACGTTATGGAAAGTTTACTACCTACCTGAAAACTCCAAGGACAAATAGGTATCTATTTTAGTATTTTTTTATTCACAAGTGTGTTGAAAAACGTCGTATGATACACGTGTGTATTGATGATTACCGCACTCGGCTCTCTTAAGACCCTCGCCTACGGCTCGGGTCTCAATAGCGCCTCAGCGGTAATCACCAACATTACACACTTGTACCATAATGTACTATTATCCACCTGTTATTAGGCGACACTTCCTAATTAAGTAAATTAAAGTCGAAAGAGTTTAGTCATTAGTAGTCATTACGTCATCAGCATTACCAAATTACATACGTATCCATCGAACATATCAATTTGTAATTTATAACCCTTTAATTAAGTAATTAGGTACCTAATTTCAGATCACTGGTGGGGGAAACCGTTTAAAAAGGACTGTCATCAACAAATTCTTACACAAATCAATTTGAATTTGAATCGAGATCATCTACTCTACTTTCAAACAGCAAAAATGTTGCACCGTCACCTGACCGTTGCCTTTCGTGCTTTGGACCGCAAATGGGGAGACCCTGTTGACCTCGACTCGTCCGATGACTCGACGCCCTGCGTTCCTGCTGTGATCGAGAGACCACTGACCACATTCTCATCCGAAGAGTACCTGAAGACCCTTAAGAGGAACAGGCCGAAGCCGTACTCCAAAAATGAGGGTCAAAAGAAAAGGAGTAAGAAAATGAAGGATTCCTTCTCAAGTATTTCGCTGTCAAGATTCCCTTCTTCAAGCGATTTGGGAGGTTCAGTTTCGTCTTTAGAATTAAAGACTTCAGCTACCCTGATGGAAGATTTTAACGGGCTGATTGATGATCTGAAGAAGCCCTTAGAAGAATCGATTACAGATTCCGAAGTCCCTGTAAAGATGGAGTCGGAGTTGGAAAGGAGAAAAGACGAATTGGAAAGCATTTTTAAGAAGTTAAAAGAAACTGCTTTTTCTATTGTTGAACAAAAATATAGGAGAAAACTTTTATAATAGGTACCTACTGTTTGTAGATGGTTAATAATTTTAGGTTTTAAGTAGTTATATTTTAATTATTTGTAAATGTTAGTTAGCTTAATTATTTATTTCCAATAAACTATTTTGAATTTAAACTTCTATCTATCATTTATTTTTCGACCCCATCCATAAAAATAGTTAATAATAAAGTCTAAGTACTATTATTAATTACTAGTGTTTACCCGCGACTTCGTCCGCACAAATTATATATACCTACCAGATTTTAAGTCGGATCATAAGAGTTTCATAAAAATCGGTTCAGTAGTTTTTGCAACAAACAAACAAACAAACAAACAAACACACAAACAAACAGACAGACAAAAAGAGGTTGATTTCATGTCAGGGATACCTAAAACCATATAGTAATCTTTTATTTCTAAATATCTTCAATGTACAGACACACTTCAGTTACAGTTTTATAATTCTTAAATGCGCCAATAGTTAAATCAAACAATGAAAATCAATGTTAAATATTTTAATTGAAAAAAATAACTAGGTAAAGTTAAAATATTTACATTAACATTAAATACAGAAATAATATTATGCAGGCAAGTTCATTTTTACAATAAATAAATTTAAACATTTCAATAAGAAAATACACAGTATATTATAAAATAGTTATTAATTGTAATTAAACGTAAGGTTCAAAGTATTTAATAGCAGTCGTCATAGGTTTTTCGTTGATTTTGTTCGTTGCTAAAGGATTCTTGACTCGCATCTTGATATCTCTTGGCTTCAGCACGCTCTTGTGGTTAGCACTCGGAGGTCTCATACCAAGATAACTCTTGCTGGGCGTAAAAATAGACTTAGAACTAAGACCAGATGATTCTAGGAAGAAATCGAAGGACCCCTTGGTTTTCGTCAAGTTAGATTCTTGCTTCAGAATCATTCTTGGCTCGCATTTGACAGTATTGTAGGAGCCACTGTTGCTTCCTGAAGAATTACTCGACTCGATGTCAGAATTCCTCACAGAATCAGTCTCTAAATTCTCTATATTAGAAAGGAGATCAGGCTTATTTGATAGCTTAGCATTTTTTGACAATCCTTTGTTTAAAGTTTCATTGTCTTCGAGAAATGTATCACTTGGTCCATTTTCAGTGTTGTTATTATGCTGAATTTCATTCTCAGGTACAATCGTAAGTATATGTTCTGTTATAACATCAGACATGGAACCATCGCTGCTACCAGAGCTGATGCGGTACTCTTCAGCTACTATACTGCCGAGTTCGTCGTCGATCTTGAACTCCTCAAAATTTTGGGACAAGTCGAACTTGTCCATGTCATCAAAATACTCAGCTTTATGTATTTCAGCATTTACTTGAACTTTTTCAGGGCGGTTAAACTGATGGTCAAGTTCTGTTAAGTTGATCTGCTTTCTACCACTCTTTCCTCCTTTGTTGATTTCAGATAAAATGGAAGATACTGTGTTACCCATTTGGATCGAAGCGCGAGGGTCCAATTTCGGTTGCAGAGCGTGCATGTTGAAGTTACTCAAGTAACTTTCAGGAGCTTGTTGAAAAGAATGAGCATTATCCTCGTTTGACTTTTCATCTTCATCAGGAATAATGATTTCAGTGACTTGGGGAAGTTTAGGAATGTCTTTGTCACTGATCTTGTTCTGAATTCTTGGCAAGGAAACGACTTTAGCGACACTGTTCCTTTGACTTACAGTGTGAATGGGGTACTGTTCATTATGGATCTCAACCGTTGGCTGTGTGAGTAGCAACTCTCTTTTCCCATGGCTGACTACTGGAACATTTATCTCTGAAATGGAGCAGTAGTCCGGTTCTATATTATTTACAGTTGCTACTTGTCCCACTTTTCTCATCTTAACATCTGCAACCCGTTGATTAGCCGCAACGGCTTCAGAGTCTAACGGTTCTGTCGTTTGCTTGACAGTATTCTCAGCTTTCCATTTAGCTGACAGGTTCTTTGGTTTAGGCGGCAGAGCAGGAGGAGTTCGTGGTACTTTCCTTTTATTGACAATCTTCATAGAACCAAGATCGTTCTCAGGTTTTCTTTCAGTAACGTTATTGTTACGATTTTCTATGTCGGCAGCAAGGTTTTTTACTATGGAACCTTTTATTTTTGGAACATTGTTCTTTTCAATGGGCTGTACTGTACGAGGTAGCGGCACAGGCTTGATTTCAGTCGATTTTGTAACGATTGGCTCGTACTCATTGCTATAGATGCTTTGTATCTCATATTGGTATCCCTGTGCAGTGTTGGGCACTTCATAACTGTGTTCAGAAGCGGTTTCCAAGCTAAACTTCACGATTTTGTTTACCCTCTTGTCAGAACGTGGTAATGAATTATTGTTACTGTTAACTCGCACTTTGTCGTCGTATGAAATACTATTTAAAGTGGAAAACTGAACACGTTTAGTTGATTTTGGACTGGGAGCTTCACTCGATTTGGAATTGTCATTGCTGCTGTCATCCAAAGAGTTCTGGAGCAAAATTTGGTTGACACACTCCAGTACTGGATTATTTTTGTAAATTTCATTTGCAGGACTATCGTCTGCATCGCTAGTGCTGGCGTACCAGTTTTCATTACTATCAGATGGTGTTTTGTTTACAGTTGGTTCATTATTATTATTCTTGTCGTCAAAACGATTATGGAATCTATCTATGTTATTATTTTTCATTATGTTGTTGCACAAAATTTCATTCTTAGCAGAGATTACTTCAGCAGTAAGTATACAGTTATTGAAACCAGAAACCAGAAGATTATCGATGGATTTAGATTTCGTGTTATTTAACGCGCCTCTTTGGTCTAAACAATCAGTTTCTTGTTCAGGATCGCTCACGTTACAATACCATGGCTTTTCATTGCCTTCCTCATTCAATACGTTGTTCATGAAAAGTTTCCTGTTAGCTTTTATTTCATCAGAGGCCTGCCTTTTGATACCATGAAGCCTTTCCATTTTAGTGGAATAAGTCTTATCAGAAACGCTGCTGGTACTTTCTTGATCCTTTTTAGCAGCTTCTCCGATAAGCTGGTCAATTTTGAGCGATGCTTTTCTAATATCCTTAGCAATTTGATTGGCTGTAGCATCGTTATCTTCATGGTTAACTTGATAACTCATTCCTACACATTCTTCAGCGCTACTACTGTTATTGAGTTGGTTGTTATAACCTTTTTGAACGTTTTCACCAAACTTGTTGTTTTTCCTTCCCGAATACTTTCTTGACCTTCTGAATACATCTCTACGTACAAAAGCTTGTTTGTTTTTAATGAAGGTGCCTTTGCTACCAGCGCTGGCGTTGTTGCCTTCTTCACTTGAGCTGGTGTTGCCATAAATAACATCATTCTTCGGCAACTGAAAACTTTTACTTAATCTAGTGTTTTTTTGGAAGACCGGTGGAGAATTTCTTTCGCGATAGCTGCAGCTTCTCACAAAAGTGTTTTGGAATCTGGAGTCTGTGCTCTCCAAGCTCTGGAACTCGGGGTCAGTTTCTATATTGGTTTGTTCACTGGTGAACCCGAGTAGTTGTTGGCAGTTGCTGCAGTAAGATTTTCTAGCTTTTAACTTGGCTATTTCTTCTTGCTGCGTCTTTATTATTTTCTCTTTCTGTTGGAGTGCTACGTGGATTTGTTTTTGTTCTCTGGTGAGGCGGGATTCTAGGAGGACTAGTGACCTGAGGACTAGGGCTAGCTGGTCCTGCCTGAGCCGCCTTTCTTGAGTGGCTCGTTTTTCTCGTACGGCGAGTGCTTGGCCGGCTTCCACGATCTGATGCCGTTGTTTGAGGACTGATTCCGACTGCTGTTGAAGGGCGCATCTAACCGCATCCAGCTCCCGCCGTAACTCCATTGCTTCTGAACTGCTGTCCATCTGTAATGTAAAGAAAAAGCAATTGTTAATAACATCGTATTTGATATTTAAAATAGATTGAGGTAATTAATGAAGGAGGTGCATTCGACATTTTGTTGGGCCATTTCGTTAATACACTTACAAGATCAATACGATAGCTCGTTATAACACAAAATGTCAAGAACGATCGACACACGATTCTCTTTAAAACTTTTTATAAAAGATCAAATTAACGTCATATAAAATACGTCTATTATAGTCGATAAAACGTCTCTAATGAAGACAATTCGAGTAATTATTGTTATTGTTTTGCTTTTGTGTCTGAAGATCAAAGTCCGAAGTGCAATAAAAGTTAGTAACGGGGTTAAATTTTATTGAATACCTAGATGATCAATAAGTGAAACGTTCGAAGTGCACAGAAAGTGTTATCGTTAGGGAAATTCTTTTGAAATTGTTGTTTACACATAACATAGGTCAGCTGTATTGCATTATTATACTGAGTAACTTTGAAACGAAATAACCCTTAGGTACCTAAGTACATTAATAAATAATAAGTATGATTTTTGAAAGTCAAATCCAAATCAGCAGTAGAAAGATGCATAGGTATCTCCATAGTAATTTTGACATTTTGAACTGCAGGAGTGCGATTTTTGAATCTCATTCGGTGAGCTCAGCAGTTTAAAATGTCAAAATTACTATGGAGATACGCATGTTTCTACTGCTGTTTTGGCTTTCAAAAATAGCTCTCCTTGAGTATGATTTTTGAAAGTCAACTCAGCAGTAGAAAGATGCGTATCTCCCATAGCAATTTTAACATTTTCAACTGCTGAGCTCACCGAATGACTTTCAAAAATCGCTCTCCTAAGTTCAGCGAATGAGTTTCAAAAATCGTACTCCAGACCATCGAACTGAACAACTTTCCCTATGAGACTAAGGACGAAATCGCGAAAAAAAAATATCTGCTGTTCCCTGGCTGTTCCACACAAAACTGCAATCCTAGTCGACCCAAATACTACTATGCTACTATGGGAGAGCAGATTTTTTTTTTATCAAACTGAACAACTTTCTCAATGGAACCAACATCGAAATCGCAAATAAATATCAGCTGTCGCATACATTTGGCTCGAGTAGGTTTGCAGTTTTGGTGCCATAGAGAAAGTTGTTCAGTTTGACGGACTGATAATCCCCTTAAAAAAGTGTCAGCATATTAAGAAGGACCCTGTATACCTATCAAATTTATTAAGCCTCATTAATCGATAGTAATCTTTTGGTTACGATAATGAAACATTAGTACCTACCTACCTAATAATTTATTAGAGTAAATCGACCTTTGGACTGTTTACGCGACTTGTGTTTATAATTTTATTCTCATTCAAGCTAAAATGAAAGTCAGCGTTTACTTTTGAATGTCAATGCGAGGTTGCAAATAAATATTTTTCGATGACGAACAGCATTGACCAAGAATTTACGAACAGTAATAGAAACAACAAAAATTACCCATCGTCTGTACTTTATACCTATGGTTCAAGATTATATAAAAACTTAAAAGTGTGTCTACAGGGTGTCAGGGTAAACAGTTGCATTACTTTAAGGGTTGATTTTACCCATGATACTGAACAACTTTCCCCAAGAAACCTACCTATAGGAAACTAGCAAAAATATTTTTGGACTTCCCATACTAAATGCAATCAGCTGATCGAACGCTTGTATGAAAACTCATTTTTTTTTTCGAATTTTCTATTGGTTTCTTAGAAAAAGCTGTTCAGTATCATGGGTACAATCACCTCTTAAAGTAATGCAATTGTTTACCCTAACACCCTGTATACAGGGTCCAACTTAATATGGTGACAGTTTTTTAAGAGGATGATCAGACCACCAAATTGAACAACTTTCTGTGTGGGACAAACATCGAAACCGCGAAAAAAAACAGCTGTCCCATACATTGGGCTCGAGTAAAGTCGAGTAGGTTTGCAGTTTTGTGAGGAACAGCAGTTTTTTTTTCGAGATTTCTATGTTGGTGCCATAGAGAAAGTTGTTCGGTTTGACGGTCTCATCATCCCTTTAAAAGTGTCGGCATATTAAGAAGGACCCTATAGGTTCATACAAAGACTCGTCAAATGTTTACCTATTTGTTAAACTTGTTATAAGACTATCTTATCGGATAAGAATAATAAAATATTGTATAGGATTTTAAAGCAAATAGTTTACACACGTGCTTGTTATATTGATAAATATCTACTGTGTAGGTGCTTAGGTAAGTAAACTCTATTATCGATGTTTTAACAAGGGCTGCCGGTAAAATTCGGTAACTATATCAGTAACTATCGATAAAAATGTGTTTACAATTTAAACGACTGCATCCGCTCGCTCCCCTTATCTGTTACACAACACGGCAGTAGATTCTACTTTCATACGTTTTTTAATAAAATAAATGAATTAGGACTGAAAATTAACAACCCTTAAATTTAATCCTTTTGCTTTTAGTAAAAACTTGTGAACCAGATACCTACTAATACAGTGAAACTTGGTTAAGTGGGACCTGGATAAGTGAGAAACCTCCATAGCTGGAACTCATGCTGAGGTCCCGACACTTTAGCACTGAATTACCTCTGTTAGTGAGATAAAGCAAACCTCTATAACTGAGATTCGTTCTTTCGATTTTATCGTCATAGTTACCTCTATAATTGAGACAGCGAGTGTATTTTACCTCTCTTACTGAGAATATATTTTAAAGAATACTTTCCTTCTACCTCTGACCTCTTAGTTACCTCTATAATTGAGACAGCGAGTGTATTTTACCTCTTTTACTGAGACTTTATTTTAAGAATACTTTTCTACCTCTGAACTCTGTATCTGAGATAACACCAATTTATCACCTCTATAACTCGCGCTATTTGTTTACTAATTCTTAGTCTACCCGCTTATTCCGCACTTGGCTAATTTTGTGCCTCAATGATCTCCAGTTTTCGTTTTTTTTATTTTGCTATCATCCGGATGTTTATTTGAAAAAAAGTTCCGAAATGAAGGCGCAAATCTTTATCATTAATGAAAAACTTAAAGTTAATATCCATTTATGAAAGTGGGAAGACACGCGATGAAGTTTGTGTCGAATTTAATGTGCCAAAATCTACTCTTTGCCGAATCATTCAAAATAAAGATAAAATTCAGTCGCAGTGTTTTGAATGCCAAACATGGTATGTTGTCTCATGTTTACATAATACGTTATTTTTATTTAATAATCGCACCTCTATAACTGAAATAACCTCTACTCTCACCTCTATTAGTGGAACCTTCTGTAAATGAGACAGATATTTATTTATACCTGGACATCTGAGACACTGGGTAAGTGGAATACCTCTTTAAGTGAGACAAATTTGCAGGTCCCTTAAAGTCCCAGTTATCCAGGTTTCACTGTATAAGTAGGACCAATAAGCTGCATTTCGTATGCAGGGCCGGATTAAGCCATGCCGAGGCCCCTAGGCAATGCAAGGCCCGGGGCCCCTATCTCCATGGGCGAAGCAACGATTTTTTCCTATGGTCGCAGTAAAATAACCACCAGCCAAACAACACATTAAAAACACTAAAATGTGGAGCGATTGAAGTGAGCTCGAGCTTTTAATATTATAAAGTCGTTGCGCAATGCGATCTAAATCCTGGACTGAGCAAAGCGATCTCGAATTTTTCATCATTGCAACAACCGTCTCAAACCAAGAGCGAGCAAAGCGAGCTCGAGGTTTTACTAGAATATTATAAAGTCACGTTTCGTAATGCGATAAAAATTCTGGAACGAGCGAAGCGAGCACGAGATTTTACTGCAATCAACTGAAATACAGTTGTCTCTTACTTTCATATTTCCTTTGTCTGGGGTGGGCCTAAATATTTGAGTTTTCGCTTATTTTTCTCCCGAGCCGCGGGATCTACTGATGAGATCATTGCATCACCATCTAAAACTAAGAGCCAGCGAAGCAAGCTCAAGATTTTTAACTGCAATATTATAAAATCGTTGCGCAATGTGATCTGAACCTTTGAGCAAGCGAAGCAAGCTCGAGGTTTTAACACCATATTAGAAAGACGAGAAGCAACTAAAATACAGTTGTCTCTTATTTTTCGTAATTCTTTTTAAATCTGGGGTGGGCCTAAATCTTTGAGTTTTCACTTATTTTTCTCCCGAGCCGCGGGGCCCCTTGGCAGCTGTGGGCCCATAGGCTGCAGCCTACTTTGTCTCTATGGTTAATCCGGCACTGTTCGTATGGAAACAAAGATGAATGTACCTAAATCTAATTTAAAAAAAACAGTCGTTAAACAATAATACAATTATAATAGATAAATATGTTGTTGTGTATAAACTAACAATAGGCTAAGTATTAAACTACTAACTAACAAAATTGTGATCCCAGTTGGTCGAAAATAAAGTTTTCTATTCAATTCTAAAGCAAATTCAGAAAAAAAACAAAGATCTCTCAAATCCACATCAATGGTCCAATGTGCAGTTTTACATTGATTGTATTTGACCTAGACATTAAATAATAATAATAATAATTTTTTTATTCAAATAACCATGATTCATCATGATTCATTGAAACGATTGAAAGTATCTTACTAAATTACTAATTGTTGGATGAAGGACCAAGTGATAATTTTTTGAAATGTTTGTCTTTTCATTTGTGCACGCATGACGTAAAAACTGCTAATCCAATTCAGAAAAACGTAGAATTTAGTTTTTATATCATCTCACTGAATAAAAAGATACGCGAATTTAAATTATTCAAAAATATGGCATCGTGCATAATATTTCAGTTGTCTGCGCGTACGAACTCAAGCCCGTATAAATTATGATTACCATGAATCAAGTTGATTGATTGGTCCACTCATTAGTTATTCAGCAATAGATACGTATTTACCATTTGAAGTCAGGAAGTTACGGTCATTGACTCCAGATAGCGTGGTTAACTGCGAAGTTAACCGTATAATATCATCTTTAGTTTAAAAGTTATCTAAGTGGGATGTTGTTAACGTATAACTTTCTTTAATTTAAGTTAACCTAAATGAACTCACGAAAATAATCCATATCGGAATGGTCAGAAGTTCTGCTCCAACGACAACCATCTCTTTAAGCATGCATTGTAGTAGCAATGTTCACTTTTTTAAGCATATTTATTTAAGGTTTCAGGCGTCTTATTGCGTGGGCAGCAAGCCCTGGAATCCAGATTTTTATTCGGTCTCTGACGTGGTTTTTATGTAACGACATCTACCACCGTGGTTTTTATGTAACGAGATATTAGCCGGGACCAACGGCTTAACGTGCCATCTGAAGAACGGAATCGTCTTTCTCTTCAGACAAGCAGGTGATTCAGCCTGCAATATGTCCTGAACAACTGGGGAAAAACGCACAAAGTGACATATCACCAGGTGTCCCCCGTGCGAATCGAACACAAATCGACTCGTAAAATCATCGAATCTAAAAACCCTGCTACAATCACATCACAATCTAAAAAGGTACCGTAGTTGACAGTATGTAGTACCTACCTATGGATTCTGGCTTGAAAGGTAACATGGTCGTATTGGTCGTGATTGTAAGTATGAATGTATTCTCAAACCATAACAAACAGTGGGCAAACATTTGATTAGATCAACATTCCGAGCACCTACGCGTCTCAAAAAAATGTGAAACTATAAAAGTGTTTGAACAAAATCGAAAGTCGTCGTCGCCATTCATGGGCTTTTGTAGAAGCTTCCAATTTAGTTAATGTCTAACACATTAAGCATTGTTATCTTACGGAAACGGAAATAGAAACTTAATGCTACTATTTGCAAGTAGATTCTAATTTTTGTAAAAATTTCACGGTCAGTTTTGATTGGCTTTCTTATTAGCGACTTTTTACAAAGTTTTCTTTCTTTGGTTGCTACTTATTGCTTACATTTTTGGCTAGAGTGAGAACTTTATTTAGAACTTAGATTTGTCTAATGTGTTATCTATCTAGGTAGGTACATAATTTAAGAAAGTTGTGAAAAAACTAGGTAGATATTTTAAGAAGGAACTAACAGCTGTGTAACACGTGAAAATCTCAAATGAGAACTTGACACTGTTGAAGAATAACTGGCAGGCGTAATGTGGGACTCCCTCCCTGTAATGTGGGGCCGCTGGACTGGACAGACGTCGACAACCTAAAAAAAGTAATGGGGAGCCACTGGATGAGGAAGGCCGAGGACAGAGTTTTGTGGCGCGCCTTGGGAGAGGCCTATGTTTAGCAGTGGACTATGATAGGCCGACGATGATAATAACGGGTTGTTTTGAAAATATTGTACCTACTCTGCAGTGTATCAGTCCAGCCCGTGATTGTGGCAACTGTCAACATAAAATTGCCGAAATAATGGGTAAAATCCCGAAACGCCAGAAATAATGTGCTAGGGTATGGCTTTACGGTTGTAAAAAACACAAAAATGCAATTACAACATTTACTGTACAACATAAGTACTTTTCTTTTACTGATTCCTAGGAGGTAAATTGTTTTCGATTTTTTTTTATTTGTGCTCTTTATGGCGTTTTCGTTTATTACAGCTATCATAATCGCTATGCCTTTTGTTTACAGTTTACCTGTGCTTTATTTAAAATGAAAGTCTTTTTTTAAACAGGTAATTTCTTTATTTATATTTAACCTTTTTCCCTTTTATCATAAATAAAATTAATTTTACAACTGTCTCAGCAATTACAATAAAATGTCGCCAAAAACTAACGGTGGTCTAAAGACCTTGTTCATGTCTATTTGAATAGAGGTTAAAATTAACAAGTCTTTATTTGAAGGGATTATGGTCTTTTTTAGACAGAAAATCTTGAGGTCACTAGGCTAATTTGTAGTGACAGATAAATTGTGACTTTATTGCAGTGAAATAGGACATTTTACATGTTGCGACTTGCGACCGACCATTACCTACTAAGACCTACATATAAGACTAAGCGTTATTCCCACGGCAGCGGCACCGTCGGGAAAACAAAGAAAGGGTCACATAAAATGTTAAATACTTAAAAATTGTTTAGTATACAGGGTGTAAACGTAAGTGCGTTTCATAGAAAGAAAGAAAGAAAGAAAGAAAGAAAGAAAAAACTTTATTCACCATTAAAGGCACACACGAAACAAACACAGTACAGTAAAAGAAATAGTACCTAGGTGATAGCGGTGTGTGCCGCTATGGTAAAAAGGACACGACTCAACATAGTGCCTTACTTGATAAGCAAGGCGTTGATTTTCTGCCGTGCCTGACAGAGCAGGAGTGCAATTTCCGAATCTCACACTTTCAAAATCATAGTCGAATGATGTATAATTTCCATAGTAGTATATGACACTTTCATAGGTACTTAGGGGGGTGCTTCAGACCATAAACCTGAATTACTTTCTCAATGGGACCAACACTGAAATAAAAATCTACTCTTCAATAGAAAACGTCAATTTGCAACTTTATCAAAATATATGAAACAGCTGTTTTTCGAGTGATTTCAGTGTCGGTCCCATTGTAAAAGTTGTTCAGCTTGGTCTGAAACACCCCCTTAAGTATAAAGGTAATGCATTTAACTTTACACCATGTATAAGTTAAGTATACCTACTTACCTGTAGGTTCTGTGAATTCACTCAATAGTTCGTTCGTATGGGTTAAAATTACATTACACCTAGGTTAGGTATACCTACTTATATAAAAAAAATAAAAACCTAAGAAAATTGAAACCTAAGAAATTGGTTTAACAAACATCGACAAAATATTATTTTATAGACGGTTTAATGTTACACTAGAAATATAATACGAAACATTATATTTAAGTAATGTTAATAACAATGAATATTTTGTTTCATCGCCATCTCGGCTTATAGGGTCCTGATTAGATCATAAATTGAACAACACTCTCCATGGGATGAAGGAAGGAAGAAATCGCGAAAAAATCTGCTATTCCATACAAAACTGCAATCTTAGTAAGATTTCAGTTCAGGAGTGCGATTTTTGAATCTCATTCGGTGAGCTCAGCAGTTGAAAATGTCAAAATAACTATGGAGATACGCATCTTTCTACTGCTGAGTTGACTTTCAAAAATCATACTACAGGAGAGCGATTTTTTAAAGTCAAATCAGCAGTAAAAAGATGCGTAACTCCGTATTAATTTTGACATTTTCAACAGCTGAGCTCACCGAATGAGATTCAAAAATCGCACTCCTGTTCTGACTGATCCAAATAAAAGGGACATGACGTTTTTTTCGAAAAATCGACATTGGTCCCATAGAGAAAATCGTACAGTACAGTTTGATGGTCTGATCATCGTCTTAAAAACAAGAAACTTTCTCATATACAGGGTCCTTCTTAATATGCTGACACTTTTTTAAGGGGATGTTCAGACCATCAAACTGAACAACTTTTTCTATGGGACCAACATCGAAATCGCGAAAAAAAAATCAGCTGTCCCATACATTTGGCTCGAGTAGGTTTGCAGTTTTGTATGGAGGGGCTGATTTTTTTTTCGCGATTTCGATGGTGGTTCCATAGAGAAAGTGGTTCAGGATGATGGTCTAATCATCCTCTTAAAAAAGTGTCAGCATATTAAGTTGGACCCTATATATGGGACCAACATTGAAATCGAAAAAAAATCTGCTGTCTTTTATGGAATATGTATCTATGATGGAACAGCTAGGTGTTTTATTATTTCGCGACTTCGATGTTTGTCCCACAGAGAAAGTTGTTCAGTTTGATGGTGGTGTGATCATCGCCTCCGGTAATGCGAGGTACTGAGTACCTTGTTTTGTTATTGATCGTTTTTTCATTACTATTGGATTACACAATAAGTAGGTAGTAAAACGTAAACATTGCACGTTGATGTTTTAAATAGAAAATAATAGAAACAAACAAACAACAGTTTCGACACAATACATACCTACTGAATAAATATTTTCATATCTAACTGCGCAATCGTTTTCGTTATAAATGAATATCTAATTAAATAATACACAATCGGAATTTAGTAACAGACGATTTCAAAACAAAACAAAGCCTCATTTTGTATTATGCAAAGTATTTACGAAGTGGATTTTGGGTTCAAAACAATTTTAGATAATTTGCCGACCTCTAGCGCTGTCAAAATTGTACAATCTTAAAAGATAATGCTGTCACAATAATAAAGATACTAAGCCCCACTTGCGCCAACCTGGGTTAGCTTAGCACTAAACTCCAGGTCAAGTTGGTAACCCATGATTTTTTGTATAGAAAAACAACTGAAAGAGCCATTTTATCCGGAGTTAATTGCTAACCCGTGGTTGTCGCAAGTGGGCCTTAATAGATATATTATAAGGTCTAACAAAATTAGGTGAAACTATTTTCAGAGGATGATCAGACCATCAAACTGAACAACTTTCTCTATGGGACCAATATATCGAAATCGCGAAAAAAAATCTACGGTCCCAGACATTTCGGTCGAGTAGTTCGTATGCAACAGCTGATATTTTTTTGCGATTTCGATATTTCCCATAGAGAAAGTTGTTCAGTTTGATGGTCTGATCATCCCCTTAAAATAGTTTCAGCTCATCATCATATCGTATGGCATTTTTGTCTTCCTGCTTGGATCCGAGGGGGGGGTTAAATTTCGAGGTCGAGGTGTTTCAGCCAGTCTTCCGCTGCCGGGGTTAGCCTGTGGAGTTCTTCGATTCCACCGGGGAAACGGCGCAGAGTGCACTCGTTTACCACATGGGAGAGGGTCTGGTCAGGTACCCCGCAGTCGCAGGTTGGAGACTCCCTCAAACCCCACTTGTGGAGGTGATAGTTAGTCCTTCCGTGGTTGGTTCTGAACCGGTTAAGCTTAACCCAGGTCTTACGGTCTTTTTCAAAACCAGCTGGTTTGACAGTCGGGTCGCGCACGAGGCTTGCATGCGGATGGTCAAAAAGGCCCCAATCTGCCCGCCATGCGCTATTTACATCGTACTGGGACTGAATTCGGTCGTCGGTCCAGATTGGTGATCTGGATGGAAGACGGTATGTAGGAATCGAGTCCAGCGTTTTCCTGATAGGCATGGGGGCCGCATAATTCTGTTGGAAGCACCTAGTTTCAGCTAATTTTGTTAGACCTTATACAAGGTGTTTCATAAGTAACAATAAATTTTTTAAACTCATAAGGGGGTTGTTTAGACCGTCAAACTGAACAACTTTCTCTATGGGACCAACAACGAAATCGAGAAAAAAATAATTTTAAATCCCATACATATTTTAGCTCTAGTCGATTTGTAGAGTAGGTATAGAACATAAATTTTTTTTTCGCGATTTCGATATTGGTCCCATAGTGAAAGTTGTTCAGTTTGATGGTCTACACCACCCCCTTAAATGTTTATTTGTAGTTTTGTAACACCTTGTATACAGGGTGTATTTGGTGTAGACTCAAATGCCTGACATATTAAAGGGGGTTCTAATGACCATCAAACTCAATGTAACGTTCACCACGGGACCAAAATTAAAATCGCAAAAAAAATACAGCTGTTCCATACATTTGGGTCGAGTAGCCATTGATTTTTTCGCTAATTAAACCCTCTAATTGACTTTTTCTGCTGCTCTACGTTTCTGGCCTTCATATTACAAACAAAGAATAGACGAAACTATTCCTTGTTTGACTACGGAATTCTTAATAACAGTAGGTGGGTTGGGTGGGGTACTATACAGGGTGTTACATAAGTAAGAATACATTTTTAAAACTCATAAGGGGGTTGTTTAGACCGTCAAACTAAACAACTTTCTCTATGGGATCAACATCGAAATCGCGAAAAAAAAATCGGATATCCCATACCCTACATATTTTAGCACGAGTCGATTTGTAGAGTATAGAACATAATTTTTTTTTTCGCGATTTCTATATTGGTCCCATAGTGAAAGTTGTTGAGTTTGATGGTCTAAACCCACCCCCTTGAATGTTTATTTGTATTTTTGTAACATCTTGTATAAGAATGTCAAGTCTGTCATTGCAAGATTTTTTTTTCAAAGCCTAAGTTATTATGTTCCTACAAATATACCTTGCGCTTTCTTTTCCTGATCACAGTACTAATACTACGTACTTTGAATATTCATATGATAGCCGATAGACCAAGCGAGACGCGTACGTAATTAGCAATTTGCACCTTCAGCCACGTGCTAAATACATAATAAATAAATACTATTGAAGGAAGTTACAAGAATGTGTTATAGCAGTGAAAGAAAATGAAAAAAAAATCAAAATAGTAATTGCGCCCAACGTGGGGCTCGAACCCACGACCCTGAGATTAAGAGTCTCATGCTCTACCGACTGAGCTAGCCGGGCTTGCAGGTTAACGCCGAAATTATCACCTGGTTAGAGTAAACTGTCGCAGTTGACTACACGGTATCGATTATCGAACGCGTGTAAAAAGGAATGCAGTTAGAATGCGCGCGCAACTAGAGATGAGCTTCTTTATAAATATCGACAATCTAATTTTAGCCTTGAAAAGTTGGTTCACAGTCACTGGAGTTGGATACGATGTTATTTCAACATTTTCTTGCGTCTCAGGAAGGTCATTCATTACCTACCTAGGTTATCCACTGAATACTTCCTTAATTAATGTTAAATTGTTAATGCCTAAGAATTCAAATTAAAGTGAACTTTTAAAATTATTATTGGCTTAGATATTTCAATATTACCCTACTCAATGACTGACTGACTGACAGACAACGCACAACCACTGTAAGGCTGAGATTTAGAGACGATTTGTAAGTCATAGTTCGAACTCCAGTATGTCAAAATCCATACATTTCTACCCTACTTAGCTCGAACTAAGCCAAAAAAAAAACGTCTCTGAATCTCGGCCTCAGACATACCTAATCCAAACCATAGACAAACAGCACTTTTTACTGTAAAGACCGACCAGAAATAGAAAAAAACCTCGCCATGTTGCGGAAAATCATTGGAACTAATATTTGTACTTGGAACACTGACATTAAAGGTAATAGTCGATTGCAGCGCCCCCAAACTAGGTTTTTTATATTTCTGGTCAGGCTTTAAATGTTTATCAGTGATTTTAATAATGCCATCTATCTATAGACTTTTAGATTTTTGCAAAACGCCTCATTTCACGCGGACGAAGTTGCGGGCAAAAGCCAGTATTTTCATAAAAACCGATACTGAAAAGTATCTTTCCCACCTCTATTCTTGAACATGCTCGGCTTGCGCACGCGCCGCTTTTTAAGTTCCTTATTTGAACCGGTCCACTAGAGGGAGTTGCGAAAGCTACTTACTTTCAAGGTTAAAAGCTTTCTTTATTTTAATATGCACAGGAATGCACAACGTCTGCGGATATTATGCTCATTAATAATTTGCGACAGGTGTCTAGAAATGCTTAAGTTAAGAGGATATCCTACGTGCGGACGAGCCCGAGCAGGCTGCATACAAATTAAGTTTGATCCTGTTTTCAATATTAACCAATTACTTACAGTAAATTAATTCACAGTTAGCATTGAAAATGTTAAGTACGGTGAGTATAGGTGAGTTTGTAGTTTTCTGAAGGTGGAATTAGGTGATTTACAAACGTCTCAACAATATTTTTTAAGTTGATTCAATCTTAATGTTTGTATGATTTTTCAATTGCATTGGCATTGGAGAAAGAATTCTAGGATGAAAAGTTTGCCTATGATTGGACTGCAGTGTACAAATGTTTACAAGTTAATAATCAGTTATCGAACGACCATGACCACATCTATGAATCAAAGAGTTAACGACGAACTTTAATCAGTGTCCTTAGATGAGGTTGAATGATTCAATCACCGCGAGCTAATGAGGCAAAAAAAACTCGCGGTAAAACGATAGCACGATTATGTCATAAACGTCAAGAATTATGTTAAGTATGGGGTAAACGTTTCTCACGGCGCAACAACTTAACTTTCGCCATTATTCTATGAAGTTCCCAAAACTGTCGAAATACGTTTTATCTACGAATGAGATACTGTCACGAGATCGCAAATGTCGCAAGAAAAGTGTATCTACTTACCTAGTTAGATTTTTTGTAGATGATAAATATTATAATGATAATAATATATAAGAAACTGTTCACTAATGCGATGGAAGACGTCTTCAAGATGCTCGATTGGAAAGGACGAGGCATATGTGTGAACGGCGAGTACATCTCACACCTGCGTTTTGCCGACGACATTGTCGTCATGGCGGAATCGCTGCATGACCTCAGTGGGATGCTTAGCGACCTTAATGCCGCTTCCCGACGGGTCGGTCTCGGCATGAACTTAGACAAGACGAAAGTCATGCATTCTCATGTCGAGCCAGAGGCGGTATACGTCGGTGAGGCGGCGATAGAACTTGTGCAAGACTATGTCTACCTTGGACAGACTATAAGACTAGGTAGAAACAACTTCGACAAGGAGGCCGCTAGGCGTATCCAGCTAGGATGGGCTGCTTTCGGGAAACTACGTCATATATTCTCCTCGGCCCTACCACAATGCCTCAAAACGAAGGTGTTCAATCAGTGCGTTCTGCCAGTGATGACCTATGGTGCGGAAACGTGGACCCTGACGATAGGGCTAGTTCATAAATTCAAGGTCGCTCAGCGAGCTATGGAGAGAGCTATGCTCGGTGTTTCTCTGAGGGACCACATCAGAAATGAAGTGATTCGTCACAGAACTAAAGTGGCTGACATAGCTCAGAAAATTAGCAAGCTGAAGTGGCAATGGGCTGGTCATATCTGTCGAAGAACTGACAACCGATGGGGTGTCAGAGTTCTAGAGTGGAGACCGCGAACTGGTAGGCGTAGTGTGGGACGCCCTGCTGCCCGCTGGACAGACGACCTAAAAAAAGTAGCGGGGAGCGACTGGATGAGGAAGGCCGAGGACAGAGTTTTGTGGCGCGCCTTGGGAGAGGCCTATGTCCAGCAGTGGACGATGATAGGCTGATGATGAATATATAAGGTCCTTCTTAATATGCTGACACTTTTATAAGGGGATGATCAGACCGTCAAACTGAACAACTTTCTGTATGGCACCAACATTGAAATTGCGAAAAAAAAATCTGCTGTCCCATACAAAATTGCAAACCTATTCGAGCCAAATGTATGAGATAGTAGATTTTTTTTTCGCGATTTCGATGTTGGTCCCATAGAGAAAGTTGTTCAGTTTGATGGTCTGATCATCCCCTTAAAAAAGTGTCAGCATATTAAGTTGGACCCTATAGAAATGGCTGTTGATTATAATCTTTGAAAAGGTGGAGGACGCTTCTGATTCAACCTAATTAGTGATAAAAGATCAGATTAACTCAATATATTAAGAGACATTAACTGAGATGACACTCTGAGTAGGTAGGTACTGCTACCGAGTAGGTATGCAAAATAGCAAAAAAGGTAATTTTCTTACAAAAAACATTACCTAACTGAATGCTAAATGATTCATCAAGTCTCATTTGGAATTTTTTTAGAGCGTGGTTAGTGCGTGGCGTCGGATCCAGATTTCATTTTAAAAAAAGACGTGGTTTTTGTGACAAACCCAAATTCGGAAAAGGTACAACGTAGTGAAATTTGTCTTAACAGCAATAGAAACCACTTTTATAGAAAAAAATGCAACAACAGTTTTAATAACACCACAGATAATCCAAACTCAATTTCATTGGGTTAATCGATTTCCAAATAAAATCGAAACGACACGAATTCGTATTGCATGAAGAAACAAAAAACTTAACTATTTCCTTGCGTGCCACTCCAATAACATTTCTCAAGCGTTTAAGAACAGAATGGACTTATTCGCAATTAGTTCTTGTCATATCCCGGAAATATTTAAGAGATCATTTTAGGTAGAACCATTTATCTTGTCGATGATCTAACAGCTAGCAGCTGTCAGGTTGCGTCCGAGGTTCTCAAGCCGGTGAAAGCAAAATGGACCATTTATTTTGAGTGTAAACAAAGACATTGTTGGTCAAATGTCAGTCGCATAACAATGTTTCTGGCAAATGGACACTGTAGGTATAGTGGTTGTTTTTCTTTTAACCTACTTACTGCTACTATTAAAAGACCATTGAACCCCTGAAAAGTTTAGATCCAGTTTTTGGATTCAGTGTCTGTAGATAGCTTCAGACTATCGAACTGAACAACTTTTACTATTGGAACAACATCGAAATCAAGGAAAAAAACAGTTGTTTCATAAATTTTGGTCGAGATATCTTTTTTTTATTTTATGACTTGCTAATGCTGGACCCATGTTTTTAAAGTATGTCTTTTTATTCTACTTTTAAACGATATTATTCAATAAAGATTACTTTTGAAGTGACGGCCACTTGCTAATTCGATATATTATTACCTACCAAAACATGAATTTTTAGAACACAAAAATGTTAAAAACAAAAAGATTAATGAGCAAAGAAAATTAGTGAATCTATTTTAAAAACAAGAAAGATCATTAGAAAAATAATAGGATATCCAAGGTGATCGGGTAGAACGATTTATTATGCCAGGTACCTACAATGGCATCCTATTTTAAAGGTCAAACACGACAGCAGTCATGATCTTGAATAACTGATTCAAAATAATCGATGTACCTCAGTAGTAGAGATATATGCAGAAATATATGTGCGTTGGAATAATATACGGGACAATGTGTATGCTGACATTGTCAACGGGTCTATCTAAATGTAAGTAGAAGCACAGAGTACTATACAGGGTGTTACATAAGTAAGAATTAATTTTTAAAACGGGTTTGTTTAGACCGTCAAACTGAACAACTTTCTCTATGGGACCAACATCAAAATCGCGAACAAAAAAATCTGATATCCCATACATATTTTAGCTCGAGTCGATTTGTAGAGTATAGAACATCATTTATTTTTTCTCGCGATTTCGATATTGGTCCCATAGTGAAAGTTGTTCAGTTTGATGGTCTAAACCACCCCCTTAAATGTTTATTTGTAGTTTTGTAACACCTTGTATACTAGTAAGTATTTACCGAAGTTACTTCATATGGAAGATTTACGAAAAAAATAAACAGTAGGTACCTATTCCTATCACAGTTTGTGAAATGTTTGTTTATATTTCACGTTTTTATTTTTTGTTTACATCATCTCCATGTCGTAGAATACAGTGTAAAATATTTGTAAGAAGTTTGATCCTTATTTTATTATTGTTTATCTAAATATGTAGGTAGTTTAGACTCCTTTCTACCAACACAAAATGGTTAGTTTGGTACAAAATTCTAGAGCAAAAACAAGCTATTGTGACCGTACACAATGACTATATCACCTTTCCCTAACATTTGCCCATTATATTTCAACAAAGACATTTAGAACTTTTACAATTCAAAAGCGCCGAACCGGCCCTATAAAATAGGCTGTAAATGAGACGCAAACAGCACTTTAATAGAGCCCATTGTGGCAATATTAAGAGGTCATAAGTCAGTGTGTTAGATGTGGATAGAAAGCAAAGGGCTTGCAAGGTAACTGAGCCTTAGAAAATGAAACATGATGGATAGTTTAGAAGAGACATGTTGATTAACTGTAAAGTTAATGGTCAAACTGGAGTTGGTTGAAGTTAGGTTAAAGGTTTTCTCGTAAACTGGATTGAAAGTAGATTTGTTACGCTCTCTGATTTGGCCTAAGGGCGCTTGGCGCACGACATACCTGGTCAAGGCTAGAAAAGGTATTGAAATCTGTTCATTATTATGGAAGTGAATCTTTATTGATATTTCAAGGGTCCAGTCCAGAGTAATCCAGAGCAGTAATTGTCTTATTATCAATTCCCCATGCCGAGATTATTTGTCTATCTATTCTATTAGTTCTAGCTAAACATGGTTTCACTTCAAATCTTTGGTAGTTTTTAAATCTATCATTTATTACCGTTTGTGAATATTAAATTTTGGTAACTGTTCCAGATTTATTTAATCAAAGTAACTTTCTCAAAATTCAAGAGCATATAAATCTTTTAAAAGTGTAGCAAATTCTTTTTTAAATAATGACTCACGAATCACGATCGGGTATGGAAAGTGTATGATTATTATCGATTGATGTTATTAACCCGATTTCGTTTTTTATATTAATGAATGTATCGATTCGCGACATGACTTCGATTTCAAGATTACAATGCTTATGTATATTATTAATATTAATAAAATCGAAATTAATAGAACCACTAGCTGACCCCGCAGGCGCTGTCCTGCCATTTTTCCTATCCTACACCTACCCTACCTGAAAGACCTACTGAATGAGTCGGTCAAGCCGTCGGAGGAGTTTAGTTACTACACACACCCCGGCCGTAAAAAAAAAAAAAGATTGACTTAAAAGTCACGGAAATGTTTACATTCTAATGTACGAAATTGTGAGGAAGGGATATCGATAGGTAATAGGATGAACACAAAATTCACTACAAGTGACCAAACATCCCTGACATACCTACTTACTGCCTAACTAAATACAAATACATCAGGAGATCAGCAAAACAAACTTAGCAGTGAAGCCAGTGAATGAAATTGATTTTCATAAATCAATCAACGTTGCAGTACTTATACAAAACACTGAAAATTGCTTTAAAGAACTTGCATTAGTAGACTAACAGGCAGTCAGTTATAGATAGGATAGGTTATAGATAGTACACAGTGACAGCCGCGGTGTGTGCTAATTTGGCTGACTGGAAACCGATCAGTAAAGGCATTGACTTACAAACTAATGGACGCCGGGTCTCTATACTCCCTTCTATGTTCACTCCTTGAGTAACTAATGTAAACGAAAGTACGTTTTAGTAATACAAACAAACTAAAAACAATGAAATTGTAAAAATCCTTTTTTCACTTTGTTTGCTTAGTTATTACAACAACGGCACGGCACTATAGACGCGCGCGGAGTCGGTCGATCAAACGAAGACTCGCGCGTAATTGTTACTCTTTATACGTATTGTTACTCTTTTGGTTCGGACACTTTTGAGCGCGGACCCGACGTCCAGGTAGTTGGTAAGTCAATTCAAAGATTCAGCGACTCGTAATCAGCAATCACGCGGTATGGAGGTGTTGTCCATGCCTGAAGGAATTAGACCGCCCCTTAACACACCACGTCTGGGTGCTTTTCTTAGCCAGACACCAAAGTACAAGGCAATTGATATGCGAATGTATGACATTAATATTGTGTCGCAAACCCATTAATAAATTCGTCGCAGTATTTTTGAATACCAAACTAGATTTCCTAATGGAGTGGAACCATTTTATTCGACATGTTGTATAACTTTTAATAATAGTCTATTCACATTAAAGCATTTTCACAGCGGGGTATTGTACGATTTTATCCGGCAAATGGCATAATACAGTTTAAGCCAAAGCCTTGTGTAAAACGCATTAACCACGTTTTTACATAATGTCATCTAAGAAATCACTTGTATCTTTTGTTAGACAGTTGAAGGCTAAGTTTTTATGATTTATGACTTTCCTTGCAAAGTTCACTTTCATGTTTTTATTGTCATGTTATGTAACTTCTTGCAATAGTATTGTACAGAAGAGATTAGAGGTTGTTTTGGTCCAGCCCACTCTGTATTACTAAGGCTTAATGTAATGGCCTGACATTAATGTGATTATTACGATGTCATAAGCTGTCAGAAGATAGCTAGGTTTTTGAAACGGTTTTTTTTTGTTTAGAACCTGCTCATCCAGTTCTCTAATAAGGAATGATAACATTTGAAACACATGAATTCATGATCTAGCAATACTTTTGGTGAAAAAGCTCTGCTAGAACCATGGAGTAAGAGGAGATGGCATATCGGCATAGGCGTAGCAAGGGGGGGAGCCGGGTGGGCCCGGCCCACCCCAGAATCCTTCTGGCCCACCCCAGAAATCAAATGAATCACTTACTAAAAATAAGAGATATCAATAGGTAATGATAAATAAACACGATATTAATTTCTTGTGTTACGTTTCTCATGTCCACTTTCTTAAAAAGTCAATGTGGTCTGAATGTACTTTCGCAAAATCTTGCAAATCTTGAAGCAAAATCTTGAGCTCGCCTCGCTCGCTCCTGTTTTTGAACGTACTGCGCTGATCTTATTTATATTGCTGTAAAATCTCGAGCTCGCTTCGCTCGCTCATGGCTAGACATATTGCAGTAAGATCTCAAGCTCACATCGCTCGCTCCAGGATTGGGTGAAATTTCGAGCTCGCTTCGCTCGCTCTAGGTTTTGGATCGTATATCTTTTCATAAAGTAGTTATATTGAGTTTGCTGTGCTCGTTCCAGCTTTTAGGTCGACAAAACTCAGTATATTCAGAGAAACGTCGAGCTCGCTACGCTCGCTCCTGGCTACGATTGTATCACAAAGACCTAGATGCAGTGCAGTGTATCACGAGCTCACTTAGCTTCGCTCGCTCCAGGATTCTGTGAAATCTCGAGCTCGCTTCGCTCGCTCTGGGTTTTAGTTTTTATTACATCAACCTCGCCTGGGCCTGGCCCACCCTGGGAAAAAATCATTGCTACGCCCATGCATATCGGCTTGTTTCTATAGAAAATTATGTCGCCGACAAAGGGGGTGAGGTACGGGTGAGGGGAGACAAAAAGCATTAGGGGAGCGTGTAATTTCTCTATGGTATACAACAATCGCAGTACAAACTAGATGACGTCATGCCCAGTTGGTGGTTACTGTGCACACTTTGTTACACCATCTTTACCAAGAGGAGCGTGTAATTTCTCTATGGCTAGATAGAACTCAAGAGGTCTTCAACTGTGTAAAATCCAGTCATTATTTTGAGAAAACTGATATAGTACCTATTAAGAAACAGAATTACAGATATCGATAGATCTAGACTAGGTTCAAGAACGAAATAGGAAGAAACAGTCCGTCACTCCAAAGAAAGACAAGCTAATGCAAGAACAGACGGGTTGAGAACAAAGTCTTGGGAAGGAATATGAAGAAATCCTAACCTCCTAATGATAGAAATTCCAAACCTACTCCACCAAAAAAAAAACACCACAACTCTATCGCTCCACAACTCCTGGAATTTTAATTAAATCCAGACCCGATGTTGGAGCAAAAAATAAAAGGTCATGAAGGCACGCGTGCCCAACGAACCGTAGGCACCAACGGAAAGTAAAGGGTGTTTTTGCAATAGAAAACTGACAGAAAGTGCCAGCAAGATGTTTTTGCAATAGAAAACGTTGAGGTCCGTTTAACTGCATAAGTTATTGACTATTATATAGAGTAGAATGTTAAAATTATTTGTAGTTGAATAACTAAAAATGGATTATCGGTTAATTGACTTGATGAATAACGGTTTTATGTAATGAGACTTCGTAGTTTGCGATAGGGATTATGTGGAAATTGATGGAATGTGTTGAAGCAATGATTACGGATTTGCTGCTTTCAATTCATTGGTGCAAGGAAAGGGTCACCACGAGTGACGAAACCTTAGGTCGTCTGGCGTACCCGGGCAGATCCTCCTCGCTTGCTGACTGGCCTGGCTAATCTTTCCATTACAGCATGAGTGATTGCCATGCGTCATAAACTCATGCAGAAGAGAAGATGAATCCATTGTTGACATTCCTTTGCCTTCTCATATTTTTGTCTCTTTTCTGTCCTCACATTAATTTAACTAGGGTCTAGGTTAAAATAACTTGCAGTTTTATGGGGTAACGTAAGTCTAGTGCAAGTTGCAACGTTTATATTTGTTTTGACACGTTCTACTTGATAGTATATTAAATTACGTGCCTAGTAAATGAATCATAATGAGGATTGACTTTTAACCCGACGTCGAAAAATATTATTCTACAGAAAAGATGCTGCTTTTTACGAAAAGGGTATGTATCATAGAATGCCTAGGTACCTCTTCTAAGAAAAGAACTAATTACACTGAAAAGTTTACCTGAGACAAAACTATTAACCAAAACGTTACTTACAACTCACAATAACAAGACAGTAACTGTACGTTACCCCATAGCTATAGAGACTATAGCTCGGCTCTCACTAGGGTTGCCAATTAGATGATATTCGCCTTTACGCAAAATAATGTCAGCTTCGATATAGGATTCTAATATTCAGCATATATGCTATGCTTATGCTATTTCGTAGTCCTGATGATTAAAAAAAACCCGTACAGAAATGACGTGGCTGTAAAATTGTTCACCTCGACAGCATATGTAATTATAATCTTGCAATTTAAAACTTATAATATGTTAAGATAGCAGATAGCAGGCAACCCTAGACTGCACCACACCGTCACCGTCAGTTACCCCATCAACGCGGGCCAGTTTCACGTAAATGTAAACTAGATTTATGGACAACAGCACGCAAGCTAGGTACATGGGTTCTTGCGTAAAAACGCCCACAGGTAGATGTACAGACGTAGATAGGGGAAAGGAAATTACAAGCTAAATCACAGGCTAGATCTTGGAAGATTTTGCGGAATTGGTTTCCTGGAGGTTGCATGCAGTTCAGTTATTCTAACTTTTAAAATAATCTAGCTGACGCGTAGAACTTACGCAAGGTTGATTATTATAACAACAAATTATGTCTAGATTTAATTTACCTATTGTTATTATTCTTTGACTATTTATTGTAAGGAATCGCCTTGCGGTAGCATTTCCCCTCTGCCACGGTATAAGATCAATTGATCATGTGCATTTAAATAATTTATATATAATATATAAATATTATTACTAAACGAGAAATCCTATAATTGCGAAACAATAATTTTGAACTTAGAACGTTTGGGGTTCAGACGAGACTACTTTCATGATTTTTAACATTCAAAATTAGAATCTGAAGTTATGGGGAATAAAAGCCAAAGTTGCGGATTGCATGTTACCTCGCCCCCCGCAAAAAGACTCATGCACGAATATGTTTTGAATCTAAACCAAGGCTTAAAAGTTTCCAGAATAAACAATACACAGAACGTAAACGAGTAACATTGACTTCATTGTTTTAGTTCTTATGTCAATGCAATGCGCAGTCAAACATAAAACACCTTCATTGTTAGTACTACCTTAAACAACCGAAAGTTTAATTGGGTTGGATAGTCAAAATATTGCTAAATTCAACATACGTTCGTACCTACTTTAGGTATGAAGATATTGTTATTGTTGATCTCGGTTTACAGGACTGTTACAGTGGCTCCGAATCATAGGTACCTACAATAAAATAATGTGATTTTTCATGACATTAACTGACAGTGCATTTCCGACTCGACTGACTCCACACCGACATGGCACACAACCGTGCTCAGTGGAGAAGGTGGACAAAAAAGTAGACCTCAAGTAATGGGCATGAGACATGGTCTAGGATGAACAAGATGTAGATCATGATATGAACTTAGGAGTCATGAACGTATAAATAATATTAGTAAACGTGTGTAATAGAGGCCTATAATAGGTAGGTACATATTAGCTAAGTTTAAAGAACTAACAAAAAACAATTAGGTCGAAAAACGTTTAGACTTTAAGACCCAATCCAAAATAAAAAATGTCAACGAAAAAAAGAGATAAAAGCAATCTGATGTAAAAATGTAAATGACTATTATACTAATATTGCATAATTTTTTTTTTAAGGTAAACATTTTGCGTGAGAAAAGTATTTACAAATTGCAATACAAATTACACCATAATTTGGTCGGAGCATCTCCTTACATAAGTTTCTGTAATGCATGCTGAAATGGTAAAAATGCTATCTTAGTGAACCGAAATATACTCGTACAATCATTATTAGTCAAAATTACTAATAATTTACGAGGTTATAAGTGCCTACCTTGTTAAAGTTTATTTATATACTTAAACTCACGACCAAGATCTCTTTCTGAATAATCAGAAACATTGCTTTAACTATCAAAAAGTAATTCCGAAGTAGTGACTTTGAGAAGTAAGTTAGTCGAAATGAGAATTTGGGTCGTTGGCAATTTGCGAAGTACTCTTTTAAAAGACACCGGGCATCTAGAACCGGCGCACACCTGGCGAAGTGCAGCGCAGAAAATTACATTAAATTAAAAAATCGTTTATTGTCTCAATTATACAGTTTTTCTTACAATCAAAGTAGGATAACCTACACAACCGAGACAAAGGTCGAGGTTCAGCTGTGCTGCATGAGGTTGAACCCGCGCAGCGCTGATTTTCAGCCTCTCCCTGATGACGCCCTAAATGACGCTGGTTGCATTGAAATAACAACGAAATCAACTATTCGTCCCTTAGGGCAAAGATATGGGCATCTAAAGCTACTTGAGGCGAAAGGATTTTATTTCAACGCTAGCAAATTCGACAAAGGTTTGGTAGTGATAAATGCTCTGCGCTGCAGCGCTGTGCTTCGCCATTTCAGGATGGTATAACTTGTGAAGTGGTGATACAGTAGTTAGGCTTTCGCCCTTTAGAAAACTGATGAAACCATAGGTCCCTATTCCTTAGTTGCCTCATACTACAACTACCATGGGAAGAAATGAAACGCTAAAGTAAATGGTATCAGCATCTAACGGGAACCCACTAAAATATTTCTTCTTTACAATCTTGACATTGGAATCCGACCAAAACTATTGATTTGGGCTTTATGGAAATCGACGCACCGTTAATAAAGAATTTTCACTTTATTTCTAGGTTAAGCTTTCCGGTTTTAAGTATCTATTCTTATAGAATACTTACTATAGTTTTTGTCTATGTAGAATCAACTGAAAAAAAATAGATTAAAAAATTTCGTTCTCTGGTTAGTGGGCTCGGTGGCGAAATTGGATAACGCAATTCCCCAGTTTGTAAGAGTGCGGGTTCAAGTCCCGTCCGAAATTGAATTTTTCAATCTTTAATTTGATTCGACTGATAATGATTGATGGTTTACGTGACGCTCAAACAGACTAAGCAAACATAAAAAAATTAAGTGACGATCCTACGAGTTTTTTTTTTAGTTTTGATACCTATACAGAACATAAATATACATATACAGCTCTTCTTTTTTAAATGGTATTATTTGTGTTGTAACAATGAAAAACAAAAGTTAATCGAGGTTGTCTTAGAAAACAATAGACGATAATTTGTTCGAAATTACCTTTAGCGATAAGGCCGCATTTTGTATCCATCTATTATTTAAATTGTTCTTTATTTGTATATTTTGGGTGGTCAAATTAATAATATTTACGTGAAACGTGATGTGAAAATTTAAATTTTATATTTATTATTATAATTAAAAAACTAATACTTAAATGGATTAAAATTGACGTGACAAAATCACATTAAAATAATCATAAATGGCAAAAAAGGAAATAGATTTCTAAACAGAACTGAAGAGAGATTAAAGGAATTTGGTTAGAAATCTACACCAATTTAATTTATAGTCGCTAAACATAACAAGAAAAACTGGACGAATAGGTAGATTGTGCATTTCAAATTTATTATATCCTGCTTTAATTTAATACTAGAAATGATTTTACGACTTTAGCTAACAGTATTTTATAATTTCGAAAAACTAGGTAGGTATAATCAGACTCACAGAGTACTAATGTACCTATAATAATCTAATTTATTACAGTAGGGGTGTGTGTGTGCTTTAATAATCTACAGATTTCTAATAATTGTTAATTTGTTGGGTTAAGAAGAAACATTGCTTTTTCGGGTTCGTATTACACAGTCCTGATGCTGCAGGTGTACTGCCTGCATGTTCTGATTTAAAATTAGTGTTTGTAAGTAGGTACTTATCAAACAATTTAGATGTAGTTTTGAGAAATGTATGGAGATTCTACTTTATGTTTTAATTTGATGGCAATGCAGAATCAATATAATGCGATATTTTTTTTCTTTATTTCTTTCTATACTTACCTTTTTTCAAAATTTCTATTTATTTCTCTTTCTTTGCATTTCTTACTATTTTTTTCTTTCTCTTAATATTATTAAGAACTTCTCTGCGCGTACGAAGTCGCGGGCACAGCTAGTGTATAATAATCTAATTTATTACAAAGGTAACTAACGCCTATGTCCCATCAGGGTAGGCAGAGACAATTGAATGCCACTGGATCCTTAGCGCCAGTCCGACACTTGGCCGGTATTTATTATTTGTCGTTTTACTTTAGAGTATTCTCTATAATCAGACCAAGTTTGAAGCTTGTATTGTATGAATATTTTTACGATACATCGAAAAATCCGCCTTAATAACGCAAGTGAAAATTACAATACAACCGGCTATTATACGGTTCAAATTCAATATATGGACGGACACAGCACCGTGTAGGCTTAGTAATAGGATTTAGTTGGCACTTGTTAGGTACGCAACCCTAATAAACAAACAACTTAGACTACCAAGTTATATAAATGCACATTTCAAAACGAAAAAAAATAATATTCAGATCATATTCAGACATGCAAAATTGAATAAATCGCTATGCTTATCACTCCAGCTCGCTTATTATTAAAACAGGCTGTAAACACGGCTGTAACAAGTTTCTCGAGCGGAAAATGAGATGGACGTTTCTGCGTCGACGTATATGCAATGCAATGTGTTTTATTAGGCCACAGAAACGCATGCAAACCGTGAAATTGTGGAATAAGGTAGATTTATCTTCGTCTGTTATTTCTCCATGGTAAAGCTCCTATTGTATTCGCCGTCTCGCGTAGGAAACAGAATGGAAACACGTTTGTAGGTTAAGTTGCTGTTGGCATTTGCTTATTTGAATGGATTTCCGGAATAGGTACGTAGGTACGACTAGGTTTTGCCCGCGACTTCGTCCGCGTGAAATTAGAATGTCGAAAAATACTTTCTTACACTCAGTTGCAGAAACGCCCATTAGAGTTAATCCTCCATTAAATCTCTTGCTTGCTTTTACTACGTCAACAAGACAAAAAGTGACAGCAAGAAATTTAATGGAGGATTAACTCTAATGAGTGTTTCTGCAACTGAGTGTTAGTGAACTCCTACATCCTCCGTAGAATAATTCAAAAATCCAAATCAAAATTTCATGTTTCTATCTACAGTGGTTAACGCTGTATGTTGCCTATCAGCCAGTCAGTGAAGAAACTATTTTCATCATATCCTATACTATAAGTCCCACTGCAGGACACAGGCCTACCCTCTAGGAGGGTACCTCTAAGAAGTCCTAATACTTAGGTACAATTACAAATCTATAGGTTCTATAGGTTTCGAAAATAACCCCTCAACAGGTTTAACAGTGATGTTTCCTAAATCAACTCGGACGCAGCTGCGGGCATAATCTAGTTACCATAACATAAAATGGAACAAGCAAAGTTTAACAGCGAATGGGTCAAATAACACCGAATTCCCACGACTTGTTAATTATAACCATGAAACAATGTTAAAACATTACCTACCAATGTGAACAATAAAGTAATTTACCGTTCCTGGCTGGAAGTTGTATCAAACAAGACAGTTTGCTTAAACCCGCATACTTGAACGAATGTCTAATGATAGGGGTTACTGGTTTACCAGTGGAACGAAAAATAATAGCACGCGAAATACCGGAAAGATACGGAACGGGTTATACAACGCACTTGGTGTTAATTCCTAACTATTTACTTTAAAGAAATAATGTTCTATTATTCGAATATACAACCAAAGAAAATAAAAGAAGGGCAAGGTACTCTCTCCCTGCGTCTGTTTTTCCAAGGAAATCAAATGCACTCAGGATATTTTTAAAAGAAGAGTTAGTGGGATCACACACGATGACGCATTGACGGAGCGGCAGACGTCAGTACGTCATTTGTGAAGCAAGGAGTTGTATGAAACCGCACGTTGGTTGTCAATGGTTGAGAAGCACACACGGTGCGTCCGTCCGCTTTCCACGGGTTCCGCGTTACATCCTCGGATTCATACACTTTCCATCAGTGAGCCGAAGCCAGTAGGAAAGTAAATCTCAATGACATGCCATTGACTTCACAGAATAACTACGAAAGAAACTAGAATCACTCGATTGCTAGAAACCTGAATGCCTACTGTTTGAGGCAGAATCAATATCTGAAAATTTCGATAGTTGTACCCTTCATAGATAGATAGATAGTTCATAGATAGTTGATCAACATTGTTGATCGAAGGTTGTACCTTTTAAAAAGTAGCAATTAGGTAGTTTTTTGGGCTTGACAATCAATGACACTACCAATAGGTATTGTAAACATTTATGTTTTCTTCGTTATTAAGATACTTCTTTAGTTAGGTTACCCACCTATCTATTCTTTGCAAATGGTTTTCGTTTTGCGTTAATTTGTTTAAAATTTGTTTTTGTTGTTTTCGTGTTATTGACTGTACAAGCACAGAGGATTATATTCTGTGGTACAAGTCTGCATAATCTTCTTGGTTGATCTTCACCACAGAGCATGTTCTGTGATCTCCTCCTACTTTTTTCCTTTCATGTATTGGTGTATTAAGAAGACAAGTCTTTATCCTCAGTCGTCTCGTCGATCATAGTACAAAGGTTCTCAATTACACTTTAAATCCGTGTTCTTAACAGCTACAGCATAAGAACTAGATCTGCATAGTTTTGTAAACTGGGCTTGGAAACATTATTGAAGTAGAACGATGCAAGTACAAGGAATAGTAACGTACCCGGATGCGACCCAGATCCCTAATTATTATAAGATTACCGTAGTCTTTACCCACATAAGGGTACACGATCGTACCCAGAATCCTTAATTCAGAAAATTTTATAGCAAGGTAGAATAGAAAACGTTTGGCTTCTTAGGAAGCTTATGGTATGAAAAAAAATGTTCTTACTACCATAACGACAGTAAAATTTATCATTTACGCATAACAACTATTTAATTAAAAGCACAGTTAAAAGTATTTATTGAAACGTAAACGGTACGGCCAATAGTTTCTTTTAATTTAAAATAATGATATATATTCATAAACAGAATGTCGGTAGTTGTAGCAACGTTTCTGACCGCACCAAAAGACATAACGGTTGTGAGTTTATGTATCAAGATAATGAAAGAAGAGGTTTTTATTCATGGTTTAATTTTAATACATTCGACGTACCATTTTCGATGTTTCGTTACAAAACTCGTACAAGACAGTAGCTGCCAATGATAAAACGAGTAAAATCCCAAATAGTACCTATTAGTATTAAATCAAATGGTTACATGGTACCTGATTACATGTTACAACATGGATCTCCCGCAATCTGTCCAAACAAGTACAATCAGAGAAAGTGTACAACAAAATACTAATACTGTACCTACACAGTTCATGTTTCAGATAAGACCCGTGACAAGTGCGACCAAGAACAACAAGACAAACGATATAATGAGCTCTCGTGGGGTCACATCCGATGAAAGTATAGATAGACCCGAGCTAACGAGACGTGAAAATGATAAACATGCTACAATAGACCATATAGTACAGGTACAATGGCTCAAATTAAATGAAATTGATGTCTAGAGCATTGGTTCGGAAAGCAATGAAATTTCTCGAACAATGGTTAGAAGAAGCGTATATGAATATAAGGTTGAACATGATCATGAGTGTACTGATTGCATAAAGTATTCGGGCACTGTCCCACCGTAGTAATCAACAGAGCGCGAGACATTAAGGTCCAGCGAGCTTGGTGATTGTTTTAAATATCTTGGAATCCGCAACAAAATAAGACTTGGATTTAAGAACGATAAAGAGTAAGAGAAACCAGTACTTGCTTTACTTATCGGACTTTCACAAGAGCTTATTTTAAGTTAAAGCATTCCTAGTTTTAAAGGCAAAGGATTAAAGGGATAGAAAAGAAATCTATTAACTAATAATGAAGATATATAAATAATGACAAAAGTAAAGAGAGAAAGTTAATTCCACGTGAACTAAGGCAACCACAGTTAACAAATACGTTCCAATTAGAAACAAGCAAAAGCTAAATTCCAAGAAATGAAACTCAAACTTTAAGTGGAAAACCAAGAACATTGACGAGAAAACGTGAGACAATGACAGAAAAATTTAATTCTACGAACTTAATAGTGCTATAGTTCAACGTTGTCAAGACGCTCGCTGATGTAACTCATAATCCACGTTCTCTAGAAAAATAATCGTGCATTGGCGCACGCGCAGACCAAGGACGATCACGCGACTGAGCAACAGCGTTATTACAGAACTGAAAAGCTTATTAAAATAATGGGCCGATAGATTAGAGATTACAATAAGGAATGCAAACATTCCAGTCGGGAGCCAGGTGCGAGAGAATTCCACTACAAATGAGGGACTTGAGGTAGCCGATCGTTTAAGTAAATTGTCTTGCTTATTTCCGACGTTTAAAAAGAAGAAAAACTATACCATTATCGTAATTTTTGCTTAGGAATGTGGCGGAAATTATAGAGTACAAAATGCATTTAATCTTAATTTACGGCTGATAAATTATCGACGAAAATAACAAACAAGATACCATGTTAGCCACAAAAACCATATTTAACTCTTAATCTAATAAAATAATCAGAGTCACCGATAAGGTTATGCTATCTATAAATCGATGCGGATATCGCTTCGCTGCAGATAAACCGCACTTTACAAACAATAGTGATGTTAATTCAATCCGAGAAGCACAAAGAGGTAAATCCAAACCGCAACGTGCCGGTAAAATAATCCCTATCAGATGACTGTAAAATAAAAAGAGCGTAAATGTACACTCCGATAAACAAGCGGAACGAATCTGAGGTCACTATGACGAGAGAACTTAAATTGGATTTTAAATCGTAAGCAAGAGACCATGACGGGACAAGCTCCTTCGTACTCGCGTGAATTATTGTATGAAAGCTAAAGCACTATCTGTATAAGGTTAGCAATGTAGTTGGATTTGCCATATTAAATTGCATAAAATATGGTCTGAAATCGGAACTTAAAGGGTTTTTGCTTTCGGACTCTATAACCAACGTGAAAGTCACGAGCCCAGAAGCCTATTGGCTCCCAACTTGATCCGTTTACAACATCATCCATAAAGATTTAGAAATCGAGAAGTAAACCGAGGCGACGTCTAATAAATCAACGATAAACGCTGGCGATAATATCCATTACATCGAATCAGTTTAAAACGCAATCATTAAGAACTACTTTCATCCAATATACCGACGGTAAAAGTTTATTAACCGAACAATGGAGCAAGAATTAATAGTTGTCTGATCCGTTGATTGAACACCTACACTTTTGGACGGGGAAAGTGATCAGTCATTCGGCAGTTGTCGCTCGACCACCGTGTTACGTTACTCCTTTGATTATGTACTCGTGTTTAAGCGTAGAAAAAAATATGTGGGTGGTAAATTGTTCCTATTATGAGCTGGTAAACGAGTGGGTTGGCGAGGCTTCTTAAAAATGACTTAACAATCGATTATTTGAACCACGAGAGAAACTAAAAAGACGCCCCTGATATGTATTACCAAGCTAAGAAGACCAAGCGGAATGTATAAATTGTAACAGGAGTTGGTGGTAACTTAAAATTGAAATTTTGAAAGATAATGAGACAACAGTGAAATAATGAAACTAATTGGTAATGCATGTTTGAGGCGAGAGGAATATGAAGAAATTCCTCCATTCCGAAGCGCCGGCGCAGCGGCGTGATGATAGATAATTTCCAATTACTGTCTTAGACACATTCCGTTAGGATACTTTTCAAATTATCAATGAAATGTTAATTGAGGTAAGTGCAGAAGCTGAGATTATTTTCCTTAACAACCACAGACAGTTTTTATATATTACCGCCGTTAATGAGATGGTAGAAAAACAATCAATTAATTATAAAGTTACGATAGACGAAGATGGAATACTGATTAATGATGCAAAAGAAACAAACGTGAAAGTGCAAGAACCTCAGATCGTGGCGCGTGATAGTCAAGACAATACCGGCCTTGGATGACGACACGTTGAAGATGAGTCTCGCAACGCTGTTCATTCTACCAAGTCACACGACTGAACTCATAAGCCAACGAATAAACAATGAAAATGGCTTGATAAGCGGGACTGGAGTGGAACAAAGTATACTGGAGCACAATCACGAAATACGCAACAATAACCAAGAGTTGCAAAATCCATAACATGAGAGTACAGCCATTAATCAGCGGCTTATAAAACTTAATGTCATATTTCAAGTACGTGACTCGATGATGGTAAATAAAAGCTCTTTTTTGTAAGAGTTAAAGTTCAAAATCAATGTTCACCAAGGTCAATTACGTAATGGTGAATTTATAAACAAATTATGTCATTTGTGACGAAGATTTAACTCCTATTGCTGACTAAGCTCAAGCGTTGGATCCATATGACGAGTATTTGTAAACAAAAAAACGTGCAATTGCGGAATATTTGCAAAAACGATTAGCATGTCTACAATTTTTAAATATGAATAAACTTGTTCAAAGTTTCGACTCCATTTATGTGGATCGAGTTTTGGAGGATATCTACAGAAAGCAGCAAGGCCAAAGGCCAGATGGCATAAAATTTAAAATTCGAATTTATGGCAGCATCCTTAATGGCATTGGAGAGACGGTATCCGATAAGGCGTTTAAAATATTCGAGTTGTTGCAAAATATCGGTGGCTGTATGTACCTTGTAGAGCCGCTGGCAGATGACAAGATACTTTCTCTCGAATGCTCCGAACTCTCCCAACCCGGACACACGGCTTTTTGCATTGTTTTTGTTGTTAATGCGATATTATTATTATCGCACGAAATTGAAAGTTAATGTACTATACTTGGTCGTGAAAAATCGAAAGCAAATTGCTCAGTTGTTATAACATTAAGGTTACTACATTATTGGCGTGCGCTTTCGCTTTTAAGTTTACATTATAACGTAATAATATCATATGCAAGTTTGTTTTATTGAGCCACCCACTTCAACGTTCCATAAATACGTGCATTTGGGTCGTAAAATCGTGTTATATGCCTTTATTGTCGCTTGACACAGATACTCAGATCAGAGTTTGTACTTGTGTTTCCATAGCGACTGCAGGTTGCGGACTGCGGTTTGCATGAGATTATAACGTGTTCTAAATGTCATTCACTATATCGCCTAGATTTCCCGAACCTATACTCTACGAATGCAATGATTGGGATTTATTGGTAAGAAATGAGAACTTAGTGACACTTACCCTCTCGCAAGGTGGTGGCGCAGTCGTATCCACTTCTGTATAGATGCATAAGGTCGACTTTCTTGACAGCGAATCGCTCGCCAGACTGCTCGAGCTCGAGCCCGTTGAGAACTTCATCTTTCTTCCTCATCCAGAACTTCCTCAGGTGACGTCCAACTGCACTCCCGAGTGGTGTTGCCGGCACATCACACAGGTGCGAGCCACCTGAATCCTGGTTTGCTCTCCTCCTCAAGTTTAAAAGGCTGGCGTAAGTGACAGCGTCATTCAAAGTCAGCTGACTTCCAAGGTCTGTTCCGCGAAATCGGAATTCCCAATGGTAGCCTGAAACAAGAGAGAGATTTGTAAATAAAAGATTTGTTTTTGTGAACTATTAAGGTTTTAGAAAACTGTTGCCTTGTTTTGTGTTTGCTTACAAATGAAAGCGAAAATGCTAATCAAGATTATTGTGATATCTGATCCTTGATGGCGCCGGGGCGGCGCCTCTGTTGAAAGTTTATTTAGTGCAAAACTGCAATACTTTAAAAAAACTATGTAAATTGCACAATATGTGTTGTATTTTTGTTGCAATAATCGGTCTACTTCGAAACGTTGTTTGTGTTGAAACTGCAACGTAGCAAGGACTGCAATTTAGATAAGACGATCGACATTATGATAGACGGATCGAATCCATTAAGATTGAAGATGGAAAAGCCGATACGGAATGCGATGCGATTGAATCAGTGGTCGTAAAAGTCAATTGAAAAAAAGTAGTTATTGTTGCTTCTAAGGTGAAGGCCAGAGAAATAAAATGAAAAGAAACATACGTTTTATAGCAGGTAAGGGATTCGAACACTTTGTGTATTGGTTCTAATTTACAGAACAAATTTCTACACAAGCAGTAAAAACTAAAGCCAGAAGTGGGTCAGGGGTCTTATTGTGTAACTACCCGATTTAACCGGTATCAAATCAACATGGTATTTTGAGCAGTTCTCTTTCCTGTTTCTTAATATTTAGTTGATTGATTTTAGACGATGGGTAGGTATGATGATCATAGAAACAAAATATTTTTAAAAAATTGCCTAGGTAGTACAGTCATAATCTAAACTATTATAAAACTGTAACTGAAGTGTGTCTGTACATTGAAGATATTTACAAAAAAAAGATTACGATATGGTTTTTACGTATCCCTGACTCGAAATCAACCTTTTTTAGAAATATTGTCTGTCTGTTTGTTTGTGTGTTTGTTTGTTAGTTTGTTTGTTTGTTTGTTCGCGCATCACGCAAAAACTACTGAACCGATTTTGATGAAACTTTTTTTGTTTGATAGCTTATGATCTGACTTAAAATCTGGTATATAATTTGTGCGGACGAAGTCGCGGGAAAACACTAGTATAACATAACTCTATTCTAAAGGCACAACAACAATGTCTTTTTTGCCAGTCGTTCAATACGTCCATGAATTTTTTTAAAAAACATACTGAGAGAAGTTGAGTTTGTTAGCCAGTCATTAATACATATTAAGTATTCGATAAGGTGCCCAGCAAACATTTTTTATATTTCGTAACGAGCTGGGAAAGTTCATGATTATCTCACTATTAAAATCTTTTGAGTTCTTCCTTTATCGAATGAAATTTTAATATATTGAATTACATAACAATATTCACAATCAACTGTAAAAAGGTTTTTGCAAAGTTCGGTTTCTTCAACTCTT
Organism: Agonopterix heracliana; assembly: GCA_963693445.1. Taxonomy (NCBI): domain Eukaryota; kingdom Metazoa; phylum Arthropoda; class Insecta; order Lepidoptera; family Depressariidae; genus Agonopterix; species Agonopterix heracliana. The sequence goes on along the minus strand of OY856308.1, from coordinate 18,922,010 downwards.
TATTCATTAAAATTCACAAGTAATTAGCGAGTACACAAGCGCATTTGCCATGTTGATCGCAGTAGTGTTTACCGTAAACACTGCGTTTCGAATTTCGAATGGGCTTGCATTATTTTGAGTTGGCTGTATGGTCAGAAATAGTCATAGGTAATTGTTTTTGTTGTAAATTAAAATTCGAGAATAAATTTCCATTGTTCACCAGTCGATTAGGTACACACGGCGACAAATCAACCTACCCATAGTTGAATTCTATGGTCATGGACATAAGGTCCAACTGATCTGTCGCCGTGCGTACATCCTAATTTAAATTTCATATCATTTTCATTATACTTAAATTTCCACTTCATTCTTTAATTGCTAGGTACTCAAAATTAGGTCGTATCCGTTCCGGCAGCTGAGTTACAATTTCGAAAGTCAAGTTCAAGTCATTCATTTCGATTCGGGTTGAAGCCAACATGACTGTAGATTTCTAGAATTTATACTAAACGAAAAGTATAGTTTTCATGGTCCAATTTCGACATAGAAGTGGCTATAAATGCACAAATACTTCATGCTTCTTTCGTCCCAATATTATCAGCCCTCACTCTCAGTGCAGGACACAGGCCTACCCTCACGAGGGTGCATAGGCATCAGTCCACCACGCGTGCCCAATGCGGATTGGGGGACTACATATTATTAGAATTTGTTCTTCAGCGTATGCAGGTTTCCTCGCGTTGTTTTCCTTCACCGTTAGAGAGCAGTCATCGGTATTACGTATATCATCATCATCATCATCATATCAGCCGATAAACGTCCACTGCTGGACATAGGCCTCCCCAAAAATGGGGGGATTTGCCATAATCGCCACGCTTGGCAGGCGGGTTGGCGATCGCAGTTGGATTGAATGTGTGTATTCAGAGGATGCTGCTGCCCATCCTCCGGTAGATCCCTTAGTCGCCTTTTACGACACCCACGGGAGGAAATGGGATGGTGCTACTCTTAGCCGACACCACACGGTCCATTACGTATATAAGTTAGAAAAACTCATCGGAACATAGCATGTCGTCCGTACGGATTCGAACTCGGCCCTCATTATTGAGCCCATACCCTTATTTTTGAAGAAGATGAGCCAATGTGATCAAGTATATTAGTTACAGGAACTGCCAGATCTTCCCGGACGTAACTATTACACAATTATAATAACCAATGTCACCAACATGTGAGCTTCAGTTTCTAGATGCAGTTGCATCACCGATCCTTAAATAACTGCATTCCAATGAAACAGTTATGCTTGCGTAAGACTTCGGTAATCTGTAGCCAATGACCAGGTTACCTAATAATGAGGTATGTTGTAGGATAAGGAATATTATAAAGGCATGAAAATAATCGTAGCCTTTTGGACATGTGTAAGGCCACCATACAATATTCCCGCCACTGCTTCTGCTGTAAAACAGCGACCAATCACAACACCACAAATAGGTACCTAGCTCTTTATATAGAGCTGAGGGCCGGGAGTGGTCGCCCTTGTTTACAGAGTGGTGGGGATGTACACACGGCGACAGGTCAGGTTACCCTATTTGGACTTTGAACTGTTATAAGTTGAACGCTGCGAATCGTGCGAGAGGGTGCGGTATGTTGTTGTTGTTTCGTCTCACGGCACGCTGCGCCCGCGCCGGCAGCCGCGTCTATGCAGGCTCTCTACCGCATTATTTTGTGTTTTGTACGTAGTGTAGTTATGGGTATGTATATACTATATACATATATACTATATAGGGTGCGTAACATGATGTGTCACCGTGTGTACCTACTCGTATGATACGTATACCCGTTAATTAAAGAATACAAAAGAATACAAAAAGATGTTCAGTTTGATGGGTAGAATTTGTGGTTTAAAGGTTAATGATACTTTTCCTTACACCCTGTATATGTATAGTATAATAATAGCATACTATTAAACTATCATAGCAAATCAAACAAAGACAGTGTCGCGTCCTTCGCTCAACAAAGAAAACCCTACATGAAAATAAAATAACAAAACACTATGTAAGCTTGTAATGTGGGAAAACCGCAATATTGCAACAGCTTGCCATATCGAGTGCCTTGTTAGATACTCGTTAGACAATAGTACTGTAACCACGTGGGAGAGATTCTAGAATGCATGATATACTGGCTTATAACCGACTGGGTAAGGTTTTGTGATTTGTAAAACGTTTCTATCGGTAGATAGATTTCTCATAATTATAGGTAATCTTTAGAAGATACATACCTACCTACATACACCAGTTGTTCAGTTCTATGGTCTGAATCTGAAGTATCGAGTATTAACGGGGTAACGAATTTAATTTTACACCCTCCATAGTTAGAGGTAAGATAATACTTACTTAGTGTTCGAATAATGAAAGAAAACCAAACTAGGTTTCAGTAATTTGATAATATTGAACTTGAAAATCACGGGAAAAGTTTGATTTTTCATACATTCCTACCGCTTTGATTGTGCTAATTTTATGAAAGGAATATCGGTCTGCAAATTTCAAAAAATTCAGTTATAATTTTCATAACCCATGGGTAATTTTCTATTTTTTTTAAGTAAACATTCTTTAAGGGGCGTTCAGACCAGCACACTGAAAAACTTTTACTATGGAACCTAATTTTGAAATCGAAAAAAAACCTCAGCTTTTTCATACATTTTGACAACAACAACAACAACAGGTATGGCCTGAAGCATCCCTTTAGGTTTACACCCTGTATATTGGACTAGAGTTTACATTTCAACTTTTCAACGCCTCAATTTACCACACCGCAAGGTGCCGTTAGCGCCGCTCAGTGGATTTAAACATAAGAGTTAAATTCAAAACGAGTTAACATTTTCAATTAACTGTCCAGCAAACTTCCGTCAACATTAACAATTTTACACTTAACACCTTGTTAGTTATTACCTAGTCGATGATAAATTTTCGACTAATTGAATACTTGAATAGCACACGATATTATCTCGAAGGGTTAACGAGGCAACCAGATGTGTTATCTTGAATTACCATACAACGGCACTTCCCTGTGACCGTAGCACGAGTTTGGTTACGTACACACGGCGACACGTCAAGCTACACAAAACCAAAATATCTACAAATTGCTTAATTTACATACCTACAATACACACTATAAATACATAAATAATAAACTATACATTTTTGGGTGGCATAAATTCTTTTGGACAATCAGTAACCCTTTTATGCTTTCAGCCCTATTAGAAAAGAATAATAAGTATAAGTATTGCTACTGATTTCTCTCTATGAAGCCTCTGTTCATGAACAAGCAGAGTGAATGGTTCGGCACGAAGCACCCTGTTCATAACTTTCAAAAATCATACTTCAGGAGTGCGATTTCTGAAAGTCAAATCAGCAGTAGAAAGATGCGAATCTCCATAGTAATTTTGACATTTTCAACTGCTGAGCTCAGCAAATGAGTTTCAAAAACCGCACTCCAGGACTGCAAATGCTACGGACCAAATAGCTCTAATGATACCAAATCCCGTGTAGTTGATCACACCACTGGAGGCACTGGAAGACTTATAGATTTACACGAACCGTGTTGACTAGGATGCGATGACCAGGACCATGTAATTTTGTTATATGGAGTAGCTGGTATTTCTCATATCAAATTCCTCATTCAACTTGGAATAGGTAACTCATGCTCTAATCAGGTGATCTTCATGGTAGTGGCGTAAGTAATGGCTTGACAGAATTGGCACTGGTCTCGAGAACCTAGCCAGCCTTATATCCTTTGGTATTAAAAATATGAGCTTTTTTACACGCATTTAGTCGATTTTTAATTTGATTGAAGGAAGTTGAGTTGAAATCCTCTCTATAAGATTTTACCAGGGGCCTCTCACACAGTCACAGCTGTAGTTCCGCTAATTCGTGCTTTACCTCGTCCTCCCACCCGTTCTTTGAACACAAACACCAGTATCCCACCACCATTTATCATCCACACAATGAAACCCACCACCACAACAAGCACTTTTAACAAACTGAGCGTTCCTTCATCAAATTGTTTGTATAAATATGATAATATCCCACTTTTCTATCAGGAACCATACTCAGCACGCAAGCTGAATTCGTTATCAAGTACGTTTTATATCTGAAGTCCCGCGAATCAAACGGTTTTCGTTCTTATGAACTGCCTACAAGAGTTGTGTACCCTGATATGTAAATTGGAGTATAATATGAAGCAAGGCGATGAAGGAAGTTCCTTTGACCGATATGTTTTCTTTGATTGGTGTTATGTGATCAGGATGTGAACTATGGTTTGAATTACAATTGTCCCGGAAGGGTTCTTGATTTATTTGCAATGTAAATGACATTATTACGTGTCCTTACCTGGCTAGTTTAGAATAAGATCGGCAGATGTGCCCTAAATAGGAAGGCCCAACATGAATTAGGTATATCATATTTTAGTATAAATTTTTATTTTTATTTAGTTGGTCCTTTATTTATTCTCGGATTACAGCTACATAATAGCTTTTCGTCTTCGAATGCTCTCATTATCTTTGCTCACAAAAATATGGCTCAGAAATTCCGTGGGTTATTTTCTTAAACAAAATATCCATCTAGCATTTGTATCGATAAATATTTCAGAGTCAAGTTCATTTGCTATCAGTGGGTATACTTATATACTCACGCCATTGTCCCCTGGGTTGGGGTTAGGCAGAAACTACGGTTCTGCACACGCTCTAATTTGTAATAAAAACCACTATTTGCGAAACACGATCATACTTAAATACCTATGCTAAAATTAACCCTAATAAACACAGGAACGCAATTTTAACTAACGGAGCGACAAATAATTATCCTTGGCGCAATAAATAAAGAATATCATTAATCCTAATTGCAAAGTAAACCAGACTAATACTAATACAAACAATTCTAATAGGGCGTGACGTGAAGAAATTACACATTTACATGTCCCGAATACCATAATGCATGACCGTAAACGATGAAGTTAAAACATCGAAATTATATTCTTATCCAATTTCAGTTCTAATCTCATTGCAATCCAATTATTATTCAACTGTGCTGAATTCCGCATCGCGATAAACTGTATGTAACTGACAGCCCTTAACGTCTGAATGATCTGTCAAAACGGCTCTAACCGCTGTAAAGAGCAGTATCGCGATTAGCCTATACCAAATGTGTCAAAAGTTATGGTTCGTACGTAGTTCAATCATGGTTCAATCACCGAATATTTACCGCGATTGCAGCCCAGAGCACACCCTTTCGCTAGATGCTGACCTGAAGCTTACGAAGGTCACCCTCCTGGGGCAGGCCACTGAACGTCACGGCCAGACAATTTAAGTTTTAGTTGGGTAAAAAAACACAAGACTGTTTCAAGATAATTGATCGATAACTGAACAATCTTACAAAATATTTAATACCAAATTGAGCACCAGTCCTGGTGCAAGGTGTGCAATGTTGAATGTATTCATAAAAAGTCAAATTATTAAGTGTGCGATCAAAATTCTTCGGTCAATGGATCTTAATGGACAAAAGGAATACTTTGGGTGCTCAATATGGAATGGATATTGCATTTTTCAAAATTAGCAAAATCTTTTTAGTATTTTTTTAAACAGACTCAAAAACCGATATGTGACCTTTTTTGTGTGAATTGTAAAAAGCTAAAAAGTATTTCGTTTATTTGTTAACACGTTGTATTATACGGCATGCTTCTGCAAGTTTCTTCAACTTTGAGTCTGCAGGTCTGGTCCACTGGGGACCATCGGACCATTGCGAATGTTCCAATCGGATGGAACGACACGCACGCACGAATAATGATGGTCAAACACGCAAATATATACGCATTGTAATCAACGTTTACAAGCTAGGATTTATGTTTTCTTGAAGAAGGAAGAGAGCGATGATATTCGTAGCAGTGATACATTTATCTACAGGGTGAAATTTATATCATTAGCATCCTTTTAAACAGAGTTTACCCATCAAACTAAACAACTTTTACTATGGGAGCAAATTGAACGGAGAAAAAAAAAATCAAAAATTCCATACTAAACTGCAATGCCTAGGTTAGGTACTCTACTCAAATGAATGCAACAGCAGATTTTTTTTTTGCTCCTATCGGTTTGCTTCCATAGTAAAAGTTGTTCAGTTTGATAGGTAGAGTGTGTGGTTTAAAGTTTAATGATACTTTTCCTTACACCCTGTATAAAAGGGTGTCATGTTTTTTTTAATACTTTGCTGTTAAAAACATAATAATCGTTACTAAAATAATGCGTTTGCTGTTATAGATAAAGGCTGCATTTACAACATTCCCCCAAAAAGCCAGAGTAACGTAACATCCAAGAAACGAAACACGATCTCAATTAAAAACCTTTGAGTACGAAAACTTATAAAATTAACAAGCGAGAATCGAGGTCTTTATCGTTATCGAATCCAAACCGAGATGCCGACTAACTTCACGTAATTCGAACATAAAAATGTTAACCAATTTTCTGGTTAACTTAATTCTATTTCTTTTTAATCGTTTTGGGATTTTTAGGGTCCCACGGAGGGGAACCAATGTCCGCTGCCTCATAACCACAATTAGCTAATTGGCTAACCTGTATAAAACGACGAGATGACATGAAATTTGACACGGATTACGTAGGCAGACTTTTTTTTTAATTATCTTTTTAATCAATTACACTTCCACTTAATTTTAAAATTGCGATATTTGGAACGGTTGGCTAGAAAATTGACTTACTTATCGATATTTCTAGACCTACACCAATTAGGTAGATACTACATGATTAGGGGGACTTTGCATTAGAGTCCCTCACTAACACGGAGGCATCCATAAAGAGTTACTAAGGATAATAAAGATGGGAGTGCACAACAGATCAGGGCCCTATTCAACAAACGTTACAATTGTAATTTACAATTACAATTCTGGGTACATTGCTGGTTACGTATGACGCTGAACTTGCAGTAGGTAACATATGCCTAACATTCTCAGCAATGTACCCAGAATTGTAATTGTGAATTACAATTGTAACGTTTTTATGTCTATAATAGGTTCATTTTGTATAAATCAGTGGATTTATCTTGATATCATGTATATTGTTGTAGAAAATTGCACTGAACATGAAATCACTATAATTTGTAACATTTAATGTAAGTCAATATTATGTTTGTATCAGTTCATTTCATTTTAATCTAATTTTCGACATGCTTAAAATTTGCACGCCTGCGAGCAGGCTGGATACACTTGTACTAACTAATATATCACGATGACAAGACCTAGTGTAATAACTGTATTCATGTAAATAAATGATTTCTATTCTATTCTATTCTAACGTTTGTTGAATAGGGCCCAGGAGTGCTATTTTTTAATGTCATACATTATAGGATGCGTGATTTATGATTTATAAATCATATACAGGGTCCAACGTAATACGCTGACAGTTTTTTAAGAGGATGATCAGACTATGAAACTGAACAAATTTCTCCATGGGACCAACATTGAAATCGTAAAAAAAAATCAGATGACCCATACATTTGGCTCGAATAGGTTTGCTGTTTTGTATGGAACAGTTTTTTTTTCAGATTTCGATGTTGGTCCCATAGAGAAAGTTGTTCAGTTTGATGGTCTGATCATTCCCTTAAAAAAGTGTCGGCATATTAAGAAGGACCCTGTAGACAGGGTTTTGCATCACTTTCTAGAGTGGATAAGAACGTGTGAGATTCTAAAATAGCACTGCAGAAAAATGGCTTGCAATAGCCCTTGCCTGCTTTATACATACAGAATTCCACAAGATGGATGCCGACATCTTAGAGGCAGACCCAACAGGGGACATAACATTGATTATGACTTCCTGAAGAATTGACTCGAGTTTTCGATGTACAGAGAAGACTGTAAGAGGAGATTGTACCAAAACCTGTGCAGGATATAGAGCAACATACCTAAATTAAAAACAGAAACTATACGGAACCATTAAAATAAGTGAGACTGTCATTCAAAATACTCGTAGCTATTTCAAATAACTCTTCGGACCGTGACGAAGCGCCGTTCAATCTACGTGATATTTTTCACCAAAACTTTAGGTTCAATGACCAAGATTCTGAGGTCAGGTGCGAGATGAAAAAAGTCTACAGCAATTTCCGCAATATCTAATTTTCGATCGTAAACATTAATTAACAGGTTCGATTTTATGATACCTACTTACTTCAAAAGTGCTGATGATTTGGTTACTTGCAATTTAAGGTGTGGTCATGCTTATAAAATACCAGGTAGGTACCACGTTATAAAAAGTACGTGTTTCGTTATTAAGAATGTTGTTATTATGTGGCGAAGTGAAACTGGATTGGCGTAACATAACCGTTTTTTGATGATGTTTCTACGTACATAGTGTAAAATTAAATAAATTACTTATTATGAAACCTATTTAAGGGATAAATTCCACCTAACCACCCCCTGGATACGTGCTTGATTCGATATATTAAATACGCATTACGTCTTGTGAAGTAATACTTCGACGTATGACGAAACATTACAGTTACTTTACTGTCGTAAATTCGTAATGTTCGTAATACGATTAAATTCTCATCCGGATTTCAAAGAGATCCGTTTTGAATGGGTATCCTGAAATACCTCCTCCGTAATAAACATGATGATAAGTACTTTACCTATTACTTTTTTAAATAAGAACTGTTCTTATTTTATATATTCTCTATTGTAGTCTTTTGTTTGTTTCTCTCAAATAAATAATTTGCTTACAATTTTAAAGAAAGACATTTTTTTAGTGCCATAATAATGGGACGAAATAGATTAACAAAATAACAAATCAAACATACCTGATTTTACCGCTGCAAAAATCTACATAAACGATAGCAATGGCTGTACCCTCCTACCTACCAAATGGTTTCAAATGGTCGTAAAACGGCTATTAAAACGTATATCACTGAACTGACCCATGTATCACTCCGCTACCGCACTTTAAAGGGACAGCAGTAACCTTGCTACGGAATTTACTAACAATACAATTATACTCCCACATAGAAGATAATCACTACATTGTACAACCTTTAACGAAAGATCCGCATACTTCGTTAACTATTAACTAACTGACTGTACCAGTAAATTTAATAAAGAGTGTCCATCAGTGTGTTCAGCAACATGAAGCAAATCCTCTGAAAAAAGGTTTATTATTGATGGTTCATGTCATGACCTTTGACTATTTATTATAAGGACTAGCCTTGCGGTAGCATTTCCCTTCTACCTCGGTATAAGAACATTAAAATTGATCATGTGCATTTACATTCAATGTTATACCTTATCACTAAACGAGACAGCCGTTAGTTGCGAAACAATAAATTCGAACTTAGAACGTTTGGGGTTCATACGAAACTACTTTTCATGATTTTTAACATTCAAAATAAGAATCTAAAGTTATGGGGAATAAAATCCAAAGCTGTGGATTTCATGTTACCGTGCCCCCCGCAAAAAGTGGCAGAAATGTTTGTTAGTAGAATTACACGCGTAACTAGTCCACATATAAGTAGTCAAAGTTCATGACGATATTTATGAATGACCAAAATATTTGGTCTGGTTTACTCTGGATTCTGGACTACATATATAGATACCTACCCTTAAAGTTACTAATGCTGGTAGGTATCTAGTCAAGACATTATTTCATGTTATTTCAATGTCTTTTATAAGGTTATGATAATATCAGGTATGACAATAGATAAGCAAACTTCCTGGAGTGTGATTTTTGAACATCATACGATCAACTCGGCAGTAGAAAATGTCAAAATTAGTATGGAGATTTTGCATCTTTCTACTGCCGAGTTGATCGTATGATGTTCAAAAATCGCACTCCTGTATATTTTTGTAAAGCCAAAGGGAACGAGCCCACACCGCCAAATCTGACGTTTTGCGATCGTCTTTAGTCGTCAAATCTCTCAAGTTGTCGATATATCCAAGCGTCTATCAGTCAGTTCAGAGATTAAGGCGACTGAGGTCTAAAATTCCATAGCAGATCCCTAAATTAATAAGTCACAGTCAAACCGGAGATCTTTATAGTAGTGTTGCTCTTTTATCTCGAGCACAGTATTTCTTATTTACTTTTTAAAACATCCCAACACATGTTCTCGATCGTACAGCCAAGGTTTACCGGTAGCCGTTCCCCTATCAGCCACATCAGCTCTTATCACTACGCGATAGTACCGTTACAGTTATAGTGATAAAAAGTCCTCCTACATGACCCTTATACCAACGTAATAAGCATGAAAATGACCCGATTCACGGGACTAAGGCTGTAAGTAGGTGCACAGTTTTAATGGCCTCAAACATGGGCATGTACCAGCATAAGGTAGTGCTTATGCCACTTAAGGACACATGCCGTTTGAATTACGGCAAAAAATATAGTTTTCGAGAAAAAAGAAATTGCACAATCTTGAATTGGAGCAAAGTGGTCTAAAAGGAACTCAAAAAAAAATCTCTATGTTTTGGTATTTAACTTAAAACACGGCGAACATTATAGGTACGAGGGTACGGATATTGGTTTTTATTTTTATTTTAACTGTTGTCATCACTTGAAAACGTAGGTTGAGTATTCTATAGATTTCCTGACAGCGTATACTCGAAAGGGACAGAGATATGACAAAAATGTATGAGAAATCGTGCCTTTGTCTGCCACAGTTGCAAGATTTTGTATGCAATTTCAACTGTGGCAAACAAAAATATCGCATACGCAGAAAGGGACAAACGACATGGATTTTGTCGCATTCACTCTATGTAATTAGCGTATAAGGCTGTCTCGTTTTCGTGACTATTATTATTTTAATGTCTTTTCTAGTTGATTCTCTTTCTACGCTTGAAAATAACAAGTATAACAACCGTAGAGAAAAATGTGGACTGAAAGAGGATAATTATAGTGACAAGGATTGACAAGGGAATGTTGAGATGGTTTGGTCATGTGGAAAGGATGAGTGATAGATAGTAGACTGACGTATGAAATATTAAAAGAGCGTGTGAATGGAACAGTCGAAAGGGGTCGCCCTAGACTTAGGTACGTATGCAGACCAAATTGGCAGCATACCTACTTAAGAAGGGTCATATCAAATGCACCCGAAACCAACGATCGTGTATGAAACGACTTATGACTGTGGAAGAGGCAAAAGAGGTATGTCAGGATCGTAGCCGACGGCGATCAATTGTATCTGCCTACCCCAATGGGATGGGACACAGGCGTGCGTATATGTGTGTATGTAAAGCATAGTATATCGATCGATAATTTGATGACGATTCAAGACCATTTTGTTAATCAAATAAAAATAACACGCCCGACTTGATTTTTCATGGATTTCGTGACGTTTTATCATTATCAAATATCAACCACTTAAAAATATGGCTGCTAAATACTCACTGCTCTAAAAATGGAACAAAAAATTAAAGATACAAAGACGTAAGCTTTAAAGTGTTGCCATTTTACAACGTGTGCGGTCTTGATCCGTTTCGATAAAGATCACTACAAAAAATATAATGTCAAGAAAGAACAGGTAGATTATTTGCTACTCATGTGACAGATAATATTTATTTGACCCATTTTTTTTTATATAGATCGTCATAGTTTTTACAATAGGTTTAATAAATTGGGTAAAACATTGGTCTTGGTTGACAATAATGACAATTGACATCGAGGTCCTCATAGGCATTATATTTAAGTATTGTTTTTAGTAGGTATTCGATATGAAATCTTTCAAGGAAGTTTAAAACTGTACAGAATACAATTCTGCGCCAATAGAACGATAAGCGATAACCTTTTAATGAAGCAAGTCGATAAACATTCGGCCTTGCAAACCCCCTTTAGTTTAATTCAGATAGCATCTTTGTGCTTAATCAGTTTTAGAAGATCGACAACTGTAACTTGACTACGAGATTTTTAGCGTATCACCACCGTCCAGAAGTGCAATTCTCTAAGGTAGCATCCCTCAGATCGTCGAAGACGTCATATTTGACACAACGCATACAAGTTGACAGCTCGCCGCTCGCTTAGAGAATTGCACTCCTAATGAGGAAAACCATTATACTGTTTATAGTTATTATTAGTCAATGTCCCCATAGGCTGTCAACACTCATATAGGTGACTGTAGGGTGCTGTAGGTACCCTTTCGATTACCCGATTTTTGAACATCATTACGACCTACTCAGCAGTAGAAAATGTCAAAATTACTATGGAGATTATGCATCTTTCTACTACCGAGTTGATCGTATGATATTCAAAAATTGCACTCCTGTTACTTGACAAACTTTTCCAATGGATAGGATACCTTCGACTCCGACTTTGCCTCCTGAGAAGATTTTTTCCAATATACCTCAGTAACAAGCAGTAGGTAGGTATGTTATGATAAAAGATAAGCTTCGCTCGTATTGTTATGAGTACTTATGAGTGACGCATTAGTCGTATTACATACGTCCACAAACCGATATAGTTAATTCACAGATAAACAACTATCGACCTATTTAAGAAAGAATTGTAAGAAGACTGTCAATGCAATCAAGAAACGTTTCATCTCGAACCTACGAACGATATATCAGTCCATTCTATCTGATAGTGCAATTCACTTGATGCCATTTCACGACATCTGACTTGCATGTTCACACTTGATATAAATGCCTAGGTCACGAGTTGCACGCAGTCCATAGAAAGATCATGTAGGTACGTGCCTGTCTTGTAACTTGTTACCCTTGGTTATATCCTGCCCTGTTTAGACATTATTGTCAAAATCCATTCTGTCCAACTTCCACCTTGAACGTAAATAGGTAAGTCACGACTTGACTTATTAAGATTTTAATCAACCAATTATTTTGCGGTCGTATTGAGGAAACTGGCAAGAAACATGAGGAATTCGACAAATTGCTATTATAATTGAATTGTGTCCTTCCAACAAATTCCAATAAAATTGTTATCATTGACAGTTGAAACGATAAAGGTTACAAAATTCCTTATTTTGTTGATATTGATCAAGCCGTCAATAAAATTGAAGTGACGAAAAGATAACAAATTCTTGTGATTTACAATTTCCAATATTTGACGTAGTTAACGAAAACAGGCAATAAAAGCTTTATGGTTTACTTATTGGGGGTTCTCATAAAAGGCCGAATGCAAACCAGTTCGTCTCGCCTACCTGTAGGATGACTGTTAAATTCCACACATATTTTTAATCCTTGACAAAGATTTTTTACAAAATGTGGGATATTGCACATTCTTGCGTGTAAATTGTATCCTCAAATCACAATGCTCAATGGATTGGCAAATTCCAATAGACATAGATAGTAAGGTGCTATTGATAGAAAAGGTGTACAATACAGCAGTGCAAAATGTACCTGAACATACTTTCTGTTTTTGCCGAAGTCCCGAGAGGCAAAGAAGATTCGGAGCTTTGGGCTGATAGAAAGAACTATACCTAATCTTATATTTTGTAAAAATAATCAACTAAGCATACCGAAATTTTTAAGAAGTTATCCAAATAATGATAGTAAAAGGTGTACCTAAGTACTTTGCTGCAAAGTTTTTTAACACATTCGCGGACACGAATTCCGTAGCATATAAAATAGCATCCGAAATCGGCTACCTTTTTGTGACACAGATGCTATAGCAATACATGAGCAATATCACATACCTCTATCCGCTGAGTGCTATCTAACCTGAATGCAGTACCTAGCTCTAAATTGTTTATACAAAATATGAGTGTCCAACATGGGTGACTTTTGAGAACAAATGCGATTTTTTACGTTACGTGCATAGTTTCAATTATAAATTTATGATTATGACATCCTAAAAATAAATACAGATTTAATATGCAAAATGGAAATATAAATGAAAACAGCTAATATACACAAGTATTATGACATTCTTATGATAAATGTGGATGAGAAGAAAGAACTATCAGAATCAAAGTTCTGCTTACTCCCGTACAATAATGGAGTGGCCATAATAAGTTTATGAAGCACTCCATATACAGGGTCCTTCTTAATATGCTGACTCTTGTTTAAGGGGATGATCAGACCGTCAAACTTAACAACTTTCTCTATGGCACCAACATCGAAATCGCGAAAAAAAATTAGCTGTCCCATACAAAACTGCAAACCTTCTCGAGCCAAATGTATGGGACAGCAGATATTTTTTTCGCGATTTCGTTGGTGGTCCCATAGAGAAAGTTGTTCAGTATGATGGTCTGTTCATCCCATTAAAAAAGTGTCAGCATATTAAGTTAGACCCTATATAACTATCCTAGGACCCAAGCATTACCTATCTAAAACAATAATCTTCCTTCAAAAAAATATTGTCGGATAACGAGTATCGATTAGGTACTAACAAGACTAGTGTCATCTTTCTTATACATATGCAAATTAACATCTGTTATCTCCATGTCAAGCATTTTTTGTTTTAACTAAAGATGGCGCGTATGCTGATGATCTTATTTCAAGAGTTATCGTTTTAGACGGGGAAAAAACAAGTTGTTGGATGTAACACGTTTGACTATCGGCTTAGATTTGATTTGAATAGATTCCGTTGTGATGGTTCCGGTTGGAAATATTAGGTATACCTACTGATATATAAGCGTATTTACTATTTATATAGCTACTTATGCCTGCGTTTTAGTTGTTATTGACGATGGGGATTTGTGCTAGTTTAATAAAGACAAGATAAATTCTTTACAACAGACAAAAATATGGCCGTTAATATAAGTAAGAATAAATTTTTAAAACTCTTAAGGGGGTTGTTCAGACCGTCAAACTGAACAACTTTCTCTATGGGACCAACATCGAAATCGCTAAAAAAAATAATTTTATATCCCATACATATTTTAGCTCTAGTCGATTTGTAGAGTATAGAATATAAATTTTTTTTTTCGCGATTTCGATATTGGTCCCATAGTGAAAGTTGTTCAGTTTGATGGTCTACACCACCCCCTTAAATGTTTATTTGTAGTTTTGTAACACCTTGTATAGGTAATTCGATCAAAGTAAAATCCTAGGTATACAGGGTCCTTCTTAATATGCTGTCACTTTTTTAAGGGGATGTTCAGACCATCAAACTGAACAACTTTCTCTAAGGGACCAACATCGAAATTGCGAAAAAATAATCAGCTGTCCCATACATTTAGCTCGAGTAGGTTTGCAGTTTTGTATAGAAGAGCAGATTTTTTTTTCGCGATTTCGATATTGGTCCCATAGAGAAAGTTGTTCAGTTTGACGGTCTGATCATCCTCTTAAAAAGTGTCAGCATATTAAGTTGGACCCTATATAGGTAAGTTCTATATGTATTTAAAATATAAAATAAGTACCTTTTTGCGAATAAATTCGATTCCTAATTAGGCCCCATACCTTTTTAAAACAAATCGCTACCACAATGACTAATACCGCTGCAATGCCATTTTCTAAGGCCACAGCAACAAATAGAAAAGCCTAGCCTTTCCAAAGTCCAGTTCCTTAGCATTGTATGCATCCATTATTCTTGCGCATAGCGAACCGGATATCCATACATGCGAAAACGGGTCATGCGTATGCGCAAGTCGCAACTCATTTGGTGATACTGCGCATGCCAGACGCGTCATTATGCATTCTAGGTGCATTCTATATCGTTGTTTTAGGTGTAGAAAGGTGGTTTATGGAGTTTATGGTGCTGGTTAAAGGGCTTCAGTTAGGAATAGCGGTATGGTAACCCTGTTTGATCTCAGTTGTTATGGTCTAATATCAGAGTCTATTTTTCCTCGTTAAGTATAGATGGCAACCTGGGATGAAGCAGATTTGTAGAAAAAAGATGAAGAAAAAGTGTATTATTAGGTAGGATTATGTATTTGATTATAAATTGATAATTATGAAAGGTCAATTACTCAGGAAAAGTTACAAAAATACTTTAATTGTTGAACAAAATCTGAGTAACTAGATACGGACAGCATCAGAGAAAACTAACCCCTTTGGGCTTATACAGATTAAGATAGAGGGGTCAGGTTTCAATGATCCTGACTGTACCTACATGATGGCTAAATTAGTAAGTACCTACTTTATATTTCTTCATACAGTGTCCAACTTAATATGCTGACAGTTTTTTAAAGTGTATGATCAAACCATAAAACTGAACAACTTTCTCGATGGGACCAAATTCTAAAATGCGAATAAAAAATCAGCTGTCCCATACGGCTTGAGTAGGTTTGCAGTCTTGTATGGCACAGCCAGCAGATTTTTGTTTCACGATTTAAATGGTGGTGCCATAGAGAAAGTTGTTCAGTTTGACGGTCTGATCATCCCCTTAAAAAAGTGTCAGCATATTAAGAAGAACCCTGTATAATAAAAAAACCATAAAAACTAGCAAAATAAGTGTTAATTAAAATTGGTAAATCTTATTCCTAACCGAAATATTTACAATGAATGCAGCGCGAACAAAAGTTGTTTGTTGGCCCTAAAGGTCGGGTCATATTGTGCAATTCGTAATACGAGTAGGGTGCGTAGTTGAACAGTGAACCACCCTTTTTTCCCAGATACGTAGCGTGCTGAAAAATAAAGCTACTACTTTCGTTTTGGTGCCATCGGTTAGGTAATTTCATAAGGTTTCTTAGTTTTAAGTTATATAAAGCCCAAGGCACAAACTAAACCCGTAAAGACAGTTTTTATCAAAAATGAAATTTGGCTCACTGTGTACTATGGGTAGTTTACACTGAACCACCTGAGTTTCAACAGTGAACCATACATTTAATTACTAGTAAAAATGCTTATTTCTGAAAAGAAACCTCATAATTTTGAAAAATCTCCTTTTATTTTTACCATACAGAATACAATGAAAAAAAACGTCTTCTAACAAAAACTACTTAAACTTTTCATATAAGCCTTTTTAGGTAATTAACAACAAACCTTTTTGATGGTATAATAAACAGTCTTCATTCAAAGAACCACAGAAAAATAAAAAATAATCAAAATTATCATGAACAACTTCAATAAAAAATTTAGCTTTTTTAAAGTAAGGTAGTGAACCGGTTCACTGTCTACTATGCAAACCTGGTTCACTGTTCAATACACACACTATTCTACTTATAATTACCCAAAAATATAGGTTAGACGCTTAATTGTCACAAAACAATATGCTCATAAAACGACCAAAACTACAACAATTCTGACACCATACAAGTTTTATTCTTAGTATAAATAACAAAATGTACAAAATTCGAGACAGTTACGTGAGAAAACAATCTTTTTTTGGCGAAAAACAAACAAGTCGCTTTAGCACATAACGTTCACACCGCAGCTGCCGGCTCACTACGGGAGAGGGGAAGGGTGCCCACGAGGCAAGTATTAGTTAGTGAGGTAAAACTGGCAATGTCGCATATTTAGAAATATGGCGGTGGCTCAGTGTATCTGGTTGGTTCACTGTTCGACTACGCACCCTACCTTTATACTTTATAGCTCATGCGTGATTCAGTCATCACATTAGTTATATTATTAAGAACTTGGTTTAAATGACGTTATTGCGGTTTAAACTTCATTAGCAGAAAATGACCGCGTCATTGTTTCTAAAACTGGTTTTAAAACAAACTGGCCTAATCTATTTACAGAATAAATACAAAAGTTACTGAAAGAAGACATTAAGATGTTCAAACACTTCTATGGACCGCGTTCTGCGCAAAACCTTAGTTTGTACAGCTGTTGTGACGTCACAAACCCGTAACAAAGTAAGTTGACTTTTTCTATATTACAAAGATTTTGAAAAATTATGCAAACAATAAGAAAAAATTACAAGGCACGCGATCAGCTTACAACATGTTTATAAATGTAAAGCCTGAAAACCTTGCTCAGAGCTGGATATTTTTACCTAATTTTTTTAAATATTCTTTCAAACTCAAACGATATTTACATAGGTACATTTCTTTCGTCCTTTCAGACTTAACTTGAATGTGGCCACTTTGTATGCAGAATCAGAACACATTCATTATAGCAATAGCATAGCATAATACTCACGACTATAGTCCTCAACGGAGAAAATACGCAATACGTACGCGTACGTTCATAATATTCATATAGATACCTACTCCTACATAAACGTGGTGGCCAGAAACTCTTCTACAAATACCAACCACGTCGTAAATCTACCAATATCAAATATAAGAACTAAAATAGTTACACATTCGCATGGAAGTATCCTGTAAGAGTGACGAAACCTCAGTTTGTCTCTTGTTTAATAAACGCGACAAAGTGACAATTCAGAATAGGTACATTGCTGAAAATGATAGCTAATGCACATGAAGCACTTCCAGTTTAGCGTCAGTAGTGTAATCTTAATTGTCATTGTCATTGTCACTACGACAAAAATTTTGTATACTAACTAGATTGCGCACTACGGTGCTGGCAACGAGACAAGTGAGATTACCGAAACCCTCGTGTGTCCCTTTCTAACTAGGGTGTCCATTCATTCTCAAATTTGACGGGATACCTAATATGCATTTATTCAAGCCTGTTTCTTACCATCTTGTTGAGGGTTTAATATTATCTTTTTATCCTGGAAAATGTTTTTGGGGGTAAACTCAGAATAAAAACAGATATATATAAATAAATAAATAAATATCTTGAAATTGTAACACAAATTATCTATTCACATTTAAAGTTCCAGAATCTAGCCTGGACTTGTATTATGATAACTAGTCAACGATATAGAATACATTATATAGATACAAACATCCATGACTCGGGTACAAATATTCATATGCATCATATATAAATATTTGTCCCTTACGGGATTCGAACCCGCGACCCTCGGTACAGCAGACAGGTTCACTATCGACTGAGCTACCGGGCCGTCAAAACGTACGCCGTATAAAAGTAATTAGAGTTTACCGCGACTTCTTCCGCACGAATTATACAGGGAATATTTTACAGAAATTATACAGATATGTAAGGAAAAGTATCATTAACCTTTAAACTACATACATACTCTACCCATAAAACTGAACAACTTTTACTATGGGAGCAAACCAGTCGGAAAAAAAAAATCTGCTGTCCCATATTAAACTGCAATACAGTATACTCGATTCAAACGTATGGGATAGCTGATATAATTTTTAGTTCTGACATATTTGCTCCCATAGTAAAAGTTGTTCAGTTTGATAGGTAGAGTAGTAGTAGTTTAAAGGTTAACATTTTTACTGTCCATGCATCACATATAATGCACTGACAAGCTGGCTTGATACGTAAAATGAACCATTAGCGTGAATAGACCATTATTTCTCGAGTGTGTTTCAATGTTTTTAAACAAACTATTGGTCGGTAGTCCAAGCTCAGACGTCCGTGCATTATATGATTTTTTTTATTTTCTTATAGCTACCTAGGAGTCTGCAGACGACATTTATCTTACCAAAAATATTTCGCATACCTACTTACCGTATATACCGTAATTCATTCCGTGACCTCGTATTACTTTCAAAATATAATAATATTTTTGGACATGTGGTGATGGTAACGTAAAATATCATTGGGACAGTTAAAGTGTTAATGATACTTTCCTTACACCCTGTAAATCGGTTCTATAGTTTTTGCATGATGCTGTTCAAACAAACAGACAGACAAGAATTCTAAAAAAGGTTGATTTGGAGCCAGGGATACCTAAAAACCATATCGTAATCTTTTTTATATAAGTAAATATCTTCAATAAGTACAGAACTAAAGACACTTCTGTTAGGTACAGTTTTATAAATAGTTCAGATTTTAATTTAAATATGTATGCTGTTCTATTCCAACCTGTGTAAATTAATGTAATCTAAGGCCGAGATTCAGAGACGATTTTTTTTAGTCTTAGTTCGAGCTAAGTAGGGTAGAAATGTATGGATTTTGACATACGGGAGTTCGAACTATGACTTACAAATCGTCTCTGAATCTCGGCCTAAGACCACGCTAACAAAGTCACGGGCACAGCTAGTAAAGGTATTAATATTGTAATATGAAACATCTCGTCTGACAATGATAATTCATTTTGCGTTAACACTCCGCTGACCCCACCACCATATGGGATTAAAAGCCAGGAAGAGAGAGAAACTGTAACGTTGTAAGCGTTACCATCTAAAATAGTTCTTAAAATTAACTTAAAAGTATAAACTTAACTATCTAGATTAACTATTTACATTAAAAACGATTAACTTCCTAGCTACCTCTAAATACACAAGTCGTTAAGCTGATATCTAATATTTCTTCTCTAAAGAACCCTTTAAAATCTTGACAAACGCTAAACGTTTTAATCGCCGCGCAATTGCATACTACGCGCTGCGCGGACCCCTAACAAAACGGAAACCGGTTCGAGGCGGCCAGCGTTTCCGCAACAGCCGGCCGGCACTTGATCTCGAGCATTCCTACGGCAGCTCTGGCATACCCTTCACGTGCCACTTGCTAAGACCTGAGAACGCTCCGCTGCTAACAGCCTCGAAGGTTCGAGAACCTAGAATTCATCTAGATCCCGCTGGGGATCATCGTTTGGGAATCACCGTTGGGGTTAGACCCTACAGACATATCCTACGGTCTACCTACCTAAGGGGAGCTTCGCGTTCCCGTTCAACTCATACCTACTGCTGCGCGAGGTTGCAGCCTACCTACCTACGTGGCCTCACCTGCGTGGGCACCCACCTGCTACCCACCAGCGTATCCTGTATCTTCGACGGCGCCGGCAACAGCCGTGAACACCGAGGCCAGTGACCTAACTTACCTACCTATCTAACTACGGCGAAAACGACTCTGTGCAAATAGGTGGCTTAATATTTGGCAAATTAAAGGTTATTTCTACGTAATCCTTGTGGACTCATTTATACTACCTACCTGTAGCGTAAGCCTAACCCTAACGCGACAAAACATAGGTCGCTAGAATGGTCAATTGGTCACCCTAGTTAAGAAATGTTTTACGAAACAATAACATACCTAACTTTTAGAAATAAAAGCCACAGCCGGGGTAGTATTCATTTTTGCATCCAACTACACAACAAAAGTTCACCATTTCGACAGTTTCCAATATTATTACAACAATTTTGAATTTGTAATTTTATGACTTTTGAATTATGACCGCCGTATTTTTTCATAAGACCATAGAGTTGCCAATAAAAAGTTTTGAAATAATACACTACCTCCTTACCTTATTTGTTTTGTGATAAACTGAATAAACATAGTGTAAAACTAACTACAATTATCAATTAATAAAATAAATATATTGCACAAAATAATTAAAATTATACATTTTCAAAAACAAAAATATTTTTTTATTTACATCTTTTGTATTTACAGTAAATTCTAAAGTGGTAGTTTAATAAGTTGGCAACATGTTAGAAAGGACACACGAGGGTTTCGGTTATCTCACAGTGGCTTGGTTGTCAGCTAACAACAACATTGAAGGAAAATAATTCTTGTTGCATAGAATTAGCGTTTATTTTGCATTCTCGAAGAAATTCGAGTCTTCTATCCACCTATGGAATATATAATATTCTTGCACTACGACCATTGCTGATTCCCTAAACATTACACTTTACACTGCGGCATGAGTGATAAATCACTGCTAAAGCACGAAAAAAAGGAATTAAAAGATGCCGTGTCAAGTCAAGGGGTGAAACCCAAGGTGAGACCTATCGTAAAAGTATTGTTACTGATATACAAAAAATTTACAAAAATGTTTGTTTACCTACTGAATCTGTTCCAATCATTTTCCAGTCTACTTGCCTGTATCAATTTAGTGACGTAAAACTCTTTAATTTTAGTGACGTAAGTACAAGATACCTACACTGTTTTTCGATGAGTAATTTATTAATTGACAATAATTGTATAGGCTATTATTTATGACCTACCTACACACGTAATGTGTTGATAATAATATTTATTTAATGTAATTACTAAGTAATAAATTGACGTATTTTAGAAATATAACATCGTGACACCAAGGTGATAAGGTCTCTTTGACGTTCTTTTACATTTTATAAACACCTACCTACGTGTAGGCATCTGGACGACGGTGGCGTTTTATCTAGATAAGCTATAGGTATGTATGTACCTATAAACATACATACCTACCTACTATCAGCCTCAGACTCAGCATTTTACTTTGGTCTTAGGGTACAAAGTACAATATTTAATTGTAAGATGCACGCTTTTTAGAAATCAACACATTTTAAGACACAAAATTTTGCCAGCTGACTTCTTTCGTACCTTGCATAGCGAGGATAAAGCTTAGGTACATATCCGAACCAAAAGTCTGAATAGGACGTTTTTGGCTTTGGATATGGTCGATATGGATAGGGAGAGGGATATATGTATGTATATTAGCTCCAGATCCGGCACAGTCCTTTCAGATCTACACCAGTAAATGACTACTGATAAAAAGACGCCAATGTTATGCTATGCCTACGTGTTTACATGTGCACTGCACCTTGTTGGCTTCGGGCTTACGTCAAAAACGTAAGTAAGCAGATAATGGTAACCTTGGCCGACCCGTACCTACCGTCGTAACTAGAGCACTAATCTAATTTGTAGCCACTGGAAGCTTGTCAAATGCTATTTTATTACTTATTTAGTTAGATTTAAAATGGAAACGATCAGATAATTCCTGTCAAAATTTGTTAAATCTACATTAAAATTGCTTATAGTATTTATCCCCATTACCTTTGAGATGAAAATTCAAATTCGCATTACATATACTCTATTCCAAATAGCACCGAAAATTTAAGGCTAATTTTAATAACAGAAACAGTGATTTGAAACACTTCCTCTCACTTTTTCTTAGAACATCTTTAGTAACGTCCAAGATATATCGGATAGTACATTTTTATGAAAAATTAATAATATTTGCTCAAAATGGGTAAAATTACGTTGAGACTGCATAGCAATGAAATCTACCTATTGTAAACATGTAATTTATCGAAATAAATATAAATGAAAATGAAATGTTATCAATTTGGTCACATAGATGTTTAGTTTGATAATCTATAAAGTGGGTGGGCCCTCCATGCCTACCTAATGTAAGATAGAAAAACTTATTCACCTGGCCTGATCATCATGAAGTCATGATTGAAAATCTGGACTTATCAATCCAAAATCCGAATCCTTCTTTTCTGGATCTATAGATGATACACACTATTTTTTTTTGCGATCATGATATTACTTCCATAATAAAAACTGAATACCTTATACTTTTTTTGATGATCTGAAGGCAGAATTAGAGCTGTATTCCTTAGATGAGTGAGAAAATCGTTTAACTAAATGAGAGGACACCAAGAACAAAAACAACGAAAACTGTTAACAAAAGAACACTAAGCCTTAAAAGGAATTCATAACAAGATTATCAGATCGACTTGCCTTCAACTGTTAACCCTTCTAAGTCCAAAAGGTACAAAAGAACATTGCACAAGACTTATCAAGATCGTGATCGATTGGACCGTGAATGGGACGTACTGCACGTGGCATACATTTATGTCGTATATTACAACCTTTTATTTACAGCTGTAGATATTTAAAATCATATTAAGCACAAGGTGTTTAACGTTTAAGAGCTGCAGCAAAAAGTTTGTTAAGCATTCCTGTGTCAAAGACCGCGTGGAACGAATTTTAGTCAACACTGTGTGCTTAGTAAAATTCCAATGTTTCACACTTAGTTTCGACCTTGCTTCTAAACTGTTGTTAATAACTTGAATCCGTTGCATAAGAAATTGCAGCCATTATTTTGCGGTCTCTTTACTTCGTCAAATTACTTTGGTCGTTAAAACTATTTTTGGTAATTAACAGACATGATTCATTTTGATTTTTATCTTTAAAAAAAGCTGCGCGTTCATAATTTAAGTATACTTGAAAAAAATGTAGTGTTATAATTTCCATATTTTGGGTGAAAATATAGTCGATTCAATAGCTGGAAAAAATTGAGATCTTCTTCATATACCTACCAAAAATTAAGGTCATAAGGTCCGTCTGAAGTCTAAAGTATGTAAGTATGACGAAAAATAAATACTTACTTACAGGCTGTTAAGTTACAAAGTTGCAATACTTACTCTAAGAGGTGATTGAACCTATGATGCTGAACAACTTTCCCACAGGGACAAAGGGGAAATTCGCAAAAAAAAACGACTTTTCATAAACATTCAATCATCAGATTGCATTTAGTATGGAAAGTCAAAATTTTTTTTTTGCGAATTTCCTATAGGTTTCTTTGGGAAAGTTGTTTAGTATCATGTAGGTATAATAAATAATAATACGATTACCCCTTAAAGTAATAAACAACTGTTTACCCTAACACCCTGTATAAATTAAGCTGTGAGCTTATGAAACCGTTGGAGAGAGGAGTGCCAGGTCAGGATAACGATTGTCAGGATTGTACCAGGAGTAGAGACATGCGTACTATCTATTCTATTCTAGGCGTATGTGTGGATGTATACAAACAACAAATGAATAGAGCAATTAAACAATACATTAGTCATCAACGAATTATATCACACAACGTAATATTTTATAATATTAGTTGATCTCACTAAGCACACTTTAGTATCAAGAACTATATAGTAAACAATTTCTACATAGTACCTATTAATAGAGGCATAAAGCAAAACTAAGAACTAGTTCAATTTTAAATAACCGTTATAAATTATAATCAAATGCAAATTAAAAACATTTTAGTGAAAAAACTTTAAAAGTCAGTTCACTACTCCAAAACGTAGCTAATATTAATTTAAATTGTAATAAACATGCAGATGGGGACTTCCAGGGTCGTAATAAAGACAACAGAAGGTTCTTAAACGCGACCTTCCAAACAAAAGACAATCAGCTGTGCAAACAAACAGTTTAGTTGACACAAAGAAACTTTTTCTTCAAAACTGGGGTTTCACGTCGATACGTTCGATTCATTATGCATTTGGGTGGTAGAAATTGTTAATGAGTAGGGTGCGTAGTCGAACAGTGAACCAACCAGATACACTGAGCCACCGCCATATTTCTAAATATGCGACATTACCAGTTTTACCTCACTAACTAATACTTGCCTCGTGGGCACCCTTCCCCTCTCCCGTAGTGAGCCGGCAGCTGCGGTGTGAGCGTTATGTGCTACAGCGACTTGTTTGTTTTCCGCCAAAAAAAGATTGTTTTCTCACGTAACTGTCTCGATTTTTGTACATTTTGTTATTTATACTAAGAATAAAACTTGTGTGGTGTCAGAATTGTTGTAGTTTTAGTCGTTTTATGAGCATATTGTTTTGTGACAATTAAGCGTCTAACCAATATTTTTGGGTAATTATAAGTAGAATAGTGTGTGTATTGAACAGTGAACCAGGTTTGCATAGTAGACAGTGAACCGGTTCACTACCTTACTTTAAAAAAGCTAAATTTTTAATTGAAGTTGTTCATGATAATTTTGATTATTTTTTATTTTTCTGTGGTTCTTTGAATGAAGACTGTTTATTATACCATCAAAAAGGTTTGTTGTTAATTACCTAAAAAGGTTTATATGAAAAGTTTAAGTAGTTTTTGTTAGAAGACGTTTTTTTTTCATTGTATTCTGTATGGTAAAAATAAAAGGAGATTTTTCAAAATTATGAGGTTTCTTTTCAGAAATAAGCATTTTTACTAGTAATTAAATGTATGGTTCACTGTTGAAACTCAGGTGGTTCAGTGTAAACTACCCATAGTACACAGTGAGCCAAATTTCATTTTTGATAAAAACTGTCTTTACGGGTTTAGTTTGTTCCTTGGGCTTTATATAACTTAAAACTAAGAAACCTTATGAAATTACCTAACCGATGGCACCAAAACGAAAGTAGTAGCTTTATTTTTCAGCACGCTACGTATCTTGGAAAAAAGGGTGGTTCACTGTTCAACTACGCACCCTAACTGTAAAAACCCAGATAGCAAAGTTCAACATTTTGGATAGTTTTGACCCGAACTTCGATTCCAATTTTTTAGGAAAACTACCCATCCAACTTGTTGAAGACCCGTGAAGTGCACCCACCGGTTTAGCTATTTTCTCTCGGACTCTCTTTTTCGTGGGTGATTTGTATCTTTTCCTTTGGGAAATATTCAACTGTATGTTGTTTACTATGTCTACGAACTATGCAATCAGGACTTGTACTGGAGAAAAATATAAGCAGTCTACTAAAATCAAAATACACTCAAGAC
The DNA here is from genome assembly GCA_963693445.1 of Agonopterix heracliana. Classification (NCBI taxonomy): domain Eukaryota; kingdom Metazoa; phylum Arthropoda; class Insecta; order Lepidoptera; family Depressariidae; genus Agonopterix; species Agonopterix heracliana. The sequence goes on along the minus strand of OY856308.1, from coordinate 18,895,871 downwards.
TTGCAATCATGAATGAAATGTTGTCGTTCGAAATCCAAAACCGTGAGATTGCCCCACATAGCATTGTGTTGTGTAGAGGTATGCATAAAAACCGGATGTATTAAATGAAAGGGCGTTGTTTAGCCATTTTCTAGTTCACAAACGAATTCTAAAGTTATCAAAGCCTTGCCTTTTCAAAGCGAACTGTTGAGAGTCGACAAACTTCACGAGTAGACTAAGATAATATTTGAAATGATAAGAAGTACTCCAGTCGTTTAAGATTTAAGATAATGATACGCCGGGTAGCTAAAATAAGACGATCGGTGTTCCGGTCTTTTGTGTTGCAGCCTATTCATGGATCTATATTATTCATAACGCAGTGTGTGAAAGATATTTCTCACCCTGATGAACACATAAGACCTCCCTCCCATCCAGGGATTGCGATTCTTACCCTTAAAAATAGTAGCATTTATGGTGTAAAGTTACACAAGAAAGATGATGCTAATCCTTTTCGCTGATCCTTGACAACGGAATAAGCCGAGTAAATGAACTTTTCTTTAGAAAATGAGCCTAGCAATTGAAAGGCTCGCTCAACCATGTCCAAAGATAATATACATAATAATTGGCGCTGCTGTGAATCATGGAAGCAGAATGCCGAGGAATTCAACGTCTGCGGTGAACTGATGATTGATAGCTGACGTAACCGCCTTGTTTTTGCCGAATTATTTACAAAACGATATTCTTCTTCTTTTAATAAAAGACAATGATGTCAGACAGTAGTAATAAGGCAATAGCCGTGAAATAACTCTTAAATTGGAAGTAATTATTGGTGAACATGATGACAAGCGAAATTACACAGCGTTGTTTAATAATCTTGTTTTTAACCGATTGTTTCTCAGCCTCTCTGGACCACTTTTTATAAGTTACCCAGTACTAAAGCTACCGACTATAGTTCTCTCGGTGATTATCTAAAAGTGCCTTGGCAAGTCGTGAGTCAGTAATTTCGCGCCATGGTAATGGACTTTTTCTATCTGGGCACTAGTGAATTAGCTTGAATTCGACTTAGTACTATTTGCAAGTGTCGAGTTTTAGAGGTCAATGATATTTAGACGCAGTTTCTCGTCTTCTAAAAGATACTTGAAGAGACTCGTTCACCTAGAATGTTGTTCTTCAAACCTACTTTACTAAAAGTATTCTTGTCTACTCTTAGGAATAGGTATCAAAAGTGAAATTTTCAACTATGTTGACGAAAATCCACATTTTGGCATGACAATGTCAAAAATGTATATCATTAATTAACTTAGATTGTGCCCGCCCTCGTTTAAGAAGAAAGTGAGCTAAAAATGAGTTTCACAAATCATTATAGCAAGAACGTATCAAAATCGCACATCATAAAGATTTCGCATGTTGATCATCGAGTTTGGAAACCGTGCACCTGCTGCAGACATTCTACGGAGAAATGTCTACGGGCACGCCTGGGCGCGTCACGCACCGGAGAAAGTGTACTACAAAGCGTACCTGCGACTGGTCCCCAATTGGGTTACGACCTCGAATATCACCGGCCACGGGTCTTCTTTTTTCGAATCGCAAACCAAACGCTCTTCCGAACCGGTCCCAGCGTCCCCTTGCCGGCCGTTGGGATATAAATTGTCTAAAGCTGTTTCCGAAGAATTTCGTGGTCTAAGTTTTGAGCTGATTGGCTGAATCTGTGCAGATCCATTAATTTTCACATTTCTGTTGTTTCACTTTATTGCCGCGTCTTTACGTCTCAATGAATGAACCATCCCATTTTGGAGTGTCATAATCATAACGACAGACAAGCCCTGTAAGCGATGGAATTTATTTTCCAATATTTTTGAGGGCGATAGACTAGCCACCTATCACCACTTGACACGTCAGTCGACCCCTGAATCTGAAAATATGCTTTAATGCTTTACTTTCACCCTAAACAGGTATTTGTTAAGGTTTTGTTTGACCACCAAGAAAAGGAATACGGCCGTGACTCGTGCGATTATGGTTAACATTATTTTTGTTGTTTATGATCTTTGCTGGAAAATAGCGAAATTGCGCCCCAGTTGTCGCCGATAAACAATCTGAGAAACATCTTTAGAAAACATCTTGTTAGTGAGTTTCTATGTAGTGGCACTAGCAGGAACGCATTCCTAGACTCATTGCCTAGGCTGGCCAATGTAAAAGCTTTCATCTTTAAGTCAATCGACTAAAGTGTACATTGCTTTGGAGATTTTTCCTGGGCTACGACGACGCCAGTATGTCGAAGCAAGGTTTTGTTTCTCTCGGTCACCAAACTGGATTCCTTTGAACATTTTAAGTTTGAATGAGTACATTGTTTCATTGTTTGGTAACATGTTATCTTTTTAAGGGGATGTCTTTAATTTATGCCTTTTTTTCCGCACAAGGATTCATTAATTTTAATTCTTTCGTGTCTGCGGTTCGGGGTTCACAATTTTCTTATGATCGGTTGTTTACCATTATCACGTGTTACTAACTACTTTTATTTCTATTTTCTCAGCTTGTCGAAGTTGTTGACCTAGGTAGTAGGTATCTGAGTGACCACAATTATCACTTTCTAATTAGTGTGATACCTAATCTTTAACTGCATTTCCCACGACTTCTGGGTTTTCCCTATTACTCTTTGGTTTTCCCTTGGTTTCCTTTCCTGTCTGTTGATCTATATTTATAATGAGGCTATTTTCATGTAACAATAATATACCACTTCATTTCGTCTTCTTTTTAGTTCTTTTAGTGGTTTTGTGAACTTTTAGTTGATTTCTGAATCCTGAAACTCTTAAAATGTAAAAGCGAAGTTTTCTGCGGCTGCTGGCTTAATTTCGTGGATACATCTAATAGGTAGTTGTAAGGCTCTGAGTCTCTGAGAACTCCGAGACTTTATCTCTTATTTCTGTAAAGATGTTGCTGTCCTTTTCTGTTTGTTTATTTTTAAATTTCTCCATAAAGTGGTACTGTGGTAGGTATGAGGACTATGAAGTAAGACACTCATTGTGTTGTTATAATATACTCATTAATTCACACGTTATCTTATCTAATGGAATTAATCGCGTATAATAATAATTATCTTACATCTAGCAAAATTATAAGCTTACTTGCTTTTCTTGCGCATTAATAGCACCTACTAATTGTCATCTTTATGCAATTTGGTATTTTCCTCAAGATTTAACAAAAAGTTGAAGAATATCTGTGACTTGTTAAAACATGTCTTTGTATTGTTTTAAGTTGCATGGTTCTTTATACGTACCAACCTGTTGGCCTCTATTTCTCTTCGTGACATGCAATGACCAACACAGTTGTATTGTTAACTGCAAAATTATGTATTTAGGTCAAAAGTTCTTAGAAGTTTGTAAAAGTTAATGTAAAACAACATAAATTACCTTGAATATTTCGGCAATCCTCGTCAAACAAATAGCCAACTTTGAAATATCAAAGTTAAATAGTTTCTCAAACACATCACTTTACAAAGAATTTCTATAAAACAACTACATTTGTCCACAGTTCACTATTGAATAAATAAAAATTTTACTTGATAAGAATCAAAAAAGGAACACTGAACGAAAAAAAAAACTCAAGTTCAACAGTCTCTATGGAATGCATGCATTTCAACTCGCCGAAGTCCCAATGAAGTATAGATTGCAAGATATACGATATTTTTAAACTACAAGGCACTGAAGTTAATATTACTACAATAATAAAGGCACTGGATTAAAGAAATAGTTCGTGAAAGTTGATGTTTTATCGTTATTTATTTTAGCTGTCACTTTACGCGCAGCGTCAACGGGCGTGCGACCGCCACCGTGGTTCAAACCAATATGGCGGATAAATAACGAACGAAACGAACGATTGAGCTTGGAGCTGAACGAATGAAAGGGTTCTGTGAACTTGTTTTTGCTACTGTTCCGTTCATTTGCGTGCAAGGGGTTAAGATTGCGCATGCACATTGGTAAACTATACTACCTATGTGCATGTGTAAAAGTTATAAGAGAAGTAGGTAACATAGATAGGTATAGTAGGTATACCTACAATAAGTAAACAAGTACATTCATTTTTCACTCCATGTTAACTACCTGCTACACAGGGTCCAACTTAATAATTATGCTGATACTTTTTTAAGGGGATGATCAGACCATCAAACTGAACAACTTTATCAATGGGACCAACATCGAAATCGCGAAAAAGAAAATCTGCTGTCCCATACCTGCATTTGGCTCGATTAGGTTTGCAGTTTTGTATGGAGCGGCTGATTTTTTTTTCGCGATTTCGATATTAGTGCCATAGAGAAAGTTGTTCAGTTTGATGGTCTGATCATCACCTTAAAAAGTGTCAGCATATTAAGAAGGACTTAAGTACTTCTCTTCTCTTCCCTTTAACTTTATTCTGTCTTATGCAGGTCTTATGATTTTCAGCATTAGGTAAATAAATAAATATACTGGACATTGACACACAAATTATCTAGTCACATTTAAAGTACCAGAATCTAGCCTGGACTTGTATTATGATGACTAGACAACGATATAGAATACATATTATATAGATACAAACATCCATGACTCGGGTACAAATATTCATATTCATCATACAAATATTCGTCCCTTACGGGATTCGAACCCGCGACCCTCGGCACAGCAGGCAGGTTCACTACAGATTCAGACTGAGCTACCGGGCCGTCGTTAGGTAGTCCCCATTAGGTAGGTACCTACTTTATGTATTACTAGTGTTTTCCCGCGACTTCGTCCGCTCAAATTATATACCAGATTTTAAGTCAGGATCATAAGCTACCAAACAAAACAAGTTTCATCAAAATCGATTCAGTAGTTTTTGCGTGATGCGAATTACGAAAGCTACAGCTGTAGGACTTAAAAAAAACCAAAAACTTTGGTACTAATTTTATTAAAATAAAGAAATTACAGATTTATGTAACTTATCTATAACTAGTATTTAATAATCTAAGTAAAGTGACAACGTTCGAGGTTGGAAACAAAGTGACGGTCCCACGGTCGCTCGGCGGCCACGCGGTGTCGGCTTGCTTGCTCACGTTGTGCTGACGGCGCGGCTCGTGTAGAAGGCTTGTATCGAGGTCGGTGCAATGGTGCACTTTACGTACAGGGAGAATATGTAATTCCTCCACCCTTAGATCAGCAACCATTTGCTAAACTTTAAGGGTAAATGTTGCTGGGATGCTCCTTTTCTTTTCAGGATCTTCGTACATGTGATTTGATGGAAGTCCTTCGGCTTGATTCAAGGTTTTCTTGCAGTTGCATAAGTTAAACCGCCGGATCAGTGCTGCGAGTGCGAGAGCAAGCGCACTTAGTAGTACTACATAGAATGGTATGGTAGTATGGTACAAAGTTTCAGGCGATGTAACTTCAGCATGAATTGGTGACTGAAGCATAATTTTGTCTTGCATATTATGGAGTTTTTTCAGATCGATTGAGTTAAGAGTAAATCTTGGCGAGGCTGCAGTTTTCATGTTAGTTTGGTTTAACATAGTTACAATCTTCAATGGTTGGCCTTCTATTTCGTCATTTTCATTAATTATTGTGAATTCAGGAGACCGCAGCAAACAGTTTACGGGTAGAGTGGCTAGGTAGCTTCCTTGTAGCTGATTGTAGTCTTCTCTTCCGCAGCTTAGTTGTACTCTCGTGGGATGGGGGAAGGTTACGACGTAACTTCGGTCATCTAGCTTCTCCATGGCTTCTTTCACCAGGTCGACGTTTGTTAAATTGCAGGATTCCCCAATGGATTGTCTCGAGATGAGTTCTTGGATGCAATCAGATTGTGTGCGTATCTGATGATTTGCATTTTCTACGCAGAGGAACTTATTCTCTATCTTCGGGCATTCAGCCTCTATGTACACAAAAGCTATCCCGTCCGTTGCTATTAGAGGATAGGGAGGAATGAGGACTTGATGGTGTCTATTGGGTGCTATGGAAAGTTTATAAAGGATGTAATTATCTACTGATACTATTGGGACTTTAAAAACTATAACAATTTGATTCTTAACATAATATGAACCTGGCTTTATTATATTATAATAATTTCTTAATTCTAAGTTTAACACCTGCTCTTTACCGTAGATTGATCTAAGCTTTTCAATCATTTTTCTTAATATATTTATATCTAATGTCGAATGATGGGTGCTTGATGCACGTACAAACGCTAAACTATTCTCTATTCTAGTTATTTCTCGTAATAAATCGTCAGTGTTCTCTGTAATGATGGTTAACATTTGAGCAAATTGTGCGTATTTAATTAGACTATTGTCTCTGTTATAACTTTTGTCTAACAGTAGCTCTAGTGTTGTATTAATCTTATTCTGATTTAAGACAATTTGAGAAATTACGCTATTATGTTCAGACATCCAGTCTTTGCTAATGCTAATATGGTTATTTAACTCAGAGATGACTTTCTCTTGGTTAGTTTCTAAATCCTTGATAGCATTATTATACCTTACAGCATCCAGATAGTCCAGGTTACCAGATATACTTTTAATAACAGATCCTAAACCATTTATTAGACCTCTTTTTGCACGGCTAGGCTCTAAACTGCGTAAGTTATGTAGCACTTTGTCTAATTTATTAGATAAATAATTAATTTGGAGTTCGTATAGTGAATATGTGTCATTTTCAAGTCTAGTCCTGTAGTCTGTCAGTTGTCTTTTTATAAAATTAACTTTATCTTCAATATCATCTAACTGGACGTACTGTAAAAAGGTATGGTAATGCGTAATAAGTCTGGTTGGTCCTAGTTTGAATGGTAATATTCCAGGTCCGTCGTCAAGGCTTTCAAGTCTTATTTCCTGGGTTCTTCCCAGCACCAGGCTGGTGGCCAGCGTCAGTATGATCCTGTAACAAGGTAGAGTCCTTAGGGGGTCGTTTCAGTCGGCATTTGGCCACGGGGCCTCGTTTTTTCGACGTATAGATGTGTATCGGGAGGTCAGCTAAAACGGTATCTTGAGTGTAGCGAGGAGCAATTTTTTGTCGGATAGCAAAAGGATTTTTAATAAAAACCTGTTGCTGAGGTTGATATTCAACTTCTGGCTCTCGGTTTTTATTACGATTTTCGGTGAGAGTAGTTCTATCAGCTAAAGAAGATTCATTAATTATATCATATACCGTTTTCATCTGTTCTCTATGAGATTGTACATATTGCTGTAAGATAACTTCGTTACGATCAATATCTATTGGATCTCTAGGATCAAAGTGTCCTGTTAAAATGTCGTACGGTCTACATTTGGTAAAGCTGTGGATTGAACTGTTATATGCTATAATTGCGTAGGGCATTAGATTGATAATTGGTTCTTCTTTCGTTTTTAGTTTCAGGATTCTAAGGTGCTCGAGTAGAGTCGAATGGAAACGTTCTATGTTGCCGTTACCATTTGGAGCATGTGCAAGGATTTTATGGTGAGTTATCTTATGAAGACGTACGAACTCAGAAAATAATTGATTAGTAAATTCTGTCCCATTATCAGTCACTATAGTCAGGGGAAGTCCGTGATGTGAGCAGAACCTTAATAGACCCTGGAGAATGCTGACAGCAGTACCATCGCGTAAATGGTAAGCTTGTCCGTACTTGGTAAAAACATCTATGAAAGTTAAGTACTTCTCGTTTTGTGCTGTAAATAAGTCCATATGAACGATTTCTAAGGGTTTGGTAGCTGGGGGTACTATACTAAACTCTTGTCTGATAGGATGACGGTCGTACTTGGCTTGTCCGCAAACTGTGCATTCATTAATAAATTTTGTTATGTGCTCTTTCATTTTCGGCCAAAAGTACCTTCGGGATAAGGCTAAGTAGCACTCATTAATACCTCGATGGTTAGTTTTACCATCGTGGTAGTTTCTGATAATATCCTGTTGTCTAAGGTATTCTTTGACATTTTCTAATTCATTTTTGGCTAAGACAAGATTCATTGCTGAACTTCTAAACTTATCTTGTATTATGGGGATGATTGAATACATCGCTAGAGGAGGATTTATTAATAATGCAGTTTTTACTTTTGGATTTACATACTCTTTGATAGCACTTATAATCTCCTCTTCCAGTTTGGACTCTGATATTTGAATAGACATGCGTGTGTGTGTATCAAAAGGTTTCGTTACTACTGGACGTTTTTTTATATCACCGACTATGGTGAGACATAACTGTCTGTGAAATTTATTAAGTGGTTCGTCAGTAATGGGGACTTCTAAAATTGGATTTTCAGTACTGGTATGTGCTGTTGCAGTGTCAGAGTTATTCAGAGTGGGTGGACTCTCTGAAGGGTTTGGCATTAACGAACTAAGTTCCTCAATCAATGAGTCTAATTCCTCATTATGGATTTCTACTCTGGACAAGGCGTCTGCGTTGGTGTTACTTTTACCTTTTTTATACACGACTGTAAAATCATATTCAGACAATTTTAATTTCCATCGCGTCAAGCGAGAATTGGGCTCTTTTAAGCTCATAACCCATTGCAATGGCTTGTGGTCTGTATATATCTTGAACTTGCGTCCGAAGAGATAGGGTCTGAAATATTTCGTAGCCCAAACGATGGCTAGAAGCTCTTTCTCTATCGTGCTGTAATTTATTTCGCTCTCGTTTAAAGTACGAGATGCGAAAGATATGGGCTTGTCTGATCCTATGGGGCCTTGAGATAAAATACCTCCAATAGCAAAATTAGAGGCGTCAGTAGTCAAAACGAATTCCTTGGTAAAGTCGGGGTATTGTAAAATCGGATCGTTAGTTAAGAGAGTTTTACATGTTTCGAAGCTATTAACATACTCTGAATCAAAAGTTATTTTCTTGTTCTTTTTCAGACACTGTGTGAGAGGCTTGGTGATACGTGCAAAATCTGGAATAAATTTCCTGTAGTAACCAAGCAGTCCTAAAAATTGCTTGATTTCTTTTGGAGTTTTCGGCATGGGGTATTTTTTAATTGCTGCAATTTTGTCTGGGTTAGGCTTAACACCTTCTCTACTAATGACATGTCCCAAATAAGCTGTTTCTAATTTCAAAAATTCGGACTTGTCCATTTGTATCTTAAAGTTTGACTCTCTAAGCCTCTTAAAAACCTTTTCGAGATTAATAATATGTTCCTGAAGGGATGTGCTGAAAACTATAATGTCGTCGAGGTAAACCAAGCAGATATCGTTTTGGAGGCCTCTCAAGACGTTATCCATCACCCGCTGGAAGGTGGATGGTGAGTTTTTGAGACCCATGGGCATTCTTAAAAACTCAAAGTGCCCATGCTCGACATTAAAAGCTGTTTTTGAGATGTCGTTTTGGTCCATTTCAACTTGGTAAAAACCGCTGGCAAGGTCGAGGGTTGTAAAGTATTGACACTTCCCTAATTTATCTAAGACGTCAGTTATGTTTGGTATTGGGTACTTATCGTCAATCGTTTTTTCATTAACCTTGCGAAAATCTACGACTAAACGCCATTTTTGTTTCCCTGAAGCGTCTGCCTTTTTTGGAACTACCCAAATTGGCGAGCTCCAAGCGGATTCGGAAGGTCTTATTATTCCTTGCTCCAGCATTTTTCCTATCTGATCAGAAACCTCCTGTCGGTGCACAAATGGATACCTGTAACTTTTAGTGTACACTGGTACCTCATCGGTAGTTCTAATGCAGTGCTTAATTTTGTTTGTGAAAGTTAAGGGTTCATTTTCAATATAAAATACGTCAGAGTATGATGAGCAAAGGGAAACTAAATTAGCTTTCTCCTCTTCATTGAGGTGGTCCGTTCGTAACCGTGATACAACATCTTGCGCGCGCGATGACGGTGGCTTGTTACGCATGCACTCAACATTAAATAATTCTGCGCGTGCTGGGTGGTCTAATGAAAATATAACGTCATTTTGAGTCGGATTTTGGACTTCTATGAAACCACGGTTATTAGCAACAGTTGTTAAACATTCATGGATGATACAGTTAGATAAAATTTGTTCTGGTACGAGTACTTCACCGTCTGAAGAATTTATAGGTATTCTCAAAAATTTCGAACTCTGTGCTGGGATGATATCTTCGTAAAGATTGACATTTCTTGAATTGTACATTCTAATAGGATTTATTGCAGAGATAGTGGTCAAGGTCTGATCCTTCAGGTCGATCTTGGCCTCCCATTTAGTTAGCAAATCTAGTCCAATAAGTCCGTCGAAGAAATTATGGAATTTGTAGACAAATAATTTTATTTCATCTGTGCTATTAAACTCTGAGAAGCAAGGCAGTGATATGGAATAATCGTTCCTACTAGTGGCATGAACATTCGTTACCTCGAATGGGTCATAATTTAATTGGACGTTAGGATAATATCTTTGTATGGCATCGGGGCTTAAGAATGATTGATTAGCCCCGGTATCTATTAGCAATTTTAGTGGAGGGTTCGAAATTTGAATAAAAGGTAACTGTCTTTGGGTTTGCAGGTTAAGCTCTATCTTAACTTTTTGGATTTCAGATCCTTCGGAAAATTTTGACTCTTACTTGTAGAAGGTAGGAGTTGTTCTTCCGCTTCAGTGTAGCCAGGGTAAGTAATTTGCTGCTGAGGGGGATCCACAGGGGGATTCAGCTCATTCAGATCATCGGAGTCGTCAGGGAATTCATAGTCATAAGGTCCATACATTTCAGGATAGTACGCGTAGTCAGCTTCACAGTAATAGTCAGGATAGTATGAGTCATCATAGTTAGTACATTCGTTCATATTCATCTCCCGTTGCCTAAAGTAGTTAGACGGGGGTGGATTGCCGTGTCTACGCCAATCGTGTCCCTGTAGTCCCGTGGGGGGCAGCTGCCTAGGGGTGAAGGTTTGTACACCGCTCATAGGCCTTGGGTAACTCTGAGGTTGTCCCTTTTGTTGCAGACGGAAAATATTACTTTGGGGGTTGTAATTAGATGGCCTAGCACCGAACATTTGTTGTGTGCGAGATGGAATACGGAACTGGGGTTGATTCTGCATGGGATTATTCCTGAAGCCTTGTTGCGGCTGATGCATGAATTTATAAGGCTGTGATTGCATTGGCATGGGCCTATTAGGCACAGGGGGTTGGAACTGTATAGGCCTTGGAGGCATTACAGGAGGGCTAGTTACACCAAATTTAGGGGTCTGTTGTTGCTTAGGTTCGTTACGTTGTTGCAAATACATCACATTTAACTCCTCTTGTACGAACTCTAACGCCTGTTCTAATCTTTCTGGTCTCATGCATCTGATGCGTGAGCCAAGGGGCTCCTGAAGGCCTCGTACGAACGCCTGTAGGGCTAGTTTTTTATACAGGGTCCGTTTAGCTTCTATTGTAGTAGCTAAATGTTCATGTAAATTAACATAAACCATAATCGTGGTCAGTAAATGTAAGCAATGGTCGTAAAATTCCTGAGGGGTTTTTTGACCTTGCGTGGACAAAGAGAGGTCATTATAGAGGGCGGTTTCGTCCCTCTGGTCTGCAAAATTATTTATAAGGGCTTCACGGATACCCAACCAATTATCTGGAATACCGTTTGAGTTAATTATGCTCGCGGCGGGACCAGTGATTTTATTTAGTATACCATTTAATAGGCACTGGTTTGATAATTCCTTACCCGGTTCGACACTTATGTAGGTTTGAACTATGTGATCACAAATTTTTATGAACCGTATTAAAACGTTTTGGTTCCCATCGAATTCGGGGACTGGGCGTAAGGCCTTGTAAATAGTGTCTAGGTCCGCAGCCATTTCGTGGATTTCAAATAAAAAATTTAAATCGAAATCAAAATCTATATCTATAACTATATCTCTATTAAAATCTACTTCACGTTGCCGGCGAGACTTGCGCGATGCAGACTCGCTGGTACTACCCCTAGAATAAGGGTGGAAAATTTTGGAAGGAATATAGGACTAATAGCAAGCGACACAAGAAAGATTCTGTGTACTTACAGTTTCATTTCTGGTTTCTCTGCGTATCGATGGCTGGATACTCGTCCTCGTGCTGAAGCTCTCCGTAGGTTCTGGATCCTCGTTCTGGGGCTAAGGAGCCACCCGGGTGATGCGCGATCGCGGGATCTTCTGGAAATCTTGACGCGTCTCGCGAACCGGCCCGCGAGAATCCTACCGACTGCGCCAATTACGAAAGCTACAGCTGTAGGACTTAAAAAAAACCAAAAACTTTGGTACTAATTTTATTAAAATAAAGAAATTACAGATTTATGTAACTTATCTATAACTAGTATTTAATAATCTAAGTAAAGTGACAACGTTCGAGGTTGGAAACAAAGTGACGGTCCCACGGTCGCTCGGCGGCCACGCGGTGTCGGCTTGCTTGCTCACGTTGTGCTGACGGCGCGGCTCGTGTAGAAGGCTTGTATCGAGGTCGGTGCAATGGTGCACTTTACGTACAGGGAGAATATGTAATTTGCGCGAACAAACAAACAAACAGACAAAGAAACAAACAAACACACAAACAAACAGACAAACAGACCGACAAAATTTCTAAAAAAGTTTGATTTCGAGTTGGGGATACCTAAAAACCATATCGTAATCTTTTTTTTGTAAATATCTTAAATGTACTTACAGACACACTTCAGTTACAGTTTTATAATAGTTTAGATTAGGTTAATTATATTTTTTGATGCCTCAAAAATGGGGAAAATTAGATACTTAATTCGATTGTTAAAGTGTACCTAAGTACTGTAAACCTACTTACAAGCATATAAACTTGGGAGCACCTATACGTAATTTAAGTTTACGCTTGTTAGTTGTAACAAGCTATTTAAGTACGTATCTAATATTATAAAGAGGAAAGATTTTATTTTTTGTTTGTTTGTTTGCATTGAATAGGCTCCGAAACTTCTGGAACGATCTGAATAATTCTTTCACAATTAGAATGAGGTTTGTCGGGAAGATTCTAAGGCGGTACGATCTTCGCCGTGGTTGTGGTCCACATACTTAGGATTACCGTGGTCTGCTACAGTATAATATTGATAATAGTTTTTACACTACGAGCATATAGTAGTTTTTACATAATATTAGGTATAGTTTGTGGTCTACTAGTTAAAAATCGTCACGGTATTTTTAAATTAAACTTTTTTCAAGTATTAAATTTGATTAAGAAAAAAATACAAATCCGTCAATCTATGGTCAATCCTAAGAAAAACTTTTCGGTTTTCAAAAAGACATTTTAAAGTCAAAACAAACGTATAATATTGGGCTCATCAAAATTCAAGTAAAAAGTTAAAATTCTATTACAATCAACCAAAATTATGAGTAAACTTTACAACTAGGTAACAAATATAATAAGCAAAACTAAAAATACAAACTATGGCTTTAGATTTAGTCAGTATTGCCCAGCCGCATTACATACCTGGGTAAGTAGGTACTTACCTTATTTACAATTGGAATTAAATGTTGAAGCCCACAAAAAGAGATTGGGTTTAGTGAATCTAAGTGTCTAAACACACTATACCGAAAGTACGCGACCGAAGATCCGCGGCTGAGTTTACGTTCCGACCATGTTCCGACGTATTCGGGTAATATGACACACCATAAGCGCCGAACTTACGCGGCAGAAATTCAGTTGCGTAAACTTGCGTAACTTTGTTCAGTCCCCGCCCCCGGATTTTCGTCGGCAATCGAACCGAACTTCGGTCGCGTAAACTCGCGTATAATGTGTGCACTACAGACTAAGTTGCCGCTGAACTTACGCCCGACCGAAGTTCGGCTGTACGCTATAACGCAACGTAATTTCGGCATAATGTGTCGTCGTTCATTCAAATAGCATTGCTGGCGTAATCGTGCCGAACTTCGGTCGCGTACTTTCGGCATAATGTGTTTAGACACTAAGACTGTTCTCCGAACGCCGATTCGCCGTGGGACGGTTCGCCGACAGAACGATTCGTTTTTGGAAGTTTCACCTAAACGATGTTTCGCCATGGGCCGGTTCGCCGACAGAACGATTCGTTATTGGAAGTTTCACCTTCAAGACGTTTCACCATAAGACTTTTCGGCTTTTTTTTTTCTTTTTATCATAGCAATATTATGTCCCTTCAGCGTAAATACTACTAAAATATGCATTATTCCCGGCACGCCGCTTTTCCCCTACGCCTACCCCTTTTTATCATTAATTTAATTAGTAATATTCAATATCAACTATTATTGATTATAGACATGTTACAGCCATGTTGTGCTATTTCGAATTTCGAATCAAATTAAAGATTGAAAAATTCGTCTCGGGTGGGACTGAGTGGAGCGCAGACTGCCTAGCAAGACGTGAAACATGATAATACTCCTTGGTGGTCGGTGATGATCGTTCTTCTCCGTAGTTGTTTTTAGTGACGTCCCAGCTTTGTCCCTTTCTAATCCAACGTCAAAAATAAAAAAAAGAGTTTTTATTTAATTTTTGTTCTTTTAGAAAGGGAAACCTAAAATTTGATTATGTCGACGACAGAGTCGTATGAAAGAAGATTAAATATTACCGACCGCCATGGCCAATTTTCTTTTCCCTATTACGCGACGTGACGTAGCGCGACTCACTATAAAGAGAAGCGGCGTAGGGGGAAAGCGGCGTGCCGGGAATAATTCATATTTTAGTAGTATTTACGCTGAAGGGACATAATATTGCTATGATGAATTATGAAAAGAAAAAAAAATATGCCGAAAAGTCCTATGGTGAAACGTCTTGAAGGTGAAACTTCCAAAAACGAATCGTTCTGTCGGCGAACCGGCCCATGGCGAAATATCGTTTAGGTGAAACTTCCAAAAACGAATCGTACTGTCGGCGAACCGGCCCATGGCGAAACATCGTTTAGGTGAAACTTCCAAAAACGAATCGTACTGTCGGCGAACCGGCCCATGGCGAAACATCGTTTAGGTGAAACTTCCAAAAACGAATCGTTCTGTCGGCGAACCGTCCCACGGCGAATCGGCGTTCGGAGAACAGTCTTAGATTCGGGTTTAGTATAGTAAATTACACACCAAGGATAGGAAAGCAAGAAAGGCCTCAGACCTTATGTAATTGAAATTGATGATTACATTGATTGATTGACTAACAAACATGTGATCTGAGGCTTTCTTATTTACTGTCCGAGGTTAGTATACTATTTTTCCTCTCGACCGTGGTGGAAAGCGGCAACTTCGTTTAGCGCAGCGGGCCGGGAGATAAAGTTATTAATGCTGGTTTTAGGATCGCGTGCAATTTGAAGTACTACATCGACCGGTTAATTTTATTTAAACTTGAAACATAACACGTTCACGCAGCAATGTACTTCAAATTGTATGCTGAAAAGCCTACTATACCATCTACCATTCCGCATTGGACATGTGTGGTGAGCCCATACAGCCTCGTTCTGGGTAACCCTGTGACCTGCAGTGGGACATATACAGGTAGGGTTGCCAACTGTACTTTATATAAAGTATTGTACGTTATTTTCAGTCAATGTACTTTATATTTTTGAAGAACAATGATATAAGAACAATGATACAAGATATAAGAACATGAAGATGAATATTAACATAGCAAGTGTGTAGCTCTAGGCCGCTGCGTGGTCCCGGCTTGGATGACCACGTGGTTCCAAGCTTAGAATAAACTTCCCCATCCTCTTCCCATAGATGACAAATAAAAGGGATAATTTGTTTATTTTACGGTGTTCTTGTGGGCGAAAAGCTAATCTGTCATACATGATGTCAGAAAAGTCTATCGCTACAAGCAACTGTGGACTGTGGTAATTGTTTTGAAGTTTCTGAAAGTTTTTGACCACATATGTAGTGAAACTCACAAGGCATAGTGACATGTTACACATTATAGTGAGTCAGTTTTACCACGGTGGAAACTTTATCAAACAATCAGCACTACTTCTCATAGTATTGTCATTAAGTAAAATTCGTATATACTTAGAGCCTGTTTCACTACTTCTGGGTAAGTTCTTGTTAGCTTATCCGACAGATAGTTTGACATATTTTGTATGAAATTATGTCAAAGTATCTGTCGGATAAGCTAACAAGAACTTATTCAGAAGTGGTGAAAGCCTTAGCCTTATTCGATTTCGTGAGTTCCGTTGTGAGGGTTCCGTAGTCAAACAAGGAACCCTTAGATTTAAAACTTCGTTCGTTAGACTTTCATTCATTCTGTCTGTCTGTTCATCTGTCTATATGCCCCGTCTCAATAACTCCCTTATTTTTGCACCTATTGAATCGTTTGACATGAACACAGATAACAGTAACCCAAAAATAGAACCTAAGTACTTAGTTATGAAAAACTATTTTTTTTTCGACCTTTATTATCTTATTCTACTTATATACAATGGCTATGGAATGGATGGAACCCT
This sequence comes from Agonopterix heracliana, assembly GCA_963693445.1. Classification (NCBI taxonomy): domain Eukaryota; kingdom Metazoa; phylum Arthropoda; class Insecta; order Lepidoptera; family Depressariidae; genus Agonopterix; species Agonopterix heracliana. The sequence goes on along the minus strand of OY856308.1, from coordinate 18,879,596 downwards.
ATGATGAGTCTGACACGCTCTTGGCCGGTTTTTTTTTCATTTATAATTTACTGAGAAGAAGAAACTTACTCATCTAAATAATAATTTTATTAATTGTACCTACTTAATTAGTAAAGTAGAATATCGACACGAAAGAAAGGAAGACAGCTGTTGACTGGCACTGGTACAAGGTCGAATTATTTGAGCACATTCAAATAATCCAGTTTACGTGAATAGGTAGGTAAGTAGGTACTTACAGGGTGAAATTGATATCATTAGCATCATTTTTTAACTAAGAGTCCTCCCATCATCATCATTACAATCCACAGTGTTACCAACTGCCTTTGTCTGACACTGTTTATCAATTGTTGTGATGAAATAAATGAGTTATCTATCTATCATCAAACTGGACAACTAAGCAAACCAATCGGTGCAAAAAAATCATCTGTTGCATACCTATATTCGTAGAGCGTCAGGTAGAGTAGAGTCGAGTAGGCATTGCAGATTAGTATGGAACAGCGGTTTTTTTGCTCCGAAAGGTTTGCCCCCATAGTAAAAGTTGTTCAGTTTGATGGGTAAACTAATGATATCAATTTCACCCTGTATATTGTGACTTTTTATTCTGTTTTTGTTGCTGTATGTTTTTGGTGTGCAAATAAAGAATATTTAACTATGTTATGTTATGTTTATGTTATATTCTGCTCTAACCATGCTGTAACAACTAACAAGTTGATGGTGCCTATACTAGTTAGTTAGGAAAATATTATCCGAACACAACTACATAAGTAAGTAATTAAAAAAAATTCGTTTAATAACCACAAATCAAACCGTTTATCTAAACTAGGTATGTAAGTATAGAATAAGATCACTTGATGTTTTGCCGTACTTATCGAGTTATTTATGTTCGAAAGGAAATAATTGCTAAGTATTAAGTAAATTTTAATCTCCTACTGTCCATTCCATTACGTAGGTAAAAGGATTTTTTATATCACAACCTTCACAAGTTCGCGCTAAAGTTGTCCAGATACAAAAATAAAACAAACCCAAACATGGCATCTACTTTTAAGTCTTATGCAACTTTTTTGCGAATAAGAAATAACAGATACGGTAGAATATATTATAGATCGAGACCGCAATCAGCGAACTACAAAAAAAGTTAGCTTTTCTTTTTAAATTGGCGCCAGATGTAAAATTGGTTTAGGTAATATGAAGTGGGCAACACTCGCAGAATGGCGTAATTTTTTTTATTGATGAGCGTTCAATCCTGCATGCAAAATTGTATGCAATAAAATTTGCGTCATCTTATTTTTAAGGGCATTGCGTTAGTGTGTTCCGTGAAGAGATAATTTAAACGATTAGCCGAAAGAGGTCATCAAAGTGTCAGAAATTCAACGTTTTCAATAAAAGATCAGGCTGTATGGCTTTGTTCCTTTTCCTATCCATTATGGATGAATATAAACTACTACTAGGTAAGGCTCGACCAGAAAAATTAAAAACCTCGCCATGTTGCGGAAAATCAATGGAACGAATTTTTGTACTTGGAACACTGACATTTAAGGTTGAGTCGATTGCAGCGCCCCCAAACCAGGGTTTTTATATTTCTGGTCAGGTGACTCAATGTTTTCACATTAATGTTTTCTAATTATTAATTAATAATTGATTATCTTCACCTTATCTTCACCAAATGTTGTTCACAGCTACACCGGCCACTGCCCCGAGTACAAATACCGGATAGGAGACACGTATGGCTCCACGACACACAAGATCCTGCTGGATCCGAGCGTCCAGCACTCGGAAAGGCTCGTCCTATCCGATAGGACAGCTGATGATTTCCAGGTCGGTTACCTTACCTGAGTAGAGGAATAATTAAGCGGTGGCTAAAGTAGCTCATCAACGAACGCTGACAACGGAGTTAAGGCTTATCCGCCTGGGAACACGACTCTCCAAACTAATCAATGTGAACGAGCTCGTGGCTCCGGTCAGAATTTAGCCGTTTTCTTTGAAAACTGACATGAATTTTTTTGACGCGCGCGACCACGCGATACAGGCTGTCGGGCATTGATATAAGGCGCATTTTAGTTCGTCGTTCCTGAAGCGCAAAGTTCGAAATTCTAAAAAGCGCCTGTAATTGGGAGAGTGCCGTATCTGTTACAGTAGGTATGTAGAACTTAACTAATGAATAATCTGTGGTTAACGCAGTCGCCGTGGCCGAATTCGGTCAGGTCAGGAGTAGGTTAACACACAGTTATTTTATGCTCTTCTCCAAGTGCTGAACAACTGATGAACTGTGTCTGTTCTATGCAATCTTCAATAATTATGACTTTAAAGGCATGATTTTCTAGGTCTGCCTTGATCTTCGATCTTCTATTGTTTATATTTGTCCCATAGAAATTCCTCTACTTCTTCATCCGGGTTTTCGATAGCTTCTTAAAGAACTATGGCCTGTCAAAGCGCAAAATCGGGACGCAAGGAAAGAACGGAGGGAGGCCTTTGCCCAACAATTGGAGAGCGAGGCAGATTACAATATACTTAATAATTGAGTATTTTAATAATCAACGCCTACTGACCATATAATTGAAAGTGCCTATGGCCTAATATTGATTGGTTCGTTACCCAATTAAACTTGCCAACTTGACACGCTATTGCTAATTCTCTACCTTAGTATCTTCGATAGACAGGTAGACGATACCTAGTAACTACGCGTAAAAGCTAGATAGGTACCTAACTGTAGTGTCCATGGTTGCAAAACATGTACCAATTAAGTCTACCTGGTCTCATAATAATGTCATGTATCTGTTAGTACTAAGTACAAATTCATTATCAAGTGTAAAATAGAACAAGGGTGTTATTTTACATTGTGGTTTCATTTGGCAGATCTTTCGTCCGCCGCAGACTGACATTGATATCGTCAACGCAAGGTTCCGGAATGGAGATCCGGTTTACAAACATCCTATGATACCTGGATATGAGGGTGAGTATCGGGTCCTTCAAGGGATAACACTAGGTAACTAACCTTAAAGAATAAACTGAACTTTCTAATTTCATTGTAAGTGACATCAAGCAAGTTGCTAATCCTCGATTATAATCTATCGTCCTTTCAAACGTTTGCCATTTGGTAATGATTTGGTAGTGTTTTTCAAGAAAGACTTTCTGGATCAGATTTGTATCATGAACTTCCTATTTCATAGTACACAAGTGACATTCGTTGAATCAACTAACCAAGTTGCTGAATCTCGACTACACTCCTACGAGTAGGTACCATGAACTTTCCTATTTCATAGTACATAAGTGACATTCGTTGAATCAACTAACCAAGTTGCTGAATCTCGAAACCTACCTAAGCTGTTTCTATCGTAGGTCTTACTTTCAAAGGAACAAACGCTTGCTATTTGATAATTTTCAAGAAATAATACTTTTTCTGTCTCTGACGTGTCTTCGATGAATCTTGGGATTGATTGATTTATGGTTGGGCTATTACAAGCAAGGGTCGTTATGTAACACAGAGACCATCGCTGGTCCTTTGTGTTCGCCCCAGACTCACCCATATTTACGCATACCTCCGAACCGAACTTATGGTATTTTCTTTTCATTCTCGGGTATGCAGGTTTCCTTATGATGTTTTCCTTCACCGCCGAGCTAGTAACTGACATAAATTCCGTAGAACATAGTGGTACAGATCAGGAATAGAACCGCCGCCGCCGCCTCATGATTGAAGCGCTAGCTCTCTTCCGGATGGGCTATCATCGCTCTTAAGACGCTGTTATACCGTCGAGGCCGTTTTTTGAACAAGAACGAAAGTGTTTTAAACTGTGTTTTAAAGTCTGAAATTAAATTATGTCTTATTTAAGGATCTGGCGGATAGGCGATAGTTCTCAATAACACGATTAGATTAAGTTTACTCGATAGAAAAAAATCCCAAAGTTACCCCTTTTTGTTATGTTTTTTCAATACTATGATTAAACTGCTGATATTTAACTTTTTATTCTTGTACTTAACTAAATACATTAAATATTTCTAGTGAACTCAGGAGAAGTTTTAGCTTAGAAAATCCCATGAGCAAAGATATTGACGAAAAACACGTTTTTATGCGATCCTGCTTTCAATTGGAGCGGGATGGCTAATTGTAAACTTATGCTTGCAAGAAAGAGACGCTTGCACTGGGATAACCTAGCCTTAAATGAATTTTAATCTTGGGATGGAGAAAGTTCAAGATTATTTCCTAAGTTCCTACTTGCTTAGGTCTGTATGACAACAGACGAAATAGTCCAGGGCAAGGAAACAAACCTTATTTAGTAAGGTAGGTACTTACTCAGTTTGGCACGTAACTCACCATTGTCTTCAGTCAGTTTCACTTTCGTTCGTAACAAAGTTTTTAAACAATCGATGTCAAATTTAAACAAATACTTACAAGCAATAATTAGAAATGTTTTGATATTTTCAGTCAATAAACAGGTAAGTAAATAAGGTACCTACTTACGTAATTTCTCTTTGTTTCTATCGTTTCAATCATTTAAATACGATTTTAAAATAAACATAATTAACATTTCGTTTGAAGAACAAAGGCTTAATTGTTTTTTGTTCTACTCTCAGAAATAAAGTGAAAACTCAAAACAAACTAGATAGACAATACAAAAACATGATCCTGATGATTCAGTCATTCACTGAGTCACTGTCACAACCGCAGACCGGTCTGGGTGGAATGTACTCAGTTTCCTGAGACCTCATGGACTTTACAGAGTTGGATTCAGTTGGTGCTTATGTCTTAAATTTTCTAACAAGGAGAAAGCTTCAATAAAGAGGAAACCCCCTAAACGGCCTGTAGTGGCGATTTTTGAAAATCATACGAGCGGTTCGGCAGTAGAAAGATGCATAATCTCCATAGTAATTTTGACAAAGTCTGGATACGTGAAAATTATAAATACAAATCAGCAATCAATTTATTCGTGATCCTTAATAATAAAATCAACTTTTTTATCTCAACTAACGCTGTAGGTAACCTAAGAACCTATGAATATAATTTCTGGATTCAGCTCTGTCCCGAAAGTTTCTGTAACAGCCAGTGAGGTGTTTGACCATGTTTGTTTGGTGTTTCCCAACTTGTAGATTAGTCGGCCATACAATTTGCTCAACAGTTTTAATCAGCACGTAGGAGTTTATATCTATTCTCTGCTTTGTTCACAAACTGCTTAGAATTTTGTTATCGTTTAAACCTGATGTAGGTAAACCTACATTAAACATGGAGCTTTATCATTGCTCAATAACTAAAGCTAAAATTAATATTACTATAGTTAGTTTTATAAACTATTAGGTAGGTACTATCCGATCACATCTGTGCACCGTGCGTGTGAAACTTTGACTAAATATGGTCAAGACGCGTATCGGCAACTAGGTATGATGCCAACCGTATTGACGCGATTAGAGGGCATTCCATCGAAGTGCAGAGGCAATAAATAATGTCACCGGGTTGTAGTTACGAGTACTTTCTACGTCGTAAGATCCGGGATTGCTATTTTTCCTGTCGCACACTCATTTCAAATCAAGAAGAGATACCTGTCAAATTCGGGCTCTAGTTATCAAGGACTAACTCCAAGAGTTGTATTACATATACGCGAAATCTGATTGAAATCACAGATTTTACTTATGTGGTGAAATAACAAAGTAAGTAGGTATACCTTAATGAAAAGGATGCGTGAACCGTGATCTTTCTTCAGGAATAACCCTTTTGCACTTCAATGTTAGGTATTTGATCAATAAATACCCACCCCCCGTCAAACCGGACAGAGTTGCGGTACTACTGGTGAAATGTGGATGTTCTGAGATTTCAGAATATCTCTGACTACCCCCTTGGGGAATATAGTCTTGAGCATACGCTTATGCTTATGCTAGATTTTCCGTCAAGGTGGATTGTTACTTGTAGAACATTTTGAATTCAGACTTTGCAATTAACTATTAGTACCTACTTATTGAATTGTTTCATACAATGCGATCAAGACATTTTAAAATCTTTATGTTACATCGAAATCTTTTCTTCTAAGTAGGTACCTACTACTTATCATTGCAATCCCATTGATCGTTTAATGTAATCTGTTGCAACGCAGAAAATTGAACTCGTATAAATAAAGATTTATGCACTCAGAATAAATATTGCATTATCTATTTCTTGAGAATAAAACGGTACTTGCCCTTTATCTGCTCTAGTTGTGTCGCCATATCTGATGGTAACAGCCACTTGTTGTGCGACATGCGCTTGCGCAACTAACGGAACTGTATCATTTACAATTATTATTTCAAATTCAAAGAGGTCTTGGTAATTTCGATATTATATTTATTCATCGTTTTCTAATCCAGCGTACCTACCTATAGCATGTTGCGCGTGGTGATACGACTATATCACGACTTTTATCTCGTTAGTTAGCGCGCAAATAGAAAGAGAACGACAGGCGCGATAACGCTGTATCAAGGCCTCCGCTCATTGCATCGATATTATCGAGCGATATTATCGCTGCGATTTTGCGATAATTGTTCTCAGTACATTTTGTATGGGGACGCGCGCGATCCTACACACTGCCGCGATATTATCGAGCGATAATATCGCTGCAATTTTGCGATAATTGTTCTCAGTACATTTTGTATGGGGACGCGCTCGATCCCACACACTGCCGCGATATTATCGCAACCTGACGCAATCTTTTTCTACTACATTCAGTGAAGGGCGCATGTGTGACGCGAATCGCGGAATCGCTGCAGTGTGTAAGGTGTCGCGATATCGCTGTCGATAATATCGCTCGATAAAATCGCTCGATAATATCATCGCTGCAATGTGCGGAAGCCTTCAAGCTATTCACGCTGCCAGACTATGGGGGATTTCAATTTAATATCAATTTCACCATATCAAATTGTCACGACAATTTTTAATGATATCGTTTTCTGACGGGCTCGAATCTATATCCCACTTTGGATCGTGTCTTCAAGTCCACATTCTCTTTTTGTAGGTAGGTACATATTTCTGAGTGAATCCTATTTTATCCTATTTTAGAAATAAATGTGTTAGGATGCTATTCATTATTATAAATAACTTTAACCAGTAGGTAGGTTGGTATACCAGGTATGTCACACAAATCATTATTCGTTTTTAAAGATCACACTTTTTTCGAAATGGTGCCGCGCCGTCTAAAGGCAATGATACCAAGATAAGAAAATATAATAATATGGCTGGTTTACCTGTTGGAAAACCATCAGCATCAATAGCGACATCAACAAAAAGTTTCTTCAAAACCTTTGCCTACGCAAATTAACATCGACATTCAGCAAAATGGTCCTTCTACCTAAGTATATTAATTAATGTAAGTACCTAAATGACAGGCTTCCTACCCCGCCTAAATGCGCACTTTGGCCAACGTTACACGGTGGCAGCGACCGAAGCCCTCTCCGAGTTCCAAAGGTTGCAGATGAGCCAACGAGCCGCGAGAAATCAGCTAGAACGCGTCGTCGACCTGCAAGCTGGGAAAGGACAACCTTGGGACTTAGTTGACAGATTTGTAAGTCGAACGAAGATACGTGGAGATGGAAGAAAGGGAATATGAAGCTTAAGAAAGAGAGAGATGATACGGGAGAAGAGTATGATAGAGATGGGGAATGGAAGGTGCAAGAAGAAGAGAGAAAGGGAATGATATTGCCTGATGGAGAAATTATACCTAACTACCTAGATAATTTTGAGAAAGAAAGAAGAAAAAGAAGGATACGAGAAGTTGAAGGATTTTGAAGTACATAATGTTTAAAAAAGAGCCTTAACATTGTGTTAAAACATATTAATTTGCTTTCTGCAGTCTGCGACAGCGGAGTTCAAGTTGCCTTTGATTGCGGTGAGGCCAGAATGCGCGGGAATATTACGAGATCTACCAGTGGATGAAGCGAAACTGTCACCTGCGTCACATTCTATAAGTCCATACTTTATGAATAATGATGACCCTGAAAAGTTTATCAAGAAAGGTGAGGATTACAAAAACTTTTTGGTAAAAAAATGATTTTCGTGTTGGCATGGTGCTGTTTTGACGTTTCAAGACATTGTAAATAATTTGATAAAAATTTTACAATCAGCTGGTTATATTTTTGAGTACCTATTTTGGCTATAAATGTCTTACGCAAAGTTACATGCTTCTTTTGTAAGGAATCAAATTTGGGGGTTTAATCCTGCCCAATCTATTCGTAAGTTCCTATTATTTAGGCAGGTACTAAGGTAGGTACCACTACTAGTAAATTTGTATTCGCACGCGGCGCACCTTCGCTGCATGGAAAATGAACTCTTCCCGCGCTTTTCAAAGAGCGAACGTCGCACTTGCCGCGATAAGTAACACGGAAAAAAGCCGAGTCGCGCGAACTGACAAATTATGTGGTCGCACGCAAGTAGAGTTCATGCTAGTGGCAGGTCCATTGACTCGGCAGCGAATCACCCAACCCACCCACCGCTACCCCTATTCAATCAATCAATCTAATCAGCACAGATCAACTGCTGGGCATAAGCCTCCTCTTTATTGCGCCACTCCTCACACACAGTCATGTGCTAATCTGATTCATTGTCTGACCAGCAACCCTTACAATTCAGTCTGACCAACGCGTGGCCTACTTACGGACCTCCTTTCTTCTCTTGGCCACCATTCCGATAACAAGGCTGTTCCACCGGCACCGGCCGTCTTCACTTCTAGCCAAATGTCATACTCATTTAACCTTTTGAACGCTACGTCACTTTCAAGCATGCTGTGATATCTTCAGTACAAACTAGGTGGAACGCTATTTTCCATAGACAGCATCCGCCATCTATCGGTTACGTTTCGAAGTACTAAGTGGTGAATTTGGGTTCGTATCTAAAGTGTAGAGAAAGCGCGCTACACCTCACCGCTGCGCTGTAATAGTGAGAGATTTCGCCCGTATCAACCACTGTCTTGTTGGTCTAGTGGTCTAGACAACCGGCTCACGTTTCGGGTGCATATGGTTCGAGCCTTGTGTCAGCCGTCCGTCTTTTTTCAATTTATTTCATACTGGGGCTCCCCCTGCTGCTAATATGAGGCAACGCCAATAATTAAAACGTCCTAAAATCCAAGGCGACTTACCTATCTATAACCAATATACATATTAATCTATGCTTTCAAGTTACTGAGTAACCAATATACATATTAATCTATGTTACTGAGCTCTGAGGGCCTACCATGAGTTTTCCCTGTACTTTACTACTGTAGTTACGTCGCCAATTCGTATGACAGAAATTAGTTCTCAACGTAACCACTAGGAGCGCTGTACGAAATTCAATACAAAATTGGTGACGTAACCACAGTAGTAAAGAACGGTGAAAACTCATGGTATACCCACTGTACGCCACGGAACAAACTATTTAGTAGATAAATAGATGACTCTGGCGTGTCAGGCATTTTATTGGTTGTCACGACTGGATGACTCTGGCGTTCAATCTGTAATCTGGTCTCCAAACCTTAGTTCTTCGACGGATTTTTACGTTGGGTACACGGTCCCTAAGCGATATGCCCAGCATCGTACGCTCCATGGCTCTTTGTGCGACTTTTATTTGGTGCATGTTTTGCTTAGCGAGTGTCCTTATATTAAATCGATTTGTTTTATGCAGGATTCACGGGCCACGTGCCGTATGGCTTCCAACGGTTCGGCGAATCATCGAAGAAACTCACGAACTCTGCTCTGTGCGACTTCTCATCTAACTACAGGCGAAGACAGAGCACGGAATGGGCGCCAGTTAACGTAGTCAAGTAAGTTAACTATAAATTGTTATACCTAATCGAAATGAATAATATACAGTTCTGTGAAATATGATGGTGCATGGGTCGTAATCAGGAAAAGTGTTCCGTCATTTGTAGCGCGGTCGGTTCACCTCTTTCATATGGACTTCTCTGCGTTTCCTTCGTCTGTCGATTGTCTCCAAAAACTCCAAATAAGCGTCAAAACGTCGAACGCCAACATTTTAATTGCTATAAATAAGAGAATTTTATCAAAGACATCGGCTGTATGGCAAATATAACCCTTTGCCTTGAACCATGGAACAGGTTTGGTATATTAAAAAAAAAAAAAAATATCTGTGACTATGACCAGTATTGCCACCTTAGCCCTTTTGGGGCTAGATCGAGCTCTTTTTACTGTGGGTGAACCCGTTGTCTAATGATTTAGCCCGGAAAGAGCTATCTAGCCCTTTTCATTTTCTTAAAAATATTGCACCAAAACCTGAAATTTGAGCCATAAACATTGCGATATCATCGAACTTTCGCGATTTGTCATTTAAATTTTTTGAATCAAATTTGTAAAATTTTTCTTTAAATTAAGTTTAATTTAAAAAAATGGTATTGGAGTCTCGTGGCTAAGGGGGTAACAAGTAGAAGTTTCGTCGGCTTGCGATTTTATTGGCCACGTGGCTCCGCTGTTTTATGGCGGTTTCGAGTGTGTGTTTTTGTTTAAAAACGGGGCTTTGAGATCGCCATATCTTATTACCGTACAATATCTAATAAATATATCTTCAACACTTGACACTGGCGAAATCTAATAAGGAAACGCCATTTAATAAAAATAGAATAGAAAAATGGTATTGTGATTCAAATTAAAAAAAAAAATTATTAAAGGTGTTTTTTAGCCTTTTTTTTACAGCAAGTCTTTTTTTGGTAATTTGTGCTTCATCTAGCCCTTTTAGCCTCTTCAACTGTCCCCATTACTAAAACTAAGGTGGCAACACTGACTGTGACTGTCAATGTCAAACTCGCGCTACGACACGCGTAATTTATTATTTGGTGCAAATTTTATAAAATAAAATACACAAGTAAAATGACGAAGAAGAAACTCATGCCGCACCTCTCGAAAGAGGAGAAAATGGTTATTGTCATATCCGAGATAATACAAGAACTACTACTGGCTCACCGTCAAGGCAAAGATGTTAACCTCAACAAGATGAAGTCGCGAATTTCTTCCAAATACGGCCTTGGAACTTCTCCAAGACTCGTGGACATCATCGCAGCTGTGCCTTCTGACGCTAAAAGCATACTGCTACCCAAATTAAAAGCCAAGCCTATCCGTACTGCGTCGGGAATTGCCGTAGTAGCCGTAATGTGCAAGCCACACAGATGTCCCCACATCAATTTCACGGGTAACATATGTGTTTATTGTCCCGGCGGTCCTGATTCAGACTTCGAGTATTCCACTCAGAGTTACACGGGCTATGAACCGACCTCCATGAGGGCTATAAGAGCCCGGTACAATCCGTACTTGCAAACTCGTCACCGGGTGGAGCAGTTGAAACAGCTGGGGCATAGCGTCGATAAGGTGGAGTTTATCGTCATGGGTGGCACTTTCATGAGTCTACCTGAAGATTATAGAGACTATTTTATAAGGTTTGTATTGATTTTGATGTTTAATAACTTGATATTTTCGATGGAAATGTTATGAATATGCTTGCTTACGTACAACATTTTCTCAAGAGAAAATTGTTTCACTCGTAGGGCTGTGACAATGTCTCTCTTACATGTTCATTGTATTCAGTACTGAACTTTGTAAGTTCAGTAACAACTTGCTGAGCGCTCCTGTGAATGAAATTGGTAGCACAGATCGTGGTCTAGAGTCTAAGACTCATAAATGAAATAGGTAGACTCTATTCGAAAAAGTCTATCTCTAGTCTAATCTAAAAGGTATCGTTCATTACAACTGCAGTACCTGCTCGACTCAAACGTATGGAACAGTAGTTTCTTTTTCGATGTTTAGTCTTTCTGAGGTTGCGTCCACATCTGGCGAACACGCGGCGAATGCTCAGCTCGCAAGCCGCTTGCGAGATGTGGACGCACCCTGAGAACATTGCCAGTTCAAAGGTGTTTTGCTACTCCTACAAATGTTTTTTTATTGCTCGTAACATATTTCAGAAACTTACATGATGCCCTATCCGGCCACACATCAAACAATGTGGCGGAAGCAGTGAAGTACTCCGAGAAAGCTAAAACTAAATGTATCGGTATAACCATAGAGACCAGGCCTGACTACTGTCTCCAGAGGCACATGAGTGATATGCTCAATTATGGCTGCACAAGGTTCGTTCATTTTATTATCATCCTTTATTTTTATAGGATTAAAGTATAAAGATGATTCTGGTATGACTACCTACTACCTACCTACTTTAACGACGTATACACCACTAATTTTTAATTACTTACGTAACTTTAAGGATGTATTCGGACAATGAAACTAAACAACTTTCCCTAAGGAACATGGGTCGAAAAACGAGCATTTTTTTGACCTTCCAAACAAAAGTGCGGATCAGCTGATCAATTTTCTAAGGAAGGTCCAAAAAATATATTGTTTTTCGACCCATGTTCCTTAGGGAAAGTTGTTCAGTTTTATCGTCTGAATACACCCTAGTTACATTAGTAACTAAATACTAGTGGTGAATAGCACACACATGCACATTTACATGCTCTTAAAAAGGACTAGAGAATACCAATTGTTTCTTAGCTGATAGTTTAATTTTACAAAAGTTTTTAGAATTGTTTGTTTGGCAGGTTGGAAATTGGTGTGCAGTCAGTTTACGAAGACATCGCCCGTGATACAAACAGAGGACATACAGTTAAAGCTGTCTGTGAGAATTTTAATCTGGCTAAGGATGCGGGATACAAGGTAGGAAAGTTGAGGGGCTCACAATATTATTTTGTTTACATCTTAAGCCTTTTCTATTGAAATACCTATACTTTATACTCACGCCTGTCCCCTATTAGGGTAAGCGGTGACAACAGTACGGTACTTGCTACAATCCTGACAAACCACTCCGCTTCTTCCACATTTATAAGTCTTCATGCATGCTTGTTGGTTTCGGGTACATCTGACTCAACGATTTTTAGTCTGTAAGCAATCAATAATAGCACAGAGTAAAAGACAAGAAGAGTGCTATATTCCATACTAAATGGCGTATTTCGGAAAAAGCTCAAAATCGCGTTTCATAGATGGCGCTGACTCATTGCCTGCGAGTTTCGACTAGGGTTTTCAAATTCCCGGGAATTCCCGGGTTCCCGGGAATCTTCAACAGACTGAACCGAATTGGCTGTTTAGTGCCACACCCACGACCAGTTGCTGTACTGCTTTTTTTCAATCTGTTGAAGACTCCCAGGAATTCGAAAACCCTAGTTTCGACCGTCAAGAATTTCGAATCTACTATTATATAATATAGCCAGGTGGTCGGATGACATTTGTAAAGTAGCCGGCAAACAGTGGATGAGACTAGCGAGGGACCGTTCTAGTTGGCGTGAAAATGAAGAGGCCTATACCCAGCAGTGGGGTTTACCGGGCTGATGATAATGATGATTATTTTTAGTTACCAAAGCTAGTTCTCTTACGTAGTTGGTTTGGTTCATAATATTGGAAGACTAATCAACATTTAGTAGCGCATATTCGCAATTCATCTACTCGCGGGCAAGGAGTCAGCGCCATCTATGAAACTGGATTTTGAGCTTTTTCCGACGAACGCCATTTAGTATGGAGTATAGCACTCTTCTTGTCTTTTTCTCTATGATAATAGACTACATCACATCTGTGATGGACAAATAAGAAGTAGGTACTCTAGTTTTTTTTAAATGAAACATATTATTGACACCAAACATAAAAATACAGTAAAAATTGAATAAAACATATTGGTATAAATATGGTGGTCTTTTAACTAAATAAATAAAGAAAACAAAAATTTTAAGATTTTTTTCCTTTTTCCAGATTGTAGCCCACATGATGCCAGATCTCCCAAACGTAGACTTTGAGCGAGACGTAGAACAATTCATAGAGTTCTTCGAGAACCCAGCGTTCAGAGCCGATGGGCTCAAGATATACCCAACGTTAGTGATCAGGGGCACAGGACTGTATGAGCTGTGGAAGACTGGTCGATACAAGAGCTATCCACCGTCGACCCTGGTGGATCTGGTCGCTAAGATATTAGCCCTCGTTCCTCCTTGGACTAGGGTTTACAGGTAAAAATTTACTGTTATTACATTTTTAAAGCCTGTATCTTAGTATCTGTACTGTATGGATATTGCAATGGCATATTTCTTTGATAGGATATTGATTTTTATTTTAGAAATTGTATATTTTAACATGACATGTGTGTTAAAAACTTCTTTTAAATTTTCCTAATTATTATACTGGGTGGCACTGAAAGAGACTTTCCTGAAAATATATTTCCTAATTATATATCTTAACTATTATAAAACCGTAAAATCATGAGGAATAAAAAAGTAGCGGTTCTCTTCATATAAATTCAAATAACATTCGATAGCGCGATTTAAAAACGTGCAGCGCCATCTATTGACAAAATTGTTAGTTTGTTTGTTTGTTCGCGCATCACGCAAAAACTACTGAACCGATTTTGATGAAACTTTTTTTGTTTGATAGCTTATGATCTGACTTAAAATCTGGTATATAATTTGTGCGGACGAAGTCGCGGGAAAACACTAGTATAAAATATTAATTACATTTACTGACTTGTCTTCACCAATGGGCAGTAGGCCTAAGTGGTAGAGTATTCCGATAGGATCCTTCTTTCTTACGGAGCTCGAGTGTTATAGCACGTACACACGGCGAAACATCAAGCTATACAATCTCACCGATTCCCGCTACCTCTCCCCGATCCCCGCTACCTCTCACCATTCTCCGCTACCTCTCACCAATCTGATCCCCGCTGGGTGCCCCTAGGTCAGTTGCTTAAGACGTAATAGTAGGTGGAAATACCTCGGAGGCATCTTTTATTTTTCATTTTACGACTAGATTTATACCATTTACCGAAACTAAAGTATAGTTACTCAGTATTTTTGGATATTTCATCTAGTGCAATCATCAACTGAATACACGATTGGAATTACTTCACTCGATAGAAAATCGTCACAAAGATGACGTATTTTCATGCATTTTTAAACATTATTCTCGGTTTAGAAGAACTTAAAATAGTTTCCGATTGTTGGTATTTATACTCACATATTCACCATTCGTTTAACTAGTGCAATCATAAATAAAATCTAGAAAAAGTACTTTGGTTAGTTGTTATTAATCGAAAATACGGCTCACGCACACACTTTTCGGAGCGCTCGGCAATCGCGTTTCTCATAGAAAATATTCGTCTGGACCTATGGCCCCTTAAGTTCATTCATTTGAATCGGTAGACCCTTCGTGTTCCCTCCAATGCTGAATTAGTCATTTCAAAAAAAAAAAACATACCAAACCAACATAAGTTGGCCGCGCGACCCTATACGTTACTCAACCTATGCGCGGCCAGCTTATTTTGGTTTTCTATAGCTTGATGTGTCGCCGTGTGTACAGGGCACATAGCCACATACTACCTTCTACCCACGACTTTGTTCACGTGGATAACGTCTCCACGCCTCTTTATTGTACCTATTTCGGGATAAATCCATCAAAAAGCTCTGGCTTTCGGAAATAAATCAAGTCGGTTTCGTGTGACGCTGATACATTTTGTCCTAGTGAACAAAATAAACCCTCAAAATGAAGTCTCAAATCATCATCATCAGCCCGGTAAACCACACTGCTGGATATAGGCCTCTTCATTCTGACGCCTAATACAAACCCTTTATTACAGAGTCCAACGCGACATCCCCATGCCTCTAGTCTCATCAGGAGTGGAACACGGTAACCTGCGTGAGTTGGCCCTGGCTCGTATGGCTGACTTGGGGACAGACTGTAGGGATGTCAGGACAAGGGAAGTTGGCATACAGGAAATACATAATAGGGTCAGGCCTTATGAGGTAAGTCTTTAATGTCTCGACTTAGAATAGTTTTCCATTCAATCTAGAGTTGCCTTTCGTAGGTACAGGGTCATGTGATGGGTGATGGCATGCGCTAAGAACCATAAAAGCTTGTGAACACAGGCACAAGGTGTGCCTTTTCAGAACCACCCGCACGCACCCGCAGTTTGCACGCTATTTTCAACTCTATTTCAATACAGAGATTTATATTTTTTATAATAAATTCGATTGGAATAAGGTGTGACA
Organism: Agonopterix heracliana; assembly: GCA_963693445.1. NCBI lineage: Eukaryota > Metazoa > Arthropoda > Insecta > Lepidoptera > Depressariidae > Agonopterix > Agonopterix heracliana. The sequence goes on along the minus strand of OY856308.1, from coordinate 18,863,589 downwards.
TCTATAAGGTCTAACAAAATTAGGTGAAACTATTTTAAGGGGATGATCAGACCATCAAACTGAACAACTTTCTCTATGGGACCAATATCGAAATCGCGAAAAAAAAATCTGCCATCCCATACATTTAGGTCGAGTAGGTTTGTATGGAACAGCTGATTTTTTTTTCGCGATTTCGATATTGGTCCCATAGAGAAAGTTGTTCAGTTTGATGGTCTGATCATGCCCTTAAACTAGTTTCAGCTAATTTTGTTAGACCTTATATATCGCATGAATCTAATAGCAACATTAGACGTGCGAATCAGTAGTTTGTATAACTCTGGTAGATGGCGCTGACGTCCCTTAAAGACGATAAATTTCGTCGTGGCTTGCGGGGCGACGACAGCTCTGTTGGAGTAGAGCATGCCCCGGATAGGCAGGTCGTGGGTTCGAATCCCGCTCGCCGCCCGACTTTTTCAATCTTGAATTTTATTTAATTTTCTATTTCAATAGTAATTGAGTGCATTATCAATTTATCCATGAAAAATTTATCAAAGGCTAAGGCTGCTTTGACATTTGACCTTGATTAGACAATGTTATATTTCAGGTGGAGCTAATAAGACGTGACTACGTAGCCAACGGCGGTTGGGAAACCTTCCTATCCTACGAGGACCCTGACCAGGACATTCTAGTTGGTCTTCTGAGGCTCAGGAAGTGCGCCTCAGACACTTACAGGCCTGAATTGAAAGCCGGACCTAAATCTAACTTCAAACAGTGCAGTATGGTACGAGAGCTTCACGTTTATGGATCTGTTGTGCCGGTAAGATTAACAAAATAATTGAGCATGAATAAAAAAAATATTTCGTCGCGCCGACGTATTAGAGCGTCGATGGCGCGTTGCGGAGATGTATGGACACTCAATCTTGAGGTTCCGGGTTTGAATCCGCATGGACAACATGTCATATAACAATTAGTTTTTATCTTATGTATGTAATAACGACTCCGCTCGAAACAGTGAAGAAAAATGTCGTTAGGAAACCAGCATATGCTGAAAAAGACATTCTGATGCATATTATGTGAAGCCTACCAATCCGCATTGGGCACGCGTGGTGGACTGACGCTCATACACCATGCATCCTTGAGGGTAGGCCTGTGCCCTGCAGCAGTGGTACGAACAGCATCAGAGAAATCGGACCCCCCTGCGCTTATACAGATTAAGATAGAGGGGTCAGGTTTCTCTGATGCTGACTGTACGTATATAGGCTGAAGATGATTAAAGTATATTTTATTGATCGATTGAATAAAGCATTCATACATCCATTTTCCGGATAAGTGAGGCTCTCGCGTTTACTAAGAATTGATCGTATTTGCAAAATTTTGGTTTAGGGGTTTAGGTAGGATTTAGGGTTCGAATCACCTTATTGTCTGAAAAGAAAGATGATTCCGTGCTTCGGATGGCACGTTAAGCCGTTGGTCCCGGCTATCTCTGGTGCTAATAGTCGTTACATAAAAACCACGTCAGATGCCGTAAGGTGGTCTGAAAAAACTCTGACACCAGGGCTTGCCCACACGATAAGATTTGCTAAATTATTTAAGTTTTTTACCATTTTCCCTAGCTATGAAAGTTCACATACCATTTCTTCTACTTTCAGGTGAACGCGCGAGACCCAACCAAATTCCAACATCAAGGTTTTGGAATGCTTCTAATGGAGGAAGCCGAAAGGATCGCACGGGAGGAGCATGGGTCGGACAAAATGGCCGTCATATCTGGTGTCGGTACCAGAAATTATTACGCGAAGATTGGGTACCATCTCGAAGGACCTTATATGGTCAAGATGCTTGTTTAGTTAGCTAAGCGTAAAAGAGAAATTGTGTGTAGTCATTGCAGATAGGAACACAGATAATTGAATTTCGTCCTTACACTCAGTTGCGGAAAGGCATTAAAGTTAATCCTCCATTAAATCTCTTGATAGCTTTTACTGCGTCAACAAGACAAAAAGTGACAGCAAGATATTTAATGGAGGATTCACTTTAAAGCGTTTCTGCAACTGTGTGTTAGCCAATTCAAATAGAGTTGTGGTGTGTGACAAACTCTTTTTTAATTTTCAATTATTAAATGCACAAGCATTTTTCCGCCCGATCTACTCTGACTCAGGGTCGGCGCACACCTAGCGGAGAACTATTGGAGCAGTTTTCATTAATCATTTGATAATGAACTCTATGGCAATTGAAATAGAGTTGAAAATAGCGTGCAAGAGATCACTGTCCCTGTGACGTGTTCGCATGATTTCTTGCATGCTATTTTCAAATCTATTTCAATAGTCATAGAGTTCATTATCAATTGATTAATGAAAACTGCTCGAACAGTTCTTCGCTATATGTGCGCTGACCCTAAGGGTCGCCCCACATTTATCGACGCGGAATCGATTTGAGCCGGTGAAGAACTGCTTTATTTCTACGGCACAAGAGCGTAAATCCGTTTTTCCATCGATCACCGTAGCGTCTGCTGATCTGAGCCAAAAAACGTCGTTTACGCTGTGATGTACAAATATAGTAGATTACACACCGAGGACAGGAAAGTAAGAAAAGTAATTTCTTCGTCGATAGATGTGGGTTTCCCCACATTACCCTAAGCGTAAACCATCTCTTTTCTCAGAGATGTGATGGTTATTTTTATACCTAAGCTTGACAACATTATTAATATCTTTATGTAAATAAAGCCATTTACTCTTAATTTTGTTTTATTTCTATTGAATCACTGTTTTCAGCTTTCGTGCCAGTCCCCAATTTATAGTAAGATGACATTATTAAGAAATTTAGGAATTCATTATCGGAGTAGGATACAATTTTAGCTAAAATTATTGTGAAAAGTATATTTACTGATACAGACTTTTCACTTGACCATCATAAAACTTGGCCCTTCGACCCTTGTATTAAACAAACAGATCGCCTGAACCTACTGTGGCGCCATATCTTACTAAAGAATTCTTTTGAGTTATTATTTCACAAGACATAAAAATACAGTGTTCATGAAAACCCATTTATTTGCCAAACTGCACAGTTTGTTAGCAGTTGAAATAAGTTTGTATGAATATCCCATCTTCCCCTATCCCCGTACTTAATTCCTCTCCCCCTCCCCAGACCGGATCCACCTATGTCCATAAACCCGACCGAGATCTACCACAAGCACGTTGGCATGCTGCCCAATTACGCAGGACACGTCCCGGGAGCCATGTTTAGGTGAGTTTATTTTGGAATTGTAAGTCTAGAAGTACATAACATGTTTTAAAATGCTAGCTGAATGCAGGCTGCCAGTGACTACCACAAGAAGCCCAGTCACTACATTTTGCCGGTTAGTCAGACCGATTATTTTTAATAAGGTTCTTTGCCTAAATAATATACTTACCATGATTCGACCGCAAAATTATGCACCTATTTGTTTGGTGAACGAAATGTGATTTAAGTGAAAGTTTATACAGGGGTTTATACAACGCAGCCAGGTTGCCTAGCAAAATCTTGCCGCTAGTAGTACCTTTACCATGATGATTTATGGTACCATTTTTTCCACCTATCTAGGTGACAAACAGATGTTTGGGAGGTAATTGAGGTGCCATCTGAAGGAGACCGATGTAAAGAACTGGAAAAACTCGGGTTGCAACCTCTCAGTCTGCCGCAACTCTAGGGTTGCCATTTCGTTTACCAAACAAATAGATGCATAAATTTTTATGGTCGGATCTTGGGCTATAATGAGATTTAGGTAGCACGCTCCCCACTGAGATTGAGATTAATGGATCACCCTTTCAACATGGGCAACGTTAGAATATGCCAGAAAGTCGCTATTAGGCAAAGGACAAACCACCTTACAAAACTCATTGTCCTCATATAAAAATCTTTTGAATGTCACAAGTATCAGTTATGATATGTTTCATTCGTTAGTTCATTACACTACTTCATTAGTTCCAAATTATTATGTTTCAGATTTGGCAATACATACGGTAATGATACTCGGGATGCCAAGCGCTGGCTAAGAGGAGATTTTACGTCTTGAACCTGCATTTATAGTAATTTAATCGACAAAGGCAACTATCAACTCTATTTGTTGACAATAAGATGTAAATTTGTAAGTAATATTATGTTTTAAGACCAAATTGAAGTTTTAAATCAATAAAACAATGAACAACTAAGTAATAACTTTTGTTTATTTTTAATTATCACAAATATAAAAGACTCTCGGTCCAATAACAAAATAAGCTTAAAATAGTATAAAAGAAAACAATTTATAGAGTAAAGTAAGCATACAAATGTAATTCGTGTATAAAATAGATAACTGCAATATCACATAACTTGAGTCTTATAAATAAAAAGACCTATTTTTTCTTAGCGTTCCACTCTTTAAGTAATTTCTCAGTCAATTTGAGGTTCTCGTCTTTCTGTAGAGCACAATAAAGTTCAAATTAAAACCACATTCGATACCCTACACGTTCGTCAAACGCTTTGTATTTATCGATACTCGGTCAAGTCAATATCGCATGACTTTTGGGAATACAAACTAAGTACAAAAGCCCATTTAATTTTACTTCTGGGAACAAAGGAGCCCAAAAATTCCGTTACGAAATTACTTCAACGGGAATAGTATAAGACGGTGTTTTTTCGGTTAACCCAGGCACATGCCGGGCTGATAAATGCTATTGGAAATCCCTCGTTCAACCTCTGTCAACCTGTTCCATGTTCCATAAAGAACAAAGTCAATAAAAATGAAACTGGTGGACAGCGCGCAGACCGTTTATGGTCAAAAACAGGGATAAATCCAATCTAAGTACTTTAAGAAATGCGGTTAAACACCCTGGAAATTTAACACAAACGGGCTCACACTGACAAGAGGTAAGCACGTGCGATACTGAGCGAGTGAGGGTGATAGAGGACTACACCATAGCCTACTATCGTCTTACACGATACGATAGCATACGACGATAGTAAGGTAAAAATTGGTGTCAGTGTCTGTTGTGTACTGCATGTAGTACCTACCATACTCTTTCTTGTACTGTGGTCGTAGAAACAGGCGGTGGGCGGGTTCGATCCCGTCTCCTTAGCAACCTTCTGTCTGACTCTTGCTATAGAACGTACCTTGATGACGCAGAACCTGGTGAAGTTCTCTCCGAGATGTTTGTGCTCCTCGGAGTAGAAGGCGGTGGGCGGGATCGTCAGGATACTCGACTCCTTAGCGAACTTCTGTCTGGCTCCTGCGATAGAAAGTACCTTGATGAAGCAGAACCTGGTGAAGTTCTCTCCGAGATGCTTGTGCTCCTCGGAGTAGAAGGCGGTGGGCGGGATCGTCAGGATACTCGACTCCTTAGCGAACTTCCTCGTGAACTTGTAGCCTTTGTATTTGTCTGGCTCCTGCGATAGAACGTACCTTGATTAAGCAGATCCTGGTGAAGTTCTCTCCGAGATGTTTGTGCTCTTCGGAGTAGAAGGCGGTGGGCGGGATCTTCAGGACACTCGACTCCTTAGCGAACTTCTGTCTGGCTCCTGCGATAGAACGTACCTTGATGAAGCAGAACCTGGTGAAGTTCTCTCCGAGATGCTTGTGCTCCTCGGAGTAGAAGGCGGTGGGCGGGATCGTCAGGGTACTCGACTCCTTAGCGAACTTCTGTCTGGCTCCTGCGATAGAACGTACCTTGATGACGCAGAACCTGGTGAAGTTCTCTCCGAGATGCTTGTGCTCCTCGGAGTAGAAGGCGGTGGGCGGGATCGTCAGGATACTCGACTCCTTAGCGAACTTCTGTCTGGCTCCTGCGATAGAACGTACCTTGATGAAACAGAACCTGGTGAAGTTCTCTCCGAGATGTTTGTGCTCTACGGAGTTGAAGGCGGTGGGCGGGATCGTCAGGGTACTCCACTCCTTAGCGAACTTCTGTCTGGCTCCAGCGATAGAACGTACCTTGATGAAGCAGAACCTGGTGAAGTTCTCTCCGAGATACTTGTGCTCCTCGGAGTAGAAGGCGGTGGGCGGGATCGTCAGGATACTCGACTCCTTAGCGAACTTCTGTCTGGCTCCTGCGATAGAACGTACCTTGATGAAGCAGAACCTGGTGAAGTTCTCTCCGAGATACTTGTGCTCCTCGGAGTAGAAGGCGGTGGGCGGGATCGTCAGGATACTCGACTCCTTAGCGAACTTCTGTCTGGCTCCTGCGATAGAACGTACCTTGATGAAGCAGAACCTGGTGAAGTTCTCTCCGAGATACTTGTGCTCCTCGGAGTAGAAGGCGGTGGGCGGGATCGTCAGGATACTCGACTCCTTAGCGAACTTCTGTCTGGCTCCTGCGATAGAACGTACCTTGATGAAGCAGAACCTGGTGAAGTTCTCTCCGAGATACTTGTGCTCCTCGGAGTAGAAGGCGGTGGGCGGGATCGTCAGGATACTCGACTCCTTAGCGAACTTCTGTCTGGCTCCTGCGATAGAACGTACCTTGATGAAGCAGAACCTGGTGAAGTTCTCTCCGAGATGCTTGTGCTCCTCGGAGTAGAAGGCGGTGGGTGGGATCGTCAGGATACTCGACTCCTTAGCGAACTTCTTCGTGAATTTGTAGTCTTTGTATTTGTCTGGCTCTTGCGAGAGATCAATTTTGTTACCTGAAATGTAAATGGCGATTAGCCTAAATAATGAACTTCAAGGGGCTTTTGTTTAAAATTTCATTATTTAGGCAAGGTATCACACAGGATACTTCGTATCAACGCTGTATTCCTGCACATGTAAAAGTTAATAATATATCAGTTCATTCAGTTAATATATTACTAGTAGAGGACCGCGGCGAACTTAGTACCGCCTTAGAATCTGTAGCGATCTAATGGTGAAAGAATTATTCAGATCGGTCCAGTAGTTTCGGAGCCTATTCATTACAAACAAACAAACAAAAAATCTCATCTTTCCGCTTTAGAATATTATAGTATATCTAATACAGGGTGTTTCATAAGTAACAATAAATTTTTAAAACTCATAAGGGGGTTGTTTAGACCGTCAAACTGAACCACTTTCTCTATGGGACCAACATCGAAATCGCGAAAAAAATAATTTTATAGTATAGACTCTACAAATCGACTAGAGCTAAAATATGTATGGGATATAAAATTATTATTTTCACATAAATTTTTTTTTCGCGATTTCGATATTGGTCCCATAGTGAAAGTTGTTCAGTTTGATGGTCTACGCCAACCCCTTAAATGTTTATTTGTAGTTTTGTAACACCTTGTATACAGTGTTCTAAGAATAAGTGAGAGTTTAGTGTTTTAAATTTAAAAATTCATCAATTCAAAACTGCCTTTAAATTTCTTTGATAACATGACGTTCATTTCTTAAAAGCGATTAATCCATCCAGTGCAGAATTTGGACGGATAAATGTCACTTACTCAGCTTAGTCCAATCAGCGACGATGAAGTATCCTCCCTCGGGTAGTGTGGGGTTGAAGCCGTTGTCTCTGAGCACCTTCAACACGTAGTCCCGCTTAGAGGCGAGGTCCCGAGCGAGAGAAAAGAAATAACAATCTGGGGAGTCGTACCGCGCTAGTTCGTATGCTAGCGAGCGGGCTATGGCTTCCTGCAAAGTTTAATAATAAGTTAATCGCTACATCACTTTTGTGTAGGACGTAACCGATTTGGAGGCGATGGTTCGATCCCCGTCCAGGCCGACTCGTACCAACGAGTTCTTCGGAATTTATGTACGATTTGTAACAACACTGGCTTTTCGGTGAAGGAAAACATCGTGAGGAAACCTGCATGCTTCAATTTCGAGGCATGTATTGTACCCACTGTCCATTGTAAGTGGCGATGGGCTCAACCCCTGTCACACTGGGCAGAGTTTCGGTACTACTGGTGAAATGTGGATGTTCTGAGGTTTCAGAATATCTCTGACTACCCCCCGGGGAATATAGTCGTGAGCATATGCTTATGCTTATGTAACCGATTTGATCAGAGTACGTCCTACGAGGGCGCCCTCTTCTGACCCTTCCTAGCACCAAAAACACTATACAGGTTGTCCCAAAACTCAACGTCAAACCGAAAACAGGAGACAGGCAAGTGTATAACTTGATTTAATGGGCCAACTTTCGAAATAACTTGCCAGGTTAGCGCCATACATTTTGAATACAGTCGTCTCAAAGTTGCCAAAGTAAAAACTGTTTCTGCAGAATTGCGACAAAAGATAGTGTTTTCTTCAAAATGTATGGAACTATCTTTTATTTTCGAATTGGGTCCACTGAATAGATTATATAGGATTGCGTAACAAGTATTTTCATGCAAAAATATCCAAATTTTTAGTCACTAAATTTAAAAGTTCGGCGCACGGTGACGATTATCACGATGTTTCAAAAAATTTAAAATCTTTAAGTTTTTTATTTTTCTCTGAACAGTTGTAAACTTGATTGTCTCCTGTTTTCGGCTTTACGTTGAGTTTTGGGACACCCTGTTTATTTATTACGTACATCATACAAATTTCCTGCCGCGGCTTTTGCTTGACTACTATCTCCTTACCTGTATAGGTGTAGAGCAGGTGTAGACGCAGTTCTGGTGGACAACCTGGAGGTTTCTCATCAGGTTGGCAGGCCCGTAGGCCCAGCCTGTCTTCCAGCCGGTCACCGACAGCGTCTTGCCTGCAGAACCTATCGTGATGGTGCGCTCCCACATGTCGGGCAGAGTTGCTGGGGAAAACATCGATTTATTAACGTTACATTATACGGTGAAATTGATATCATTAGCATCCTTTTAAACTAAGAGTCTACCCATCAAACTGAACAACATTTACTATGGGAGGAAACGTCAGACAGAAAACAAGAACAGTAGAAATGGTTCAAGTGGTTTTGGATAAAACCAGTGCCTCTTGTGTAATTCGTGAGGATTTTATCTTTAACATTCAATGAATTAACTACTGGTACTTTGATGTTTACGATACATTTTTGCAAACATTGGATACTTACACTTAGTTGCAGAAACGCTCATTAGAGTTAAAGGCCTGTGCAGCGATTTTATCGAGCGATATTATCGCTGCGATTTTGCGATATTTATTTCTAGTACATTTAAGATAATAATAATAAGACACATAATAATAATAAAATCTTCGAAAATAATAATAATAAGATGGGGACGCGCGCGATCCTACACACTGCCGCGATATTATCGAGCGATAATATCGCTGCGATTTTGCGATATTTGTTCTCAGTACATTTTTTATGGGGACTACATTCAGTGGTGGAGCGCATGCGTGACGCGATTCGCGGAATCGCTGCAGTGTGTAAGGTGTCGCGATATCGCTGTCGATAATATCGCTCGATAAAATCGCTCGATAATATCGCTGCAATGTGCGGAGGCTTTAATCCTCCATTGAAGCTCTTTCTAGCTTTTACTACGTCATCAACAAGACAAATAGTGACAGCAAGACATTTAAAGGAGGATTAATCTTAATGAGCGTTTCTGCAACTTAGTGTTAAAGTATCCGCGTTAGCATTTATCAATAGCGCGACGAATCCGCAAGGCACTTCTTCTATTCTTTATTTCCATGTTCTGTGGTCACCAATATCATAGCTTTCATTATAATACTCAATTTGAATAGTAACTATTTCACAATATTAACAATATCATGACATGTGACATATACATAGGTTACTGATACTTGACTACATTAAACACGATAATATAAATACCATACAAGTTATCATACCATAGGGTACATTTTATCAACGACGAAAACATACTCATAAACTTTGTATACGTTTTAAGATAACTTTATCTATCACAGACAGTGTCAATGTTTTACTTTGTGTGAATCGGGGCTATACTTAAAACACTTACACGTACTTACTATAGGTACCTAATAGTTATCAATATTAAACTTTACTGTTGTCCGTTGTTTTATTTTTCAAAAGTGAAGCAAATCACACATAAGTATTTATGATGTGGGTATCTTTCCGTGTGAACGTCTCTGCAACCCCCTTAAAAAACATTTGTCTAAATATCTACTGAAGATAGAAATATGTTTGGATTTGGTATATTTATATTTTATGGAGAATGTAGGGGTAGTAGTGCACATGGGGTGGACTAAATAAAGATTTTTCGAAAATCTGCCTCTAAAGGGGTTAACAGAATGTTGAAGTTTTCCGAAATCTACACGGGCGAAGTCACGAACAAAAGCTACTCAAGGATAAATAGTATGCCCTATGCTATGATTTTAAACCGGTCGTTTAGACCCATTTTTCTGTTTTTTTTTTTTTTTTTTTTATTTATTTAATAAGAAGTTTAGAAATACATTAATGACATTACATACATACATTACACACATACATAACATTACTTACATTTTTGATTAATTCATTGCGGGTTCCAAGACAGATTAGTCATCCCCGGGCTCACTGGACTTCAATGTCTAGTGTTGTGAATGGTCACAGCTGTTGATGTTGGTTAACAGGAGTTACAGCAGTGGGAATGTGCCTATACCCGATAAAAAAATTGGTCATACCAACATCAAAAATTACGGTAAAAACTTACCTATCCTTATATGCTTGTTGGGCTTATAAACTATCCATTCGTAAACTTCATCAGACAAACACAGCACATTGTGTTTCTTGCACAGATTGGCGATCATCTCAGTTTCCTCCATAGTGAACACCTTGCCAAGAGGATTGTGCGGCGTGTTCAGTATCAGCATCTTGGTTTTACTTGAGAAGAGGGAGTTTAGCTCTTTCTCGTCCAGGACCCAGTCGGCTGACGTCATGGAGTCGGTGATTTGTTTCTGGAAAAATTGGTTAAGCATTGTATACAGGGCGAAATTGATATAATTAGCATCGTTTTAAACTAAGCGTCTACCCATCAAACTGAACAATTTTTGAGCGGTGGCGCTATCGCAACTACATCGCAACTGAATCGCCTCGATTTTTAATGAGCGTTATCGCCGCGACATCGCCACATTGCATACGCGACACTGATTGTTGTCAGAAATATCGAAGCGATATCGCGACAATATCGTTCCGACTACGACTACTCTCAAAAATAGCTTGTATATCATTGTGTCTCAAACTTAAAACCAAACGACTTCTTTAACTACAGTTTAGAGGATGGGTGTCAAAATAAGTTTGGCATTGTGAACAACTTAACGGTATTAACTTCGAATGATTAATTTAAGAAAATTGTGTGATTTGTTTAAAATCTGATAAGCCTTGGAATAAAATTTAATTCTGTAGATGATTCCGTACTTCGGATGGCACGTTAAGCCGTTGGCCCCGGCTACTATCTCTGGTGGTAGTAGTCGTTATAAAACTACATCAAAGGCCCTAAGGCGGTTTAAAAAACTCTGACACCAGGCTGCCCGCACGATAAGAAGATTGTAGGTATTGATAAGGTCATTATTATTACTAACTTACTGGTTTCAATGCTATAAACTTGGGGATCCCGCCAGCTGACTTGATCATAAATTCATAGCAGTCGAAGAAAGGCTCAATTACTATGACCTCATCACCAACGTCTACATGACCTGTAATAAGCATGTATTAAGAGTTACAAATTTACAATAGCATGGGAAAGTAGACATTAATTGTAAATGATATGAATGAGATTACTATGAACTACAGAAACTGTGAACAATAATCAACCAAAACCGTTACAACAAACATTTTCTTGTTATACAGGGTGTTTCATAAGTAACAATAAATTTTTAAAACTCTTAAGGGGGTTATTTAGACCGTCAAGCTGAACAACTTTCTCTATGGGACCAACATCGAAATCGCAAAAAAAAATATTTTATATCCCATACATATTTTAGCTCTAGTCGATTTGTAGAGTATAGAACATAATTTTTTTTTTTCGCGATTTCGATATTGGTCCCATAGTGAAAGTTGTTCAGTTTGATGGTCTACACCACCCCCTTAAAGGTTTATTTGTATTTTTGTAACACCTTGTATATTAAATGAAAATTTAATTTAACATTGCCTACATGATAATGGGAAGATATTTATACAAAATGATTCATACTTGTTGTACTCATGTAAATTTGAGATTATAGTAAACGACATCGATTTTCCGATTCTCGCATGCCCAAACGAATAAAGGTATAACTTTGAAAAGTCAACTTTACAGGAGAGCAAAAAAACCGAACCGAAACGTAAGTAGTAATTAGATAGAATAAAGATGTCTTACCATATAATTTAACGAATATGCACCATAGCTGCGTAGTAAAAATTCAGGACATGTATTGAAGGCAAAAATGGCATAAAACCAAAAAGGGTGTTATGCCCTTTTACACCTTTATTCGTTCGGGCGTGCGTTCTGTTCTCAATCGTATTTTTTAAATTTCTTATCAAATTATTATTCCAAATTTATTAATTATTTCCAAAAAACAAGAATTATGGATTTGTTTTTTATTGTCAGTAAAACTATCTTTATACTTAACTACATACATCCAACTTAATTTGCTGACACTTTTTAAGGATTTGACCATCAACCTGAACAACTTTCTCTAAGGGACCAACCAACATCGAAATAACGAAAAAAAATCTGCTGTGCTGATCCATACAATACTGCAAACCTATTCGAGCGAAATGTATGGGACAGAAGATTTTTTTTTTCGCGATTTCGATGTTGGTCCCATAGAGAAAGTTGTTCAGTTTGACGGTCTAATCATCCCCTTAAAAAAAGTGTCAAAAAGGACCCTGTAGGTATACAGGGTGAAATTGATATCAATATCATCCTTTTGAACTAAGAGTCTACCCATCAAACTGAACAACTTTTACTATGGGAGCAGTGACTACAATGTGACATCCTTGTTTTTTGGAAATGTTTTAAAATAAAATTAATTTGGGCAGCGCTGGAGGCTCAGTACCCTCTCAGTATCCATGCTTACCTAAAATAGCTGCAAATAATGCTTCATAAGCACCACTGGTCACCAATATTTCATTCATAGGATCTATTTCTCTACCGATTAAAGGTGAGAATAATTTTGATAAGATTTGCACTAGAGATGGGTGGCCCTGTAAATAAAAGTTACTTATAAAAGGTTTTCTTTCATAAATAGACTCTATTTATATCTCTCTAAACTCTTTTCTTCTCTGCAGAGTCTGGGGTTCACCATGCCAGGGTATAGAAGGCCAAAAAATCAAATGTAAGAAGTAGGATGAAGTGTGACAAAGACTATTCTCTCTCTATGAATCCTTTGGTCTCTACATTTTTTTTTTTTTTAATTTATTTATTGAAAGAAAAATGACAAAAGATTTGAACAATTGAACTTCCAAAAAATGAACTTCCAAAAATCATTGGAGGTTTAGCCGGAAGTAGAGGTGGGCGCCGACCCGAAATTGTGGTGGTAGTGTGGGTGAAACACCCGGGTGTTTTTTTTGAAAAATTCACACTATAGGTGTTAAATGTATTATCTAGAAGCTCCAGAAGCCGGAAATATTAAAATAAAACATGAAAAAAAAATGTGCACATGTTAAAGGTTTTTACAACTACTGTTATTGGCTTTCTGCTTTATACTCTTGTGACAGTAGTCACTAGTCACTAGTATTGTATTGCTGTTGGTTTTCCAATAAAATAAATAAATAAACGCGATCTCTCAGCATTCAAAACCAATCCGAGTGTAGAAAAAACAATGGGATTCGTATTAGCAGGAATCGCTAGACTAATCCCGGCAAGTGTAGCCCTGAGAACACATTCTTCTTATCTCGCCAATAGGCAAGCACATCTCTCAAAATCGCAAACTCCTTGGCATCGAACTTAAGCTTGGTATCTCCGGCATCATTTCGAAAAATCTGATTCTGGAGACTGCTGCCGGCGCTGGCTACCAAAAATAACGTCATTGGGAACCGGCGGCACTGATATGGATAACCAACGCCGGCAACCAAATGAACGATTGGAGTCGTCAACAGAGAGCCTAAATTACAGTTCAGCCCAGTAACTAGTGCTGGCAGTCAACTTGGCTGTCGGCGCCAGCAGCACCTAGCTTGGCAAGCAACTCCAACGGCAGCTACCTTGTCAAGCAGCGCCACCGGCAGCTAGCTTGGCAAGCAGCGCCGGTACTGATATGGATAACCAGCGCCGATAATCAAATGAGCGACTGGCGCTATCAGCGACTCCGCATATATGTAAAGTACAGTTTAACCCGATAACAAGCGCCCGCACCGGCAGCCAACTTGGCTGTCGGCACTGGCAGCTAGCTCGGCAACCGGCGGCGCCGGCACCTATCTCGGCAAACGGCGCGCTGATGGCAGCTAGCTTGGAAGTAGCGCCGGCAACCAAATGAACGACTGGCGCCGTCAGCAGAGAGTAGCTCGTGCAAAGTACAGTTTAGGCCAGTAACTAGCGCCGGCAGCCAAATTGGCTGTCAGCACCGGCAGCTATCTCGGCAACCGGTGCTGCCGGCACCTCCCTCGTCAACCGGGGTGCTGCTGGCAGCTAGCTTGGCAACCAGCGCTGGCACTGTTATGGATAACTAGTGCCAGAAAACAAATGAGCGACTGGCGCCGTCAGCGGAGAGTAGCCCTTGTAAAGTACAGTTTAGGCCTGTAACTAGCACCAGCAGCCAACTTGGCTGTCAGCGCTGGCGTCGACAACAGAGAACCTATGTAAAATACAGTTTAGCCCGTCAACTAGCGCCGGAAGACGGCACGCACACAGCAACCACGGCAACCGGCGCCGCCGGCGCCTAACTCGGCGGCGGCGGCGGCACGGGTGACCCGGCGCGGCGGCGCCCACCTCTAGCCGGAAGCAACAAAAACTGTTAGTCTACTAAGGGATTGTCAGGCAAAATTTTTCTAACCCAGTATTTTGCCACATGCTACCACTGCTGGCAGCGTCCATAAGTGCGCGTTGCAGGTGGCAGAAAGGGCAGGATACAAGATAAGCCATAGTGTGTGGAGCAACACTGCATACACTCTGGAGGTCCGACCCATCTATATAACCGTCTAAGCTAAGTTATCTTTACTGTGGTCAACCTGAGTTTGGAGTCTTTTTAATCACCTCAAAATCTGGATTAGCCTCAACCCACAAGAATGGACAAACGGGTCAGGGATCATCTTAATATTGAATACTAAAGTGTAAACTTACAAATCCTCTAGTATATTGATTAAGGAGAGGATTATCGCCTGTAGTGACTTCCGCTAAATTCTTGGTGACATGCGCAGGTGCATGGTAGTCTGGGAAGCCTTGTCCAAGGTTCACAGCTGGCTTGTATTCTGCTGCCAACTGAATGTATTCCACCCTAGAAGTAGGCTGTGTTAATCAACAAGTTTATTCATTTCAATTATGACATGAGCCCATGTCATGAACAAATTTTAAATGTAAAACCTTTCGTAAAAAACACATGAAGCAATAAAATATATGACACTCAGTTGCAGAAACGCTCATTAAAGTTAATCTTCCATTAAATCTCTTGCTGTCACTTTTGGTCTTGTTGACGTAATATAAGCTAGCAAGAGATTTAATGGAGGATTAACTTGAGCTTTTCTGCAACTGAGTGTTAGACTATTATAATATACAGGAACTTGTATAGGATCTTGATGCCCACTTATTAAATGTAAAACCTTTTTTTAAGCTGCCACCAAATCATAATGTGTTGTCGCTGTAGAGAAGAAGTGACCAGAAGCTCTACAAGATAACACAACTTAATAACTATAACTCTATTAATTAATGTATGTATGTAGGCATGTATTGTATCTTCCATTGTCCATTATAAGTGGTGATGGGCTCACCCCCCATCACACTGGAGAGAGTTTCGGTAATACTTGTGAAAAGTGGATGTTCTGTGAACTACCCCCTCGGGGAATATAGTCGTGAGCATATGCTTATGCTATGCTCTATTAATTAAATCTATAGGTACTTAGACACAGTTCCATGACTGACTGACTGACAACGCACAGCCTAAAAGGCTGAAGAGAGAAACATGATATTCCGAATATTATATTCTATGTATTCTATATAGTGACTATCGAAAAACATTGTGAGAAAACATGCATGCACTGAAGAAGAAATTCCGGTGCATATGTGAAGTCTACCAATCCGCATTCCACATTGGGCATGCGTGGTGGACTAACGCCCATATACCTTCCCTGAGGGTAGGCCTGTGCCCTGCAGTGGGACGTATAATAGGCTGTGATGATGATTCTATGTAGTGAACTTACAAATGATTTTTCGAAAATCAACCCCTAAAGGGGTACAACAGGGTATTAAATCTTTGCGAAAATCTACGTTGTTTAGTTATTTAATGATGTAATTAGACACAAAATTAAACAATATAATCTTAGATTATCAAGATAGACAGTCAAAGCTACGAAAGCATCGAAAAAAATAGGAACCAGTACAGGTTCCAAAACCCTATACATATACACGCACACATACATATTTTGTATGGCACCTCACGCACACCGACCTAAGAAAGTTAGCCCCTTTTGTTTTATACGGAACAAGTGTGAGGCTCATTGTAGACATATACTTTTTCTAAGAATATAATAATGTATTCCGGTAAAAACTCCTATGTGAATTCAGAGCTAGCTATATGTGTAGGTAATATGTACATAAAGTAATAAATTATTTCGTCTCCTGTAAAATTAGATGAATTAATTTCTTCGTACATAACTAATGTTTTATCATTCACAGTGGTTAGCAAATTGAACCATCATAATAACCTTCATGTCAATTGTTTACATTATTGATAACAAGCCTGTTATGTAACTCATTAACAAATTTTTATGAACTATACATAATATACCTAAGAAGGTAATCAAAATTTGGAGTTAAAAAAAACATAATTCCAATTTATACTAGAGTAGATGTTCCCACTACAAATAGATGTCTTATAGGGTTTATTATAATAATATAGGACTTACCAAACGCTTTTTTCACCGGCTCCATAGCGGGCAGGCAATTTAAACTTGTCACCCATTGTCTCTGAAGTCGATATCGTCCTCACTGCTAAATCCAAGCTCACTTGTTTCACGCCGCTTTGCACTTTCGCAGCGACTGATATTGTATTCCGCCACCTGAACATTATCGAAAGATAATAAGAATGTAAACTTAACCTTTGCCGCTTTGACAGTTGGCGAAGTTGGTAAGTCGGTCAAAAAAGATAAGTGGTACGCGTATTTTTTAAATAATGATAATAGTAACAGTATCGGACGAAATCTGGCACAGTCTAAAAATGTATTTAGAATTTTAAATTAGTATGATAATCAAATGAAAATACATACGAGACGAACATGAACTTTGTTTTTTTCTGACAAAAGTTTACAAAAGCAGGGCTGCCACCTCAAAAATTTGATTGGGCGCTAAAACTGAAAAAAAAGCTATAGATTCGGCGCTAAATTCTGATCACATAAATAGGCCTTTAAAGTAATCTTAATAATCTTATCAGCCTTTCCGAAACCCATTCATAAATTTAAGGCAGTCAATACGTAGGTCCCTCGTAAAATTAATGATAACACTTCAGAACTTCACTCCCGAACACTGCACACTCTGCGCTGCGGACATATTGTGTGCGTGTCGGGGCGAGCGCGGGGAGGTGCGCGGGTCAAGAGCGGGTGGGACGCTATGTCAATGACGGGTGAACCACAAGGGTGCTCTCGCTTGCTTGACTCGGCGGGCAACGCGACTTTAAACGTCAGGTGCGGAAAAAGTTGTGTCGTATTTATTTTTGTGTTTCATACTCTCCTACTCATACTTTACCTACTTAAAAAAGTGATTTCAACGGGTATTTTAATTTTGATGATTGATTACGCCCTTTTCTTTTTTCCCAATATAACCCACTTACCTACCTAGTTACTCATGTACAAGTTTATGGCATTCGTATCTGCCTTTATTTAAAAAAACCACGATTTGGATTATGTATGATAACTGATTGCTACCTACCTATCTATGCTATGGGTATTTACTATTGAGCACGACTTGAAATTAACACATAAATACTACAATGAGAATGTAATTTAATTTATATAAATAAAACTTAACACCTAGGTCATATTTTTCGTTTTCGGTAGGTATCGACCCTATCCCGTACTCGCGCCGGCTCATGGTCACCGGACTGCGTTCACGCACACGCAGTGTCATCCCTGTGGCTAGGTGGTAAAGTCTGTGATACGGCGCTAAACATGCTAAAAAAGCGCCAGATCTAGCGCCGAAAGCGCTAAGGTGGCAGCACTGCTCTCTGTCAGTTAAACTGTCGAGAGTTTTTGGCGGGCTTTGGTAGCTGACGTTTGGAGTCCTCATATTTCATCGAATTTTTATTGTTTATAGTGAGTTTTGGTTCGTAAAATTGGTGTTGTTTTGCGTAACAAAGTGTCGTGCAAGTGAACAATATATAGTTCAGTGAAATATGATGGTGCATGGGTCGTAAACAGGAAAAGTGTTCCGTGATTTTAGCGCGGCAAAGCGGTCGGTTCACCTCTTTCCTGTGGATTTCTCTGCTTTTCCTGCGTCTTTCAATTGCCTCCAAAAACTCCAAAGAACCATCAAAACGTCGAATACCAACGTTTTAATGTGAAAACAGAAGAAAATTAAAAATAAATTAAGATTTAGCCAAAAGGTCTAGTAACCAGGCTAGTAAATATATTAAAAATAATAAAAGTTAAACTGTCACTGTCAAAAGTGTCCTTTTTTTGTGGTTTAATTCAAGGCAAAGGGTTATATTTTCCATACAGCCGATGTTTTTAATAAAATTATCTTATTTATAGCTATTTAAACGTTGGTGTTCGACGTTTTGACGCTTCTTTGGAGTTTTTGGAGACAACCGAAAGACGAAGGAAACGCAGAGAAGTCCACAAGAAAGAGGAGAACCGACCACTTTGCCGCGCTACAAATTTTAATGACGGAGCACTTTTATATTGTTTACTTGCACGACACGTTGTTACGCAAAATAACACAAATTTTACGAACCAAAACTCACTATAAACAATAAAAATTTGTTGAAATATAAGGATTCCAAACGTATCTGTACAAATTCCCGCCAAAAATTCCCTGTCAAAACTCAAAAGTGTCAATTTGTCAAATCTTTTTTTTTATTTTGTTGTTGTTTCATTTTTCGTCAATGGAAAGGCAAAGGGTACATAGCCCATGCAGCCAAGTCTGACTGTATTTTCTTGTAAATTCATTATAAAAGGCACTATGTGCCTGGTATGTTTTATGTTATTTATAATCCGGGGTCGTGAGCATATATATAGGAGGAATATATATAGGCGTTAGATACAAACATCTACGACTCAAATATTAAATATTCATTATAGTTACAAATATTTGTCCCTTACGGGATTTATGCCCGCGACTATCGACACAGGCGCACAGCAGACGTGGGCGAATTAGACTGGAGGATATTCTTTAAATTTTTGCGTTTCACTTCTTGACTATTTTATCACAGCTTTGGCTGTTTTTCGATATTGAAAGCAAAACCAAAAAAATTGTGAAAGTATAATTTTCCATGCAGTTCGGACACTCATATTTCCTAACTTATTATTCCTATCAAAAAAGTAGATAAACAAGTATTATTGAGAATTTAATGGGGATTAATTTTGTCATTGATGGTTTTCTTTTATCTCTAATAGTTTTTGTATAAAACTAAAAAAACCGCGGGTCGGGACACATTTCGGGGGGTAGCGGGTTAAGGAAGCGGGATACGGGGTGGCACCGGGCAGAATCGTATTCAGCGGGGTCGAATTCGTCTAAAAAATTCCGGTGCCTAAAAGTTTCTCAAAACGCCGTTAGACGCTGAAAATGCCATACAACTTGAAAAAAAACCTCCAGTCTAAATAACTGAAAACAAAAAAGCGTTCGATTATCTATTATTTCGGTTCAAGAATAATTTATTTTCCTCAGTGGTGATGTTATTAGTTAAATCACTTCTGCAAATATGTACCTACTCGCCACGGGAGTCTAGGCACGTATTCAATTTCCTATAAAGGGTATCACTTTGACATCGATATTTGCACTTCTGATAGAAGAAAATATTAACAATGGCAAAAGGTAAGACCTAGAGAGTAAAGTATATACTTCTAAATATATAGCAGGTACCGCCATTGAGGTACTATGTTAACTAGAGAAGCTACCGAGAAGTAATGTTTTGTAACACGCGTTAGGGTGCACGCGCTCTAACTCACTTAGCCTGTGCCAGGCGCTCGTCGCAGCCTGACGCTCCCAGCACGCGCCCCACACTGCTGATCATGGTGCACAGATTTTGTTCGCGTTGTCTGCTCTATACATAATTACTCAATGGGTACCTCCTAGAAAATACTATTTTTAGGGTTCTGTCTTTAGTATTACTAGGAACCCGTTCAAATTCATCGATCTATTAGGTCTATTATTTATCTATTATACCTGTATGTATGTATCATTATACCTAACTACCTAGTAGAGTAGCATCGATAGAAATAGTAGATACCTACGAATAAGAGAATAAATATGGAAGAATAACTCCAAACAAAATCGAAATCATTTTTGGCACCCCATGAAAAATGACATTTTGTATGAGTTTTGGCGGCGAGTTACAATTTTTAAAGAACACATTTAGAAAGCGTTACAATTTTTTTGGTGCCACTTTTTGAGCTTCATTTATACTTCTATACATTCTCTTATTCGTAGGTAGATACCATATACCTACATTATTTCTATCCGTCTTCTTCTTCTATCGAGTCGATGACAAGTAATTTTAAATCTTTCCAGCCCAGTATTTCGCCACACGGATAGCACTGCCGGCAGCGTCCATAAGCGCAATTCGCGTGCAGGTTTCAGGGCAAGAAGGGCAGGATATGAGGTGGGCCATGGTCTGTGGGGCAACACCGCATTCACACTGGAGATCAGACCCGTCTATGTAACCCCACTTGAACAGGTTGTCTTTACTCCGGCCGACCTGAGTTCGGAGTCTATTTAAGCACCTCCAAATCGGCCTGGACAGCTCTTGACCTGGAGGGAGGCTCTCCACAAGAGGGACGAAAGGGTCAGGGAGAGTGGTGTTTTCCCGCCAGAGATCGTGTCTAGCTTGAGGAGCCTCACCTTGAATTGGGTCGACACTTCTCTTCACCTCGTTTCTATCTGTAGTAGGTAACCTACCTATTTCCTTTTCGGATGACTTAGAGTTAGATACTAACTTAGACCTACAGCTAATGGTAATTTATTTTAAACCTATACGTTTGAAAGTCAAATAAGTAGGTATGCAGACAACTTTGTGAAGCGACTGTCTCAAAGTAAAATGCATTTATATGTTTAAACCATTGCATCTAAGCGGCTTAGCTCCATACATCACGGGATTCAAACTAAAAGGATTTGTAACATCTCTCTTTTAAAATATCGTCGTTAACTTTGTTCTTTACTTCTTTGTGAAAAGCTTCTGAGGAATTTTGGACGTTTGTTTTCTATTCTATCCAAAATTAGGATTAGTTTTGTTGGTAGGGTAGATGATACACAGGATTCCACCAAAGTTCAACTTAAAATGCTGAACAACTTTCTCTATGGGACAAACTCGAAAACGCGAAAAAAAATTAACTGTCCCACATTTAGCTCGAGTAGGTTTGCAGTTTTGTATTTATATTTTGGTCCCGTAGAGAAAGTAAATATCTTGGACAATGACATAGTCACACATTATCATCTGGAAGATGACGATTTTCTATCGAGTGAAGTAATTCCAATCTGTATTCAGTTTATCTTCTTCTTATCGTGTCGACTTCAAACTTTGAACAAAGTCGCTAAATAGTACCTTTCCAGAAGTGGGCAACCGACACTGCACCGTCGCTAGCGGTCATGAGCTCCTCCTGCGTACAGGTGTTAGGGCCCGCAGGGCACGATGTGAGATGGGCCATCGTTTGTGGAGCTCCACACAAGCAACTCACATTGCGCATCCGAGAATCCCCACCTGAACATGTTGTCCTTACTGCGACCGACCCGGGTTCGAAGTCGGTTTAAGGACTTCCAGGTCGCCCAAGGCAAGTCATGTCCAGGCGGGAGGCTCTCAGACCGCGGCACAAATGGAGTTGGGAGGGACGCTTTTTGTCGCCAAAGAGTACACCTCGCTTGCGCTGGGCCAGAATTCAATGGGTCGACACACTTCATAAAGCTGCGTCGGTTTGGCAGCCTTTGCGGCGCAGGAATGCAGCCGTGCATGGGATGTCGAGTGTCGTCCACCATTTTGGCTCTCCTTGAGGAACCTGCCACAGCCCTGCAGACATCCGGGAGCGCTATGCCAGCCAGTGGATAGAGCAACTGTACCGGAGTCGGTTTCAAGCAACCAGTTATAATCCGGCACGTTTCATTTAGTGCCGTATCCACCAGCTTGGCGTGGGCAGATCGGCCCCACACCGGGCACGCGTATTCTCCGACAGAAAACGCGAGCGCTAGTCCAGACGTCCTCAAGACCCGCAGTGAAGCTCCCCACTTGGTGGTAGTACCTAAGGCGCTGTAAGATATTATTGCGAGAGTGTAACTTCTTTTTGATATTTTCACAGTTCTTGCGAAAAGTGAGCGACCTGTCTAGAGTGATTCCCAGGTACTTAGGGAAACTGTTGTGAGCAATCGGCAGCCCGACGCGTTTCAGTTTATGATTTCACTAGATAAACTATCCAAAAATACTGAGGTATGACTTTAGTTTCGGTAAATGGTTTAAATCTAGTCTTAAAATGAAAAATAAAGGACGCCTCCAAGGTATTTCGTCCTACCGTTGGGCCTTAACTACCTACCTACAATTTTTCCACAAAATTGTCAATAGGGTATCTAGTTCTGTTACTTATACTACCATGTGATACCTAACCCACGAATGGTCATGTTATGCTAACAACAGCGCAGGTATGGAATTGATATTAAAATTATTCACCGCGATATTGAGCCAGTGGAGTGTGAACTGTGAACGAATCATCCATCACACATGGCATGTAGGGTAACCATCACTATTCTTTGAAAATAGGACACATGAGAACGTCTTGAACAAAGAGTACCTACTAGGTAGTACTTATTAGTCTTTAAAATACCTGAAAGATAATGTACCTATTGAGATTATACTAACTACATACATTCATTCATAAACTCACGACCATAATACCTTGCGTGATAGATATTTAAATTTTATTAAAACGCCTGGTACCAGTATAATACCTTTGGTTTAGCCGAAATCTCGCCCTACTGATAGGTAAAGGCCTCCCCCATTGATATCTAACACTTATATGGTCCACACTTACTCATACAGCGACCCCTGAGGTCCCAGCATCTAAGTAGGTATAAGTACAGAAAAGGAGCCAAAATTGTTACAAAATGGGTTCTACAAGATGACGGAAACCAGCCTCTGCCTGCATAGTTTAGTGTAGTATGAAAATGGAGAGAGAACCAAGCCAGAATTTGCGTACCGTATCGGAAGAGGGGACTTACCTATTTATATGTACCTATAATTATCTTAGAAGTAATGCTATTGCGATATGTCCTCACATCACAATGCCTGCTATGCGTAATTGCGTAGGTAAGGATGAATAAGAAAAGTATTGTTTTATACATGAGAGGATTTCAACGCTGAGAACGGTGATGAAGTAGTCGTGGTCGAAATCGGTGTTCCTAGCAAATAATAAGGTACTTACTTACTTATAAGTCCCGACTGGGTTTTGAATTTAAATAAACAGTATGGTAACCCTAATAAACACCACATATTGTTAGATTTATTAGGTAGGTAAATGCAAATGGCACACGTGATAAATCTATTCACTCTTTTATGCTGTTTTTAAAGATTTTTGAATTCTGGGAACTTCGACTGGTACTGTTACCTACCTAGTAGTAGAAGAGTGTGTCGCAGTAACAATGCCCAAGATATTTGTTTATTTTATTTATTTTTGGTTTTCACTATAATATAGTTATCTTTATTAATCTTCTTTATCATTAGGGCTATTCAGTCCTTGGAGGCGGTGTTCATATCGAACGATTCACAAAGAGGCGACACAAGACCTAAATTTTATGTGGGCAAGATTGCCCCATGTCCTCTTTTATTTGCAGAAAAATTTTAATGTTTGGCATTAAAAACTGCGATATAAGAACATTTTTAGCACTTGTATCATGGGTACAATCACCCCTTTAAGGTATATTATTCGGAGCGCGCTCCATACCAACGTACCTACTATGGTGATATTTTCAATACTAACCAATTTAAGTCAATGAAATTTTGCAGTAACAATCTAGAAAGAAATTTCTATGCTTGTATAGAGTCAGATTTTCGTTAAACTGTATAGTTTTCAAGTTACAGTATGGTGCCTCAAAGATTTCCATACAAATCTTAAATTAATCCTAACATTGAAACTGTATATTTTAACGAAAATCTGATTGTTTCTGCATAATTGCGTTGACTTTAATTGGTTAGTATTGAAAATATTACCATAGTACGTTTGTATGGAGCGCGCATTTTCGCTCTCGGAATAAAATTCTCTTAAAGTAATGCAACTGTTTGTGTTTACCCTAACACCCTGTATATCTGCAGCTTTATTTCATTTAGGACAGGAGCGTGTAACTCCATGTGAATTTTCACCTTAGCACGGTGTCTAGTCTCTTACATGCGCTCAATATCCAAGCTAATTTTATTACTCCTCAGGGAAATTACTGCCTTCATTAATTTACCTGCAGAATTTCTCTAGTCTTGACATTTTTAATTTAAATAAAGGCTAAAAGGTGGATGTGTAGGTAATTAAAAAATCGTTTAGAAAAAAAAACTTTTCTGTTCTTCTTTCTAAAGCTTACTTAAGTTAGTTAGGTAACTCTACATAAAATAATGCTGGAAAATTCTGAAAATTCTGTGAAAAATCAGCAGTAGAAAGATGCATATCTCCATTATTCTCCATAGTAATTTTGACATTTTCAACTGCTGAGCTCAGCGAATGAGTTTCAAAAATCGCACTCCAGACGGCTTGAATATTTTTATTGATTGATTATTCCTGATTTCAATTGAGGCAAAATTTTTTAACATTGAAAAACATTGATTTGACACAAAAAGAAAGTGAGTTAAAATATTTTTCCTTAGGGAGTGTAAAATTTTTGGGTTCTGTTTGTACTCTTAGCCCCACTTGCGTCAACTTGGGTTAGCAATTAACTCCGGGTAAGATACTCGTAGCTCCTTCAGTTGTTTTTCTATGTTGACGCAAGTAGGGCTTATTACATTCCTTGGTCATAGGTACTCGTAGGTAGGTACCTACCTATGCTGCTAGAATATGAGTTGGGGTCACGAACTCGTGACGGCTTTCAAGGGAGACTTTCCGTATTTTATAGCACTTTTCTTTGCAAAACATATTTACTATTATAACTTGGATTCTCAGGAGGCTGTGACCCGCCATATACAGGGTGTTAGACTTTTAAGCCGTCTTACACAAAGATATATTTTTCAGTATTAGTAGATTACACACCGAGGACAGGAAATTAAGAAAGGTCTCAGATCTCATGCAAACATGTGATCTGAGGCTTTCTTATTTACTGTCCGAGGTTAGTATACTATTTTTCTCCTCGACGGAGGTGGAAAGCGACAATTTCGTTTAGCGCAGCGGGACGACAATTGACGCTTTCCGTCCGGAGGTGAGAAAATATCTTTAATCAAATCAAACCATAGACGATATCAAAACGCCACGCTGTCTGGCCTTCAGGACAGGAGCTCCCCAGATCGATTTGGAAGTGCTTAGATAGACTCCGAATTCAGTTCGGCCGGAGTAAAGAACACCTTTTCAGGTGGGGTCACATTTACATAGTCGCACCTCAGGTATGGATACGGTATTGCTCCTCAGTCTATGGCCCATCTTTATCCATCGTACATATCCATTATACACCTGAACGCGAACGGAGCTTATGAACGCTGTCGATGGTGTTATCCGTGTGGCAAAATACTGTGATGGAAGAATTTTGAATGCCATCGAATTGATGGAAGAAGATGAACCCCTTTTTCTGAACGAAATGAAGGAATTGTTATGCAGAGCATTAAGGTACTATGTTAAGGGGCTACCTGCCGGTTTTGGATAATTTTGTAACCATTTTATTCATTAACTATGGCACTTTTTGAGCTGAAATTTAAACTGAACCATCTACAGGATATGAGAAGTGATGTGGTTTTTCTAAAAATCGATTTTAATGAATGAAACCGAAGAAAAGGGACTCTAAAGTCACCCCTTTTTTTCCAGTTGTAACCATTTTACTCTTACATTTTTAATCGGAACAAAATGAAAATTTACTATATCGTTCACAATAAAATTTAGAATGATGTGGTTTTTTTACTTTTTCGAAATTAATAAAAAATCATCGAATTTTTCAAAGAAAACAGCTAAATTCTGACCGGAGCCACGCGCTCTTTCTCATCGATTAGTATGGAGAGTGAGTGAGAGGAGAGTGGTCCACGACGGATACACCTTAACTAGAGAAGCTACCGAGAAGTAATGTTTTGTAACACGCGTTAGGGTGCACGCGCTCTAACCCACTTAGCCTGTGCCAGGCGCTCGTCGCAGCGTGACGCTCCCAGCACGCGCCCCACACTGCTGATCATGGTGCACAGATTTTGTTCGCGTTGTCTGCTCTATACATAATTACTCAATGATGCAGAGTTACGCATATCAGGCACGCGGGCTTCCCCTATATGGGGCCGGGTTCTCTCACTTCGGGTCACTATCGTGCACGTCACACCCCGTATAACCAAGCTACCTCGTTAACCACACATAGTGATATTTATAGCGAAGGTTGTTTACGTCAGTAGAATCCTTGGGGACTAAAACTATGAAGTTGTAACTATTTGTGACGGAGTTGGAGAACGTGATGTAACTTTTGAGGGACTCACGGTCGTGTTGATTATTGAGCGAATATGAACAAAAACGACCTTTAAACTACTGTTTTCCTGGATTACTAGCTGACCGGGCGAACTTCGTACCGCCTGAGAATTAGTTTTTCCCGACACACACTTGGCCGTTTTATATAGCCTATGTTACTCAGGGATAATGTAACATTCTAATGGTGAAAGAATTTTTAAAATCAGTTGCGTAGTTTTTGGGTGAAAGCGTAACAAACAAACATACATATTCGCATTAAAGAATTATATTTTATAATATTGAGCTATGTAGGTATAATTGACTGCAAATCAATTAAAAAATAAAATTTCGTGCTCCAGTATTGAATTTAAGATCGTAACCACTATTTTCATAATTACACATTTTACCGAAAATCTGAATTTTTTCATATTCGAGTCGATGGCGGGACCCGTTCGGGCTTGATGGTTTATCGTTGTTTGGCCAAATAAAATTTACCTAGCTTCGTTTGTATGGATCGTGGTAAACTTTTAATTCATTTCCATCCAAACTATAAAACAGTATGTCCAATAAGTTTATTAAATATTTACCTCCACTCCACAATATCCAATAAACTTCTAAGGCTTTACAATCATACAGTTTGCGTTTGCGTTACGTAAGTGAGATGCAAACTGCTCAAAAATACCTATTTAGTCACACCTAAAATATGCATTATGATACAGTGAGTTAAGTTGGTTATTATAGTGTCGAGGATTGCAGCACGAGTCGCAGGCGAGAGCTATATACGAGCCGAGAAATCGAGAATGTATGACCAATGCTCACGCATTTCAAACGTTTTTCAACACAAGCATGTTAAATAAAGGAGTAAATAAATAGGTACTATTAAGTATCACAAAAAGGTTCTGACAATTTTTGTGAAAAATTGCGCCTAGACTTGTTATTCCGCGCCGCGTGCGCCCGTGTTTGAAGTAGTTATCCACGTGTAGGTAAAGTAAAACTTAAAGTAAAAGGTAGAGTAAATTATTTTTCTGTACAGCGATGCAAATGAACCAAGCTTTTACTCACTGACTCATAATTCTTATAATGAAGTGAGTTTTTATCTCCGCTTTGCTTTCGAAAATTAATTTCTCCATTTGTATTAAAATTGAGGGTTCGTCGACCTTCATATTGGGGTCTATTCACTCTCGACCGAACGTTCATGAGAACAGTCGAGTACCTACCCTTTCGCTTTGCTTTGCATTATTATTTAAAACTAGCTATGCTCGGCATGCGTTGTAATACCCCTTTTTTCCCGACACACACTTGGCCGTTTGTTTTTTATACACCTTCCCCGTCGTGTGCACAACCACCCTTTAAATTTATCGCAATCTGATCAATGGAACGCATAGATATGAGGACACACATGCAAACATTAATTTTTATTTTTAAAGAAGATAATACAGGATGAAATTGATATCATTAGTATCCTTTGAAACTAAGGGGGGTATTAAGAACGACACTCAAGTTGAGATCTCTTCTTAAGTAAAGATAGACAAGGATGCATGTATACGTTGTATGTATTTGCATCCTTTTCTATCTTTACTCAAGAAGAGATCTTCACTCGAGTGTCGTTCTGTAATACCCCCCTTAGAGTAACCCATCAAACTGAACAGCTTTTACTATGGGAGCAAACCGATCGTAGCAAAAAACTCTGCTGCTAGACTGCAATTTTACTCGACTCAACCATAGATTCAAAAACAAGAACTAAAATTCAAAGACACGAACTTTTGTGTGGTGTGGTTTAGCGCTTATTCTTTAGTAACACGTTGTAACAAAGTTTTAACAAAACTATTATTTAGATTGAAACAATAATTTCAATATTTTGATAGTAAAAATTTAAAGTTATCGTAGGTATTTTAAGTTTTGAAGCAAAAACGATTTGTTATTATTTCAGCAATGAATGAAAGCGCTAGCGTGCATGGATACATTTTAAGATTTTTTTTGCTCCGATCGGTTTGCTCCATTAGTAAAAGTTGTTCAGTTTGATGGGTAGATAAGTTAATAAAAAAAATTTAACAAAAAATTAAAACCGACTTCAAAATTGACGGTAATCGCGTAACAAACATAAAAAAAAAAAAAAAAAAAACATACGGGTCGAATTGAGAACCTCCTCCTTTTGTTGAAGTCGGTTAAAAAGGATGCTTCCTTTTGACAGATTCTCACTCTCTCGCTCCCATCTTCTCTTAGTCCCATAGTAAAAGTTGTTCTAAGTTGTGTTAAAGTTAAAGTTGAACTAATGGGTAGTTTAAAAGGATTCTAATGATATTAATCACCCTGTAGATACAAGGCCGTCTCGGTAAACAGTAGTTCCGTGATAAAGGTAAGTTGATTAAATTCCATTATTTTAGCTTGTTAGCGTAAATTAAGGTGGATTTGTTGACTTGTATAAGGGTTCGTACCCTTACGCGTCAACAAATCTACCTTAAGGGTATATTACCGCTGGCGCGCTCCATAAAAACGAAGTCTAGTGATATTTTTAATAGTAACCAATTAAACTCAATTAAATTTTTCAGAATCAATCTAGAAACAAATTTATATGCTTGTATAGAGTCTGATTTTCGTTAAAGTGTATAGTTTTAATGTTACTGTGCTTCAAAGATTTCCACACAAATCTTAAATTAATCCTAGCATTGAAACTGTATATTTTAACGAAAATCTGACTCCAGACAAGCATATAGATTTGTTTCTAGATTGTTTCTGCATAATTTCATTGACTTTAATTGGTTAGTGTTGAAAATATCACCATAGTACGTTTGTATGGAGCGCGCTCCTAATTATAAAAACTGTATAGCAACTGTATATTTTAACGAAAATCAGATAACATGCAAGCATAGAGATTAGTTTCTAAATTTTTTCTTAAAAATTTCATTGACTTCAATTGGTTAGTACTGAAAATATAACCAGACAACGCTTGTATGGAGCGCGCTCCGAATTATATTCCCTTGAAGTCAATGCAGGCAGACTAACACTCAGTTGCAGAAACATTCATTAAAGTTAATCCTCCATTAAATCTCTTGCTTTTTACTGCGTCAACAAGACAAAAGGTGAGAGTAAGAGATTTAATGGAGGATTAACTTTAATCAGAAACGCTCATTAAAGTTAATCGTCCATTAAATCTCTTACTCGCGGTAAAAGCTCGTTAAAACTAACTAGAACAGTTATTTCTAACTCAATGAGAATTCAAATTGGCTAGTGAGAAATAAAAATTATTGTGAATACAAGGTGTTAAAAAAGTAAAGGAAATATTTAAAACTTTAAAGGGTGTTGTTAGACCACCAAACTGAACAACTCACATGTTGCATATTTAGTGATTGCAATAAGTAAACATGAATGTTATGAATATTATAATATTACTAGTGTTTACCCGCGACTTCGTCCGCACAAATTATATACCAGATTTTAAGTCATGATCATAAGCTATCAAACAAAAAAAGTTTCATCAAAATAGGTTCAGTAGTTTTTGCGTGATGCGCGAACAAACAAACAAACAAACAAACACACAAACAAACAGACAGACAAAATTTCTAAACCAGGTTGATTTCGAGTCAGGGATACTTAACTACCTAAAAACCATATCGTAATCTTTTTTTTGTAAATATCTTCAATGTACAGTCACACTTCAGTTACAGTTTTATAATACTTAGTTTAGATTAGATTATTAAGTATTATAATACCTTCAGAGAAGGCTTGAAAGTCGTAGCTATTTTCGTAGTAATATCGTAGCAATTTTCGTAGTAAAATCGTAGCGGATTCGTAGCATTCTCGTAGCCTAATTTGAGATTTTATAACAGAGAAACATAGAAAACGTTTAGTCTTTATTTTTGAAGCAAATTTTTATTAAGTAAGTAGTCCTTCATTTACCTTTTTTATATTAGAGTCTGCTAAATTCGTTCTTCATTATGCGCAAAAAATGTTTCATAAGTAATGGGATTTTATAAGGTTTTAATAAGGACAACCTTTTTTTCATCAACTACGTTTGTGGGAACATTTTTCGTGATGAAAAGTGGTGTTTATTTGTTATTTGGCATGATTAGGCAATAATATCCTCCCTGAGGGTAGGCCTGTGCCCTGCAGTGGAACGTTTATGTATAGGCTGTGATGATGATGATGAGGCAAAAATGTACAGGGTGTAACAAAACACCTCCGTAGTAGTGCTTACGAGGGTGCTTCAGATTATCAAACTGAACAACTTTCACTATGGAGCCAACTACGAAATCGCGAAAAAAAAAACAGCTGTCCCATAAATTTTGATCGAGTACCTAGTTACTGCAGTTTTGTATAGAACAGCAGATTTTTTTTGCGATTTGGAAGTTGGCTCCTTAGTAAAAGTTGTTCAGTTTGATGGGCTGAAGCACCCCCTTACCCCTTAAGTATTACTAGGGCGTTTAGTTACAATGCCTACACCCTGTAAATTGTGTTATTGCCACGACTTAACTTAACTAAATTTATTCCTGTCATTTTCTAACATTCGACTAAGAAAAGAGACAGAAAACCAATAACTGACTTTAGTGCTGTCAAAGTGACGCTACACGCCCAAAAACGACTTAAATAAGATGGCGTGCATTATGATGCCATCTTATTTTGGGCGTGTAGCGTCACTTTGACAGCACTAAAGTCAGTTGTTGGTTTTCTGTCTCTTTTCTTTGTCGAATGTTAGAAAATGACAGGAATAAATGTAGTTAAGTTAAGTCGTGGCAATACCGAATCGATACATCTCCATCGATTTTGGAGAGAGAACTCTGGATATTTTTTCTCATGTGCGTATGACGTATATAGCATATGCTCACGACTATATTCCCCGAGGGTAGTCAGAGATATTCTGAAACCACAGAACATCCACGTTTCACCAGTAGAACCGAAACTCTGTCCGGTGTGACGGGGGGTGAGCCCGTCGCCACTTATAATGGACAGTGGGTACATACACGCCTCGAAATTGAAGCAAGCAGGTACATATGACGTACACATATGCAAATAAACGCCTAGACGCCGCGAAAGACGGATCGGTTTATGGATCTATGATCTAACACAAAATAATTTAAGAGGATATGTGAAAAAAATAGGATTCTTCAAAGCGTCATATATCATGAAGTCCAGTAGGAGTATGATTTGCGGATATGTGTAAATTGAACATATAATTTAATTAATTGAACATTAATTAAATTAATTAAATTAATCCAAACTCTCCAAACAAAACTTCAATTAATGTTCAATTAAATTAATTAAATTGATTAAATTAATTGAAGTTTTGTTTGGAGCCAAAACACGATTAACACACATTTTCTCGATAGAAAAAAAAGCCAAAGTAGCCTCCGTCTTTATTTTTAAACGCTTGGAACTGCTAAACGGTGAATAGTAGAAAACAAGACTTGATTTATAAAAAAGAGAATGATATTTTATAAAGTTCGTTTGGAGCAGAATTGAACTTACACAAACAGTACAATCACAATTAAAAAAAAGTCTGTTTTACGCTTGCGTCGGTCCAGTTTCGCGCACCGCCCCATCTCTTTCTCTCGCATCAGGCAGTAATATAAGCTATCACATGCCCATTTCGGTTCAATTATTTTTCGACATCCACGACGTGACGGAATCGCAGATCGGGCTATTTGTTCGTAGGTTCGTATCAGGTTCGTAGGTATCTCGCCATACGAAGCGATACAGTACTTGTGGTCAGATTCTTAGAAAAAGTATATGTCTAGAATGAGCCTCACACTTGTTCCGTATAAAACAAAAGGGGCTAACTTTCTTAGGTTGGTGTGCGTGAGTCGCCATACAAAATATGTATGTGTGCGTGTATATGTATAGGGTTTTGGAACCAGTACTGGTTCCTATTTTTTTCGACGCTTTCGTAGCTTTGACTGTCTATCTTGATAATCTAAGGTCAGATTATAGTTTGTAGCAAAGTTTTCGACCACTCTGAAAAGGAATACGGTTGTTAGCTTACAACAGTGCAGCGCAGCGTTCTTAAGGTTCAAAGTCGCAGTGCAAACGTTTTAGACTTTGAACAGTTCTAAGTGTTTCTTAATGTTGACTTTTATAATGGAGAGAAACGTACTCGCTATTATGAGTACTAGAGTGCGCTAAGTTCGTTCTAAAATTCAAAGACTCGTAAATCAAGCCATTTTGAAACTTGTTGCTAAGGCGTAGTAGGTCCAATAGGTGATTTCTTGTGTTCCATTTTATATTATATCTCTTTGTCTGTTATGTTTTCCTGGTAACTTAATATTTTATTGTTTTGTATTTGGCTATAGGTACTTTGGCTACGAAATAATTTTCTGTAGTCTTATTTTTATAAGAATAACTTAGGTAGGTAGTAAAAATTAAAACAAATTCATAAATACCTACGTGAACTAAATATCAAATGCCTTAACTTAACCCCTACTTTTTAGGGGTGAATGTAAAGTTAAAAGAAAACAAAACAAGTTATCGGTACGTACTGAGTAGGTACTACTAAGTACCTACTGAGATTATGGGGTACCCTATTCTAACCGGGTACTACACTCTATTTTCATTAACTTTCTGTCACCAGGGCCGGATTAAGCCATGCAGAGGCCCCTAGGCAATGCAAGTCCTGGGGCCCCTATATCCAATCCATGGGCGTCGCAATGATTTTTTGTAAAATAACTACCAATCAAACAACATAATAAAAACACTAAAATGTGGAGCGAGCGGAGCGAGCTCGAGGTTTTACTACAATAAAATCGCGTTTCGTAATGCTATCTAAATTCTGGAACAAGCGAAGCGAGCTCGAGATTTTACTGCAATAATTGCAGTGAAAGCTCCAGCTTGCTTCGCTTTTTATGAAAAATAAGAGACAACTGAAATACAGTTCTCTTATTTTTCGTAATTCCTTTTAAGTCTGGGCTGGGCCTAAATAATTGAGTTTTCACTTATTTTTCTCCCGAGCCGTGGGGCCCTTGGCGGCGCTGGGCCCATAGGCTGGAGCCTACTTTGCCTCTATGGTTAATCCGGCACTGTCTGTCACTCAGTTGCAGAAACGCTCATTAAAGTTAATCCTCCATTTAATCTCTTGCTGGCTTTTACTACGTCAACAAGACAAACAGTGACAGCAAGAGATTTAAGAGAATATTATTCCGAGAGCGAAAATGCGCGCTGCTTACAAACGTACTATGGTGATATTTTCAATACTAACCAATTAAAGTCATTGAAATTTTGCAGAAACAATCTAGAAACAAATCTCTATGCTTCTATAGAGTCCGATTTTCGTTAAAATATACAGTTTCAATGCTAGGATTAATTTAAGATTTGTATGGAAATCTTTGTGGCACTATAACTTGAAAACTATACATTTTAACGAAAATCTGACTCCATACAAGCATAGAAATTTGTTTCTAGACTGTTTCTGCAAAATTTCATTGACTTTAATTGGTTAGTACTGAAAATATCACCATAGTACGTTTGTATGGAGCGCGCTCCGAATAATATACCCTTAATGGAAATTTACTTTAATGAGCATCTCTGCAACTCAGTCACCATTTCGCTATTCTCAAAGAAAACGCAAGTCTTAATTTTGTTCTTCATGACCCTATAAAACGTATCTAACGAGAAAAAAATTAGACTTAAATTATATCTTTTGTGCCTTTCTTAATTTAATTCAGCAAACGTACGTTATTGTTCGTTCAGGAATGCTGGAAGCCGTAGATTCTGCTCCAAATTAAATTTCTCTCTCTTGATTGTCTTCCAAATGTTTTTAATCAGGGATGCATGTATGTACCTAAGAAGGTACATCTTTATTATCCTCTCCAGTTTTTGTGCTTATTAGAAAAGTGAAAGGGTCGCTTTTAACAAAAATAAAGAAAGAAAGATGTAAGAAGGATAATGATGTAGGTATGTTTTCGTTTTTGATGAGATTGATTAAAAACCCTCTGATTAAAAGAATAGGTAAATTAAAAAAAAACCGTATGATATGTCTTATGACCTTTATCATATAGGTACCTAATCCGAGTGGCATAGACGTGGAACACCCTGTATATCGAAATGCGTTACATATTTTATTTGAGGAGTGCTTAAGAATCATGAAAAAAAACGATGGAGACAATATCGAAATCGCGAAAAAAATAGACAACAAAGACAGAGTAGCATATAATAATATTATAGGTAGGTATATACTGAAAAAATCCACTCGGTTCCAATAAATCCTTGAACGATATCGACCGCAGCTGCAGGGGTCGTAGCATTGACCTACTTGGGCCCACGGACATGGTCGCAAGTAAACAAAACCGCGGGTGGTTCATGAGTGAGATTTTAAACGAGTTACTATGAATGTTGTGACATGTTTTTAGCATTCACAGTAATGGAAGAAAAGTGGGTCATGATATCGGCTTAAAAGCCCGCAGCAGCTAAAAAGTTAGGTAATAGGGTACTTAAAAGTAGGTAGTAGTTTTTAAAGTAAAAAAAAGCAATAAGTCAATTTAATAAAAACATTCAATTTCATAAATAAAATGTTGTACTTGAACTACTTTAATTTTTAATTATTTATGGACCAGTCCACCGTCATAGCTTTTATGTAATATTAAAGATTTCTTCCATCCCCTGGTTGTCTGGAAGAAATGACTTTTAATAATCCCGCCTTTAGTACCTAAGTTTTTATAAGTATTTAAATAGTTTTTGTTTTGTTTTTCTCTGACTATCCTCGGGGAATATATAGTCGTGAGGTTATGCTTATGTTTTTTTGCATATTGGTTGTCAAATAAATAATATGTATTTTTATAGCTCGTTTATTTCATCAGAATAATACAATAGCCCAGTCATTTTACGGAGTTTTGTTAGGAGTAGGGAGTCATTATAAATGGTACTTGTTAGTGCGTTCACACACGATGACGCACTGACGGAGCGGCAGATGTCAGTCCATAGAACCACACTCGGCGCGTCAATGCGTCACCATGTGTGCTTCTACGTGCGGTTTCATACACCTCCTTGCTTCACAAACGATGGACTGACGTGAACGCACTAAACTGTTACCGGTACCATTTAGTGACACAAAGAGTCAAAGACTACCTGAAAACAAAAAATCGCTACGCAACTTAGAAAACAGGTGACACAGATTGTCCGGCCAAAAAAAATGCTGAGTACAGATACATCAACTCTATTGATTATGAAGGCGCCTAGATCGCTAAGAGTTTCTTTAGAGAACATTCTGTTTTGTTATTTAATTTATATTTTATTTTAACTTAATTAACTTTTGTTATGACGGAAGATCTAATTACTAACACCCCCATACAGACTGGACTCTCACACCCTTTTTCACTCTC
The DNA here is from genome assembly GCA_963693445.1 of Agonopterix heracliana. Taxonomy (NCBI): domain Eukaryota; kingdom Metazoa; phylum Arthropoda; class Insecta; order Lepidoptera; family Depressariidae; genus Agonopterix; species Agonopterix heracliana. The sequence continues at coordinate 18,827,564 of OY856308.1, read as the reverse complement.
ACAAAAACACCCTACCTTACCTATAAAAATGTATGCTTACTTCATGTAAATTATAATAAGTATATTAATAATGTATAAATTAGCAGTTTTAGTATGTAGGTAAGCACTGTAAGCGACCGATGGCCACTTACACAAGCATCTTTGTATCTGTATACTTAGATAGCTTAGCGTGGTCATTGGTATGCTTAGGCTTAGGATAAATTCCACATAAATAGCATAAATCTATTATAATAAGTTCCCAATTTGTATTTTCTTGTGTTTTAAGTTTTTATTATGAATAAAAGATTATTATTATATTAGAAATCAAAATTGTACCTTCGAATAGGCAATAAACTTAATAATTTTAATACCAATGCACTCATTTTAATTCGATTCAACAATAAATGACTTTTTAACAATAAAATAACCAACGAAATTTAAAAAATGATTATTCATTAGAAAATACAAAGGATCATGCCCAAAATTCTATGAAAGTTAGGCTGAACTTGCGTCTGGTCAAATTGTCACCTAAAGATAGGACATGTAATAAGCCTTATTTTAACAAGAAAATTGCTAAATAATTGATGGGTAAATTTAAAAAATCCTAAGTTAAAAAATAGATAGGTTATTCAAACAAAATCATTAATTCCATACAAAAAAATACTATTAAAAATGCATTTTATTTTTAAACCCCCATTCCCATAGGGCCAAATATACATGTAATGGGATTACATTGATGACGCATCTTTAGCCTGGTTTCGGGCATAATTCTTTTATGCTAAGTAGAAAAAAATATTTATTTCGTTAGGTTTTTTTAGAACGAGATAAATGCTAAATTTATATAGTAAGGCTATTGCGGACGTGATTTTTTTTATGTTGGTTTATTTCTAGGCGCAAATTGGCTCTTAAATGGTACACCGAAAGAAATACCAATCAATTTTTAATTAGTCCCGGCTCAAACCGTAAAATAACTGGGCTAAAAGACTATACATTTTTTTACTTAGCTTTTTATTTTGCGAGCGAAATGATTTCAAGTTAAATTGGCCACTCGTTTCCACGATGTTTAAAACTCTTTTATTCAACTCATTCATAATTATTATACTCTACGGGGCTTTTAAGCATAATAAATTATTCGTAGAAATGAAAATTATTCGCTTTTTGCGTTAAATTTTATTTGAAACTAGTATAGCATTTGACTGCAACTTCGTTTGCGTGAGATCCCACCGTGTCCATTCCCGGGAGATTTTGTATAAGTAGGGTGTTAGGGTAGACAGAGTAGTGATTGTACCCATGATAGTTACTGATCAACGTTCCCAATCCGCAAAAAAAATTTCGCCTTTCCATACAAACGATCAATCAGCTGATTGTATTTATCTAGTTAGTATGGAAAGTGTTTTTTTTTTAGAATTTCCTATCTATAGGTTTCTTACGGAAAGTTGATCAGCATCATGGGTTCAACCACCCCTTAAAGTAATTGTTGCAGTTGCATTTAGTATGGAAAGTCAACAATTTGTCTTGCGAGTTTTCATTCGAAATACCTATTGGTTTCGTGAAAGTTGTTCAATATCATGGGTGCAATCACCCCTTAAAGTAATGCAACTGTTTACCCTAACACCCCGGATAATTAAAATCGAACTCATAAAGTTCTGCATTTTCAATTTCGAAACAAAATAATTCGGGTTTTTCATAACCTTTTCCTTTTTGTAAGTCAGTCGGTAATTTCGATCAGTCTTTAGTCTGCACCTCATCGTCAGTAAACGTTCAGTTTATCTGTTTATCATTGTGTCAGAGGCCAGTTGGTTTTCGTCTATCGCTATACAGGGAGTCTATTCTAGTCTACACAATAATGATTGCAACAGGGAACATTGTTTGTTTGATTCCATTCCATGTTGCAATCATAAATCATAATTCTATTCCGATGCGATGGGATTATCTAAACATTTGATAAATAACCCTTCTTGCATTGGCAGTCAGGTAAAAAGTAACCTTGAACCACGGACCTGAAAAAAGACGGACGTAATCTCGTCTTATCAGGAGTGAAGCACTCATTTCTTTTGTGTGCGTGCTGTCACGCGGTACATAATGGTGACGGGTGTCGGACCTGCGCCTAGAGCTAGTGCATCTGTGTGAGTGTAGGTCCCTTGTAGAACAAACGAAAATGACCTTGCATGCTTCACATCTTTTTAGTGTCACATTACGTCCGTCTTTTTTTCAGGTCCGTGCCTTGAACCATTTGATATAGTTATATGTCAAGATTAACAGTCGAAGATACGAAAGCGTCGAAAAAAATTGTAACCAGTACTGGCCCCTAAACCCTATCCATATACATGCACACATACATAATTTGTATGGCGCCTCACGCACACCAACCTATGAAAGTTGGCCCCTTTTGTTTTATACGGTATAATAGAACAGACAACGCGAATAAAATCTGTGCACCACGGCCAGCAGTGCGGGGCTTTGACTAATTATATGTGGACTAGTTACGCGTGTAATTCTACTAACAAACATTCTGCCACTTTTTGCGGGGGGCGAGGTAACATGCAATCCGCATCCGCGGATCCGCGGGCCGCGGGTTGCCGACCGCTGCGCTGGTCTAAACAATATTTCCAGGGTGTTTTGTTTCCTTATTTAAGAGAATATTATTCCGAGAGCGAAAATGCGCGCTGCATACAAACGTACTATTGTGATATTTTCAATACTAACCAATTAAAGTCAATAAAATTTTGCAGAAACAATTTAGAAACAAATTTCTATGCTTCTATAGAGTCCGATTTTCGTTAAAATATACAGTTTCAATGCTAGGATTAATTTAAGATTTGTATGGAAATCTTCGAGGCACTGTAACTTGAAAACTATACATTTTAACGAAAATCTGACTCCATACAAGCATAGAAATTTGTTTCTAGATTGTTTCTGCAAAATTTCATTGACTTTAATTGGTTAGTATTGAAATTATCACCATAGTACGTTTGTATGGAGCGCGCTCCGAATAATATACCCTTAATACCTTATAATATTTAAAACAGTGTTAAATAAGGTGGTATTTTAAGCCGAAACCACGGCACAGTAAATAGAAATAGAAATCATTAATTGCACCAAATCATTAAATCAACCTAACTTTGAACAATATATTTAGCTTTTGCTTTACCAAAATCTCTGCTTTAAAAACCGCTTTATTTATTCACCAGAATAAAGTGAAGTTAAATGAATTCATAAAAGAGACACACTATACACCGGCGGATTTCCCAGAGGTCTGTAAAAATATAAATTACCTACCTCGTGCACAATTTGTCTGCTTCTAGAATAGCAACGGACGACGGACGTAAAATATTTAATGGACTTTGTTTTTAAATGGGTATGGCGACAAAATGTATTCTGCCACCTGTTGTTAAGTGGTTGCTCTGAAAACATCTTACTAATGCAAATGTTACAATATAGTTAGTGTTGAAAGGCTACTCTAAATAAAGATATACTTTAGTCTTCTTTTTTTTATGTGTGATTGGTAAACATTTGACCCCAAATGAGGCCGAAAATGTAGCATGCTTACCTAGAAAAATGCCTATTCACTCTCGCCTTGAAGAGGCCCAGGTTGTATTGATCAGGGAACAGGTCCGCAGGCAGTTCGTTCTACTCCTTAGCCCTGCGCATTATAAAAGAAGAAGCAAACTTCTTCGTCCGAATGGTAGGTCAACGACATAAGGATGAAAACCCAGCCTGCTTCTCGTCCCTCGCAGATGGACTTACATAGTTTCTCACTTAAGAGTCTTGCAGACTGTTATGGTAGGTATGGTTATGGCATTCAGAATAACCATAGGCATATAAGTACGTAATACCGACTGCTCTCAAATGGTGAAGAAAAACATCGTGAGGAAACTGCATAAGTACTGCGTTCTGCTGAAGAAGAAATTGCGATGCGTATGTGATCGTCTACCATCCGCATTAGGCACTCGTGGTGGACTAACGGCCCGGAGGGTAGGCCCGTGCCCAGCAGTGGGACTTGTATAAGCTGTGATGATGATGATAGGCATATTCGGTTGGTAGTTGTAGCAGTGTTTCAGACCACCACAAAACGGATTACAGTCGTGAGTTTATTATGTTTGTATGGCATTTGAAATAATCTGCTCGTGATAAAATAGCTATTTTAAAATTAGTTCTGACTTGAATATGGCAGAAATATTTTATGGCATAATTTATTTTCAGTTAGAGATATTCCATGTCAAACTAGTGTTTAGATTTAGGCGTCTTCTTTTTGACGTTTTGCCGTTTTGCATAATCGCGTCGAAAATATTGGTGCGTTTATCGTCAATATCAAATCAAAGGAGTGAACCTGCTGTGATCTCTATATTTTGTCGTAATGTCAGAATCTCTCAACTTTGTGAAATGAAGTTACATACCTACATGTCACATAGTCCTATTTGTTATTCTCAAGCTTGACATGTATTCGTAATGTGAAAGGCTCCTTGTTTACTCGCAGACGAAATGTCGTCGTGGTAATGAAATTATCAGTCCTTTCGAAACATTTCCGTTAGGTTCAGTTTCATTTCATCGAATGGGGCTCAGAAACACGAAAACAAAGTTACTGAAGTCTTGCTCCTTCAATAGGGAAAAACTTCTTGAGGTACATATCTAAGGTCTATTACTTCACACAAAAGGATCAGATCAGTTGCGTCCTTTTCCCTGAACGACCATCGGCCGAGTTCCTTGTACGACCACTTCCCTGAACGGACAAGTCCCTTTACGCGCATTTCCTCAAATGTCAATTTCCTTGTACGAACATCTCCCCTTAAATCATAATAAATACATAAACATACATGAAAGATAAATACACTAATTAGGCGGTCCTGTAGCTATTACGCTATAGGCTATAGCAGGCATGTCAAACATGCGGCCTGCGGGCTAGTCGGGGAAATATACGGATTTTTGTATAGAGTAGGTTGCATTAATTGCACTTTAGGTGATCATTTGGAATATAGTAGATATAATACCTGAAAAACCCACCTACATCCAGTGGGATTTGGACCACCAATGGCTCTGAGTTGGACATGCCTACGCAAAAGTAGATAATAAAAAAATCGATCTTTTTTTGGGGTCAAAAGATTCAGATAGGGTCTTTCATATGCTGACGGCTTTTTAAGGAGATGATCAGACTATCAAACTATACAACTTTCATACAGGATGTCCCGTAAATCGACGTCAAGCCGGAATCGGGTGATAGGCCAAATCATAATGGTTACCAGAAAAATAATAAAATAAATCTAAGTCATATATATTTTTATTTAATTGTAGGCATTTTTTTTTCGTGAAAATATACACCCTGAGAATTCAAAGCAACAGGTTAGATTAGCACTATTCTGGATTAAATAAGAAAAATAAAATTGAAAGAAAATGTATAGATTTGTAGCAGTAGGAGCTAAAAAACTATCACAGGACGTACATTAAAAATGCCTATAATATAAAAAATCCATGACTTAGATTTTTATTTTTATTTTTCTGGTAACTATTATGATTTTGTCTATCACCCGATTCCGGTTTGACGTCGATTTACGGGACACCCTGTATGTAGTGTAGAAAGTTGTTCAGTTTGATAGTCTGATCATACCTACGTAAAAACCAAGAAAGCTTTACGAAGGTCGGTTGACAGTAGGTACAAAGGGTGAGCTTAATGTAACACTTGTAACTAGGTACATAATAATCTCTAGGAAGTTTCACTTGTAGCAGATTTAACTAGAACCGTACGAGGTCAGGTTGTGAAAGGTAGCCCAATTTCTCGGAAACTTCCAGGTTCCTACACTGAAAGTCCGTGGGTTCCTATTGAAAAAGTTTCTACAGCTCGTCTGAAGTGAAGTCTCTCAAGTTGAACCCTTTTCATACTTCAGTGTTATAGATACCAAAGAATCTTAACATGGCCTACTATTTATGTGAAATCAACATTATAGCACTGAATGGTATTATCATGTGACTTGTTGGATATTGTTAACGTTTTACCTACGTGTTTTTTATTACGTGATTGAATTATTACCTTATCTGGGTCAATCATCGATTTTTTGCCCTTCTTCTTCTTATCGTGTCGACTTCAAATTTTGAACAAAGTCGCTAAATAGTACCTTGCCAGAAGTGGGCAACCGATACTGCACCGTCGCTAGCGGTCATGAGCTTCTCCTGCGTACAGGTGTTAGGGCACGCAGGGCACGATGTGAGATGGGCCATCGTTTGTGGAGCTCCACACAAGCAACTCACATTTTGCGCATCCGAGAATCCCCACCTGAACATGTTGTCCTTACTGCGACCGACCTGGGTTCGAAGTCGGTTTAGCGACTTCCAGGTCGCCCAAGGCAAGTCATGTCCAGGCGGGAGGCTCTCAGACGGCGGCACAAATGTAGTTGGGAGGGACGCTTTTTGTCGCCAAAGAGTACACCTCGCTTGCGCTGGGCCAGTATTCAGTGGGTCGACACACTGCATAAAGCTGCGTCGGCTTGGCAGCCTTTGTGGCGCAGGAATGAAGCCGTGCATGGGATGTCGTGTGTCGTCCATCATTTTGGCTCTCTCTGAGGAACCTGCCACAGCCCTGCGGACATCTGGGGGCGCTATGCCAGCCAGTGGATAGAGTAACTGTACCGGAGTCGGTTTCAAGCAACCAGTTATAATCTGGCACGTTTCATTTAGTGCCCTGAAAGGACTATTTAATATAAAAATTTTGTCCTTTTTCTTGAAATTCATTAATTTTGAATGATAGATTATTTATCAAATGTTATGATTCTTCTACAAGGATACGCATTACGCAATCTGTGTTGAACTACTAGAAATTTTAAGCGGTTGTCCGATAGACCAACAAGCTTGGAGGACAACGAAATACTTTGGAAATTAAGTCGTGAGCATATGCTAACTCACTTTGTAGATAATAACAAAGTATCGCATTAGCGACTTACCGCGATTTATCCTTGAATAACTAACAACTTCTGCAGTAAAGTTTGCAAGGTTTACTCCATACGTTTCAGAGCAAATCTCTTCGGAACCATAAGGCGGTAACAGCATAAATACATTTGCATTTAATATTCTTCGGGGGTTACTTGAACTCATGCGGCCCAGATTCGCTTGGCAACACGCAGTAGTGCTTAGAATTTATGCTTTATAAACATTGGCTTTTCTAAAGGTTTTACCTGCATTTTCCCAGAAATCCATGGAGTAGATTATTCAGAATGATTTTTTTTATTTCCTGTTTACAGAGTATTTAATTTAATTTAATGATAGATACGCCAAGGGATATAAGATTTTGTTTACCTAATACATAAATAGAATAACACTGTAGGTATGTGGCTACCTAATCATTAGTGCAAGATTATAATGCATACGTTGGAGTCACGTTGTGGATCTGCTATTGGGCGGTCGCGTCGCCCGTCGATCGTTGGTTGCCCCCTACCAGGTCTACAACGGGGCTCCAGTGGTGCTGGTGGCTCAAGATAGTGTTCTTTTCGAAAAACAATCCTTGAAGTCACCAAATACATAAATTACCGTACAACGTCAAGCACTTTTGCTACATAAACTAGACATTGGCAAAATCATCTAATACCCAAGATGGCAGCCATTTTTTTAAAAATAGAATAGAATAGAATGCATACGTTATACCTACGTATCGGATGCGATAATTCCCTATGTAGATTTAATACTAGCGTAGATTGAATAGCTTTATCTAGATTGGTAGACCAGTCATTTGGGAAAGACAAAAAACACAATTCAGCAAAGTTAAGTCTATCTCTAAAGCGAGCACGAGGAAATACATAGCTAAGCTAGGTAGCTACTTACTTTTTATGTAGCAGTCCTACTTCCTTTTAGTATTATAAATGTGAAAGTTTGCGATAATGTTTGTATGGTTGTGACTCAATCACGCATACGGCTGATGGCACACATATCTAATACGAGTATGTACTTTTTACGGCGTGTTTCTCTGATTTAACTATCTCTGGGGAAATATAGTCGTGAGCATAAAATGCTAAGTTTTTTCGCAAATGAATGATTCCAGTACCTAAAGGCCACAGACTTAAAAGAAGAACAGACGGAATGTCATCTAATCATGAGTGAAGCACCCATTTCTTTTGTGTGCGTGCTGTCACGCGGTACATAAGGTGACGGGTTGTCGGACCTGCGCCTAGAGCTAGTGCATCTGTGTGAGTGTAGGTCCCTTGTAGAACAAACGAGATTGTATTACCTTGCATGCTTCACATCTTTTTAGTCCAATACTCGGTCCGTATTTCTTTCAGGTCCGTGCTAAAGACCCCATTTTTTAAAGCTGTTCTCTACCCCTCCTCTCTCATATTATCTGTAGGTACATTAGATGCAAATGTGGGAGCTCCCGAGGGATATTAAACGATATTCAACCACATTGTCGGCGCTTATTGTGGATTTTAGACGCCACTTACACGCGGAACATTTTTTGGTAAGAAATTCGTTTCTAAAGAATATTGTGACCTATATTTTGTGGGTTTATTGTGTTGAATCTTGAAACATGTATGTTTTCCGTCCGGATGGGAGAAAATAAATTAACAATATTGTTCCAATAACTTTATGCGTTATTTTATCCACACTTTATTTCTTTAAACATTGAAAGCTATTGATGAGAAAAGCTTTTTTATAATAGTAATTCGAAATATATCTCAGCAAATAGAGATGCGCCTTAGAATGCCTTAGATGAAAACAAGACGTTGAGCGTTATAGGTACTGTTTTTGCCTACATCAAAGGACGTTTCTAATGTAGGTACGCCGCAAAGGGTAGGTAAGTGCGTTCACACACGATGACTCATTGACGCAGTGGCAGACGTCAGTCCGTCATTGTGAAGCAAGGAGTTGTATGAAACCGCTCGTAGAAGCACACACGGTGACGCATTGACGCACCGAGCGTGGTTCTATGGACTGACATCTGCCGCTCCGTCAGTGCGTCATCGTGTGTGAAGTTGTGAATGCACTAAGTAGGTAACCTTCATATTTTGATACATCGAAATTCAAAGTTTCAAACTGGAGGGGTTGTCCTTGTACCTACTCGTATTTAGCTAATATGACAGAACTTTTGGGTCGAGTGGATGCCGCGAAGTAACAATAATATTGGCGGCCGTATTTGAATTAAAGGGACGTTAGAAAAGAATGACGGACTTTCTTTAATATATTATGGTCTAGGGTTACGTAGTAGAAATCCTGAAAGAGATAAACATTTGATACCTGGGTGTTCAATTTTATATTCAGAAAAAACAACGAAGAAATTGTTCTGTATCGCATTCGTATAATAGACTTATGCTCTAAGTAAATCAGCAAATGATAAAAACCAGTCAAGTGTGTGTTCTTCCCGATAATTCGAGCCAGATAATTATTTTTTCACCTCACAAGCTCGGAAAGATTCTGTTTATCATTCGAAATCTGAGTGCAAAAGTGCATTTTATCCGCTAGCGTGGAAAGAGTTTTTAAAATTCGAATCCATTCGAGTCCAGATAAAAAGATAGTAAAACCATACGTGCGAGAAAAACAAAAAGATTATGTTGCTAACATAACGAACTATGCATATATTCGTGCATATTATTGTCTTCTCTTTTTCGCGTATAGGTTTGTCCTTCACTATAATTTATTTGAGTGTCAACAAAGAGATTATAACTAAATATCCCTTTGAGTAGCAATATCTCTTGTCTTCTCTTTTTCACGTACCTATAGATTTGTCCTTATTTGCATTTGCATATAATTATTTTTCGAGTGTGGGAAAAAAATATTTAACATAATACCTAATTAATTAAAATGCATTTTAATAATTAATTCATCTTGTTTACCTATGAGAAGTTATTCCTTTACATTTCCTGAATTATTTGCGCAGTGTCTCAGTACACACTATACACCAGGACATTTTTTATGCTGATCAATTGGTTTTCAATCAAACTGCTACATATAACACGTGACCGCAGTGAGACAGTGACTAAATGCAAGAGTAATATAGCCGCAAAAGAATGGGACAACGTCATGAAGCGCGATGTTCGCTCTATACATCTAAACAACGCTGTTGTGAGGTGAAAAGTTGTGTGTTGCGCTCGGCTGCAAAATTATTCTGCGTCTCGTACCTTTGAAACCTTCGCTACGCTCCGGATTCTATATTTGAACCACTCGCTTCGCTCGTGGTTCAATCCTAGAATCCTTCGCTTGCTCAGGTTTCAATATAAGTACTCGCGCCAAAAAACAACTTTGCAGCCTAGCATAACAAATAACTATTTTGTTGTTTACCTACGCGGAACCCTCGGTACGCGAGTCCGACTCGCACTTGGCCGGTTTTTTATATTTGCTCATGTCTATTATGTTTTATCATCCTAGGTATTAAGGCGGCATAAAATAATATTTTTAACAAGATTTCGTTGCCAACTTTATATTCTTTATACCAATTTTGATAGCTTTACGCACTACACACACAAAGTTGCCACATGTGAACTATAAAGGCAGTGATATACAGGGCGTATTAGAAAGCTTGGTAAATGTCTTCACTTGGCTTCATTGGCTTGACAGATGAAAAGTACTAAGTAGATACCTACTTGAAAAATGTTACCTCTTCATTTAATTCTTCTAGTTACTGCCTGTAGATATGTTTTCGGCAGTTCATTTGTAATAATATGTAACTCGTGGTCACTACTAGGTCGAGATTCAGAGCATCTTTTGAGCGTTAGCTTAGTCTAAAGTAGGGTCGGTCAAAATGTATTTTCTTCCCTCCGGACGAAAAGAGTCAACTTTCGTCCCGCTGCGCTAAACGAAGTTGCCGCTTTCAACCTCCGTCGAGGAGAAAAATAGTAGACACACCTTAGACAGTAAATAAGAAAGCCTCAGACACAAGGGCCTGTCTATCGCTAGAGTGTAAGTCAATGGCCTTAGGTCTGACTTTTCTTACTTTCCTGTCCTCGGTGTGTAATCTACTATACCTATGGATTCTGATATGCGGGAGTTCAATTCAATCTACTATAATTACACACCGAGAACAGGAAAGTAAGAAAGGCCTCACATCTCAAATGTAATTGTTGAACGAGGCGAAGCCGAGGTCAACAAACATGTGATCTGAGGCTTTCTTATTTACTGTCCGAGGTTAGTATACTATTTTTCTCCTCGACAGAGGTGAAAAGTGACAACTTCGTTTAGCGTAGCGGGACGACAATTGACGCTTTCCGTCCGGAGGGGAGAAAAGACTTATAAATGTCTCCGAATCTTGTCCCTTTATTATCATTTGTAAGGCTTTCCATACCTGCGGAGATCACATTTAAGCGATAGTTCGGCTCTCAGGGTTAACTCTTATAATTCCCTGATTCCTCCGTCAAATTTTCTGCCAGGTTAACGATGTGCTTGATAGTCAGCAAATAAACTATTCTATTCTGTTCCGGAGCACCACAGTCGCACTCTCGGCCCTAGTGTATCACTATCCTAATAGTCTTCATATGCGTAGTGAATCCTCGTAAAACATTCGCAGTGTTATTTCGCTCCCTGAGATAATCTCGTTTATTACGGAGTCTCGTTGTGCGCTCATGCCCCAGACCCTGTTTTATTCCATTTTGCATAAGGCATTTGTTATTCAACGGTTAAACAAGTACCTTATTCGAAATGTAGGCATTTTTGGTCGCCGTTAAATTTTAAGACAATAATGCTAGTACACCGTCACTTGAATTTTTGAATTTCGAAAAAGTGTGACAGATATAGAGTAAGGTGCGTTGGGGTAGTAAGTTCGGATGGTTTTTAGCTGCATTCATAAGAAGTTGGCAATTAATTTTTTCCTCAAAATCTATATCAGCTAGCCACAGACTTAAAAGAAGAACCAGACGGAATGTCATCTAATCATGAGTGAAGCACCCATTTCTTTTGTGTGCGTGCTGTCACGCGGTACATAAGGTGACGGGTTGTAGCACCTGCGCCTAGAGCTAGTGCATCTGTGTGAGTGTAGGTCCCTTGTAGAACAAACGAGATTGTATTACCTTGCATGCTTCACATCTTTTTAGTGCAATACTCGGTCCGTATTTCTTTCAGGTCCGTGCAGCTAGCGTAATAAAATAAAGTAGAAACTGATAATCAATAAACAACCTATCAGCAAAATATTTTAACCAACCTACCACCACCACCTACTTTTGCACTAAGACTAAGCATGGGCTAGCAAGTAATCATGAATGTCATTTGTAGCGACAAGTTGTAATTATGCCTATAATTTGGAACACTATTGCTATTGCCCATTCCTTCATTTCAGGACTAGGCAGCTAATTCATTAAAAGAATTACTTTCACTCCCAGATCAGCGTGGGAGAAACAAGAAATAATTGTCAAGGTAAAAGATGAACATACGTAGGCTTATACATAAAATGTTCACGGCTATACAGGGTGTAAGTGACAGCCTAGCAAATACTGAAACGGTGAACTCAGACCACCAAAGTGAACAACTTTCACTTTATACAGGGTGTTTCATAAGTAACAATAAATATTTAAAACTCTTAAGGGGGTTGTTTAGAGCGCCAATCTGAACAACTTTCTCTATGGGACCAACATCGAAATCGCAAAAAAAAAAATTTCATATCCCATACATATTTTAGCTCTACTCGATTTGTAGAGTATGGAACATAATATTTTTTTTTCGCGATTTCGATATTGGTCCCATAGTGAAAGTTGTTCAGTTTGATGGTCTATACCACCCCCTTAAAGGTTTATTTGTATTTTTGTAACACCTTGTATATGTCTAACTGAGTAGGCAGACACAATTGTTCGCCACTTACTACGATTCTGATACACATTTCTCGTCTTACAAAACTCACATCCATTATAAAAAGACTGAATGAATTACTGTAAAATAATGCATCCAACACTCAAGCTTGGGGGAGACCTTTGTCCAACAATAGAGAAAACAGGTTAAATAAAAAATGCACATTATATGTAAATAACGACTGTTCAATTGTTCTTGTAATTCAATAGCTGTACAAAGTATACTAATAAATCTTACATAGAACTCTTGTATATTAATATAGATCTTTGTTCTTCAGGTTCTTCAGCAGTCTTCTCCAGTATCCAGTCTTTGAAGGAGTAGACCCTCGTGTAGACGTCAGGGTAACCCTTAGCACAGGGCATACCCCAAGATACTATACCAACTACCTTGTCGCCTTCCACCAACGGACCGCCAGAATCACCCTGAAACATGCAGTATTTTAAAAATGTTAAGCCTTTCAGAACAGACTCAGTTGCAGAAACGCCATTAAAGTTAATCCTCCATTAAATCTCTAGTTGTCACTTTTTTTTACATTAAATCTCTAGTTGTCAATTTTATCATCAAATTAATGCAAGCTACAATTTTCAATTTCAATCACTGACATACTCTAGCGATAGACAAGCTCGTTCAAACAAACTACATGTCACACAAAATTACATATTGCGGTCTGTCATTGCCATAGTGACGAAGTGAACTCGGGAATATCAATGCGGTGCGCCCACCGCATTCAAGTGGAAAATGTTGCTTCTAAGAAAAGGCCTGTCTATCAATGTGGAACATGTTGCTTCTAAGAAAAGGCCTGTCTATCGCTAGAGTGTAAGTCAATGATTTCAATAGTTTCTTGCATTCATGTTGTACATAAGGTCTTAAATAACATACATAGGTACAGCTTCAACACGAACCCTGAAAGGGCGCAGCAAAGGACATATGTTAATAGGTACAAATAAATAAATCTAACAATATTCAAACAGCAATAATAAGCAATATGTTTGATTCATATATGAATATTTTGATTCAAAGTGTCGTCGCTAATAGAGTTTTGATAGATAGTAGGTAGGAACTATAACCGCGATAAACTAACATACTATAGCTTCGATCAATATTGGGCCCCAGTGTTATCTGTGTATAGTATGTTTTCGAATGGAGCCAAGGTAACTATATCCTTTCTCACACAACATACTTATTATTTCTATTGTGCTACGTAAGCCTATAGGTATAGTGGAATAGACCTGGCAGTGTAGTTAATGAGAATTCAAATATTCTCATGCATTTTTCAATTCGTTTTGTCCCGCCGCGCCCCCGTTCTTTCGAGCCGGTGGAAAAACTACTTACGTGTGAAGATGTAACGAAAAGACAAATTGATTTTTCACCTCACAAGCTCGGAAAGATTCTGTTTATCATTCGAAATCTGAGTCCAAAAGTGCATTTTATCCGCTAGCGTGGAAAGAGATTTTGAAATTCGAATCTGTCTTTTCAATACCGCCAATCCACCTATTTCATGTCACTGGCCAGCACGAAAAAAAACTTTTTAAAATGTTCTTTATAGCAATTCACTTTTTTTCTTCGCCGTGGTGAGGTGAAAAGTTGTGTGTTTCGCTCGGCTGCAAAGCTATTCTGCGTCTCGTACCTTTGAAACCTTCGCTAAGCTCAGGATTCAATACAAGTACTCGCGCCAAAAAGCAACTTTGCAGCCTAGCATAACAAATAACTATAAAAATTTGTAGGTACACGATGCTAGAGCTGCTTTTAGCACCTGCAAACAGATTTCTTAATATTCAATATAACAAAAATTCCCACTTTTTACAATCCACACGTATTTCCGAATCATCCCGGCTGTCGTCGTGTCGCAGTTGAAAACACTGCGGAAAAATGCAGTGGGAGTTTCTTTTGTCCTGCCATTTTCATTTGGTTAACGTCAAACAGCCTAGCTTTTTTGCCGGGAGGCATTTCAAAAACACTTCGCTTCGCTGTCAATCACTGTTGATTTCCATGGCGGCATTTTTGTGAACGTAATGGTTTCCTGTGATAATATGATACTTTTTTCTACATAATATATAAGTAATTGGATTTTACGGATTCCGTATCAAAAGGGTGCTGCGGTGGGTTTGTGGTTTTTCATAATCCGCGAGTTTCCAACTAGTCAAATCAACAAATTTATCAAACGGCAAAACGCGTGCTTTGCATGAAATATTGTAGATACTTACAAAAAATTGAATAGTGACGTCATTGTTTTTCGTCGTCGTTTTGATACTTTTTATAGTTTATCCAGTTATTGAAAATAATATTCAAGCAAAAGAATTACTGAAATTGTGAGTTTAGCCATATTTTCAAACGGTTTATTTACTGAGCAGTTAAAATTAAAATATATTTTATGTAGCAACTTCTATTATGTTGTTTTGTGTACAATAAAGAATCTAAGAAGGGTGCCAACGGGGCCCTATTAGATGCTATTAGGTACTAAGCCCATGCCCAGTGCGTTCGTATGTCGAAGCTGTATAGGGGCGGTTTCCCAGTTTTTGTCTGTTTTCGAATCTTTTTTCGGTAACCAAATTATTACATTTAACATTACATAACCGTGTAGATACGTTCTTTCTGCAGTGCATGTAATGGTTCAAAACATGATTCAATTATATATTCTCGATAAAAAATGGCTAATAGCAAACTTATGCTTGAAAAAGAAAGAGACGCTTGCACTCGAGTTATATAATTCGGAGCGCGCTCCATACAAACGTACTATGGTGATATTTTCAATACTAAGCAATTAAAGTCAATGAAATTTTGCAGAAACAATCTAGAAACAAATTTCTATGCTTGTATGGAGTCAGATTTTCGTTACTTTTAAAGTTACAGTGCCTCAAAGATTTCCATACAAATCTTAAATTAATCCTAGCATTGAAACTGTATATTTTAACGAAAATATGACTCCATACAAGCATAGAGATTTGTTTCTAGATTGTTTCTGCAAAATTTCATTGACTTTAATTGGTTAGTATTGAAAATATCACCATGATCATATCGTATGGCATTTTTGTCTTCCTGCTTGGATCCGACGGGGGGTTTCATAGTAAGTTTGTATGCAGCTCGCATTTTCGCTCTCGGAATAAACTTCACTTAAAAGATAAAAGTTTTTATATTATTATCGCTATCGTAATATTGTTTTGGCGTTAGAAGTCTTGGGTAACATTTGTCAATTAGTCTGTTAAGTTTCTCTTTTGATTAAAAGTTGGCGGGTAGCCAGGTTTCGCTAAAAGCTGAGTTGATAGATATGACCTAAGAGCTACCCTAAGAGATTGCCTGGTCATTGATTGATGATCGTGTGGCTTTGATGTCCTTTATTTCGTCAAGTTGTCTAGAGATAAATATTATTTCAATATTTTATAAATAACTGGCTTTTCGGTGAAGGAAAACATCGCGAGGAAACCTGCATGCTTCAATTTCGAGGCATGTATTGTACCTGCTGTCCATTACAAGAGGTGACGGGCTCACTCCCCGTCACACTGGACAGAGTTTCGGTACTACTAGTGAAACGTAATGTTCTGCGGTTGTTTCAGAATGTCTCTGACTACCCCCTAGGGGAATATAGTCATGAGCATAATAATATGCTTATGGTATGTAAATTAATGTACTATCAATGTTGTTAAAAATGTTTTTGCCTTAGAATGGACCCACAGATCACCTCCAATAGATAGGGCGAGACAGGAATAGTATGACCTTGAATTGGCCAATCATGTTGCATTATTTCGTGCCCCGCTACCCGCACTACCACCAAAAATGGTGACTTCGGGCCTGTACGAAATTTTTATCATGCGGTATCTATTGGGGGTAATCTGTGGAATGGACCCCATGTCTTCTTCATGGGTATCATGAGGGTGACTAAGAAAATGGTTTCTTATTCAGAGTTTTTGTGGGCGAAACGCTGGCACCGGCCACCACAAATGCCAAAAGTGATAATTGCTATAATTGCAACCTTACAAGATTGTCACAAGGCTTCTGACCACCTCAGAAGGGAGTAATAAACCTTTGTCTCATCCAAAAACAAATCACAAAGTAAAAAGTGTTTTTTTCTAATACCGGTCGTGTGAGTTATCAAATGAAAAGGCTTCTTTAGCTGATTCCAATAATATACTACATCATTACATTTTAGCCACAAGTTTTCTAAAATGTATGACGTCGTAAAATTTTTTTGGATCACAAAACGTGCCGGTAACATAAAAACTATATATACATCATTGTGTATATGTGTAGGTGTGTATAGGTGTATACCTACATCATTGTGATCTCAAGAATACATTACCTACAGAAGTTGAACCGCTCTGTAAGAAAACGCGGACAACCTCTAGATAAATAACATCATGTGGGTGGGTACCCCGCAACTCCATCCGTTTGCAGTCACCAATTCTGAAATACCCCTAAAACGACCACCCATCTACGCAAAGAGTAATATTTACCTATTTGAACATCGAAGCTGCAACACCGCGAGCGCCTCAAAAACTGCATAAACGATGAAATTTCAATCTCGTTAAAATTCTAGCTGAGGCCAAAGTTTGTCTTTTTGTCCTGTTTATAAAATTGCAGTTGAAATTGTTTTCTAAAGTTATCTACTCGATATTCTGTACAGACAGGCACAGCAAATAGTTTAAAAATTTTCTTCTTTCGTATTATTATTATGTGTCTTACGATCCGTAATCACGGGCAATTAAGTCCCGGACCTTTGGAAGGCGTGCATGGAGCCGAAGCCAACATGTAGAGGCCCGTTCAAAAGACAAGTTAATCTAAATGTAAGGGATACACATGGCGGATACCATCTCCGAGCGCACAACATGATACACACGGGGATGGTCCCCGCCAGATGCAAAGACTATTGGAGTGCGGCTCTATGGCCGCGATGGAAAAATAAGGTCTTGGGCTATAGAGGTGAAAGTTGGATGGATGGATACTGGGCTATGGGAGGAGACTAACGGACGCCTGCCATGACAACTAGTCTCAAAATTGTAAATAGGGCAGGCGGTGACTCGCCGACTCGTCGAGTGGGCCCCATAAAACGGCCGCACGCACAAAGTGCGACAATGGGGCAACATCCCATTGAGCGGCTAAAGGTTGTCGAGAGGTGCGGCACCGGTTTCACCATCGCGGGGTTTACCCCCGTGAGCGGGTTTCCCCGTTATTACGCCATTACGTGCAATACACTTCCAACCTGGAGCATAGGTTCTGCTCTTGCGATTCCACTCTGGACGGCCAATGAAGGCAAGCCAGAGGTAGGGGGGTGTGTTACTGTCTGTATGTGTGTGTGTGAGCGCATGTCTGTATGGTCCCCCTGGATAGGGGTCCGCGGTGTCGCCAATCACCGTCAGCTCGCCACAAGCTGCCCCCGCGGGGTTATTATTATTATTATTAGGAACTGACATAAATTTTACGATTTATGAGTTGCATTTGTAAATTCATTTGCTGGCATTGTGAGCAGTAGTTCAATGTAGAGTTCTATAATGATAAGAGACGTCGGAAGGCCATGACGGATGTCGGAAAGCGGTGATGGACTTCATATCGGATCGTGAATGGGCAATTTAACTCTCATTTTATCATACGATGCTTTTGATGAAAAGACTGGGCCCTATTCAACAAACGTTACAATTGTAATTTACAATTACAATTCTGGGTACATTGCTGGTTATTTATGACGCTGAACTTGCAGTCGGTAACATATGCTTAACATTCTCAGCAATGTACCCAGAATTGTAATTGTAAATTACAATTGTAACGTTTGTTGAATAGGGCCCTGGAATTTGGTAGGCATATGATATATTGGAGTATCCATTTTTTCATATGCCTATTTTGAACAAAAGTCTGTTTTGACCTGCGATAATTATATTTCACCAATGAAGAATGATGACGATGAATGTACCTAGATACTAGATACTCACATGACAAGCTCCTTCTCCAGTTTTAGTTAAGGAACAGATCTGGCTCTCAAAGACTGGATTGATGGCGCTGTATATATCCTGGCACTGTTCCACACTCAGCGCTGTCAGGTTGATCATCTGGAGCTTGATGGGAAGTACTCCTGGATACTGAAGAGAAGATACTATTTGTATGAGAGTATTGAAGAGAAAAGAGTCGGTAGTAAACTGTGGTAGTTAGAGCTCAACTTGCTGTGGCTTCGTGGTAACTTGTGTTGTACCCAAGTTACATACGATGATAATGGGAGAGTTTGAACCCGGGATCTAACAGGGGCAAGCAGAATTTATTCAATATTAATGATAAAAGCATGGCAAACATTTGTAAAATAAACAATTATTCTTTCCTAAAACATTCATCCCCTGTGATCCCAGACTAGAACAGGACCATGTTTAAATGAATATGTGATCAGTGACTTACTCAAAATGTCTAACATAAACCTCATAAAGGGTCAAATGAGGTGACCAAGGAATAGGCCTACGAAGAGAATCTCTCGAGCGACGTATTGAACCATTGACAATTCGCATGGATTTAATGATAATGGCAAATCTCTTCATAATTATGGCAAGTCAAACTCAATGGCATGCCATCGACTCTACGGAAGAAGGAATAGGCAGCGGTTAATTATATGCTTATTTATAACCTTAAGTAACACCTTCATGCAACTGCGATCGCCAGTCCGCTTGCTAAAGACGATTATAGTAACCCTCCTCTGAGCGAAGTGCTCATTCACAGCAGGAGTCGCCATCTTGGTAGATACGTAGTGACAATCTCAGATGGTAGGGATCTCCCATACAAAGGCATAATTTCCCCTAGAAAGGTTCATGAAATCCGTAGGCTTCGGATAGTACCTTTAGGTCAGGGTGACACATACAATAGATCTGTCCAGGTCACAGCCTATTGGTCAATAACCAAGCCCTGTTAACCAAATAATAACAACCCCCCTAATTAATATAAACCATATAACTTCACGTGGCTGATGATAAAGAAAGGTTCATAAACTTACAGAAACTCTTCCCCATCCGCTCAGAAAAAGACTGGCCCCTGCCGCAGTATCATCACCAGGTAGCTGTATTGGCTGGATTCTATTGCTGAACTGGATATCCTTGGAGACCTTGAGGAGGCTGACGTCATTGGCGATCAGGCTGCCGTCGTAATCTTCATGGATGATGATGGTTTCGACGGAGTAGCGATCTCCACCGATGAGGAGGCTGTTGGTACCTACTACAACTCGGATGTTGAGGCGTGATTGACTGCGAAGAAGATTATAAGGTTATTTCAAATTAGTTGGCGAAACTGAACCAAGGCACTTGTTATGTTAATGATAACAGATTCCATTATCAATGTTTATAATTGGGGTTGCAGTGCGAGGGGATATTGACCTGTAAATCGTATGACCGGGCGGCGGCTCATCATCACGCAATTGTACTTAGGGATAGATACCAAATGAGTTTGTTAAGTTTCGCCAACTAATTTAACCTTGTATAGGTAAGCATTTAAATCTTTAAGGCTGACTTTAGAGCTTGACCCAGTACTGCACCGATGTCGGTCGGGCGTAGCTATAGCTATGAATATAAGTTACGCGTTTAGTGCAGCGCTACGCTGACCTGTTGCACATCGTTGATTGGTTCGTACTCAGTTCGAAGCCGTCAGCGTAGCACTTACACCAACCATACAAATTTTACGGAAATTGTCGAATGATAACAACGCCCGAACCTTTCTGTACATTGTACTTCAATAGTTACTGTACTTAAATGAGCCATAACTATTAAACCTACCTAAGCTACAGGTATGCAAGTTTAATCAAAGAAAGCCAATCTCTAGGATTCTAGTTAATCCAGATAGTTAATTGCAAATAGACTCGCTTGTTTCCTGTCCTGTCTGGTTGCTCCTATTAAATGAGTCGCTTTCTAGGTCGTCCGGAAGCGAGAAGAGCAAACAAAAGACACACCTTCCTTTGTGAAATAAAACACCTTTGTCATCCGTTTCACATGTGGAGTCCAGAGAATCGAGGTATTTTGTTATTTAAGATTCAAACTGAACGGATGTCTCAATCAAATTGTTAGTACTAAATGATCTCTAACATTTTGGTTATAAGAATCAGTGATACATGAGCTGCTTAAAAGAATTTTAAGAACCAAAGGTTCTGTAAAGGCGCTAACAATTGGGTGCTAGAGCGTGCTATACGTCTCTTATAACCCTGGTTTGGGTCTGTTCGTACTATAGCTTGGAGTAACTTAATGGTTATAGTGTAGTGATAAATGAGTGATTAAGAAGAGTTAGATCAGTGCTATTGCAGCAGTGATTACCACTTCAAGTGTTTTATAAGCTATACACAGGTTATAACTGCAAGCTAAAGTAGTAAACAAGTTATAGATATCACTTTAATTACTTTTTTCGTTACACATGGTTACTTCTTGTAACCTATATATAACTTAAGAATATATCGGACTTATTTAGTAGCAATCAATTTCACCGAAAGCGCTAAATATGTAAACTGTTTTCATACATATTTACGTTCTTGTTAAAGTCAATAGTGATAATATTTTTCAGTACGCATATTCATTTCATGGTGTTGTATAATAATAAAATTATTAAGGTAAGTCAAAGTGTTTAAGATTACTGAATGTTCTATGTATTAAGTCTCATGCGACGGTAAGTTTACGGTAACAAAATATACTAGTTTTCATCTCATTTTTGAAACGCCTTAAAAATAAACTACTTTTGATGATAAAATTATTTAAAAAATTACGGCACGAAATTTTTTTTTTCTTTATTTATCGTATTTATCAATTCCTGATACCTCCTTTAGACATTTTAATTGAAAATTATGAACAATGTAAGTAAATAAGTGGACCAGTAACATTTAAATAAGTTTTTTCATTCATAATTTTTATAGGTTATCTTTATTAAATGGCGTCTTAGTTTTAATTACTTAAGGATCCTGATAACTCTGTTATTCCTCCCGTAGTGATTTAATACTGAAAGTAAGCACTTGTATGGCACTGGAAGTTCTAAAACATGTTTATAAAAGTGAAAAAACAAAGAGTTTATAGGTTTAACTTGGTTAATAGTTCTACGCGGAGCTGCAAGCTGATAATTTTTTGGGTTCTGTTATCGTTTGAAGAAAACCCTTTATATATCACATTTCAGTGAATGATTTAAAATCCAAGTATTATGTATAATTTTGTAATAATAATATTAGCTGTCATTGCTGTCAACATATTTTCTAAATACAAAAAAGTTGATAAACAATTGCACATACAAAGAATGACATAAGAAAGTAGTTTTTTTTTAAATGTTGAAATATTAGTACGTATATTGTTACCTATTCATATGAAAAAGTTCTTATACTTTGCACTAATACCTACTTATTTACCTTTTATTTATTAAATTATTTAATTTTACGAACTTAGGGTGAGTATTTTTTTCGTTATTTACAAAACTTCCCCTGTTATTTCAGTAAGAGGAGCGGAAAAGGACAGTGACATCGTCAAAGAAAATAAAATTATAGAAAATAACCCAGAAGAAAAAGATCAAGAAGCGGAAAAGGAAATTGAATTTTTGAACAAAATCCAATTTCAGAAAATAACCCAGAAGAAAAAGATCAAGAAGCGGAGAAAGAAACAGACATTGACAAAGAGAATGAAGTACACTCAAACAATTATTTGAGCCTAACAAAGTAGTAGACAATATTGAGAAAATTACAATAGATACAAAAGAAAATGAAGAAGACGATCAAAGATGCAGAAACGTTGCAGCAATCAAAAAAATAGAAAGAGAACAAAATGAGGATAAGAAAATGACAATAGATACAATGGAAGTGACTAACTCAGTACCTACAACATAAAGAAAATACATTAAAAAAAACAAAAATAAAGATAAAAGTAATGAGCCAAGTACATTATCTAACAGTAATCTTCAGATCGAGAAAAACATCCCAAAAACGAAAATCGTAAGAATATCTAAAAAGAAGAGAGAGTAAAACCGTCTCCTGAAAATAAAAAAGAATCGGCCAATTTCACATAAGAATGTTAGTTAGTTAGGCTAAAATATCTTATTTAAAATAAAAGCAAATCTTATAAAGCGGCTTGGCTTTATTTTTTTGTAGAGCCCATGTTCGTGTAAATGATTTTTAAATTTTCATTTTTCCAGTATTCACTTTCTTGTTCGTTATCCGAGTTGTTTGAACTACTGCGAGGTAACAGATCGTCACAGATTAGAGGATATTCAAAATCAGAGATAATTTGCTGTTGTACGGAACCCTGTCGTATTTTAGTTGGTTGCTCTTGATACACAACAAACTATAGTTTTTGAGGTTAGGTTAAGTGACTTAAATCCTATTACTCAACTTAAAGTGATAATGAAGAGTTATAAAATTTGCACATAATGTTTGCTGCTGTATACAAGCTTTTATAAACACCACAATATTACTTATGGTTGACCGATAAACTCCATTATAGAGCCTGCAATGATTTAAAGGTGGATTCTAACTCTTGCAGAATCTAGCTCTATATGAGTTATAATCAACACTTCTTAGATGCTTATAGGTTTCTTACTAACTCTTAAGGCTCGACAAAACTTTTTAGGTGGTACAAAGTATTTATCTAACTCTTTGTAAGAATATCAGTCGGTAGTAAGTGTTAGTACACACCTGAAAATAACTTACAGCGTTTAATACTTCTTGAAGCTATTAGGGTAAGCCTCAAGGTGTTACAAGACATTTTACTAACTCAGTAGTAGAATACCAGTCGGTAGTAAGTGTTAGTACACACCTGAAAATCACTCACAGCGTTTAATACTTCTTGAAGCTATTAAGGTAAGCCTCAAGGTGTTACAAGACATTTTACTACCTCAGTAGTAGAATATCAGCCGTTAGTAAGTGTTAGTAGACACCTTACAATTACTTTTATTGGTTTGTGCCTCTTAAAGCTATAAGAATAAGTTATACAATGGTTTCGATAAACCCCATGCTACCATCTTAAGTTATATTTTTTTTCTTTATTACTGTTATTCCTCTGAAAGATTTAATTATTTATAACTAACCCCACTGTAGAGTCGAATGTTGCTATTGGAGTTCTTATATACCATATATAATACTAAGAGCTCTAAAATAAGGCTGCCGTAAGCACTAAAATGTTTGTTGGGAGATAACACTGGAATACTTTTGAAACAATTTATTAATAGCCGAACAGGCGTACGTGGTGACGCGACCAAAGCTCAAAGCGGACTCTCTTACATCAAGTATTCTTTCTTATATTGAGCTTAGAGTATTGTTTAGTCTAACATGAACATACACACATGCGAATATACAACACTACTACTAAATAACTTTTTCAGTCTAACAGCGGTTTGGTTGATCCGAATATCTAATCTACGATTTACAAGCAATGACATTTGTTAACAATACGAATGTCGTTATTTACAAGCTTAGATCAAAGTAAAATTAATGGATATGCTTTACGCGAACATTTAAAACCAGAAAAATGAGGCAAAACATATACATTGGGCACGCGTGGTGGACTAACTCCCATACACCCTCCCTGAGGGTAGGCTTGTGCCCTACATTGGGACGTATATAGGCTGTGATGATGATTAAGCTCTTCCCGACATACCTTTCAGTACAATGGGCTGCTGTCAACACCCATCTGCTGGATAATATGGAACCTCCACAGAAGTGAGAATTGAGGAGATTTCTCAGGGACACCTGATACGGTACTTGGCCTTCTGGAGCATCCACACCTCCAACTATCCTGGAGTCTTGGAGACGAATGTCATAAGGTAATACCGACCCTGAAAACAAAATGTAATTTTGAAATCAATTGTCTTTTCTCCCCTCCGGACGGAAAGCGTCAATTGTCGTCCCGCTGCGCTAAACGAAGTTGTCGATTTCCACCTCCGTCGAGGAGAAAAATAGTATACTAACCTCGGACAGTAAATAAGAAAGCCTCAGACCACATGTTTCCTCGGCTTCGCCTCGGTCAACAATTACATGAGATCTGACACCTTTCTTACTTTCCTGTCCTCGGTGTGTAATCTACTATAGTGTGCAAAAGTCAAACTATTGCTGTTCCATGTGCGGTAAATCATCTAAGGTTAAAATGTAACTAAACTATTGTAGTCTGTAGAAAATGTTCGGACGATTTCGGATTATACTCATGAGACTATATTGTGTGTAAACATGGATTTAAAATATGCAGTTCACAAATCTTCTGAATGTTAAAATTTAGTTTGAATCTAAAATTCGTCCATTACGCCCTCTTCTGGAAGCAAAATATTTCTGCCTCGACACTTTCTCAAAGTGGCACTAGGTAAGGAAATTGCCTACACCATTTCCGTAACTCAATGGAAAAATGTTTAAATTTTGTGTAAAAGTTTTCTTCCGCGCGAATTCGTTTACATTTTATAACTGTTCAGTTTACTACAACATACACATTTATGTTATGCTTATGTACTGCCTTAACCGCGTACTGAAAAGTGCAACGTGGGTAGGCAACAAGGTGGACCGACGATCGACCTGGTAAAGGCTGGGGCATGGTGTCCCATCCCATACAAATGAAATTTTAGTTTAAAAATTGCAATATATGGCGTTATGGTATCGATTTGTAATTAATGTTTACGTAAACGTGTAAATTGTTACTAAAAGTACATGATCTGACTACAAAAAAATCTCATGAGCCTCAGAAAATCAAGCAATTTACTTTGCCCGAAGACTGCCCGAGTTACGGCAGTCGGGTTTCATTGTTTGACGTTGGGCATCTGTACTGTATTATATAATCTGTGGCTGGGGGATCCCGTTGGATGAGGTCAGCGCAGGACCGGTCGCTGTGGCGATCCTTGGGGGTGGCCTGTGTCCAGCAGAAGACGTTCATCGGCTGAGATGATGATGTATGTTATGTATACCTCTGTCATTAACTCTAGTTCATGCGAGACCGACTACGAACTTGCCTGACTTAGAAGATCCACTGCAGGCCAGAGGACTCCTGAAGTGGAACACCCTCCAAGCAGGCTTTGATGGAGGCAAGATCAAGAAAGCATGTAAAGCTGTTGGGACCAGATACTGACGTCAGACAAATAAGAGAGCTGGTAGGGCTAGGCATGTACCATGCTGATCGATAGATTATACAAATCTATTCGACATCGATCATCGATAGAATTATCTTGAATATATATTATACATATTTCATTTGCGGTTTCATACGATATAATATCGGGAAAATACAAAACCACTTAATACATTACGTCTAGGACAGACGGTTACAAACACATACACCTTTGATCGGCAACATACGAAATCGAATCATTAGGTACTAATTAAGTAAGTAAACACGTACCTCTTACTTCTATCCCAACACAGACTAAAGCAAATAGAATTAAATTCATTTTAAATCTAATTTATGAAACTACTAACTATACAGACGAATTAACTTTGCGTTTGAAACCACTTTCGAAATCATAATCCTTTTATAGTACTAATTGCGATGCGCAAACCGACTGATAATATTTCTGAAGAGGCTATTGTGTTACACTTGAGAGCATTTTCTGTTTAAGGACTTCTTAGGACCAAAATATTTGTTTTAAGAGGATATTGACCGTTAGCGCGCTCCATACAAAGTTAAAATAAGAGTATATCTTGGATATTAACCAGTTAAAGCCAATGCAATTTTTAACACGATCTGAAAATTAATCTGTGTGTGGGTTTGTCAGATTTTCGTTAAAATGTATAGTTTTAAAGATATAGTACCTAGCTCAAAGATTCCATACAAATCTTAAATTAATCCTAGCATCAAATCTACTCATTTTAAAGGAAACTGACAACCCACAGGCACAGAGATTAATATCTATATCGTGTTTAAAAAATTTAATGGACTTTCATTGGTTTGTATTGAAAGTAGTAGGATCTTACTTCGTTTGTTTGTAGCGCGCTCGGGCGCTCTGCAAGGACTAATTCTCTTAAGGCTGCACCGAGCCTATTGTGCTGCCCCCAATCGTATTTGTTTTATTTCTTAACAATTAAACAATATTTCAAAAAAACAAGAATGTCACATTATAGTTCTGATTGACTTTCAATTTATCGGGTCACTGCGGATTTGTTTTTATAACGTATGTAGTTATTATCGTTAAAACCGCCGAAAGTGGCCACTTTTGGCGGTTTTAAAGATAATCGCTACAAGCATAAAACATAATAATCCGTAATGTTTCGATACATAGAAAGTTAATCAGGACTACAATGTGACATTCTTGTTTTTTTGGAAATGTTGTTTAATCGTTTAGAAATAAAAAAATACGATTGAGGGTAGCACAATAGGCTCGGTAGGCTCTTAAGCTGATGGTAGACGTGTCTGTGTTGAATAGCACCAACACCCAGACGGCTCGGCATCGTAAGAGGCTTGCCTTTAGGTATAATTCCTTCAGACATCGTCGACATCTATGATTATATTTGATTAAATTCATTGCGAGTGCAAATAAAATAAATTTTGAGTCTCATGAATACAAACATTGTCTCATCGCGTCGGTGTAATAAAACAAAATAGCCTATTTATTAACAAAAAAGTTTCAAATAGCACTGAAAAAAAGTTTTGGTAAATATAACCAAACTTTAGTGACTTGCGAACTAGCACACATAATTGACGTAATCAAAACACATCATCCGCGTTTCACGCATTTTTGGTTTTTAAAAACCTTATGTTTAGATTTTAGAACTTGTCCTCTGTAAGTTTTATTACATAAAAAATGTACAAAAAAAGGCAGAGTTTTCAAACCTATATAAAACCAAGGAAAATGACCCTCCAGCTTTGGTGCCATACTAAAAATGCTGAGACGGACAAGTTCTAGCAGATTGTAGCCAAGCTAATTTCATCGAAAATGTAAAGGCAGATTTTTCGAACCCAAATAAAACAAAGGACAATGGACCAACAGCTTTGCTGCCCTAATAATAAATTTTTAGACGGGCAAGTCCTAACAGAATGTCGTTTTTATTTTTGGCTGGCACTTTCACATTTTGGACCAAATTGGATTATATCTTTGTGTTATAAATAGCCAATTTTTCTCAGTGTGAAGTAGGTATTGTGTGTTTAACGTAGGTACAATCAAACTGAATATATTTTACTTTGGGAGCAAAACTAAAATCACACGCGGCATCTTTCGTGGCACTCGTTATAGGTAACACACACATAAAAATAAAAATCTAGCTGCTATAATTATTGTACAAGTTAGGTCAGAAATCTTAGATAAATATTTAGTTCAAGTATAATGTTCTGATAATATTTGTAATTTTCTGTTTTTCCCCGTGAGAGTGAACATACATACTCACCTATACCTTCTTATCACCCTAGAATGGGAATACGGTCTTGACTTTATACACAAAATAACGCAATACTATCGTTTTGTTCAGTTTTTTGGTTAAAAACATTAGAACTGCATGATAAGATTAGATTTTTCAGGCAGTTGGACCTCGTTCATTTAGATTTGTTTACCTATTAAAAGTGGTCATTTTCAAATAATTTACCTATAATGTATCGATTATATCTACCTACTGGTCTGAAAGAATGTGAAAATGGTTTAAGAATGGGAGAATTATTAGTCAAGTGCCTCTTATACGCTGATGATCAAGTGATACTTGCATCGTCGGCGGGAGAGTTACAGGACATGGTAACTCTAATGAATGAAGCATTGAAAAAGAAAGGTATGAAAGTAAATGTGAATAAAACGAAGGTAATGGTAATGGAGAGGGATGAATGTGTGACTGATTGTTGTATAAAGATTGAGAATGAAAAAGTGCAACAAGTTAATGAGTTTGTGTATTTAGGATGTATGTTTACTAGAGACGGGAAATCTGAGGGTGATGTGCATATGCGAGTAACAGCGGGAAATAAAGTGAACGGTGCTTTGCATACCATTGTGGCTAGCCAATTGGTGTCCAAAAGGGCGCGACTTGCTATACACAATGGTGTGTTGGTGCCTACACTTATGTATGGCAGTGAGTGTTGGGTATGGCAGAAGAAGCATGAAAGTAAAATTAATGCTGTTGATATGCGTTCCTTGCGAAGCATCTGTGGAGTTACGCTGAGAGATAGAGTGAGAAATTGTGTGATTGATTAGAGATCGATGTAAATTGAAAGAAGATGTTGTGACAAGAATAGAGAAGGGTATGCTTCTTTGGTTTGGTCATGTGGAGAGGATGAGTGATAGCAGATGTACGAAAGAGATATAATATATCTCTCTCTCCATCTCCATATTATGGAGCTAAAATGAGTGGATGTGTCGGCAGAGGGCGCCCTCGTAGGACGTATTCTGATCAAATCAGTTGCGTCCTACAAAAAGGGGAGGTGCGGAGTACTCGAAACCGACGGGCATGTATGAAGAGATGTATGGATGTGAATGAGGCAAAAGATGTATGTAAGGATCGTAGTAGATGGCGCGCTCTGGTCTCTGCCTACCCCAATGGGAAAGAGGCGTGACGTTATAGATAGATAGATAGATATATCTACCTACCTACCTAATATTGCATGCATTACGAAACTGAAAATAAAGTTTGTTAATTGAAATGTTATGATTTAAAATTTAATATTGTTTTATAAAATTCTTGTTAGGAATGCATAAGCTTATATTATTTCATAATTGTTACGAATGTTTACTTAATATAATTATAATAAAATAAATATTAAATTCAACTCGTCGATGTTAAAATATTACATGAATATTTTCTATTTCAATTTAAATAAATCAACCTTAATCGAATCGTTTTAGGAACCTTTGATGAGTTCTTCATAAGGTTAGTTTGGCTATAGGTACAAACATAATATTGAGTGTAGGTAAGTAAAAGTATCATTAACCTTTAAACCAAATACTCTACCCATCAAACTGAACGACTTTTACAATGGGAGCAAACCTGTCAGAACAAAATAAAAATCTGCTGTTCCATACGTTTCAGTCGAATAGTAACAGCAGATTTATTTGCGCTAACAGGTTTGCTCCCATTGTAAAAGTTGCTCAGTTTGCAGTAATAGTATCATTAACTTAATTTAACAAGGTTAATTATACTTTTCCTTACATCCTATATACTTTTTATTCTAACTGTGTGCCATCTGACATGAGCAAATAATATATTTTCTTTCTTTTCGCCTTTATACACGACGATTTCCTGAAATATTTGTAAAGAAAACAGGCGTGAAATAACACATTTTCCTCGTACCTAAAACCTACATAATCCAATTGAATGCACAGGCACGCGTCTACTCCGTAATTATTACACTGACGTCAATCGACGTCATAAATATTCATCGTACTTTCAGCGCGTAGAGCTTTTTCTGTTTTGAACTGATCGGTCTTCACTTCGAGAATGTTTGGTTTTTTATATTTGTCAACAAAACAGGATAATGGTTTGTGGTGTAGGTCTTAAAAAAAACCTTTAGAACCGACCGAAACGAAATTGAAACCATAAACTTAATATTACTACGTAATTAGACCAACACAGTGTGCGAATGAGATTCCGATCTTAATGAAAAAACCTACGAGTGCGAAAGAGATTGTAATATCATAGCCATAAAACCCCTTTGAAACAATTTCGTTCCTAATAGTGACCTGTCAAAAATTGTCCCACATTACTTTATTATTTTCTTCAAATTCATTTGATGTTTTATCAACATAAATATCGTTAATCGTGATGGTGTCGTGTTCTGTGTTGGAATGCAGTTTAACTTTCACCAGAAACTCAAATAAAGAGACATTTCACAGGTAAATACGATCAGAACAATACAACTTTCATGAGGCTTGTTTTCATACATAATATTCTTAAAATTATTTGGTAATACATTAATTACATGCAGTATACATCCTATTTTCTAATTATTGTGTTATTTTAAATAATTATGTGTAGGATAAAAAAATATTGTGTACGAGAAAAAGGTACCATTTCGCATAGAGATTGCACAAATTTCCGATATTTTTAACTATATATTTCTATACTACCACATAGCTCCCTTCGTTCATGTCACGTGAGATTTCCCGTTATTGTTTGTAAACGTATTGAAAGGCTCATTAAGCTCGGCCAAACAATCACTAAAACTCACACATGTATAAATTTCGCACATATTGACATTTCAGTTTCGGTGACGCGATTATGAGGAGATTGTCTGTCTACTACGATAGTATATTAAGTTTATGATTGAAACCGACTTCAAAACTAAATAACATAGCATACAGGGTCCATCTTAGTATGCTGACAGTTTTTTAAAGTGACCAGACCATCAAACTGAACAACTTTCTCTATGCGACCCACAGACTTCTGTCTACTGTAATACCTAAGTCTGTGATGTGACCAACATCGAAATCGCGAAAAAAATGGACCCCATCTTAGTATGCTGACAGTTTTTTAAAGTGACCAGACCATCAAACTGAACAACTTTCTCTATGCGACCCACAGACTTCTGTCTACTGTAATACCTAAGTCTGTGATGTGACCAACATCGAAATCGCGAAAAAAATCAGCTGTCCAACATTTGGATCGAGTAGGTTTGCAGTTTTTTATGGAACCGTAGCCCACTGATGGGCAGTTGGTCGGCAATAACGCTCAGATTAGCAAGTAATCTCTTCGCCGTTGACAAGCTCAATGATGTGCATAAACATCCAAACATCATCATTCATCAAACTATGATATTTAAATATCAATTTGATGAATATGAATGTGTGGGATGGCAATTCTTGAGCTTCTGGGTAAGCTCGCTACATCTTCGACCCTATCTTTGTCCTGAGGACTAGATTGAGGTCAAGAGCAAACCCATCTATAGAAAAAAAAATTATTTCATCAGGAGTGCGATTTTTGAATCTCATTCGGTGAGCTCAGCAGTTGTAAATGTCAAAATTACTATGGATATACGCATCATTCTACTGCGGATTTGAGTCTCAAAAATCTCTCTCCTGTAGTATGATTTTTGAAAGTGAAATCATCAGTAGAAAGATGCATATCTCCATTGTAATTTTGACATTTTCAACTGCTGAATTCAGCGACTGAGATTCAAAAATCGCACTCCAGTATTGGATTTCTACGGCTACACTTAGATACAGAGAAGCTCCATCTTGACACTCGAGTATCTTGCCTATCGCTGCCTTTGTTATTCTCATCCACCGTTGTGCAAGATAAGTGTGGTAGCAATAAAGTCAGTGAAACCGTTTAAGTGGCACATTGAAAACCTTTGTAGGGCCCTCTTAATTCGAAATTACTGTATCTAAAACTAATCTGTTGGCTATAAATCTGTTATATCTAAATTAGTGCTAACGTTTCATTTCACAAAACTAAACGTGACAGCGTGGCACACACGCATCCGCAATATACAATAGGAAACCTGGAACTACAGTACGATACCTGTAACTCCCAGACTTCTTATCCAATATCCAGTAAAATGGTTACTGTAGCAGTTAGTTTAACTGCTAGGGGTCATGTGTTAGAGCAGTGCACTAGTAATTGCTGTAACGTGATCAGCTTACCGAGAACTCGTTGGATATACGATACGAGTGAAAACTTCTTGAAGCGATGAGGGAAGCAAACACTATGTTTTTTTGAAGATTACATAGAGGTGCTATCGTTAAATAAAAATAGTTCAGCGACACCGTAAGGATGGCGTTCTGCATAGGTAGCAAGCCGCAGTGATACAGCGCTATCACACCTTCGCTCTCTTTCTATTTGCGTGCGAACGAACGAGATAAAAGACGTGATACAGCCGTATCAAGTGTTGCATGCTACCAGCACAGCTCTTACAAATTATGCTCAGATCGAAAGTGTTCCGTGTTTTGCTCGATTCCCTAATTTTATGGAGCCGTTTGTTGTTAGTGCGTATATATTTATTGGTAGAAATACAAATCATTTATTTGCCAATAAATAGGGTAGGTACAGTAATATGGTATAATTATTGAGAACTCCTATTTAGCCATCATTAAGAATAGCATGCAAATATTAAATTATCCCTAAAATTAAAATTTGTCACGTTATAGGCATTTCCAATTTATCCTGATTACATTAAAACTCAGGTACATACATTTAAATGAAAAATAATAATAATAATAATATCAATGTCAAAAAACAAAATAATTCAGTCAAAAAGCTAAGCTATGTATTGATTTACAAATTAGTCTGTGTTTTCTAGAAATTCCTCGATTGAGTAAAAGGTATTTTGTAAGAGCCATGCATATAATAATGATTTAAACCTATTGAAAGGTTGTGTAGTAAACAATTCATTCACCAATATCAAACGTCATCTATTATATTCTATTTTTATTTAATGGCGTTTCCTTGCTAGATTTCGCCAGTGTCAAGTAGTTTGAGGGAGTGTCTATCCAATCTCGAGGATTGTTTTTGAGTAAGAACAACTGAAAAGGATTTTAGAGCCTCGTGGCAGGCTAAGACGCGAACCGCGCGAACACCACGCGAGAGACAAGTGTTCGAGGCAAACCCTGCAACGTGACTCTATCAAACGTCATCTGGATGATGCAAACCATAGACAAACAGCACTTTTTACTGTCAATTTGACAAGATTTTCAATGTAGGAGCCTGAAGCACAATTATTATACGTCAATTCTTTTTTAAGCTACCACCGCGTCGGAACGTGTTGTCGCTGTAGAGAAGATGCGGCCAGAAACTCTACAGCATAACACAACTAAGGATCATCACATACATGCGGAATTACGATTCGGAATTCCGAATGCATGTTGATCCGAATCGATTCGTAATAAACAGACGTGTCGAAACAGTGCGCTATCAAATAAATTGAAAAAGTTAGCAAAAAGTGCGAGTTAAACAATATAATTTATACTCAAAGATGTGTTAAGTTATTATTAACAAAACTGCGTAAAAATTAAGTGAGATTATTTTAATAGTGAACAATAAACTCCTAAATTGTCTTTCGAATGCCGGTAGGTCAATGTTATTGAGTTTGAACCCGTGATCAGTTTAACAAAGGACTGGACTTTGACTCCCTCACAGCGCTCAATTCATAAAGTCTACAACATTAAGGGACTAATAATTTCGACATAAAAGTTGTCGGTGGTCGTGGTCTAACGGAGTGGATAGCGGACTGCAAATTGGATAGCGGACTGCGATTCAGAGTCCTGCGTTCGATCCTTCGCGGCGGACAATTTCTTTTTTCATTTTTATTTTATATTTGATCATTCTACGATCGGCCGACGACGGACATGGATTGTGCTGGCTGTAACTGTGAATTGGAGGCCAATAGATTTCTTAAATGCAATGCATGCAATGCGAAGTTCTGTTTTCAGTGTTTGAAGGTTGATGCAAACAAGAATAAACTGGACAAGAACTATCTAGCGTCTCTAAGTTGCCCTTCCTGTATGAACGTCACCCACCGCAGAGGTCGTAGTGACTCGACGCCTGTACGTCCTGGCAAAGCCGGTGCCGGAGGGATCGCGTTTTTCACAGGAATTCCTGAGAAAAGCCCTCTAAACAAGGACCAAAATTCCTCCAATACAAATTTGACCTTGGACAGTATAAGTTCATTGTTGGATGAGAAACTCTCCCCGTTATCACCCACCATGAAGAATCTCCGAGCTGCTCTGTTAGACGACGTCAGAGCCTTAATAACTTCAGAAATACACGAAATCGTAAAGCAACTTAAAGATGAATTCACCAGTACAACTGATTTTATTATGGATGAAGTAAGGGATCTGCAATTGAGAATTGTTGATAAGGATAAAACCATTAAATCTCTGGAAACATCTCGAGACATGTTGCAGAATGACATTAGAGACCTCAACAGTCGCCTTTCCATCATTGAGAAAATGTCACGCGATCACAACGTAGAGCTGCAAGCGGTACCCGAGAATCGTAACGAAAACGTTATTGAAATTTTTAGTAACCTTTGTAAGACCATTGGTTTGCCGATTGCGGACTCTGATATTCGTGCGTGTCGACGTGTTGCGAAAATGAATGCTTCTTCGGATCGGCCCCGCAACATCTTGATCACGCTGACGTCACCGCGTATGCGAGACAACGTGCTGTCTTCGGTCCATCGATACAATAAAGCCCACACGGCAGAGCTGTTATGCTCCTCTCACGTCGGAATCGGTGGTGACCCTAAACGCATATACGTCAACGAGCATTTAGCGCCGGAGACCAAGTTGCTTCATTCCTCCGCTCGCAAGTTTGCAAGGGACAACGGATATAAATACGTTTGGATCAAATATGGTCAAGTCTACCTACGAAAAACTGAGGACATGAAAGCTATTTGTGTTAAAAACGTTGCCTGTCTTGATGGTTTGCATTGATTTTCGGTGTTTTCCTTTTTTCTTTTATAATACTGTTTAATGATACTTAGTTATTTTTAAAAATTCATAATGGTTCTTATGTATTACCAAAATGTTAATAGGATGCGTAGTAAAACGAAAGATTTTTATCTCGGTGTGATTGGTTGTGACTATGACATAATCTGTCTGACGGAAACAAATCTAAATGACGGGGTGTACGATGGGGAGCTTTTTGATAAGAACTATAATGTTTTCAGGCGGGACCGTCAAGACACTTCAGTCAGTAAAGTTGAGGGCGGCGGCGTTTTAATCGCTACTAAGAAACATCTTAATGTAGTACGTCAGACAGGTTGGGAAAGTAGAGTGGAGGACGTGTGGTTGAGTATTTTGCCGACTGTGCCGAACCAATCCTCAGTCAACATATGCGTCTGTTATTTACCGGGACACTTGAATGTAGACGATGTCTCCTCCTTCTATACAAACTGTCAAAATTGTATTCTTGGTTCCAAAGAGGACGATGACTTTATTCTTATTGGTGATTTCAACACTCGATACATCACATGGTCACCCACCTCTCATGGTAGTGCCTTGGTTCCCACTGACCCAGGAGACAAAAAGGCAAACTTGCTCGCAGAGTTTCTTGCTTTGTGTAACCTGTCTCAATTTAATAATATCCCTAACCATAATGGTCGATGCCTTGATCTGGTTCTCGCCACAATTAACGAGCTTAACGTTTATGGAGCTGATACTTTGCTAAAAATGGATCGTCATCACCCTGCTATCGTGTTGGATTTCGAAATACCTCAATCAAGTAAACCATTTACTCCCAATAAACTCATGCTTCCTAACTATCGCAAGTGTGACTATAATCAAATTCGATTGGAATTAGACTGCACAAACTGGAACGATATTCTCTCTTCCCCTGACGTCAACGAGTGTGTTAATGCCTTCTATGACGCGCTATATGCTGCTATTAACAGACATACTCCATTAACCAGAGATAAATCGAGTGAGTATCCTGCTTGGTATAGTTACGGATTAATTAGGTGCCTGCGAGAAAAATTGAAATACCATAGACTTTACAAAAAATACGGTAATCCTAGAGACTACGATACTTTTGCCCTGCTACGTACTAGATGTAAAATCTTAATAAAAAAATGTTATAACTCATTTATCGAGTCTGTCGAAGATACGCTAACTTATAACATTAAATCCTTTTGGCGCTTTGTAAACTCTAAGAGGGGACGAACGGCCATGCCTCAGGCAATGTCGTACGATGGAACCATATCCTCCGATAGCCAGGAAATATGTGAACTCTTTTCTCAATATTTTGGCTCTGTTTTTCAAACGTCTACCGTAGGAGTCACTGTACCTAGTGCGTCAGGTAACGACTCTAATAGAGGTGTGTTGTCAAATATTATTCTTAGCAGGGAAGATGTAGTGAAGACGCTGAAACATCTTGACAAGAACAAGGGTTCGGGACCTGATCGCATCCCTCCCCTGTTTGTAGTTGCCTGTGCTAAAGAACTTTCATTACCATTGTGTTTAATATTCAACAAATCTCTCGCTGCGGGCGTCTTCCCAACTAAATGGAAAATTGCACATATCATCCCTATCCACAAATCAGGTGATAAATCTCGTTGCGAGAACTATCGTCCAATCAGTATTCTCTCATGTTTTGGCAAGATATTTGAAGCATTGGTTTATACATACTTTTATTCTCATGTTAAACCCTCACTGTCTGAAAAACAACATGGTTTCATTAGCCAGAGATCAACTCTGAGCAATCTCCTTGTTTACAAAAGCTACCTTTGTACCGCTTTTGCTAAAAGAGGCCAAGTCGACTCTATATATACCGATTTTTCTAAAGCCTTTGACAAGGTCGACCACTCGATTCTGTGTAATAAACTATTCTTGCATGGTATTCACGGGAGTT
Organism: Agonopterix heracliana; assembly: GCA_963693445.1. NCBI lineage: Eukaryota > Metazoa > Arthropoda > Insecta > Lepidoptera > Depressariidae > Agonopterix > Agonopterix heracliana. The sequence goes on along the minus strand of OY856308.1, from coordinate 18,790,699 downwards.
TGTTTCGTTGGGTTTGTTCATATCTTGAGAGTCGAAGTCAACTGGTTGCAGTCAAGGGTTTCACTTCTTCTCCTATGCCAATAACTTCAGGCGTTCCACAAGGCTCTCATCTCGGACCATTATTTTTTATATTATTTATCAACGACTTAATTGAGCGCTTGGCCAGCCCCTGCTTGCTATATGCGGATGATCTTAAGGTTTACACTCGTGTGGAGTCTGTCAATGATTGTCATGTACTTCAGAAGGACTTAAACGCAATTAATGATTGGTGTATTAGTAACCGCATGAGTCTCAACGTCACTAAATGTTTCGTGATCACATTCACACAAAAGCACCTCAAAATTGTATATGATTACCAACTATCAGGCCAAACGTTGGAACGGAAAACTGTGGCTAAAGATCTGGGTGTTCTCTTTGATGAGAAGCTTTCTTTTCGTCCTCACTACGAAAGCATTACTGCCAGGGCTTACAAGCTTCTAGGTTTCATCTCAAGGGTGACTAAAGATTTCAAAAAACCGAGTAGTTTCTTGCTTCTCTACTACAGCCTCATCAGGAGTATTCTTGAGTATTGCTGCCCTATCTGGTCTCCTTACTATTCCGTCCATATATCCAGCATTGAGCGCGTGCAAAAGAAATGTCTTAGGATCTTGTCTTACCGTATGAACTTGAGGCTCCCTGACTACGACCGACGCTGTGAGATATTTAAAGTGCAGAAACTTGAATTGAGGCGCATGCAACTCGACCTCTCCACTCTCCACAAACTTCTTCATTCGGCCATCGACTGCCCTGCTCTCCTATCGTCTCTTAATATAAATACCCAATATAGAGTCCGAGTCCCCAAAACGTTTTCCTTGCAGATCTATATTAATAATACCTCTTTCTATAACCCCCTGTCACGTATGTGTCGTAATTATAACGAAATTGTCGCGAAATCTAACGAACTAGATATATTCGATTCGAACCAGTATCGGTACAAAAGACGCGTCATCTCCGCTCTCCGCTCTGCTGTGAATACCTAGAAGACCTAGTTAGGTACAATTAGGTACAACCAAAAACGACTAGATATCATATTAAGTTCTCAACATTATTTTTGTTTGTCTTTTTTATTTCTGTAATTTTTTGTTGTTCGATGCATGGAAAAATTGTCCTCTTGTTTTCTTTTTCTTTTTAGTATGTATAGAGTCACGCACACGATGCTAATTGTTTATCTTTTGCTTATTTCATGATGTGCACATATGCTTAGGATTATGGCTTGCTTTACATTATAACCTGTCTATATTTGGATTTTTTATAACTGTAATCTGTTTTATGTGCCTAATAAATAAATAAATAAATAAAATAAATAAATAAATAAATAAATGCAAACCGGTTTTTCGTATAGATTTGAAATCCCGTTCGCAAATGTGGAGGGGGAACCTCCATACGTAAACCGGTTTGCATTCGGAATTCCGAATCGCAATTCCGCATGTATGTGATGGGCCTTAATGAGTAATGACTATTATAGCCTGACCAGGAATATAAAAAACCTGGTTTGGGGGAGCTCGCTGTAATCGATTGTCACCTTTAATGTCAGTGTTCGAAGTACAAAAATTTGTTCCAATGATTTTTATATTTATGGTCAGGCTTTACAATATAAATTATGTTTTCGATTTACTCTCCCAAAAAAAACTTGACATACCGAGTGGCCATCTACTGATTTCTAGTTTCACTAGTCTTGGAAAGCGCCTCATTCTCAAAATGGCGAAGAGCGCGAGCTTAGGTAGAAAAAATCTGCTACAAGGACCTACACTCACACAGATACACTATCTCTAGGCGCAGGTGCTACAACCCGTCACCATTATGTACCGCGTGACAGCACGCACACAAAAGAAATGGGTGCTTCACTCGTGATTAGACGAGATTACGTCTGGTTCTTCTTTTAAGTCTGTGCTTATGTAGTAGAAATTAAACGTCTCATTAAACATAAAATAAATAGTCTTCCTCACACCCTTAAGGAAGTTAAGAATAATGTTCTAGGAGTACAGGGGTTAAATTATTTAAGGTGAAAGACCTCTGTGAACCCATTGTCTTACATTAGAGCTAAGCTTGCGCTTTTGTAGGTTGCGAGAAAGTATTTAAAGAGCAAAAGGTCATGTTTTTTTTTGACAAACGGCCATAAAATATATTCACGTTAATAAAACACACATACGATTAATATCATTCGATAGAACACAAGGAATATAACACAGGAAGGTAGCCCAGCAAACATTTATGGTTGAAATTACGTGTTTTTACACCTATTTAAAGTCGAAATTTTAATGCGACCAATTAAAGTTCGACCAAATAAAGTTAAATTTAGTTCCGAATCCACGTCGAATCCACCTAAGTGGGGAAAATTTCGACGTGCGAGCTACCTCGAGTCGACGTCGCGATAGTAAATTTGACATCAAAGTCGCAAGGCAGGTCGCCGGTGTGACGTCGAATTGACGTAGTCCCGACATGTCATAAGGTTGTAATTACTTGTTTAGTCATTACGACCACGAAATGAAGTTGATTGTACGTAAATATGACTTAATAAGGTTCAATTAACCTATGACATTAGTGGGTATTCTTTATTGCATAAATTTTATTATGATCGCCATAACGTCTATTTTTATTTAACATTAAGTAAACAGGAATATGAATTGAATAATGGCGACTGCATTTCACTAACTAAATATTCATGATTATTACCTATTATTGATTACAAGCGGACGAATGGCTAAAATCGTTGCGATGAAAATTTTACTGTGTATTATTATAATGGTTAATCGAAAAATAACAATGGGCCTTCAAAATATTGTGATATTAACGAAATTGATGTCTTATTACACACCCAAAAAATGACAATAATGAATATTTTTGGCAAATTATCAAACATGATAATGTATTATTAATCGATGTGTCCTAATATTAATCATTTAACATTGGAAAACACGAGAAATTGACTAAAAGTTTATTTGGTTAATTCGAATAATTTTTTATGTGAAAATAAAATGGCGTTTATCACATTGTCTCCACTAACAAGTTGAAATAACATGTTATTCGACTTGTAAGTATTTGGTGACAAAGTTAGGTCACATTAACTTCGATTACAGTCAGTCCGACCTATCAAAGTTACAAATACTTCAAAGTTGGCTACTTACAAAAATCTTTAGCGAATTTTTTGTCAAAATAACCAAAATAAGTCACTCACTACGTAATAATAACCAATAACGAGACCCAATCATAGAATAACGAATACACTATATAATGTAATCTCCTTTGTGAGTACTCCAAACGCTGTGTTATAAACACCTACTTTCCCCGTCGGCGGGTGATGGACTGATAGGGCAGGCAGGCAACATCTGGATTTGAGGATCGAAGATAAAAACTGTCATTTACAGCAACAGTACCGTAACGGACTCACCATACCACTGCTGTCTGGCCATATGTTGCAACTTATCAGACGGACTACACCAAATACCTATCGAACTGTAGATGTTCAGTTTTGTATAACGCTTAGCATATTTTGCTGTAATGTTATTCATGTTTTCATTTAATAAATAAATAAAATAAATAAATTGACGACTTAAATGGTGTTACAAAAAAAATCTTCTTTGCTTTCCAATGCATTACCGGTGATGGTATAATGAGTATTATTTTTTTGAACATTCTTCAATTTAACGATATCATTTCCTTTTGACAAAAAACAACAATTTTTTCCATCATCGCTGAACATAACGTCTTGAATATATAACTTTTTATAAACTCCATCACTAACTTTTCCCTTTACACAGACATTTTTCTTATGTACACTATCAGAATAATTTTTATTTGAATTAGTATTTGACATTATTGTCACACAGTTAGCTATAAGCTCACTGGCTATTTGTGTAAGTGGTTGTTTACCTGATCGTACTAAAGACTTCAACTAACCAAGTGAGTTTTCAAATTGATATGAACTAATGTCAGAAAGACAGCCAAATTTCTTAACATCATCTATGACATGACAAATATTGTGGAAATTGCTGCTAATAGAATCAGAACCGTAAATATTAATGCAACCTTCTAGATATCTTCCAGTAATGTTTTTGCAATTTCGATATATTTTAAATACATTTTACAGCTCAAGATTGTGACAGCACAAGCTAACAGCACGTAATGTTCATACACTTCTTTAGACAGAACATCTTTTAATACGAGAAAACCCAAGTACAAGAGCATCACACGGTACTCAGTTCCCTTCCAATATTTTAAAAATTTTACGCTTCTGATTGTCCTTTGTATTTCTTTAGGTCTATTCTTTTTACAAGACTCTAACAATTGGTTAAGTAAATCAATTTCAGACCCTCTTAGTTTTATTTGAATATTAAAACTTCCGGTACACCATGACATTAAACATTTGCGCATGATACCAAGATCAAACAAATGTAATGAGTCAGCGACGATGAAATCTTCAACCATATCAATTGGTAAATCTACGAGAGGTGTGTGGTGATTGTGATGGTCTTCATCTAATTTATTACGAAAACTAGCGTCAGTTCTTCGGGGACAATCAAACATAGGATAACTCATGTGTCTTCCTTTTTTGTCCCACTTTCCCTCTACTGTACATTTAATACAGCTACCTTTTCCAGAGTTAAAGTATGGCGTACCTTTTAGAAACACTCTTGCGGGAGTATTACAAACAAAACATTTAAACTTCACATCTAGCTTTTTTTCATTAAAGCAAAGTCCATTTTTTTAAATGTATTTCATTTCAGCTATAAAATCCTTTAGGAAGGGTTCCAAAGGTGGTTTTCCAGTCCCGTAAAAAATTGCTGCAAACATTGGTTTGATTTCAGGCATATCATAAATAGCGAAAGCTATTGGCCATACTTCGGATGCTGTACTATTGAATAGAGACATTCCGTCTACGTTAAAAAGTAACTCAATATGCGAAACCTCATCAAAGTTAATACAGTTAATAACATTTTGTAAAATTTTTTTTTATGCCGTTGTACCAAAAATGTCCTTGGCCCATAGGTTCAATATGATTAGGTCCATATGTTCTTAGTAGAGTCCGACCATCTTTGGGTAAATCTAATCCGGTTTCATTTAATATTTTTAACAAGTCGTTTAAAGCCGAAATGGACGGTTTATGTGTTACTGACCATGCCATCAAATTTTCTTGTAATTTTAATTTCTTTGTGGCATCATCTTCTTCGTCATCTGTTGCACTGTAATATTCTTCTATTTCTGTTGTTATTCCTGTGTCTTTTTCTTCGTCAATTAATGTGTCTATTTCTATGGGTGAGTCATTCTGAATCGATGAAGTTGATGGTAAATTATCTTCAAAAAGCGGCGATGGTTGATCTGTTGTCAATCCTGTGTCTGTTTCTATTGGCGAGTCATCCTGGATTGATGAAGTTGATGGTGAATTATCTTGCAAAAGCGGGAATAAAAAATAAATAACGCTCACAGGCACATACATTGTAATGATCCCAAACTAGCACGAAAGGCTTTTATTATGGAAACCATACAACAACGGCACGAACATATAACATCCATGACCGAACCGGGATTCGAACCCAGGACCCTGGTTTGGCAGTCCGGCGTGGTAACCATTACACCAACCGGGTCGTCAATGTCGGGAATGGTTGGTTTTGCGTTAAATTATTTCTATTGTCATTTCCATTATCAAGCTTGTATTTGTTACATTTTCTGTAGAATGTGGTCGAATATCTGAACGGTTTTTTATCTTTGCCCATGGCAGTTTGACAATGTACTTTCTTTTTTACGACTATTTTCAAATGAAAGTGAACGTATGGTTCAACCGACCTCAACTACCAAAGTATTACTATTAAGTGACAATATCGAAAGCGGTTTAAAGTATCTACGACTTATTGGTTTTATTTCGAAGTAAGTTTCACGATAAAGTCGAATACTTATTGGAACCTTGGTGCTGACATAGGTGTTAAAGTTAATTTGACTGAACTGTCGAAATTTAGAAAAAAAATGAAGTGCAAATTACTTCGTTTAAGTTACAAACGTGACGATTAAGTCGGCGACAAATAAGTCAAAAATTTGGGTAGTAATTACCTAAAGCTAAAGTTAATTTAACTGATTTGTCGAAATTTGGTAAACAAATGGAGTGCCAATTACTTCGTTTAAGTTACAAATGTGACTATTAAGTCGGCGACCAATAAGTAGAAAAATTGAGTAATAATTACCTAAAGTGGCTCATGATTTCAACCAACTAGTAAAAATAACTCGACGGTGATTATAATTGGACTTCCTGACCTAATTTGATAACCAAAATACGACTATACGGTTGCACAACCTATAAGTTGTTTGAATTGGTGAGAATTACTAAATTCTTACTTAGGTATTGTCGTTATAGTGGAAACTTCTATAAAGTTGAAAACATAGGTGATTAACACGTTATTTCGACGATAATAAGTTATTATGTCGGGAGCTCAGAAAATATGACCAGAAATGTTTGCTGGGAGTTAGGTATACTTACACATAAACAAATAAAGCTTTTTAATTTATTTGCGCAAAAGAACAGAAACAATACACAAAAGGATAAAGTCGACAGTAGTTAGTACATTGAGATTAATGTAATATGATATCGTCGTATTTGGTAATGTGAATGACATAAATTCATAGCTAATGCTCTATCAATCAACTGGATGCAAACGAATAGCCTATCTCGTAATTTAAATTTCTTATCCAAACTAGTAATTGAGCTGCATACATTTAAAATTAAAACAATAGTAATGATGTGCCTAGTTATTAAATGTAGGTGTAATTCGTAAATCAGCTATTGAAAAAAAAAACGGATCGTTTCAAAGTGTCCTCTCTGTTGTCTTAATATTTGTTCACGTTTGATTATCTCATTGACGTCACGTCTGAAGATGAACATTTTCAGAAAGAGACATTCGAGTTAATGGGCATACTTGTACTGCGACTTGGAGATTAGAAAAACTTTCTGTTAGGTACTTCGCTATTTCTACTTAGTATTGTGATGAATGAATCAAGTGGGTAGGTACCTCAGTAACTACGTGTTATCTACCTCAGTAAAGCATTTCATATAGGCTCAATAGGTTTACATTTTAGTCGAGTCGGTTCTGCAGTTTTGTATGGGACAGCTTCTTTTTTCGTTATTTCGATGTTGGCTCTATAGTGAAAGTTGTTCAGTTTCATGGTCCGAAGCACCCCTATAAGTATTACTAGATGATTCTAGTAGTCATGTTTGTTGGTCAATAGGTGTTTTGATACATCCTGTACTACTGTAGTACAGGACAGTACTGTAGTACCTAGTAGTTACCTTGCTAGTTCAGTAGGTACTTCTCTTCTTAGATCAAAATAAAATGAATGTATAGGCCTTACGCGACCATTTCAAACCAGAAAAATGAGGCAAGACAAATGAAAGGTTTACTTCAAATTTGTATGCAACACAGTATGCAAGTGCCCCAGATTTGACAAAATATAATGGCGCTAGTTTGTATGGACCAAGTGCACCAGTAGTTTGCTTCAACTTACCGCGCTTTAGACCTATCCATTAATTTTATTTTGATCTAAGCTTCTCTTAGATAAAACCTGTAGAACCCACGACGAGCATCTATTCTATTATTAGCATTATTACACAAGTTCATCCAATCGGTTCTGTAAGTAGTTAATCTTCCTTAAGCCAAGCAATCAAGTACCCTACAGCTCGACAACAAACAGTTTCGTAAAGCAACTGAGTAACTTCTTTTATTTAATAAATATAAGGGAATATAAACCTTATTTCCTTCAGAGAATTCAGTTTCGTTTAACAAAAATGTGGGATAGAAGCTTCTATTTCTGTTTCTGTTTGTTTTTTTAAGTTCCGTAGTAAAACAAAATATGACATTGTAATACTTACTTAAACGTTACTTACTAAAACAAACTTATACGTTTACGTTCAAGACTCCTACATTGAAACATTATTAGGTACTCTAGTAACTAGGTTTATGTCTGATAATTTTGGATTATCTTTCAATCATAAGCATAAGCATAGCATATGCTCACGACTATATATAAGGTGTAACAAAATTAGGTGAAACTATTTTAAGGGGATGATCAGACCATCAAACTGAACAACTTTCTCTATGGGACCAATATCGAAATCGCGGAAAAATAATCGGCGGTCTCATACATTTAGGTCGAGTAGGTTTGTATGGAACAGCAGATTTTTTTTTCGCGATTTAGATATTGGTCCCATAGAGAAAGTTGTTCAGTTCGATGGTCTGATCATCCCCTTAAAATAGTTTCACCTAATTTTGTCAGACCTTATATTCCCCGAGTGTAGTCAGAGATATTCTGAAACCTCATCCACGTTTCACCAGTAGTACCGAAACCAGATCGACCGATTTTTCAATCAGTTTTTTTTTAAATACTATGTAGCGCTTTCACACACGATGACGCATAGTACACATACTGTAGGACGGACAACGTAGGCTTAGCAATCTTAGGCTGACGGTCGGTGAGCCAATTCAGCTTGACTAATCCCTCGGGGAAAACATTCGTGAGCATTTTCCTATGCTAATAATACCTAAGTAGGTACTTATAATAAAGTAATATTTCTATTCACAAACAAGCTAAACAATTTTGCAACATCAATAGAACCCATAAGCCGAACGATCTGAATAAGCCCATTGTATAGTTCCGGAGCATTCATCTCCTGAATCGGTCCGTGTCCATTGTTGATGCTCTTCTATTGCCTTTTCAAAAACAAAATTTGCACTTTGCGTTTCAGCGGAATAGAAGGGATATTTATAAAATGTGATGAAAGTTCACATTTTGTCATAGTGCAGTTGTTTTCTTGAACTTCATTTTGCGACAGTCTATCTTTATTGGATGATCGAATAGAGAAATATGTCACGACTCACGAATGAAGGACAAAAACCTGAATCTTAAGATCTAGAACTTCTAGCTTAAGATAAACTGTATCTTCTTTTTACCCGACTGCGCGACGCAAAGGAAGGGTACCTAACGTGTTTATCAGCCTATGTTTGTACCTTTGTGGCACACTCACAGACCAGGGGGGTTATTGTGTAACTATACCCGATTCAATCGGTATCAAATCGACACGGTGTTTTGGCAGTTCTTGGCGATTTTGCTTCTTAATATTTAGTTATTTTATCTCAGATAATGAACACGATGATCACAAAAACAAAATATTATTTAAAAATTGGCTAGTACAGTCATAAAACATTATCGATTTTGTAAACGATATAATCGGAAGCTTACACAATAGCCCTACAGTAAGACACTAGACACCAAACACGTTGGCCGATTTTGATTATTCTTACGTCAATCGATTTGTCTTGCGATGGTCACTAAAGACATAACAGTAATCAAAATTCAATATGGCGACTACCATATATTGTGAAAAATAATAAAAAATGAAAGTTGACGAACTATGTCGAGTGGGATATCATTGAATAGGTATTTGAAAATCATCTTTAGGTTTCTCTTACCATTTTTAATTTTGAAAGACCATCTAATCCTATATCAATTTAAAGTTGAAAAAACGAAAAAGTGTTAAATAAAAAAGTAAATTTAAGACATCAAAAAACCCGTCTGCGTAAATAGTGAACTTTAAATAAAAACTGATAAGAAAAAACAAGTAAGTACAGTAATTCTAGAATTCTGTTAAGTAATATTGAAGCGACTTTCACAGTCGGGACCCATTATTCGGAAAATTTTATCCAGTCTAGAATTTTTTATGGGTCCCGACCTTAGATCAAAATAAAAATAAAATTAATGGATTCAAACCAGAAAAATGAGGCAAAACAAATGAAAGGTTTACTTCAAATTTGTATGCAAGTGCCCTAGATTTGACAAATAATGGCGCTAGTTTGTATGGACCAAGTGCACCAGTAGTGGTCTTCAACTTGCCGCGCTTTAGGCCTATCCATTAATTTTATTTTAATCTAAGGTCCCGACTGTTAAAGTAGCTTCAATATTTACAAGAGAATTCTAGATTACTGGACTTGTTTTTTCTTTGCAGTCTTTATTTAAAGTTCACTTTTTACGCAGACGGGTTTTTTGATTTCTTATTTCTTATAAAGCGTCCCTCTGCAGGGCACAGCCGTACCCTTCAGGGAGGGTGTATGGGATTTAGTCCACCACGCGTGCCCAATGCGGATTGGTAACTACACATACGTATTGGAGTTTCTCTTCAGCGTATGCAGATTTCCCCACGATGTTTTCCTTCACCTATAAGTTAGAAAAACTCATTGGTATATGACTGTGGTCCCTGCGGATTCAAACCCGGCCACAAACGCTCATAGTGGTTTGTAAAGAATAAAACGAAGTATGCCGTTTCTGATTTATTTCTTTGTCTACTTTCAAAAAGAAATTTTCCAAGAATAGTAGTAGGTAATACGAAAAAACTGTAGATGGCAATTGAAAAGGCTGTCGCTAGTAGTCCGATAAACGGACGAATAAAATAAAGTCTAGTGGTCCGTTAAACGGACGAATAAACACCGAGGACAGGAAAGTAAGAAAGGTCTCAGATCTCATGTAATTGATCTGAGGCTTTCTTATTTACTGTCCGAGGTTAGGTTAGTAGGTATACTATTTTTCTCCTCGACAAGGTGAAAAGTGACAACTTCGTTTAGCGCACCGGGACGAAAATTGACGATTTCCGTCCGGAGGGGAGAAAAATAAATTAGTCATCCGCGAAGGTCTGGCCGCGAAGGATGAATCTATACTGCATTCCAAATAAGGACGACGTGATTTTCCGATTCCTATTTAGCTTTCTGGCCAATTCTGATAAACAAATATTATATATGACGGCGCCTGGTGCCATCCCTCTACGGCACCTGGCGCCATCTCTCAAGTTAAAACAGAACAAGATCGCACACTAATGACGGTGCCTTGCTACAGCGCCGCCTGGTGTCGGTCTAGTGGAACGTCGGGTGTCGGTAAAGGTGGTTGACAGCCATGTCAAGAGGAGTTCAGTTGAAGATTTGAATAGGAATGGCTGCACCACCGCATAACTCGACGGATCGCTAGTTCTGTGTAATCTCGGTAGTTCTACTATTAAGCAGTGATCTGTTTGCGATGAAGGCCCTCCTGCACCTATATCAGAAGTGTAAACAAACTTGCGCCCAAGAGAAATAAAATCGTCTATAGAAAAATGTTGATGGTTATTTGACAGCTAAAACCTAGCTTTTGTTTCAAGAGTCAAACCATCACATAATAACCACCGTTACATTATTTCTTGATCAAAAGTTACATACATACAGAAACTCACGGCAATAATCCCTTTCGGTGTGGCCAGAAACATTGCATCAAAAATTACAAGTCCATAAACCGCAATTATAAATTAGTAAAAAATGTGAGCACACTCACAAGAGCCAAGAGCTCGGCGATCAATTTCAACAATGTGCAAATACAACCACCATTTACATTAACAACCCAAATTCAACACACAATAAGGACCTTGTTTCACTTCTAAATCGGAATCGGAAGTCGAGGACAAGTTTCAAATGCCGTAATCTTGTTGGAAGGATGATGTATGAAGGAGTTTCGGAGTTTGGCCTGACCTGACTGAACATGAAGCGATTTACGAGCCGACAAAGAGAGCTCTTAATCGCCTATTAAGTTCCACATCGCGTCAGCAACAGGCAGATTGAGACACCTAAATTCTTCAGCAGCATCTAGGTACAGAGTTACCTTGTACACAGAAGCAAATACGAATAAGTTTTTATTGTATCAACAACAGAAACATGCCTTTGAAATAGAGTGTATACAGGCATGACGGCATGACAAAAGCATGGAAACCATAAAAGCCATATTTTATAAAAATTTAGGCTTAGATACTACAGCGATGTTTCTGACTACACTGCCTGCATTCAACGAACTATCGTAGTATCGTATGATCACAACTATGTTCCCTGAGGGAGTAGTCTGAGATATTCTTAATCCTCAGAACATCCACGTTTTACTAGAAGAACTATTGTGCTTTCTGGAATATAAGTTTACAACTCAAAAGCCCATTTTAAATAGATGAAACCAGGTAATGAGGGCACACCAAACACAACACAGCAATATCCGACAAAATTCTCACCAATAATCCGTGACCAAAGTCTATTTCGAACCACAAACATTAATTATACCATACCAATACGGAGATAACTTGCCCATTATCTCATCCTGGACACTTCATACAACAAGGCCGGGCCAAACGCTGGCCTGGCACTAGCAAAACCATATTGCCTACTGTAGACACTGTAGTTGTCTTCCATCTGTCTTCCACGAAGAAGTGCAGGGAGTGTCCGTACTGTATGAACTGTATTATGTATCCGTCGACTTTACTGTAAATCATTCGTCAACTGGTGGGGTTGAAAATTACTGCTCGTCGTTCCGCCACTAGCCATATGAGTAGGCAGGGTACGCTAGATCATGTTCCATGTATTTAGAATGCAGATTGATGCAGATGCAGATTCAGCCGCTGTTTCTTTCGCATCGATTTGGAACCTCGTGATAAAACTATCATCAGGTCTTGACTCTTGAAACAAAAGCTAGGTTTTAGCTGTCAAATAACCATCAACATTTTTCTATAGACGATTTTATTTCTCTTGGGCGCAAGTTTGTTTACACTTCTGATATAGGCGCAGGAGGGTAGGTAGGTAGGTCTTGTGATTTCCGATATGGTTGTTTGTGTCCATAAAGATGTATTTTATGTTGTTGTCTAATCACCACAATGCAGGTTCGGCCTAAATTCTGGTGCTTAGGTTTGCACTACCTTGGTAATCTATGTGAGAATGTCTAAAAATAAAGATCTAATGTATACCTTAATTTGTCTGTTTAAGCGAGAAGATTCGTCGAGATCAGCGCGCACAAAAGAGCATAAATAAAAGAGACAAACGTTGTAACTTGCTTTGTGTCAACCTGTTATGTTTGCGGCAAGCCAGGACGCATGACTACCATCCGATCAGACCGAAAAAGCAGTAGAAGAGTTCTTGTCAAGTGAAGGAGGTTAATCAATGTGAACAATGAATGTCCAGAGGTACCTCGAAAGCATGATCCGCGGTGAGCCCGCCTTTTTCTGGATGTGCCATGACGGCGCCAGAAGACGTTACAGTTAACACGGGTCACCTTAATGGCCCGTGCTTTTGGAAACGGAATTCTATGCTATGCATTGACTACTTATATGAGGGACTCGCCTTGCGGTAGCATTTCCCCGCAAATCTGCCACGGTATAAGATCAATTGATCATGTGCAGTTTACATTCAATTTTATACCTTATCACTAAACGAGACAGCCTATAATTGCGAAATAAATAACTTCGAATCTAGAACGTTTGGGGTTCACACGAGACTGCTTTTCATGATTTTTGACATTCAAAATTAGAATCTAAAATTATGGGGAATAAAATCCAAAGTTGCGGATTGCATATTACCTCGCCCCCCGCAAAAAGTGGAAGAAATGTTTGTAAGAAGAATTACACGCGTTACTAGTCCTCATATAAGTACCTAGTCAAAGATGCTATGTGATAAGATAATTGATGGAGTAGCGGCGCGGTGAAAGCAATTCTGGCGGTCGTAGTGTCGTCCGAGCCATACCCCTTGCGTGTGGGGGTTGGTTGGAGGGACGCACTCGTCTGTCCAGGTTGTTGTGAGATTGGACGGGGGGGGCTGCCGTCCGAGCCACACCTTTTTGGTTGGTAGAATGGACGCACCCGGCCCAACGGTGAAGAACATGTCGAGATGCAGTCTGACGATGATGCGAGATTGTTGTCAGGCTGGACGAGCGGGAATTCAGATCTGCCGTATGGTTGATGTTTGCTTGTTTCTTGCAGGGCCGCAGTAAGATACGCCCGAGGACGGTCGACAGTCAGTCTGGCCGTGACGGCGCCTGGTGCCATCCCTCTACGGCACCTGGCGCCATCTCTCAAGTTAAAACAGAACAAGATCGCACACTAATGACGGTGCCTTGCTACAGCGCCGCCTGGTGTCGGTCTAGTGGAACGTCGGGTGTCGGTAAAGGTGGTTGACAGCCATGTCAAGAGGAGTTCAGTTGAAGATTTGAATAGGAATGGCTGCACCACCGCATAACTCGACGGATCGCTAGTTCTGTGTAATCTCGGTAGTTCTACTATTAAGCAGTGATCTGTTTGCGATGAAGGCCCTCCTGCACCTATATATATATATTTTTTTTTCGTTTTTTTTTTAGTCTGTGTTCCAATGTATGTTCTGTTTTGGTGTGCAATAAAGTATAATTGAATTGAATTGAATTAAAGCTGGTCTATACAAATCTCTGTTTCTGTAATTTAAAATGGCCTAAAATTTTCGTGTACTTATGTTCTGAGGTTTCAGAATATCTCTGACTACCACCTCGGGGAATATAGTCGTGAGCATATGTTTATGCTTATGCTTAAATTTTCGTTGTTATTTGGAATGGAGTTTAGTGACCATGACCCTTATTTAATTTTTTTTGAAATGTAGCGATTCGGTTCTGGCACTCGCCGACCGCTGCCGCGGCACGCTCCGCGTCACATTGTCTATTCGTGTATACCAGTGCGAAATTGATATCATTGACATCCCATCAAACTGAACTACTTTTACTAAGAAAGTAAACTGATCGGAGCAAAAAAATCAGCTGTTCTATACTAAACTGCAATGCCTCTATGCAACAGCAGATTTTTTTTGCTCCGTATGGTTTGCTCCCAAAAGTTGTTCAGTTTGATGGGTAGACTCTTAGTTTAAAAGGATGCTAATGATAGTATCAATTTCACCCTGTAGGTATTTGATAGTGCTCTTTCTTATACTAGGTATGCCCGGAGTATCATAAATCATATTCCGACAACACCATGGACTCTACTAACATTGTTCGTATTAACGCAGAGTGCAGAAACGTGTTAGTTTACGAATCCCCAGAGTGAACTCGACGGGACTAAGGCCGTATTATTTCAATATCGTTGTTATTACAATGAGAGCAAGGTTAAAAATTTGTTATTGAAAGGCAACGATGTAAAGTCGGATAGCACCTTGATCACACGCAGAGAAATGAAAATTTGCAAAAACTTCTCAAGATGATTTTGCAGGGGATATTTTTGGGGCGACGAATGCCTGGTACTGTTTGACGAACAGTTCAGTAGTGGCACTGTCCTGTTCAGGTCTTCATCTTCATCTATCTATAACCGGGGTCCAAACAGGATAGAATATCTGCAGAAGACGCCAAAACAGAGCTGTTTGAAATAATATGGGCTAACATAAAGTTTTCTATTTACTTTACTTACTTATGATCTTGGACTCAGGTTTTGGTTAAGAATAGGCAATTTTTTGTGTGTGTGTCGAACGAGGCGTCTATGAGATATCTTCAATATACTAAAGGAAAAACTTTGCTACAATATTAGAACCGAAGCTTTATATGCCATCCAGCGACACAGGTAGGTAGACAAACATAACACCTCTCTTTTTTGCGTCGCAGGTTAAAAAGAAGGAATTTTAGTTCCTGTTTCGTGTTAGAGCTATAAAATTAACTTACCACGGCAACACTTAGCTGGTTCTCTAACTAAAGTGACCAACGGCAGTTTAGAATTAAGGTTAGCCACTGAAAAATAGCTCTTGTTTAAAACTCCAATAGATTCACAGTAAACAAGCCCGCAGCTGCCTTGCCAAGTGCTAAGTGTTATAAAGTTGTCTACAATTTACTACCTAGGATTATGGCACAGCTCCAAGAGTCGTGAAAATATATTTTTCAATTAAGCTTGTTTCGAAAATTAAAAAATATATTTTACCTGAATTTTCCGCGGAGTGTGGAAGTAACAATGCTTTTTGTAAACACGGAGAAAAAGATCTAAAGTTAAAAGTAATTATATTTTTAGTAAAATAATTCTGGGAGATGTGACAATTCTTTTCATATTAGAATTATAAAAGAGACGTGGTCGCTTACTCAAGGCCTCATAAAAAGGCTGAAAGTCACGAAAGGGCAATGGAGATAGGGCTATGCTCGGAGTTTTCCTGCGAGATCCGCAGAACAACCAGAATAGCTGACATAGCCCAAAGAATTGCTAAACTAATGTGGCAGTGGGCGGGGCACATTGCTCGCAGAACCGATGGCCGATGGGGCCGAAAAGTTCTCGAGTGGCGACCGCGTACCAGAAAGCGCAGCTTCGGTAGTTCCCACAGGCCCACACGCTGGACCGACGACCTGGTGAAGGCGGCGGGAACCCGTTGAATGAGGGCAGCGCAGGACCGGTCGTTGTGGCGATCCTTGGGGGAGGCATATGTCCAGCAGTGGACGTCCATCGGCTGAGATGATGATGATGAACTAGAATTATAATAAAAACACGAAAAATAAAGCCATGTAGCATGGTTAAATATTTTTCTCTGTAAATGTATCTTTTTTGCGGCTACTCTAATTAATGTTTTAGTCACGTAAGACCTCTGCGAATGCCACAGGATTATTCCATGCCAGATCTGGCACTGAATAGAATAATCCCTTGATATTCACAGTCAGAGTTAGTATCTACGTGTACGTGATGTGTTAGGCTGCTTTTCCACCAGAGATGTGCGAGGTAGCGAGGCGGTGAGCGAGGAAAAAGTCGCCCAATGGGAGTGCTTCAATTTTCCCAATGACGTGATCGAGCGAGCGCGCTATTGGCGGATTATTAAGTACGGGGGCACACGTCAATGATACACCGAGGTCAGATGTCAACTGGTTTATTAAAGTACCTTCGAGACCTATACATAACACTTTTCCCTTACAAAATTAAAGCTAATTAACATTTAAAAATACTTATATTATTTTGGTATATCATATAATTAATCCTAATATTCTTACATATTAATCCATGCTTTACGATACTAAGTATTCACAGTAAACCCAAGCACCTATAGTTTAACAAAGTCAACAAATCAACTAGTTACTTACACTTCCTCTTCCCAACAAATAAAAAAAAACTCAAATAATAAGAGTCAGTGACTAAATATCTTAGGAACACCTTTATTATTAAATAAGCGTATCATGTGCCTTGTAGTACTTATAATACAGGTAAAATAATTATATATCAGTTTGTTTTATTTTTTAGTTTTTCTATGCAACGCACAGCAGCTTTCCTGCGCGGACGAGCATTATTATCTTGTGTAGGTGTTTGAACTAAAGGCGTGTGCGAGGGCGGGGGCGACGCCGGTGGCGGCGTTACCGGTGGTGGCGTTGCTTCGTCCTCAACATCATAAAATTCGTCTTTGTCTTCGGGATTAGACTCTGGGGGCAAAGCTATTGGACTTTGTGAGTATGTATCACGATCATTGGACAAGTCATCGTGTACGTTACTCTGGGAATATCTCGAATTCCTATTACTGCCCACCAGTAACTGGTCTATGTGTCTTTTATGTACATGACCATCGATTGTTCTAACCGAGTAGGACACTGGTCCTGATCGCTGGACAACGACGCCCTCAGCCCATTTCGTATTATTCTTTGAATAATCACGCATGAGAATCGCGTCTCCCACTTGCGCGACCCTCAGGCTCGCCGCCGGCGGCTGGCGCTGCTCGTGGTCGAGCTGAACGCTGCGCGGGGCGGCGCCGACGTCTGGCCGCAGCAAGTCTAATCGCCCGCGTAGCCGTCTTCCCAACAGGGCCACGGCCGGCTCGCGCTTTGTAGTGCCCTGCTCTGTGTTCCTGTATGTAAACAAGAACCTACTCAACGCGGTACTGCTGTCCTCATTTTCCATTTGTGCTTTTTTAAGCACTCTTTTTATGGTTCGCACCGCGTTCTCTGCGGCGCCGTTACTGGCGGGATGGTAAGGCGCTATTAGGGTCTGTTTTATACCGTTTCGTTCCAAATAGTGTCCAAACTCGGCTGACGAAAATGGCGGCCCATTGTCGCTCACTATTCGTTTAGGCAAGCCGAAACGTGCGAATATTCTTCTTAAACGATCGATAACGATCGGTGCGGTGGTTCTCTTCAGCCTTTCTACCTCGATCCATTTGGAATGAGCATCAATGATTACTAGATAGTGGTAATTATTGAAAGGCCCGAGGAAATCACAGTGGAGACGTGACCACGCTTCCTCAGGCCATGGCCAAGAATGCAGTGGCGCCACTGAAGGCGCGGGGCGCTGCGCGCGGCACGCTGGGCACTCGCGGGCTACTCGTTCGATGTCCCCGTCTAAGTTTTCCCACCATACATAATTACGTGCAATCTGTTTCATTTTCACTATACCAGGGTGGCCATCGTGAATTTCTTTCAAAACTGTTTCTCGTAGCGATTTCGGTACCACAATTCTATATCCCCATACTAGGCACCCTTGCTCTAAGTGTAAACTCTCTTTTCTACTGTAGTATGAATTTTCTATATCATTATTAGGTTTCGAAGGCCAACCGAACATAACATATCCAAATATTTTGCTAAGTAAAGGATCTTTCGCTGTTTCCATTTTTATATCCTTAAAATTGACAGGAAAACTATCTTGTGCATAATTGAGATAACTACATTCTACGCCCTCGCGTCTAGATCGACCCTCGGTCGATTCTAGAGGAAGCCGAGAAAGAGCATCTGCAAAACTATTTTGTTCCGACCTAACAAATTCAATTTCGAAGTCGTAAGCGGCCAATTTAATAGCATATCGCTGCAAGCGACTCGCAGCCGTTACCGGTATGCCTTTATTATTTCCGAAGATATAACTCAATGGTTTGTGGTCGCTGCGCAATATAAACCGTCGGCCATACAAATATTGATGGTGGCGGGTCACACCGAACACTATCGCCAACGCCTCTTTGTCTAGCTGCGAGTAGTTGACCTCGGCCGGCACTAGGGTGCGCGAGGCGCAGCAGACCGCGCGCTCCGACCCGTCCGCGTAGCGCTGCGTCAGCGCCGCGCCCAGCCCGTACGCACTGCTGTCCACAGACAGGATGAGCGGAAGACTCGCATCGTAGTGCGCCAGCACAGGAGAGCTGCTCAACACTTTCTTTATCTTATTGAACGCTCTTTCACAATCATCACTCCATTGCCACTGTACACTTTTTTTTAATAAATTATAGAGTGGTTTTAAAATATCACTCATATTTGAACAAAATTTCGAGTAAAAGTTCACGAGCCCCATGAAACTTTTCAACTGCGTTACGTTCATTGGCGTGGGAGCGGCCACAATGGCTTCAATCTTTCTTTTATCAGTATGTAAACCCGATTTATCAATTTTATATCCCAAGTAGGTCACGCTCTCTTTAAAAAACTCGCATTTGCTATAATTAATTCTTAATCCATTTTCTTTCAGCCTTTGTAGCACCGCTCTCAAATTTGCCAAATGTGTAACCCTATCTTTGCCAGTTACACATATGTCATCTGCAAAGACAGCCGTTGACGGCAGACCACTCAACGTTTCCTCCATAATTTTTTGGAAATTTTCAGGAATGCATTTAATTCCGAACGGTACACGTTCATATACAAACGTGCCAACGTGTGTTGTGATCGCCGTCATCGGCTGCGAGTCCTTCTCTAACCGGCACTGCTGAAACGCATTAGACAAGTCGAGTTTTGTATATTGCTCTCCACCCCCTAACGTAGCGAAAAGGTCCTCGATCCGCGGCAGGGGGTAGTGAAAATCTTTTAACAAAGGGTTGATTGTGATTTTATAATCGCCACACAACCTTATGCCGCCGTTTGCCTTCACAACAGGCACAATCGGCGTGCCATAATCTGACCGTTCTACTTTGCGAACCACACCTTCCCGCTGCAGCCGCTCGAGTTCCCTTTCGACAGGCTCGCGCAGTGCTAGTGGCAATGGCCGAGCCTTCACAAAAACGGGGGTGTCGTCCTTCAAAAACAAACGGAACTCTGATTTGAACGTGCCCAAACCATCAGCAAAAACATCTGGATACTCTTTTTTTAAAGATTCTGCCATCGAGCTCTCCTCGGTTAAACTGTTACATTGCATAATGGACAACTGCAATTGTTTAATCCACGTTCTGCCCATTAAAGGCGGGCCGCCCTTTTCTATTACATATAAGTTTAATTTAGCTTGTTTTGTCGCGTAAATAACATTGACAACAATGTAACCGATCGTCTCGATGACGTCACCCGTGTACGACCTAAGTGTCAACAGCTTATCTTTTATCGGTAGATGCGGGAAGTATTTATCATAAAATCTCTTTGAAATGGCCGAAATTTTACTTCCCGTGTCTATTTCGAAGTTACAGGTAACATTTTCAATGTTTACGGATGCATAATAAGGACTATCACCATCACTGTTCACTACTAAGTTGTAGAAATGATCGTCATCGTCATCAGTATCAGAGTTATTTAAAAAGAACTGACCTCGTGTCGGCTTCTTCACGCTTCTCTCTCTCCCTTCGCCTTTGGTTTTGCACATTACCTTTAAATGACCTTTTTGCCCGCACACGTCACACGTATACTGCTTATACCGACACTTGCCATCCGTATGGCCCGCTTTACCGCAGCGGCCGCACTCGCGACGCGCGGAGGCGCCGGCGGACGCGCCGCCGCGCGAGCCGGCGCCCGCGCCGAACCGGTGCAAGCCGTCGTCGGGCGGCGCCGCAAGCTTGCCCGCTGCGCCCGGGGCGCCGGTAGCACACGCCGTCGCCGCGTGCCGCTCCGCCGCCTCCAGCGCCAGCGCCAGCTCCACGGCGCGCTTGTAGTTGATGCTCCTTTCAGTGAAAATCCTCGACCTCATATCTTCATCGAACAGTCCCGAAACGAACTGATCCCTTAAATTCGTTTCTAAACAGCTGCCGAAATTGCACGTTTTCGCCAGATGTTTTAACGCTTGAAGGTAGTCGCGAATACTTTCTCCTTGCCGCTGCGTTCTCTGGCGGAAAATGTGCCTTTCGGCTATCTCTGACCTATCTGGCTCTAAATGTTCTTTCACTAGTGTCACCAGGGCGTCGAATGTCTTAGATTCCGGCGCGTCTGGTGAACACAGGTCGCACATTAAGTCGTAACATTCCGCGCCGACTACCGTTACCAACGTAGCTACTTTTAGGTTATCACTTATGTTGTTTAACATAATATATTGTTTTAAACGGCGGATGTACGCGTCCCAACTGTTATTTTGAACGTTAAAACTTTCCACTTGACCAAAAGGCATTTTAAATATTATCTTTTACACGCGTCGTTCGCAAAATCAGACTCGTGCCAGTGTTAAGTACGGGGGCACACGTCAATGATACACCGAGGTCAGATGTCAACTGGTTTATTAAAGTACCTTCGAGACCTATACATAACAGTTTCCTCGCTCACCGCCTCGCTACCTCGCACAGGTCTGGAGGAAACGCAGCCTTAGGGTAGACAGTTGCATTACTGCAACTTCAAGGGCAACTTACAATTTTAAGGGTGTATTCATACAATGAAACTAAACAACTTTCCCTGAAGAATATGGGTTGAAAAAAGAGAATTTTTTTGCGGCCTCCCATAGAAAATAGATCCGCTCTTTTGTATGGGAAGTCCAAGAAAAAATCTCGGTTTTCGACTCATGTAGTTTCAATTTAGATTTGGCCCTTAAAATTGTTTTACACCTAATAAGTAATTAAAAAAATAGTAGTAGTTAGTGAATTTAAAAAAAATGTTTTTTCGGTATGCATATAAGTTACGTGTAGTTCATGTACACATGAACATGAACTACACGTAGTTACATTTTATTTAACCTCTTTCTTAAGGACGCATCTGATTTGACCTGAGGTTGGCCTTTAGGTTAAAGGGTGTTACAATGAGTTAGTGTAGTTTGGTCACAGTGCAAAATCGTCACACTGTATAATGAGTGCAATTTCGTCACAACTGAATATTTAATTTATTTAGTAATAATAAATAGTGCAATTTGGTCACAGGCCTATTTGTTTATAATTTTAAGTGCAAATTCGTCATAAGAGGTAAAGGTACCTACTAGCTACTGTAGTACCTAACTAATATAGTTACATTAGTTAATATTACTTATCAGAGCCGTAAATAAAAATATTTGTTGCGCCAAAACCGGTTATGATGAAAATTAAATTAAATTAAATTAAATTAAATTAAATTAAATTAAATTAAATTAATTTAAATTAAATTAAATTAAATTAAATTAAATTAAATTAAATTAAATTAAATTAAATTAAATTAAATTAAATTAAATTAAATTAAATTAAATTAAATTAAATTAAATTAAACTAAATTAAATGAATTTTATTTACAAATAAAGGTAACTATAATAGGTACATTAAAAATAAGTAAAAATAAATGACTTATAACTAACTTAACCTAAAATATGGTGCAGGTTTGGACCGCGCGGGAGGGTAGCCAAGATGCTGGCAGCGTTTCCTCGCTGAACGGCTAAACTGATCCGTTGAGCGAGGAAAGCGCCAGCCCTTGGATCCCCGGTCGAATCTACCAGGCGCTTTGCCAGGTCTTTAAAAAGCGCCTGGGCGCCGGGACCCCACGGACCAAGGGTTTCGACACCGAATGCTATGAATTTGTATTGGGTGCCGATACCCTTGTATTTCCCCTCTTTTGTCCTTTCGGCAGATTCCGCCGCCGAGCCCACTCTTTTGCTCGTTCCCCGAAGATGGGACGGGGCCAGAGTGTCCACACAGGTGGCATCCCACACCAGCACCCGACCCATCTTCCAGGGGACGAGAGACATCCCGTCTGGCCTCTTGCCATCTTCCCGCACAATACCTTTCGGCTCTAGAGTGGCCGGTACGTTGACGGTGGCAAGAGACCTGCGAATGATGTCGTTAAGAGTGGAGTGGCGAGGAATTCTGCCGGCACTTTTTTGGCATGAGTATTAAATTAAATTAAGTTAAATTATGTAATACATAGCTACCTATTTAGATTACTGGTACCTATTACACATTATTTTAAATAAAAAAATATTCAGCTGATAATGTGTCCTTAGTTAGTTGTGACGAAATTTCTCTAAAAAACCAACAATTTATAAAAATATCGACACCAGTGACCATTTTTCACCAAAACATGTTATTTAAATCTTTTAAATTTAACCTGTGACGATTTTTCACTCAACATATGGGAATCAAAATCTGTGACGAATTTTCACTGTGACCGAACTACACTAACTCGTTACAATAGCAATGTTACATGTGCTAATGAACCATTATGTTTACGTACATCTGTGAGCTTGGTAGCCGTCCGTACGAAGCGGCAGCAATTAATACAAATACAGGGTGAAATAGATATCCTTGGCTTCCTTTTAAACTATCGAACTGAACAACTTTTACTATGGGAGCAAACTGATTGGAGCAACCTAAAAATCTGCTGTTTCATACAGTTGAGTCGAGTAGACTTTGCAGTTTAGTATGTTTAGTAAGCAGGTTTTTTTGCTAAGTTCGTTTTGCTCCCATAGTAAAAGTTGTTCAGTTTGATGGGGATACTCTTTAGTTTAACAGGGTGCCATTGATATCAATTTCACCCTGTATAAAGTAGGCCAAGGGAACATTCTTTGAAGTTTAATCGGTATTATAACTTCAAACGACAAAATCGCAATATCTTTTAACAAATCTTGAAAGAAAATAATCTGTCTTCTTTTGTAATACAATTGGATTTGAAGATGGTTTTAAAAGGATAAAGTAGGTAGGTACCTACTATGACACTTTTAGAAATAAATATTAGGTTTTACGAAATAATGCAAATGTCAACCAGACACCATTCTGACAGCGGCTTTAACAACTTTCACTATGGAGTCAACATCAAAATCGGAACAAAAAAATCTGCTTTACTTTATAGGTATACATTTTTGTTCGAGTAAGCCTTCGATCAAAATAAAATGAATGGATAGGCCTTATACGCCAGTCACGGTAGACATAGAAATCGCCTTAGGTCGCAATTGATTGCACGAAGCTGCATTTATGGGATGTTGTTAGGATAGATACCAGCAGTATAAAACCAATTTTGCAGTTTCGAAAGACCTGTGCTAACCGAGGGGTGCTCGAAAAACCTCTCATTTTTCGGTCATTTTTCAGGTTTTGACATATAACTTCTAAACGGTGCATCTTGCATAAAAATTGCACACTACGGTTTTAAAGAAGACAAAATTATCTATAATTTGAATATAACTGCAGCTCTGTAAATTAAGTAAGTCTTGAGACACAACACTTCAAACATTGGCCATTTTTCCCAATAAGTTCAAAATTGTAGTTTTAGCCGTCTTCCGAACAGGATATCGGCTAAAATACTCATTCTACGAGGAAAATTATAAGAAATGAATTTGTAAAGCAATTATGTAACTTTAATATAAACACAAGTTCAACCCTGTACTGTGATTAATTCCTTTGTTATCAGGAAAAAACTAAATATAAGGGAAATCGGTTTTTCAAAAAATGGAGCTTGACTCATTGCAAGAATTTTGTAAAGGATAAAAAAGACATAACTCAGTGAAAAATTATTTATTTTATGCAAAATGAACTTGAGTATGATTAATAATGTCTCTATACTATAACAAAACTGTAAATGTTTGTTTGGTTGTTAGTTCGCGCATCACGCGAATATTACTGAACCGATTTTGATGAAATTTATTGCATTTAAAGGTTATGATTAGACGTATAAACTGATATAATATATTTGATCTCACTACCATGACGAGTGCCGGTGTGGACGAAGTCGTAGGCGAATCTAGTACTGTTATTAAACCGTAAATGTTTGTTTGATTGTTCGCACATCACGCAAAAATCACTAAACCGATTTTGATGAAATTTATTGCATTTAAAAGGTTATGATTAGACATAAAATCTAGTATATAATTTATCTTGCTACAATGAAGGGTACCCGTGCGGACGAAGCCGTAGGAAAACTCTCGTTTTTATATAATGGTGATAATTTTGTTATTACTAGTTCTCCCGCGACTTCGTCCACGAAGGTTCCCTTCATCGTATCAAAATAAATGATACACCAAATTTTAAGTCTGACCATAAGCTTGCAGACCTCTAAAGTTTCATCAAAATCGGTTAAGTACTTTTCGCGTGAAGCGCCAACCAACACACCAATATTTACGGTTTAATAATAGTACTAGATTTGCCCAAATCTTCGTCCCCACCAGCACTCGTCATGGTAGTGAGATCAAATATATATCAGTTCATACGTCTAATCATAAGCTTTCAAATACAAAAGTTACATTAATATCGGTTCAGTAGTTTTCGCGTGATGCGCGAACTAAACAACCAAACAAACATTTACAGTTTTGTTATAGTATAATACAGGGTCCTTCTTAATATGCTGACACTTTTTTAAGAGGATGATCAGACCGTCAAACTGAACAACTTTCTCTATGGGACCAACATCGAAATCGCGAAGAAAAAATCAGCTCTTCCATACCAGACTGCAAACCAACTCGAGCCAAATGAATGGGACAGCAGATTTTTTTTTTG
This sequence comes from Agonopterix heracliana, assembly GCA_963693445.1. Classification (NCBI taxonomy): domain Eukaryota; kingdom Metazoa; phylum Arthropoda; class Insecta; order Lepidoptera; family Depressariidae; genus Agonopterix; species Agonopterix heracliana. Next base: position 18,765,359 of record OY856308.1, on the reverse strand, counting down.
CGATTTCGATGTTGGTCCCATAGAGAAAGTTTGATGGTCTGAACATCCCCTTAAAAAAGTGTCAGCATATTAAAAAGGACCCTGTATACATTATTAATCATACTCAAGTTCTTTTTACATAAAATAAATAAATTTTCACTGAGTTATGTCTTTTTTATCCTTAACAAAATTCTTGCAATGAGTCAAGCTCCATTTTTTGAAAAACCGATTTCCCTTATATTTAGTTTTTTCCTGATAACAAAAGAATTAATCACAGTACAGGGTTGAACTTGTGTTTATATTAAAGTTACATAACTGCTTTACAAATTCATTTCTTATAATTTTCCTCGTAGAATGAGTATTTTAGCCGATATCCTGTTCGGAAGACGGGTAAAACTACAATTTTGAACTTTTTGGGAAAAATGGCCAATGTTTGAAGTGTTGTGTCTCAAGACCTACTTAATTTACAGAACTGCAAATAAATTCAAATTATAGATAATTTTGTCTTCTTTAAAACCGTAGTGTGCAATTTTTGAGTGGTTCTCAACAACCGTGCTTTTTTGTAAGTTTCGGTGGCGCAATTTTTTTTTGTGATTTTGTTGTAACCAATATCGAAATATTAAAATATAAAATACAAGCTTTAAAAATATATAAGAGGGACACAAAAGCATTCATTAGTTTTCGAGATATTTGAACTTTGTGCCACCGAAATTGAAAACTGCCACCGAGTACTGAAATCAGGCCCACCGAAATCTTAAACTGGCACCAAAACTTAAATCAGGCCCACCGAAATTTTAAAGTTGCACCGAAACTTAAACACAATATAAAAATACTTTTTTTCGAAGAGCCCAAAGACCTGATGACTTAATGTGGAGTCAAGGACAAACCCCAAAGTCTCTTGAGCGGGCTGGATCATTACTAGTCTATTAGTCATTGGTGATGGTGATGGGGTAGCTCCAGCTCCACCATAAAATTATTAACTCTATACCTGGTGACGGTGAAGGTAGCGGGCGGGTGAAGATGAGGGCAGCGCAGAACCAGTCGTTGTGGCAATACTTGCAAAGCCTATTGGGAGATTTGGGAGGTCATGACTGTATTAAGTATTTTTTAGTTCCTATTGACTGGCATCTGGCAATATTGGCAGTCTAAGCGGATGAAGAGCTTAGAGGAAGATGCCACTCATCTCCCGTGCTAAAAAGTACACAGATGCAATGACTTCAGCATACAGCTTCACAAAAAACTATAAAGTTACTTTTTCTTCAAGGGATGACTGGCTACAAAACCGCATACCCAACGAAGACAATTGCCTAACCTGGTACACAGACGAATCCAAGAAAGGCAATGATTTCGGCTGTGGGATTTATGGCCAAAAACCTAGCATCGAAGTGAGTCAAAATCTTGGAAACTACGCCTCCATTTTTCAAGTTGAGGTCTACACCATTACAGTCTGTGCTGAATTTAATCTGTACAAAAGCTGCGTCAACAAACGCATCATAATAAACTCTGATAGTCGAGCAGCTCTACTAGCCTTGGACTCATAAGCATAGCATATGCTCACGACTATATTCCCCGAGGGGGTAGTCAGAGATATTCTGAAACTTCAGAAAATTCACGTTTCACCAGTAGTACCGATAATCTGTCCAGTGTGACGGGGGGTGAGCCAAAACCTACATGCCTCGAAATTGAAGCATGCAGGTTTCCTCACGATGTTTTTCTTCACTGAAAAGCCAGTGGTGTTACAAATCGTACATAAATTCCGAAAAATCATTGGTACGAGTCGGCCTGGACGTGGATCGAACCTTCGCCTCCTACACGGCAGCTCTCCGGCTCCATTTCTGACGATGGACTGATCACTGATGAGGTCTGATGACCTTGATCACCATTTGAAACCCAACTACTCATCGCAAGACCAATCTAACGAGCCCAAACTCGGTGGGTCTATATTTACCACTGCGGAGATCTTGTGGTGACTCTCCGGCTCCATCATCAGACCCTGATCACTATTTGTAAGCCATCTACTTATTGAGACCCATCTCACGATTTGAATCTCGGTGGGTCCATGTTAACTACAACGGAGATCCTATCACTACCTTCCAGCTCCATCATCAGATCAGCTTTTGGCCACCCTAATATTGCACTGACGTCTGGTTTATCTATGCCACATTTGAGTCAATTCTGATTGCGAGAACTAGTTTAAATCTTGCATGTAGCTTACATGCAATAAGATTTGTACCAAACATGTAACTATTAACTAATAAATAAAAGCTTATAAAAATGCACATGACCTAGAGATGGATATTAATGTATTTGGTGGAACTTGACTTGCTCAGTTCAATTCGGCCGCAGTTTCAATAGCGCCGGCGCGCCGGCCTCGGTGGTCGGCGCACCGGCGCGATAGACATTGCGGTGGCGCCGGTGCGCCGGCGCGGCAAAAAAAATTACTGGAATTAGGTAAGAATAGTAGCGCGTGGCGAGCGGTAGTCTCTGCCTACCCTTGTGGAATAGTGATGTAAGCAAATATGCGTATTTTGTAATTATTACAATGAATTCTTCAACCTTTTAAGTTTCAGTGGCAGTTTTCAATTTCGGTGGCCTCAAAAAACGCCACCGAAACCACCGAAACTGAGCCACCGAAGTTGGAACCGCTAGGAAAAATATGCGCAGAAAAAAAACTAACTATCCGATTAAAAACTTAAATCGTGAACATTATAAAGCAACCAAAAACCAATCGGTGACATGAATGGTACAGTAGTAACACATTCAGAACCCTATTAAAAATTGACCCACCGAAATTGAAAATTTTTGTCCCCCTTGCCACCGAAGGCTATACTTCCGCGTTTAGTGAGACATCCAGTAGCAGTGTCATGTGAATATGGTCCTAGGGTCTTAGGACGCAATCGATATGGTACGTTTAATTAGAAAACAGCTCATATTTAATGCTTTTACAGTAAGAAAAATCGTCTTGAATATTTGCCACCGAAACTTATGCTGATGCGTGGACAAATTTTGATCGAGTGCCCAAAGGTCCACGATGTATACAGAACCATTGTTCAGCTGATTTAAGATAGTCTGCTTAATGAAGATCATATAGGGCATAACTTATTTGGATTTTATTTGGAAACATTTGCTTGGCGACCATATTTATGGAAAAAAATGGATTGTGGACACGCCACCGAAGCTGAATTTCGACACATAATTGTTTTTATTTATTTATGTGTACGTATATACATAATAAAATTCATGTACCCAAGTGAAACACATAGCCCTTTACTATAAAAAAAATAAATGATATGCATAAGTTCACGTTACACTAGGATTCTCAGCGTGGACATGAAAAATTCGAGCATGGGCGAATCACTCTTTTATGCAAGATGCACCGTTTAGAAGTTATATGTCAAAACCTGAAAAATTACCGAAAAATGAGAGGTTTTTCGAGCACCCTTCGGTTAGCACAGGTCTTTCGAAGCTGCAAAATTGGTTTTATACTGCCGGTATCTATCCTAACAACATCCCAAAAATGCAGCTCCGTGCAATCAATTGCGACCTACAATGTTTTATATGACTGGCGTATTAAGCGAACATTTCAAACCAGAAAAATGAGGCAAAACAAATGAAATTTTTACTTGTCACTTGTATGAAAGTGCCCTAGATTTGACAGATAATGGCGCTAGTTTGTATGTACCAAGTGCACCAGTAGTTTGCTTCAACTTACCGCGCTTTAGGCCTATCCATTCATTTTATTTTGATCGAAGGAGTAAGCTTGCAGTTTTGTATGGAATACCAAACGGTTTTTTTATTCCGATTTTCGATGATAGTCAGCAGAGAAAGTTGTTCAGTTTGACAGACTTTTGGACTTTTTGTTTGTTTTTTGGAGCATTACGCAAAAACGGGATCGATTTTGATGACTTTTTGTCTTTAAAAGCTTATGATTAGACATCTGGTACATATTTTATGTCTCCCCCTGGGACAATGGCGTGAGCTTATTATATTGTATGTATGTATTTTATCTCGCTCCGGTGACATGAGCCGGTGCGGACGAAGTGATACATAGATAACTTTTCATATTTATAAGCTGTTTGAAGTATCTTGAAGTACTCTCGCATGAAATGTACACGTGTACGTACTTTAGAAGAAGTTTGTTCTGTATTCTGAGTTATGTAGGTACGTATTAATTTTAATACGAGTACATAATTACATTGAAATTTGTGTCTATTTTAAGAACAGTAAGATGTTGTATTTTGGCCCATTATCAACTCGAACGAAGATTGCTGGTGAGGACAGATGAATGCATAGAGCTACAAAATATGTCTGTTATTAAAGCATCTTTTGTTGTTAATTTTACGCTCAGATTGTCACTGAACTTAAGCATAAGCATACACGAATATATTCCCCGAGGGGGTAGTCAAAGATATTCCATAAATTAAAACAACAATGGGATAATCTAAAGTATTATAAAACTGTAACTGAAGTGTGTCTGTATATTGAAGATATTAACAAAAAAAAGATTACGATATGGTTTTTAGGTATCCTTGACTCGAAATCAACCTTTTTAGAAATTTTGTCTGTCTGTTTGTTTGCGCATCTCGCAAAAACTACTGAACCGATTTTGATGAAACTTTTTTTGTTTGATAGCTTTTAGGATCTGACTTAAAATTTGGTATATAATATGTGCGGACAAAATCGCGAGTAAACACTAGTTACATAATATATTATGACTACCAAATACTAACTCTCAACTCATTCTCTGCAACGACATTTTTCTGAAGTGCCACAGAACTTAATATAAATGGTAATACAGTTTTTGAGAGTTACACGGTTATTATTTAATCTAGAATTAAACATTTTAACGGGTTCTTACCGCGTTTTGGTATATATTAGTTCCCGGTTTAATTCTAAATATAAATGGTAATAATGACATGTGGTACGACTTGGCTGTAACCAGAACTTTGCCATGTATGCAGTGCTAGAAATTTCTGAGCACTTCGACTTGGCTTTGATATAACTTTGCCGGGCTATAGAAAAATGCATACCGTAGGAATTATAAAAACCAGTCCAAAAGTCCAGCAGTCAAATTGGCTATAAGATATCGAAGTTTTCTCTTTTCTGTCTTCAGATTATTAGACTGGGTACTGTGGTGAACTCCCCATATACCAGCTACGCGGACTTATTATATAAGTTACTAAAAACGAGTTCAAGGTGCTATTTTTTGGATTTCATACGTTCCAATTCATACGAATAATGCAATAAACTCTAAAATAAACTTCATGTGTTCGACATTTCCATATAAGAATTCTTCTTTTTCTTATCGTGTGGGCAAACCCTGGTGTCAGAGTTTTTCAGACCGCCTTCTAGTGTTTGACGTGGTTTTTTTATGTAACGACTACTACCATCAGAGATAGAAATAGCCGGGACCAACAGCTTAACGTACCATACGAAGCGAATATAAGAATTAGAATGTATGAACTTAGAAAATAGCATTTCAGCGTATCCAGGGGGGGATAGGTGGGGTTCCCCCCCCCCCCCCCTCCCTCCCCGAAATCCGAATATTTGTATGGAAAAGTGATTACAGCACCTAATTTTTCATTGTTTTTCTATGAATATCCTCCCCCGATAATTAAATGTCCCCCCCGAAACAAAAGTGCGTGCTTGCGTAACACTTTGTATCTCTGACTTTGCGTTCTCTTATCACGAGGCTATAAGACTGGATATTGAACGACTAATGTGACCGAAAAATAAAACGAAACGAAACCAAAATAAAAACCGAAATGAACGGATACTAAAGTTTTTCGATTACAGCAGCATCAAAGGATTTACGTAGAGTTTCTGACGTCTGCCAGCCGATTATCACCTTTAAAGCGTAAGTTAAGTAAGTCCATGAATAGCCTTCAATAGGCATTGTACAAGAAGTTTGAACGTTCCGAAGTATGAAACTCTTTGTAAAGTTGAATTGTTCTTTAGAAACGCAGAGAGGCCGGTAAATCTTGATACGCACTTTGTTTCAAGGTCTAATTTACTTTGTAACTAAGGTATTATTAATTTGTTTTTTTAAGAAAGGTTCGTTTGGCGTTTTATTTGATGTCGACAGCTGATTAATTAACACAAGCAAGCGGAAAATCAAGTTTTCAATTATGTTGATTCTCAACTCCGTTATAAGCATTCGCAAATAACAAGGGACATTTGAAATTGATTTCCAGCTTCGACAGAAACCTTTGCTTTTAGAGTGTTATCAAACTGTTACCTTTGCGAGTTTTGTTATGTATTTTGTTAATGTCTACAATCACGGACCTGAAAAAAAGACGGACGTAATCTCGTCTAATCACGAGTGAAGCACCCATTTCTTTTGTGTGCGTACTGTCACGCGGTACAATAATGGTGACGGGTGTCGGACCTGCGCCTAGAGCTAGTGCATCTGTGTGAGTGTAGGTCCCTTGTCGAACAAACGAAAATGTAGGACCTTGCATGCTTCACATCTTTCTAGTGTCACATTACGTCCGTCTTTTTTCAGGTCCGTGTCTACAATATTAGTTGATTTGAGACATTGTGTTTTTTTTGTGTTTTTTTTACTGACGCAAAGCTTATTTTCACATTTTTCATACAAGTTGGTAGGTAAGTTTTATTGGAAATGTCAAATAAGTAGGTGCATCACTGCTCACCTTCTTGGGAGCACCTGTGTATTACCGTGGACAATAAATTCGGTATGATGTTTTTTACGGATAGTCGTCACATTTTCTTGCGATTAATCCAGTTTATCAATATAAATGTATTTTTTTAAATACGTCACCTCAGATCTCTACCTAAATGCAAAGATCGCGAGAAAATCATCAAACTCCATTGAAAAGCCTTGCATCGATAACAAATAAATAAAAAAATACCCGTACTTATCCTGTAATCCTTTCATTTTAAAATCTCTATCATAAGAAATAATGTTATAGAGAAAATTTTCTTGAAATGGTTTTCTATTCAGCCCTACAAAAAAAATACTTGACATACCGAATGGTATGAAAGGTCCATGAAAGGTCAACCGAGCCAGTTGGTTAGGTCAGGTCCATTTGTTAGTTTAAAAAAAAATAAAGCCGATTATTCAGCGGTTTTTAAAAACATACATTGTTGTTCAGTAATCGATTCTGTTTAAATGTTTTAAATTTTTCAGATTTATCTATAAGGTACCTAATTATTTTTAAAACACGTTAATAACACATTTTTTATGTTTATGTTATGTTTATGTTTCGACTAAATAGGTATAAATCTTCGATCTAACTCTCTAATAATTTTAGAAAAGAGATCTAAGTACTTGTCCCATTTCACAACGTAACATAGTGTGATGTGAACTAATTTGATTTTCAGTACCTAGGTAACTAATTTAAGAGATCGGTTTATGCACTCCCCTTGTTATAATGTAATAATTTACCGGTGGTAGAACCAGCCTATACATTTCCATTAATAGTGTCATATTTCCATTATGGTTCAATAAACCTTTCTAATTAAAACGTATAGACCGGAAATCTATACATTTTCCTCTTGCGGTTAATAGTGAACTAAATATTCGAATGTCACTTTTGTTTCAATGGAATAAAGCCATTAAATGGCTGTCAAGGACAAGATTAATTACCTACTCTTTGTTTTCTTTCAGTTTATTACCTACGTTTCTGTGACAGATCTTGATTTATTTAACTTGAATATCTTGGTGTGAAAACATGTTTTTTATAAAGTACTGCAGGTAGACTAGACGTCTACTCATTTTCAGTGCATCGCATACCAGGAGGAGTCGAGGGGGCGCCTCGACGCCGCCTCGACTCCTTCTTTATGCGATACCCCATAGGGTTCTGTAGAAGGGTCCTTTACAGTTTCGTCCATTCTGTCTGTAATTTTTATGTATGTTCTGTTCCACCTTAATGCTGTGCTTTCTAAGATTACTATAGGTAACGAAAAATCTGTAGATGGCGTTGATTGAGGTAGATGGCCACATTAAAAGTTTAAAAATATAAAGACTGGCTCACACTCAGTTGTAGATACTCATTAAATAATCCTCGATGAAATCTCTTGCTGTCACTTTTAGTCTTGCTGACATAGCTAAAAGCTAGCAAGAGATTTAATGGAGGATTAACTCTAATGAGTGTTTCTGCAATTCAGGACAGATCAGGAATAGTTAAATGATGGGTATCATTTAGATAGTTGGACCTTATGACCATGAACATAGAGTTCAACTATGGGTAGTTTGATCTGTCGCCGTGTGTACATACAATAATACATATAATAATACACGCTCTTAGCCGTTTTTACACGAGTCCAAGAGGAGTAAACTACATAATAGAATTGTGATTTAAGTCTACAGTTTTTATCTGAATTTTTCATGGCCCATTAATTTGGACTGGGCCAGATTTCGTTTTATATTTAAATAAAAAAAATTATTCGAATATAATATTTTGACAAACTTACCTAGATTGCCTTGTGTTCTCTTATCTTAATTTTTAAATCAGAAGCGTTGAATTTTAAAAGATATCTTTTTCCATCAAAACAAAGTCGACATTCTTTAACAAAGTGCATACAATTATTATAACAGTGGCTCAGATAATTGAAAGGAAAAATAAACAGCCCGGAAATAATTGAGATGAGTTTGCAGGACGCCAGCGCTCGAGATACTTTCTATTTAGGGTTCCGTAGTCCGGCAAGTAACACTTTTAGTCCATCTGACCCAGTCTGGTAAAGCATCATAACATCTACAGTTATATTAATAAACCGAAATGCATAAGAGGTATACTTACGAGCTTATTTCGGTTTATTGTAGATTACACACTGAGGGCAGGAAAGAAGAAGGCCTCAGATCTCATGTAATTGCTGACCGAGGCGAAGCCGAGGTCAACAAACATGTTATCTGCGGCTTTCTTATTTACTGCCTGAGGTTAGTATTTTTTTCCTCGTCGGAGGTGGAAAGCAACAACTTCGTTTAGCGCAGCGGGACGAGAATTGACGCTTTCCGTCCGGAGAGGAGAAAAAGATATTTTATTAAAAAGAATTACGGAGTAGACTTCAACAATATTATTTTAGAATTGTATCATAATTTCGATGTTGGTGCCATAGAGAAAGTTGTTCAGTTTGACAGTCTGATCATCCCCATAATTAGTAACAAGGACATATACAGGATGTAGCAAAACACCCTAGTAATAATATTTAAGGGGGTGCAGACCATCAGACTGAACAACTTTCATTATGCCGCCGCCGCCGCGGCCGCCGTTTCTGGTACCTATTTTAAATGTGACTAGAAAATTTATGTGAAAATGTCCAAACTATTTTTTTTACGCCAAAATCGCGAAAAAAAATCAGCTATCCCTTACATTTGAGTCGAGTTGGTTAGTGGTAGGTACTGCAGTTTTATATGAAACATCGGATTTTTTTCTGCATTTCGATATTGGCTCCAAAGAGAAAGTTGTTCAGGTTGATGGTCTGAAGCACCCCTTAAGTATTACTGAGTGTTTTGTTACACCCGGTACGTGCGGCATTATTCCCGACGGATATGGGAATTCCATATGTGTGTGGCAGAAGTAAGACGGGGAAACCCTAATTAATTAGCACACTGTGTAGAAATATAAAGGTCGTGTGGTTATGTAAATGTCAATAAAATCTATTACATTGCGGCGGAGTGCCGACAAAATACTACATTAGCTACTTACACATAGTCCGCCAGTCCGTGTCCACGTTTTGTTGCAAAATAATAATTAGCCTATAAATACTGTAAATTTGACAAGTTAGGTGACAATTGGCTTCATTTCCTAGATTTGTTGTTCGTGACATAAAAACATGTCTTTGAATTCTACTCCAAACTTGCACCTTGTTTTTGGTCACAGTTAAGTTGTTCCAGCAGAATGAAATCCATACACTGGAAGAAACTAAAAATGTTTGTGATCCTAACGTTGTTTTTTTTTAGTTTTCAAAGTGAATGTCTATCACTATATAAAGTTTTAAGGGTACTCGATTTTGAGTTCATTTATGTCATCATCATCATCATCATCAGCCTATATTATACGTCCCACTGCAGGGCACAGGCCTACTCTCTAGGAGGGTGTTTGGGCGTTAGTCCACCACGCGTGCCCAATGCGGATTGGTAGACTACACACATGCTTCAGAATTTCTTCTTCTGCATATGCAGGTTTCCTCACGATGTTTTCCTTCACCCTTTGAGAGCAGTCGGTAATACGTACATAAGTTAGAAAAACTCATTGGTACGTGGCATGTTGTCTGTGCGGATTCGAACTCGGATTCTCTCATGATTGAGAGTCCATACCTCTCCGCAACGCGCCACCGAGCTCTGCATTAATGTCATAGGACCATTAATTTCTATAACTATTCCAAGTTTCAGCTTCCTGTCTCTAATGGCCTCCGAGAAAAAATCCTGTGACAGACGGACGGATGGAAAGACACCGAGGTGATTCCATAAATATAACCAATAGTTTGAAAGCTTACTATTTCAACGTAATATTCCTTGTAAACAAGACTGTTAAATAAGTAGACATGAGCTTTTGTACTATAGCGGAACAATCAATTCTATTACAAATTGAATTTCAGTTTAATTTGCCTCAAAGAAAAGGTTCCTAACATGTGTTACGACATGTGATTAATTGCATTAATTAGTTATTAGGCACTTAATAATGAGTTAAAAATTCACAGATCTCGTGTCTTCCACGACCTTCGGGTACATTGAAAATGAATCTGCCAACAGAACTGAATTAAATTTTTCTTCACGTCCTCCTCCAATATTTTTTTATAATACTTACTTATAGCCCAAAGTCATATCTCTAGGGTTTTTTTTCGATAAGTAGTTCATTTCGTTTTCGAGATATTATTATGCATTTTTTTCTGACCGAAACCTGGTGAAAAACGACCACATTTTTCTCTTTTTTGTAAATTTTCAAAAAAAGTGTTTGAGCTTTTTCAACCAACAAAATAATGCTTTTTGTAGCCCCCATCGACACACGTCTCTTGACATACCAATCAGTCACGTAGTCCCAAAACCCTCCACACCAGAGCGATGTCGCATTTTCACTGAAAATCGTTCTTGTACCGAAGCGACCCAAAAACATTTTAGCATAGCATGGCATTGCATATGCTCACGACTATATTCTCCGAGGGGGTAGTCAGAGATATACTGAAACCTCAGAATATCCACGTGCATAAAAAAAAAACGTGTTAAAAGCAAATGCGACTTAAAAACTATTCTAAAAGTAAGCTATAGAATCCCACTGCGCTGTATAGAAAGGAACAGACGCATCTATTTACGAAGCATCTGTTCATATTTGTCTGCATATTTTAAAAACACGAATTTTTGCTAAGTATTTTATTTGTATCTCTCATGCAAATTAACCTGACAAACACGTAGAAAGAGAAGGTTCTAGAAGGAAGCACGCGTCTTGTCATATTCACTCAATAAGTGATGCATACTTATAGCAAATTCGCTCTAGTTAAAAAAGGAGATCGCTACTTATTGCTGTCCTTATCGACGTAACCACTTTTTTGTTCTCCGACGGCTGTCTGACTCCGGAGTCAGTCATCTAGCTTCATATATAAATTGTACAGGATTTCATGATTATATCGCTATCTCATACGCGGTTACCTACATTGATATTCCGTCTACCAGTGTAAGCAAAAAAAATTCGTCTATGTGAACGCGTAGAAAGAGATGGCGAACAATTTTTCGTCTATGCAACGGCATTTATCGAGTCATTTGGACACATGGATCTAGAATCACAAAGGATCCCACTCTTCCTTAGAAGCATTGATACAAGAAAATTGACGTTCGACTCCGTCGTCGATATTTCCAATTTTACGTGTGTCCCTTTCTATCCAATGACGTCACAACGAAAATTGAATGACGTCAATTTTTGACGTTGGATTAGAAAGGGACAGAGCTGGGACAAAGTTCGTAAAAAACGTCACTAAAAAAAAACTACGGAGAAGAACGATCCTTACCGACCACAAAGGAGTATTATCATGTTTGCCGTCTTGTTAGGCAGTCTGCACTCCACTATAGAGGATTCCAAACTTCTTGTTTGGACCCAACGATATTAAATTAATGTACTAAAGTACATGTCTATGTTCGGACCTATCTTTGTCTTTTTGATTGGTTTTCAGAAAATACCTCAATTCTGCAGAACGTTCTTTTCGTTGAGGAGACGCGGAAAATTCTGCTTCAGGCGAAGATGGAGGCTCAATGTAAACATAGCTTAATAGTCTAGGAAATCTATGGATTTGTGTATGTAGTAGGTTGCATTAATTGCACTATGGGACATAATTTGGAATATAGTAGATAAATACCTGAAAAACATAAATGATCAATAATCCCAGATTTTTATTGTGTGTTATTGAATAATTAAGACATTTACAAAACATTAAATTTAAATAAGTATGAGCAAAAAATTTAAAACTGGTGATTTTGTACAAGACGGCTTCGTTCAATCCGTTTTACTTATAACAATAATAATCCCCGGTTAAAATCGTAAATTTGAGTAGATGTAATAAATTTTGTAAGTGCAATAAAATTATATCCTGAAAACATAATTATTTAGGTTCTTACTGTTTGTTTGTACACATTAAGTTTTCTTTGTGATGATTAACTGAATCTTTTGCGGGTATGCCGGAATATATATCTTCAGAAATAAAATAAGCTTGCCCATTGTACATTTTTATATAGATTTTAAGATATTTCTCAGGGTCCTGAGCTTATACTATAACCACGAAATCTCGAAAAAATTGCTATAAACTAACAGTATCTCATATTAGTTCAAACACAATATACTAAAGTGTCTTCAACGCAATCTCAATATTCTCTCGTATTTTTCCTAGACTATAAATCTCTCGCGGGCTGCACGCTCGATTGGATTTAGTTCGGTAAACCCTTTTTTCAGATCCTCGCCTTGGGAGCTTTAAGCCTTATTTAATTTACACTCGAAGTAAGCTGAAGTTAGACGTTTTTACACTATTTACTTTTGAGCTTGTGGTGTGAATGAATTGTAATAGAAAAGGTTAAAAGCTAAAATATTAACGTAGACTCAACTTGTAAAAGATTTTGCTAGAATTCGGAGATTGCAGGTTTTCATATTTTCTCGATGATTTTATGATCCAGTGTATACCTACTTACACCTACTATTTTTAAGATTGTAAATTTTGTACATACTTACTTACTTACCTTTTATTCAATATTAATTATATACCTACCAATATGTTTAGAAAAACGAAAGGAATCATTTTGCTTTAAAGTAGGTACTTATAATTATACATGCAGTTTTTTGTTAAATACCATATTATATGGCTTTAAATTAAATCGTATACTATACAGTTTATTTAAAATTTTCGTAATGCTATGTTAAAATATTTCTGTCATTGTTAACTCAATTTTGCATTTTTTGCAGTTATGCCATTGTTTCTGCGGATGAGCGATTAGTATGTGTCTGTGTATGTGTTCTTTTAAACTAAACTTCGTTTCCAGAGTAACTGGACTAGGGCGCGCCACTTAGCTACTTCGATCCATACATACCTCTTTCATACATGCCCGCAGGTTTCGTGATGTACTCTGCACATCGCCTGTAAGACGTCTATAAACGATTTGATGAGAGTAGGTACCTACGTCTTACCAGGGTGCTCTCTACCGACACTTCCATCCAAATTAGCATAGCTGATGTTGTTACCTATATTTGCCGTAGTTTCCTTTCCACATGACAAAGCCATCAACGAAGCATACCTTTCCCTAGCATTTATATACTTGTTAATCTAATGTACGAATATGCAAAGGTCAGTGAATTGTGAAATTGTCGGTGCCCCTTTTAACAAGTTTGTTCAACGGTTGACTAACCTCTCACCGCAGGCAGAGGGTTAAAAGGGATGTTTCAAAGATAGCTTCGTAAAATGTTTTTAGTATTCTATTCTTAGAACATTTGAAGGATTTTTTAGGGATTGGATTAGATTTCTTTTCGGTGAGGTTTCTAATGGAGTTCATTCGATCTTTTTTATTCAAATTGGGCTTACGCTTGGCTTCAGCTCACCTGATGCAAAGTGTAGAGTAGATGAAGACGATGTCACTCAGAAAAAGCATATAGGTAGGTACCTATTATCGGGATGTGATACTGTAACAGCCGTGGTGGTCCAGTGGCGAGTAACCTTGCCTGCCGTGCAGGAGGCGATCGATCCCCGTCCAAGCCGACTCGTACCAATGAGTTGTTCGGATTTTATGTACGATTTGTAACACTACTGGCTTTTCGGTGAAGGAAAACATCGTGAGGAAACCTGCATGCTTCAATTTCGAGGCGTGTATTGTACCCACTGTCCATTATAAGTGGCGACGGGCTCACCCCCCGTCACACTGGACAGAGTTTCGGTACTACTGGTGAAACGTGGATGTTCTGAGGTTTCAGAATATCTCTGACTACCCCTCGGGGAATATAGTCGTGAGCATAATGCTTATACTTAATACTGGTAATATTTTAAAGTAAAAAGATTTTATCTGCTTATTCTTATTACCAAATTATTTTAGTTTACTTAGAAGAATCATCGACTTATTATATCTTAGTTATGCTTAAAATAATCAGCGTGAATTTGTGAATTACAGAAATGTGATGTAGGTAGGTACTTGGCAAAACATTAAAGTCATCTTGTGGCTTCTTATGGCATCTTATGGCATCACAATGGAAAAAATAGCTTTTAGTAATAAGGCCTACATTTGTAACTTATTAACAGCCTAGTCGTCCAATAAGTTGTCAAAAAAACCATCACAATATTATATCGCAGAATAGAAGGTAAGTAGTCTGTGCTAGTCCGCGCAATGATAGTCACCGTCCGGTGTCAGTCAGCGACATGAGAGCTCGTTATCTTCATAAGATCCTCTACCTGCTTCATGAATCCATGAAGATTCGCTCTCATGTTTCATGCCCAACTGCCTCATGATGTCTGCCCCATGTCGGTGTTCGGAGAAATCTTCTAAGCAGTCGCTTGTAGTTTCGTTCCAAGTCCCGCCTATTTTTCTGGCTTTCCACCAACACTGTGCGAGGTAGCGAAGCTGTGAGTGTGGACAATATCCACCAATAGAGTAGGTTCAATTTCCTTATGACACGATAAAACGAGCAAGCTATTAGTGGATTTTAGTGGATTTTTTCCTAGCCCACCGACTGGCTCGCTACCTCTTATCATTTATCTTTCTTGTTATGGGGGCAAGCCAGCAACACTTCGACCCAATGGGATCTTTTGTTTTGACCAGTTGACCTCTACATAATATTTATTTTCATATCAATATCGAGCCATATTATCGCTGCGATTTTGCGATAATTGTTCTCAGTACATTTTGTATGGGGACGCGCGCGATCCTACACACCGCCGCGATATTATCGAGCGATAATATCGCTGCGATTTTGCGATAATTGTTCTTAGTACATTTTGTATGGGGACGCGCTCGATCCCACATACTGCCGCGATATTATCGCAACCTGACGCAATCTCTTTCTACTACATTCAGTGAAGGGCGCATGCGTGACGCGAATCGCGGAATCGCTGCAGTGTGTAAGGTGTCGCGATATCGCTGTCGATAATATTGGTCGATAATATCGCTCGATAATATCGCTGCAGTTTTGCCGCCAAGACATCGCAGTCACAAAGGATAGCTCGGCAGCTGGAATCTATAGGGTGCGCTTTATCTTGTGCATCATCGTGCAGGTGGCGGAGCCTGGTGAGGGCTTGCTCCTGTTCAGTATGCAGTTTAGGATTTCCGTTGTCATATACCTCGATGATTTTCGACAGTGTTGCAGTCCCAAGAAGTCAGACCAGTATTGCCTGTGTCTTTTATCAGCCCAGGTTTACCATACTTGGGTTTGGTCCAACCATCTTTTGTTCATATCCAGCCTTAGCTACCTCGCACAGTTCTGTTGTCGGATTTCTGTTGTCATATACCTCGATGATTTTCGACAGTGTTGCAGTCCCAAGAAGTCAGACCAGTATTGCCTGTGTCTTTTATCAGACCAGGTTTACCATACTTGGGTTTGGTCCAACCATCTTTTGTTCTGATCCAGCCTTAGCTACCTCGCACAGTTCTGTTGTAGGATTTCCGTTGTCATATACCTCGATGATTTTCGACAGTGTTGCAGTCCCAAGAAGTCAGACCAGTATTGCCTGTGTCTTTTATCGGCCCAGGTTTACCATACTTGATTTTGGTCCAACCATCTTTTGTTCTGATCCGGCCTTCGCACAGTTCTGTTGGAAAGTCAGCCTAATGGCAGAAGATGACTAATGACTCACGCGAACACTATAGAATAACGTAATCCCTAGTGTAAACTATTCCAATATTTATAACACGACAATGCTTTGACACCGGTATATACGTTCCGAAAACACCATATCGCGAGGGATTAAGATAGTTAATGGCAAAGATAAAAAACTCTCTCCAAAAATTACCGCAGCACCGCGCGATTATCTAGATACATTTACAATGTCATTTTCCATGTCCCATTACGTAGATAAGATTTGAATAACAAGTTTATTTACTCGTAAAAGTGTGTAGCTGATGTGAAAAAGTACTAAGGTTATAATATGTGTGTTGTCAGATGTGAAAGTCAGTCCCTCAGCTTCTTTACCGATTTAAAGTACAGGGTGTAAAATTAAATGTGTTACATACCTGAACAGGAGTGCAATTTTTGAAAGTCAAATCAGCAGTAGAAAAATTACTATGGTGCTGATTTGACTCTCAAAAATCATAGGTACTTCAGGAGTACGATTTTCTAAAGTCAAAGCTGCAGTAGAAAGATGCGTATCTCCATAGTAATTTTGACATTTTCAACTGCTGAGCTCAGCGAATGAGATTCAAAAATCGCACTCCTGGGCGCTTCAGTCAGACCATCAAAATTATCAATTTTCACTATACAGGGTGTAACAAAACAATCTAGTAAAACTTAAGGGGGTGCTTCAGACCATCAAACTGAACAACTATCACCATGGAGCCAACTTCGAAATCGGAAAAAAAAATCTGCTGTCCCATACATTTTAGTCGAGTCGGTACAGCAGTTTTGTATGGGAAAGCAGATTTTTTTTAAGCTTTGCTACAACTACCAACAAAAATGGTATGCGGGTGCTGTGTGTGTTTTTCTTTGTTTTACTTATTAACTTTTCCAGCTTGCAATCAACTTTGTACAGTCATCCAATTTGAAATTTTGTTAGTTTATGCACAGCATAACTATAAATATAGTTATGAAACTTTAGTGGGTACATGCATAAACCACAGCATAACTATAAATATACGAAACTTCCAATGTGTACAAAATTCGAAACCTCTACATTCAAAAGATTTTCTTTCTTTTTCTATTAATAAAACAAAGAATAGGTACCTATGAAAAGAAAAACAAATTATGTTGTAATGATAATTTCGAAACACAAATTTTGTAAATTATTCTGAATTTACTCCTATAGGATTGGCGTCTTCGATTTGCTGCCATATCTCGTCAAGCATTGTTTCCAAATGAGGATTTCCTCCCAACTTATTCATCTGAAAACAGATAATACGACACAATTGTTAATATTATTCTTGTTAAAACGATCAACGTAATTATTTGCTTTTACAACGTTTTTTTACACCCATTTTACGAGTATCTTGGACGTTGTCACACAGATTAACTAGTCTCATTCAAGTACCATTCTTACAGCCTGGACATTTATAATGATTATCCACTAGACTACGATATGTAATACATACCTCTCGGGACTCTGTCTAGGGTACAAATATCGTATTTATCTTACTAATATTTTCCCGTTGTGGGATTCGAACCTTCGGCCCTCTCTCGGCACAGCAGGCCGATTAAGCAACCGTGCAATCTTTTATTCTTGGGAATAAGTCATTACAAGTTAACGGTAAGGTCATGTTTCATCTCATATCAAGCCATCTTCGAGATGATAATTGTTTTTTTTTATTGGCTGTCAAAAAGTCCTCCATTGTTACTCTCCGTGCTACTAAAAACTTTTCGATCACGATTCCTGTTCGTATTTTACCGCCTGATTATTCCTGGCACTTTTAACTTTTTTAATTATTTAAAAAATTTGTAGTTTGATTACCAATCTAAATGATAACTAGAATCTAAAGTTTAAAAGAAAAAAAAAACTGCTAATATTATAAATTATTTACTTTCACGACACAACCGAACCGTAACTTTACTGGGCTATATCATGATCGTTTCTGTCCGAACGTTATTTTAAAAGAGTTGACATTGGAAAGGAAACGTCGAATTTCGTGGTAGACCCTCAGGGTTTCCACTTATACTATCGTATCAACACATGTAGCGGCAACACTATTTGGTATATTACCTCACCCCTCACTTCTTTGTCAAGTTTCTTCAGAACGCCCTTCGTGTACTGAAAGCTGCCGAGTTTTTCCAGTAACGTGACACAGTACCGCAATATTTCCACGTCACGAGTACGCTGTCGAAGTATTTCTGTAGGTATTTGTAAGGTCATGTCATGGTTACATTTTACGCAAAATGAGGCGTTTTCATAATCAGTTTCCTCACGAAGGTGAAATATATGTAGGTATAATTAACTGTGGGGTAAAAGGATACGAAACACTTGATTTCCATCTGCATCGTTCTTGATTGCATGTATAACTGGAAAAGTGTACTTCCCTTCTTGTATGTCATCACAGTAACTTTTCTGTGTAGTGTCCTGCAAAAGAATGAAATAAGATCTTTTTTAAATTCACTTCACATGATCTACACTTCATATGTGATCTCACTTTATTTCTTTATTTAAGGGTTATAATGGTATCTTACACATTGAGACCATACGGTTAAGAAATCGTCTTTGACCTGGAAGTAGTAGCCCAGCTTCTCTATTAGATCCTTATAGTCTCTCTTCTCTTTGCTGAAAAGCTGCATCAAACGCAACGTCAGCATGAACATACTGGACAACTCTGGAAGACAAACCATCTTCTTAGACTAATCGGCCCATAGCTTTTGTCCTAGAGGAGCCATGACATGTGTGTGTGCCTGCCATGAATGAGTGGGACAATGCCACATGAATTAGTGCTAAAAGAAGGCTCGACATAAACTAATTGTCAGTTTTACTAACGAATAAACAATGTTAATGAAATAATAAAACAGTCTCACTTTCAAAGACCATTTCTTTGTATTCTTCTTCATTTGGACATAGATAATTATCTCGCCAATATATTTCTAAACCTTGCACATACTCAAGAGCTCCTCCGTGAAAATGCTTACACCCTGGAACGTTAAAAATTATGTTAAAAAAACATTTGGAGCATGGGTCGGGTCCAAGTCCGCAAACTAAGGATGCCTGTCCACCGGAGACGTGCCATCTTTCTACTGCTGAGTTGACTTTCAAAAATCATAATATAGGAGAGCGATATTTGAAAGTCAAATCAGCAGTGAAAAGATGCGTATCTCCGTAGTAATTTTGACATTTTCAACTGCTGAGCTCACAGAATGAGATTCAAAAATCGCACTCCTGGTAGCTAGGGTGACTGAGGAAAACGTCCATCAATTAGCATCGCTTTGTGAGGCAGCAAGCGCTTTTGGTGGATTTTTTCTTCGATTATCGCCAGGGTTGCTAGACCTTAAAGGTTCCTCGTAAAAATACAAGATTTTGGATCTCTCGTCCACAGTACGAGGATGATCTCAACCTCGTACAAATATGTAGGAGGTTTTTACTTTTAGGGAAATTATGGCATGATTTTCCATTGCAGGCGACGTGTTGTGGATTAAATGAATATTTTATCCATCAAAGACTGGATATGGTTATGGTTAGATTGTAGTTTGCCGGGAAACCCTAAAAAAACCGATCACCGCTTAGATTTGATCCTTGTATTCGCTGCTATTATTCTTTTTAAAATAATGTTTTTTTTACAAAATAATCTTGTTGCCTTAATGAAATGTCTAAAATTCAATTGTGTATGTGCCTAAAAGCCTAATTCTTAGTTTTTTCACACTTTATATGAATGTACGAGGTTTAATAGACAAAGTACTCTATTTTTCATGCTTTTTTTACGAGGGTAAATTTTCTACGTCTGGCAACCCTACGCTTTGCTTCCTCGAGTCGCATGTCTGAGATGTCTTGCAATCAAAGAATCTCCCTCCCAAATTATGATCTAATCGTACCAATGGATGTCCCAGAGCTATAATCCTCTTCAACGTGATTGCAATAGCGTGAATAGATGCATTGATAGTCAGGGGTACTCCGTAGATCGAGTGTGCAACTGGCACTCCACCGCGCAGCGTTGAATGGTCTTGGATGTCATCGATTCTGTTATATAAAAGTAGTAGTGTAGTAGGATTAAAGACACCTGTGAACACCGCATCTCTAGTGAGTTCTAATAACTCTCCGAATCTGTTAGCGTGGCTGCATAAACTTTGTACCTACCCGTAAACCACAGAAATATAGTGATCAACATTTAATATCATTCGTTTTTGTAGATATTCATAATACAAATACACACACTCATAATACGCCAGTCATTTTACGGAGTTTTGTTAGGAGGAGCAGGGAGTAATTATAAATTGTACTTTTAAACTGTTACTGGTACTATTTAGTGGCAATAAAAAGACGACCTACCTGAAAACATATTTATAAAAAATCACTACGCAACATAGAAATCTAAATTGTACCTCCCAGAAGGACATAAACTTATTGATTTTAAAACCAATAATTTTAATTAGATTCAACAATAAAATGACTTTTGAGCCAGAGAATAGACAAAGAAATAAAAAAAAAGATTATTCATTAGAAAATACAAATGTATTTTTGAAAGCTTTCTAAGTAGACAAACATTTTTACTACTACGTGTTTGAAGGCTTAAAAATGTGAAAAAAAAATTTTTCCTTCAGGTTTTTTTAGAACGAGATAAATGCTAAATTTTTTATTTGGGGCTGTTGCTGACGAGATTTTTTTTAATGTTGGTATATTTCTAGTCCCAAATTGGCTCTTAAATGATACACCGAAAAAAAATCAATTCTTATTATAAATTGTACTTTGAAACTGGCTCAAATCCGGCTCAAATCGTAAAATGACTAGGCTATAATCCCTAATATTGAGATTGAGAGCAGGGCACCAAAACGGTTCCTGAAGTCAGTTCTGATAAAATAGACAAGAAATAGCAAAAATATATTATAGCATCTAGAATCCCACTGCAGGGCAAAGGCCTCCTCTCACAAATAAATGTGAGAGGGAGTGGGCCATACTCCACCACTCAGGCCCAGTGCAGATTGGTAGTGGCAAGATAGTGGTCATCTTGCTGTCAGTTTGTTTTAGCGCATAATTTTCTTTGCTGTCAGCTGCTGTAATTAATAGGCTAACTAACCTGGCTGGCTCTCGAATGTACTTATGTCAGCTTGGCGCCTGCCTACATAATACCACAGTATAAGAAAGAGTATGGTACTACATTGTACCGATATTGTAAGTAACCTGTATTTGCTTTGGAATTCTTTCAAAGCCTTTATAATGAGTGTCTTACAAAATCGCAGGTCCGTGCAGAGTCTGCAGAACCTCTCCTACAGCCTTGAGATTGTCTTCTGGAATCTGGAGCCAGTGGTTGAATGCTGTAGGCAGCTTTGTGTTGAGGTGGTTGCGTGGTATTCGCTGCACGTACAGGTATGGCGAGAGTACTTTCTATATGAGGTAAAAAACATTTTAGAAACAATTCGTATTATGAAGTTTAAAAAATGTTTACATAATTTGGTATCTGTCACTGAGCAGGATGCAGTTTCCAAGGTTGACACCGTGGTATTTATTCACTAACGATAACGGGATAAACTTTAAAACCATACAAAAAGAAATGATTCTAATAAAATTTACACTCTACTCACCGAGTCAACATCATCGCCATAATAAAGATCCTTGGTTCCATATACCATTTCCATTATGCCAATGTATATGTGTTTCAATCCTCTTTGCTTGAATAATTGTATTTCGTCTTGTTGCTTACCTATTTTCTAGGTATCTATAGTTTCAGATCAAACATAATACATTTACTCCTAGATAGATGTAGGTTCACTCATCATCATCATCAGCCTATCATCGTCCACTGCTGAACATAGGCCTCTCCCAAAGTATATTTGGGAGGTAAAATGCCATAATCACCACGCTTGGCAGAGCGGGTTGGTGATCGCAGGGCTATATCAGTTGTACCGGTGATGCAGTGATGCTGCTGCCCATCATCGGCCGAGGAATTTTGGTGTAGCCTGTTTTGGATAGATATACCGCCATCAATCGGTCGCCAGAGCCTCGTCGGTTAGTCGGCAGGATGCACCACGAGCAGGTGAGGTTGGCAGTTGGGTTGTCGCCATAGTCTACCGCGTTTACCCCTTACACCCAGATGTAGGTTGGTTGTAAGAAAATAGTCAGCATACCTGACCCCTTTATCAAAATTTGTATTTATAAGCGCAAGTGGGATAGGTAGGTACTATCGCGGACTTTTCCGCCTGACCACCACTAGGCTCATTTTAGCTTGCACACTAAAAAATAAAAGCGCTGTCTAGTCCAGTCCTATTGATGTATAGACCAATGAATGAATAGTTTATGTGCGAACCAAACAATAAATTATGTGCGAAATTAGACCAAAAAATTGTAAAGT
The DNA here is from genome assembly GCA_963693445.1 of Agonopterix heracliana. Lineage (NCBI taxonomy): Eukaryota > Metazoa > Arthropoda > Insecta > Lepidoptera > Depressariidae > Agonopterix > Agonopterix heracliana. The sequence goes on along the minus strand of OY856308.1, from coordinate 18,742,783 downwards.
GGTCAGGCGGAAAAGTCCGCGATAGTACATACTATTTTAAGAATACATTTATTCTTAGTTGCTTCCTCGAGATTTCTTCCACTCAGTCAAAATGTTAGAAACTTCCTCGATTCGAGAAACCTTCGTTTAGTCGAGGAAAGAAACGTCAAACTCAAGTTAGCTCGAGACCTACCTCAAGGTTTCCTCGATATACGTAAACGTCGCTGATGTTTTCGTAGCAGTGTGCTTCACAGAATATTGATATTTTAACCTAAGTAATTTTTAAAAATAAAGTGTTTACCTATGTAATTAAAAAGAGATGATAACTGATAAGTCAATCAGTAGAAAAAGACTGACAAGAGCGCGCGAGCGCTTTCTATTGACTCAATTCATTACCTCAATCAAGCGATCGCCAACCTTTTTACGACAGACACTGATTTTAGGATTTTGCATATAGCATAGCATATGCTCACGACTATATTCCCCGAGGGGGTTACTCAGATATATTCTGAAACCTCCGAACATCCACGTTTCACTGGTAGTACGTACCGAAACTATGTCCAGTTATCTTATGATTTAGACATTGTAAAATTGTAAATTACAATTTTTTGTTGCGCGATGTATTTACCAGTTCACCTACACCCGTGGAAAAACCGGCTCGTCCAGTGGACTATCTATAGGCACGTCACGTGATTATATTGTGCGCTCCTTACGAGCTTTGTTGCTGTGGGTTGTTTTCTCTCTACTTATTATTACTCATGTGGTGCAATCCTAGTGGACACTTTGCTTAGACACATCATAGTAGCTTGTGCATAAAATATCAGTTCGCTTGATCATGCAGCCTGTTTTATGAAGTAAGTAGCACAGTTAAGTAGTAGGTACACGCTCATAAAACACTGCTTAATTATTGTTTGTCTTAAAATCTATCTAAATGTTACTTACCTCTGACGTTCTAAGCAGGCCTTTAATGTACCTATCTATTAAATGTGAATCTTGTAAATCTTTAAGCAATCACACATTTTGCTTTGTATTGTTTTTAATTGCTTGTTATTGTAATTAACGTTTCAACTAATTGCTTTCTATGTAATCACAGTTTTTTCTTGCATTATGAATAAACGCAATCACGCAAATGACATCATTCAAATCAGGATTTTTTTTACTAGGTATAGTACAGTCAAGATGTACATCCGTGCTTGCAAAAGGTCAGGTCGTTCTGAATTTTTTATATGTTGTTAGGACCTAAACCAATATTAAATTGCCAAATTTGCAATTTCCAAAGTGATGTGCGAGCGGTAGGGTAACCAAAAAACCATAAAATTTTCGGACTTTTTTCAGTTTTTCGCTTATTTCTCGGAATCTATATATCGTATCGAATAGTTTTGTAGGTATAATTTTATTCTGACAAAATTTCCTACGAAAAAAGTGGTGTGCACTTTCCTCATAGGACTTAACCTTTGAGGGCTAGAGGGACGAGAAAGTAACATCATTTCAAAAGTTATGAAATTCGTATGGCGACCCTCTTGAAAGTTGAAGATAAAAACAAAATGATTCCATATTCTTAATCAGCGACCCCGAAAACCCCCGGATACAAATTTTCAGTCGGTTCACTGAACCTTTAAAAGCTGCGTTGGCGTTTGAAATTTCCATGGCAGCCATCTTGGATTTCGCAATTTTGGATTTTTTTTCACCGCCAACAAAATCTGACCAGGGTCCACTATGACATTGTTCAAGGTCCATACCCCTATCTGTCATAGTGTTCGCGGGCCGTTGACGTCATCCGTCAGGATTTGACCTTCGGAGGAAGTCGACATATTCCTTTTAACATCAGGGCATCGTTATAATGTTCCCTAAATTTCAGCCTTGTACTATAAGGTAACCCGGAGATCAATTGGAGGTATCTGGTCGATCCCCAACACTTTTCATAGATAGTAGATAGATGCCCGGATAATTGTTCGCCGGGTTTCCCCCGACCAACGTATATTAAAATTATTTTGGAGATCATCATAAGGATGCTCTGGTGTTAAAAGGAATATTTCGACTTCCTCAGAAGGTCGTATCCTGACGGATGAGGTCAACGGCCCGCGGACACTATGACAGATAGGGGTATGGACCTTGAACAATGTCATAGTGGACCCTGGTCAGATTTTGTTGGCGGTGAAAAAAAATCCAAAATTGCGAAATCCAAGATGGCTGCCATGGAAATTTCAAACGCCAACGCCGCTTTTAAAGGTTCAGCGAACCGACTGAAAATTTGTATCCGGGGGTTTTCGGGGTCGCTGATTAAGAATATGGAATCATTTTGTTTTTATCTTCAACTTTCAAGAGGGTCGCCATACGAATTTCATAACTTTTGAAATGATGTTACTTTCTCGTCCCTCTAGCCCTCAAAGGTTAAGTCCTATGAGGAAAGTGCACACTACTTTTTTTGTAGGAAATTTTGTCAGAATAAAATTATACCTACAAAACTATTCGATACGATTTATAGATTCCAAGAAATAAGCGAAAAACTGAAAAAAGTCCGAAAATTTTATGGTTTTTTGGTTACCCTACCGCTCACACATCACTTTGGAAATTGCAAATTTGGCAATTTATTATTGGTTTAGGTCCTAACGGATTTGACAGGAAAAACAATGAGCTGGAAGTAGAACGAAGGACAAAAAATACTTGGAACAAATATTGGAGCTTAAAAGAAATATTCAAAAGCAGCATGCCTATCAAGTGGAAAGCGAAAGTCATGAATTCATGCCTCCTTCCGTGTTTGACATATGCATGCCAAACATGGAAATTTTCTACTAAAATAAAAAACGACATAAACACTTGCCAGAGAGGAATGGAACGTAGCATGCTAAATATACGGAAAATACATAAAATACGTCATACAAAAATTAGATCTATTACTCAAACAACAAATGCTCTGTGCTACGCTCAAAAATTAAAATGGAAGTGGGCCGGTCATGTGGCGCGACTTCAGGACCAAAGATGGACAAAAATGGTGACGTCGTGGAAAGGCCCTCTAGGCAAACGCTGTATAGGAAGACCCCACGCGCGCTGGGAAGACGACATCAAGAAGGTCGCGGGCCCTCTCTGGATAAACAAAGCGAAGGAGCGAGATATATGGCTATCTTTGGAGGAGGCCTTCACCCGAGAAGGGGTTCTTGCTGAATTATAAAAAACTGAAAAAAATATATATATACCTATCTGTCAACTAACACAACTTAAGTAATATGCAAAAAAAACACAAAAAAAAAATCAATATTAAAGTTAAAATACTATAGTAACAGCTAATTATAATGTAAAAAAAACTAAGAGAAGCATGCAATAAACTAGGTAGATGAAATTAATGTAAATATAAAAATTATTAATAATACAAATTGTGAATTTCGCAGTTGATTTGTAAGTGAGTTTAGTATAGTACCTATTGCTTATAATGTAAATGTTAGTGAATTTAATGGAAGCAAGAAATAAAAGGCTTTTTTATTTTTATTTTTATTTTATTTATTAGGTCCTAACAACATATAAAAAATTCAGAACGACCTGACCTTTTGCAAGCACGGCCCCCTATTCATGTTTAACTTGACTGAACTAGTATAGGTACTTACCTAAAATGTTCTGTACGACGTCTTAAAATATGTGGTAATAATAGTTTGCATATTTTTAAAACTGATATCGTTTTCGACCATGTATCGTCCAACCATGTCAAAGTATAGGAAAGAGTATAGTATCTATTACTAGTACAATAACCAGCATGCATCGTACACACGAGATTTCTTAAGACGCTGTTATCTCGTCGAGGCCGTTTTTTGAACACGAACGAAAGTGTTTTAATCTGTGTTTTAAAGTCTGAAATTAAATTATGTCTTATTTAAGGATCGGGCGGATGGGCGACTGTTCTCAATTACACGATTAGATTAAGTTTACTAGATAGAAAAACATCCCAAAGTTACCCCTTTTTGTTATGTTTTTTCAATACTATGATTAAACTGCTGATATTTAACTTTTTATTCTTGTACTTAACTAAATACATTAAATATTTCTAGTGAACTCAGAAGAATTTTTAGCTTAGAAACTCCCATGAGCAAAGATATTGACGAAAAACACGTTTTTTTGCGATCCTGCTTTCAATTGGAGCGGGATGGCTAATTGTAAACTTATGCTTGCAAGAAAGAGACGCTTGCACTGGGATAACCTAGCCTTAACCTTTAAACATACTCTACCCATCAAACTGAACAACTTTTACTATGGGAGCAAACATGACAGAACAAAAAAAAAATATCAGCTGTCCCATACGTTTGAATCTTTGAATCGAGTAGGTAGAGCAGTTTAGTATGATAATTATGGGACAGCTGATATTTTTTTTGTTAGTTAATATAGGTATGTGGGTGTGGTGTGATGGTGTGGCACGCTAGGTATCAATAAACGCTACTACCTATACAGGGTGTAAATTTAAATGCATAACATACTTGAGGGTGCTTCAGACCATTGAACTAGTGATTGAACTGAACCAAAAAGTTTGGAATACCTACAATGGAGGACAGACTGCCTAACAAGCGGTGAAACATGATAATACTCCTTGGTGGTCGGTAATGATCGTTCTTTTCCGTCGCGTCGTTGTTTTTTGTGACGTGAACTTTGTCCCTTTCTAATCCAACTTCAAAAATGTTAGCTCCTCTCCTGTCATTTTCGTAAAGCTACGTAATTCGGTATGCCAAGTTTTTTTTTGGAGGGCTGAATCGAAAACCATTTCGAGATAATTGTCTGAATAATCATATTTTCTATGTCAGAGATTTTAAAATGAAAGGATTACAGATATTTTAAATAAAATAACGTCGTTTTTCGGTCCGTGCAGTGACGTCACTGGCATACCTGTGAACTCCTTGGTAAACATAAAATCAACTTAAAAATAACCGGCCATTAAGAAAAAAAAAACTTTCACAATGTCAGAATTTGACATTAATTGATGTTGCCGTATCTTTTTCCAGCATAGAGTTAGGAGTGGTTCTCAACAACCGTGCTTTTTTGTAAGTTTCGTTGGCGCAATTTTTTTTTGTGATTTTGTTGAAACCAATATCGAAATATTAAAATATAAAATACAAGCTTTAAAAATATATAAGAGGGACACAAAAGCATTCATTAGTTTTCGAGATATTTGAACTTTGTGCCACCGAAATTGAAAACTGCCACCGAGTACTGAAATCAGGCCCACCGAAATCTTAAACTGGCACCAAAACTTAAATCAGGCCCACCGAAATCTTAAAGTGGCACCGAAAACTTAAACACAATATAAAAATAGTTTTTTTCGAAGAACCCAAAGACCTGATGACTTAATGTGGAGTCACGGACAAATCCCAAAGTCTCTTGAGCGGGCTGGATCCTCACTAGTCTATTAGTCATTGGTGATGGTGATGGGGTAGCTCCAGCCCCACCATAAAATTATTAACTCTATACCTGGTGACTGGTGAAGGTAGCGGGCGGGTGAAAATGAGGGCAGCGCAGAACCAGTCGTTGTGGCAATACTTGCGAAGCCTATTGGGAGATTTGGGAGGTCATGACTGTTTTAAGTAACTTTTTAGTACCTATTGACTAACCTTTGAACCTTACAAATCGCCTGGAGATGATGGGTTTCTACCTTGCCATATTACTATCTGTCTGTCTACTAGTGATATCCTATCACCATTATTAACAACAAGCTTTTCGTGCAATTGTCTACCAGAGCCATGGACTAAATTCACAGTTAAGTTAATACCAAAAACAGGTAAAAAGGACTACTCCCAATAAAAGTCCTTAAGACCTATCAGTCTCAGCTCCTTCATGTTGAAAGCCATGGAGAAGGTACTAGATAAAAAAAAGTAAGTTAAGCCTCTAGAATCCCACTGCAGAGCAAAGGCCTCCTCTCACGAATAAGGGTGAGAGGGAGTGGGCAATACTCCACCACGCGGGCCCATTGCGTGTTGGTGAAGGCAAGTTAGTGGTCAACTTGCTGTCAGAGAATTTTCAAGCCGCCTTAATAGGTGTCTGACCTGGCTTAACGAATAGTTACAACGTCATCTGACGGAACTATCCGAGACCAACTGCTTAACGTGCCTTCCGAAGCACGGAAACGTTCGAGATTAAATACCATTAAACGTTCACCCATCCAAAGAATGACCGGACCTGACGTTGCTTAACTTCGGTGATCGTTTCCAATACCAAAGCTCCACTACGCCAACGAGCGCTTCATCAAAGCAAACTAGATCAAAACCTTCGGGAAATGCTTTAGCAGAACCTACCCGTTGCATAATGATCAGCACGCTTACCAAAAGGGCAAGGGTACGCCGACGACCTTGTAGGAATCATAAGAGGGCCATGCCTGGACACTGTATCCTCGCTAGTGCAAAGAGCTCTCCACACCATACAAAAGATGTGTGAAGAAAATAGTTTGTCCGTAAATGCAGATAAAACTGTTATAGTACAATTCACGAATAAATGGGATCTCATAAAACTAAGAACCCAACGAATCTATGAAAAACTATACCGTTTTCCTAAGAAGTAAAATACTTGGTAGTATTTTTTTTTCTACACTTTCGACAAACACCTTAACTGGAACACGCATATTAAAACTGTTATACAGAGGGCTAAGACAGCTCACGGCATATGCTAAATAGCCCTATTGATTTACACTGCAATAGCAAGACCAATAGTCTGCTATGCCGCAGTCGTCTGGTACAAAAATACATTTCAAAACAACACCATATACAAGCTCAATAGCTTACAAAGGACTGCGTGCCTTATTATAACTGGCGCCATGTCCACCTGCCCTGGTTTAGTTCTCAACGCACTGCTGTACCTTCAACCTTTTCACATTTTTTCACAAGGAGAGGCTAAATTATGCCTACACAGAGTTAACCCAAATAATAAGCGTAGCTGGCAGTCCAAGCGGATGAAGACCTTACAGGAAGATGCCTTTCATCTCCTTGTGCTAAAAATGTACACAGATGCAATGACTTCAGCATACAGCTTCACAAAAAACTATAAAGTTACTTTTTCTTCAAGGGATGACTGGCTACAAAACCGCATACCCAACGAAGACAATTGCCTAACCTGGTACACAGACGAATCCAAGAAAGGCAATGATGTTGGCTGTGGGAATTATGGCCAAAAATCTAGCATCGAAGTGAGTCAAAATCTTGGAAACTACGCCTCCATTTTTCAAGTTGAGGTCTTCACCGGCCTGTGCTGAATTTAATCCTTAACAAAAGCTGCGTCAACAAACGCATCATAATAAACTCTGATAGTCAGCAGCTCTACTAGCCTTGGACTCATAAGCATAGCATATGCTCACGACTATATTCCCCGAGGGGGTAGTCAGAGATATTCGGAAACTTCAGAACATCCACGTTTCACCAGTAGTACCGAAAATCTATCCAGTGTGACGGGGGGTGAGCCCGTCGCCACTTATAATGGACAGTGGGTACAAAACCTAAGCATAAGCATAAGCATAAGCATATGCTCACGACTATATTCCCCGAGGGGGTAGTCAGAGATATTCTGAAACCTCAGAACATCCACGTTTCACCAGTAGTACCGAAACTCTGTCCAGTGTGACGGGGGGTGAGCCCGTCGCCACTTATAATTGACAGTGGGTACAATACACGCCTCGAAATTACGCCTCGAAATTGAAGCATGCAGGTTTCCTCACGATGTTTTTCTTCACTGAAAAGCCAGTGGTGTTACAAATTGTACATAAACTCCGAAAAACTCATTGGTACGAGTCGGCCTGGACGGGGATCGAACCTTCGCCTCCTACACGGCAGCTTTCCGGCTCCACCTGACGATGGACTGATCACTGACACTGATGAGGTCTGATGACCTTGATCACCATTTTAAACCCAACTACTCATCGCGAGCCCAATCTAACGAGCCCAAACTCGGTGGGTCTATATTTACCACTGCGGAAATCCTGTGGTGACTCTCTGGCTCCATCATCAGACCCTGATCACTATTAGTAAGCCATCTACTTGTCGAGACCCATCTCACGAGTTGAATCTCGGTGGGTCCATGTTAACTACAGCGGAGATCCTATCACTACCTTCCAGCTCCATCATCAGATCAGCTTTTGGCCACCCTAATATTGCACTGACGTCGGGTTTATCTATGCCACATTTCAGTCAATTCTGATTGCGAGAACTAGTTTAAATCTTGCATTTAGCTTACATGCAATAAGATTTGTACCAACATGTAACTATTAACTAATAAATAAAAGCTTATAAAAATGCACATGACCTAGAGATGGATTAATTAGTATTTGGTGGAACTTGACTGGCTCAGTTCAATTCGGCCGCAGTTTCAATAGCGCCGGCGCGCCGATCTCGGTGGTCGGCGCACCGGCGCGATAGACATTGCGGTGGCGCCGGTGCGCCGGCGCGGAAAAAAAAATCCTGGAATTAGGTAAGAATAGTAGCGTGTGGCGAGCGGTAGTCTCTGCCTACCCTTGTGGAATAGTGATGTAAGCAAATATGCGTATTTTGTAATTATTACAATGAATTCTTCAACCTTTTAAGTTTCGGTGGCAGTTTTCAATTTCGGTGGCCTCAAAAAACGCCACCGAAGCCACCGAAACTGAGCCACCGAAGTTGGAATCAATAGGAAAAAAATGCGCAGAAAAAAAACTAACTATCCGATTAAACACTTAAATCGTGAACATTATAAAGCAACCAAAAACCAATCGGTTACATGAATGGTACAGTAGTATCACTTTTAGAACCCTATTAAAAATTGACCCACCGAAATTGAAAATTTTTGTCCCCCTTGCCACCGAAGGTTATACTTCCGCGTTTAGTGAGACATCTAGTAGCAGTGTCATGTGGATATGGCCCTAGGGTATTAGGACGCAATCGATATGGTACGTTTAATTAGAAAACAGCTCATATTTAATGCTTTTACAGTAAGAAAAATTGTCTTGAATATTTGCCACCGAAACTTATGCTGATGCGTGGACAAATTTTGATCGAGTGTCCAAAGGTCCACGATGTATACAGAACCATTTTACAGCTGATTTAAGATAGTCTGCTTTATGAAGATCATATAGGGCATAACTTATTTGGATTATATTTGGAAACATTTGCTTGGCGAGCATATTTATGGAAAAAAATGGATTGTGGACACGCCACCGAAAGCTGAATTTCGACACATAATTATTTTTATTTATTTACGTGTACGTATATACATACTAAAACTCATGTTCACAAGTGAAACACATAGCCCTTTACTATAAAAAAAATAAATGATATGCATAAGTTCACGTTACACTAGGATTCTCAGCGTGGACATGAAAAATTCGAGCATGGGCGAATCACTCTTAGAAAGAGGAGGCAGGTTTTAATTTTTTTAAATACAGCTGTAGGTAGTTTTTCTCCACGGAGTTCGAATTATTTTCTCTCCACCATTTTTGCACTTAGAGATTACAGTTAAAAATAATTTAAAAATTAAATTTATATTGGTGAACTCGATGAATAGCAATAAGAATGAAATAGGTGTCTTAAAATTATGTCTTCTATCCGTAAAAAATATAAAAATGAAGACCAAAAAAAACTTGACATCCCGAATTGGATAGAAAGGGGTACACTTAAAATAAATAAATATCGACGACGCCATTGCCAATTTTCTTGTTTCAATGCTTGTAAGGAGGAGTGGCATCCTTTGTGATTTAAATCCATGAAAAAACACTATTATTATCTATTCATATGCCAATAGTGAAAATGTTCAGTTTGATGATCTGAATCACCCCTTTAATATGTAGGTAATGCATTTAAATTTACACGCTCTACCTATTATAAACTAAACAAGTTGATATTATTATTATTTGTGTTGGGCTATTTCAAGCAAGGGTCGTTATGTAACACTTAGACCAGCGCTGGTCCTTTGTGTTCGCCCCAAGCTCACCCATATTTTACACATACCTTCCTCCGAGCTTGTGGTACTTTCTTTTCATTCTCGGGTCATGCAGGTTTCCTCGCGATGTTTTCCTTCACCGCCGAGCTAGTAAATTTAACAAGTTGATAAGATTACCTACTTTCTATTTATGTAGGTCTATTTCGGCTAAAAATATCTTAGAGTAAATCGGGAATAACTGAACCATTAACGCTATTTTAGGCCACCTCTAAGTGTTATTATTCAAGCCTGCAGAGATAATAATAAAACATGACAATGCTTTCTACAATAAAGTCAAATGGAACAATGTGTCTGACACAATGGAAAATAATACCTTTGACGGAGTTTTCCTTTCAGGTTTGAAATATGAAACTTTAAGTACTGGGGCTTGCATGCCGTACTTATTCCTTTAGCTATCACCTGATTAGTAGGTACACTCAGCTCCATTAAAAAAATGTATAATGGTATCTATGTAATCACTGTACTTACTATGTAGTGTCCTTCCTAATAAGCTGACGGTGTTATAAGGCGATGATCAGACCATCAAACTGAACTACTTTCTCTATTTGTGACCATGTCGAAATCGCGAATAAAATATCAGCTGTTCAACACGAACCTGCTAGTTCCTACGAGTAGGGGGATCGACGGGGCTACTACACATAAATTTTGAACTGAGGTTGGTAGGTAATCCATCACTTTGTGTACCTGCGAAAAATCTGCGTTGAATTCCATTCGTTTTTAGGGTTCCGTACCCAAAGGGTAAAACGGGACCCTATTACTAAGACTCCACAGTCCGCCCGTCTGTCTGTCTGTCTGTCCGTCTGTCACCAGGCTGTATCTCAAGAACCGTGATAGTTAAACAGATGATGTATTTCTATTGCCGCTATAACAACAAATAGGTACTGTAAAATTATTATTAATATCTTATTTTGTGTTGTGTCTTCTGAGTCTAATCTATTACAATACAATTGAATGAAATACTTACTTATGGATTGCCTATCTAAACTATTATAAAACTGTAACTGAAGTGTCTGTACATATAAGATATTTACAAAATAGTACATTATGATACAAGTTCGGTAAGTTGATAATTACAGCCGAGGCGTTATTGCTAGACCGAGCCGTAGGCGAGGTCTACAAGATAGCCTAGGCTGTAATTATCAAACCGAACGTGTGTCATACGACGTTTTATAACATATTTGCGAGGAAACAAGGAAATAAATAAAACTCGGACATTCATAAACTAATAAATTAGACTAACCTTTTCCGCTGCCTCTGAGACTTCTGGCGGCGTCGAATTAATAAATTCATCACTACTAACGACATTTTCAAATCAAAACAAAAAAACGTAACAAAAAATAGTGATTAAAAAGCATGCGGAATAATTTTTACTTGTTCACAAAACAAACAAACTAATAAGAGAACTTCACAAATTAGCGATGCGCGCGCATCAGCGCTTTCTTTTTTCTTATTTTAAGAAAAAAGAAAAAATGCAAAGGCACAAAAACATCCAGTATTACTAATAAAGTAAATTAATATTGTTTGTTTTGGTTTAACATAAATGGGTGTAATTTATTGTCAAAATTAATTAAATTAAAGAATTAAATGTTTACTTTATTATATTTTATCTCCCAAAGTTAATTTTATTCATAAAATGTTGACCACTTTTCTGACATAAAAACTCTTTGCTAAGATTTAAAAAAGTACCGTTCGTTTTAGACGCAACCGTCCGTTTTACTTTACATTACCGAACTAGTGCGTAATGAGATACATTACGTTAGTGAAATTGGTCAAATAAGAGACCATTTACGAGCAAATGTGTTATAAAAAAGATTACGATATGGTTTTTAGGTATCCCTGACTCGAAATCAACCTTTTTTAGAAATTTTGTCTGTCTGTTTGTGTGTTTCTTTGTGTGTTTGTTTATTTGTTTGTTTGTTTGTTCGCGCATCACGCAAAAACTACTGAACCGATTTTGATGAAACTTTTTTGTTTGATAGCTTATGACCTGACTTGAAATCTGGAATATAATTTGTGCGGACGAAGTCGCGGGAAAACACTAGTAATTTTATAAAATCATTGTTAAATATCCTATTCTGTGCTGTCTTGATGATTGCTACACCCGTAAGGGTAAAAAGTTAGAGGCAATTAATTAATGAGTCAGTATGTCATTCAATTCAATAGTAATAGATTAAACAACAATAAGATAATATAGTAGATTACACACCGAGGACAGGAAAGTAAGAAAGGTCTCAGATCTCATGTAATGTGATCTGAGGCTTTCTTATTTACTGTCCGAGGTTAGTATACTATTTTTCTTCTAGACGGAGGTGGAAAGAGACAACTTCGTTTAGCGCAGAGGAACGAGAATTGACGCTTTCCGTCCGGAGAGAAGAAAATATAATAATATTAAGAAGGACCCTGTTTGTCTTTGTTCATAAAACAATCCTTAAGATAACAATAGTCCCAGAACCCACAGGACATTGAAATACAGGCTATTCATTATTATTCATACCGTCGTCTATGTTTTTAATTACATAATACATATTACTGTTTCGTTACAATCCAGACCCCAACTTCGTTAAAACCAGTTATAGATAATATTCCCACGATAATTCCTAGAAAAAAAAACAGTGTGGTATAAGAAACTTTTCCTATTCCCGTATTTGGAAACAAGAGTCTAACAAATCATCAATCCATTTGCAGCTGTTCGGTATCTGGTAGGTACTCCGTATAAACTTTTCGTATCATTATAAGTTACTTTGAGATATGATATCCATCAGACGGGACCCTTGTCAAATGTTATGTTGTGACTCCCGTACATACTCGTAGGTACACATATACCTTTACCTATACCTTTATACAACGTGTTAATGAATTAACGCAAAACTATAAGTATAGAAAGTAGTTTGTTTAGAATCGAGAGCAGAATCGAATTATCATAGTTTCAACATAGGAATTTTTTTCATGATAAAAAATAATTTGTTTGTAAAATTTAAAATTTACTGAACTTGATCTCAACCCACCACTCGGGCACTCTCACCCTACTTACTTCCAAAACGAGATTCATGAGCACGTTAGCGCTTTCATTCATCGCTGAAATGATAACAAATCATTTTTGCCTCAAAACTTACAATGTGGTGTATAAGTAACTTTACATTTTAATTAGGTATAAAAATAATGAAATTATTGTTTCAATATAATTATTATGTTATAAATCAGTTGGGGTGTATGAGGTTTTGCGCTTATTCATTAACACGTTGTATAAAGTATATGTATACATAACACATATACCTTTAGAAGAAAATATAAATATAAACATCAAATATGACAAGAGGGCGTTAATTTAGGTGGGTTATTTATTTTGTACTAACAACATCAAAGAGAAAATCTTCTAATCAACGTTAAATTAATGTTGAATAAAACTAAACAAAATAACTACTCGTATAAGTGAGCTTAATTTGTTTCCACTCCAAGGTGGAAATCTCCAGTTTCCGTTAAAATTATAATTAAACCGTTCTTTTGTTATTAAATTGCTTGGCTGCGGAATTTCTGGAAAGGTTGACTTTCCTTATAAGTACTTATTTCTTCTATGACCGAAACGTTCTAGGTATTGATATGTTAAGCATTTATTATGCTGCTCACGACGCTATTCCCCGTTGGGTCAAAGGGTGTCAAACCTATTAAGGGTACCCTAGGGGGGGTTTATTGCATTTGGCGCGCTCCATACAAACGAAGTCTGGTCATATTTTAAATAATTTTTATAATAATAATAATTTGCTGAAAAAATCTAGAAAAAAAATACATATTGTCCGATTTTCATTAAAATGTAAAGTTTAGAAGTTACAGCGCCTTAAAGATTTCCATACAAATCTTAAATTTTATTAATCCTAGCATTGAAACTTTATTTTAACGAAAATCTGACAACTTACAAGGATAGAGTTTTGTTTCTATTCTATTCTATATTTAAAAAAAATGGCTGCCATCTTGGGTATGTGATGATTTTGCCAATGTCGAGTTTTTATAGCAAAAGTGCTTGACGTTGTACGGTTATATTGATATTTTGGTGACTTCAAGGGTTGTTCTTATAAAAGAACAATATCCTGAGCCACCACTGGAGTTCCACTGTGGACCGGGGATGGGGCAACCGACGCGCACGTGACCACCCAATAGCAGAGCCACAGAGCAACTCCGTTTTGTTTCTAGATTGTTTCTAGGAAATTTCGTTGACTTAAATTGGTTATTATTGAAAATATAATTGACGTTTAATAAGTGTGCTTCAGGCTCCTATATTGATTAAATGATTTTGAATTGAATTGAATTGAACAGGACTTCGTTTGTATGGAACGCGCGAACGGTAACATACCCTTAAGTAAGTACAAGAGTTTACTTCATCCGCACAAATTATTATTCCAGCTTTTAAGTCAAATTATAAGATATCAAAATGTCTATAATATCAAACAAAAAAAGTCTCATCAAAATCGGTTTTTAGTAGTATTTGCGTGATGCTGTTACAAACAAACAGAGAAAAACATTTCAAAAAATGGTTGATTTGGAGTCAGGGATACCTAAAAACCGTCTCGTGATCTTTTTCTTGTATCTTCTTCTTCTTCTCTTTCTATTTCTTTTTTCTTCTTTATCTTCAATGAACAGACACAATTCCGTTATCGTTTTATACAATAGTTTAAAGATTGGTGGCCCCCCAAAGGTGGACCGACGACCTGGTGAAGGCGGCAGGAGCCCGTTGGATGAGGGCAGCGCAGGTCCGGTCGTTGTGGCGATCCTTGGGGGAGGCCTATATCCAGCAATGGACGACCATCTATCAGCTGTGATGATGATGTTAATTATTTAGGTCGGTATTTACGCGATTTTGGAGTCCCAGTACATTTTTGTGCCGCTGGCAGTGGAGACGTCTGGAACGTGGGGGGTGGAGGCTAAGGCGTTTGTGAGGGATCTGGGCAAGAGGTTGGTGGAAAATGGCAACGACGTCCGCTCTGGGTCGTATCTGGTGCAGAGGATTTCATTGGCCATCCAGAGCGGAAACGCAGCTAGTTTGATGGGATCCTTTGTGCCGGGTACGATTATTGAGGAAAGGGCAGATCAATGTGTGTAATTTTTATTTATTTTTAATTATGCTGACGAAACGTGTTGTGGATATATATGTATACCTTCTTGTGACGAAGCTTGTCGTGGATATATGGCTGTACATCCTTTTGGACGAGGCTTGTTGCCAATTTAAATAATTAATAATTTGTATTTAAGTTTCTGGAATAAATAAATTATTTAGGTTGTGAGTTAACTTACGGATGTAGAATGTCCCGTACTTACTTATAAGTTGATCTACTTTACGCTATGCCTAGTTATTTCCATGGTAATTGATTTTACCAAGACAAAATGAGACTAATCTTGATTAGCTTTTGGTTCAATTTGCTTGGTCTGCTTCTCGTAATTTCAGATCAACTCAGTGATAAGAAAATATTGTACTGTCATTGGAATTGCGCTTTAAGAACAAAATCCGAGTTGAACGCACTTTGTGAGGGTCAATTGGATTAGAAGATTTGCCCCAAATTTACTATAACCCAATCTTATTCCTAGAAACAAAAGCAATTGCGTATTCAAAGAAATTCTGTGATGTACCTAATTAGAGTTCAGGAGTGCGATTTTTGAATCTCATTCTCTGAGCCCAGCAGTTGAAAATGTCAAAATTAGTATGGAGATAAATGTATTTTTCTACTGCTGATTTGACTTTCAAAAATCGCACTCCTGAAGTATGATTTTTGAATCTCATTCGCTGAGCTCGGCAGTTGATAATGTCAAAATTAGTATGGATATATGCATTTTCTACTGCTGATTTGACTTTCAAAATTCGCACTCCTGAAGCATGATTTTTGAAAGGCAAATCAGCAGTAGAAAGATGCGTATCTCCGTAGTAATTTTGAAATTTTCAGCTACTGAGCTCACCGAATGAGATTCAAAAATCGCACTCCAGGAGCATATTTCATCATTTCATAAACGTGACTATTGTAATTTACAATGACAATGGCAGATACATTACTGACAATGTTAGGACACACTAACCAGCAATGTGTCCTGATTCCTGAATTGTTATTGTAAATGACAATTGTCATGTATATGAAATCGGCCCCTTTGGGGATCATAATCGTAAAACATCAATGAGTCGCCTATAGTGTGATTAAAGTGCAATACCTATAGGTACCATCGAAACCCGTTCGACTTTCTTTAGATGTCGCGTAGCCGATGTGCATGGCATATTTATTTAGATATTTCTCGCAGTAAAGGGAAAAGCGATGGAATTTGAGACTTCTAGGTGCACTCTTTCGATAACACGTGTGTATGCTGTGAACATTTTGTACTTTCTGAACATGTTACTCCTTTCCAGTAAAACTGTCTTGAAAAGCTTCCTGCGTACATACTGCGCATCCCCACATCCACACATACTGCGCTCCCAGCGTAGTATGTGTGGTGTGACTTTAATGGACCGGTTACGGAATAGTGTGATTAGAAAAGATGTGGTCTGAAAGAAGATGTTGTGACAAGGATTGAAAAAGGAATGTGGCGGTGGTTTGGCCATGAAAGAATGAGCCAAAGTATGAAATTTACAAGGCAAGTGTGAATGGAATCGTTAAGGGGTCGCCCTAGGCGCACGTACGCTGACCAAATCGGATGCGTACTGAAGAAGGGCCAAATAAAATGTACCCGGAACCGACGAGCTTGTATGAAGAGATTTATGAATGTTGAGGAGGCGAAAGATGTCCGTCAGATACGTAGCATGTGGCGATCTAAGGTCTCTGCCTACCCCAGCAGGGCTCGCATGCCACCCCCGAGAAAACGATAAAAATCGAGATGTGCCTCCATCCTTATTATTTTACGTATGCCAGAAAGAGCGCGCACGACGTTTTTCTCGTTTAAACGCTTTGTCGTGGCTGGCATGCTAGCTGTGCAGTAGTTGGACATAGGCGTGAGCATATGTATGTATGTAATGTATGTATGTAATATTATTTAATAATATAAAATATTAAATAGTATAAATAGTAAGCACATATTATGTGTTACCCTGAAAATGTCAGTTGTTCGGTTATACAGGGTGAATATTTGCGCAAAATCTGAAAAGCCACTTGGTACCTTCCTTGCACCGAATCTACATGGTGAAATTGAAAACATTAGCATCCTTTTCCTACTGTAGATTCGGTACTAGCTGTACAAGTGGCTTTTCAGATTTTGCACAAATATTTAACGGCCTATTATTTATTTATCGTATGGCTGATTCTACTGATTCGCTGATTCTGATTTCGCTGATTCGTCTGGCTGTACGGCCTGAATAATATGCAATCGCTTGAGATTGCGTTCTTGTGCAAGGACCTTCCGTACCTACTCGAATCTCTATTTTGAGACCAAACGTTATCGATTTCTGAAACATGTACAAATTAAATATTGGGCAGTAAGCCAGATAGGCCGTGTGTTTATTTGTTAATCGGTCGACGCCTCGGCAAATCGATCGACAAACAGATCTAGATACGGTTTTGTTCTCTTCTTTGTCTTCTTCTTATCGTGTGGACGCAGCGACCAGCTGTGTGGACGGCAAGCCTCTCAAACCGCCTTACGGCATCGGACGTGTTTTTTTAATGTAACCACTACTACTTACTACCAGAGATAGCAGCCGGGACCAACTGCTTAACATGCTATCCAAAGTACGGAATCATCTTTCATTTCAGACAATCAGGTGATTCAGCCTACAATGTCCTAACCAACTCTCTCTCGTTTGTTCTCTGGCTTAATAATAATAAACGTTAACTAAAATACAAGTAGTTAAGCATCTTGTTGAATAGTAGTAAATGGACGCGAGTGTGCGGAGCGGACCTGAGTAAATATTAAGTATGTGAGAATATTAGGGTTGTTAATAAGAACATAATTATACTACTATATTAAATTTTTTATTAAAAGTGTAATTTTATTTAGCAATTATTAAATTTTTAGAGTGTTCTTAAGTAAACTTTAGGTAAGTATCTTTATTTGTTTGCAATAACCATTTGTTTTTGTTGTGTCTTTATATTTAAATTACCTATATACCGGAAACTTAAATAAGTACTGTTGATTTTATAATTTATTACCTATATTGTTGGTGGTAAACAATAAATCTATAAAGTTAACTTTTTAACTTGTTAAGAATTTTGTTCACTAAAGTTTCGAAAGTTTCAAAAACCAAAAGCACAGAGTACCTACCTACTATAACCAAAAGTAAGCTCGCACTCATTCAAAGATGTACCTACCTACCCTGTATTAGGTAAGTAAATTATTGTAGCATTAATATTACAAATTTAACGAACGTTGGCAACCCTAGCACCAACCCTCACTAAGTTGACGGCTGTATACTGATTACACATTGTACGAATTTCCGTCCACTTCCCTTCACGCCCTGAACAATGAGTAAGTGTAGGCGCTCACATCACATTTATAAAGGAGGAAAAATCTGGGAAAATGTTACTTCTTGCTGACGACAGTTTGAGATAGGAGTTAGGTATATTTATACGGCGCAATAAACTCTGCCACGAAACAAAATCTATGTATATGATTACAGTGTGAAATTGATAGCTAAAATTCAATCGAATTGACGTGAAACTGATTGATATCCTATCAATCAAAATAAATCCTTTTAAACTAAGATCCTATAACAAACTGAACAACTTTTACTATGGGAGCAAACAAATAAGAGCAAAAAAAAAATCTGCTGTTGCATACATTCGAGTCGAGTGGGCATTGTAGTTTAGTATGAAACAGCAGGTTTTTTTTGTTCCCATTGGTTTGCTCCTATAGTAAAAGTTGTTAAGTTTGATGGGTAGTCTATTAGTTTAAAAGGATGCAATGATATCAATTTCATCCTTTATTATATCTAAGTGTTAACACTCAGCATAGGTTAAAACTCAATTGCAGAAACGCTTATTGAAGTTAATCCTCCATTAAAAGTGTCTGCTGTCACTTTTTGTCTTGTTGACGTAGTAAAAGTGGTAAAAGATCATAGACATCTTATATACAAACAAGACTCACAATCAACGTTCAAAAAATGACACAACCAAAAGAGCTAAGTTAGGTATTATTAGAATCAATAATGTTATTTTAACGATGTACAATATAATTAAATTTCAACAAGTTCAGTTTGACTTTAATTTTACTCTAAATGGATTTAGAAAAACAGTAGGTAGTACTTAGCTTGAGCACCTAAAGTTAAGTGGTTGGTATAGTTTCATCAAGGGTTCTAACCACCCTGAAAGATACGGTCGTTAATTTACAAGTGTATTGTCCTATCCACTGCAACACAGAGAAAATAAAAATCGGATTTTTATCATGTTTTTATTATGTACACATCCTTATTCTATACAATATTCAAAGTATAATTAAGTTTATTGACTTAAACACTATTTTTCTAGACATTTATGTATGGCACCAGATAAACTATTCTACTTGGATCTCAAGGTCAAGGGAAAAAAAAATAAGATTTTTAGATTAATACTTGGCAAACTATCAGACAGATGAAAACAGTATCTTTCTAACACAATCAAATCAACGCGGTATGCGTTGGCATTGGTGAAGACGTTTTATCAGGAAATCTGAATACTTTAAAATTAGAGTAACTCTTTCAGTATTGTATAGGTTCAGGCAACTCTCCATCATCATAAAACCAGTACTGGAGAGTTGCCTGAACCTATACAAAACTGAAAGAGTTACTCTAAGTGAAATCTTTGGTAAATCGTGGTACTGATTTTAAGAGGAAGGATGTTTGTCGTTGCTTTGTTTTGATGTGTGACGCCTTATGAAGAAAAATACTACTTGTTAGAAGCCAAACTCTGTTAATTAAGGCTTTAAGTCTTACGAGTATTAAGTGCCAGTTGTACCATTGACGGTACTACTGGCACGATCTAGTGCCAATTGTACCATTGATGGTACTACTGGCACCACCTAGTGCCAACTGTACCATTGATGGTACTACTGGCACCACCTAGTGCCAACTGTACCATTGATGGTACTACTGGCACCACCTAGTGCCAACTGTACCATTGATGGTACTACTGGCACCACCTAGTGCCAACTGTACCATTGATGGTACTTCCCGATGGTACTCCTGGTCCGGCGGGAGCAAGAATAGGAAGTTGAGCTCCAAGCAGCTCTCAAGCTCAGGATTTTTCAAACTGTAACCTTCAATGAATTAATCTTCGTGTGTCTGATATCTATTAATGTAGGATTCGTAGATTAACTTCTTATACCGACTGCGGTACCGCACCGCAGTACGCATTGATTTGTCTTTATACCTACTTATGTTTCCAGTTTCATGAATTACCTACAACTTAAAATTAATAAATCGTTTTTTGAAAATATCTCCGATAAGAATATAGATTGGATTATTTACATAATGCAAGGGCGTTCTATTTTGAAAAGATGGTATTTCATTATGAAAATTCTTTAACTATTAGCTCATAAAAAAGACGATTTAAACATTCTTTTTATTCCTTATTCATGCGACGTAGGAGTATCTCATCCACTTGATTGGTAGCACTTTGTGATATTACAGGCTGTTTTTTTTAAATGGCTTTTAATAAATCCCTTTGTTGCATAGTCAACGAGTTTTATGATCGAATTAAAATTGAGTAGCTCCTGGTCCCGGGTTAGTGACAAGCCACATGGTGCATTGCGGTGCGGCGCCGCAATGATTTTGCCACAGAGGACGCCAAGGGCGGCGCGGCGGCGGCTGTTGCGGCGTTGCAGCAGCTGCATGTCTCATAATTATGTTTTCACCTCACAAGCTCGGAAAAAGTGTCTGTAGTAAGGTGAAAAGTTGTGTGTTTCGCTCGGCAGCAAAGTTATTCTGTGTCTCGTACCTTTGAGACCCTCGCTACGCTCAGGATTCTATATTTGAACCGTTTTGCTCGTGGTTCAATCCTAGAATCCTTCGCTTGCTCAGGTTTCAATACAAGTACTCGCGCCAAGAAATAACTTTGCAGCCTTGCATATAACTATTTCTTGCCGTCGCATCTCTTTTCACCTAGCCTGCTGTCTGGCGAACTGCATCGCGCGGTATGTCTAAACTACAGATTTTTGTATTTTAATCGTCGCACCGCAACGCATCGCGTGGCTCGACTCTTCGAATAGGGCCACCCCAGCACTTCCTACTCCTGCCTGGGTATAGAATGAAATCAAAAATCAAAATCGAAATCATTGTTTACTAGAATATATAGTTAATTAGTGTGGTTCACAAGTCATTTCTATAAGAGGAAGGCTTGTCCAGTAGGGATTTTTTACGATTAATGATCGTGATAAGATTTTATTTTACATGTTCTGCACAATTATATTATTTTCTAATTTGACTACGATTTAGTAAGCGTAATCCATTCAGGCTTTAAAGCCGGCGCCGGCGTGCCGGCAATTCTTAATTATAACAGTTACAAATCTTAATTACTACAATTAAGTCTAAATTAATAATGAAATTTATTATAAGTACCTACTCTTATTTTTAATGACTAGATTCGCAATTCGTTCTTGTTATATTCAGACAGTTTTCGATTGACTTCGTTTTGCTTTTCAAACAGATTCCATTAACTTTGCTAAATAAATAGGTATGTTCATTTGAAATTTTAATCATTATGGCTTCACTATTGTTCAATTGATTTACAAAAATTGTTATAAGTGTTCTTATCATTTACTTGATCACTTAACTATTTCACAGTGCAGTTATCTGAAAAATACGAATAATGAGATTACACGATAAGTTTAATAGGAATTGGTATTTAAAATATCAATCAGCTATGATTCTCGTCTTTTATCAATGCAACAAACGGCTCTCTTCAAATTCTCAGCGAAACCACTCTTATGAATTTGGACCTCACTTTTACTGATCTTTCTTAACTCAGAATCTTCCGCACTTTCAGTCTTTTTGTCCTCTTGCTCCGTAACGCGTATTTCATCGTCGGATCACGTATCAGACCCTGGATACTTTACGATCAGATCCAATTCTTCTTCGTTAGGTTTAGCACTACGCACTTCAGTTTGTCCTTCGAACTTTTTCGGTCTATCTATTTTTTTCTCTATGTTGACGAGAACATCTGCTATACAGAGGTGGTCTTCCGGCGATTTCACTTCAGCATCATCTCCGAAAGCTGTTTCTTGATTTTCTTGAACACCGTTGTTGTTTTGTTTGTCTCTCTCAGTTTCTACTTTACTGTCTTCTTCTTCGCTGTTCTCTTTTCCTTCGAGAATAATTTTGGGTGTTGTTTCTTCTATGACGCTGTCTGTAGGTGCTTCGTTTATGCAGGAATGTGTTAGTATAAATGGTAGTTTGACGGACACCTCTCCACCCATTGTACTGAGTGATAGTTTGACTTTGACGTAGTATGAGACGTAGATGGCGAACACGTTACGTTCTTCGGGAGTATTGGAACAGCAGACGACTGTTGAGGCGAGACTGGCGCCAGATTTTGAGTAGGAATCTTCAAGTGCTATCCAGTTTTTAGTGACTCCTGTGGACAAATTTCCAAATTAACTGTGATAGCTTTATACGCGCCGGTGGGCTGACTGAGAATATTCTTTTGTGAAATTGGGTTGAATCTAATCAATACGAGGTTTTGTTTTATTTACGAGGACAATATTAACTTATGTGATTGTGTGCGTGTTTTAGAATACTAAAAAATGATTTCTGTAGCTTTTTTTTGTGGTTCAAATTATGACAATGCAAACATTGGCAGTTGTTTTGTCGCAGATACATGCATTGCAATGTAGTGATTCGGCTTAAAATATCTAAAGAAAATCCACATAACAACGGACCTGCCCAGTCGGATGTAATGTGGATCAGTGAGTTGAAACAAAAAACATCCTTTTAACAAGAGCTCAGAAAACAATTTCCTTTGAAGCTAGAAACAAATTTTAAATTCTAAACACGTCTGACCATTTATATTATACCAACGTAAAATTTTTGTGGTTTTAGTGGAATGACGAAGTGAGCGAAATACATTTAGCTTTTGACAAAAACACTTTTTTTATAGAACTGGGAAAATCAGCACCAGAAACAGTGTTTTTTTGTTACGCTAAGGTTTCCATCAGACTTTTCTCCAGGTTCTACTACAGTATCCCGGCCGTTTTTCAGAATAACTTTTGCATGAAGAAAACATTAATCGATAATTACTACTCAAGTCAAATCACCCGCTCAACTTGAACTGCTAAAACTTTACTGTATACATTATATCAGCCTTTATTATCACACTAGGTCTTACCTCTATGGGGCGTCAATACATAAGTGTCGGTGAGGGTCTGACCAGGCACTACGGGAGAGCCAGACCCTCGCACCAGCGCCACCACGTTCTTGAACTTGCCGTTGGAGAACATGCAGACGTCCACGTGTTGAACCACCAGCGTCTACGACAAATATGATTACGTTAGGTACAGATACAAAATAAGTAAAGTCAGGAATTTTTTAAATTTTGTTTTGGTCGGAAACTTTGCTATAACTACCAAAAAAACGGTTGTAAGGTTTATTTCGAGCTATTTTAGGGTAAAGACTAAAGAATTACGAGTCGGCCGATACGCAGGCTATCAAAAAGAGCAACTTTCAGTAAGGAGCTAACTAAAATCAAGTCACGAATAAAAAATCAGGTGTTTTATACGACTGATGCGCTTTTCCTGTACTGTGGGGTAGAGCCGCTGACGTTTAGTATGGACAAACGTTTTTTTTTCACGATTTCTATGTTTGCTCCACGATGAAAGTTGAAAAAGTTGGTAGTAACGAATTTAAGTTTACATCCTGTATAGTTAGTCCACACAACACTGCAAAAGAAACATTATACCCAAGTAATATTATAAGAGATAAGTGTACTTTTTGCAACCATCAGCAGCAAGGCTGATTCAGTGTTTATGGGGTGTAGAGCATCTCTGTGATGGGGATGGACTGCCTGCATAACTTTAGTCGGTTTAGGAGTTACAGACGTTTAAAGGTCAGTAAAAAATTAACGATTAGTTACAAGACTGATCGTATGATGTTATTGTAGTAGGCATTGTAGCTATGAGAACAGTATAAAAACTGACATGGTCTATCAGTCGAATTAGGAGATAAAGCCGTTCAAAGGTCGGATCTTTGAACGGCTGTATCTCCTAAACCGACTGGCAGTTCATTTCAGTTTTTGTACTGTTCACATAGCTACAGTGCATACTACAAGAATATCATACGATCAGCCTTGCAGCTGATCGTTAATTATTTATTGACTTTTAAACGTCTGTATCTCCTAAACCGACTAAAGTTATGCAGGCAGACCTGGTCCATCCCCGTCACAGAGATGCTCTACACCCCATAAACACTAAATCAGTCTTGCTGCTGATAGGTGCAAAAAGTACACTTATCTCTTAGGTGTATACCCACGACGAGATGAAATGGATAGGGCTATGCAAAGCCGGAACCACACGGCACAGACACAACGGGATTACATTTGGAAACTTCAAAGAATCCCAAACAAAATTAACATGTCAAGCTGAAATGAAAGGGATTTTGTAGTCTTGTCCGGTTCTCGGAATATAATGCTAGCCGGGAATTAGGTCTACCATGTTTACAATTTACATGTTGCACTGACGCTGTTATTTTCTTGGAAAGATGTTCTGTATTTATTTTTGGAATATTAAAATAATATGGAAATAGCTAAAATCCAATGCATCGCGCAGTTTTAAATAAAATGATGTCATATCATAAAATTAAGTAATAATTTAATTGAGCACAAAAATTTTTAAGAAATGTTCCATTGAATTAATCTTAGGTCGATGAATGGTTCTTTAAAAGTGGAAAGGATGCCTATCAAATCCTTATGATGAAATTTTTCTGAAACAGAAAAATATCTCGTAGTATAATATAGCTTTCACGTACATTGGCAACTATTTATTTCAATAGATTTTAATAGAAAATTGCAGATTTTCAAAAAATCTGTTATAAATTTAATTCTGGTTATGACAACAAATTTTGTAGTAAATTCTGCAAGAGAAAAATAGTGTTAGGGTAAACAGTTGCATTACTTTAAGGGGTGATTGTACTCAATACTGAAAACTTTCCTCAAGAAATAAATAGGAAATTTTCAAAA
The DNA here is from genome assembly GCA_963693445.1 of Agonopterix heracliana. Lineage (NCBI taxonomy): Eukaryota > Metazoa > Arthropoda > Insecta > Lepidoptera > Depressariidae > Agonopterix > Agonopterix heracliana. Next base: position 18,717,779 of record OY856308.1, on the reverse strand, counting down.
ATATCTGGGATTTCCATTCTAACTGCAATCATTTTAATTTTTATGAATTTCTTTTCGTTTCTTGGGGAAAGATGTTAAGTAAGTACCATGAGTACAATCACTCGTTAAAGTAATGCAACTACCCAACACCCTGTATACTAGGTAGGTACTCGATATTTTTCTGCGTGAAGATCTTCGTTCAGTAATTTTATGGATGTTAAGGCCCATCACATACATGCGGAATTGTGATTCGGAATTCCGAATGCAAACCGGTTTTCGTATGTTTGTTGGTGTTGTATGGTTATTCCCCCTCCAGATTTGCGAACGAAATTTCAAAACTATACGAAAAACTGGTTTGCATTCGGAATTCCGAATCGCAATTCCGCATGGATGTGATGGGCCTAAATCAAATTGAAATGACAAGGGAAAACTGCTAATTGAATCAAATACGTAGGTAGCGAAATAACACCAGTTGGCATTAAATTGCAAGTCGTGTTGGCTAAGCTGCCCCGCGTCTGTTTTTCCAAACAAATACAATCAGGATATTTTTAAAAGAAGAGGCTTTTCTGGTTGAGTGTCTGTTACATCCTCAACACTCAATATTGCGTTTCACAATGGCAGATACATCCTCGGCTTCATTTACGTTCCATTAGGTGAGCTGAAGCCAAGCGCAAATCCATTATGAATAAAAAAACTTGAAGTAGTATTTGCTTTTATTTGATGAATTATCTTTTACAAAGTCAAATTCACACTAACCTTGATTCTCCGTACAGTTTTGGAGGAATGATTGGCGATGACCACACTAACGGTGATGGATTCGCCGTGGGAATACGTTGCTTTGTCTAGCCACGCTTCCAGCTCCACCCTGAGAACAATTTTTAGGTAAGTAGGTTCTCTATATTATAAAACGATTACGATAACTAATAGTATACTCGTCGTATTTGCATGTGAAAATTATTTAAAATATATTAGATTAGGTTAGATTTCTTTTAAATTTATTTAACTTAGTTATATCTTACGGTAGTATATGGTACTCTGTTGTTATATTATACCTAATTTGTTACATTTAAAGGGGTGACAAACTTGTATTATAGAGACAAGACAAAGTCGACAAAAAATGTGCACAGTTTAGTCGAATAGGTACCTATGTACTGCAAGTGTTGTATGAAACAGAGCAGTTATTTTTATTTATTCTCGATGTTGTCTCTATAATGAAATTTGTTCAGTTTGATGGAGTATTACTTTAGTGTTTTTTTTTATATATTTATAATTATGGGCTTCTTGCTTGTGCGTTAGCACCGCATTTCCGCCAATGTCAAGTAGGTTGAGAGAGTGTCTATCCAATCTCGAGGATTGTTTTTGAGCAAGAACAACTGAGAAGGATTTTGGAGCCTCGTGGCAGGCTGAAACGCGAACCGCGCGAACACCACGCGAGAGACAAGTGTTCGGGGCAAACCCTGCAACGTGATTCCTTTGGTGTTTTGTTAAATCCTGTATTGGACCCATATTTATTAAGGTCCCATCAACAGCGAAAAAAAACGCCTCCCATAATAAGTGTCAAAAAATATTCCGATATTATTTATTGTTGTAATGTCCTTTTTTGTATAACCCGAACACTCCGGCTTCAGATCCGGCAGTAACTTTGTATAAACTCAAGTCCTACAGCCAGCCTTATAAATAAGTGTACTAACTTTCATAAGTTTTTCTATAGAATAAACTCATTTCATCTGCAACTCACGCTTTCCTTCATAACCATCCGAATCACCCCTTACATTGTATAAAATCCTGTGAATTACATAATTTAGGTTTAAAACCTTTTGCACAAACATTTTCTGATGCGTTATAAATCCATAATAATGCTGTAAATTTTCACACGCCAATCGTTTTGTTTGGTTTATTAAATTCGGTATGTCAAGTTTTTTTTTGGAGGGCTGAATTGAAAACCATTTCGAGATAATTGTCTCAATAATCATATTTTCTATGTCAGAGATTTTAAAATGAAAGGATTACAGATATTTTTAATAAAATAACGTCGTTTTTCGGTCCGTGCAGTGACGTCACTGGCATACCTCTGAACTCCTTGGTAAACATAAAATCAACTTAAAATAACCGGCCATTAAGAAAAAAAAATACTTTCACAATGTCAGAATTTGACATTTGATGTTGCCGTATCTTTTTCCAGCATAGAGTTAGAAAGAGGAGGCAGGTTTTAATTTTTTTAAATACAGCTGTAGGTAGTTTTTCTCCATGGAGTTCGAATTATTTTCTCTCCACCATTTTTGCACTTAGAGATTACAGATCAAAATAATTTAAAAATTAAATTTATATTGATAAACTCGATGAATCGCAATAAGAATGAAATAGGTATCTTAAAATTATGTCTTCTGTCCGTAAAAAATATAAAAATGAAGACAAAAAAAAACTTGACATACCGAATTGGCTAGTATATGCATCGGATGATATTGAATATTATTGGAGTTTAGCCGATGGATAACAGAGATAACTGTGGAAATAACAGCAGTTACTGATAAAGATTGATACTGACGCATGCATGCATTGATAAATGAACTTTTAAAAACAAGCTTTTATTGCATTGTCACGCGATATATTACACATATGCGTGCAAAATTGCAGCTCTATCGGAAATCGGGAAGTGGGTCAAATTTAACTTGCAAGATTGCATTACAGACACCGGGATGTGAAAGTAACCTTGTACTGATGACACTCTGGGAGCAAAAGAAAAGGACTGAAATGATCCAGGTTTATTAATAATAGATCAAATGGCAATGGCGCTGGCAGTAAGGAGTAGCATGTTGATTCGCAGGTTTTCGAGGTGTAAGGAAAGCGTAAAAATCACCTTGTTCAGGGCTTTCTGCCAATAATGTTATACTTATTGTGGATCAATTTTAAAACCTTACAGCGCCGTACGCGTCCAATATAACAATGCCTTCAGTTGTTTGGGCTGCCGTGCTACCGTAGCGCATCAGGATGGCTTCCTAGCCAAGAGAGTTCTTGATGCGGCGAGTGCGCGGCAGCCCAAACACCCTCCTGACCAGTGTAGAAAACAGGGTGGATGGCCTGATAATCAGTCACTGGACTTCAACCCATGCGGTCATGTCGTGCCAACTAAGCTGCGCCTCCAAATAACACTATTATAGTTCCGTGGTGGTCCAGTGGCGAGTAACCTTGCCTGCCGTGCAGGAGGCGATGTTTCGATCCCCGTCCAAGCCGACTCGTACCAATGAGATTTTCAGAATTTATGTACGATTTGTAACACCACTGGCTTTGAGGTGAAGGAAAACATCGTGAGGAAACCTGCATGCTTCAATTTCGAGGCAGGTATTGTACCCACTGTCCATTATAAGTGGCGACGGGCTCACCCCCCGTCACACTGGACAGAGTTTCGGTACTACTGGTGAAACGTGGATGTTCTGAGGTTTCAGAATATCTCTGACTACCCCCCCTCGGGGAATACAGTCGTGAGCATATGCATGTTGTAATTATATTTGAATGGATTGTATTTAATTTTATGTTTTGTGTTTGTTTTTATTTGTAATTTTAATTGTTATCCTGTAGTACCTACCTACGAATACTAACATAGTTATAAGCATAGACATATTACTCTAGCGATAGACAAGCTCGTTCAAACAAACAACATGTCACACAAAACAACACAAAATGACACATTGCGGTCTGTCATTGCCATAGTGACGAAGTGAACTCGGGAACATCAATCAGGTGCGTACACCTCATTTAAGTGGAACATGTTGCTTCTATGGAAGGGCAAGTCTATCGCTAGAGTTTATGTCTATAGTTATAAGTGAATTTTGTTAGTAACACAATATGGATAAAAAGTGTGAAATAAATAATACAATACAAATAAATTTATATTTTCAGTCATAAAAATATCAATTAGATGTACTTAAAATGGAGTCAAATCAAAGGAAGTGCGACTCATTCTCTCTCTACATCTTCGTAACTCCGTAATATTATAAGACTCATTGGAAAACAAAGGTTTAGAAAGAAATTTATTACCATCTTGGGCTCTTTCCACTATCGTCGAAATCTCCACTAGAAAATAGCCTGACAGCGCTTTGTAAAACTAATGGTGAAACGAAAATACTATCTTATGCCTACTATGTTTTCAATTTCTTTCTGAACCCGGATTGCTAGTTTGTAATTGATGAAAATGTATAAAAATCATCGAGTTTAATAATGCTATTTTCGTATACCTATAAGAAAGAAAAAGAACACCTGTGGTCTCGCTTTTGAACAGGATGGAAATTGGACCGAACTATTTTGACAACAAAGGGATTCCAAACATTCAATAAAGCTGATGATGTAGGTACGTAGCTCGAATTGGATCCAATGCAATATACGGATTACGGACTGGGTATACCTACGGGCTACGACTTAATAAAACAAAGCCTGACGTATAATTGTGATCTGAAATTCATCAATTAACAGAGCGGAACAAACGTGGAAGTAATGGTATCTACTATAGCCCAGGGAATTTTTAATCACGAAAAAGGTTACCGATTGCCGTTTTGAAATTATTGTAAGGTACGACTTTTACTGATATAAAAACCCAAGTGTTAACCTTATTGTATTAATTATTTTTCAAATTTTCAAAAACTCAAGAATTAAGTTGCCGTGCAAAGATTTAAGACCAGAAGAAAATGGTAAATTAGTGTTTCGCACCAAACATAGTTAATTAATATTTTATGTTGTACAATACAATTTAACAACTTGTTTGTAGTCATAGACATATTACTCTAGCGATAGACAAGCTCGTTCAAACAAACAACATGTCACACAAAACAACACAAAATGACACATTGCGGTCTGTCATTGCCATAGTGACGAAGTGAACTCGGGAACATCAATCAGGTGCGTACACCTCATTCAAGTGGAACATGTTGCTTCTATGACATGTCTATCGCTAGAGTTTAAGTCTATGTTTGTAGTGAATTTAGTTCAACTGATATCAACTCAATAAAGCTGTCATAATAAATTAAGGTCACGTACTTGAGATTGATATTAATAACGCGAGTCACGTTGCAGGGTTCGCCTCGAACACTTGTCTCTCGCGTGGTGTTCGCGCGGTTCGAGTCTCAGCCTGCCACGAGGCTCCAAAATCCTTCTCAGTTGTTCTTACTCAAAAACGAGTTTTTGGCGGGCTTTGGTAGCTGACGTTTGGAGTCCTCATATTTCATCGAATTTTTATTGTTTATAGTGAGTTTTGGTTCGTAAAATTGATGTTTTTTTGCGTAACAAAGTGTCGTGCAAGTGAACAATATATAGTTCAGTGAAATATGATGGTGCATGGGTCGTAAACAGGAAAAGTATTTCGTGATTTTAGCGCGGCAAAGCGGTCGGTTCACCTCTTTCCTGTGGACTTCTCTGCTTTTCCTGCGTCTTTCGATTGTCTCCAAAAACTCCAAAGAACCAACAAAACGTCGAATACCAACGTTTTAATGTGAAAACAGAAGAAAATTAAAAATAAAATAAGATTTAGCCAAAAGGTCTAATAACCAGGCTAGTAAATAAAATGGAAAAAAAAATTACTCAAAAACAATCCTCCAGATTGGATAGACACTCCCTCAAACTACTCTACTTGACACTGGCGAAATCTAACAAGGAAACGCCATTAAATAAAAATAGAAATAGAATATTAATAACGCTATTCAAAGTTTAATTCTAATGTTGGAAAGCTTATTTTGAGCGTAGATATACAGGGTTTTTATATCAATGCGGATAACTTCAGCATGTATTCTATTCATCGAACTCAACAATATTCACTATAAAGACAACTTCCAAACCGAGAAAAAAAATCAGCTGTCCCAATACAAAACTGCAGTCTATTCGACTCAAATGGGGCAGCTGTTATTTTTTTCGCGGTGTCGATGTTGTCTCCATACACGGACCTGAAAAAAAGACGGACGTAATCTCGTCTAATCACGAGTGAAGCACCCATTTCTTTTGTGTGCGTGCTGTCACGCGGTACATAATGGTGACGGATGTAGGACCTTCGCCTAGAGCTAGTGCATCTGTGTGAGTGTAGGTCCCTTGTAGAACAAACGAAAATGTTGGACCTTGCATGCTTCACATCTTTTTAGTGTCACATTACGTCCGTCTTTTTTTCAGGTCCGTGAGTAGAATACATGCTGAAGTTATCCGCAGCGATATAAAATTTACCCTATGGTCAGTAAAATGCCTAGAGATAGGAAATACTACGTTAAAATGTTAGTTTATTTGCTAATGGCATTTACCTCTAATAGCTAATGGCAGCATCTACTTTTGACAGGTCATTAATTTGAGCTGTTGACAGTAACGTGATGTAACAGCGAAAGCTAACATTAAATTGTAAATTGAAAATTTAATAATGAATATTGTCGTTTGCAGGCTTTTAATAGATTGGGCACTGTTGGTGAATTGTGGATATTCAGAAATAATAGGAATGTGTGAAAATATCTGAATATCGGCAATAGTAGTAGTAGTCATTAATGTAGGTATCTACTAACAACACTATGGACATTGTCTGAAATAAATTGATTTTATTTATTTATTTATTTTATTTAATAGTGGTCGAAAACGATACATTTTTTTGGACGTCCGTGCGGTCCGGACCATCCAAAAGTGCGGATCGGTCGATCGATTTTCTATGGGAGTTCCACAATTTATTCTCGTTTTTTGACCCATGTTCCTTAGGGAAAGTTGTTCAGATTCTCGGTCTGAATACGCCCTTAAAGTTTCGTTACTTATTAAAAACTAGTGATGTATACAGGGTAAAATTGATATCATTAGCACCCTTTTAAACTAAGAGTCTACCCATCAAACTGAACAACTTTTACTATGGGAGCAAACCGAACGGAGCAAAAAAAAAATCTGCTGTCCCATACTAAACTGCACCCACCGCCGCTGCCTACACGACTCAAATGTATGGGATGGTTAGACTCTTAGTTTAAAAGGATGCTAATGATATCAATTTCACCCTGTAGAAAGAAGAAGATCGATATAATAAAACAGTCGACAAATTGAATTTATATTACAGTAAAACTCGATAGTTCGACATGATTCTGAGTAGATTACGGTAGGCAAGAGTATACTTGCACTCTTGCCTACCGTAATCTTCTCAGAATCTTGCCGAACTATCGAGTTTTACTGTCGATTGACGGCCCGGTAGCTCAGTCGGTAGTGAACTTGCCTGCTGTGCCAAGGGTCGAGGGTTCGAATCCCGTAAGAGACAAATATTTGTATGATGAATATGAATATTTGTACCCGAGTCATGGATGTTTGTATCTATACAGGGTCCTTCTTAATATGCTGACACTTTTTTAAGGGGGTGTTAAGACCATCAAACTGAACAACTTTCTCTATGGGACCAATATCGAAATCGCGAAAAAAAAATCAGCTGTCCCATACATTTGGCTCGAGTAGGTTTGCAGGTTAGGATAGAAGAGCTGATTTTTTTTTCGCGATTTCGTTGTTGGTCCCATAGAGAAAGTTGGTCAGTTCGACGGTCTGATCATCCCCTTAAAAAAGTGTCAGCATATTTAGTTGGACCCTACTTATATGTAGTCTAGTTATCATTATTATACACTTTAAACATTATACATACCTATACTTATTATTATCACATTATACAAGTCCAGGCCTAGATTCTAGAACTTAAAATGTGACTAGATAATTTGTGTGACAATGTCCAAGATATTTATTGACACCTTGAAATGTGTTATTCTATCGACGATCAGAAATTTGTGTAGATACAGTAAGTACTATTTTTACAATGAATAACAACACTATATAATTCATTGCCTTATTCGATACATAAACGTAGTTACGTAGCTTCATCGTTATGTAGTTGCATATCGATATCTATACTATTAATTTATTTCTTGACTATCGGTAGTCTATTATCGAGAGACAACGTTACTGAATATGATCTTACAGCCATCAGATAATAAGAAAGGTATTTTAACTTTGTTTGTAAAAGTAATTGTAATCGCTAATAGATTATAAGAACCATTCATTGTATAACAAAAGAGGGTAGGAACTAGCTCCTGGGTATACAATTCGCTAGTACAGGAGCTAGGGCTAAATCAATGATGTAACCATGGTCTTTTTCAATAAAATTCTATTCTATTCTATTCTATCGATAGCATTGATACAATAGAATACCTATCGATAGCATTATACGAAGCGACAAAATAATATTGACAATGGTATCGATTCGGTATTGCCACGACTTAACATAACAAAATTTATTCCTGTCATTTTCTAACATTCGGCTAAGAAAAGAGACAGAAAACCAACAACTGACTTTAGAGCTGTCAAAGTGACGCTACACGCCCAAAAACTCCTTAAATAAGATGGCGTGCATTATGATGCCATCTTATTTTGGGCGTGTAGCGTCACTTTGACAGCACTAAAGTCAGTTCTTGGTTTTCTGTCTCTTTTCTTAGTCGAATGTTAGAAAATGACAGGAATAAATTTAGTTAAGTTAAGTCGTGGCAATACCGAAGTTGTTTTTTTTTTTTTTGTTAAATTAGTTTTACGGCTCTGGCTGTAAGCCTTCTAAGCCAGTCGTATTCATTTCATTTGAATTTTATAGGATAGGAGGATAGGTTCTCTCACTTTTCAGAGAACCGTTCTTTCTCTGCATCTCTCTCTACAGTTTGTCTATAGTATTGGAGATGAAATGGTATAGATACTTGAATATTTTTCTATTTACTAAAAGTTCTTGAACTGTCACTGGAATTTTCTCTTTTAGTTCTTCTAAGTAATTTATGAATATCAATCTCTGTATTCCGTATTGTCCGCAATTAAATATTATGTGCTCCAAGTCTTCAGGTTCATTGCAGTGTGTACAATGAGGGTCAGTAATAATTTTCAACCTGTGAAGATGTTTCTTCAGCTTGTTATGGCCAAATCGCATCCGGTTTATGGTAGTAATGAATTTTCTGGAGTCTACATCTTTGTGTTTGTGATACCACGGTTGGGCGGGCGGGCTCTTTTGGATGTTGGCATACCATCTAGCTTTCTCTTTAGTGGCTTCTTCATAATATGACTTCCATAATGTTTTCAGTGCCTGTTGTACTTGATGATAATAGTCCGTGAATGGAACTTGGAGAATAACAGAGTGATCTTCATCGAAGCCAGCACGAGTGGCCCGGTCAACTTCTTCATTGCCAGTGATGCCACAATGGGATGGCACCCACATAAATTCAACAGCCACATTTTTTGTCATCAGGTTATACAGTTTTTGTTTAATTAAATATACAATGTAGTTTAAATTATACCTAAGTGCATTGTTAGAGATAGAAGCTAAAGCGCTTTGAGAATCTGTGAGAATTAAGACATGAGAAGCCTTAATCTGTTCCAGATGTAAGAGTGCTTGATATATGGCATAGCATTCAGCTGTAAATATACTACATATATTATCAATTTTAAAACATTTAGTTAACTTTTGTTGAGGGTCATAATAAGCAGAAGCTACCCCACTACAGTCACTCTTTGAACCATCAGTATATACAGTATAAATAGACTTATCATTAAGCATACATAAAAGTTCATCTTGGTTATTTACTATATCATTCAAGATTTTAATTTCATTATTCATTAGAGCATTATATTCAATTTTATAGAGAGGCCAAAGATTATCTTTATAAATATTTACAGTCAAATTATGTACATGAATTGCTATTCTCAAAATTTCAGGAATATGCCCGGATATAAGCTGGCCTACATCTACATAAGGACCTGCAGCCAGTTCTAAAGCCTGAGGAGGTAATATTCTTACAAGTACGTCTTGATTATTTGAGGATTTGAGTTTAATACAAAACCGTTCTGCTATTTGTAATCTTCTGAATGATAAAGGCAGAATACATGTTTCACATTCCATAGCTATTATAGGAGTTGAACACATAGCCCCAGATATTATGCGTAGGCCTTTGTTTTGTACAACATCTAACTTTCGTAGTAAAGTTTTATTAGCATTCATATATGCAAGTGTACTGTAGTCGAAATGACTTCTTACGATACTCTTGTATAACATTGAGAGAATCCGTGGATCAGATCCCCAATGTATGCCAGCCAAGGACCTTAGAACATTAAGCCCTTTAGATGCATTTTTAATAATGTAATTGATATGAATATCAAACTTAAGCTTTGGATCTAACCATATTCCTAAAAATTTATGTTTCTCTACCCAAGGTATGGGAGCATCATAGTATATTACAGAATTTGTACATTCAACCATTTTTTTACTAAATATCATAGCATTACTTTTACTAGGGCTAACCTTCAAATTAAGTTTTTCAAAGTAAAAACTATACAAACTGCTTAAAGCATTATTTAAATTATTTACACCAATATTTACATCCTTATTTACAGTATATACAACTAAATCATCGGCAAATTGCAAAAACTTTACATTTTCTATTGTTAGATACTGACATATTTGACTTGTATATAAGTTGTAAAGCAATGGGGAGACAGTAGCGCCTTGCATCGTGCCCTTGTATACAAGCCTAGGCCCATGAATTAAGTTGTTATACTTTATGTACATTGAACGTTTATAAAGGAAATTGAAAATCCATTTAGATACTTTGCCGGGAATACCTACTTCGCTCAAGATCTGGACTAATATGGAGAGATTTACATTATCAAATGCACCCTGTACATCAAGGAATGCGCACACTGTGGCTGAATGGCTGTGAAACGAGTTTTTAACGTCTGCAATAAGTGAGGCAAAGCTTTCTACAGCACTTCTACCTCTACGAAACCCAAACTGTTGTGCAGGTAATATGTTATTAGTTTCTACAAAATAATCCAACCTAGTTTTAATCATAAATTCAAACAATTTACCTACGCATGATGACAATGAAATAGGTCTATATGAGTTGAAGTCATCATCAGGCTTACCAGGTTTCAGTATAGGAATAACACATTGCGTCTTCCATGATGCAGGAATGATTAGATTCTCCCAAAGTAAATTATAAATGTCCAATAACATTTTCTGAACTGATGGGTGAAGATTACGAATAAGTTTATATGGAATATCATCAAGACCCGGAGTAGTGTCTTTTCTTGATTTTATGGCATACACAAATTCTTGCCATGTGAAAAGTTGAGATAGGAATTGAGCACTAGATTTACCATTTTGTTCAAAGTAATTCTGTAATGAACTGATATCAATTTCTTTTTCAGGAGGAGACTGAGGAGCGAATTTATCAAAAAAAGATGGAATCCATTCATCATTTTTAGATTTTGGTTGTAACCCTATACGCTTAAATTTTTTTATATAATTCCATATGATGCTAACTGGTGTATATCGATTGAATGACTCACAGAGATTTCTCCAACCATTTTGCTTTTTTTCCTTAATTAATTTTTTTTTAATGGCATCTAATCTTTTGTATTCAATAAAGTTTTCTATAAGAGGATTTTGTCTGTAAAAATTCAAAGCATGCTTACTCTTGTCAACCGCTTCTTTACATTCGCTGTCCCACCAAGGTACAGGCTTTCTAATAATCTGTTGAGTAGTTCTTTTAAAAATTGGTATACAAAGATTTTTAAGATCATTTAATTTTTCACAAAACTGATTGTAACTTGCTAGAGGATCTGAAACTGAGATAGAAAAATCACTAAAAAGTGTATTTGACTTGATACGATACTCCGACCAATCCACTTTATTATACAAATATTTTTCGGTTGGCTCTCCTATAACGTATTTTTCTACAGTTGTAAAAATGTTAATTATAGTTGGGTAGTGGTAACTACCCATGGGATCATTGTGAACACTCCATTCACATAGAGGAGCTATAACTGGGCTCACACAAGTAATGTCAATTGCTGAGGGATTCCAATTTGGTCTACCTACTGTGGTTGGAGAACCTGTGTTCAAAATACAAAGATCATGTTGATCTAGAATGTCAAGAACATCATTACCTCTAGAATCATTCGAATAACAGCCAAATGCTACATTATGGGCATTTAGGTCACCAGACAGCATCACAGGCTTAGGCATATTGTCAATAATTTTCCGGAGCTTTCTACTCTTGAAGTGCCTTCCTTCGGCGTTGGGGGGCGCGTAGGCGCATAAAACTGTAAGGTTACCTACATTTGTTTTTAAAATAATTGCTACCGTTTGTAAGAATACATAATAAGGTGTGGGAATTATTGTGTACTTAAAATCAGATTTAATAAAAATTCCTGCACCGCATCGGCCATTTGGCCCATTTTGACCTATGTAGTTATAATTATATACTTTAGGGGTGTGATTGTCTCGCAACCATGTTTCATTAAGCAAACATATGTCAATGTCGTTATCAATTAAAAAATTTGTCAAAAGAGGTTTTTTATTAATTAGTCCTTCCACATTAAATTGACAGACTCTAATAGAGGACTTATCCATCAGTTTGTGTCAAGCACTCTATTAAAACGTCTCTAATGGACTGGGTTGTAATCTTAGTATTTGTAGTATTTCCTAATGTAACCAAAGCCCCAACCAAACTTTTGAGAATATAATCACTGTTAACAATTTCATTTACTAATTTTTTATTTTTTTCTTTGCTTGGAATTAAAGGTTTCAAAGGCTGAATCTCTGGCTTGGGTGCTGGCGTTGGTTTTGGTTTATTAACAACCTCAGGTCGTAATATAGATTGTCTTTCGGGTAAGAGTGGAAAATCTTTATTAAAGTCATTGGAAATTTTTGGAGCTGTAACTCTTGCATAGCTTCTCACATTATTTTTGTATGATACGCGACCATACATTTACGATAAGCTAAGTTAAGCTGCTAAGTCTCTGGGGGTGGCTAGCTGAAGGATGTCAGTTACTCTAAGTAGAGCCAAAATAACAAACCCGACGAGTGTTGGACGTACACTGATTTATTGTTTCCACCAATATGCATAGCTGATGCGCGACATGCAAGTCAGCGCTTTATTTAGGTTAATACAATATTAAAACGTAATAAGTACCTATTTCAAATAGTATGAGTGGGCTCATACATCTTGCCAACTCGAAAAAGAAAGAAAGAATTAAACAAGATTACGCCAAATGGAAGTCAAGCAATAACATACAAGAAGCTGAAATTAACCTAAATGAAATTAGAATTCTAATAAAGAATAAATGATAGGTGAAAACAACGCTTAGCTAGCTTATAAATTGAATTTGCTTATAAATTATATTGACAATAAAATTTATGCTAAATAAGTAACACGAAACGTTATAAATTGAATTGTCATTTTTAAGAAATATAAATGTTCAAGTCCGTAAACAACTCATTTTGCTTATGTTTTAGAGTTCCGCAGTCACACACTAAAGCTATAGGGTTCCGGATGGCCCAACTATTTCACTTAACGATTCACTAGGGATCTGAATCGACACTGATCGTGGGGGTTTAGTAGGCACCGTGCCTTTACTTACGCCCCTGCTCACTGAATAGCACATCTCACTACACTCACTTTTACGTGGCACTGTTAGCTCACTCAAGGCAAGCCTGCCGGTGACCGCTGCGCTCACCGGGGCCTCCCCCCCGGGAGATGCTGCAAGCTTCATGCGACGCTGCTTCCTTCTGACTCGAACGAAGAAGACCATTACGATTCCAGCTAACAACAGGAGTATGGCAAGCGTACCATAGCTGACTGCGTAAAGATGGACGTCATGAATGCTGAGCTCAGATTCTGATGCTTGCTTCAGGACCTTTATCTCGTCCCTTATCTGATGATAGGTTTGGTCGTGATTCTCTGTGCTAAATTCAAACCTTGGCACCGAAGAGTTGATGACGCTGTTTAACATAGATACCTCTGGGGCTTCCATATCAGGCTGTATATTTACCTTTCGCAAGAAGTTGTTATGAGAGTGAATTGTGTAAGAATCACCCTTAAGAGTACAACCTTGACCTATTTCGAGAAGGCCGTTGCCTGTTATTGTGCTTATCGCCATATCAGCTGGGCAAAATGTGCGAATACTGCATTTATTGCAGCATGAATAAAGCCACACATTCTGTCGGTGTAACTTGACCCATCTATCTACACACGGTGATTGCTCGTAAATACAGGGTGTTATAAATTTGCCTGCATTTATTAAAGTTAAGTTGCAGATGTTTTGATGCAGATCTAAATCGTATGTAGGTTTATCGAGGGTACATAATAGGGCTTCTTCAGATGCGTGAAAACAGGTTTGTAAATCCTGTTCTGTCAAAAATATAGCTGTATCTTTTCGTAAATTGAAAGCTATGTATGGGTAGATAGGTAGAGTGAGGTAAGATTTCTCTCCTTTATTCTTTGGTATGCTAATGATTTTATCCAGCTCATAGATGTCATTGCTAATTAGAGGGACCTTTATTTCAATGATCAAGTAATTTTTATAGATTTTTGCAAACACCTTTAATAGCTTGTATAAGTCTCTAATATTTGCCTTCTCTACGGGTATTTTTAGATCACCCTGTAGCTGGCCTGATATAAAGCTAATTTGTTCCTCTAATTGTTCGCTAGATAGCAGGTGTGTATCGATGCGACCATGACTGATATCAGTAACGGTGTCGATGAGTGAAGTTTGAATACGTCTCAGGTTCTCGAGAATGATTGTGGCTGCTAGAGCTGATGATGTGATGTAAAGACCATTGTCGACGTTTGTACGTACTTTGTTTAGCTCCGTCGATACACTTTGTAAATGCTCATTAATAAGTGAAAACTGTTTATTCATGATTTGCTCATTGCGTTGTATTATATTAGATTCTGCTTCGATTATCACTGTTTGGTTTTTAATTAGCTCTCTGAGATGATTTTCATTGTAAGAGATCTTTTCAATGTCTTTGGCGTATTTTACGGCAAAGTTGTCATCTAAGACACCAAACAAATAGTTAGCTAAGCTTCCGACGCCATTTACTAAGCCTCTTTTTTGTCGCTTGCTAGGACTCTGTAGAAGTCGGTTGTAGTGCTCGATTTCAGTTAATTCATGTGTAAGCTGGTTAGTTATTTGCTGGTATTGTAAGCTAGATTTCATAGTTATGCCTTTTAGATGTCTTACGTATGTCTCCATATCTGATAATGCTTGCCAATAGCCCGTAAGATTGTAGTAAACTATCAGCCTCCACTCGTCTCGAATGTATTGTAAATTCGAAACCTTGTCGAAATATAACGCTCTGCCGTCATTTAACGTCGTAGTGTTGGCACGTGTGACATCACGTTGTGCAGATGGTGATATTAACATGGAGAAGAGTAACAGAGCTAGTGTAAACATATTTGTAAATATGTTACGCTTTTTTCCACGTGCCTTCTTGCCTGAGCTCGTAGCTGTACGTGGTGATGCTGGATGAGGTGTATCCTTCCTTGTGATGTCGTCATTTGTTGATTTTTCGATAGGTAGTAGAGCAAGCTTTGTTACAGGTCGTTTAAGAATGTTGCCTGCAGTTTTGACAGACACAACTCTGACGTACCCATCTTTTCCAGGGTGTAACTCTTGAACTCTGCCGAGTGCCCACTTGCCTGGAGGTAAGTTGTCGTCTTTAATCAATACGATGTCGTCAAGTCGTAAGTTTTCTGTAGGAACTCTCCATTTAGAGCGTACCTGAAGCTGCTGAAGATAGTCTGATGACCAAAGCTTCCAGAAGTGCTTGTTCATGGACTGAACTAGTTGCCAACGAGCTGGTAAGTTAACATTTTCAGGTTCAGTTTGTGGTCTCGATAATAAGGACTCGCCTATCAAGAAGTGACCAGGAGTTAGGTACGTGTCCTCAGGGTTCTCCGTCAGAGCGAACAATGGACGGGAGTTAAGACACGCTTCGATCTGCTGGAGGAGGGTAGTGAACTCCTCATAGGTAAGTTTCTGCTCTCCTAAGACCCTTTTTAGATGTCGCTTGAAGCTCTTGACAGCGGCTTCCCACAAACCACCAGCGCTTGGCCATCCCGGCGCATTGAATGACCACTCTATGTTCATATCGCTAATTTTGCTAAAAAGATCTTGATTAATAGTTTTTATTATTTCTTGGTATTCGCTATCTAATGCTCGTTTAGCTCCGATAAAATTCGTACCGTTATCGCTGTACATGCGGCGGGGCGTCCCTCTCCGCGCACAGAAACGGCGAAAAGCTGCTAGGAAAGCTGGTGTGCTGAGATCTGTCACCAATTCTAGGTGCACAGCCTTTGTTGCTAAGCAGACGAACACTGCGACGTAGCCCTTGTATGTTTTCATGCCTCTGCCCTTGCTAGCCTTTAGTTCAACATATCCTGAAAAGTCAGTACCAGTATGCGTATAAGGGCGAGAAGGCGTTACTCTAGCTTGAGGCAGATCTGCCATGATTTGTTGATGGCTTTCAGGGCTGAATCGTCTGCATTTAACACATTGTCTTAGTTGTCGTTTTACCGTTCTCATGCCACTTATAATCCAGTAGTTCTCCCTTAGATACGACAGGGTCAGTCGTGGCCCGCCGTGCAGGGTAGTGACGTGTGCTTGATGTATAAGTAGGTCAGTAAGACGGCTGTGATTAGATAAGATGATCGGATGTTTAGCTGAGCTGCTTATGTTTGAATGGGCGAGGCGACCACCCACTCTCAAAATCCCATTTTCATCTAAGAAGGGATGAAGATTAGCTAATGAACTGTTTGACCGAACATGACCTTTCCTTTTAATATTTTCTAAGTCGCTTTTAAATTCATTCGCTTGTACATATTTCATAATCAGTTGATTAGCTTTATTTATTTCCGAAGCGGATAGGTAGGTATCATGTTCCGTCGCTTTATTTCGCAACGCTGCAGTAAAACGCGTTATCCAGGCTACAATTTTTGTAGCGCGCGTGATAGAGCTGATTTTATTTATAATTTCATTTATTATGTTAGAGCTCGGCTGATGTAAAGTTGCGTGCACACTAACCTTTTTCGTTTCCAATGTAGGTTGTTCGTATGTTTTGTTTTTTAGGTTGCTAGGGTCAAAATGCTGTAACCACTCTGGGCCTTCCCACCACAGAGGGTAGTTCTGTAGCTTAACTGTAGTCGATCCTCTGGTGGCGCAATCAGCTGGATTGTCCTCTGATCGGACATGGTTCCATTTTGATGCTGGTATTACGTCACATATCTGCTGTACACGATTCGCTACAAATTGCTTCCATCGCTTTATGTCTCCATGGAGCCAGCCCAAGACCACTGTGGAGTCGGTCCATGCGTAAACATCGTATGCTGTAGATTTCAGTGAAGCTTTAACAGTTTTCATAAGCTGAGCTAATAGTAAGGCTCCGCAAAGTTCTAGGCGAGGTAGTGATACCTTTTGCTTTAGCGGCGCTAGCTTTGTTTTCGCGACGACGAGTCGTGATGTGCTCTCACCTTTATGATCGCTCGCTACTAGGTAGATAGCGCAGGCGTATGCCTTCTCTGATGCGTCGCTATAACCGTGTAGCTGAAAGGCCTGCTGGGTATTACCCAAATATCTAGGGATGTCAAATGAGCTTATTTTTTGAAGGTCGTTACGTAGCTGATTCCATTCTTTCTGGATATGCTCAGGGACTATGTCATCCCAGCTCAAGTTTTCTGACCATGTTTTTTGAAACAAGAGTTTAGCTCTAACTGTTAGCGGTGATAGCCAGCCGATCGGGTCAAATATCAAGGATATCTCGGATAGTAGCTGTCGTTTCGTATTACCTTTGTCGTCGGAGGCGTGCTTTATTTTGTTTGTAAACATAAATGAGTCGGTCGACGGTGTCCAACGGAGCCCTAGGGTTTTTCGGGACTCTGAACACTTGAAGTCGAACGGCTGATCAAGCTGGTCTGTAGATAAGTCCTTTAAAAGCTCGTTATTATTAGCTGACCACTTCCTTAAATTCATCCCAGCGCCCTTTAAGCTCTCGATTAGCTGACTTTGTAGCTCCTTAGTCGCTTCTATGGTGTTTTCACCAGTGAGCAAATCATCCGTATAAAGTTGTTCTGTAGGGCTGCTGCTGCAAGGGGATATTTTAAGGCGTCATCTTTAGCTAGCTGTCTTAGCGTGCGCATCGCTAAGTATGGAGCAGCTTTAGTTCCGTACGTGACAGTTTTCAGTAGGTATTCTTGTAGCGGTTCGTAGGGTGACTCACGCCAAATGATGGATTGCAGATGCTGATCTCTTTCTCTTACCAGAAGCTGACGAAACATCTTCTCGATGTCCGCAGTGATGACGTACTTGTATTGTCGCCAGTTTAGTATAAGAGTAGGTAAGTCATGCTGTAGATTTGGACCACACTCCATGACGTCATTAAGGCTGAGTCCAGAGCTTGTTTGTGCCGCGGCGTTAAACACTACACGTAGCTTTGTAGTAGTGGAGTCCTCTTTTATAACACCATGATGAGGTAAATGGTATTTAGGTGCTTCGCCTTTGTTCGCTGGGCGCATGTGACCTAATTCTTGGTACTCATGCATAAATTGCTTATAGCTTTCCGAAAATGCTTCGCTTTTTGCCATTTTTCTTTCTAGCTGCTTAAATTGTGCTGTCGCTTTTGATTTTGAAGATCCAAGCTTTTCTTCAAAATCTGGCTTCATAGGTAGGGCTACCTCATACCTACCGTCTTCCAATCGTTTAGTAGTAGCTATATAATGCTCCTCGCAATATTGCTCCTCCTTTGTCAGGTCAGAGGCTGTGCTAGGAATCTCTTCCATCTCCCAATACTTGGCAATTTCTTCCAAATCATTAGTGACAACGAAGCAGTTAAAGGTCTTACCGTCAAAGGTCTCAACATCACCCGATACGATCCAACCTAACTTCGTCTGCTGAGCTATGGGTTCGTTTGGTGCGCCCTTTACAAGTCCACTCATAATGACCCTTGAGTAAATCTTACCGCTCAGTAATACATCGATTGGCTTCGACACGTTGTATTCAGGGTCTGCTAAAGTCATATGCTGAATGTGAGACCACGAGTTATTTCGGAAAGAGACGTTAGGAAGGTCCCTTGTGACTCGCGAAATCACAGATGCTGTGGTAGTAAAGCTGTAGTCATCATAGATGGATTTGCATTCGAGAGATACTGAGCTCCTGCTTGATTTAGGAGTGACACCTACGCCAAATACCGACAAGCTAGCTTTCTGGCGTGGCAACCCTAACAGCTGTGCGGCGTTTTCAGATATTAGCGATATTTGTGAACATTGGTCTAACAATGCTCGTAACTTTACATAGTTACCATCTTTAGCTTTTATTTTTATTAAAACCGTAGTTAATAGAACTTCTTCATCGTCAGCATTAACGTGGTTCGCTGTGGGAGTTTTGCTGAATGGCTTATTTGGCGGCGGCGGCGGTGCTGTTATTGCAAGTGGCGGTTTTTCCGGCGTTTTTGAGTGCGATGACCCTGCAAGAGCGTCATGTAATCTCGTATGATGCTCGCCATTGCATTCTTTACACCTTTTATTAGAATTGCATTTATTAATTGAATGTTTAAATAAACAATTTTTACAAAGTTGAAGTTTCTCAACTGTCCTCATTTTCGTTTCCGCTGGCATGCTAATAAACTTTTCGCATTTATAGAGCTCGTGATTGAAATTACAAAGAGGGCACTTACACGTGGATGTATAAGCGGCTTGATAACCTCTCGATGTTAACTTGTAGTTATAATTGTTTTGTTTGAAAGAAGGCTTATTAGGCTGATAGGCTGAAGTTAGCTTAGCTGGGGTTGAATTTTCTTTCTCTCTCTTACTCGTATGCGTAGGCTCAAGAGCAATGAATTTACTCTCCAGGAAGGTCATTAATTCATCTAGTGAGGCTAAATCTCTAGGAGACTTGCGTGCTTCCTTGTATGCGCTGTAGGTGTCGCTGTCTAGCTTTTTCGTTAAGAGGTGAACCAATATGGGGTCCCAAGTGGAAGTATCCACACCTAAGTTGTGAATGGCATGAATACATTCAGTAGTCGTGTCATAGAGCCGTTTTATCTCGTACGACGTTTGCTTGCTAATGCTGGGCTGATTTAAAAACGTTTCGATTTGAGTGGTAAACAGTACCTGGGGGTTGTTATAGCGATGGGTAAGTATTTCCCAAGCTATATCATAGTTTTCGGCTGAGATATTGAGATGCTGGATAAGTCGCTCTGCTTCCCCTTTCACTTTACCTTTCAGGTGTTGCATTTTCTGCGCTTTAGATAGAAAATTGTTGTTGTGTATCGACTCATTAAATAAATCGAAGAACGTGGGCCAAAAGGTGTACTTACCAGAGAAAGTAGCTATCTCTAGTAATGGAGTTGATTGCTGAATATGCGCAGTGGCAGATAGCTTCTGATTAAGCTCCTTTTTCGTTTTCTTATACGCTCTTTCATGCATAAGAAACTCATCTTGGTATTCTTCATCTTCACCCTCTAGAAGGTTGTCTATTTCTAAGTGTAGCTTGTCGATTGTGCTCCATCTAGCTTGGATGCTATGTAGCTCGTCCTCTAGCTCCCACTTCTCGCTGATCTCACTCGCCTTGATACTCGATATCAGTCGCTTAAATGCTCGAAAGTAAGTCCTCTGCCGGGACCGAAGCTCATTTAGTTTGCTAGTGTCAGTATTTGTACCCGTACCTGAACCTTCTTCGTTTTTAAATGGCGGATAAGCTGCTATTCTCTTACGAGTATCTTTATAGTAAGCTTGCATGCGCTCATAAATATTCTCGGTAAAATATCGTTGAGACCTTAACTCGACTGCTTGAAGTGTAATGTTATTATTCTCGAACTCTCCCCAGAGGCTATCTAATGACTCTAACCTGATTTTGAGGTACTCCGACGTCTTCCGATGAGCCGAGTCCTTGTCAAAGTTAGTGCCGATACGCTGAAGCTCAGTCACCAGTTCTCCCTGACGGCTGAATATTCTTTCTTCGAATGCAGTTGACATTGTCGCTGTTTGCTATACAAATAAAATATAAACGATCTTACTTGAACGCTGCTGCTGCTGCGAGTCTCCCGACTCACGTAAAGAAAAGCTGTAGCTGGTTGAGTCTGCTGGCTGACCCAAGAGTGCTGCTGTTGCGAGTCTCCCGACGCACAAAAGGGCTGCTGCTGGTTAGATATATCAGGCACTAAGTCCGGTCTGATATAAGCTGATGTTTTGTCACAGTCAATAGCTAAAAGTTCGCGAAGATTGTCCACGAATCGATCACGACACGAGGTAGAAACACGTGAACCGAATTTCACACACTGTGCGCTAGCTCAAAGTACGCGAAACCGACGGAATTTTCACCCGCGTAAGGTCCCGCTAATACCGAAAGCTCGAAGGACCAAAATGTATGATACGCGACCATACATTTACGATAAGCTAAGTTAAGCTGCTAAGTCTCTGGGGGTGGCTAGCTGAAGGATGTCAGTTACTCTAAGTAGAGCCAAAATAACAAACCCGACGAGTGTTGGACGTACACTGATTTATTGTTTCCACCAATATGCATAGCTGATGCGCGACATGCAAGTCAGCGCTTTATTTAGGTTAATACAATATTAAAACGTAATAAGTACCTATTTCAAATAGTATGAGTGGGCTCATACAATTTTTTTCCGCAATTTTATATTGTTTTACGGGACAATCTCTATGAATGGCGAGATGAGGCCCACCACAGTTAATACATTTCAATTTCTCGTCATTGGTACATTCTGAATAATGATGCTCCTCACTGCATTTGGAACACTTTTGTGCAGCGCTACAAAATTTGGCCGCATGGTTAAATCTGAAGCATTTGTAGCACTGCAACAACGGTGCCACATACTCAGATACTCTGAACCTATAAATGTCTAAATATACACATTCAGGTAAAGATTTGGACAAGAATGTCACACTCACCGATCCAAATGGTACAATTTCCCCGTTAACTTTTTTGGTAAACCTGCGAACACTAACTACTTCATATGTTGATGACAGTTTTTTGAACAGCTCTTCATTAGAGATGCTTGTGGGAACGAATCTTATGACGCCAATAGTTTCGACCGCACCAGCTGGAATGAATGCTTTCATTTCGTTTTTCTGCAGCCATTGTTCATTCTTGAGGAAGTCATTTGCATTAATAGCCTGAGAGAAAATAACGCCAATTTTATTAGCGTTTATCCTTTTGATGTTTACCACGCCCTTGATATCATTTTTAAAAAGACCTGCCATAACCAATGGATTTCTGTTACCAATTTTTTCATTCTTTGTACTCTCCACAAAAACTGTAAATTCTGCGTCCGCCGCATTTTTCGGGAAAACCCTCGTGTAGCCAGGTTTGAGGTAAGGCTTATAGAAGGCGGCATCCAGCGCGTCCGGGGAGGCCCTTGAATCATTTTCTAGTCTTCTCTTAGGGAGTTTTCTCTTTTCAGAGTCTCTACCCGGGGGGTCTCCGTCCCCCTCGGGCATCTTGAAGATTTGCACAAAAACACAATATATACACTATAAACACCCTATTGCTACACAAATAAAGAAATTTTTACTGAAAATATACAAGAAAATTAGAGGAAAATCTAAGTTTTATAATATTTTCAAAATTACGCGCCCTTTTGCGTTAACAGCCCGCCAAAAAGTCCGGCAATACCGAATCGATACCAGTGTTGCCACACACAATCGTAACGTAATTATCGATACTATCGATATTTCCTGACTACCGATAGTCGATTATCGAACGACAACACTACTGAATATGATCTTACCTGCCATCAGATAATAAGAAAGGTTTTTCAACGGCCGCATGCGGTGGTGCCAGCTCCAAGTTGTCTGAGGAAACATAATTTTATGAGTTCACTGGATTTATGCATAAATTTTCATTTACACTGAAAATGGTACAAGGATTTTGTTAAGGCGGTAAATTTTCATTTAGTAAGTTTTATTGAACAAAAAATTATCTGCCTGTGTGAAGGTGCATCGGAGATTTGTTTTTGAAATTTCATATTACCAATTGCATGGTGGATAGCATATAGCAAATATCTCTAATGCACCTTCACGTAGGCAGATAATTTTTTATTCCTAAATAAATCAAAAGGTCCTATGTCACATGCAATAAGAATTGAATGCCAAAAATGTACGATTTTAATTTAAAAAAATAAAAACGAAAAATCACTTATTTTACGTTTTCTTCGTATCTGTGAAGCTTTGGCACTTGAGGTATAGCTTAAAAAAAATCGTTATTTTATGCGTTAACACTCAAATAACAAAATCATGTTAAGTTCTCAAACGAAAAAGAGAAAAGATATTTTCTTCGTTTCGTGACCATCACTAAATGAGCAACTTTAAATATTGTTTTCTCTGAAACCGTTGAAGATAGACCATGGGTTACTTTTAGCATTTTGCTAAGAATGACTTGCTTAGTGAAGATAGCTAATTAACAAAAACACGTCCGCTCCCAAGCGATTCTAAAAGACTGTGAAACGGTGACAACAAGAACTATTTATTAGTAGAAAGTATTTTAGTATTACCTAAAAATCTTGGACGGTACTGTCAGGTTAATTTATGAATTATTTACGTTTTTGCAAAGAAAGTGGCACTGTCAATTTTCTTTATGGCACTCTTTGTACAGCTTACAGCTTGGCAAAAAAGTCCTGATAAAATGAGGGCGTTGCCTCCAAAAAATCACGCATAACCTGGCAACACCACCATACTACAATTCTAGTTCCACCTGTCGCCACGATCATGATTTTTTTGCCAAGCTATACATATACTATAAGTCACTACAAGAAAGCGACTTTGTAAGTCAATATATTCGATACCTAATGTGATATGTAAGCAGTGACAGAGTGCCTCCATGCCACCTGCCTCCTATCTCCGTGATCTAATGGTTAAGAGCATTGGGCTCTTAAAACGAAGGTCATGGGTTCGATTCCCGCAGGGGACACCTATAGTGATATGTCACTTTTGTGCGTTTTTCCCCAGTTGGTTAGGACATTGCAGGCTAAGTCACCTGATTGTCTGAAAAGAAAGATGATTCCGTGCTTCGGATGGCTCGATAAGCCATTGGTCCTAGCTACTATCTCTGGTAGTATAGTAGCGTCGTGACGGACCCACCATACCCCGGGCCATACCCCTGGGGGTAGGGTGGGACTAAACCATACCCTATACAATCCTATAGTGTGACCTAGGGTATGGTAGGTACATTAACCGGTTCTCTCACGTGGTCCATCTGGCTGGTCCACCGAGGTGGACCAAGGGCGGGCGATATTTTTGTTCTGAAAAAGCTCTGACACCAGGGCTTGCAACTATTTAAAAAATAAAAAAGTGGCAGTGGCCGCCGTGGAAGGGGAAACGGTCATGGCAAATCAGCAGCCAGATGGTCAGACGACATCCTTAGAGAAGCCGGCAAACAGTGGATGAGACTAGAGTACGACCGTACTAGTTGGCGTGAGAATGGACAGGCCTATCGACCCCAGCCAGCGGGCTTTACCGGGCTGATGATGATGAAAATGTGATAAAAGTCTTGAAATTATGAGTCTTACTTATGCTTATTATAAACTTGATGATTATAATGATTAAATAAAGTGACAATAATACGTTATTGTAATTATTCAATGTTGTATTTATTTTCTAGTCTTACTTAGTACCTATATTTTGATTTGTTTAAAAGATGTTTGTTGTAGAGTTTCTGCTTGCATCTTCTCTATAGCGGAACACCTTTCGGACGCGGTGGTAGAGTCATAAAATGACGTCAGTAAAATATCTGTGTAATATTATTTTGAATAAAAATTTTGAATATTTAATTTTTGATAGGATTTGTACGCACCAATCAATAGTTTGTAGTTATTACATTATTGTCCGAAATGTTTAGAATGGAAACAAAATTTACCTGATTTCTTTACTTTGATTGCATCGCTCCGTTTGATAATATTTGTGCAGTTAAAAAGTATAAAACGATAAGCTATAGTTCGCAGTAGAACATTTAAGGCCTCCGCTCATTGCAGCGATATTATCGCTGCGATTTTGCGATAATTGTTCTCAGTACATTTTGTATGGGGACGCGCTCGATCCCACACACTGCCGCGATATTATCGCAACCTGACGCAATCTCTTTCTACTACATTCAGTGAAGGGCGCATGCGTGACGCGAATCGCGGAATCGCTGCAGTGTGTAAGGTGTCGCGATATCGCTGTCGATAATATCGCTCGATAATATCGCTGCAATGTGCGGAAGCCTCTAAGCGAGTTCGATGGATGCAATTTGTACAGGAATATTCTCCAATAGGATTCGTCTAACTTTAACTGAAGTTACGAAGTTACAGACTAACATGAATATTCAACACCGTTCCATTTTACGTTCGTTACTGTTATTTGTCACACCATATTTGTATCTATGCACAGTTTTACGACGACAATCTCTAGGCTGATTTCCTGTAAAATAAGTAGCTTATCTATGGGCTTATCTGATGATAGTCACGTTCTGCCTATCACATTTTTTTTTAGTTTTTCGCTATACATTCTTCTTCGCGTATATGCTTCTCATGTCGATTTTTCAACATACTTGCTCGTAAAGTGGCTCTTCTTGCACCGCTTTTAGTACTACGAACGTGCGGGACGTAAAAAAATGAAGCAAAGCGCTATTTCCCACAAATATTTGTCTAAAATTGTTGTATTTTACGAAATTTTATTACTTTTTCCTCACAAGTAGGTATATTCAAAAACGTCGTATGAAACGCGTGAGCGTTGGTCATTACAGCCTCGACTAGCATAACAGGTCTCACCTGGCGGCTCGTGCTGCAATCCCGACTCGGCTGTAATGACCAACTTTGCTCACTTGTATCATAATGTATGGACAGCATCAGAAATCGGACCCCCCTGCGCTTATACAGATTAAGATAGAGGGGTCAGGTTTCTCTGATGCTGACTGTACTATAATTTAATTTGGTTACATTATAGACTCCTATATTTTAATTACCATAAAATTTTAAGGATTCAGAGTTTCTGATAATGAAACAAAACAAGTTCCCTTGGTTCATAGATGGAAAACGAGAAAATTTATTTTTGGACCTTCCAAAGAAAATCATTCAAAAAATATTCGTTATTTTAGCTCTAGTGGATTTGTAGAGTATGGAACATCATTTTTTTTTTCGCGATTTCGATATTGGTCCCATAGTGAAAGTTGTTTAGTTTGATGGTCTATACCACCCCCTTAAAGGTTTATTTGAATTTTTGTAACACCTTGTAACCTAATGAAATTCTGAATAGTTTCATAAATTCTGAATCCCTTGAAATTATTTCGGTACTTAACCTACTTAATAATGAAGTCTGTCAAATAGCAGTGATAGGGTCTCATGATGATTACAATACGATGATTATAATAGTTATGATTTAAGCATTTTGAAATTATATCTACGCGACGTTATTAATAAAATACTAAAATCTAATCTAATCTAATCTAATATACTAATAATTTTAATAACGAGATGTTAAGAAATGTACAGTAAGTATGTACAAAGTTAAAAATAAATTATAGGTACCAAAATATCGAGAATTGCAATCAAAATGTTGTATGTATGTATAAGGTAATAAATTGTTTTCCTCACTTCGATCTTCTTCTTATCGAGTGGGCTGCAAAGCCCTGGTGTCAGAGTTTATTCAAACCGCCTTACGGCCTCTGACGTGGAACGACTACTACCACCAGTGATAATAGCCGAGACCAACAGCTTAACGTGCCATCCGAAGCACGGAATCATCTTTCTTTTCAGACAATCAGGTGAATCAGCCTGCAATGTCCTAACCAACTGGGGAAAAACGCACAAAGTGACATTTCACTAGGTGCCCCCCGTGGGAATCGAACCCACGACCTCCGTGTCAAGAGCCCAATGCTCAACCATTAGACCACGGAGGCAGTTATCTCACTTCGATGGGATGATTAGATTTGATGCAGACCCTAAGTATTTTATTATTAGCTGTAATTTAATTGCCATGAACTAAGGTAATAAAATAAAACAATTTATTTGGCGACCAAGACAAGACGGACAAATTAGAAAAAAAGAAACTCTGAATTTTCAGTAAAGGCAAAAACGTACCCCACTAGAGTAGGCCGGAGTAGCATGCCACCCCCGAAAAAACGATAAAGTTTTTTTCTTTATGTATGCCAAAAAGAGCGTACATGACGTTTTTCTTTTTTTGTCGCTTTGTCGTGGGTGGCATGCCAGTGTGCTGGATAGGAATTTAATAGAAAATGAACTCACCGCCTTCTTCTCGTTTCGGGTGACAATTCTCTTCCGATTCCAATTTGGCCTTATTTTTGAGTCTGCAACAGAACGTTTTGTTAAATAACAGAAGATTGTTTCGTAAATTGTGTTTGCAATTTTAATACTGTTGTTTCCGATTCGTTTTCGACGACGCACTTTCTTTGACAAACATCATAACATTAAGTAAATACCTGTTTGTAATTTGCACAGCTATGTACTACCTAGATAACGAAATGAGGTACAGAATCTGCAAAGTTATACGTGGGTACATTATTAGGTACCCTACGCTTAAAGGCCTCCGCTCATTGCAGCGATATTATCGCAACCTGACGCAATCTCTTTCTACTACATTCAGTGAAGGGCGCATGCGTGACGCGAATCGCGGAATCGCTGCAGTGTGTAAGGTGTCGCGATATCGCTGTCGATAATATCGCTCGATAAAATCGCTTGATAATATCGCTGCAATGTGCGGAAGCCTTAATGCTTAACTACTAAAGTGATAACAGTGCCCAGTGTAACTAGGCCCTAGCATGTGACCTCCGAGAAATCAACAAAAGTCGAGACGGTCCTGTCTTTGTTATTTTGCGTATTCAAAAGCGAGCACGCATGACGCACAGTGTGTTATAAGACCCGAAAAATGTAGGTACATCCTCTTTTTTGGCCACAATCGTATCGTGACTATGATTAGAAATGCAAGAGTAGAACTACGAAGAGATAATTTTGTTTGGTTTGATGTGACGCTTTTCTCGTGTAGTCGCTTTTTCGTGCGTGGCATGCTAGGATGTTCGCAACTGCATATTAGAGCTTTGTTAAAGATTTCGATGAAACACCCCTGAAAAAATGACCCGTATAATACATGAGAAAATAATCTAACTTCAATTGTAATGATTTGAATCTTAATCACTGAAGTTTTAAACTTAAACCGGAGATGACGTAGACTAAAAGTATTTACGGGATATTCTCGAGTAAAGAGATAAAACAAGTTATAAGTCGATTTATGTCTTAAATCTGCCTCACTCTTAGTAAGTTTCTGCCTTTTGTTTATAGAGGCTAGGGCTCGACGCAAAGTCACTGGCGACAAGCAGTTCACACTCTTTTTTCCCATTGTATAGGGTTCTTAAATGTTGACATATTTTTTTTTTTATTTTTTTTTTAATGTTTGATGATACCTTCAACCTGAACAACTTTCTCTATGACATCAACATCGAAATCGAAAAAATAAAACAGCAGTTCCTTACAAACTGCAAACCTACTCGAGCCAAATGAATAGGACAGCTGTTTTTTTTTTTTCGCGATTTCTATGTTGGTCCCGTAGCGTAATCTGTGTCCCGTAGAGAATGTGGTTTGATGGTCTGGCCATCCCCTTAAAAAACTGTCAGCATATTAAGAGGAACCCTGTATTTTGTAGGGATTCGCTTCAGAGGTGTGGCCGGTGGCAGCTACTCACTACAGCAACTCTAGTATGATTTCACTACTCGCGCGTTACGCGCCTTCGTTGCATAGAAAATGACCAATGAGGCATTATCATAAGAAAAAATGGTTCAAAGACACTGGAAGGATGGTGTTACAATCGTGATAATTTATAGCTGTCAGATCGAAAGTGTAACGTGTTTTTTGGATTCCCAAATCAGCAGTAGAAAGATGCATATCTCCATAATAATTTTGATATTTTCAACTGCTGAGTTCAACGTATAGTTTCAAAAATCGCACTCCAGGTCTGTACTGTAACTATGTTTTATCTGCGATATATTTTTTATTATAATTATACTATAATACGGGCCTTAGATACTTCCCTCATGGTATTACAGTTCCTACTTGTTCCATTATTCATAGCCCTATGAATTTTGTAACATAGCTAAAGGGCAGTGTCGAATTTGTGAGAGAAATTTTGGGAAAAGTTTAGGAAGGTAATTTAGTTGTGCAAACAGTTTTGGACCTTAATACCATTACAATAAAGGCTTAGGTAACTTATTGTTTGCCGAATAAACATGAAAACATTTGGAATTAAACGTTATGATGTTCCTACGTGAACGAGTTACAAATTATATTACATTACCAATAGAGCTCTAAAATATTACATTAGATCCGAATTCAGAATACTGGTATTCAATTAGATTAAAATGCTATCAACTACTGCTATAACAATCTACAGGGTGTCAGGGTAGACAGTTGCAGTGGGTACTTTAATAAGGAAAATTCGCAAAAAAATTGCTAATTGGCAAATGCCCTGGCACTTCTACAGGGGCTGAAAATTCGGGAAAAATATTGATAGATTGAGCTCTTTCCGTAGAAGAGAGAAAAGACGGGCTCGCTTCGCTCGCTCTATATAAGTTTCTGTTTTAAGAGGCGCCTAGGTAAACGCAGGGCGGGCCATATTTTGCTGGTTTATTTTCTCGTTATTAAGCTATATCTTCTCGTTATTTGAAAGACATACAAATTATTGAAAAGTGTAGCAATGATGTTCAACATCTCGGCTTTATTTGCTAATTGCTATCGATCATATTTCTTATTTTTCTATAAAATACATAATATGAAACCTGTCTTCAAAGGAAATCCTAAATATTGGAAAAAATCTGTATTATGTGCATCTACTTTTTAAGTTGAAGTCACTTTTACTTGAGACACAAACCTTGTGTAGACAATATTAAGATCTAAAATTGCTATTTAAACCAATACATAATGAGTTAATTAGATAATTATGATTTTAGAATGTGATTTTTCTTGGATTAGAAGGCACCGCAGTGACATAATGAAGGACAATTAAGCCAGTCAAAAATAGGTAATACTTATTAAAATGACGTAGTTTAGTAGAGGTGAGGTGGCTCTGAAAGAGTCAAGGTCGTTCGGTCAGGGAAACCTCTTAATTACTGTGCCTAAACATAATCCTAAAAAGGTCTGACCACAGCTAAGACGTGGTGCTAAAAATTTCGAGCTTTTACTTAGGTTACTTTGCACATGTTATGTACCTACTTACGAAAAAAGCTCTTGCTCTAACCGATTCGAATTGAGGAGAAAAGTCAAGCTCGCTTCGCTCGCTTTCTATTTTTGCATGGATGAAACAAAAGATGTCTGACCATAACCAGAATAGATGTGCAAAAAAAAATTTCGCACTTCGTTCCCTCCGTTATTTATTTGTTGTTTAGGTCTTCTTATAAAGATAAGTGCCCCGGGCGGCAGAAACCCACGTTACGCCACTGAAAATCAGATTCATCTAACTTTCCTCACCTCATAACATTGTGATGCGCAAGAGCACTGAGGGTATGATGCGGCGACTGAGGCGGGAGGGCGGGGAGGGAAGGCCGTCCTGGACCCTGGAGGACTCTGATGCCCATCCGGACCGTGTTGCGTCTGGAAACCTTCTCGTCTGCTCGATCTGCTGTAAAAAATGGTAATACGTTGTTAAACAGGGTGAAATTAGCATCCTTTTAAACGAAGAGTCTCCCACATCGACCTGGAACTATGAACGCAGGGTCTAGTACAAAATTCTCGATAAAAGTGTCCCGAACTAACCTTACAAAAATGTAGGTATGCATGCATAGTTATGTTTAAACAAACTGAAAACTTTGCCATTGAAATCGTATGAAGCTAGTCACAAGGGTTAATTTTGCTTGCACCTACTTAACACCATATGCAGCTTCGGCTGGAGGTGAAAATGAACATCAAACATGACAGACGTAATGGCGGACGCGATGACAGATAATCAATAAATAAAATAAAAATTAAATAGTGTAACACCGATACAAACCACGATTAGTTCCGCCGATCACCAATAGATGGCGCTGGAGTCGAATTACATCGCGCTTTCAAGTGGTTGCTACAAAAGTATCACCTGGCATCAACTTCCAGTGTTAATTAATTAGGAATCAGGTAAATAGAAGCTTCTGGTCTAGATTCCACTGCGTGGGGCTAGCATGGAACTTCTCTGAATCAAATTCACTCAAAATATAAAAAAATATAAAGGTGCTTCTACATTGTGGAACCCGATCACTTTGTTACTTTAGAATCATTTTCTTACTTTCTTAGTTTACTCAGTTTTGTCAGTATTTGTTAAAGTTAAATAAATACACAATACCGTTCTATCATACTCCGTGGTTTTGCATTTCAACTCTCCCCGCCGGAACAACTTTTACAAGTGGCGCTCCAACTCGTGGCCTTGAGACATCTATCTTAAGAAGAATCCACATCAAACATCCAATCTGGCGGAGAGACCGAAGCTATACGTCACACGCTCTGGTAGAACGACAACGACAACAGACACAGACAAGAATCCGAAAATGGCTATGACCAACGAACAGTTTAAGACATGGATGGAGAGTCAACGGCAGCAACAGATCGAACTTATCAGTACCCTCAGCAGCAACAAGAAGAAAACTTTGGTGGATTGCCCAGCTCGATTCAGAGGTGATAAGGACTCGGTAGAATCCTTCTTATCTGCACTTCGTCTTTTTATGCAACTAGAGAACTTGACAGACGATGACGTCATCAAAGGACTACCACTGCTTCTCACCAATGACGCAATTGACTGGTGGGCAGGCGAAAAGGAGACAGTCAAGACCTTCAGTGACTTAGAAGACAAGATTAGGAATAAATTTGCACCAAAACAACCTACCTACCTTATGTACCACGAGATTTACGGCACGAAGCAAGAGGTAAAAGAAAAAACTGAGATCTTCGTAGCGAGAAAAAGGATGCTCTTCTCTCTGCTACCAGCGCCAAAACATCCGGAAAAGCAACAACTCGACATGGTTTACATGCTACTACGATGGGAAATACGAGACAAGATACCTCGAAGTTCAATCAGTACATTTGACCAGCTGATCGACTCTGCCAGGGGTGTAGAAAACGTACTGAAAGAAAAATACCAGTTTCCTTCTTCATCGTCCAAACCAGTAGAAACCAATTACGCACCCCGCCACGTGAAGGTTAAGTGCGGATTCTGCAAAAATCCTGGGCATACTGCTGAAGTATGCCGAAAGAAGAAGCATGCCGAACAGATGTCGAACTTCAACAATGGAGGTAATAATAATACCCAAGCTCCATCTGCACCGACACCGAAAATTACATGCTATGGCTGCGGGAAACCTGGCGTCGTCCGTACCAACTGCCCTACTTGTTCCGGCAAAACGCTCCAGAACGTTAAGCACGAAAACATAAGCTTCTGTGCACTTAACGTAAGGGCAAGTGTAAGATCAAGGCCAGTGGTATTTATCGAAATTGATGGTCTCAACGGATTCGCCTACGTAGACACCTGCGCCAAAACAAGTATTGCTTCATATGAACTCTACCAACAGCTACTAGAAAAAGGTTACACCTTCGCAAAGGAACGGGTTAACCTTAGCTTGGCTGATGGTATCTCGAAAGTACAAACGGTTTTAGTTGTTCAAGTGGATGTAAAGTTGTGTGGACGCATTATACCCACAACGTTCCTGGTATTGCCAGAGTCAAAGAACAACAAAACTCTCCTGGGCATAGGATTTTTACAAACTGCTGGGATGATTCTCAATCTGCCCCAGTTCATTTGGCGTTTCGACGACGACCAGACTACTTATGAACTGTTCACCGAGGAATTCGCAAAGTTTGATAAGAAGAACACTGCACCAAAGAAGCAGAAGCACATGGAAGACAATGTCTCTGAAAACGCTGTAACGCCTATATCTCTTGCGTCTTTCGGAAGAAGCATCCCCGGTGAGACTATAGTAGCTGAGCCCGAAAGTGCAGCGACATACCCTAAATTGAGACGTCTTGAACCAAGCACCCCGAAACACGAGAAAACATTATTTGACGGATACTCCCCTCGATTAAATTATATGTTTCGAGATGCCCAAGTAAACGTACATCTTCAGGGAAATGATCTATCTCCACACTCTCAAGGGTTGTTTCCAAACACTTGCTA
This sequence comes from Agonopterix heracliana, assembly GCA_963693445.1. NCBI lineage: Eukaryota > Metazoa > Arthropoda > Insecta > Lepidoptera > Depressariidae > Agonopterix > Agonopterix heracliana. Next base: position 18,684,822 of record OY856308.1, on the reverse strand, counting down.
TCACGACATTGGTATAGATTCTTTCGACATAACTTTGCCTCCAAACGAAATGCTCACCTCTGATGAACAAATACAACTGAAAACATTGCTGGAAAATTATGAAGATGTGTTCGTGGCTAATGGACAACCAGCAAAGGACGTCGAACACAAGATTGATACCGGTACAAAAGGTCCCATCGCCGTCCCGCCTTACCGCCTGTCGCCGCCACGTAGAGAGATTCTGAAAACAGAAATAGGGAAGATGTTAAAAGAAAACGTCATCGAAGCTCGTCCAACTCCGTGGGCTGCACCTGCTGTTTTAGTCCCCAAGCCAAATGGCCAAACGAGAGTCTGCGTTGATTACCGACGTCTGAATGGCATCACAACGGCAGATACCTATCCAATCCCAAGGATAGACGACTTGTTGCACGAGGCTAAACCTACACCTTATATGACTAGTTTGGATCTAAAGGCTGGATATTGGCAAATTCGTGTTAGCGACGAAGACAAAGATAAAACTGGCTTCATCACTCCATTTGGCATTTATGTCTTTAATCGAATGCCTTTTGGTTTGCGCAACGCTCCAGCCACGTTTCAGCGCATGATCGACAGACTTCGTGTAAGCTTAAGCGACATCAAGTTATTGGCTTACTTGGATGATCTCATCGTGTTTTCTCCAACTTTTGAAGCTCATCGGACTGATTTAGATCAAGTTTTCCAAAAGCTAAGAGAGCACAACCTCACGGTCAACCTAGAAAAGTGTCGTTTCTGCTGCTCAACAATTAAATATTTGGGCCACTATATAACGCCGGAAGGATTGAAAGTAGACACGGAAAAAACCTCGGCAATACTGAATCTCCCATCTCCAACAACTCTTCGACATCTGGTCTCGTTCCTGCAGACATGCTCGTGGTATCGGCGTTTCATTGAAAATTTTTCACGCATCGCAGAACCACTTACCAGACTGACCAAGAAAAGTGCTGCTTGGACCTGGGCAGAAGAACAACAAAAGGCATATGAAGAACTGAAGCGTTCTCTCACTTCTGCGCCGATCCTTCGTCAAGCTGATGAGACAAAGCCATACATTATAAAGACAGATGCCAGCGGATACGCGTTGGGAGCTGTTCTGATCCAGGGGGAGGGTGTGGAAGAGCATCCCGTGGAGTATGCCAGCCGCCTGTTAACGTCAGCTGAAAGAAATTATTCAACCACGGAGCGAGAGGCTCTGGCGGTTGTTTGGGCTGCAAATAAGTTCAGAGGCTACATTGAGGGACTACCAACGGTCATAGTCACAGATCATCAAGCCTTGAAGTGGCTTATGTCGCTGAAGTCGCCAACAGGAAGATTAGCCAGATGGGCTCTCCAGCTCCAGGCGCTCGATATCACTATCAAGTACTCACCTGGACGGACCAATGTAGTTGCTGACATGCTCTCCCGACCACCATGCACCGAACCGACTCGAGCAAACTGTGATGTATGCTCAGTCACGATTAATATGCCGACCCGTAGTGCAAAGAAAATACGCGAAGAGCAACTAAAGGATACCTTCATTGCTAATATAGTAGAGGCTCTAGAGAACGAGGAAGGCACTTCAAACACTAGTTACTGGAGCAACAAAGGCTACTACCTAAATAACGGGCTACTGTACCGACTTTCTCCTGATTCGGATCAAGAAGAAGCACAATTGGTTGTTCCTGAGCACGAGTGGGCTAATATTCTTGTAGCCTATCATGATGACCCGTTAGCTGGTCATAACGGAGCTGAAAAGACATACGCTCGAATCTCAACCAGATATTTTTGGAAGGGGATGAGAAGATACATAGAGTCTTACATAAGGAACTGCCTCGCTTGTCAACGTTACAAGCCATCAAACTTGAAACCAGCTGGTTTATTACAGACTAGTGCCATGAATAAACGCTTTGAAGCCATATCATTTGATTTGTTTGGCCCGCTGCCGGCTTCGCCTGACGGTAAAACCTGGATCCTGATTGTGGAGGACTGTGCCACTCGCTGGGTTGAATTATTTGCCCTCACAAATGCAACTGCAGAGAAGTGTGCAGATACATTAGTCACGGAGATCTTCCTACGTTATGGTATACCCAGAAAGATGACTAGTGACAACGGGACGCAGTTTGTTAGCGCGATCATGCAACAAGTTTGTTTTTGTTTCAAAATAAAACATTCATTCACTCCAGTATACCATCCAGAAGCCAACCCGGTAGAACGCAGAAACAGGGACTTGAAGGTACAACTGGCAATCCTCGTAGGAGAAGAACATCGTGACTGGCCTGAGAAGCTACCAAGCATTCGATTTGCTATGAATACGGCAGTTTGCTCATCGACAAATTTCAGTCCTGCTTATCTCACTTTTGGCAGGGAGCTGAGGACTCCCTATGATATTGAGCATGATTTCAGAGAGATTGTGACCTCAGAAAACTTTATAACAGAACTCACACCAAAGTTGTTACAAATCGCGGACACCATGCAGAAGGCAAGGGAAGTTCATGAAATGAAGGAGGAGAAACGTAAAGAGTATGTGGACCAACGGCGTAGAGAGAGTCCTGTTTACAAACCAGGGGATCTGGTATTGGCTGACGTGCATCCATTAAGCAACGCTTCTAAAGGACATAGTTCCAAATTTTGTCCTCGTAGAGACGGACCATACCTCATTAAAGAGAAACACGGCCCTTCCTCGTATCAGCTAGCTAATACAGAAGACCCAGATGCAGTTATTGGAACGTATCATGTGTCCGCCCTACGACCTTTCCAAAGGGATGGCAACCATATCATACCCTCACCTACCCAACCGTTACGCAAACGAGGTCGACCACGCAAAGAGCAAACTGTGCCAGTACAGAAGCCGAGCCAACGCGGACGAGGGAGGCCGAGAAAGTGTTAAATTATATTCAGCTTCTTCGCCGAGACGTCTTCAGAACCTGAGGGGGAGGCTGTAACACCGATACAAACCACGATTAGTTCCGCCGATCACCAATAGATGGCGCTGGAGTCGAATTACATCGCGCTTTCAAGTGGTTGCTACAAAAGTATCACCTGGCATCAACTTCCAGTGTTAATTAATTAGGAATCAGGTAAATAGAAGCTTCTGGTCTAGATTCCACTGCGTGGGGCTAGCATGGAACTTCTCTGAATCAAATTCACTCAAAATATAAAAAAATATAAAGGTGCTTCTACATTGTGGAACCCGATCACTTTGTTACTTTAGAATCATTTTCTTACTTTCTTAGTTTACTCAGTTTTGTCAGTATTTGTTAAAGTTAAATAAATACACAATACCGTTCTATCATACTCCGTGGTTTTGCATTTCAACTCTCCCCGCCGGAACAACTTTTACAATAGTTATTATGTTCGTAAACAAAATGATATTTCTTAATGCTTCTAAATATTAAATTAATAGTTTGCTTACTGAAAATAGGATACACCATCACATTTTTTTTTTTCTTTTCTTTGGTAGTTTTTACAGTGTTTTTACATGGTTTTACAACACAGTACGCCATCATGAACTCGGGCGTGCTCGGACGATCAAACAAAGACTGGCAAGAGATGTGTCTCTTTTTGAATTTTCAACTTCTTCTGGTTCGGACACTTTTGAGCGTTTGAGATGGGTCCATCTTCCATAGCGTTCTAATGAAATGGTCTCCCATCAAACTGAACAACTTTTACTATGGGAACAAACCGATCGGAGCAAAAAAACGTATCTGTTAAATCATTTAGGTCTCGTCTCGTAAAGTTATTCAATTTGATGGTTCGAAACACTCCCTAAAATATGTAAAGTAAGTAATTTAAGCATAGCATAAGCATATGCTCACGACTATATTCCCCGAGGGGGTAGTCAGAGATATTCTGAAACCTCAGAACACCCACGTTTCACCAGTAGTACCGAAACTCTGTCCAGTGTGACAGGGGGTGAGCCCGTCGCCACTTATAATGGACAGTGGGTACAATACATGCTTCGAAATAACGAACGTAACGTAATTTAAGGTTTTATTTATTAGAGTTCTACGATCTACGCAGGGTGTAAGGAAAAGTATCATTAACCTTTAAACCACAGCATCAAACTGAAAAACTTCTACTACGGGAGCAAATCTGTCAGAAAAAAAAAAAGATGTCTCTTACTTAACTGCACTACCTATACTCAATTTAAAAAAAACAGATATAAATTATATTTAGGAGTTGCGTTGAAGGTCTGCTATTGGGCGGTCACGTGTCGCGTGTCGCTCGTCGATTGCCCCATCCCCGGCCTACAGCGGAATTCCAGTGGTGGCTCAGGATATTGTTCTTTTATAAGAACAACCCTTGAAGTCACCAAAATATCTACATAACCGTACAACGTCAAGCACTTTTGCTACAAAAACTCGACATCGGCAAAATCATCTACACCAAGTTGGACGCCATAACCATAAAAATAGAATAGAATAATATTTACTAATCAGAATTCACCAGAATGCTAAGTAGGAATTGGAAAATCTTTTCGTCGTTATATAAAATTAAGTTTAATAGAATCAAACGTTTGGGACAGTAGATTTCTTTTTGTTCTGACAGGTTTGCTCCCAGAGTAAAAGTTGTTCTGTTTGATGGGTAGAGTATGTGGTTTAAAGGTACACCTTACACCGTTGTTGATTTATTTCCCGATTTTCTTACCAATGTAGGCTCTAACATCGTAGGAAGTGCCGATAGGTGCACCGTGGTACTGCTTGGCTGGGACGAGCTGGACACTAGGTGGGGCCAGTGGAGTCAGCTCCAGGTGGAACGGGTAGGCGTGGGGGCCCAACCGCTTGATCAGGGCGTCCTGGGTGCAATAGGGGAGTTGACTACATAACATATATTTTAGTTTTAACTGCCTCAGTAAATAAACCGTTTCAAAATAACGCTAAACTCACATTAACTCTGTTGCATGAATACTATTTTTTTAATAACTGGATAAACTATAAAAAGTATCAAAACGACGTCGAAAACAACAGGGACGTGAAATAGTTATTTGTTATACTAGGCTGCAAAGTTGCTTTTTGGCGCGAGTACTTGTATTGAAACCTGAGAAAGCGGAGGTTTCAATGGTACGAGACGCAGAATAACTTTGCAGCCGAGCGAAACACAACTTTTCACCCCACAACAGCGAGGAAAAAAAGTGAATTGATAAAAAGAACATTTTAAAAAGTTTATTTATTTCGTGCTGGCCAGTGACATGAATATTTCCAGTGGATTTGCGGTAGGTATAGAAAAATATTGAATAGACAGATTCGAATTTCAAAAACTCTTTCCACGCGGATAAAAGCGGATAAAATACACTTTTGCACTCAGATTTCGAATGATAAACAGAATCTTTCCGAACTTGTGAGGTGAAAACAATATTTCATACAAAGCACGCGTTTTGACGTTTGATAAAGAGTTGTTAAGTTAATTTGACTAGTTGGAACCTCGTGGATTGAGAGGTTTTGTTTCATCATTATACCTAATTATTTTAATAATAAAACCTAATTATGTATATAGGTAACTAGAACTGTTCTAGACTCGGATTTCGATGAGGCTAATTTGTAAATTATACCTTCATAAATTATTGTGCCTGGAGTAACATGGGTGTAACAAAACACTCTAGTAATATTTAAAAGGGTGGTTTAGACAGGTAGTGTGGTCTACCTTGTACAGTTTTCCGATTGTTTACAAACAGGTGAGTTTTTTCGTTACTAAAGTATGGCAACTAGGGAATCCAATCCCGCAAACGCGGGATCCCGCTTTTGCGGGATCCCGCACCTTTTTTGCGGGATCACAAATGCGGGATTACTCATGCGGGATCCCGCACATTTGCGGGATTGATTTTTTTATGAAAAAAGGGGACCAAACGGCGTTCTTATTGTTTGTAAGACCCAGCACAGCCTCATTAATAATTGATTTAACAACTTTCTCATAGAACTCGTGCCTTTTCTATATAATTTGTATGGAAAATTATTTTGTTTTTAGTTTTTAATTTACTACTAAATCATTTTTGAACTTATAGTGAAGCCATCTCGCCGGATAAAAGAAATCCGCAAATCAATAATTCCGTGTTCCTTTACTTGAAAAATCCAAAAAAATATCTAGAAAAAGATTCAGGATCTGCAATTGTGGTGGAAGATCCATTCTTTTATCCAAGCAAAGTTAAGCTAAGAACTGAAATTAAGTGTTTAATCGAGAGACTGCTGTCAGACGCGTGGGTACAACCTGAAACTGATAACCAGCATCTTTGTGACAGTGAAAAAGACATGCCTCATCACTTCGACTAACAGATAAGATAAAAATCTGTTAAGTCGTGATGAGCCTTTGCCTACACTAAGTTTAGAGTCAGTTTCAGTCTCCGTACTGAATGGGTAGCAGAGTCTAGGCCTGTTGTGGGCGTACCCACACCCACTCGAGGTAATGAGGAGTTTTCTGACAGCTAGTAAAACGTAGTTCAACGAACTTATTTGACCAGAGAGGAGTCCGAAGACGAAATTTGTAGGCTAAAAAGTAAACAAAAATTCATTTCACTGAGTAACGAAATAAATACTTATTCATATTTTTCTGTTTACTTAAAAACACAAATTCTTACCATTTTATTTGTATTTTATTATCTGCAACCCATATCTCCTCAACGTCATCTATCGAGGCATTACGAACTACTTTTTCTTTTTAATGGCTTTCGGAAAATCCCTCATTGAATGTGGAGGGAATAGAGGAAAATACTTGGAAGCTTCTTATACTTATTTAAAGTCAATTCCGCCTACAAGTTTAGTGTGGAAGCTGAGTATGCTTTTTTCGCTGCTGGCTATATTATATGCAACAAGATAAAATCAAATCTAAAATATGAAACGTTAGATACTTTATCATATTTTTATACTATAATTATGAAGACATAAGGCTTTGAAATTTTGAATGAATGAATAATTTCAAAGCTTGATATCTTCGTAATTATATTATAAATTGTAAATATTATTTGATACGCGCAATCTAGATTTTCTAAGCTATTTTTCCATATATAAAACATTACTTTTATTAATACGAGTGTTCTATGACAAGGTTTTGTATGAAATTGACAACTCTGCAACCACATTAATGATAAAATATTTAATTGTCCTTAATTCATTTTTTAAACTAGGTACTTACTTAAAACAAACAAAAATGGTTAAAAAAAATCTCAATCCCGCAGTCCCGCGGGATCCGCGGGATTATTGACCTCAATCCCGCAGGCATGCGGGATCGCGATTTTAGTGCGGGATTGGATTCCCTAATGGCAACGCAATGTGTTGTTATACCTACATCTAACGAAGGTCCTTCTTTCATAATGAGGTGCTATATAGCACCGTCGTTTGCAATGTTGCGCCACTTGACTCGCTGACTTCAAAAGTTTTCGTACTTTCCTTCCCTCGTTTGTATACTTTCAAGCAGTTGGTTAGTAACTTTAGTGTAGGGATACACTTGTGGAACGTTCCGTCGAGCACGCGTCTACCAGGAAAAATGGCGCGTACTGGTGTTTCGCCGGTATAGGGTAAAGCGTTACGCGCGTGTTCGAGGGAACGTTCGGCGCGGAACATTCCGCAGGTGTGTGGTCCTACACTTAACTGTACTTTCTACTTTCCTCTCTAACAATTCTTTAATCAATAAAGTACAAAAAATTTACTTAATATGCTGACAGTTTTTTAAGAGGATGATCAGACCATCAAACTGAACAACTTTCTCTATGGGACCAATATCGAAATCGCAAAAAAATTTACTGACCCATGCATTATTGGCTCGAGTAGGTTTGGAGTTTTGTATAGAATAGCAGATTTTTTATCGCGATTTCGGTATTGGTGTCATATAGAAATTTGTTCAGTTTATTTGACGGTTTGATCATCCCCTTAAAAAAGTGTCAGTATGCGAAAGCGAGCGCGCATGAAGATTTTCTCGTCTTTTCGCTTTGTCGTGCGCGACATGCTAGCCCGAACAACCCGGAGTGTCTCGTCTATCTCTCTGAACACGATACAGAAAGCATAAATCGAATAAATTATGAATTTAGGAGTGTAAGAGCTCTTGAGGTCGCGATCGTTATGCACGGTAGGTAAGACCTTCACAAAGCGGAAAGCCTTGACATTTTTTCTCGCTCCCAGTCCCAGGGCTCCTTATAACGAAATAATAGACAGGCACGTCACGATTTTTCCCTGCTTTCTTTAGGGTTGTGCGCATAGGTACAAGGGTATTAGGTAGGTACCTACAATATAATAAAACTGTAACAATTATTATGTGTCTGCTCATTGAAGATAATTATTTAAAAAAAGTAGCGATGTATGGTATTTAGGTTTACCTGCCTCCAAATCAACGATTTTTTTTTCCGCTGTGCAGACGAAGTCGCGGGCAAAATCTAGTACCTACTCTAATAAATAAAATCAAAAAATTCCGTAGTCAATAAAATATACTTAAATTATGTCCGCTAAACATTATAATATGACTTGTATGATTGTGTATAGTATTTATAGTACCTATAAATACACTTCGTCTGCACCGCGGAAAAAAATTATTTATATTTGATTCGGCACTATACACATTTATTTGTCTAAGATATTTATTATTTTCTACATTATAACGTAAATAAAACCAAATTACACACATAATCCTGGCCTATATGATATCGGTAGAAGCCAAAAGCAAATTACAAAAGCCAGATTATAATTTCATGGGGTTTATTCATCAAACCAGAGATGTACTGACTGTAGGCCTCAGTACCCCGGGGGCCTTGGGGCCCTGAAGTGCAGGGCCCTTGTTGAAATTTAAAATGTTATCTGTCAGAAATAATACAACCTTAACTAAATAATAATTCCTTAAAAGTAATAGTTTAAGGTGGTTTCAGTCCATACAAAACTTTGACGCAGAACACGCGTAGACGGTACCTATTAATACAAGTAATATTTTTATGTATGGAAAAATAACTTAGAAAATCTATAAAATCTAATTACGAAGATATAAAGCTTTAAAATTTTGTAAAATTTCATCTTCGTAATTATATTATAAATTGTAAATATTTTTTGAGACGCGCAATTAGATAGATATCAATCTATCTATATAAAATATTACTTTTATTAACGTCTACGCGTGTTCTGCGTCAAAGTTTTGGATGAAATTGACTACTCTGAAACCACCTTAAGACGCTGTTATAACGTCGAGGCCGTTTTTTGAACAAGAACGAAAGTGTTTTAAACTGTATTTTAAAGTCTGAAATTAAATTATGTCTTATTTAAGGATCGGGCGGATGGGCGACTGTTCTCAATTACACGATTAGATTAAGTTTACTAGATAGAAAAAAATCCCAAAGTTACTTACCCCTTTTTGTTATGTTTTTTTCAATACTATGATTAAACTGCTGATATTTAACTTTTTATTCTTGTACTTTACTAAATACATTAAATATTTCTAGTGAACTCAGGAGAAGTTTTAGCTTAGAAACTCCCATGAGCAAAGATATTGACGAAAAACACGTTTTTTTGCGATTCTGCTTTCAATTGGAGCGGGATGGCTAATTGTAAACTTATGCTTGCAAGAAAGAGACGCTTGCACTGGGATAACCTAGCCTTAAGTTAAAGATGAGAAAATTAAATTTCATTTGTTTTATAAGTTGTCTAAAGGTGAAGTCATCGTATTAAATTCTTTTTCATAATATTTATTTAAAGACAAATAAATTATAGAATCACTAACATTGTATCATTTATTTCGCTGTTTGTATGAATTGATGGTTTCATACCAAATAATTTAAGTACTATGTTCCTATTAAAAATATTTTGAGAGAAATTTTATTAGTTATGGGCCCCGTTTCAGGGCCCTCGGGTCCTTGACTATCTAGCTACGTCACAGACAAAAATCCACACACAGTCGTGGAAATATCTCATCAATAGAACATCAATCACGCCTTTGATATAACCACGATGTAACCGAGTTTTCACAGATTCATGTCTCGTATTTCAGATTTCATTCTAATCTCAATATCAAAATGTAAATAGGATTATAGGAAGCGTTTGAACGTGATTTTTTCAAACACAAAAAGCTGGAGTCATGTTACAACTGCATGCAAGATAGCTGGTAGTATTGTAGCAATGTATCTGACCATCCCGAAAGGATTTATGGTCGCAAGTCTACCTTTACTATAGGGTTGAAACGTCTCTGGTGTACCTAATCGATGACAGTAAAAAATATTTAGGTACACGATAAAACCGATGCATAGAGGCGGTCGGTGACTGTTGCATTGAGTTTACCCTTCGATCAAAGTAAAATTAATGGATAGGCCAAAGCGCGTTAAGTTGAAGCACACTACTGGTGCACTTGGTCCATACAAACTGGCACACTTGTCTGTCATCTCGGTACATATTTGAAGTATATCAATCATTTATTTTGTCTTATTTTTCTGGTTTGAAATATTCGTGTACTCGATCCACTTTGATCGAAAAGTTTAAGTACCTATGTATTTTAACACTTTATTGTACACACGGAATTAATAAATGAAAACAGCATAATTGACAATTACAAAGGGCGAGCTTATCTCTACAGAAATTTCTTCCAGCAAACACGTGACAGAGTGATAGTATACAAATTGAGGCAGACATATCTGCACGGTCGGTCATCTATCTTTCGTCAACGCGGTCTATCGAGCCATTTGAAACATATTTTTCTTTTTTAACGGCTTTCGAAAAATCCCTCATTGCATTGGAGTGGCCTTCTTTGCCTCCGCATTGCGCATGGCACAGCTGCCTACGTAGCAGCCCGTGGAGCGGACTATACAGGGTCCTTCTTAATATGGTCAGACCGTCAAACTGAACACCTTTTTCTGGAACAGTAGATTTTTTTCGCGATTTCGATGTTGGTCCCATAGAGAAAGTTGTTCAGTTTGATGGCATGATCATTACCTTAAAAAGTGTCAGCATATTAAGAAGGACCGTATAGTACTGAATATCAGCTGATTCTCACCTGCAGCGGTGTGTTAGGTTCCCTCTCGTGGTTGCAGTGTACCGGCCACACCTGCGCTAGGCTCATGATGGCTTCGTTGCAGAACTTCAAGCCCATTACTTCTTCGTCTTCTCTCCCGTATCTGTCAGAACGAAGAACAACTTTAACTTTATTTAAATCAATCAATCAAAAGAGCCCACAACAACCCACTGTTGGATATGGGCCTCTCTTTTAGTGTGCCATTCCTCTCGTTAAGAGGTTTTCCTGACCGAACGACCTTGACCCTTTCAGAGCCGCCTCACCTCTACTAAACTACATCATTTTAGTAGATATACCATAATTTCTCTATGAGGTAACCTATTTTTGACTGGTTCGTACTTCATTATGTCACTGTGGTGCCTTCTATTCTAGTCCAAGGAGATCAAATTAAAAAATCATAAAGAATTCGCACCAATTTTTTTTTGTATTCATTGCAATTTCTTTTTGGATTTTCTGCTACCTGTGGTAAAGTATTTCATAAATTTATGCGTTGATTATCAGACATCAGAAGTCTGAATTTTATTGGCCCTGTAACAGAGAATGCTCTTCTGTTTTTTTTTACTGGTTTTCCAAACTGAAATAATCCCGCCTCTTCTTCTTCCTGCCCTTATCCCATTATTTGGGGTCTGAAACTGAAATAGTTCCGTCATTATTGTAAAAAGTATAAATTCAGACACAAATTGTATCATAGTACACAAAAATGGAACAATTAATAAAATAATATGATAAGATGGAAACATTCAACGGACACCAGGGTTCCCGACGTGTTAATTAGTCAACGCAATTATGCTGTCGTCCGACAACCTCATATTTACTCCGTAATATTCCATTTAACTTTATTTATATACGATAATTGTAGTGTAGTAAGCTGGTTGAAATATATTATTCAATGTTTAAGGCGTACCCCCCACTGAACAACCTTGACCCTTTCAGAACCGCCTCACCTCTACTAAACTACGTCATTATAGAAGGTATACTTCTATATTTTTGACTAGCTTGTCCTTCATGGTGCCATCTAATCTAACCAAATACGAAAAGCAGAAGAATTTGCACTAAATTTTTAAATTAACTCATGCAAGAAACTAGTTTTTATCAACGTTTTTTCGTCTCGCTCTATCGTAAAAACGGCCATACATACAAGCGTCAAACTAGGTGTGATTATAGTACAAACTCTACAGTACAACACTTGCTTGCTCACACTTGACTATGTTTTTCATCTAATCATTATTTTCTTGTACATTTATGTGTTTTATATTTTCTATAGGTATTTCAAAGTAGAGATTGTATTTTTTTTCATGGATTTTAAACGAAACTCAAAAGGAAAAAAATGGAACCCTCATAGGTTGGATTATATTATGTTAAGAGCCTACCGAGCCTATTGTGCTGCCCCCAATCGTATTTTTTTCATTTCTATACAAATAAACAATATTTCCAAAAAACAAGAAAAAGGAAAATGATGATGATGATGCAAAGGTTGTCCAACGCCCTTTGCATCTGGTATGACCCGGGGAGGGCTTTTTGACTGAGTGTAAATATTTTTTGTAATGATTTTATTAACCTAGTTTTATTTCAGTTAGTTATATTTTAGTGTTATTTAAGTTTAGTTAGTTATATATTATTGTTAGTTATCCTGTATATTTTATCTTTGTTAAGTGATTAAATATAATATTTAGATTTAAAAACAAGAATGTCACATTGTAGTCCTGATTGACTTTCAATTTATCGAAACATTACGGATTATTATGTTTTATGCTTGTAGCTATTATCTTTAAAACCGCCAAAAGTGGCCACTTTTGGCGGTTTTAACGATAATAACTACAAACACTATAAAAACAAATCCGCAGTGACCCGATAAATGGAAAATCTGCAATGACTACAATGTGACATTCTTGTTTTTTTTGGAAATATTGTTTAAATGTAATATTGTTTAAGAATAAAAAAAATACGATTGGGGGCAGCACAATAGGCTCGGTGTAGCCTTAAGTAATAAAAATGTTAAATAATATTATGTTCTTTCATTCAGAAAGAAATATCCTCCGAAAGACAGGCTTTGCGGCAACAATAGGGTTCCATCCGGACCCTTTGTGTACGGAACCTTGAAACCGATTTGTTCCGTACGACCGCTATTAACACAATTTCCATAAAGTAACAAAAACAATTTGTAAGCTCAAATTAATATAAATGGACGGACATAACGAACCATTTCGTTTCAATTTATTTATACGAGGGTCAGGGTCTATACGCGACTTGTTGTTTTCTAAAATTGTGCCGGGTAGGGTCCTTTCGTGGTAGTGCTCAGGATTCTATTATTTGAACCACTCGCTTCGCTCGTGTTTCAATCCTAGGATCCTTCGCTTGCTCAGGTTTCAATACAAGTACTCGCGCCAAAAAGCAACTTTGCAGCCTAGCATAACAAATAACTATTTTTTCACTGGGTTTGGAGTTACATTTTTGGGCTTAGCTTTACGTGCAAATTAAATTCCGGGAGTTATCGTGGGACAGTAATAACAGACGAATTGAGAACCTCAGAAGTCAGTTAATAAAGTTACTGCTCACCTGAAAGTTAGAGTGACTTGTCCATACAGCTTCTTATTCTCCAAATACTCGGGGTCCACGTGGAGGACACCCTGTATCTTGTCAATGGTGCCATGTTCCACCACCAGGTCGCGTGAAGCCAGGTACAGCGTAAGCTTGTTGTTCGGCGATGATTTCTTGAACACCCTGTAGAAAATAAATCATTAGGAATCTGCACAATGCGATCGGCACCGGCGCGGAATCTAGGTACAGAGCGTGGCTTAATAAGGATTCGTGACTTTCACCGCTTCTGGGCTGCAATCTCGGTAAATATTCGGTGATTGAACCGTGATTGGACTACGTACGAACCATAACTTTTGACACATTTGATATTGCGCTAATCGCGATACTGTTCTTGACAGCCGTTAGAGCCGTTTTGCCAGATCGCTTAGACGTCAAAGGCTGCCAGGTAAGTGCCTGACATAGAGTTTAGAACTACGAACAAATAATTGTTCGTAGGTTTAGAACGATGCGCAATTTAGCACAGTTGAATAGTAATTGGAGCACTGCTCAGAAATATTTGAACACCTTGTATGCTACGATATATTCTGATGGTGACTACACGGTACACGTCATGGTTCGATAGTGTGAGTGAGAGAGAGAGGACTGCACTATGACGGGAGCGTGTAATTTCTCTATGATATAATAACTAAATTATATAAGTATACTAAGTAAAGCCTGACCAGGAAAATAAAAAACCTGGATTGGGGGCGCTGCAATCGACTGTCACTTTTAATGTTAGTGTTCCAAGTACAAAAATTAGTTCCAATGATTTTCCGCAACATGGCGAGGTTTTTTATATTTCTGGTCAGGCTTTATATAACTTCTTTTTCTCTTTGCCGAATTCTTTTGTTTTAAGTTTACGTTAAAAGCCTCCGCACACTGCAGCGATTTTATCGAGCGATTTTATCGAGCGATATTATCGACAGCGATATCGCGACACCTTACACACTGCAGCGATTCGGCGATTCGCGTTACGCATGCGCCCCACCACTGAATGTAGTCGAAAGAGATTGCGTCAGGTTGCGATAATATCGAGCGCGTCCCTATACAAAATGTACTGAGAACAAATATCGCAAAATCGCAGCGATATTATCGCTCGATAATATCGCGGCAGTGTGTAGGATCGCGCGCGTCCCCATACAAAAAGTACTAGAAATAAATATCGCAAAATCGCAGCGATAATATCGCTTGATAAAATCGCTGCAATGTGCCTTTACGGCAATTTGCGTTTCTGGTACCTAAATTTTGTTCCTTGCTACGCGTGGAAACGTTTTCTAGATAAACTAATAAAAGAGGAATGCAGTTTTTTGAGTTACGCGGTTATTATTTAATCTAGAATTAAAAATTTATCGGGTTCTTACCGCGTTGTAACACTGCCGAAATATCGGGAACACAAATATACCAAAACGCAGATTTTTTGTTTGTTTGTTTGTTTGTATTGAATAGGCTCCGAAACTACTGGACCGATCTGAATAATTCTTTCACCATTAGAATGCTACGTTATCCGTGATGAACATAGGCGAAAAAAACTGCCAAGTGTGTGTTGGGGAGATTCTAAGGCGGTACGAAGTTCGCCGCGGTCACTAGGTTCATAGTTTTGTTTCAAAATGGTAGATACAAGTACTGATATACTTATTATACAATAATATACAATAATTGGAATTAGCTATTTAGATACTATCTTTAATTTGATACCCACTAATGTATTGTCTAATTCTTGTGTAGGTAGGTAATATCTACGCCCTAAATGCAAAGGCAAAATCGCCTGAAACGTATTCTGGCCATAGCTCCGAGGATTTTGGGAGAATCGAGGTGGAAATAGTACCAAGAGTTGAGGAATTTATCGAGACACGTGTGAGCGTTTGAATTTTGAAAACCGGCTGTTAACTTTTTTTGGTATTCAATATTTTATATTTCAGAGATTTTAAAATGAAAGGATTACAGATATTTTTAATCAAATGAAGCAGTTTTTCGGTCCAACGAGTGACGTCACTGCTTGGTAAACTAAAAATAAAATTAGGAATAAAAAATATTCTATACTTAGGTAGATATATCAGAATTTGACATTTAATGTTGCCGTTTCTGTTTCCAGCATAGAGTTAGAAAGAGAAAGCAGGTAATTTTTGTTTGTATGTAACAAACAATTTTTGTTTGTATGTAAGCAAAAGTTTTTCTCCATGGAGTTCGAATGATTTTTTGCGACCACATTTGCCATTTTCAAATTACTGTATTACTTAATAAAGTCGATGAATGGTAAAAAAAAATTAAATTGTTTTATTAAAGCCAGGAATATAAAAAACCTGGTTTGGGGCGCTGCAATCGACTGTCACCTTTAATATTAGTGTTCCAAGTACAAAAATTAGTTCCAATGATTTTCCGCAACATGGCGAGGTTTTTTATATTTCTGGTCGGGCTTTAAAATGATGTCTTCTATCCGTAAGAAATAAAAACAAAGACAAAAAAAAACATGACATTAGGTACCGAATTCCTCGCGCAATGAACATCGAAAGCTAGCAACTGAAGAACATTGATTGCGCAATTCTCACAACAAGGCCAATAGACTCCTAACAAAGCCACAATTGACACTGCTCTGTGCTAATTGTTACTGAGATCACATAATTAAAACTATCACGGGAATATAGCTCTTCTCACAATTCACTTACCGTTGAGAATTGAGTGCGTTTTCTGTCATGTCGAGACTCTGACGCGGCCTGCAGACAAAAGTTTGAATTAGCTTCGTTAGTTTGAAATTTCGAACAATACAGTGTTTAAGAGGGAAACGTTACACAAGTATACAACGTGTTAATGAATTAACGCAAAACAAAAAAAGTACCTAGTTTGTTTAGAATCGAGAGCAGAATCAAAATCATGTTTTCAAAATAGGTTTTTTTTTCAAAATATTAAATAATTTGTTTGTAAAATTTAAAATTGACTGAACTCGATCTCAACCCACCGCAAGGGCAAGCTCACCCTACTTACTGCCTAAACATGATTCTTAAATGAGCGCTTTTATTCATCGCTGAAATATTTTTTTTTTTTTTTTTTTTATTAGAAAAATCTACAGCCTATTACAAACATTCTATAAGATATATGTAATAAGTATAAACAAATATAACACAGGCCAATTACAGATTTTTCTTAAGATACGTGTTAAATGAACAGAAACGTTGTTTTCTGTGAACATACAACCCGGTGTTACATAATACCTAGTGTGCAAAGTTACAAATGATACAAACGAACCAAGATAACAAATCATTTTTGCCCCAAAACTTAAAATGCGAATAGCTTTAAATTTTAACTTAAGTATCAAAATAATGAAATTATTGTTTCAATCTAATTATTTTGTTGTAAATCAGTTGGGGTGTAGGTATATGAGGTTTTGCGCTTATTCATTAACACGTTGTAGGTACAGGTAATTAACAAAATCATCCAGTTTCCATACATTTTTGGTGCTAACTTGGTAACCCTGCTGTATTACCCGACTCAAATGGGACGGCTGATATTTTTTTATTATCTGACCGAATAGGGTTGATTATCTGTCCGAAAACGTTCATAATCACGATGATATCAGTAACTTAGACTTATACAGGGTGTAACAAAACTAGTAATACTTAAAGGGGTGCTTCAGCTCATAAAATTGAAAGACGTTCACTATGGAGCCAACATCGAAATCTTGGAAAATAAATCAGCGGTTCCATACAAAACTGCAGTACCGACTCGACTAAAATGTAGGTATGAGAAAGATGCATATCTCTATAGTAATTTTGACATTTACAACTCTCACCTCTCACCGAATGAGATTCAAAAATCGCACTCCTGGTTGGAAGAGTGTTTGCAGCGAGATGGTGCACATCTATGTTTTTTTTATGAAATAAATTTCCAAGTTTTCTATTTTAATTTAAACACATATTTTATTGCTCACGCCTATATTTCCCGAGTGGTAGTCAGAGATATTCTGAAAACTCAGAACATCCACGTTTCACTAGTAGTACCGAAACTCTGTCCAGTGTGACAAAAATTAGAATCGGAATTGGGTGGTTTGTAGCATGATATACCTACTTAGTTACTACATATTTTATTGTGTACTATTTTTTGTTCAATTTTAATTAAATTTTCAAATCCGTTCTACTTTATGGCCCACCCAAGGGCACATACTTAGGAACAAAGGGTTCCTATTCTCTTCTGTCTACTGAATGGCATGTAGAGGTTGACTTTAGGATCCCAACTCGACAATTGAGATTCTTAAAATAGCACATAAAATTATTGTTTGTTACCATTGAATTACCAACCGTATTACTTAAAGCCTTAGTAATTTTCCGTAACAAATAAACGAAAGCTATTTAATTGTTCGGGAAACGTACGAAAAAACACAGTGTTAAAGTTGAAACGGTTTATAATACAAACAGTGGAGCGTCATTGAAAACTAATTGCTCGTGTAAAAGCTTAATTGGGCATTTGGAGCGTCAAAACTTTCACATTTTCAAATCCCATTACCAAACAGTTTCTCGGCACGTGAAATGAAAATTAATGGACTCACTATATTTTGATACTAAAAATGTTTCAACTAGGGTTTGCGGTCCCGGGATCGGTAATTTATACACCGGGAATGCAAACAAATTATATTTATTCGGTCATCCAAAAAATAAATGTCCATAAATTGAATTGAAGATAAATTTCATAAATTGGGTTAATTTACCTTCATTCAAAAAAATTATTTTGTTATCTGTTTTCGATACTGAATCGCCCCTTAAAATGTTTTAATGACCTATGGAAGTTCCAAACACTGAGCTCTAAATTAGGGATCCCTGTATTATGAGTATTCCCTGGTATTAATTTATTTAAAAAAATACACGTAAGTACAGATAATGGGAAATGGGCAAGAGAACAATAATGAGCATTATGGAGTTTTACTTGTTTCTCACAAAGGTTGGCATATTAAAAAAAAAATATTTGAATGTATTTTCCTCTTCTACTGTCATTCGGGGTATTAACACATGAATAGATAACATATGATTATCTATTCTTATGGTATTAGCACCAAAATCTAATACCATGAGAATTTCTAATTTGACGTACCGGGATGAAATTAAAACCGGGATAGTAAATTTCCTGCGGGATTCCCAACCCTAGCTACAAAACCTGGCCACAAAGTAAAAGTAGTAAAATTCGTAATATATTCACGACAACACCTGCTGTGCGGTCATGCTACACTCAAATAAAATATTTCATTCTTTCTATCGTTAAAGTTTCAGACTGATAAGACTAGCTTTTTACCTTTTTTAGTTAGGTAGGTAGGTACTTTGTTATCCACGTAACAAAAACTGGGCTGGGCGTGTTGGGTGCACATTAAAAATAAGGTTTCGTGCAATTTGGTCATGGAACCACTTTCAATCTGCGTCAAAGAAAAAACCCTGTCATTTTTGGTCACATTAACATTATACAATCCCCATGACCATATTTATATTCTTCGGACAAGGTTAAAATCATCGTTGGTTTACTGATGGAAAGCAAGCTAGAGGACGAGGTTCAATAAAGTGAGTTAAAGTAAAATGAGTGGACATGGTAAAGAAGACAATTGGAAACCATCCATGGGCGGTCGATAAAAAAACGGCCAAGTGCGAGTCGGACTCTCGCACGGAGGTTCCGTACAAACATACAATATTACCTAAATGAAAATGAAAATGAAAAAGATATTTATTTCTCCCAAGACACAAATGTTACAGTGTTATGTTACCTAAAAGTTGTGTTTTCTCCGGGATCCTTAGCAAAAGCCCGAAACACACTTGACCGATTTTTATTACGGAACGGTGCGGAACCCTATGAACAATATCTCAAACCTTTATGTCATGAATCAAGAGAAGAGCTTTTGTTTACGTCTTAAGACATTCCTATCAAAAATAGTTGTAAACAACGGATGCTATATATTTTTCTTTTTCTCAAATTAACTCGGCAGTTTATAAAACATCGTAAATTTCCCACAAATAGGCGAAGTTCGAGCGTAAAAACCCGTACCAATTTTCCGTTTCTTCCGAGATTCTAAAAGAATGTCATAAAAATGTTTCGTTCTCGTGTTACAATTTAATCGTAGCTTGTGTACCTTATGTCCTTTCTCACACTAGCACAGCAATACAGGGTCCTTCTTAATATGCTTACACATTTTCAAGGGGATGACCAGACCATAAAACTGAACAACTTTCTCTATGGGACCGACATCGAAAACACGAAAAACAATCTGCTGTCCCAACATTTGGCTCGAGTAGGTTTGCAGTTCGCGTTATCGCGATGTTGGTGACATAGAGAAAGTTGTTCAGTTTGACGGTCTATTATGAAGGACACTATACCATTCTTAATAAGCTAGCCGTTCTTTCAGGGTATGACTCGTATAATTAGACCAGTCATACAACAACTTTCTCTATGGAACAAAAAAACAGGCGGTCCCATAATACCTACATACATAAGGTCAGGTGGGTTAAGTGAAACATATTTTATTTATATTTTAATGTAAAGGTATCTAACACAGTAACGCTTTTCTCAATTGCAGCAGCAATAAGTGGAAAGTGATCTCCTTTAATCAGTTCTTTACAGTAAGTACTATAACATTTAGCTCTTTAGTCATAACATAAGCGAAAAACAACAAAATATGTCAAGACTATGGTTATGTTTCCAGGGGTAAGTGAAACAGTCGTTAGAAGTCTATTAAATAATGTGTCTATGCACCTATGAACCTGACTAAAACAATTCAAAGTTTGTTTTTATAGGTAACTAGTGTTTTCCCGCGACTTCGTCCGCACAAATTATATACCAGATTTTAAGTCAGATCATAAGCTATCAAACAAAAAAAGTTTCATCAAAATCGGTTCAGTAGTTTTTGCGTGATGTGCGAACAAACAAACAAACAAACTAACAATTTTGTCAATAGATGGCGCTGCACGTCATTTAAATCGCGCTATCGAATGTTATTTGATTTTATATGAAGTAAACCGCTACTTTTTTGTTCGTCATGATTTTACGGTTTTATAATAGTTAAGATTAAGATGTGTTGTGTTATCAGAGTGAGGTTCAGTTTTAAACATTTACTAAATATTGTTTGTTCATGGATATGTGGTTTAGTTCCCCCGTCGTCGTTTCACTTACCCTACCTGACCTTAAAAGAATTATCTATCTAGGGTCTAGTAGGTTTGCAGTTTTGTATGATGCAGCAGATATTTTGTCGCGATTTCGAATGGTTTTTAAGAGAATATTATTCCGAGAGCGAAAATGCGCGCTGCATACAAACGTACTATGGTGATATTTTCAATACTAACCAATTAAAGTCAATGAAATTTTGCAGAAACAATCTAGAAACAAATCTCTATGCTTTTATAGAGTCAGATTTTCGTTAAAATATACAGTTTCAATGCTAAGATTAATTTAAGATTTGTATGGAAATCTTTGAGGCACTGTAACTTGAAAACTATAAATTTTAACGAAAATCGGACTCCATACAAGCATAGAAATTTGTTACTAGATTGTTTCTGCAAAATTTCATTGACTTTAATTGGTTAGTACTGAAAATATCACCATAGTACGTTTGTATGGAGCGCGCTCCGAATAATATACCCTTAAAAGAATGTTGTTCAGAACGTGTAAATCCTTGGATGACCGAAGGATCTCCAACTATCTTAATTTCTGGAATAAAATATTTTTAAAGGTTATCCCTGAAGAATACATTCTTTATTAACGTCATTCTGAAAACCTAAATATGAGAGAAGTGAACCACGCTGTGAAATGACGAACTTCAAGTTCGCAGACCGCGTTGGAATCACATCCTAATACGAATATTACGGTTCACTAATGTTTAACATAAAATCAATAAGCAAAATATCACTTCTCAAGCAACGTTTAACAATGTTTCATTTCACAAACTAGTGATTTAACAAAGGTGTTAATACACATATTTACTTATCGAAATTAGTCATTTAGCAAATGCATTGAATTATATTATGTTTATAGTTAAAACAACATTTCAACATCAGTTATGCGACAACAATCTTATTTACCAAATGAATTATTTAGCAAACAAAGATAAATCATTTTTTATATCACAAAACCTTATTTGCCATTTTTCAAATTCATCTACTAAACTTGCTGCAACTCCGTTTTAAACTTTAATTTCAAATAAGTATTTTAATAATGTTCGTCAGTCTGACGATCGTTCTAGGTCTGACGTAACCAGATTGATGGACCAGACTGACGCGAGAATGAGCGTGTAACACCCGTCTTTCATGGTGTTTCATGCATAAAACATACATGCACGCTAAACCAAGCATACATATACGCAAAAATGCAGCATGACATACTAACTAACCTAACCTAGTCTAACCATAACCTACAGTTTTGATGTTACCTTTCTGCCCCCTAAGCAACAAGCAAATAAGCATGCACTCAAGCAATGATGCAAGCAAGCATGCACACAAGCATGCAGCAAGCAAGCAAGCAGCATGCAAGCAGGCATGCACATGCAAGCAAGCATGTTGATGCTCCGCTCGCTTCGCTCGCTCCGCTTAGTGTTATACATGTTCTAACCTAACCTAACCTAGAATTCGACAAGCTCCCATATGTTTTTCTCAGGCAGGGGGCTTCCGCCCCCCGCACCCCCCGAGCGGGGGGCGCAGCCCCCCTGCACCCCCTAACATGCAGACAAGCAAACAAGCAAGCAAGCACACATGCAAAGATGCAAGCAAGAATGCACACAGGCATGCAGCAAGCAAGCAAGCATGCAACGTGCAAGCAAGCATGCGACATGCTAGCAAGCATGCACATGCATGTACAGACAAGACTGCGTGGAAGAGGGGTGCTCTGCAGTGCAATTTTTGAAAATCATACGAGCGATTCGGCAGTAGAAAATGTCAGAATTACTATGGAGATTATGCATCTTTCTACTGCCGAACCGCTCGTATGATTTTCAAAAATCGCACCACTGGTTCGGTTTTGTGAAATGAAATAATGTGATCATCGATATTTGTAAAACTTTGTTATATTTAGTAATTTGCTGATCAAACAATAAAATATAAAACGAGTTTCTAACAAAAGATGAATGTTTAAATAACACAGTTTCGTATCGAAGTGTCTTGAGAATGAAATGTTGCAATGTGACAATTTGACAACTGATCACAAAATTAAATAAATGGTTTGTGAAACCTATTCCTACTAAATGATGATTTGTGAAACGACTCATTTTTAGAACGTTGTGTATTTTTTTAAAAATTGCTAAACAACTGTCGTTCAAACGGCAGTGACCCGAATATTACCTATGAGTGTTTCGTGAACTTGAAAACACCATTATCCGTTTTTTTATTACGTCGTTATTGCTAGTCCACGTTTTGTATTGTGATGGATGGTGAATAATGATGACGTATCCAGACCGCAGTTTTATTATACCTACTTATAAGCCGTAATCCTGGCTTTGGTCTTTTCCATTCGTTTCTAGTGACGTCATTGGTAAGCTTCTAAGTCTTCTGACGTCATAAGCGTACAAGATGTAGAAAGGGTTTTTCTGTAGTTTCAATATTTTAGGGGGATGAGTAGACGTGATTAGATATGAGTTCGATAGAGAAAGTTGTTTAGTTCGATGTCAGAATTATATTTCAGAAGGTACCTTACAATAAATTAGAAACAAGTCCGTGACAAGTTTCATGCTAGTAGGCTTATAGTTCTGATCATTTCGTGGTGTCTCTGTGCGAGAGTAAATGAATTTGGCAAACTACGTATATTATCATCACTATTAAACTATCACTAAAAGAAATCTGTGGTGGTTTAGTAACGAGTAACCTTGCCTGCCTGTAGGAGGCGATTGTTCGATCCCCGTCCAGGCCGACTCGTACCAAGGAAAGTTTTTCGAAATTTATGTACGATTTGTAACACCACTGGCTTTTCGGTGAAGGAAAACATCGTGAAGAAACCTGCATGCTTGAATTTCGAGGAACGTATTGTACCCACTGTTCAAAGTGGCGACGGGCTCAACACTGGACAGAGTTTCGGTACTACTAGTGAAACGTGGATGTTCTGAGTTTCAGAATATCTCTAACTACCCCCTCGCGGAATATAGTCGTAAGCGTAAGCATATACTATTAAACTAATATCAGCCTCTACACATACCACTGCAGGGAACAAGCCCAAGGAGGGTTTATGGGCGTTAGTTCATCACACGTGCGTGCTCAAAGCGAATTAGTCGACACACGTATCAGAATTTCTTCTTCAGCGTATGCAGGTTTCCTAACGATGTTTTCCTTCACCGTTTGAGAGCAGTCAGTATTACACGTACGTAAGTTGGAAAAACTCATTAGTACATAGCATGTCATCCGAGTTTTCCAGCCGTCCGTAATTGCTCACTTTAAGTATTAGAATAGAGAATAGATTATCTATTATGGGATCATTCTAAAAATAGCGTAAAATAATAACTTTAAAAGTAGGTAGGTAATAATATTTTGAATACGATTGTTGTATTTCCGTACGCGGTGGAACTTTTCCAAGCTAATCTTTTAAATGGAGTGCTCATAAAGTGTTTCTCGTGATGAACGGTCGTTATTTTACTAAGCTCTTTGTACAGTCACGAACAAAAAGATGTAATCACAAATCACAAAGTAATTTGACGTTTTTTTTTTAACTAAAATTTATTAAAATTTTTTTAGAAACTTTTGGTCTTCTTTTGTCTTTGACCCCATATTCCCAAAGTGGTAGAGATATTATAAATCACATTTCACTCTGCTAGTGACAGTAGTTCTCATCCATAAGTCCAAAGTGTTCATAAAAAAACTGATCTATTTACAAGCACGTATCCAGACTTTAGTTTCTGGCGGGAGACATTATAGTTTGGGATCATTACAATGTATGTGCCTGTGAGCGTTATTTATTTATTTACTGTCCTTTATAAGTGGCGACGGGCTCACCCTCTGTCACACTGGATAGATTTTGGGTACTACTGGTAAAACGTGGATGTTCTGAAGATTTCAGAATATCTCTGACTACCCACTTGAGGAATATAGTCGTGAGCATATGCTTATGCTTATTCATCCATTCTAATAATTTATCTCAATAACACATTATCAGTTAAGATTACTTACTTATAAAGAAATGTTGTCCTACGGGCACACATTTCTAAAGATAGAACAACAAGAGAATTTAATAAAATGAACGAGAAATAATAAGAAATGTTATTGTATTATGCTGCCAGCACCTGTTTCACGCTACATAATTTCCAATCGATTGCATCTTATAGCGCCATAACAACGAAATGAAACTCAATAAACATCATACATGCACGACCAACTGTTGTGGAACAACAAACGTGGAGGACAAACAAACACCACGGGCTATTTGTTTCGCTAATGTTTGTTTTTATTGTCCCGTTCAAATCGAAGCGAGCTCTTATATATTTTCAGGAAAAATAACGTAGTTACTTACTTAGAAAATGAGAAAGGTTTTTGAAAATGAAAAATCGTTAAATGATTTTGTGTAACACGCAATCATGTGAATAATTAAACTTTATGGAATCA
Organism: Agonopterix heracliana; assembly: GCA_963693445.1. Lineage (NCBI taxonomy): Eukaryota > Metazoa > Arthropoda > Insecta > Lepidoptera > Depressariidae > Agonopterix > Agonopterix heracliana. Next base: position 18,659,755 of record OY856308.1, on the reverse strand, counting down.
TGTTTTCCTCTTATAATAATCTACGTTACATCTGAAAATGAATTTACGTCGCTCTGGTATTTCATGCATGATTTTGGCTACCGATTTTGCGAATACAAAAGTGGCCCAAAATCTTGAGGTATCCCATTCATGCTATTGGAACCCTGAGGACACGGAAACATATTATATTTATAACGTAAAGTCATGTAAGTTATCAGTATTACGGTACCGTTACGTTTTGACGGTACGGTCAAAGTGTAAGATAACTATACCGTTATGCCTAACCTTTATAGCATTACGGTACCGTTACATTTTTACGGTACTGGTACCGTGTACCGCTTTCAGTCCCTGATTCCATCGGTATTGTATTTCTATACCAATGAGAAAACGAAGTAAAGCAAAGCTTGTTCTACAGGAAACAGTTTCAGTGTCGTGTACATTTAATTACCATGTTATAAACATAGAAACCACTCTTTGTATACTCAGGTATTTTAGACCCAAAGTACTAAAACTGGAAGCATGAAATCCAGTACGTAGGTGGCACTCAATTACAATTATTCAAACACACGCGAACATTACGAAGCACACAAATTTATGGCTCCATTCCCAATTCCGGAGTTTACTATACCATTTTCCCGATGGTGTAGTCTGAAAATTTGCAATAACATTTAAAAACATGTAAAATTAAGTTCGTAGGAATGTTCAAATTTAAATTTAAAAACCGCCCATGAGCGTGTCGGACACGCCGATAGGGTTCCGTATAGGGTTGCCAGCCGTCCCGCAAGAGGACCTAGACCCTTAGAGGATGCGGTTTTACTTCTAATTTCGTGTCAGCATGAGCCATTGCATGACAATACTCATTCTGTTTAGAAAGATTAGCCAGTCAGCAATGGCGCACCCTGCGCCTGACGAACTTCGATTTCTTCAAACTTCTCTTTCCTTGCACCCCTTGGTAGTAGGTAACTTTTATGTTTGTAAAATCATACAAAGCTACAAATTTAAGTTTTATTCTTTGCCTCATGTTTTTTCGCCTTTTAGTAGCTGGGTCCCGCTTTTTTGAGCCACGTCCCGCACCTTGATTGCAAATTTCCCGCTTATCCGTGTACAACGGTTGGCAACCCTAGTTCCGTAGTCATTGCATATCGATTTTTTACTTGTTTCCTGATACTGATTGTGCTACAGCATCTTAATACTTAAGGGGGCTGGTTTAGACCATCAAACACAAGAAAACAATTAAAAATCTGCTGCTTCATACATTTAGGTCGAGTCGGTTTCAGATTTTGTTTCCGCGATTTCGATGTTGACTCCCCGTGGTGAAAGTTGTTCAGTTTGTTGGTCTGAAGCACCCCCTTATGTAACTAGGGTGTTTTGTAACACCCTGTATAGTTCTGTATGTATAACAGAACTAGATTCGCAATTAACGTTCTAAAAATTGCAGAATCGAAAGAGCTACTAGGAGATCTATTTGTACCTTTACCAACTAGCTTACAGTAAACAATACCAAATACGACAAAGTTTATGAATTAAATACAACGTATTAGTGCCACCCCAACAGCAAGAATGAATGCTGAGATTTAATATGAGACTTGAAGTCTAGGTATTGTAATTGTATAAGTAACTAGTGTTTACCCGCGACTTCGTCCGCACAAATTATATACCAGATTTTAAGTCAGATTATAAGCTATCAAACAAAAAAAGTTTCATCAAAATCGGTTCAGTATAGTTTTTGCGTGATGCGCGAACAAACAAACAAACAGACAGACAACATTTCTAAAAAAGGTTGATTTCGAGTCGGGGATATTTAAAAACCATATCGTAATCTTTTTTTTGTAAATATCTTCAATGTACAGACACAGTTCTGTTACAGTCTTATAATAGTTAAGATGTCAATGCTTGGCACATTCTACCTCTGAGGTATTTACAGAAATACTCAAGAGATTTAGCGAGAAGGAATAACGTGGCTAACAATATAATAAAAGTCAGCGAATTGATACAACTGTGCTATATTTACTTGGGAACAAAATATGATTTTCCTGTGTTTGAAGAGGCTTGCAAATTAAAAATAAACACCTTTTATGTAGCCTGAAGCTGTAAGAATAATTGTTTATTCATGACGAAGAACCGTTTTTAACTATTCATTTACATTTACTTTTGGTTAAGATCATTTATCTAAGTATATTCAAATTAAAGATAGAAAAATTTGTCTAGATTTAAAATGTCGTTATCTGGGTGGAGAAATTGGAAAACGTAATTCCCGGTTTGGGAGAGTGTGGGTTCATGTCCCACCCGAGAATAAATTTTTTGATTCCGAATGGCACAACATGGCTGTATCATGTTTATCAATAAAATCACCTATTTTTAAACAACGAGACAAATTATTTAAAGAATATTCTTCTTATAAATAACTATTTTTTACCCGCGACTTCGTCCGCACAAATTATATAAGTACCAGATTTTAAGTCAGATCATAAGCAATCAAACAAAAAAAGTTTCATCAAAATCGGTTCAGTAGTTTTTGCGTGATTGAACAAACAAACATACAAACACACAAACAAACAGACAAACAGACCGACAAAATTTCAAAAAAAGGTTGATTTCGAGTCATTACCTACAAACCATATCGTAATCTTTTTTTAGTAAATATCTTCAATGTACAGACACACATCAGTTACAGTTTTATAATAGAAGTCCATAAGTTTTTCGACAGTAGTTTAATTTCATTGTCTGAATACACACTTAAAATTTTTTTAGTAAACTAATGTATATTGACCCGAAAGGTGGGGACCCGCGCTCGAGAGCCTTTTTGGTTCAGAGAATTTCTCTGGCCATCCAGAGGGGCAATGCGGCCAGCATCATAGGGACCTTTGAACCAGGGTTGCGCAGGGCAGTACGTTTAGATTAGTTAGTGATAGTCTGACGAAGCTTGCATTCGGATTTTATATTGTATACTGCAATTGACGAACGAAGCTTGTAGCGGATATAGATATGTGATTAAGGTTTGACGAAGCCTGCGTTGCGGATTCGATTTTATTTGTAGGTACATAATATATTGATTTTGAGTTGAATAATTTTTTTTGTATCTTTATTGTCCTGTCATATAAAAATATAATGTATATTAGCTTAACATAACATTAAAATAGGTAAAAAAAAATACAACGATAAAGAAAAAATAAAAACCCTATAAACAAAACACCTCATTTAAGGCCTCGCCTTGGGGCGCCGTGCCCTGCAGTGCGATTTTTGAAAATCATACGAGCGGTTCGGCAGTAGAAAGATGCATAATCTCCATAGTAATTCTGACATTTTCTACTGCCGAACCGCTCGTATGATTTTCAAAAATCGCACTGCAGGACGCTGGCAGCATTCCCCCTCTGGATAGCTAAGCTTATCCGCTGCCGGAGGAAGCTGCCAGCTCTCTTGTCACCTGTGCTCTCTACCAGGCGTGCGGACAGCTCTTTAATGAGCTGCTTTGCTTGTGGTCCCCATGGACCTAGGGTTTCTATTATGGTATTTATTATGGTCTATTCTGTAGTCTTCCCTACCTGTTTCTTCGCAATTATTTCCATCCTAAGTTAGCCTCAAGTTTAAAGCGAAGGATTTTGATTGCATAAGTTTTAAAGTTGAAATACTCAGCGAGACACTCAACTGCAAAAGTGGTAGGTAGATAACTTTGTTATAAATGTTTCAGATCTCTTAGTTAAATAAGTAGTTAACTGAGCAGAACGTTAACGGAATATGTTTAGCTGCTATTTGGGAAACATTCAACATCGTTAAGAGCTCTAAACTTTGTTAATTGGGTTCTAAATAGCTACAAAATAGTGTCAGAAGTTTTCTGTGAAGTCGAAACGTGTGGCAGATGTCAGTTTATATGATAAATGGGGTGATTAAGAGGAAACGGATATTATGGCAGACGTCTCACCGCTTGACAAGTGTATTATAGAATTTAGACCCTCACGCATTGAGTATTTGTCCCCTTGACATTATCTTTAATCTGTGAATCACAGTCATGTGGATCCTTAGAACGATTTAAATCGTTCTAGGGTGATCCATACGCATCCGTCTGAATTATTTTGTGTTCTTTTAATAAAAATGACTAAAAAATACAAATAATAAAATCTAAAATGGAAAAAATAGATGTAAAACAAAAATAATTATATTTTCTCACCATCTGGAATTTACGTAACGTACTAACATTTTTCGTATTTGTCATTTTGCGTGCAAACCAAAAAACATACTTTACATATTTTTATACATGACGAAAGCATTAGGTTATAGGATTACCAAGACTTTTTTGAATCTCATTCGGTGAGCTCAGCATTTGAAAATCTCAAAATAACTATGGAGATACGCATCTTTCTACTGCTAAGAAAGAAATTTTGATATTTTCAGCAGCTGAGCTCACCGAATGAGATTCAAAAATCGCACTCCAAAGGTACGAAAGTTCATAAACTCTTCATGTATAATAATATACATATGTAGCTAGTTAGTATTCTTTGCCTAGAGTATGCAATTATAAACTGTAAGTCACTTCAGAAGTTCCTTGCGTGTTACAAGTAAAAAATGCGGTCGGACATAAAGCTGCAATACTTCAAGATTTTCCTCAACTTTAAAATAACGTTTAAGCCCAATTATTTGTTCTGAAACCTGATCACGATGTAAGATTAATGTGTAGAATTATCGAGACAAATTAACTGTACGCCTTGGCCTGGCCTTGGCATTTCGCCAGCGTCTGCCAAAATTCTGGAGCGGCATTAACACGTGTATTTATTATTATTGTGCCATGTTAACATCCATAAAATCATTATGGGATACGAAAAATATTTGGCTGTCAGAAGCGCTGATAATTTGGAGATTAATGATCAGACTCCGAGAGCGAAAATGCGCGCTGCATACAAATGTACTATGGTGATATTTTCAATAATAACCAATTGAAGTCAATGAAATTATGCAGAAACAATCTAGAAACAAATTTCTATGCTTCTATGCAGATTTTCGTTAAAATATACTGTTTCAATGCTAGGATTAATTTAAGATTTGTACGGAAATCTTTGAGGCACTTTAACTTGAAAACTATACATTTAAACGAAAATCGGAATCCATACAAGCATAGAAATTTGTCTAGAATTAAACATTTTAACGGGTTCTTACAGCGTTTTAGTATATTTGAGTTCCCGATATTTCGGCAGTGTTACAACTGCCATGATCACGGGATGACTGAGGAACTGCAGGTATTAGATTGTTAAAAGCAGACAAATCTGTCTACCCTCACTCTTCTTCGTTTACTCCGACCACTACTATCGGAACTCACTCGAAACTCATCGTCACTTTTGTCACTTGGTCCAGCCCGACAAAATGTACTCACTGTGTCACTCCGACTCCGATATCGGGAACTCAAATACTAAAACGCGGTAAGAACCCGTTAAAATGTTTAATTCTAGATTAAGTAATAACCGCGTAACTCTCAAATACTGTTGGTATAGAAATTTGTTTCTAGATTGTTTCTGCAAAATTTCATTGACTTAAATTGGTTAGTATTGAAAATATCACCATAGTACGTTTGTATGGAGCGCGCTCCGAATAATATATATAGGGTCCAACTCAATATGCTGACACTTTTTTAAGGGGATGATCAGACCATCAAACTGAACAACTTTCTCTATGGGACCAACATCGAAATCGCGAAAAAAAAATCTACTATCCCATACATTTGGCTCGAATAGGTTTGCAATTTTGTATGGGATAACAGATTTTTTTTTCGCGATTTCGATGTTGGTGCCATAGAGAAAGTTGTTCAGTTTGACGGTCTGATCATCCCCTTAAAAAAGTGTCAGCATATTAAGAAGGACCCTGTATACCCTTAAGGGTATATTATGGTAATATATATACCCTTAAGGGTATATTATTCGGAGCGCGCTCCATACAAACGTACTATGGTGATATTTTCAATACTACAATCTAAAAACAAATTTCTATGCTTGTATGGAGTCAGATTTTCGTTAAAATGTATAGTTTTCAAGTTACAGTGCCTCAAAGATTTCCATACAAATCTTAAATTAATCCTAGCATTGAAACTGTATATTTTAACGAAAATCTGACTCTATAGAAGCATAGAGATTTGTTTCTAGATTGTTTCTGCAAAATTTCATTGAATTTAATTGGTTAGTTTTGATAATATCACCATAGTACGTTTGTATGCAGCGCGCATTTTCGCTCTCGGAATAATATTCTCTTAAAGACTTGATGCCGCCCAGGATTTAATTGTACATTTCGAGCCTGTTTCGAGCCTTGTTCCACACAGCGCCTACATCGTCGTTGGACCTTTGCTTTGTCTTTCATACGTTTAGTGTTATACTATACAACGTGTTAATGAATTAACGCAAAACTAGAAAGTAGTTTGTTTAGAATCGAGAGCAGAATCGAATCATACTATTATTGTTTCAACACAGGTATTTTTTTTTCAAAATAATAAATAATTTGTTTTTAAAATTTACTGAACTCTATCGCAACCCACCGCACGGGCACACTCCAACCGTACCACCAAAACAAGATTCTTAAAATGTATCCATGAGCACGTTAGCGCTTTCATTCATCTCAAAATAATGAAATTATTGTTTCAATCTAATTATTTTGTTATAAATCAGTTGTAGGAGGTTTTGCGCCGCGACGCTAGCCGCGCTACGTGGGAAAAGGTACTTACTCTGTGTTAACAGGAAGCAATTGCCGTTAGGTGGCGGTGTAAAATAAACATTGTGGAGTCTGCATGACGCATGCGATAAGGCTCATCATCATCATCAGCCTGGTAAACCCCACTGCTGGGTATAGGCCTCTTCATTTTCACGCCAACCAGAACGGTCCCATGCTAGTCTCATCCACTGTTTGCCTGCTATTTACTCTACAAATGTCATCCGACCACCTGGTTGCTGGCTCATACAAAACTGCAAACCGGCTCGAGCCAAATGTATGGGACAGCTGATTTTTTTTCGTGAGTCCGATGTCGGTCCCATCCCATAGAGACAGTTGTTCAGTTTGATGGTCTGATCATCCCCTTAAAAAGGTGTCAGCATATTAAGAAGGATCCTGCATAGGATCATGTAACATGTTATATGATGACATAGTATGTTCACTTCTTCGCACAAGTCAGCCAAGCCAAGTTTTAAGATCGTTTACAAAAAGTGTAATTAAAAACTTGGAAGAATCAGGTCGCCATGGACATTGTTGCCAATAATTAAAGAACCCCCAATAATGCAGAGTATCAGGAATAAAGCACGAATTCTTTTATGCTGATTAATTTATTGTTGACAAAGAAGCCCACGAACTTAATGTAGGATATTTGAAAATTGAGTCTGTTGCTCAACGATATACACGGTGTAAGGAAAAGTATCATTAATCTTTAAACGACATACTCTATCCATCAAACAGAACAACTTTTACTATGGGAGCAAGCCAATCGGAGCAAAAAGGAATCAGCTGTTGCATACATTTGAGTCGAGTAAGTATTGCCATTTAGTATGGAACAGCTGATTTTTTTTGCTCCGATTGGTTTGCAACCATAGTAAAAGTTGTTCAGTTTGATGGTTAGAGTATGTGGTTTAAAGGTTAATGATTCTTTTCCGTGAGTTCTAGAGTGGAGACCGCGAACTGGTAGGCGTAGTGTGGGACGCCCTGCTGCCCGCTGGACAGACGACCTAAAAAAAGTAGCGGGGAGCGACTGGATGAGGAAGGCCGAGGACAGAGTTTTGTGGCGCGCCTTGGGAGAGGCCTATGTATTTTTTATTAAAGAGTTCTTCCATCCTATGGTTGTCTGGAAGAAATCGCTTTTAGTGATAAGACCGCCATTTGTACCCTTTTGTTTGCTTATAATATTGTTATTTTATGTTTTTGGTGTGCAAATAAAGAGTATTGTATTGTATGTCCAGCAGTGGACGATGATAGGCTGATGATGATGATGATGATGATTCTTTTCCTTACACCCTGAATAAATGAAAACTTATAACTTGCATTATTGATGGCGAATCGATGGACATACGTAATTTCGAAAATTTGTATTTTGTCAATGGCATGAAATTGTCTTATGGCTTGCGGTTCTTAATATGCTGACACTTTTTAAAGGGGATGATCAGACCGTCAAATTGAACAACTCTCTCTATGGGACCAACATCGAAATCGCAAAAATGTATCAGCTGTCCCATAAATTGGACTCGAGTATGTTTGCAGTTTTGTATGGAACAGCATTTTTTTCGCGATTTCGATGTTGGTGCCATAGAAAAAGTTGATCAGTTTGACGGTCTGATCATCCATTTAAAAAAGTGTAAGCACTTTAAAAAGGACCCTGTATGTAGGTATTCTATATCGTTGTCTAGTTATCATACTACAAGTCCAGACCAGATTCTGGTACTTTAAATGTGACTAGATAATTTGTGTGACAATGTCCAAGATATTTATTTATTTAATTATATATTTTGTACAGCTTTACATCCATCCCCGTGACCTTGATAAGTGGGATCACACGCGATGACGCATTGACGGAGCGGCAGTGTTAGTCCGTCATTTGTGAAGCAAGGAGTTGTAAGAAACCGAACGTAGAAGCACACACGGTGCGTAAATCACTCACCATTACAACTCCTTGCTTCACATATGACGGACTGACGTCTGCCGCTCCGTCATTGCGTCATCATGGGTGAAACCGCTAACAATAAAATTCACATTGCACGAAAGTTCTCAATTTTCAAACTGTCAAAGAAAAAACTTCAGTAAACAGCAATCCAACAGAACAAAGCTCGACACGAGTTTAAACAAACGAGCGGGTCACGCGTAGGGTTGCCACTTTGGAAGAAATTGTAAGAAAACAATATTGTGAATATGAATTCAGAATGAATAAATTGTTACATCGATTAATTTTATCGATTGTGCGGATACTTGAATTATCACATACATAGTAAGTAAGTATCACATTTAACGGTCAATAAATTTTGAAGATACGAGTACTTTCTGGGTTCTACTCGGACGTTCGAACTTCGCAATTGCGTGAACGTTTTTGTTCCAATGCCAACTCTATTACAATGAAGCTCGGACCGAAACGGTCGAGATATATCAAAATTCGAAAGTCCGGCGCATACAGGGCCTGGTTATATTATGATAACGATATGCTTCGAATCTATACACAACACACCAAGCCACAAATATTAATAAAACATCATATAAATACGACCCAAAGTTCCTCTCATCCATAATTCACCCGAATATTTAGCAGGATACTTCACAAAATCAAGACTTTACATAACTCGACAATTCAGACATATCTCTACCGCGTGCCTAGCCCTATGCACAATTTCTATTCAACCGGGTCGCATGTCCGCAGGTCCCGACTGCGGTTTTCGTGTGCTGGGTTATAACATGCCACTTTCCTGTTGCTGCCTCAAGACTCTAAAGACATGTAAACTTTGTAGATGACAATTATAATTGACCATGAATTTATCAACCCTACGCACACTTTCTGTACAACTGGGTCGCATATCCGCTGGTCTTGTCTCGACTTAATCCTGCGGTTTCCGTGCGCTGGTTATAACATGCCACTTTCCTGTTGCTTTCTCAACACTCTGAAGATATATAGCATAGCATAGCATAGCATATGCTCACGACTATATAATACGATCTGTTTATTTCAATGTTATGTCTGTAAATTGCTGTTATTTAATTTTATTGATATTTTTATCCCAAATTATTATTGTAAGTAGGTATAATTGATTCAACATTGTTTAATTCTATTTGTAGGTACCTTTTATTACTGTATAATTAATGATCTTTTTTAATTGTCTTTTATTTGAATGAAATTGAAAATTAGCTTTTGCCATAATTATTTGGATAATTACCTTTAATGTGCTGTACCCACAATGGGTATCATGTGCTGGTTTACCATGATGTTACTACTTAAGACCTACATTGTACCATATGATTCTGCATCAATAAATGAATATGAATATTCCCCGAAGGGGTAGTCAGAGATATTCTGAAACCTCAGAACATCCATGTTTCACCATTAGTACCGAAACTGTGTCCAGTGTGGCGGGGGGTGAGCCCGTCGCCACTTATAATGGACATCAGTGGGGACAATACAGATATATTATGTAAAATTTGCTTGTATAGAACTATAAATTGATCGAAGATGAAAGAAGCAATAATTTAGGTATTACAAAAGGTTAACAACTGAACGGTAATCTTGAAAACCGATTCTCCAGAATCTATTACTAAAACTATACAGGGTGAAATTGATATATTTAGCATCGTTTTAAACTAAGAGTCTACCCATCAAACTGAACAACTTTTACTATGAGAGCAAACCAATCGGAGCAAAATCGCGGCTTTATTGACTCTGGCGGTAGAGCTATTCGTGGGGCGAAATAAATACGGCGCTGGAGAATTTCTGAATGACATGGCATAGATTCGATATTGGCGACAAAGCAAGAGAGCTCGAAATGCGCTTTGCGTGCAACATGCATTCTGTGACATAACTCACTCTTTTTTATTTACTTTTTTTTAATCATACGTATGTATACAGGGTGTAAGGGACAGCCCTCCGCAAACTGAAACGGTGAACTCAGACCATCAAACTGAACAACTTTCACTGAAACGCCAAAAAAATCTGCTGTCCCATACAAAACTGCCGCACCTACCTACCCGACTCAAATGTATGGGACAGCTGTTTTTTTTTCGCGTTTCCTGAGGTAGGCTCCATAGCGAAAGTAGTTCATTTTGATGGTCTGAGTTCACCGTTTCAGTTTGCGGAGGGCTGTCCCTTACACCCTGTATTGCTTTCCCAGCAAAGTATGTAAGGAAACACAAAGAAGATAAATCGCTACTCGTTTATTGGGTCGTCACAGTAAATGGAGAGAAAACATCCAAACTCTTTGGCCGTCCACGCCGAATATAATCACTACGCATCACACACCGTGACGCATTGACGGAGCGGCAGACGTCAGTCCGTCATTTCTCAATTGTGAAGCAAGGAGTTGTAAGAAACCGCACGTAGAAGCACACGCGGTGACGGATTGACGCACCGTATGTGCTTCTACGTGCGTTTTCATACTACTCATTGCTTCACAAATGACGGACTGACGTCTGCCGCTCCGTCAATGTGTCATCGTGTGTTAAAACGCTTAATAGAGAGAAAACGTCCATACTCTTCGGCCTTCCACGCGGCTTCTTCGTGAGACATCAATATACATTAGATATAGCTCACTAGACATTTAGACGGGAGTTAACAACAACTTATGTTGAAGATAATCCCGTTCAAGTCTCCACTGATCTCAGGGAGACACATAGTTCTCAATTTACGATAGCCTTGGATTGGACGTGAGGTTTCAATTCATTTGTGTAGGTCTAGGGTACCACCTACTATACCACTATAATAGTTCTTAGTTTACAATTTGAGACAAAACTAACATACACATAACGCTCTTATCCCGTCGAGGCCGTTTTTTGAAAACGAACGAAAGTGTTTTAAACTGTGTTTTAAAGTCTGAAATTAAATTATGTCTTATTTAAGGATCGGGCGGATGGGCGACTGTTCTCAATTACACGATTAGATTAAGTTTACTCGATAGAAAAAATACCAAAGTTACCCCTTTTTGTTATGTTTTTTCAATACTATGATTAAACTGCTGATATTTAACTTTTTATTCTTGTACTTAACTAAATACATTAAATATTTCTAGTGAACTCTGAAAATTAGGCCTCGGTCTTTATGGGTTGTTACTGCAACACCTGCAAAATATTGGAGACTCTTACTTGAGTCTATTTTGAGGTGTATTATTGTGTCTTGTATTTTGTTGTCTTACAAATAAATAAAACTAATAAATATGGGGTTTAGTAATGGGTTTAGTTTAGGTATTCTTTCTTATGCTGTGGTCTGTGGTGTAGGTATGTCTCCCTGACAATGGATTGATCTGAGTTCTTGACAAACGCTTTTCCTAACTCTGTTCTGTATTTTCTGTATGTTTGTTTGTTCGATCATCACGCAAAAGCTACTGAACTGATTTTGATGAATCGTTTTGTGTTTAAAGCTAAGGCCAGGTTATCCCAGTGCAAGCGTCTCTTTCTTGCAAGCATAAGTTTGCAATTAGCCATCCCGCTCCAATTGAAAGCAGGATCGCAAAAAAACGTGTTTTTCATCAATATCTTTGCTCATGGATGTTTCTAAGCTCAAAATTCTACGGAGTTCACTAGAAATATTTAATGTATTTAGTTAAGTACAATAATAAAAAGTTATATCAGCAGTTTAATCATAGTATTGAAAAAACATAACGAAAAGGGGTAACTTTGGGATTTTTTTCTATGTATTAAACTTAATCTAATCGTGTAATTGAGAACGGTCGCCTATCAGCCAGATCCTTAAATAAGACATAATTGGTTTTCAGACCTTAAAACACAGTTTAAAACACTTTCGTTCGTGTTCAAAAAACGGCCTCGACGGGATAACAGCGTCGGAACCGTTGCGTTGGTGCAGACGAAGGCGTGGACAAAAGCCCGTAAATCTTATATATAGTTTAGGTAGGTAATTATATACCTATCAGCTACCTACTCAAAATATATATAGCTACGCTGAATAAAGAATAATATGTAACTAATTAGGCTCTGGCCAATTAGTAATTGACCTAGTTTTGTTTTAATGAATAATAAAAACAGTTTTTTTCTAGAAGAATTATTTGCATAGTAAAAATAGAGTTATTTGTGAGCACGATTTTTTCGGCGATCTAGATAAAACTGCGGATATTTAATAATAAAATGGCCTACATTTTCTATTTTGAGACATTTAAACGTAGTCTTTGTAGTTTTATTACTCCTTGATAAAGTCTCAGAATAGTAAATAGTCACAGAATAGTAATAAATTCACAGTTACGGTCAAGTATGTGTCATAGGAATTTTATACTATAAATTAGAGCGAAAATGCGCGCTGCATACAAACGTACTATGGTGATATTTTCAAAACTAACCAATTAAATTCAATAAAATTTTGCAGAAACAATCTAGAAACAAATCTCTATGCTTCTATAGATTCCGATTTTCGTTAAAATATACAGTTTCAATGCTAGGATCAATTTAAGATTTGTATGGAAATCTTTGAGGCACTGTAACTTGAAAACTATACATTTTAACGAAAATCTGACTCCATACGAGCATAGATTTTTTTTTTAGATTGTTTCTGCAAAATGTAAAGACCTTTTGCATTAATTAATCGCGCTATCGTTAGGTGCCAAATTTTCTTTTAGGTAAGAGAATCGACATTACTGTTGTTTTCTTATTCTACTTATGCAATAGCTACGGAACTCTATCATGCGTGAGTCCGACACGCTCTTGGCCGGTTTTTATTAAATCATTGCGTTTCAAAATTAGCTTTTGCAGTGAGGCTCTAAAACTACTTTCAGTAACACGTTATTATAACCTCGTTGGCCATTGTGTCTGCTACGTTAAATTATAGTAGCTTTTCCATCTGACCGATTTATCACACAAACGGCTTTTTTATAGGCGATAATTTTTATATTTCGCCGTCTCGGCAGACGGCTCATGAAAGGTTTTCAACACAATCCACATGATTTACGATCTTTATGAGCTGTTTCAAAAAGCAGATTAGCTTTATTTGTTTCTTTTGTTTGTATTTGACTGGAAAATAGGTACTATAACTACCTAACCTATGTATTAAGAGTATCCCATAGGTAAACGCAGGGCCGGGCCATATTTTGCTGGTTTTTAGAAGCTATCTTCTCGTTATTTGAAAGACATACAAATTATTGAAAAGTGTAGCAATGATGTTCAACATCTCGGCTTTAGTTGCTTTAGATCAAATTTCTTATTTTCTATAAAATACATATGAAACCTGTGTTCAAATGAAAGTCTAAATATTGGAAAAAATCTGTATTATGTGCATCTATTTTTTAAGTTGAAGTCACTTTTACTTCAGATTACGGTCTCAAGTAAAATGACTTCAACTTAAAAAATTGATGAACATAATACACACCTTTGTGTAGAAAATATTAAGATATAAAATTGCATTTTTTTTTAAAGGCCAACATTTAATGACGTAGTTTAGTAGAGGTGAGGTGGCTCTGAAAGAGTCAAGGTCATTCGGTCAGGAAACCTCTTAATACTCGTAGAAGATGTGAATTTGGCATTGGTATTCAAAGAGTGAAAGTCGGATAGCAGCGAAAACAAATTAGCCAATAGCGTAAAAGTATTGAAGGTGGCACATCCTGATTGGTCAATATAATTTCGCACGCTATTAAAAGTTACACTGAAAAAAATGTTTTGTTAAAAATATAACAAAACTTTAGTGACTATCAAACTGTTTTGTAGCACATAATCAAACATTTGGTTATAAATAGCCAATTGTTCAGCCAAATGTTTAATAATTGTTTTATGTTTAATAAATTTCTCTGCTGCTAAATGATAACAAAATTTTATAAGTTAGGGACGCAAAACCACCTTTTTCGTTATATTCGTGTAGGTTTCTGTTTAGTAGCTTTGGCAGACAAGGCCTCAATCCTCGAGACTGTTCACCAATCACATTTTTGAATTGGGTCTATAGACGATTCTATAATTAAATGTACAATTACGTAAAAACCCCGCATTGTTCCAACCCCGCCTATTGTAAGAAACAAAACAAATTAGATTTTAAATTGTTACCATTAGAATCGAATGTAACTTTATCTCTTAGTCAATTAAGGCTAACAAGGTGATTGGATTTCAAAGATGTTTTACGTCAGGCTCAATTAAAGGTTTATAAAGTGAAGTTACATTTTCTAGTTTAATCATTTCAACCATATTTTTATGCCTGGGATTTAACCTGACTAGCACTAAGCTATAAAAAAAAACACATGGACGTCAGCCCCAGGTGACTTGTCGGCGCGCGCGGCGGCCCAACGGAAGTATGATTTTCGTTACCAATTCAAGTTGTGTTTTGTTTTTTACTCCCCTCCGGACGGAGAGCGTAAATTTTCGTTCCGCTGCGCTTAACGAAGTTGCCGCTTTCCACCTCGGTCGAGGACAAAAAGAGTATACTAACCTCGGTCAGTAAATAAGAAAGCCTCAGAGCACTGTCTGAATCACCCCTGAAAATTAAGCTAAACATTTGATTAAGTATAGGTGACTCACACTGTAGGTCATGAGCATAGGCGAATGCAATACAAACTTGACCCCTCTCGTAGGTCGTGCGCACAATCGTAACGTTGAAACGATAAATGTGGCTCGCGTCGTGGGTTACCCACGGTTCTTCACTATGCTGCGGCCCATTTGTCGCTGACCTACAACGTAGGTCGTAAGCAAACCTGCCAAGCTCAAGTAGGACTCGCGCACGGAGAGTTCCGTACCTCTTTATAATATTATAACAAATACTAGTGTTTTCCCGCGACTTCGTCCGCACAAATTATACACCAGATTTTAAGTCTGATCATAAGCTATAAAACAAAAAAAGTTTCATCAAAATCGGTTCAGTAGTTTTTGCGTGATGCGCAAACAAACAAACAAACAAACAAATAAACAAACAAACAAACAAACACACAAACAAACAGACAAACAGACAGACAAAATTTCTAAAAAAGGTTGATTTCGAGTCAGGGATACCTAAAAACCATATCGTAATCTTTTTTAGTAAATATCTTCAATGTACACTTCAGTTACAGTTTTATAATAGTTTAGATTATTTATCCGTGATCCTTAGCTTAAGCTGATTTATTACTATGTGTATGCACAGTAATAAATCAAACCTAGTTTCATTCTTCTTTCATAATGAAATTCTCATAAATTCCACAGCATTTTCAGGTAAATTATGTCTGGAATTTGATGAAATTCCTGAATCCTGATTATCTGATAGCAGAAATTGTGAGAGATCAAAGGGAAATGTTATTAACCGCGAACAGACTTGTTATAATGATAGCGGGTGAATTTTATGAAATACCAAATACCTTAATTCTACGTACAGTCGTCTAAATTATTTTGCATAAGTGCGATCACAAACTGAGCTGCAAAAGTCAGTCCGTCATTTGTGAAGAAAGGACTTGTATGAAAGCGCACGTTGAAGCACACACGGTGACGCGTTGACGCACCGGTTGTGGTTCTATGGACTGACATCTGCCGTATGCGTCAGTGCGTCATCATGTATGAACGCACCGTAGAAAGAGAAGGAACTAGAAGAAAGCACGTGTCTTGTCATATCACTCAGTAAGAGATGCACATAGCAAATTAGCTCTAGTTAAAAAAGGAGATCGCTACTTATTGCTGTCCTTATCGACGTAGCCACTTTTTTGTTCTACGACGGCTGTCTGACTCCGGAGTCAGACGTCTATTTTCATACAAATTGTATAGGATTTCATGACTATCGCTGTCTCATATGCGGTTACACTGATGTTACGTCTATCAGCGTAAGCGAAAAATACTTCGCCTATGGAACGCACTAACTCGTTACTGCTGAAAACTAACAATGAGGACAATTTATATTATTTGTTATTACAATTGGAGGAATCTCAATAAAAGCTGAGCCCTGAGACTTTCGGGGGAAACGGATCTCGGCCTAGGGCATACCTATTTGGCAATGTGGTGGATCGAGATTCGAGACTATAGATCCCACAGCTAATAAAACCGAGGGTTCCGTACCACACCACCCCACAACATAATACAGGGTGTTAGGGTAGACAGGTGAATTACTTAAAAGTGTGATTATTCCCATGATACTGAACAACTTATCTACCCTGAGAAACCTACAGGATTTTCGAAAAAAAATCGACTTTCATTTTGATTCAGAATATCCATGTTTAACAAGTATTGACCAAATCGTTAGGTAAGGAATAGTTATTTGTTATGCTAGGCTGCAAAGTAGCTTTTTAGCGCGAGTACTTTTATTGAAACCTGAGCGCTTAGCGAAGGTTTCAAAGGTACGAGACGCAGAATAACTTTGCAGCCGAGCGAAACACACAATTTTTCACCTTACAACAGCGAGGAAAAAAAGTGAATTGCTAAAAAGAACACTTCAAAAAGTTTTTATTTTCGTGCTGGCCAGTGTCATGAAATAGTTAAGTATTAAGCATTTTCTGTGGATTGGCGGTATATAAAAATATTGAATAGACAGATTCGAATTTCAAAAACTCTTTCCACGCTAGCGGATAAAATACACTTTTGCACTCAGATTTCGCATGATAAACATAATCTTTCCGAGCTTGTGAGGTGAAAAAAAAATTATATCCTCGACTTATTATCATAAACATTTTGGTACACTTTAATTTATTCCTCTATTCTATTCTATTCTATTTTTTTAAATATGGCTGCCATCTTTGGTTAATGATGATTTTGCCAATGTCGAGTTTTTATAGCAAAAGTGCTTGACGTTGTACGGTTATATTGATATTTTGGTGACTTCAAGGGTTGTTCTTATAAAAGAACAATATCCTGAGCTACCACTGGAGTTCCACTGTAGGCCGGGGATGGGGCAACCGACGCGCACGTGACCGCCCAATAGCAGACCCACAAAGCAACTCAATTTATTCCTCACACAAAACTAAAAAATAATTACATGAAAGCTTGTCGTCACAATCCTTTTAACGTCATAACTTCAACTTTTATTAGAAAATTATTACTGAAATCTCACTGAAGTTGATAATTAGTTGAAGATCTGATATTCCAAAAGTTACAAACTTCCAAAGTTATTTCAAAGTGTAACATCTTGAGTGTCTATCAAACTGTTCTTTAGCTAAATAAAGTACTTTTTAAGGTAATTTCCTCAAAGTTATAATGTCAAATTAACCGCTAACCAGGCTCAAATTGACGACAGTAACAACAATTATTTAAACATGTTTAAGCCTAAAGACTGTTGTGGCATTTTTCCCTAAAAACT
This sequence comes from Agonopterix heracliana, assembly GCA_963693445.1. Lineage (NCBI taxonomy): Eukaryota > Metazoa > Arthropoda > Insecta > Lepidoptera > Depressariidae > Agonopterix > Agonopterix heracliana. The sequence goes on along the minus strand of OY856308.1, from coordinate 18,641,901 downwards.
CTAAAAGAAGGTGAATAGTAAGTAGATTGTATCACAAGGGCGTAAAATAATATTTTTAAGGCGAGGGCGCTATTTTGAATCCAGAGCATAGCGAAGGATTCTTGAGTAAATTTCCGAGCGCAGCGAGGGATTCTAAAGTAGAATCCAGAGCGCAGCGAGGGATTCAAAGTATTCAAAAAGGCAGCCTCACTCGTCAGCCGACTGCGTGCAAGCCATAACAGCATTCTGGAGATGATAGCAGGCAGGTTTGACTGCCCCATCATCACACACTGCGTGAAAGTGATGATTTAACTTATATATTCTGTTTGTGTTGTATTTTATTTGATGTGTGTACTTACTAACATAGTTCATAAGTCAAACACTGTTACTAACACATGGATCTTTGTTATCTTTTTATGAATAAATATTATTATTAAAGTATGCCGCCCGAGGAAAAATAATTTTGCGGCCGAGTGACACACTCTTACTTTTCATCCCCCTCTATGAGGAAAATAAATCTTAACTATTATAACACCGTAAAATCATGAGGAACAAAAAAGTAGCGGTTTACTTCATATAAAATCAAATAACAATCGATAGCGCGATTTAAAAACGTGCAGCGCCATCTATTGACAAAATTGTTAGTTTGTTTGTTTGTTCGCACATCACGCGAAAACTACTGAACCGATTTTAATGAAACTTTTTATGTTTGATAGCTTATGATATGACTTAAAATCTGGTATATAATTTGTGCGGACGAAGTCGCGGGAAAACACTAGTAAAGAATAAGATCGCGCTTTTTTCATTTGTTTTTCATTTTTCGGCGGCGCGGCGTGTCGCCCGTCTTACCTGACAGTAACTTTTTCATACAATATTTGCGTTCGATCTCTTTGGTCGCGGACCTATGTAGCAACAATACATGTTCCAAATTCAAAACTCATTATTGCCTGCTTTGTAAGTCTCTTAACAAAAAGTACAACTTTAGGCGCACTTAAAGAGGACTAAAGTGACACTTTTTGAATAAGTAGATGGGATGAAAAACTTTTTATGCTGTAGCACAGAATAGGTAATAGTATATACTATATAAGCTGTAGGTAGGTAATCAAAACCACCATTTGCACTATGAAACTGGCTCGAAACATCGTGAGGAAACCTGCATGCTTCAATTTAGAGGCTTGCATTGTACCTACTGTCCATTACAAGTGGCGACGGGCTCACTCCCCGTCACACTGGACAGAGTTTCGGTACTACTAGTGAAACGTAGATAGTTCTGAGGTTTCAGAATATCTCTGAGTACCCCCCCGGGAAATACAGTAAAGGGATCTAAAATGGCAACACAGAGGTAAGCCTAAATTTAGCAGCCACGTTTAAACTTAACCAAGATTAATGGATTGGTCCCTTCCTGTGGCACTGACTGATTGCAACGGACCTTTGATTTCACGAGGGTCAAACATTCAGGTATGTTAGTGAGATGAAAACTTTGGGCAAGTCATGATCAAGATTCTGGAACAAGGATAAGTAGAGAACTAGGTAGAGTACCACCATGTATAACATTAGTCCGCACATAAATCTTTGTTTGCGCAGACCAGACTAGAGTTCAGATAAAACCTGAAGTTATTTACATACATACATAAACTCACGACTAACTACACTCATGTACGCCATAAACGGCAGATTTTTGTGGGCCTTGTAATACTAACACCTTAACATCACCAAAAATCATACAAATAAATAATTTTCATTTCATTTCAAGACCATAGTCCCTTTCGGGGTGGTCAGAAGCCTTACCGACCAAACCGACCAAACCGACCGACCGATCGACTAAATTTTTAAGCATGCAGTTGCAGCAAGGCATACCTTTAGCACATTGATGGAATGATACCTCATTCATATGAGGTGGTGATCATTAATACCATCGATATACCATCGATATACTATCGATATTGTAACAATTATTGCAGCCGTCTGGTGTCCGGCAGAGCAGAATAGACCATATCATTCCATCTATTCCATAAGGATGTCGTAGAAGGCGACTAATGGAAAGGGACCGTAAACTTGTGTTCCTTCTTCGGGCGATATTAGGCTGGCAACCTATCGATATCTTACTTACGGCCTCATCTGACCCCTACTCTGGTCGTAGCGGTTCTCCGTTCCACTGGGCTCAGTAGGGGGAGGACGGGTATGTGCACTTACGTTTGCGCGTACGTTTGTGCACTTAAATATCTCCTGCGCACTTGCGCTTCCGACAATTGTAACAATTTTACAAGGTCAACTATCGATAGTTAGGCAACACTGGCCGAAACTGCGCTAAGCCAACGAATACCTCATTAAGTGCTTCACATAAACCGTATTAATTAATTGCAATCAAATGCATTTCGTGCGGCCGTTTTGCCAAAAGTGCCAACGCCAACGCACGTGCAAAATGAGGCGAGAAAATTCCAATGTATCCGCAGCGTACATAATTTCATGAGCACACAGTCCCAAAGAATGGCCCCTGACATGACTCGTAATGTATCGGGGTAAGTACGAAAATCGCATGATATTAAGAACTTTGTGTTTGGCACGCACCATACATAATTTCATGAGCTTAGTCCCGCGTCGAAATAACCTGAATTTCGTGACCTAAACCGATGATTATTATACTACGTGACGGATTCAGTGGAACTCGACTGAAAAATATCTTTAGACAGGCCAACAAAAATGTCTGTGTAATAATTTCGCTGACATAAATTGTTCAAAATATTTCTAATAAAATGGTATTTTTATGGAGTTGTCGAATACATTTTTGTACTTGTATCACCTTGTATAAAGTGGCATAAGTTTATTCAACAACAACTGTGAAATCTCTCCTATAGGCATAGCATAAATATGCTCACGACTGTATTCCCCGAGGGGGTAGTCAGAGATATTCTGAAACCTCACAACATCCACGTTTCACCAGTAGTACCGAAACTCTGTCCAGTGTGACGGGGGGTGAGCCCGTCGCCACTAATAATGGACAGTGGGTACAATACATGCCTCGAAATTGATGCATGCAGGTTTCCTCACTATGTTTTCCTTCACCGAAAAGCCAGTGGTGTTACAAATCGTACATAAATTCCGAAAAACTCATTGGTACGAGTCGGCCTGGACGGGGGTCGAACCATCGCCTCCTGCACGGCAGGCAAGGTTACTCGCCACTGGACCACCACGACTATTCTTCTATAGGAATAGTTATTAATAGTCTTTTGACCATCTGCGGAGTTACCTACCCGTAGGTAGACATACTTAGTAAAATATATTCGTCGATTTAGAGTCCTGAAAGCTTATGGACCAAGAACGAACTGCGAAATTTCTAGCCGATAAAACTACAGGGTATAATGATTCAAACGGTTATTATTATTCGGCACTGCGACTATGAGAGAAATTTGTGCCAGCGTGGAAGTTGTTGAATACATTTGTACCTCCGTTTATTTTTATTTGAAACTAGCTGACCCGACATACGTTCTCATGTCTAAAAATCTTATTCGGACAAATACGCCATACAAATTGTCATTTCGATGCAGCCGTTCTCGAGTGATGCGCATAATTACTAATTATACCGTACAGAAATTACATTTTTATTTCTATGAGAAGATAGAAGATATTTGGAACATTTATTTCATAGTAATTATATTATCTCATCTCATCTCATCTCACTAATATTATAAATGCGAAAGTTTGTGACGATGTTTAGATGTTTGGATGTTTGTGACGCAATCACGCAAAAACGGCTGAACGGATTTGGATGAAATTTGGCACACAGATAGAATATGTTCTGGATTAACACATAGGATACTTTTTTAAGGTCCACGCAGACGGAGTCGCGGGCAACAGCTAGTAGACTATAAGGTTTAGGGACTAAACAAAGTAAGTCCAATGGACTCAGTTTAGCAGGCACGCTACTAGATTTTTGATGCGTCTCTTTTGGTTTTATCTAACTAAATAATATAATTAATTTTGCTTTACTGAAATCGAAATATGATTTTGTTATTGAAAACTAAATAACAAGCAAAAGTTTTAATTAAACAAAGTAATAACGAAGTATTTGCATTAGAAACATTTTCAGAAACTTAGTGAAAGGTGAGATTATGAAATTTCTTGGACAAATCCACGCTTTGCTTTTACAAATAACAAATCCAACTATTTAAATAATTTATAAAAAAATCACAATATTCAACTAATCAAGTAAAGATAAATAGTTTTGTAGAAACAGCCGATTTTTTTCGCGAGTTTGTCCCATACAGAAAGTTGTTTAGTTTGATGGTCTGATTATCCATTAAAACAGTCAGCATACTAAGAAGGACCCTATCTAATACAGGATAAAAACAAATTGAACTACTTTTACTAAGGAGTCAGATTTGATATCACGAAACAAAAATTTGCCGTACAAAACTGATGCAGACATTTTTGACTGAAATGTAGAAGTTCAAAGTTGAACCCATAGTGAAAGTTCAACAGTGAACAGCTCAACGAGTAAAAAGCATGATTATAAGTTCCGCAATCCGAAAAATTCTCCTGTATTTTCAAACTTAACTTTGCTGGGTTTTCGCCACTTTTGCATATTATGTGCTGGCAAAAACGTTAAGCGCAAAATCTCCTTTCATTGCTCAATAGCGCGATTATCTGCTCAACCATGCGGCTAACCGCCAGTCAACCCTTCCAGCCGCAAAATCGCGAACGAGCAAAATCCTGTGGCTGAATCACTTAGCGAGCTTGCGAATTTCAACCCTATTTCACACGACCGCGCACAAACTAACATCAAAACTACTTAAGTACATAAAGGTGCATGAAGTTGATGCTTCACTGAACTTTTATATACGAATTTCCATTTACCGCAACTGTAACAAATAACGGATGAGGGTTAAGATTAGGTAGGGGCTGAAAGTTACCGAGTTTCTGCCTGGTACCGAATTTTTTAATTCGGTATGTCATGTTTTTTTTGGGAGGTCTAAATCGAAAACCTTTTCGAGATAATTGTCTCAATAACAATATTTGCTATGTCAGACATTTTGAAATTAAAGGATTACGGATATTTCTAATTAAATAACGTTGTTTTTTTGGTTCAACGAGTGACGTCACTCGTTGGACATGCAAACTCTTTGGTAAAATAAAAATCTTCTTAAAATAGGTAACTGGCCATTATGAAAAAAAAAAAACAATATATCAGAATTTGACATTCGATGTTGTTCATTGTGGCGCCCATCTTGGTGTTGATTACTTTGCTCACCATGTACGGTTTCCGAAACAAATACAATCTTGAGCAACTACACCATTGGAGCTACGTAGCACCGTGGCACCGTTGTAGGCCGAGGAGAAGCAACGGACATGCAATCACCCAATAACAGTTGGGGTCTTAACATGATGCAGTCAGATATCGTAAGTTACCGGAGAGGCTAACCGCTGCAACTCCCGGTAACCAGAATCAACAGCATGAGTACAACACTACCTGTTAGACCAATGAAATCCAGCATTTTTTCAATAGTCCAGGGATTACTATAATCTGTCTTTGAATCCACAACGAATTCAATTCAATTCTTCTACCGTGTTTTCTTTTTCTCATTTTCTTGTGGATCAGAGAAAACTAATGGCATTACCGACAGTTCTTCTAGTACCTACTTCCTATTTACAGTCATCGTTAAACCTGGTTTATGGTTGGTCAATTTTCCTTTGCTAAGCGGAATATTTAGGTTGATCAAAGGCCGATAAAAGCTTAATAAACAAAATCAGCATTATCGAAAATAAACTCGTAGCCGATACAATGAATAATTTATTTTGAACAAAGTGGAGCACATTTCAAAATCAGTTTTAAACTCGATGCCTCGATCGATGATGAAAGCTTTGTTTTCGGGAAATAACAAAGATTTGGCATGTTCATATTAATCGAAATGAATATTTATGAAGTCAATAAGTACCTCCTTGATTTTCTCTGAACCTAGAGTAAAACAAACTACTTATATATTACGAGTTTTGTAGCATGATACCTATTATAGTATTGAATCAACAATTGATAAATGACTTACCTACTACTGCCCGCGACTTCTTTTGCGTTTATTTCAAAAAGTAATGTGTTAATTCAGAACATATGTACCTATTCTTTTTGTGTGCGGAATTTGATTCAAATCCGTTCAGTCGTTTGCGTATGATTCAGTCACAGACATACAAACAGCGTCGCAAATTCAGTGATTCGGTTCTGTTTTGTTTTCTATTAGTCGATAATTAATGTTGTTAGTTACATCGATGCCAAACTCAAATTCGGTCCCGAATCCTTGACCGAAACATTCGATCTAACCGTAACAAGTGCAAGCGTGCTGTCGTCAAAACACGCGCACTCGAGCGTGCCAAAGTAGATTGCAGTGGCCTTTAGAAGTTTACAACAACGAAGTTCTACAAACCAACCAATTTTCATCCCTAATCTGAAGGGATAAGAGTTTTGTTAGGGGATTTAAAGAACTGTAGATAAGTTTACAGTTAAATGGGACTAAATAAACAAGAGAGCCGACGGGTAATATTTCAAGTTGACGCTAATGCGTGGAGTTGTTTGCAGAATAGTGTTGCCTCAAAAAAACTGTGTGTAATGAAAATAGTTGCGCTTGAAAGGAAAATTGGTTGCAAAGTTAAGTAGGTGAATCACCTTGGAATCAGCCAGCATTTAATGCTATTGCTGGTTCGCAAATCTCGTAACCATGATGATGGCAAGACAAACTCAATGACGTGCCATAGTACTTTTTATTTTCTTCAACGTTTAAACCAAGTTCCAATTCTTCGGGAATTTTTAGTCTGAAAGGCATTATTTTGCCTTATTAGACTAGCCTATTATAATTAGTAAGTAGTACCTACTTTAAATATCGATATCCTCCACTGTTTTATTGTGCAAAAGAAATTCTAACTCACTACGTTTTAAGAGTTGGGAGTGTCATACATTTGAACAGGTTGTGACTGATATCCGGAATGTATGAAACGTTTGCTAGCAATAAAAGGAATTAGCACCAATTTCATATAACTATTTTCTATTACATACTTACGCCTGTGACTCTTTGGGGTAGGCAGTGAGTTGACCGCCATCTGCCATCCATCCATCCTGATCCATAATTTCATATTCATATACATTTTGGGTCCATTGTTTAAGAAATATGAAGCTTTAACGTAGCGATTTTTGTTAGTTGCCCCCAACTCCTCTATGTCTTACCAATAATCACAACCATAGTCAAATTCGTAAGCTGTTATAGTCGATCAAATCAAAGTCATGTTTTAGTCAATCCGCACACAATTTTACACAGAGAGGCGGTGCGAATTCATTTTTTAAAACCAGAACAAACGGTTGTGGCATAACTATTGTTTGTCAAAAGTACTAAAAACTGAAATAACTGTCAAAACTTATATCCAGAATGACCTCTCTTATCTCTTTTCCATAGCAGACACTTCCGAACTAAACTAGCCGGGAAATGTCCGTAAAGTTGGCTTCTTCCAGGAAACATCGGAACATAATATAAAGAGAACTAGAAGGGAATATTCTTTGTCAAAGCAAAGTTTATCAAAGCCAAAATTCCATTCGGAAGAGCCGTCACTCTTCAAAACTTTTACGAAGTTATGAGACTGCGGATTGCTCATTAATGTGAAAGATTGAGAGAACAATTGCTTATTGGGTCAAACTAATAGAGATCTAAAATGTATAACGGAAGACCGCACACGCACAGGTGATTTCATGCGTGGGTCCTTACCACCTTACCTCGTACACAAGGAAAGGTTACCCTTTTTCCATCCCTTCGGCATCTTCATTCTGGAAGGCACGTTTAGTAGTTGATCCCGGACAACGTTTTAGATGTGCTATTCGTTATACTTAGACAGAGGCTTAATGGAACTAACTAGCTCAGCTGCGTTAGCGACCCAAAGTGGGCCTTGGCCTCCGAAGTGAGGGAATGCCATTTTTCCCGATCCTGCGCTACCTCTCGCCAGTAACTGGTTTGATGAACTCCAACATCACTAATTGCTAAGGCTAGAAGGCCTGTGCCCCAGTACTGAGGGCACAGTACACTGATGAGGAAGATAATGTTGCATCTTACTTACTTAATATTATTATTATTATTATTTAAGCCATTTATTTCCTTAATAACTATTATTACAACATTATTTATATAATGTACATGCATACTACAATATTTCACATACAAACAAATTCATTAAGTATACCATTTCAATACCTAATTTAAAAAAGTATAAAAATTTGATTGTGACACATTAATTTAAATTATTATAGTTAATTATAAATTTTTACATGCAATACAATTTATAATATGTTTATGTATATATAATATGTTTATATTTTAAATATCTGTTATACAATTTTCAATATACAAATTGATTTATTTATTTCTTTCTATCTATATTTGTTTTTATATTTTTTTTTTCTTGTTATTAAGGACCTCTTCAAGAGTATAGGCCTCCTCCAATTCATTCCAAGTTTCTCTGCTTTGATCCAGTTTTTCAGTGAACATTTTTTCTTCCTGACGGTTTTTTTATTTTATTATTTTTCTCTTTGTACTTTATTCTACTTTTCTTAGTGTTTGCTAATAGAACGGTACTTCTCACAAATCTATGATCGATTGTAGCCAGTTCTTCTTACTTATTTCGGATAGTAGAGATATAGCGTTATATGTACATATCTGTGTGTCCGGTGAATAACGGTCCAACTCAAAAAATGCAACTTTACAGGAGAGCCTAAAAACATAATTTTTTGGTAAAAAAAAATTATTTTCTCGAAAACCGTTTCATATTTTTTCAAGCAAATCACTGTGTCTTCTAGATATTTTATGGTCTTTTATTATTATATGGTTTAGTCTATGAAATACTTACCGTGCTGGAGATATTTCGTTCAGAAGTTGAATTAAACCTTTTGACACTAATAAAAATACGTTACATTATGATTTAAATTGAGTTAGGGCCTTTAACACTTCACAATAACCTTGGTGTAAAATGGTTTATGTTATTTTTTAATTTCATTTTAATTCCATCCCTTTCTTAAATACACACCACGGGAAAACTTACTTTGTAAACTGAATCAAAACGAATTGATAAAAGTAGTTTTATTTAGGTAAAACAAGCTCATCACAAAATAAGAAAGTGTTTTTTGAGTTAAATTCTTTTTCACAAAGGTAACATTTTATGCGTATGGATTTAAATCTAATATATAATATTATTTTTGTGGAAAAATATAACAAACACTTGCAAAATGTACTTTCTAAGCTCAATGTTTAAGCTTTTAATATCCACCATATTCAGCATTAAACTTAAGTGACACAAAAATTAGACATTTTCTAGAAAACATATTCATTTCGTTATAAAGTAGGTAAGTAATTTTATCATATATAGGTATATTTTTTGATGGGTAGCACTAGCTTAGATGCAAATTTTGCGACGTGGGTAACGCCGCGTGGTATCAGTAAATGCTGGAAAGTGAAATATTAAACAAAAAACCATTATGAAAACAATACAAAAACAAATTCTAAAGCGACGCATGCTTAAAAACTTATCAAGTTAGAACTCACGATTCTGTGCCTCAAAATTGTATGACCAGTCTGATGTATTGTCATACTAATACACGTTTGATATCAGTGTTGTTATTATACAAAATACAAGATATTTTAGGAAAAAAATAGTTTAATATCAAAGAATAAACAACAGAGTCTTTACCACTCTATGTACAAGCCTATGCTTGAAGTGCGGTTCGGCAATCCCTAGCTAAAACAAGACCTGACATTATCACATAGTTCAATAATAGTACCATCCTTAAAAAAAATCGTCAGATTGTATTCATACTAAGTGATTCTTATTCTCACTACATAAAAGAAAATATTTGGTGATAGACGGTTTAACTCACTTATTCGACATACATTTTTGGTGAGATGTATAGCGTTCTCCCCAGTCCCAGATGATGTCAGTTTCCGTACTTAGCCCGCTATCAAACGTGCATCATATTCATGAGCTACACTTGATTTTTTATGTAGGTATTAACTATTAAGGTTTTTGAAATTTGGTTTAATTCAGATAAATCATATTTCACAAAACAACATAAATTGTGTCGAAGGATTTAAGTCGAAATAAATCCATGTTCACCTAATTTTATATTGGTTTTATGATCTAACTCTATTTCAACCATTGCGCACGATAAAAAAATGGACTTAAATCGTTTTGTAATAAGTCTATCTCTGGAATTACTAAAGGTATGAATATTCCAGTAACACCATTTTGTAGAGAAAAAAAAATTGAGTATTATGGCATTAAAAACTCATTTTGGATCTAAGTTGAGTTAGACCGTTATTCACCGGACCCACAGATATATGTAGAGTGGTTGAAGTGGAGGGTTTCGGTCTTTATCTCCCGCGGTGACCGGCCGTGTTGGGAGATTTGGAGAGGTCACTGCATCCTATAGGCGTAAATTATTCTTCTCCTGTGTTGGTGTGGCGGGCTTATGTCCTTTTTTTCAGGAAATTTGTAATAGGGATGTCTCCAGTTCTGTTTTTCTTGTTTAGCTGTCTATTATTATCTTGATTTGGTTTATTTTCGGTTTCTCGGTGTTTTGGTATCTTACTTACTTACGGATTTATCTGCTATTCTATAACTACATCTATTCGACACAATGACGACAAGGTAGTATTTTATTTTATTATATTATATTTGGGGAGCTTACAGCTAAAAAACAAATAATTCACAAATTTAGTCAGCTATATGCCAATTACAAGCTTCCACATATAGTAGCTTCTAATGCTTCTAATACATTATCGTAGGAAACTCAATCGATTTCGCCTCTTGTACCGAAACAAACTTACCTATTTGAATTTATAATATATTCATCAGACACTATATTTTATGGTGATATTTGATGCATAATTAATATTATCCTTCGAGGAGCGAGGGATTTTGATGCGTATGAAAATTACTAGGTATTATGTACATGGGTGTTACATAAGTAAGAATAAATTTTTAAAACTCTTAGCCCCACTTGCGCCAACCTGGGTTAGCAATAAACTCCAGGTTAAGTTGGTAACCCATGACTTTTTGTATAGAAAAACAACTGAGAGAGCTATTTTATCCGGAGTTAATTGCTAACCCGTGGTTGGCGCAAGTGGGGCTTAAGGGGGTTGTTTAGACCGTCAAACTGAACAACTTTCTCTATGGAACCAACATCGAAATCGCGAAAAAAAATATACATATTTTAGCTCTAGTCGATTTGTAGAGTACAAACGCGATCGCACGCGGCGTGCTGTTCCTTGCTGTTCCGTTCCGTCTATCTTATATGCTCTAGCAAATGACGTTCCTGAGTGACAGAAAAGGATGGAGCGACGGAAAATGCGATGTTGTGCTACGTGGTTCAACGTGGTTCGTTCAACCCTTATATGGAACATCAATTTTTTTCGCTATTTTTTTCATATCTGTCCCATAGAGAAAGTTGTTCAATTTGATGGTCTGCATCATATTACGAAGGACCCTATACAGGGTGTAAGGAAAAGAATTATGAATCTTTAAACCACATTGGTATCAAACTCAACAACTTTTACTATCAGAATAAAAAGAAATCTGCTGTCCCATACTAAACTGCAATACCTACTAGATTCAAACGTATGGGACAACAGATTTTTTTTTGTTCTGACAGGTTTGCTCCCATAGTAAAAGTTGTTCAGTTTGATGGGTAGTATGTAGTTTAAAAGTTAATGATACTTTTCCTTATACATTTTATAGAAGGAAGGAGTATATTGACAGAAAACCTTGCATTTCTTTTTAACACATCAGCCTTATTTGGTTTAACCTTGAGCTTGGTGTGAGCTTGGAGTGATTTCTTTACAGTTTTACCAGTTTTACCTGCCCTGCCAAGTTAAAACATCCAAGTTCTATTCTTATTAAATTTCAGGTCTAATCAGATAACAATCCAATTACTAATTAACTGACAGCCTGTCGTTAACGTCTGAGCGATCTGTCACAACGGCTCTAACGGCTGTCAAGAGCGGTACCGCGATTATATAGCGCAATACCAAATGTGTCAAAAGTTATGGTTCGTACGTAGTCCAATCGCGGTTCAATCACCGAACATGTACCGCGATTGCAGCCCAGACCACTAGATTTCTTCAACTTGAAGTTGCTACATGAAAACGTTGGTTACTTAATTCAATTCAATTCATTTATGGCTTTCATGTACAGTATTAAAGGTCTTATAATATGATTAGGTATGAGTACATGAACCCTACCTACCCTACCTTACCTATTTCTAACTCGCTAAGAAGTGTTCCATTGAAACATGCTATGAATTTGTCGGCTTTAAACATTAAATTTGCCTGTCCGAGTGTCTCACAGCCGTTGGGTACAACCTGAATACAAATTATGACGAACAGCGCAGTGCGAAACGTTATATTATGCATATTGGCCATGCAGGCCACATTAGGCAGCCTGTTCTGCCTAGAGACTGCCAGTGATCGATGAGATCATTCGTTAACAGACAAAATAATTACTCAATAGGAAATTTGCATTGTAATCGTACAAGTTGATTTTATGTATTTACAATTGTGATAGTGAATAATAAATAACAAAGATTTTTTTCAATTTGTGTTTTAAATAGAACTTCTGTTTTCTGTGTGAGCCTCTTGTTTTTTTTCTCTGTATTTTACTATTTATATTTTGGTGTAAAATAAGTATATTTGATTTTCCTTAAGATGGTTGGAGAGCTGTCAATTTCATACAAAACTTTGTCGTAGAACACTCGTAGACGGTGTTAATAAAAGTAATGTTTTATATACTTATGTGAAAATAGCTTAGAAAATCTAGATTGCGCGTATCAAATAATATTTACAATTTATAATATAATTACGAAGATATCAAGCTTTGAAATTATCCATACAAAATGTCAAAGCCGTCCGTAAATTATAAATTGTAAATATTACTTGATACGCGCAATCTAGATTTTCTAAGCTATTTTTCTATAATACATTACTTTTATTAACACCGTCTACGAGTGTTCTACGACAAAGTTTTGTATGAAATTGACAGCTCTCCAACCATATAAATTAAAAAAAAAACTACCTAAGTCCTATGATTGGTTAAACATAACGGTGAACAGTTTATTATTAGACGCTAAACGTTAGAAAACTTGTCGGTAAAGTTACAGTAAATATATCTCGCCTTGCATATAAATTTTATTGATCTAAGTCACTTCTGGCAGGATATTGGAAAAGACCAAGTTTATGCACATAGGTACTTTAACAAAAAGTAGAACACCGGAACACCGCATCCGCATCCTTGTAAACTTTATTTCAAAGGCAATAAAGGCCAAAGTGTTCACAGAAGAGCCACAATAAATAATATATGAAATGTCAGGCGAAGGCGTCCTTTTTTCCTATTTTCCTATTTCATAATACGGCACGTGACGGCATATTTTCTTTTACATGTCAATAAAGTTTGTTGTTCTAATTTTCGATCAAAATAAAACTTTGATCGAAAACTATAGGTCGATTCACGATTGTAAGGCGTTAAAGTTCGATATCTAGCTTCCTAGTGCATAATCATTTTCATCACTATACAGTAGATAACATACAATTGGTAATAACCAGAAAGTTACGAAACAACTCTACGCAGTTTTTAAAGGTAGTAAAATCTTCTTCTTATCGAGTGGGCTGCAAAGCCCTGGTGTCAGAGTTTATTCAAACCGCCTTACGGCCTCTGACGTGGTTTTTATGTAACGACTACTACCACCAGTGATAGTAGCCGGGGCCAACAGCTTAACGTGCCATCCGAAGCACGGAATCATCTTTCTTTTCAGACAATCAGGTGACTCAGCCTGCAATGTCCTAACCAACTGGGGAAAAACGCACAAAGTGACATTTCACTAGGTGCCCCCCGTGGGAATCGAACCCACGACCTCCGTGTCAAGAGCCCAATGCTCTAACCATTAGACCACGGAGGCAGGTAGTAAAATATATCTCTATTAATGAGAGATTGACCGCAGTTGTTCTTATTCATATCTACTTATACGGGGTGAAATTGATATCATTAGCATCCTAAGCAATCTACCCATCAAACTGAACAACTTTTGCTATGGGAACAAACCGATCGGAGCAAAAAAGAAAAATCTGCTCTTAGTTTAAAAGGATGCTAATGATATCAATTTCACCCTGTATACTGTACCTACTTGTAAAATTGCATTCCAGTTACATTACAATGACAGCGCGTTATTTCGTAAAACATGAGAATCGTGTAGAGCAAATGGTTGGAAATTAATCTGGAAGCGACCTAATGTTTGCTCCATAGTGAAAGATCATGGTTCATTCACCACCCATGCGCCACCCCTTTAAATACTACCCCTTCTGTTGCCTGCACCCTGTTTACTGTACACAAAAGTTAACTGAAAATATCTTTTTTGAGGTTGCTTAAGCACAAAATTGAGGCTAGATCTTTTTACTTGTAAGCAAATTAAGGATAACCTTTGATTAAATCTCTAGTCACATGAAGTCACATTTTCTCATACCTACATTTTTTTTTACTAGCCTATTTCATCCCACTGCTGGGCAATGGCCTCCCCTTCAATCCTCCAACTATCTCTGTCCTGGGCATGCTCTGGCCACCCGTCATCGAAAGCATATACCTACATACATTTATAAAAATGCTATAAGTTTTTCGAGGAGTCGAACATTTTGCGGAAAGTTATGGTAGCAAAGCCAATCGGCTTTGTTCCTAATCGTAACACATTTATAAAAACGCTGCCAATGCCGCAATAAAAACGAATTATCTAGCTTAGGAAAAGATGTCAGCTATAAATTTTTTAATGAGTGATGAGGCTTTATTGGTGTTAATGTTTGTATTGTAATCTATATTATTGCGAGGAAGACTGTTTCTTATTCGATCGATTTTTGTAACGTTCGTTATCTTTTTGTTACCCAATTTGTATTTTTAGTCTAAGATCTGCTTTGTTTTTTTTGTAAGTTCTGTTTCTATCAGCGGAGACCTGTAATTGGCTTTCTGTTAGCCATCCATACTTGTATTGTGTCAACAGCTGTTGGTCTTCCAAATAAAATAAAATAGGTAATGAAAAAAAGAGGAAGAAAATTCATTCTTTTTTTTATTATTCATGGGTTTGCTCTTGACTTCTATCTAGTCCTCAGGACAAAGATGGGGTCGAAAATGTAGCGAGCTTACCCAGATAACAAAACTTACAGGGCATACTCAATTCAAAAT
Organism: Agonopterix heracliana; assembly: GCA_963693445.1. NCBI lineage: Eukaryota > Metazoa > Arthropoda > Insecta > Lepidoptera > Depressariidae > Agonopterix > Agonopterix heracliana. The sequence goes on along the minus strand of OY856308.1, from coordinate 18,626,688 downwards.
ATGGGGATAAACCGTAGAAAGAGAAGGAACTAGAAGAAAGCACGTGTCTTGTCATATCACTCAGTAAGAGATGCACATAGCAAATTAGCTCTAGTTAAAAAAGGAGATCGCTACTTATTGCTGTCCTTATCGACGTAGCCACTTTTTTGTTCTACGACGGCTGTCTGACTCCGGAGTCAGACGTCTATTTTCATACAAGTTGTATAGGATTTCATGACTATCGCTGTCTCATATGCGGTTACACTGATGTTACGTCTATCAGCGTAAGCGAAAAATACTTCGCCTATGGGATAAACAGAAAAAAAATATTGTTTTCTGTTTCCGAAAAATTTGAAGAAATTTGACCACTTCTGATATTTTAGGCACCTAATTATAAGATTGTTCTTCAAAAAGATCTGAGATCTGTTATGAATATGATATGAAAACTACTATGTTTCAAGAAAAGAAAAGCAACATAGACGAAAAATGTTTTGCTTACGCTAGTAGACCGAATATCAGTGTAACCGGGTATGAGATAGCGAATTATATGAAGTGACATCTCGGAGTCAGGTGGTTGTCCCATACAATTTATATGAAGTGACATTTTGGAGTCAGATGGCCGAAGTACAAAAAAGTGGATACGTCGATAAGGACAGCAATAAGTAGCGGTCTCCTTTTTTAACTAGAGCGAATTTGCTATGTGCATCTCTTACTGAGTGATATGAGAAGACACGTGCTTCCTTCTAGTGCCTTCTCTTTCTACGAAAAGCAATAAGGTTTTACTCCAACAAAAACAACCTGAGAGCTTTTCTTTTAGGGGAATCCAGGTTACTATTTCACGTTATTTACCCTGCTAGTGAAATTTAGGTATTCTGATTATGGTAAGTACTGTGCATAAATACATAATCTTTTAGGTGGTTTCAGAGTAGTCAATTTCATATGGAAAACGCTACTTCTTCATTGTAAGGGTTGCGGGTCAGAAATTTATCAGATTATTATTTAGAACAGAACATGGGGAATGGCGCAATGAAAAGGAAGCGCATGCTTCATTTGGTTGATGTGGGCTAATTTAATTTATTGATTGACGCAAAATATGTATGTGTAAATATGTTAGATTATTTGTGATCCGAGCAAAACGAAAACGCCTTCAGAGCAAAATCACAATTTTGTTACTAATTATACAAATAACCTACGGGTCTTACTCGTACATTTTGTAGAAAAGTCGCATAATATTATATACAATGTCCCCAGGGAAAACCCAACAGGTGAGGCAGCACGTCCTTAACAATGATTTATTCTATTTGCCCAGTGAAATGATAACATTTTGCTAATAAAATACATACAACTACGTAATTTCTCTCGTTTTATTCATTTTATACTTTTTCATGGTTTGTGATTTATTTAGGCACGTTGGTAATATATTTTGGTAGGTAAACGATTGCTTTAATTTGTCTAATTTTGGAACGGTAGGTAAGTACTTCGTTAATTATTGTTTCTTTTTGTTTAATATTTTGTTTACGATTATCGTTGTTATGCTTGCGATCATAGTTGTTTAATTTTTTTTTGACGTGACGTCTTATAAATTGATGAACACCGGCTGCACGCACGAAAAAGTGTCACGTTCCGCGTGACGTCAGAGCTAGCAGTTTTCATGACGACCCGGTTGGTGTAATGGTTACCACGCCGGACTGCCAAACCAGGCTCCTGGGTTCGAATCCCGGTTCGGTCATGGATGTTATATGTTCGTGCCGTTGTTGTATGGTTTCCATAATAAAAGCCTTTAGTGCTAGTTTGGGATCATTACAATGCACAGTGGTCCCGCGTTCATACTAGAGCGGTCAAAAATATAAAAAGTTCAATAAAATTGAAATAAATGTTTGAATACGTTTTATAATTACATCTTCAGTTCTAAAATCAATGAGAAACACTATTTTGACTGTGAACCCTTCTTTTTTTGAGACAAACTTCGGAGATTGGTGATGTAGGGATCGGAAGTTAATAGAAATCGATTCAGTAAGTCGCTGTTGTGTGTACTCCTGCAGTTCTTTCTGGTATAATGTTGTCTAAAGTATTTTAAGTCTTTGTTTTTTGATTCTGCAGCTTCTTATGACAACTCTCCTATAGACAAAATACCGTAATCTGTTGCCTCAGAACAGTGAATAAGGATTTTATGTACTGGAGCAGGAAGATTATACAAAGGGTATTCTGCTACAAGAAGCTTGACTGTTTCTGTGGCATATTCTTCGTTATTAGTTTTATACCCAGACCACAAGATTCTTAATACTACAGAACATCTCTGTTTAGACCTGTAATATTCGCTAATTTTTCAAGATTTAAAAAAAAATCCGTATTGTGTTTCCATCATTGGAGGAACAACTATCTCTTCTTTGAAGCTGGTAAACAATAAAACCCGATTTCTATCAAATTGTTTGCTGAATAAGTTCCTCCTTTCAGACATTGAATGTTTTTCTAATGGAGTCCTTATTTGCTATTTTTTAACATTTAATCGATAGCACACGAGGATAAAATAAAATAAAACATGTCCATGAGTATAAAGGAGAAGTCCATATTCGTAAAGTTCCTCATGTATAGGTTTTTTAAGGAACTTTTCAATGTTATTCATTTCTATAGGGGTTGCGCCGCCTATGAAACCCTCTATATGAAGACCTTCATCATTAAGTCCCTTGGTTCTCTTGGGTAAATTTGTTACGCTCATACTGTAAAACACACCTTTAGCTACATAATGATATCCGAAATGTCACGGGCTACGACGGGCAACTAAACTAAAAGACTATGTTTATGTATCAACATTTTTCAATTTAATTTTTAGAAGGTGTACTTGGAAGACTTGTCGTTTTTAAATAAAGAGTACTTACGATGTTTAATCGCTACAGAAATAAATAACGTAACCTCTTCTTTAATCTCCATGATTCCCAATAACCACTTCTAAACACAATTATTGCAATCACCTTCTAAACGGGGCAGTAAATTGTGACTTTCCGATTGCGGCCAACGCGTGCGGAATCGCTGACTTACGATGCAAATAAATGAATGATATTGTTAAAATACATGTGGGAACTTTTATATTTTCTAAAACTACAGGTTTTCAACTACCTTCCTGTGTAAAAAAAATTGGAATTATAGACAACAGATTTTTTGAATTTTGACCTTCGGCGGGACCGCTGTGCAATGTATGTGCCTGTGAGCGTTATTTATTTATTTATCAATGTTTCTTTATGACGTTATCGTAGGTACGTAAAAATAAGGTCCGTAAAACGACTTTACAGAAACCAAATTTTTCGTTGTTGTTTAGTGCAATAAACTACCCTTAATATTAAATTATACTTACTGTAGTGAACATTTGCCTAAGTTATAGTAAATATTTCAAGAATATAATGAGTAAATTTTATAAAACTGAGGATAACTTCAGCATGTATTCAAAATGTGTTCATCAAACTGAACAACTTTTAATATGGAGCCACCATCGAAACCGTGATTCAGTTTGATAAGTAGAATACATGCTAAAGTTATCCGCAGTGATATAAAAACCCTGTAGGTATGGGTAATCACATTTTCAAATTTCCCATAGTGACAAGATTTCAGCCTGTACTGCCAGTGCCGGTTGGTTAGGACATTGCAGGCTGAGTCATCTGATTGTCAGAAAAGAAAAATGATTCCGTGCTTCGGATGGCACGTTAAGCTGTTGGTCCCCGCTACTATCTCTGGTGGTAGTAGTCGTTACATAAAAACCACGTCACAGGCCGTAAGGCGGTTTGAATAAACTATGACACCAGGGCTTGCAGCCCACTCGATAAGAAGAAGCCTGTAAATATATCTGATTATGCTCTTTGCATGATTCAAACCCCAACTCTCAGCTTCGAATACAGGTGCACTAACAACTAGGCTACCTAGCCTTCAATTAGTACAATATATATACAAACATTACTGTACCTATTGCTACGTACGACGACGAACGTAAAAAAGTAAGGCATTTGGAATATATAACCTAAAGTTTTAGAAACACTCTAGAAATCACAATTTAATGAGAAGACGATATGGAAAGGTTCAATTTAAAACGAATCAAATATCAATTTAAACCTTGATATAGCATGGGCTGATTATGATCAATTTAGTTCATCAAAATTCTAACAGACACGCGAACTTTTGCTTTTAGTAACTATACCGACCTTATTTGGTAACGACGTAGTCATTATAATATTTTAAATCAAACAGCTAAGAACTAGCAGATCACTTATTATTATTATAGTAGGTACCACAGTAGGTACGTAGGTTACGGTGCAGCTTGCTTCAATGAAAACGACACAGTACAGAAAGCAATGTACTTCAAACTTTCAAACGCAATTACACGCACAAGCACATGCGCGACAATGTGCATGTGTATTAAGGCTAGGTTATCCCAGTGCAAGCGTCTCTTTCTTGCAAGCATAAGTTTACAATTAGCCATCCCGCTCCAATTGAAAGCAGGATCGCAAAAAAACGTGTTTTTCGTCAATATCTTTGCTCATGGGAGTTTCTAAGCTAAAAATTCTTCTGAGTTCACTAGAAATATTTAATGTATTTAGTTAAGTACAAGAATAAAAAGTGAAATATCAGCAGTTTAATCATAGTATTGAAAAAACATAACAAAAAGGGGTAACTTTGGGATTTTTTTCTATAGAGTAAACTTAATCTAATCGTGTAATTGAGAACAGTCGCCCATCCGCCCGATCCTTAAATAAGACATAATTTAATTTCAGACTTTAAAACACAGTTTAAAACACTTTCGTTCGTGTTCAAAAAACGGCCTCGACGGGATAACAGCGTCTGAAATAGTAATAAATACAGATTTTTTTTCGCGTTGCCGGAATTGGGAATCGAATTGCAAACTTTTTGTATATTATCTCCATTCCATGAATAAACCTTTAGATTGAGCACCTTATTTGTTATGCTGTTGCTTTTATTGTAAGATATCGTATTCATAAAGGTATAAACATCCTTTTCGATTCGATTCTCGTCTAAAACGATTTACAAATTAGAGTCAATTCATACTGATTCATACGAAAAGATATCTTCAGGTGCGCGTTTACACTTATGACATTTTAATTTTACAGTCTCTACAGTGGCTTTTGAATTCTTGTTTCTAGCCCAATACCACAGAATCCTCTGTGGCAATACGGTGCCTTTTCAATTACCACACACATTTTCCTAAAAGTTCAAAAGGGTTGAAATTAATTTAAATCCCGTAAGATGATACCTACCTATTATTACAGGCTTTGTATTATACGCTATCGGGTGTACCGAAATATTATAGGTTGGTTTTGTTATTATTGAGTACAACGAGAGATTTGTTTGATCGGTCAAATAATCTCTCGTTTGATGGGTTGGATCATTGCATTGGGTTCGGTGTTTAGTAAAAGAAATCCAAACAATCTTCACCCCTCGCGTCGTCATTTCCTCCTGAAACCCTTTTGTCACTATAATATTGGCCATGTTTGAGGGGATTTGCCACAATCGCCATGCTTGGCAGGCGGGTTGGTGATCGCAGTTGGATTAAATGTGTGTTAGCCATCCCGCTCCAATTGAAAGCAGGATCGCAAAAAAACGTGTTTTTCGTCAATATCTTTGCTCATGGGAGTTTCTAAGCTAAAAATTCTTCTGAGTTCACTAGAAATATTTAATGTATTTAGTTAAGTACAAGAATAAAAAGTGAAATATCAGCAGTTTAATCATAGTATTGAAAAAACATAACAAAAAGGGGTAACTTTGGGATTTTTTTCTATAGAGTAAACTTAATCTAATCGTGTAATTGAGAACAGTCGCCCATCCGCCCGATCCTTAAATAAGACATAATTTAATTTCAGACTTTAAAACACAGTTTAAAACACTTTCGTTCGTGTTCAAAAAACGGCCTCGACGGGATAACAGCGTCTGAAATAGTAATAAATACAGATTTTTTTTCGCGTTGCCGGAATTGGGAATCGAATTGCAAACTTTTTGTATATTATCTCCATTCCATGAATAAACCTTTAGATTGAGCACCTTATTTGTTATGCTGTTGCTTTTATTGTAAGATATCGTATTCATAAAGGTATAAACATCCTTTTCGATTCGATTCTCGTCTAAAACGATTTACAAATTAGAGTCAATTCATACTGATTCATACGAAAAGATATCTTCAGGTGCGCGTTTACACTTATGACATTTTAATTTTACAGTCTCTACAGTGGCTTTTGAATTCTTGTTTCTAGCCCAATACCACAGAATCCTCTGTGGCAATACGGTGCCTTTTCAATTACCACACACATTTTCCTAAAAGTTCAAAAGGGTTGAAATTAATTTAAATCCCGTAAGATGATACCTACCTATTATTACAGGCTTTGTATTATACGCTATCGGGTGTACCGAAATATTATAGGTTGGTTTTGTTATTATTGAGTACAACGAGAGATTTGTTTGATCGGTCAAATAATCTCTCGTTTGATGGGTTGGATCATTGCATTGGGTTCGGTGTTTAGTAAAAGAAATCCAAACAATCTTCACCCCTCGCGTCGTCATTTCCTCCTGAAACCCTTTTGTCACTATAATATTGGCCATGTTTGAGGGGATTTGCCACAATCGCCATGCTTGGCAGGCGGGTTGGTGATCGCAGTTGGATTAAATGTGTGTACTCAAAGGATGTTGCATTGTTACAGTCCATCCTCTGGTGGATCCCTTAGTCGCCTTTTATTACAACCACAGAAAGAAATGGGACGATGCTATTCTTAAGCCTCGTATCCACTAGGCAACAATTGACGGTAATCTATATTTGTCTTAAAAACAATTTACAAAAACAAAACATCAATTACTCGCATATCTATTAGCCTACCAGATAAATTTGAACATATTATTATGAATGAAAAACAACGATATACCTATAATACATACAGGTACAAAATATATCCATAACTTGCAGTACCTAGGTACAAATATTTGTTGTCAAAAGAGGAAAACAAATACACCAGAATCAAAATATACAGCATGTAAAGATACCTTCGGCGTAAATTCTAATTCGTATACGACAAGCATATCATAATTATGCTGTAGACTATATTCCCCGTGGGGGTAATCAGAGATATTCTGAAACCTCAGAACATCCACGTTTCACTAGTAGTACCGAAACTCTGTCCAGTGTGACGGGGAGTGAGCCCGTCGCCACTTATAATAGACAGTGGGTACAATACATGCCTCGAAATGCATGCCGGTTTCCTCACGACGTTTTATACAACGATTTTTTATTCACGATTGTATACGACGAAATTGAATTAAAAATAGCATACCATAATCGATAACAGAACAAGGTTCGAATTTGCGATCTCATTCAAACAAACCGATTTTTAAAACAAAGAGTTTACGACAAAGGATTTATATTCACGTACCGGTTTGGTACCGGTTTATTAAAATGATGACTCCCGTCTTTATTAAATAGATAAGGGTGAGTTCAAAGCATTATTAATTATTTAGCTGAGGTTATACCTACCCTGCAAGGTTTGACACAGGTGAATTTAGAATAACTCTTCTCTTATCCTACTCTAACGCTTGTAAAAAGATAGAGACCACATGAGCAGGGAAATCTTCATAAAGGTCTACTGGACAAAAAACATCGTAAAAGGGGTAAATGCAAATGAGGGTCAAAGGGGCATAAAATGAGACCAGTTATTACATTTTTGTTTACTTTTCGGTACGTATCGAATTTTTTATTAGAAAACTGATGGTAAACTTTATAAAACTGGTGAAAATTCTCGCCAAAGATATTCCATTATAACTATACTGAAAAATGTTTTGTTAAATCAATCTTTAGTGACTATACCAAACTTTGTAAACAAAACTTTTGCAAACAAAATGTTGGGCCTACCATAGAAATTCGATCGGCTGATCCGCAGTTTTGTATGAGAAGTGCAAAAAAATTCATGTTTTTTGACCCATGTTCCTTAAAGAACGTTGTTTAGTTTCATCCACCCTAAGAAGAAGATACGCCCTTAAAATTTTGTTTGTAATCAAAAACTAGTGGTGTAATTATGTTACCGTAAAATTGTAAATGACGTTAGATTATAATCTATCTCGCTAGATTGTAAACTGTCGAAAGATTGTGAACCTTAAGGCGTATCAGCCGTGGACCACTCTCCTCTCACTCACACTCCATACTAATCGATGAGAAAGAGCGCGTGGCTCCGGTCAGAATTTTGCTGTTTTCTTTGAAAAATTCGATGATTTTTTATTAATTTCGAAAAAGCAAAAAAACCACATCATTCTAAATTGTATTGTGAACAATATAGTAAATTTTCATTTTGTTCCGATTAAAAATGTAAGAGTAAAATGGTTACAACTGGAAAAAAAGGGGTGACTTTAGAGTCCCTTTTCTTCGGGTTTATTCATTAAAATCTATTTCTAGAAAAACCACATCACTTCTCATATCCTGTAGATGGTTCAGTTTAAATTTCAGCTCAAAAAGTGCCATAGTTAATGAATAAAATGGTTACAAAATTACCCAAAACCGGCAGGTAGCCCCTTAACATACTGCTTATAATCTAACGTTATTTACAATTTTACGGTGATATTATAGATTCTATCAAATAGTCCAATCATTTACTGGTTTGACCCTAACAATGATTCATCTATCGCTGAATCTTTGCAGTATCGTATGATAAAGTAAAGTAAGTACCTATATACAGATTACGGTTGACGAATAATCTAGGTTTTAATTTTTTACGGTCCTAGATTATTTGTCTACCGTAATCTGTATACGTTACTTTATCACACTGCTTAGTTTCAGCGATAGATGAATTATTATTAGGGTGTCCATACAAGGAAACTCTAAAATGATTGGACTAAAATTGGAGATTGAGAAATGTGGTGGCGAGCGGGGACTAGAAGCTGCGACAAGATCATTTCCCTTGCAGCGCTTTCCACAGTAAAATGTCCATAAAAACAAACTGGTTGATTTTAGTCGCTTCTTTTGATAATTTATTATTTTAACACATTCAGCTACGTTGATAATGTACATAATCCGATATCAAGTGTTGACAATGTTCGTGAAAATTTTAGGTCAATTTCATCGTCCAATTTAACGTAAAATTTGCGTTGAATTTGTGGTCGCGTTGTCGACAGAACCGCAAAATGTTTTACTCTCTTCAATTTTATGATGGCTTTGTTTATTAACATTATGTTTTATTAATTAGGTTAATACATGACGTGGTGTGTTTTTTACATTAAATTAACATAGAACAGTTACGAAAATTACGATGTTAACAAAAAAGGTATACAAACGTCTTTAGCTCGAAGTGCATTAAGTGCATAAACCAATTTCAAAGGCCAACTTACATAAACCGGCGAAATTGTCAACTATTTCTAAATCATGTCATGACAAACAATATCTCTACCTGCAAAGAATAGGTACTTACACATACATAAATACACAACCATAATCCTCATTTAGGTGGCCAGAAAACTCACTACAACTGGCCACAAACCACACAGAAGAGGATATTAATATTTAATTTAGACTACCACACTGAACAACTTTAACTATGGACCAAAATTGAAATCGCACTAAAAAATCAGCTAAGTAGGTATTCCATACATTATTACCGTTTCCTATGGTAGTGGAAATTGTTCAGTTTAAGGTCTAAAGCATGTTACGGTATGATACGGTCGAGGCTGCGCTCACTAGTTTTTTGAACACGAACTAAACATGAAAAATTTTAAGATTATGTTTACTAGATAGAAAAACATCCCAAAGTTACCCCTTCTTGTTATGTTTTTTCAAATGATGATTAAACTGCTGACATTTAACTTTTTATTTTTGAACTTAACTAAATACATGAAATAAGCATAAGCATATGCTCACGACTATATTCCCCGAGGGGGTAGTCAGAGATATTCTGAAACCTCAGAACATCCACGTTTCACCAGTAGTACCGAAACTCTATCCAGTGTGACAGGGGGTGAGCCCGTCGCCACTACAAATACATGAAATATTTCTAAACAAATTTGCAAAATTTGGAGTTTAGAAGAACAACCTTTGCAAACTTATGCTTGTAAGAAAGAGACGCTTTCACTCTTATAACCTCGCTTTAATAAGTTTACACCCTGTGTATTATAAAGGTTGAAAAATTCTGGCCTACAGGAAAAGTTTTGACTTTTGCCAAGTTTTTGTAGACCTCATCTAAATCTCGTGTCAGGAGCACTAAAAGACGTTTCCCGGTGCAAAGTAGGACACAGTCATTAGCCATTTAACGAGCTCGTTGGTTTTTGGTGCTGTAAAACTTTACGCTATCCTGCGGTTAATGGCAGAGTTCCACAAGCTAAGTGATATGCCACTAATGGTCATAAAAGTGTCATTAGCCATGTATTAACTAGGCAACATGGGCAACATGTGGCTCCACATGTAGACCAACATGTTGCGCGAAGACGTGGAATTTTTGTTTAAAGATTGACTGCCAGCGCTATACCGCGCCTCAGGTAGGTGCGCGGCGTTACGGGGGCGGAGCAGGCGGCCCATTCTTCTCTGTTATGACTTCGTCGGCCGTTCTATTTTTTTTATTTTCTGTCGAATGACTGTCGACGACGAAATGACAGCCCGCAGTCTCCTAAGGCGCGGTAGAGCGCTTGCGGTCACAACATCAAAGTTAAATTAAGGGATGGGCGAATATTTAAAACCAGACAAAATGAGAGAAAACAAATGACAGATATACTTCAAATATGTACCGAGATGACAGACAATTGTGCTAGTTTGTATGGACCAAGTGTACTAGATGTGTGCTTCAACTTAACGTGCTTTGGGCCTGTCCATTAATTTTACTTTGATCTAAGGTCACAACTCTTTACACGGTTACACTTTCTTTAACTCGGTATTATCTTATCTTATCTTAACTCACAAAACAGCAACTTTGTCTTGTCTGTCCATTCATCAGTTCATACATTCGTTGGCAATATGTCGTCTAACTGCTAATGTCTACAGACATTTGATGCGAAACTACATGTTGAACGAAGACGAACAACAAGACGCGCGTCGTCATTTTGGCGTCATCTTGCAACGCCGCGCCGAGGGCGTGAAACGTTTAACGTGTGGCGGCTCAATAATTTAATTGATTTGAATATGGCTTCGAAATTCTAGTAGGTAGGTAGGTACACATATATTTTCTAGCGATTCGTGATCATGTCATATGCGTGAAATCAATTGACAGTGATTTTTGGGAATCTTATGATTTTCGAATCTGATTTCGTTTACTTCGTATTTAAAAGCAATAGAAAGCTTAGCATATCATGGCAAGTCCTTACGATTACCTATGTTCATTTATTTAGGTAAGTACTTGCTATAAATTAAATATAGTGATAATTTATAGGTAGGTACCTACTTAATAAATTCATAATACTTAACCAATAATATCCCATAATGGGGATAGCAAATACCGCCACTTATTAATGGACAGTGGAAAAATATCTAGAAGTCGGTACTGCACGTAACAACTATTATTTTTATTTTAACAGACTACTATTCTATTCTATTCTATTCTTAATTAATGGCGTTTCCTTGTTAGATTTCGCCAGTGTCAAGTGTTGAGGATATACTCATTAGATATTGTACGGTACAATAGGATATGGCGATCTCAAAGCCCCGTTTTTAAACAAAAACACACTAGAAACCGCCATAAAACGGCGGAGCCACGTGGCTGTCAAAATCGCAAGCCGACGCACGAGACGTCCTCTTGCCACCCCCTCAGCCACGTCACTCCCAACAGACTACTAAAAAATTACTAAAAAAATGGTTGTTATAAATCTAATTCTGGAAGATTTAACATATTTTCTAGAAAAGTCTGCTAAGTAATAAATTAGGTACTTTGACGGTCATGTATGAATATGATGGATGACACAAATTCGGTTAGGTATTTCAATTTCACGACATCGGATAGATATTTTTGGTCAAAGCAAACTGCGAATAATGTATTACTACTATTAAATAATTATCTTATTCGAGGGGATACTTATGTACCTACTTACTTTCGCGTCAATACATTGATTTTGTTTTAAAAAAGACGATGTTATGTTTTAAAAATTGGTATACGGCAAGCAACGAAAGTTGGTGCTAAAGCACAATAGAGCGGTATTTTGGCAAAAGAAATGTCAAAGAGTTGTAAGGACCAATTTTGAAAACAACCTATGTCAAAAAATAATAGCCGATACATTTTTCAGATATTATTTTTGTAGGTACCTACCTATATTGGTCGCCGGATTTTGAAGTACGCGGTATACATCAAAGTTTTAATAAAGAAATAATTTGTAATCAAAATTAACTTACCTAGAAAAGAAAAAAAGTCCCAAAAGCCCCTTGACTATAAAAAAACACTAAGTTATCACTAAACTTCAATCTACCTAATTACTTAATCAATTATTCATTTCACAAAAAACACTAATAAAAAATTTCAAACACTTTCAAACTACGAAAAAGTTTTTACACCCCTTTCTTTAGTTTTTAATAAATTCACATTTCAATAATTCCGTAAGACAATTTTTTTACGTGTTTCGAATACGGAACACCTCGCACGTACGACCGCGGTCGGATCCGAAGCACGACTGAAAAGCTGACTGAAGCCGTGCTTGCGAGCTACTGAAACTTCCAGTAAGCAACAAGTAGGTATACTTATTTATACATAGGTATATGTATGTGAAAATCTTTGTAGGATATACTTGAATAATAAAGGGTACCTAACGTTTGGTTTTTCAAGTTCATTCATTACTGAAGTTTTGTATCAAAGGTGGATTTTAATGAATATTCGTTCTATAAATGAGCGTTTTTCTTTTTGTTTTCTAGGGGATCGATAGATGGTGCTACGGTCTATGCGAAGAAACGTCAACATTTCAAAAAGTATTTCTTTAAAATAGTAAAGAGTGAAAAGATGATCAAGAAGATGCCAACGCATCTTTTAATGACATATTTCATTATTTACTAATCATTTTAATCGAAAATTCTAAACTTTTACGCCTGACATGGCTGATGGGCTCGATCCCTGGGCATTAAGAAAAAAAGGCAGGCACAGACTTGACCAGATTTTGACAGGATCTCGCTTACGGCTCTATGGGGCGATAAACATGTCATCTGTCGAGTTTTTTTGAAACTAAATTTAAAAAAGAAAAGAAAAACGCTCATTGCAACGATCGATGAATGAATGAATAAATGCCTACTTTATTTGCTCTATAGTATCTACTATTATACAGGGTGTTTCATAAGTAACAATACATTTTTAAAACTCGTAAGGAGGTTGTTTACACCGTCAAACTGAACAACTTTCTCTATGGGACCAACATCGAAATCGCGAAAAAAATAATTTTATATCCCATACATATTTTAGCTCTAGTCGATTTGTAGAGTATAGAACATACATTATTTTTTTCGCAATTTCGATATTGGTCCCATAGTGAAAGTTGTTCAGTTTGATGGTCTACACACCCCCTTAAATGTTTATTTGTAGTTTTGTAACACCTTGTATAGGTAGTAAATACATCTAAACTCAGTGCTTGCACCTAACATTTTCCTCGCTGTTGTGAGGTGAAAAGTTGTGTGTTTCGCTCGGCTGCAAAATTATTCTGCGTCTCGTACCTTTGAAACCTTCGCTACGCTCCGGATTCTATATTTGAACCACTCGCTTCGCTCGTGGTTCAATCCTAGGATCCTTCGCTTGCTCAGGTTTCAATATAAGTACTCGCGCCAAAAAACAACTTTGCAGCCTAGCATAACAAATAACTATTATTGTAACTACAGTATTTTTCGACCTTTTGCTTTTTAATTTCTTTTCGTGTCAATCCCATGTCAATCCGCGAGTTTTCAACTCACAACTAGTCAAATTAACAACTCTTTATCAAACGTCGAAACGCGTGCTTTGTACATGAAATATTCTACTAAAAGAGTCACGTTGCAGGGTTTGCCCCGAACACTTGTCTCTCGCGTGGTGTTCGCGCGGTTCGCGTTTCAGCCTGCCACGGGGCCCACCCAACAATCCTTCTCAGAGTTGTTCTTCTCAAAACCAATCCTCGAGATTGGATAGACACATCAAAACCTCTTGACTTTGGTGGAAATGCGGTGCTAACGCACAAGCAAGAAGTCCTTTAATTATAAATGAAAAAAATATTGTAAGTAAAAATTGAATAGTGACAAGATATTGTTTTTCTTGGTACTTTTTATAGTTTATCCAGTTATTAAAAATCGTTTTCAAGCAACAGAATTATTGAAAATTTGAGTTTATCGTTATTTTCAAACGGTTTATTTTCTGAGCAGTTAAAACTAAAATAAATTATTGTTCCGTTTGTTTCCCGTGGTCTTAAATAGTTCTACTAGTAGTATCAAGGTAAATTTTGTTTTTTACTGACAATATAACTAACACCATTTTCTGTAACGGTTATAAAATTATTCATACAAAATTTCAAACCCTTATATCTTCGTAATTATATTACAAATTGTAAATATTATTTGATATGCGCAAACTAGATTTTCTAAGCAATTTTTTCATATATAAAACATTACTTTTATTAACACCGTCTACGAGTGTTATACGACAACGTTTTGTATGAAATTGACAGCTCTCCAACCACCTTAATGAAAGCAAACGCAATACATTTGTGCAAAATGTATACTTTGATTTTGATAAGTAGTATGTATGCACTGACATATAGGTACTCTAGCGATAGACAAGCTCGTTCAAACAAACAACACAAAATTACACATTGCGGTCTGTCATTGCCATAGTGACGAAGTGATCTCCGGGAACATCGATGCGGTGCGACCACCGCATTCAAGTGGAACATGTTGCTTCTGTGAAAGGGCCTGTCTATCGCTAGAGTGTAAGTCAATGTATGTATGTATTCGAAAGAAAACTCGCAGCGCGACAGGAAATTTGAATTGAAATGTTGTTTATGCTGGATTGGTTTTCAGGCTTATTTTTCAGGATTTATCAATCATTCAAATTCAGTTTTATCTAAAAACCTTGAATGAAAGTTGAAGTTTTAGAACGAATCAGTCATTCTATTTGCCGGATCGGGGCCATTTTGCGTGGAGAATTCTTTATTAATTGGAAACATGTGTAGGTACACGAGCTATACAGGGTGTTTCATAAGTAAGAATAAATTTTTAAAACTCTTAAGGGGGTTGTTTAGACCGTCAAACTAAACAACTTTCTCTACGGGACCAACATCGAAATCGCGAAAAAAAAAAGATATCCCACACATATTTTAGCTCTAGTCGATTTGTAGAGTATGGAAGATGGAACATATTTTTTTTTTTCGTGATTTCGATATTGGTCCCATAGTGAAAGTTGTTCAGTTTGATGGTCTAAACCACCCCTTAAATGTTTATTTGTATTTTTGTAACACCTTGTATATTCGAGGAAATTGAGAAATTTGAAAATAAATATCATAGAGCACATATAGTAGGTAGGAAATGAAAATGATAAAGTTTATTTGGTAGGTACCTATGCCAAGTTTTTTTTGGGTATTAAATTTGACCGAAAATGCCTGGAAGAGCTTTTGGTTCATGAAAGAACACCATGAAAGGAGATCTCCCATTGCCACTCAAACGCAAGGTCATGGACATGTCATTCCTCCGATTCTCACATACGGTGCTTAAACATGGTCTTTTACTAAAGATCAGAGGTCAAGCCTCAAGGTTTGTCAAAGAGCTATGGAAAGCAGCATCCTAGGCTTGAAACTGATAGACTGCAAAAGGAATTCGGCGTCAACGCAGACCTAGAAAAAGGTGGCGGGAAGAATTCGATAACTTCCTAAGCAACTGGCCTATTGAAACGCAAAACTGTGACGCATGGAGAGAACAGAGGGAGGCCTTTGCCCAACAATGGGACAGCGACGGCTGATATAATAATAATTATAATAACTTTAACATAATTTTAAGAAACGAATTTCATTTTTATTTTGCGATTCATCGAGTCAAATTTAATTTTTACGCGATACACCAAGGTACACCAATATTAATTATGTTTACCGGATCAAATGTAATATATTATTTAGATATTATTCATAAGCAATCGCTCCAAACTTAATCATTGAGTAATTTTATGTATAGAGCCTACGAATAAGAATAAATCTTATTCGTAGTATAGAGCAGACAACGCGTCGCCGTCGTCGACGTCCATGGAGGTGTCGCGGTGCAGCGAGCTTGGCATAGGCTAAGTAAGGTTGTACCTAAGCCTGAACGAGTGTTACAAAAAATTCAGTCTGGGTGTCGCCTTTAGTACCTTAATGTACTTAATTAATAAAATATTTTGAGCTACGATTTCTTGGAGCCCTGTGTGATTTGTAGAAAGAGATGTCAATTTCGCCTGTTTATGTAAATTCAAACTTTGAAAGAAACATTTTTGCATGTGTTCCCTTGATGATAACCATCTTAGAAGTAACATCTATAAAGTGACATTTATTATTTATATGGTTTGCTTTTTGGATCTTCACACTTACGCCTGGATGTCTCTAGAGATAAACGCTTTTAGGTCGAGATACAGAGATGTTTTTTTATGTTTGAGTTCGAAATCTCGTATGGTAAAATACTTACTTACATTTTCAATTCTTTCTTAGACTCGGCTCACGCTCAAAAGGGACGCTCCGACCGGACAAACTCAAACAGTTGCAAACGATAGAATATAGCTATCAGGTTAAGTTTGGTATCATTTTCGTATAAATTAAGGACGAGGAATTCATTTCTGGCATTTTTGTTTCATTTTGTGCAAGTGGTTTCCAAATGAAACATAGAAACGTCAAAAATGTAACCTGGAAAAATACGTTTAAACAGCTATAACTTTACAACCTATAAACAAATTAATATTTTAGAAATACTTAAATATAGCATATTTTATGTAGATTCAGAAAAATATACCTTTTATACAGATAATCTTACAAAATTACGAAGAAAAATTATTTTGAACGTTGCGCCGCGTAGTTAAATGAAATTGCGCTACCAGCTCTTGCAGCAGAATCCAGACAATTTTCTTAAAAATTCGTATTCGATGCATGAGAATGAAGTGACCAAAAGAGATTTCTTGGTTAACTTGTCTAATTAGGCAAGTATTTCAATGTCTAAAAGGCTATGAGCGAGAAAAAAAATACAATTTATAGTTTTTTCGCAATCAATGTATTTCAAAATTAGTAATATAGAAAGAAACATTTATTGTTATTTTTTATACGCACTTTCCTTCACATAATCGTTCGCTCCTCATCCAAACTAAAATGCATCGTAGCTCTGTGCATTTTAGGTTTGTTTTCTTACATTTACATCTCTGCTGAAAGCCTGCCTTGCATCTACAGCGAGTAGCACATTCTGCGTTTTGAACGTTTTACGTATTGAACATTCTGCGTGTAGAACCTTCTGCCACTGCTGGCTTGTTAGTCCAGTAGGGAGACCATTCGTTTCTATTTTTCCGCCAGCCCCAAGACGCTGGATTGGGATAAAAGGGCTTTAGCACGTGGCCCCAAATATGGAATCCCTGATATGGAATATGGAGTAGGTGGTATGTTCTCTAATTGACGATCTTTTTTGGTGAATATAGGTGTTTCCTACATTCATTGACTGTTGTACATTGACTTGACCTGTATAAGAAAGAAGCAATGTTGAATCTGATTAACAAAGTAAGAGGATTATGTAGGCAAAGAAAATAGTAGGAATATATAAGTATAGGTATGTACGTACCTGTCATACATAGTAACGACATAGCTTTGTATGAAAGGATCAGCTTCCTCAATTTTCCCTTCCATAGGGAACTTGAATCCAGTGGTCATCATCATCTTATTTAAGAGCTCTTGTCGGTGGAGTATTCGCCAATCCGGTCACTTTTACGAGTGTCTTGAGTTTTTGATACGACACGACATCAACCTTTTCTTTCACTTGGCTAGATAACTCTGTCTGGGTCCTCTTTTCCCCTCTGTCTTCCCTTCCAGTATGGTTTTAAAGAAATTGTCGTTTCGTACCATTCTTCCTTTTTTCCTATTCAAATTCAGTGGTAGACTAGTAAAAGAAACTAGAAATTTAGATAAACAACGGTTTAGCTATCGTTTTTTCTATAACTATATCTGTGGATGTGCCTTGACGTCTTATAAGGATATGCACTCAAAGTCTCAAATGCTGTCTTCTTTCCTCTTCCATTAAAGCAGGAAACTGTGTCGCATCCCGTGAAGGCGTGGAAACGGCGAAGGTCCTTCCCCTTTTCCACGCCTTCATGGGATGCGACACAGTTTCCTGCTTTAATGGAAGAGGAAAGAAGACAGCATTTGAGGTTTAGAGTCCGTATACACACTCCACAGGCATAGTTATAGAAAAAACGGTAGCTAAACCATTGTTTATCTAAATTTGTAGTTTCTTTTACTGGTCACGCATTTCAATCCGATAGTGGCATCTTGCGGTGGTTGCGGTTTTCTTTATAAGTACAAGCATAAAACGCGTGTATATAAAAACATTATAACGACTTGGTTAAAATCGTTAATAACCGGCTTCAATCAATCATACTTCCGGCTTCGTGTATTTCCACAGGCCACCACTGGGTTCAAGTTGCTAATGGTAGGGAAAATTGAGGAAGCTGGTCCTTTCATACAAAGATAATGTCCTTACTATGCATGTCAGGTACGTACCTACTTATCTATTCCTACTATCACCACCTTATGTAACCACATGAAGCAATAAACTATTATGACTATGACTTATGACTATGACTATGACTATGACTACTATTTTCAATGCCTATAAATCCTCTTACTTTGCTAATCGAATTCGATATTGCTTCTTTCTTTTACAGGTCAAGTTAATGTACAGTCAGCAGCAAAAAGATGGATGCACTTTTACTACGTCCTAGTATAAAGATGTATACACTTTAGTACAACGCGTAGTACTAAAGTGTATACATCTTTTGCATGAGGAGGCATACATCTTTTTGCTGCTGACTGTACCTACAACAGTCAATGAATATAAGAAACACCTATATTCACCAAAAAAGATCTGCGTCTTGGGGCTGGCGGAAAAATGGAAACGAATGGTCTCCCATACTGGGCTAACAAGCCAGCAGTGGCAGAAGCGTGTAGGGACTTAACTCGCTGCAGATGCATAAGGCAGGCTTTCAGCAGATATGTAAATATAAGAAAACAAACACAGAGCTACGATTATGTGAAGGAAAGTGCGTATAAATAGATAACAATAAATGTTTCTTTCTATATTTCTAATTTTGAGTTACCTACATTGATTGCGAAAAAACTATAAGTTGTATTTTTTCTCGCTGATAGCCTTTTCGACATTGAAATACTTACCTAATTAGAGAAGTTAACCAAGAAATCTCTTTTGGTCACTTCATTCTCGTGCATCGAATACGAATTTTCAAGAAAATTGTCTGGATTCTGCTGCAAGAGCCGGTAGCGCAATTTCGCGGCACAACGTTCAAGATAATTTTTCTCCGTAATTTTGTAAGATTATCTTTATAAAAGGTATATTTTTCTGAATCTACATAAAATATGCTATATTTAAGTATTTCTGAAATATTAATTTGTTTATAGGTTGTAAAGTTATAGCTGTTTAAACGTATTTTTCCAGGTTAAATTTTTGACGTTTCTATGTTTCTTTCGGAAACCACTTGCACAAAATGAAATAAAAATGCCAGAAATGAATTCCTCGTCCTTAATTTATACGAAAATGATACCAAACTTAACCTGATAGCTATATTCTATCGTTTGCAACTGTTTGAGTTTGTCCGGTCGGAGCGTCCCTTTGATCCCCCCCCCCCCTCCCGCCCCAGAGGAGGGGCTCCCGTGGGGTACCGATCTTGATCGGTCTTTTATGACTCCCTGAGCAACTGTACCAAGTTTCAAGCCATAGTCATGATTTCTAAAGGTTTAGTGGCTAAACGCCCTAGCTATTAAAATTAGTAAACATGACATTAGATGACATAAATATGTAGAGGAAATTCTGATGTGTATGTGAAGTCCACGAATCTGCGTTTGCCACGCCCAAACTTTTGGTTCGATGATGACCATGATAAAATATCATTCTTCAGTACTCGTAACCCAAGGGTACGAGATTTTCCAGCCAAATGTCAACATACCCAATATGTTGACTAACGAAGGAAAGGAAGTTCCATGAACTAACGATGTAGCACCTCTGGAGTTACAGCCTAAATACGTCCCACTGCAAGGTCCAGAATTCCTCTCAAGAAAAAGCTGAGAGAGAACACGGCCATACTCCACCCCATTTTCCCACTACGAGAAGTAGAGTGCGGATTGGTAGAGGCAAGCTAGTTTCCACTTGCATGTTGTAGGGTATTTTAAAGCCGCCTCATTAGGCATCCCTGGCACAGGTAACTAGGTACCTAATAGAGGTCGTGTGGACCTCACGAGATCAAATACCACTACTTATGTACCCATCCAAAGACTGACTTTAGCTACTTCGATGATCTTTTCATACACCAAAGCACCACTACCGCGTCTCATTGGGTCCATATTGGGTCGTATAAAATTCAAAGACATAATTTAATGTCGCATAACTAAATAAGACATATTCATCATTTCGCATAACGTTTACCGGAACTAAATTGTTAGGCATAATTTTTGTTTTACTAATTTCTGAAGGTATAATTGTCAGTTCCCATAAGTTTTAAACGCATAAACGTTTTACGCATTATTATATTAAGGCATAACATTTGTTGACATAAACCTAAAACGTCATAAATAATTCATACAAGTAACTGATTAAAACATACATTTACATATTTTATTGTAACGAACTAATAGATTTTTCATGATTATTATATTTTTATAATATTGGTTTAATAGTTAAACTAAATAACTGATTCTAAGCGACATTGCAATGCTCATTAATTTTGCATGATATTTTATTATATTTTATAATAATAATTTCAAATTTATTATTTCGTACCTAGTCGTTTTATTTAATTAGTATAGTTGATACCCTGTGTGCCCTAAAAATTGCACCCCCCAACATGCAAGCATGCAGCAAGCAAGCAAGCATGCAGCAAGCAAGAAAAGCATGCAGCAAGCAAGCAAGCATTCTGCAAGCATGCAGCATACAAGCAAGCATGTTGATGCTCCGCTCGCTTCGCTCGCTCCGCTAAGCGTATACATGTTCTAACCTAACCTACAATTTTATAAATAAATAAATAATAAATAAATAACGCTCACAGGCACATACATTGTAATGATCCCAAACTAGCACTAAAGGCTTTTATTATGGAAACCATACAACAACGGCACGAACATATAACATCCATGACCGAACCGGGATTCGAACCCAGGACCCTGGTTTGGCAGTCCGGCGTGGTAACCATTACACCAACCGGGTCGTCAATAAACACCAGTTTGTTTTTCTCAGGCAGGGGGCTTCCGCCCCCCGCACCCCCCGAGCGGGGGGCCCAGCCCCCCTGCACCCCCCAACATGCAAGCATGCAGCAAGCAAGCAAGCATGCGGCAAGCAAGCAAGGATGCAGCAAGCATGCAGCATACAAGCAAGCATGTTGATGCTCCGCCCGTTTTGCACGCTCTGCTAAACGTAATGACATGTTCTAACCTAACCTAAACTTAATTTAAAAATAGTTTGTTTTTCGCATTCGTTTGATTTCACTCGCTCTATAAGTGGTCACAATACGTAACCTAACCTACAGTTAAGTAGTTAATTAATTGATTTTAATAAAATTTATATCATTATATTTTTATTATTAATATTAATTTATAAGTCTTATTATGCGATTAATAAATTAGATTTAATGTTAGTTATGAGTTTGAATAATATGACTTGACAATTTATGGTTACTTAAATTATAACAAATTATAACTTGGTTAACATTAGAGCAGCTAACAGTTATGCCAATCAAAGCAGTATGCTCAAAAACAACTATGGGAAGATACTTTTATGCGTAAAAACCTTATGCTGAACATTTTATGACTTCCAAAATTAGGACTGAAGTCTTTATGCGACGCAGAGGGCACCCCGTCTCATTGCATCATTTTAATACAACTAACACCAAGTGCCTACAACAAAATAAAAGCAATAATACATAATCGTAAAATAGCTAATAACCTCAACTAACTAGAAATAACAAATATACCTTTATCAAAATACGAAGATGTACTGGTCCAGGTCTACACCAGTAATATACGACTCTCTAACCATCAGGCACATCTTAATATATTGCTTCAAACAAAAGGAATCATAATTATAAAGTAACTATCGTTAAAACCTAGCAAACTTCAAAGTTAGAAGTTGCAAAGCTCAGACAAATTATGTTAACTAGTATTTTGAGGGAGGGAATTTAGTTCATTCAAATTATCATGTAAACAAAGGGAGATTAGCAATATCTCAGTCGAAATTGACTAATATTTCATTAGAAAATTAAAATTCATCAAATATTGTAATAATGCAAAAATGGCGGAAAATTGAGTTAGCAGAAATCAGCTGATACATCAGTGATGCTTTGTGCGGGGAAAATAGTTTAAAATTTATTCGCTAGGAGGCGCGGAGCAAATTCATCAAGCAAAAATAGGCGTTATGATAGAGTATTAGAGTCTTATGAGCGTGATTAGTCCATAAGTAATTGACACTTTTGACACATGCGCTGTAGGTAATTATTTCGGTTAGGCGCATAGGCCAAGTATTTCGCTTACGCTGATAGACGGAACATCAGTGTAACCGCGTATGAGACAGCGATAATTTCATCCAGTGATACCATAGGAAATCAAACTCCCATAAAAATGGGTAAATGAACTATGCTATATTATGTACACACGGCGTGTCTGTACACAAGTGCGATTTTTGAATCTCATTCGGTGAGCTCAGCAGTTGAAAATGTCAAAATTACTTTGGAGATACGCATCTTTCTACTGCTGATTTGACTTTCAAAAATCATTAATCATACATAGCGATTTTTGAAAGTCAAATCCACACTATAAAGACATTTACAACTGCTGAATTCACCGAATGAGATTCCCGCGCCGCTCGTAGGGTGAATACTTACAGTCCTTTGAGTCTAGTACGATTTCACTTCATGTGCGCACCGCGCCTTCGGCTGCTTAGAAAATAACCAGGGCCTCTAGAAAAAGTACTTTCGATTAGCATTAACGACAGTAGAAAAAAAAAATAACGTATGGACTTGACGTATGGTGGAGAAAGAAAACGTCAAAATGTTTCGATCGCCAATGTCAAATCCATACATTCTGTCATTTCTACTAGCGTCTACGCCAAAAGAAATGTTACCTTGTCTATAGCCCCTGTAGTTCGATTTTTGAAAGACACCCGTAACTCGCTGTAAACAGCAGTAGAAAATGTTAAAATTACTATGGACATTATGCGTCTTTCTACTGCTGATTTGAACGTGTGACTTTCAAAATTCGCATTGCTCTTCTCGCGCTTTTCAGAGCGTTGCGTAAGTACAACAAGTACTTAGTATGGAAAAAATAGAGTCGGCACGCTAGTAGAGAAATCATACGAGACGGGCTGGTACCCATTGAACATAATCCGCCTCCGTGGAACTGCCTCCGTGGTCTAATGGTTAAGAGCATTGGGCTCTTGACACG
Source organism: Agonopterix heracliana (assembly GCA_963693445.1). Taxonomy (NCBI): domain Eukaryota; kingdom Metazoa; phylum Arthropoda; class Insecta; order Lepidoptera; family Depressariidae; genus Agonopterix; species Agonopterix heracliana. The sequence continues at coordinate 18,603,117 of OY856308.1, read as the reverse complement.
GAGGTCGTGGGTTCGATTCCCACGGGGGGCACCTAGTGAAATGTCACTTTGTGCGTTTTTCCGCAGTTGGTTAGGACATTGCAGGCTGAGTCACCTGATTGTCTGAAAAGAAAGATGATTCCGTGCTTCGGATCGCACGTTAAACTGTTGGTCCCGGCTACTATCTCTGGTGGTAGTAGTCGTTACATAAAAACCACGTCAGAGGCCGTAAGGCGGTTTGAATAAACTCTGACACCAGCACGGCTAGCATGCCACCCACGACAAAGCGTTTAAACGAGAAAAACGTCATGCGCGCTCTTTTTGGCGTACGTAAAATAATAAAGATGGAGGCACGTCTCGATTTTTGTCGTTTTCTCGGCGTTGGCATGCTAGAGGGGCAGGGCTTGCAGCCCACTCGATAAGAAGTAGAAGAACATAATAATAGCACATTATGCAATATGCAATTTTCAATTTATTGTTACCCTTTGTGTCATTATAATAACGAGAATACATTTAAATAAAATTAATTTTTTGTATCAAATCATAAATTATGTTGTTAACTTATAGAACATTATCATATTTTAATGTAAGATATGATACACACCTTTTCTGGTAAGCTATAGAGGCTCATATTCTGTACTATAATTGTAAGACCTTGCTAAAACCTACAGTTAAATGTCAAAATCCATACATTTCGACCCTACTTAGCTCGAACTTAAGCATCAATTACATTGAACAATTTGCAGGGAGCCAACATTTAGTGTATGGTAGGTAAGGTAACCTAGTTTAAGGTGAACAGAATCAAATGAGATCGAAACCCGAACCTGATTTTTAGTAGGCTTAAGTAGGTAAACTGGTTTTCGCTTCTTGTATGAAAACAATCATCTCGAAAACATTACTAGAACTAATAAAAAAAGAAAGCAATGCTACCTAACATTATTTAATAAAGAATCTAACCAGCTTTACCGACATTGCCCAATGCCTTAGGGCATGTTTCACCAATTCTGGGTAAGTTGTCGTTAGCTTATACGACAGATAGTTTGACATATTTTGTATGAAATAATGTCAAAATATCTGTCGGATAACCTAACAAGAACTTATTCAGAAGTGGCCTTAGTCTTCCAGTTTATATACTCTTTCCTAGCTAAACTAGATATACCTACTTTGACTATTATAATTATCTACTTGTGTAGGTACTATCTACCGACATATTGAATTTACCTTTATATACCGTGTTGGAGTGTCACTGTATTCCATTTCTCTTATACGTATATTTTCAATAAACAGATGTTCTTCAAATACGCGAATTTATAGTAGTTGACCAATTGAGTCTGCCAGTTGCGAAGACCCATATATTTTTAAATATTCGTCGCTTGGAAAACTGAAGAAAAAATACATCACTTAAAAACGCAAAAAAGCTACAACTCCTCACCCTACCTATACGAAAAAATTGGTAAAGTAGTTTTTACGTGATGCTCGAACAAACAAACAAACACACAAACAATCAAACGAATAGACAAACAGACATAAAAAAAACCTCACTAACTATTTATTCTTTATGATCCAACCTTAGACGATTTATATAGGGACCGCCTCGCCTTAGCATTTCCCCTCTGACAACGTGCCAGATCAAACAATCTTACGCATTTACATACAATTTTATACCTTATCTATCACTAAACAGCCTTTAATTGCGGAACAATAATTTCGAAGCTATCGCGTTTGGGGTTCACACGACACAGTTTTTCATGAATTTTAACATTCAAAATTAAAATCTAAAGTAATGGAATAAAGTCCAAAGTTGCGGATTTCATGCTGCCTCAAACATACATACCTCATGCTACCAAAAAGTGGCAGATAAGTTTGTTAGTAGAATAAATAAATACTCTAAGGGCCTGTTTCACCACTTCTGAATAAGTTCTTGTTAGCGTATCCGACAGATATTTTGACATAATTTCATACAAAATATGTCAAACTATCCGTCGGATAAGCTAACAAGAACTTACCCAGAAGTGGTGAAACAGGCCCTAAGGATTCAACTCACGTCAACGACATCTATCATGGTATGTTTTACAGGTTAACCTAACTTAAGCTGCTGGCACGTTCACAGACACATACAAATGAGTTCGATGAGACATTCTGCGTGCAGTGAGACAAAGGCATTGCGTAAATGTGTGGCACGCGCCAGCTTTAGTTAACCGACCTCTATTTGTAATGCTGTTTTTTGTTGGAGCTTTTAACCCTGAGGCAATGACAGCTATCCATGGTATGGTATGCTTAACTACGTTTAACTAGCGGTTACAAAATACCTCATGAAACCTCTTCCGGCTTACCCTTGGCACAGCCCTTGGTGTACTTACCTTATTTTCAAGGTGGAAACAGGGTAATTTTAATATGACATCTGACCACCCTTATTGAGATTACAAATCACAAAATTTAGCTTTAACTTTTAAATTATTGTCTTTAACACTTGCCCGATGAATGAAACTATTAAAATGCGTTTTATTATTAATGTTTCCTACAATAAAACGTGAATTAATGTTAACATACCCGTGGAATGAAATATTTTCTTTGCAACGTTCAGTGCGGCTCTTGCATCCTAAAACGCTGCACGCTACCATGTTGTGAACTTAAAGTCACCCACTCGCAACAAATTACAATGAATTAAATTATTACGAAATAACTATTCATCGAAATATAGAGCAACAAACATTTTTATGAAATTTTTGTTGTCTGACTCCGTCTGACTCCGATGTCAGACCATAGAGGCTAGAGCAAAAATATGGCTACGTCAATAAGGACAGCAATAAGGTAGCGATCTCCTTTTTTAACAAGAGTGAATTTGTATTATGCATCCCTCAATGAGTAAATGAGACAAAACACGTTCTTCGTTCTATTACTTGCTCTTTCTACGGTTAGGCGGGTTTTGAATAGCGTACCCAAGCTGCGCAAAAAAGTTCTAAAAGTTGATATGTGAAGTTGGCGCGAGGTGAATTTCCTCTAGCAAAAATGAATCTTATGTCAGGGGAAGATAGCTTAATTCACTAAGTTTGGGCCTTAGATAGTTCGCGCATCAGGCTGTTTGCCTATTTAATTAAGTAGCTAAAATTAAGCATAGAAGTTCATGCAATTTCCATCTTTAATTGGAAGTAAATAAAGATTGATGACGGAAAATGTAAATAACTTTTCAAATTGGTACGGGTTATTAGGAAAACAAGATTACCATATAAGGAGACGTTTTCTTGTATGAATTAGAGAGGGGATTAGTAGGTTGAAAGAAAGTCTTATAATTATGAAGTTAAGGATCAATTTTGATTATTTGCAAACCGACGCAACCGACGCAACCGACGCAACTGGAGCATCTAAAGCAGGCGACGCAGATAAAGCAGTTGCAGCAAGGTGAAGCTTGTATAAATAGGCTCGGTTTGGCGGGGGCGGGGCCTTTTCCGAGAAACCAGCTACGAGTGAACATCTCTTAGTAGTCTTAGTACCAACTTGTGATTTTATTCAGAATTTATTTATTTACTTGAGTTTTGATTGGAGTTTAATTTAATTTGTAGAAATCTAGTAGCTCGTAGCTGAATTTACATGACGAAGTAGTTCATGGGCTGGCTCGGCAGTTTCAAAAGATATTTACTAATATCTTAACCTGGTTGACTGAGACAATATCAGGCGCCATTCTTTACCAACAGGCAAAGTCTCCTAGGTCAAGAGAAGTCCGCCTTGTGAGTCGATTGGGAACTTGTCGAAGAGGGATCATGCCGTTCTAGGCGCCAAAAGACTCATAAGGAAGTCCTTGACTTAGTCCCTAAACCTTATATATATATTTCACTCACCTTTATATTACTCATCTGGAGACTCTCACGATCTATAGGCTTCGGCTGAGTGAGAGAATTCAAACACACATGGAATAGGCTTAGACACACTTAGAGGGCTCCACCCTCGAATCTCTTAGTTCGCTTAGTTCGAAGATTTCCATTGCACCACGGAAATCTTACATAACACACCTACACGTTTAAATGTAAATGTGAGGCCTACCTCTAGACTTGCGGAATTTCCTTACACCGGGGAGTTTCAAACCTTAGGGAAACTTCTTTAGAATAGGAAAATATTTAGGCATTGGTTAGATTTACTAGGGTTTTGTTAGAATAATATAGGATAGGGTAGGTATTTAATTTTGACTAGAATCAGATGAGGGACTGAAAGATTTAGACGTTCAGCATAGCTAGCATGCCGCAGTGATACAGCGCTATCACACCTTCGCTCTCTTTCTATTTGCGTGCGAACGAACGAGATAAAAGACGTGATACAGCCGTATCACGTGTTGCATGCTACCAGTGCAGGTTTACAAATAGGAATGATAAGTACCTAACTTCAGTAGGATTTCATTAATTATTTCAAAAACTTGAGTTATAAGGTTGTTCAGTAGAAATTTACCAGTAGAAATTGGAGCGATATTCATATAAATTAAAGCAAATTAAGTTCATGATAAATCCTGATTCCAAAGAAGGAAATGACATTATAAATAGAAAACAGTGAATAGGTGACAATATCAAAGTTATAATTCAATATAATATTGTCCAAACAAAATAAGTTCAATCTAAATTTATCGTTTCCTTATAATAATGGGAAATTAGAGTTTCTTATCATACCTATTACTTTGTTATGAGTTGGTGGAACTTTGGGATATAGTGCCTAGTGCCCTCTAGTCAGAAAAATAAATGATTATGGTACATAATAAGTTTTACAGATTTATATCAGAGTCAAATAAATAAAGGTTTTATCATACTATTCACATGAAAGAGAGAACTTACTTTCAATGGACCAGGGTTCTATTCATTCAGTTAAATGTCATACTGTTTCTATAAGCTAAAGTTTCTGCTTATATTGTCATGTTAGTTTTATGTATATGTACTTACCTACTAAATGATAATGATGTAGATTCTCAGAATAGGAACTTTACTTTGATTAAACTGTTAACAGAGTTGAGCTTTTGAACTGGTTTATAAAAGAAAAGATATTAAAAGGGAAATTTCACTAATTAGGGTTCCTTAAAGTCACGACTAATATAGAAATTAAGTCTAAGAATTACTAATATAGCTCAGTTCAAACTAGAGTCTAAATTAAATAGAAACCGGTCTATTTGAAAAATACCTCTTGTCCATTGTATGACAAGTTACTGACACACTTACAAAGAAATGACTTTAAAATTTACAAGTCTCAAACATCCCTTACTAAACTTGACTTACCTGACTAAGACACAATATCTCGGGAAAAGTTTGGAGGAGGGCTGACCAGTTTGGAGACGAGGCCCACTGAAGCTAGAAATATTCTAGGAGGAGGAAATACCAAATAAAATAACTCCTGAGAGCGGAATGGCGGGGCTCTCTTCTATACCAAACGAAACAATCATTCTTCTATACCAAACGAAACAATTATTCTTCTATACCAAACGAAACAATCATTCTTTTATACTTTGTTGCATTCCCAAGACAAAACATAACAAAACATAGAAATAAATTTACATTTTAAAAGGTTAGGAAATCTAACACCCTGTATAAGTAAATTGGTAGAGAAATCTAAGTTAACTATTTAACACACTGAAAAATGAGAAAAGGTCTTTAGCTATAGAGGTATTTCATTAGATTGGACTTCAGTGCTTACTGACGGAGGGTTTTAGGCTACGTTTTCTGATAATAACTTCATTATCATAGTCAAAAAATAAGTTTATAGGCTAGGAAGTTAGGTATTACTGTCTGTTATATGTTTGTATTAAAAATAGGTAGTTCTAGATCTCTGTTTGTTAGAATACTAGATAAATCTCAAGTCTGACGCACCTAGGTTACTATTATACGGTTCACAACGTAGTCTCCTGTTTTACTAGACGATCGATACTGGCCAAGTTAACGTCTTCAGCTCAAAAATAGGATCATAAATAAGTTTAGGTATAGTAGGTATTAGTTAGTAATATCAAAATCATTAAGTTAGGCTAAGTTAAGTTAAGTTAATAGGTAGGGATTTTCTATACACTGTGGGCAGCGACCAGTTAGTTAATAAGTTTAGGTAGATAGGCATTTTCGGTACGTAGGTGCCGAATGTCCAGTTCTAAACAGTTTCAAATAGGTAGCATTGGATAATATACGATTTTCTTTTACATTGGTGGCCGCGACCAGGATAATTTAGGATAAGTAGGGGTATCTTTTACAAAGAATAGACATAAAATGCAGTATTCATAAACAAAAACATGAAAACAACTATAAAAGGCTACAAACACGACTGCCCCCTTTGTCACCCGAGCGAGCAAAGGCCAAAGGACCTGTTGTAGAGGAATAAAAGGAGAGGCACGGTAGTGTGCTTGGTCAAGTTCAGGCGCTCGCAAAATATCTACCTATGGCTCGAATTCAAGTTATCTAGCGTTACGTTAGAGAAGATCTAATCTCTGGAGTGCGATTTTTGAATCTCATTCGGTGAGCTCAGCAGTTGAAAATGTCAAAATTACTATGGAGATACGCATCTTTCTCCTGCTGATTTGCCTTTCAAAAATTATACTCAAGGAGAGCGATTTTTGAAAGTCAAAATAGCAGTAGAAAGATGCGTATCTCCATAGTAATTTTGACATTTTCAACTGCTGAGCTCACCGAATGAGATTCAAAAATCGCACTCCTGTCCTGATCGACATCGTCACTAAAAAGCGATGCACTGCATATCGACATTATCCACTGCGTGTGATAGATTTTCTGTTGTGTTCAAAGGATTGCAAAAATTAAATAAAATAAACATGTGTTTCTCTATTTATTTTAAGCCTAATACTTAACACTGACAACACACAATTTAAGAAGGTACTTAACTATTTGTCAATTCAAAGTTTAATGTATCAAAATGTACTCGTAGTAAACTAAAGTTTTGTTTAATCTGAAAACTAGGTACAGCAATAACCTATTTTCATTATTTAACCAAACTCTAACCAAAAGCCTTTTTAGTTTTTCAGATAAGAGTAGGACTTGGTACTTTTTTACATTTTTCTGTTCACGTTGGAATAGTTTCAGAGACTCGGCCGTCTTTGTGTACCTGCATTCTTTAACTTTGCATTTCCAAGAATTGCTGTTGGATGTTTATTGAACAAGAATTTATTGAGTTAGATTATATATAATAATAATATTATATATAATATTCTTGATTATAAACATGTTACAGCCATGTTGTGCTAGTTCGAATCAAATTAATGATTGAAAAATGTGTCTCGCTCTGGGTAGTGGGCTCGGTGGTGTAATTGGTTAGCACGTTTCCCCGGTTTGGAAGAGCGTGGGTTCAAGTCCCGCCCGAGACATATTTTTCAATCTTTAATTTGATTAGATTATACAGGGTCCAACTTAATATTATGCTGACACTTTTTTAATGGGATGATCAGTCAGACCATCAAATTGAACAACTTTCTCTATGGGAACAACATCGAAAACGAGAAAAAAAAAATCAGCTGTCCCATACAAAACTGCAAACCGACTCGAGCCAAATGTATGGGACAGCTGATTTTTTTTTCTCGATTTCGATGTTGATCCCATAGAGAAAGTTATCCAGTTTGATGGTCTGATCATCCCCTTAAAAAAGTGTAAGCATATTAAGTTGGACCCTATATAAACAGTTGTACAGGGTGTAAGGAAAAGTATCATTAACCTTTAAACCCATACTATACTCTACACATCAAACTGAACAACTTTGAATATGGGAGCAAATCTGTCACAACATAAAAAATCTGCAGTCTCATACATTGCATATTACTGCCCGAGGTTAGTAGGTATACTATTTTTCTCCTCGACGGAGGTTGAAAGCGGCAACTTCCTTTTGCGCAGCGGGACGAAAATTGACGCTTTCCGTTCGGAGGCGAGAAAAAGCTTTTAAGTAGATGTAACATATAAAAGTACCTAGGTTGTATAATCTAAACTATTATAAAACTGTAACTGAAGTGTGTCTGTACATTGAAGATATTTACAAAAAAAAGATTACGATGTGGTTTTTAGGTATCCCTGACTCGAAATCAAACTTTTTTTGAAATTTTGTCCGTCTGTTTGTTTGTGTGTTTGTTTGTTTGTTTGTTCGCGCATCACGCGAAAACTACTGAACCGATTTTGATGAAACTTTTTTTGTTTGATAGCTTATGATCTGACTTAAAATCTGGTATATAATTTGTGCGGACGAAGTCGCGGGTAAACACTAGTAATCATATAAAACTGTTATCGTTATTCATACCGACTGCCAAAAAGAATGATGAACTATTATGAACTACTATGAACAGTGAACCCAACCCAACGAATGAACGAATTTTCATATTCATAGCCTATTTCTAATTCAGCGACCGCTTTATTTGAAAAGCAGTAGGTAAGTACCTACCTAGGTACCTTCCTACGTACCTACGCAGGAAATTTCATATGAGCATATACACGGATTACTAAAGCGTTACATATATTATATGTGTGCGCTAAACACATATTCACTCTCTCGTCCTTAACCTGCTGAACATACACATTACGCACACAGTCATACGTATCATCATCATCATCATCAACATCTCAGCCGATGGACGTCCACTGCTAGACATAGGCGTCCCCTAAGGATCGCCATCACGACCGGTCCTGCGCTGCCCTCATCCAACGTGTTCTCGCCACCTTTACCAGGTCGTCGGTCCACGTTGGGGGGCCTACTCACGCTGCGGTTTCCGGTACGTGGTCGCCACTCGAGAACTTTTCGACCCCATCGGCCATACCCTACGAGATCGAATCAGAAATGAAGAGATCCGCAGAAGAACCAGAGTAGCTGAGATAGCCCTAAAGGCCTAAACTAAAGTGGCAGTGGGCGGGGCACATTGCTCGCAGAGTTTTTACCAACGGAGTAGGCAGAGATAGGTAATTTATCTTGATTGTTATCTACTTCCTGTGTTCTATGTACTTATTTCCTGTGATTGTTTCTCTAAAAGATTTTGTAATTGTATCTGCTAAGATCCTTGACGCATCCCTTTTGCTTCTTGAACATCCAAAACTCTATTTGTACCCTTAAAATGCAACTTCTATATTTCTAGAACCGGTGCGAAGGTAAAGTAGAATTTTCGCGGTCTGCGGTTGCGGTTTCAGCGAGCACGGTTCCTTTGCATGAGTTTTCGACTCTGAAATTGTTTTTTATCACTTTACTATACAGGGTCCTTCTTAATATGCTGACACTTTTTTAAGGGGATGATCAAACCATCAAACTGAACAACTTTCTCTATGAGAAGATATCGCGAAAAAAAAATCTGTTGTCCCATACATTTGGCTCATTTTGGCTTAGGTACTTTTTAGGTTTGTAGTTTTGTATGGAACAGCTAATTTCTTTTTCGTGATTTCAATATTGGTCCCGTAGAGAAAAATGTCTCTGTGGCATTCAGTGAAAAATAGTCCGAAGTCAAATATATCTACAAATTAACGAATACCTAAATAACAGTAAAACCCGAACGGTTCACAAACTTCGCCCGGTAACACGACTCTCCATCCTCATCGATGTGAACGAGAAATCCGGTCAGAATTTAGCCTTTGAAAAATAAGATTAGTTTTTATTTATTTTCTAAAAAAAACTAAACCAAATCATTGTATGTTGTAGGTACTGTTAATTAAACTGAAAATTTTCATTTCCTTCTAAAGTAAAATGGTTGTACAACTGGAAAAAAAGGGGTGACATTAGATTCCTTTTTCTTCAGTTTTATCAATTAAAATAGATTTCGAAAAAACCCTAATCACTTCTCAAGTCCTTTAGATTGTTCAGTTTTGTTGTCTGCTTAAAAAGGGTAAAAAATTTAAAAAGGTAATGTATACAATGAATTCAAAGCTACCCAATGGTAAAATCGGGCGGTAGAGCCTTAACGAACAATTAGGTAAGTCTCACCGCAGGGAACCAGGCACTACTTGAATGAACAGAACGTTGACAAATTAGTCGTTTCAATATCTCTTCTGTAACTTCACGTCTCTATGAACACATCTATTGTTGAGGTTTTAATTGGTATAGGTACCTTGGTATACCTACCTAATACATTTATATCGTCATGGGCAGTTTAGATAAATCCAGTGACTGGATTTTAAAAATTAGTGTCGAAGAAAATTTTCACTGTTCCGTTTTCTCAACTAGAATGAGGCGCTGCTTAATAAATTATTTATCACATTATTTTATATTCTTTTAATTTATTACGATCGTCATGCGTATTTATTTATGACCAATTATATTTTACACAAGATTGTTATTACCCTCATCTACTAATACGACTAAAGCCCATACCTACACCTCTCCTGATGGTAGGCATGTTCCCTGCAGTGGGACGATGATGAGTGTGATGATGATGATGATGATGTTACCTTTATAGAAAATGGCACGTAGCATTGCTTGATGCGGACAAATGAAAGACACTACACAATACCCAATACCCAAAGCCAATATCCAATACCAAATTAGGTCTTTTTAAGTCTTCACTTTGCGCGTGCTAGTAACATAAACTGCTTCTTTTTGATAGGTATAATATCATTGTTTATGACCAAATGTGTCTGCGGACTAGAAAATTTCAAAAATATCGGTAAAGGAAGCGGTAACTTTTCTTTGACATTCGTTTATGAACGGCACTGAATTTAGTCACTTGGTTCATCTAAACCGCCCATTAGAAGTCGTGGGTCTTATGCATAATGAAATGGGTAATTATCACAAGTTTGACTGTTGGCCGTTTCAAAGGGCATACGAAAGGGTTTACTTAAATTAAAATGAAGAACCCTCAAACGTCAGTAATCCCTGTGCTCTGACCGTAGATAAACTATTCCTTAGATTTCGGCCAAGGTGCTCATTACAATGGCACTGCTATAATGGTGGGAAACTCCCAGGCGTTTAAGACATTTTTGAGAATGGTGACTATTCGTGTGGTTTGAGTTATAAGAGATTAGAAAGTTTCGTGGTTATATCATAGTCGGGCGATGTACAAAGGCGAGGTTATGGAAAGAACATGGCTAGATTACAAATACAGGAGATTCTCTGATCCTAACACATACTGCATTGCAATAGTTTGTGACTTAATTTATTAGGTAATCCACTTGGATGGATTTGGCATTGATAATTTGACAATTCACAATATCTCTTTTGTGTTTCAGATTTGTTTTCTGGGCAATCAGTCCAGTTGCCATTTAGAAAATATTGAAGAAACTATTGACGTTCCTCATTCTGAAGCTTTATAAATGAGTCTAGGGAAGACTTTCCGCCATAGTTAGTGGAGGACCTCCTCCTTTGGAAAACTTGATATCCTCCGCAAAATCTTTTGCGATATTTGTGCTAAAAAGTTTTAAAAAAGGGTAGCGTAATCAGTAAAACTTTTAAAATAGGTAGGAAAAATATAAATTATACTAATGGATGCTGTAGCGCAATCAGTGTCGGAAAATCTCTTCTGAACAAAGTAAAGATACAATTTTTATTACATAAAATAAGAACAAAGCAAAAAGAAATTAAATATGGCTCTGGGACCGTATCTGCGCGTGTCCGATACGCCCTTGGCCGGTTTTTAAACGTTTCCCATTATCTCTACGACCGTAGATGTCGCTTAAGTTTATTAAGTGTACCAAAGTTGGAGCTGAGAGGAACCTTGCGATGAGACTGCATCGCCAGCGTTTAGAAAGGAAGGAACGCGATGGACCTTGTCCGTTTCCGAATCGAGGGCAATTTGAAAGTTGTCTAAAATACTATTTACTTGCAAGCTGTAAAGTAACAATTGATTGCAGAGGCAATAATTATCAAGGATTTGGATGTGGAAGTTCGCAGCAAATTTTTATTTGAAGATATACAATAGCTTTGAATAAAATCGATGCAATTTCATAGCTGATTTTATCTTGAAAAGTTTTATTATAAGAACAGTCAGGAACGCAGGGTTTTAAGTGAATAAGCCCCACTTGCGCCAACCACGGGTTAGCAATTAACTCCGGATAAAACAGCTCTTTCAGTTGTTTTTCTATACGAAAAATCATGGGTTACCAAGTTAACCTAGAGTTTATTCCTAACCCAGGTTGGCGCAAGTGGGGCTAAGTGTGTGTGATGGGAATTTTAAGCTACGTAGTATCTTCACTTTCCAAATTACCGCAGTGTCATAAAACAAAAGTCTTCGACCAGTACGTGTGCTTTGCCAGTAATGACATATGAAACAGAGACGTCAACCACAGATTAAAAAGAAGAACCAGACGTAATGTCATCTAATCATGAGTGAAGCACCCATTTCTTTTGTGTGCGTGCTGTCACGCGGTACATAAGGTGACGGGTTGTAGGACCTGCGCCTAGAGCTAGTGCATCTGTGTGAGTGTAGGTCCCTTGTAGAACAAACGAGATTGTATTACCTTGCATGCTTCACATCTTTTTAGTGCAATACTCGGTCCGTATTTCTTTCAGGTCCGTGCCTAAAACCTGTAAAGTTTCTGCCGAATCATAGCTGAAGATTTGATACTTAGGGCCTGTTTCACCACTTCTGGGTAAGTTCTTGTTAGCTTATCCGACAGATAGTTTGACATATTTTGTATGAAATTGTGTCAAAATATCTGTCGGATAAGCTAACAAGAACTTATTCAGAAGTGGTGAAACAGGCCCTTAAAGTTGCATTAGTAGTTACTAACAATAATTTCGTATTTTCATAGAAATAATATCGTCATCAGTCTATAAGGTCTAACAAAATAAGGTGAAACTATTTTAAGGGGATGATCAGACCATCAAACTGAACAACTTTCTCTATGGGACCAATATCGAAATCAACAGAAAAAAAATCTGCTGTTTAAAAATAAAAAATAATAATATCTACCACTGGATTTGGCCCTGTTCTGCTGTGAACGAGTGTGGTGAAGCGGGCGTGCGGCCACAGAGGATCCTCTGTGGTGCGGCACCGTGCGGGGCGAGGTCACTGAACCTACGCGCCGGGGCCCCGCGAGCTGGGTTGACTATGCAGTTGGGGACGTGAGACGTCTAAGTTCAGATGTTTAGGTAGATAATGAACGTAGCATTTTGCTTAAAAAATGTAATCCAAATGGTATGGTAAGTAGGTACTTTTACTTACATTCAATTTTGTACATATCCCACACCTTTCTCAATGAACTTTATTGCACGTCTTTGGATGTGTCTTTGCACTTATTGATTAAAACGTCTCAATCGTATTAATAACATCACGTGTGCGGTCACTATCCGTTGTCGGAGCTCACTGGTGGTTCTGTTTTGGCATACATGGAAATCAAGTGGTGTAAGGTCAGGTCTGGAGAGCGATTATTGAATCTCATTCGGTGAGCTCAGCAGTTGAAAATGTCAAAATAACTATGGAGATACGCATCTTTCTACTGCTGATTTGACTTTCAAAAATCATACTTCAGGAGTGAGATTTTTTAAAATCAAATCAACAGCAGAAAGATACGTATCTCCATAGTTAGGTATTTTGACATTTTCAACTGCTGAGCTCACCGAATGAGATTCAAAAATCGCTCTCCAGGTCACTCAATACCTCTGCCTATTCACCGAAATCCGTATGTATCGTCCAAGTAGCTAGGTCCGTACACTTGTCACTAGTTGTCACATTCATGATGGTAAAGCATATCACGTAATGACGTAACCTTGCAAGAGGTTGAGTGAGGCGCGCGCAATACGTATCGACCGGTCGGCGTGCGCGAGCGCTCGCTCGCTACTGAAGACGTCAAAGCAAGGTGAAAGGTCGCAACGCAACGCAAGCAAGGGCGGGAGTGGGGGACGGGCGCGTTGAGTTCAAAGGAAGCCGCCGCGTGCGTGCGGCGTGCAAAGTAAACAAAACACAGGTCCCTATTCAGGGATGATAGCAAAATATTTAGTAGATCAGTGTAAATATTATTTATAAAAAATTTGATTTCGACATTGGTCCCATAGAGAAAGTTGTTCAGTTTGATGGTCTGATCATCCCCTTAAAATAGTTTCACCTTATTTTGTTAGACCTTATATACAGGGTGTTTCATAAGTAACAATACATTTTTAAAACTCTTAAGGGGGTTGTTTAAACCGTCAAACTGAACAACTTTCTGTATGGGACCAACATCGAAATCGCGAAAAAAATAATTTCATATCCTATACATATTTTACTCTAGTCGATTTGTAGAGTATAGAACATAATTATTTATTTTCGCGATTTCGATATTGGTCCTATAGTGAAAGTTGTTCAGTTTGATGGTCTACACCACCGCCCCTTAAAGGTTTATTTGTATTTTTGTAACACCTTGTATACGTCCCACTGTAGGGCACAGGCCTACCCTCAAGGAGGGTGTTTGGGCGTTAGTCCACCACGCGTGCCCAGTGCGCATTTTTCTTCTTCTGCATATGCAGGTTTCCTCACGATGTTTTTCTTTACCGTTTGAGAGCAGTCGGTAATACGCATAGACTTAAACTCTAGCGATAGACTTGCCCTTCCATAGAAGCAACATGTTCCACTTGAATGAGGTGTACGCACCTGATTGATGTTCCCGAGTTCACTTCGTCACTATGGCAATGACAGAACGCAATGTGTCATTTTGTGTTGTTTTGTGTGACATGTTGTTTGTTTGAACGAGCTTGTCTATCGCTAGAGTAATATGTCTATGGTAATACGTATACAAGGTGTTACAAAACTACAAATAAACATTTAAGGGGGTGGTGTAGACCACCAAACTGAACAACTTTCACTATGGGACCAATATCGAAATCGCCAAAAAAAAGATATGTTCTATACTCTACAAATCGACTAGAGCTAAAATTATGGGATATAAAATTATTTTTTTCGCGATTTCGATGTTGGTCCCATAGAGAAAGTTGTTCAGTTTGACAGTCTAAACAACCCCCTTATGAGTTTTAAAAATTTATTGTTACTTATGAAACACCCTGTATAAGTTAAAAAACTCATTGGTAGGTGGCATGTTGTCCGTGCGGATTCAAACCCGGACCTGATGATTGAGAGACCATACCTATCCGCAACGCACCACCGAGCTCTTTAGAAGTAATATAATATCGAATGGAATACCTAAAATAAGTAACTATACTGTGACTATACCATGTCTACTCTAATAAAATTTACACCGCTTTTTATTGGGGGTCTTCAATGAATTTTTATGGTTAACACTCAATATTTTAACCACGAAAGCAGACCTTACTGCTTACGAAATAAAAGCATCCATGTTGTTAAAAAAAATAGAGATAGATATAGAGTAACATGAGTGTCGGTGTCGCTTTTTATTACGTTATTTCATAATGGAAAAAAATTTAAGCGCTTTGTTCGTCCTAGATAATTTATATTCGCATTTTTTGGCAGCCAATTTTTGTTTCAACGAAAAACGTTTTTTATGAAACTGTTATAAAATATCGCTTTTCTTTGATACCAAGCGCAACAATAGTACATTACTGCAGTGGCCAGCAAAAGAGGTATTGATGGACGAACGTGTAAATGTGGGCCGAGGCGAAGCAGCTATACCTACTCGACTCAAATGTATGCAACAGCAGACTTTTTTTTGCACTGATAGGTTTGCTCCCATGGTAAAAGTTGTTCAGTTTGATGGGCAGAGCATGTGGTGTTTAAAGGTTAATATATATTACATTACAGATATATTTCCTTACACCCTGTACAGAATTACGTAAATTAATAAAGAAACTTCGTTAGACATCTCGAAACGACACACTATGTCAGTCTTTCGACGAATAAACTTTCAATCTGCAGATATTTTCTTTCTCGCTATTTTATTTGAAATTCTTTCTTCAAGAAAAATGTATTATAGTGCTTTCTCAAGCCGTCGAATAACGACACAAGTGATAATCTCTTCTTCTAAAGAATCCATTGCGCGATTGACTACACAAACCTTAGAGGCCACCAAACAAAAACAGCAATGTATTTTAAAAATAGGATAGTTATAAAATCACAAATTGAAATGGTACAGAGGCTTGTTCTCACAGCAACAGAACAATGCTCTAATAGCTGCTTCACGATTGCACAGAGTAATACAAAAAATAGAGGTTACATACAAAACATCGTTTTTAATGTAATAACAAAGCAGTGCGTTTCCCTACTAACGTGTCTTCCTCATTTCTTAGATAAACAAGCAAAAAGTTTTATATTACAGAGAAATGCTTTCTTAGAATTTGATTTTTGTCGTGTAGTTCCGATTAAGTGTATCTGTCTACGTTACGTGTACGTCTTTGTAAACGTAACGTGACTATTTAGGGTCCTTCTTAATATGCTGACCCTTTTTTTAAGGGGATTAGGTGAAACTAAACAACTTTCTCTATGGGACCAACATCGAAATCAGGAAAAAAAACGCTGTTCCATACAAAACTGTATAGCAAGGGAAATAAGGGACATTGTTTCCATTTTCGTGAGCGAAAGCCTAGACGTCATTCCTTAAATTCTGAATATGAAAAGAGCCTGTAGGACCCCCACTTTAGGGCAAAGGCCTTCCCTGAAATGGCACAGAGACTACCAACTGGTTTTCTAGAAATTGGCTACTAGCAAGACCAGAAGCCTATACAGGGCGTAAAATTAAATACGTTACATATTTTAAGGTGATGCTATCTACAGACCATCAATTAAATTGAAAACGCGAAAAATAATCTGCTTTTTTATAAAAATATCAATGGCTCTACTCGACTCGACCCCAATGTATGGAACAGCAGATTTTTCTATCCCGATTTAGATTTGGTTCCAAAGTGAAAGTAGTTCAGTTTGATCTGCAGTTTGTCTGAAGCACTCCTGATAATATGTGACATATTTTATTCAACATTCAACTCTATTTTTAATGAATAGAAAAATATTAGGGCTGTACCTTTTATTTAGATTACGAACGTGGGTTGAAAAAAGAGAAAAATTCTTGGAACAGAAAGAAATAGCCATTTGCCATAGAAAGTCGATCGGGTGTTCCGCACTTTTAATATGAAAGGTCTAAAAAAAATTTACCCATTTTCCTAAGGGACAGTAGTTTAGTTTCATTATATGAATTATAATATAATATAATATTTATTTATTTAACCACTGAAAGTTATGACATAGTAGGACATAGTTAAGCTTAAAGTCTAAAATATTTCCAACAACTTATAATAATAAGAATTAAAAATACAGTACAGATATGAGAACCAGTTAAAGATTACCAGAGGTCCTCAGCAGGAAGGCCTGAAACCTGAGGAACCAAATTGAATACAACCTTAATTTTTTTCTAGTAATTTCAAATTAGTGGTGTATAGTCTTCAATGTTTTTCCTACCATGATTATAATCGAACTTCAATCTTTTGATATTACTTCATCGTAACCGTCACGTCATACCCAAAAATAACTGGTGTAACTTTGCACTTTAGCAGGTTTCAAATCCTGTTCATAATGCATTCATTCAAAAATAAAAGAACCCTTTTATAACAGCAAAACAAATAAATGTTTATTCTTTTTAGGGTTCAGTTTCCGGTAGGGGTCGTGTTTCAATAAAATAACTTTTATAATTTATAGGTATTTGTGAAAAAAGTCTAAAAAGTGTTTTCGAAAAGTTATCTATCTGTGTTTGAGTTAAAGGTTAAAATCATGAATACATTGAAATCATCGCAAGTACCTACCTACCTTTCTACCTTTAATATCGAACCTACATCAATATAAAGATCGAAACAAGCTTCGTTTTACTATCGGATACGGAACACTAATTGCTAAAATGGTATTCTATCTTAACCGATTTCTAAATCGATATTATCTCTTTTGTGTCAACCGTGTCAAAGTAACTAATGGTAATTGCCTTCTTTATTTATCATCTCATGTGTATTTCTTTACTTTTTTATTTATTTATACAGGGTGTTAACTTAAAAGCTTTACCTGTATATTTCAGGGGTGCTTCCGTAAGCGATCAAACTACATGATTTTGATTGAAGATGCAACCTTTCTTTTTTTTTTGCGTTTTGTATGTTAGCTCCCTATCCCTAGTAAAGGTAGTCCAAAACACCCCCTAAAATATGTAACGCTTTTAAGATTACACCTTGTATATTAAGTATATCCAACATTGAGACCTATGGAGCCAAAACAAACATTTAAAAAGTGAAAAATAATTCGGTCACCTACTTATTATTTTTGGTGTACCTAAGCAAATGTATGTTTTACTTTTTAACTCTCTTTCAGATATTTTGGGTCAATTAATGGGTAGTAGGCTAGAACGATAGTAGGGGACCGCTATGAAGTATTTATAACCATTCATGTTTTTTCGACTATCACTTGCGGGTCCATCACAATGTTTTGGAAAGAATGACACATTTTTTCTAACATATAAAATGTTTTCATAAATAAACTCCATAATCTGTTAAAAAAAATTAATTTCCTTAAAGCTTTCCTTAAGCTAGCGTTTGACACTTTATTTAGGTACCTACTCGTTCCATTTTGAATCCTTCTAAAGCTAAAAGTTAACCTTGTGTTAGTAGCTGCAGCAAAGACTCGGTCCACCCCGACCCGAACTGTTGAACGCTTAGTAATAATTTTTTTAGTTGTGGCTAAGTGACTGATCACCCTGAAACAGATTACACCTTTTGGGCCATAATTTCAACATTATTTCTTCCTAAAAAGACCACGTAAAAATAAAACATCCTGTACTTATCTTTTTTTTTCGAAAATATTTTGATGTGTTTTGTACACCATGTAGGTACTTAGGGCATCCTCTATAACTGTCCCTACCTGTGCCATAGCGAGAACCTCTTGAACCAGTGGCCATACATTTTTGCCCAGTGTCCTTACCTCTTAAGAAAACAATTCTTCAAACGTAAACAGTTTAAAATAAAAAATAAAATACTTTAACCTTTCACTTTTTAGGTTCGTTGATCCAAAATAAGTGCGGAATTTTCTGAATGGTCAATTTGTGTTATTAAATCACTCTTATGGAGGTTCCGTACATAAAATTATAGCTTTATTTACTTTTATTTTTTATTGCAGCTCGTAATTATAATCTGTTACGATTTTTATGTAAAATGGGCTTGAGTTTGGCCTCAATCGCTTCTGATGTAGTTATTGTGATGACGATATAATGAGAGGGTGCAATACATACACTTATCTAGAAAACATTCACTCTATAATAGGGATACTGATCCGGCAAATTCATATCTTGTAGCGAATTACACACAAAAAAAAAATAACGAAATGTTCAAACGATATTAAAATCAAATAAAACAAAAAATTATATGCTATTGAAAAACGTTTTTTATCGTCTTCTGTCTTTCATGCAAAACAGATGTTTGTATGACACGTCGTAATGATTTGTATGATAATACGCGGTTATGACATCACGCGTTATATCTGCAATCTGCATCTGGCTCTAACCGTAAATTTTAAACACTTACATTTCGGAAATTTTTATAATATTCAAAAAATTATTTCACTTTAATGCAGGAATCAATAGTTTAAAAATTTTTTTTTTTGTTATCTCTATTACATGCCTGTTCATTCGTGTTCATAGGAATATAAATTTACAATTATTTTATGACTGCTACATTTAAGATTTTCCCACCATAAGTCTAGATGTTCCCAACGTGTTCCCAACGCTCTAGAATTGTAGTTTGTTTGCTCCCCTTTACAACCGCCTTGAATTTAGGTATCAATACTATGATTTTTATGCCAATGTCCTTCCTCAGAGTTTGATCTAGCTTTATACTTTGATCAAAATCAGTTCAACGTTTCAGCTGTGAAAATGTTAACAGTTTACCATGAGTTTTCATTGTACTTTACTATTGTAGTTACGTCGCCATTTTCGTATGGCAGAACTTAGTTCTCAACGTGACCACTAGGAGCGCTGTAACAAATTCAATACGAAATTGGTGACGTTACTACAGTAGTAAAGTACAGTGAAAACGCATGGTAAGCCTACAGACAGAAACACTTTCGCGTTTACTACTGTAAATCTACGTCCTAGGTCCAACAGCTGTGCCTGCTGAACCCTAAATAAAAACAAAACTCGTCCTCATCAACCTGCCGACCTTGGCCAAGCAGATGCTAGGACGCACATATAAGTATGCACCACATTACCTTCACCAATCGTAACTGCATTCTCTTGCGCATCCCAACTTGTCGTACTTAGTTGGAATTACAAGATACTTGACGTGGTTTTCATTACAAGTATTTTAATTGCTTATTTAACATCAAAACAAATATATGTAGTGTACTTAAGAGGATAGGCGGGCTAAAATGCTAATTTGGAGAATATGTCACTTTTACTCCCCACCCATACACCCCGCCGACTAGATGGCTTAAGAGACAACTGCAGCTCGGACCGATTTTACATACAAAAAATCGACGAAATCAACATTTCGTATTCCCCTGTTTTCTCCTCCAAAACTAAACCGATTTTAATCATTCTTTCAAAAATAATGGTTTTTTTGTTTATATTCGTCAAATTTGTTTACTGGATATCTGACAACGGGCGGTAAAATGGGTCATTTTCGAAGGTCCCTAGTTCTTAGAGTAACTAATTAATGCAAAAAAGCAAAACATAGGGACATGGCAGACGTGACATAGATTGTATGGTAAAAAAATATTTGCTCTAGTGGGGGAATACGTTTGTATGGAGAAAACTGTACTCGTCTATCCTCTTATGTGTAAACAAAATTACAAACACAGAAAAAAAAAAAAAGGTTCCTTCTACATTATGATCATCTCATCTGAAGACACGGGACATCTGATTGCTGGACACAGACCTCAAGTTGTTTTGTTTGATGGTCTATGATCCTCATTATCTTATCTTATTATCAGGGCTGGCAAGCAAACGACGTTTAAACCCAATGGGACCTTTTGTGTTGACCCCCAGACATTTATTTCTTTACACGGAAGCATCCCGGAGGCAATACCGTTCAAGGGAAGGAACCTGTAACTATCCCGGTTTTGGATATCCATCTCCAAGGAAGCACATGCGTTGAACCGCCAAGACATCAGTCCTCAGTCACACAGGATATGTTTCATGGTTTCCTCCTCCTCTCCGCACGCCCTGCAGCTGGGGTCTAGGGTGAGTTTCATCTTGTGCATCATAATGCCTGTGGCGTAGTGCCTGATGGTGAGGGCTCCGACAATGGCACGAGAATTGACCATCCCCTTTAAAAATTATTATATCAGCCGTCGCTGTCCCATTGTTGGGCAAAGGTCTGCCTGCCTCCGTTCTCTCCATGCGTCCCGGTTTTGCTCTTCGTTAGGCCAGTTCTTCCAGAAGCCATCGATTTGGTCCCGCCACCTTCTTCTAGATCTGCCTTGACACCCAGTTTCTTTTACTGGGGACAAATTGGTAGTCGTTTTGGCCCACGGGTCATCTGGCATGCGGCAGACGTGGCCACTTTAGATTGGCAGCGGTGGTGGTTCTGGCGCAAATGACCTCATTTCTGACCCGGTCGATCAGCTTTAAGCCAAGGATGCGGCGCTCCATAGCCCTTTGACAAACCTTGAGGTCTGACATTCGGTCCTTTGCCAAAGACCACGTTAGAGATTCTAATTTTTTTTTTAAAGTATCTTTTTCAATGTCCCACTGCTGGGCAAAGACCTCCCCTTTAAAAAAATAGTCGACAAAAATTAAGAAGGCTGTAGAAGCATCTATAATATTTGACTAGTAGATACTTGCCTAAACATTATCAGGCGTCATAGCATAGTGAAGTCGTCCTCCATTTTGATGAACAATAAACACAATACATGCCTCGAAATAGAATTTAGGTTTCCTCAACTGTGCATAAACAAATAATAGAGATCCTTTGGCACATGTCCCATTTTAAAGACACTAGACATCTTTGAAACTATTTTGACACTAGAACTTCGCGGTCAATAGTAGAGCATTGTGATTCAAATAGTTCAGTTATACAGGGTGTAAGGAAAAGTATCATTAACCTTTAAATCACATACTCTACCCATCAAACTGAACAACTTTTACTATGGGATCAAAACGAACGGGAAAAAATCTACTCTCCCATACTAAACTCCAATACAATTTAGTATGGGACAGCAGATTTTTTTTTGCTCCGATCGTTTTGCTCCCATAGTAAAAGTTGTTCAGTTTGATGGGTAGAGTATGTGGTTTAAAGGTTAATAATACTTTTCCTTACACCCTGTATACGCAGAAGTATCTTCACGGTTTTAATTCCCTTCCTTTACGAAAATCTATTATTCAACCGATGTTCCTTATCTCCTTGTGATAAAGCCTACATTGGAGTGGTCTTTGTAGACAACATACTTACGTTATGCTCATAAAAGGATCCGAACCGGAATTCCTTTTTTAGGGTTCCGTACCCAAAGGTTAGGTCAAAGGCGTTCAATTCTGAATAGATTTCTACCTTCATTCATAAAAGCTGTCCGTGCGTCCTAGCGTTAAAGGGATTAATAGGTAGGCTATTGAATCATAATAGGTAGCGAGTTGAAATTTTCACAGAATTTGTTTTATTATTTTGGATTTGCTAACAAATAATAAAAAACACAAACAATATACAAGAAACGTGGTTTTTTCAAGGTTTGTTGTTTATGCTTGATCGTAAAAATAGCATTCGCCGAGGTCAACAAACATGTGATCTGAGGCTTTCTTATTTACTGTCCGAGGTTAGTATACTATTTTTCTTCTCGACGGAGGTGAAAGCGACAACTTCGTTTAGCGCAGCGGGACGATAATTTACGCTTTACGTCCGGAGGGATGAAAAAGATATAAATCTAAAGTACCTAAAACAACAAATAACAAAAACCGGTCAAGTATGTGGGAGGGTGTGTAACAAAATCTTTTTGGTAAACATTTTGGTCCGGAACCTTCGTTGCGCGAGTCCGACTCGCACTTCGCCGTTTTTTTTCTTTAAGCACAACAAAGCTTATTCGGCATTGAATAAGTATTGAGCCGGCGACTCGTCCGGCATGACAATCATACAAACCCGCAAAGTTCATTGCACATTACGTATACACCTGCCAAGTTAAAAAGTCACTTAATTAATTCATCGGCGTTAAAGAGCGCAAGGTGTGCCTTTCTAGACGGTTAATGTTAAGGCGGGTTTACACTTTATATTGTAAATTTGCTAGTTGACTTGCAAATTTTAACGAGAAAAGTGATTTTGCCTAAAGAACCGTGTCATGGGCCGGCTGGAAGTAATCCCTTCGGAGATAAACTCCGTTGTACTTGCCTACTCTGTTGCATTCATTAATTCATCCGCATTCCACTATTTTATTTACTACTTACATTCCATTCAGTGGTAAGTAAGGTAAATTACAGGTAAAACCAAAATTAAATAAATTGCATAGCATAAGCATATGCTCACGACTAACTATGTTCCCCGAGGAAAAAAAAGATGAACCAAAAGAATGGTGGGGGATTAAATAAATAGATTACGGCTAAGCTAAAAGATTCATTATAAACAGTTAAAGCTTTGCTATTGCTATAAAGTTTAAAGTGGTTTAGTTACTTATTTAAATCTAAGGTGATTTCATACTAAATTAAAAAAGGTAGTCATACTTTTCTATCTCCATCGTCCATCTCAGACGACAACTAAAGTTACAGAATGAAAAACAGTAGTAAGGCTATTGGATTTTAAGTAATACTAAAAAATGCAGTAGAACAAGTACATTTTCGATCTCATATCTGCTCTACTCTCTTTGGAGAAACCTTTGTGGCAACTAGTGACTCTACAAATGAGAATTGAATTTGGGATCAATTCGGAATCGGACAAAAAGACTAGGTACCACATGTTTTATGGTGGTATGGTGTACCGCCGCGCCGTAAATTCGTGGGATATTTTCAAGACGTTAACACTTAAAAGCTAAACGAACTCTGTGGGTAGTCTACTGCAAACTATATCACACCTTATAAACCCTAACCTAACCTAACCTAACCTGCAAGTGAGAATTTCTTGAGGCGAACCAGATCTTTTTATTTAAACGAAATAAAAAGAAGAAAATATACATAGCAGAATCTTCTCCCCTTCTCGTCCTGTTGTCCCTATCTATATTTGATAATGGCTGTCCAAAGATTGTGATCTTTGTCTGAACTGTAGATACGAGTATCCTGGTCGTATTAAAAGTTTCGGCCTCTACTTCCACAGGCCAGTCCACAAGTCAGGAGTGCGATATTTGAATCTCATTCGGTGAGCTCGGCAGTTGAAAATGTCAAAATTACTGTGGAGAGACGCATCTTTCTACTGCTGTTTCGACTTTCAAAAATCGCTCTCCTTGAGTGTGATTTCTTAAAGGCTAATCAGCAGTAGAAAGATACGAATCTCCGTAGTAATTTTGACATTTACAACTACTGAGCTCACCGAATGAGATTTAAAAATCGATCTCCAGGTTAACAATAAATAATAAGCACCCAAATATAATACATCTAATGAATTCTGCAAACAGCTTATTTTGAATTTTCTTTTAGAACTCTTCTTAGCATTTTGCAACACTAAAAATACTATTTTACTTATTTGGGATAAGAAACATCTTCTTTGTTCTATTATCTTTTAAATAAAATTGTTTAATTCTATAAAAGTTAAAAATTGTTTAACTAATGAAAGTGTAAATCAGCCTTTAGCGAAACAAGAGTGGTAAGTGACGTTCACATTCACCTGCGCAAGAGTCGATTCCGCAGTCGTACTCCGTGAACCGAGCCATACGCTTCCTTTTTACAATATTACCGTGTTTTTTTTATTTCGAACTTTTTTAAGTGTGTGTTGTCAGTACCGGTGATCGAGATTTTTTATTAACGTGAGTGTTTTATTTTTTTATTTATTTATTTTACCGGATTTTCCTCATTTCCTCCCATAAGAGTAACATAGTCGTAATTTAATTAGCAGTCGTTAACTAATTTAGTATTTTACAATTTGTATATTAAACACGAACTATTAAACCGGCTTTTAAGTCTGGATTGTACTTTTATAATTAGTCTCAATTAAATAATGTTGACAATTAATACAAGACAATTAAAATGAAATAACTTCTCGAACCAATGAAACTTTTAAAAAGGCTTTCAACAATTTTCCTTACAACTTGTCGGCACTTTTCTACTCTATTAATTACAAGTGACACGCAGTAATCTGAAATAATATGTAGGGGAAAGGTGTACGAGATGATCCCTTGAGGTAAGATGATCCCTCTCAATTGCAGCGAAACTATAAACCCTATCTGGTTGTTTTGTTTGGTAAAACGTAGCCCCCGATACCCCCTCGCATCAGTGAATTCGTCATGGCGATGTGACAGACGAGTAAATTTTTATGGAAAAAATCATAAATTTTGTGACTTTGATCTAAGGTAGGGTTGATTTTAAGCTTAGGTAACTTTTGATCTAAGCAGTCAATTACAAAGATTGTTGTGTAAGTGGCTTTATATAATGCCCCTATTTAGTATTTTGAATGGTATGGCAACAACAGAAAGCATAAAAATTATGTTATCGAACAAAGACTAAAAAAGTTGAAGTTGGGGCAAGATGATCCTGTTCTCGGGTGTATGAGATTAAGTACGGTATTTTAGAAGATTATATAATCTTGCTAAAATTATACACTATACGATTGATTTTATTATAATAATGGTTGTTATTACTTATTTTGTGAGTATTAAGAAGGCTGGCTCAGCTTGAGACTAGTTCTTTGAGATAAAATTTAATTCCACGAAAACATATAATTTTCCTTAAAAAGGGGCATGATCATCTTGCCCATACCCTAGGGATCATCTTGGACACCGGGGTGTCCAAGATGATCCTTTCGTAGGGTTTTAGAAAAATTTAAATATAATAATGAAAGATCACTAAATTCAACATTTTGAGTATGACAACAGGTAGACAGATAAACTTGCTATCATTAATCGCTTAAACGTCAGAATTAAACCGAATATTTTTTAAACTACGAGCATTTTCCCTTAAGGGGATCATCTTGTACACCTTTCCCCTACCACTATATAGTTTTTAATTACTAACAAAATTTAGGGCGTATTGAGACTGCAACTGCCTTGTTCTTTCTCTAAGGAATATGGGTCGAAAAACGAGAATTTTTTGAACTCGCGTACAAAAGTGCAGATCAGCAGATTCTGTAATCCAATTTTTTTTTCGTTTTTTGACCATTGTTCCATAGGGATAGTTTTTTGTTTCGTCTTAAAATGTATCTTCCACATTTTCCTATGTTTAGACACAAAATAAGGGTTCACTAGGTACCAACTATTTACCAAAAAAAAAAGTGTTTTCTTCGAGACCCTTAGTGCAAGCCTGACTTATGCTTTATTATTTATCGTTTTATTTTATAGTTTGCATCATTATAATTATTTTTACGATGGAGTAAAAAGTTCAAAAATAATTTATCCGTCATTAAATTTTCTCTTTTTTTTATCCACCATAATAAATAATTTCTGGCCAAACGGGTATCAAAAAATTACTAACATACACTCTGTCTGCTATACAGGGTCCTTCTTAATATGCTGACACTTTTTTAAGGGGATGTTCAGACCATCAAACTGAACAACTTTCTCTAAGGGACCAACATCGAAATCGCGAAAAAAAAATCATTTGTCCCATACATTTGGCTCGAGAAGGTTTGCAGTTTTGTATGGAAGAGCTAATTTTCGCGTTTTCGATGTTGGTCCCATAGAGAAAGTTGTTCAGTTTGACGGTCTGATCATCCTCTTAAAAAAGTGTTAGCATATTAAGTTGGACCCTATATAACAAAATGTTTGTACTTGTTGTTGCCAGCACAATACTTGTTGTTAGTGTTACAGTACTTCTGGCACACATCGAGGATTGAGAAATCAATAAGTACAAATAAAATGCTGTTTTAAAGTATAAGTAGCTCATCAGGTCTCATACACGCTGTTTCTTCACAACATTACCGGTTCACATGACTTCTACAAAAAGTTTTGTCGTTCTTGCATCGTGCATATAAGATTATGTGATTATATCACTCACACATGTACGTTAACACCCACTGAGTTACTTCTAGGGATGGTATGAAATTGCAAACACGAAATTGCGGTTTCGGATATTTCGGATTTTGGATCATTGGTAAAAATATACTTTAGTTCACACACATAACTATTACGTTTCTGCTAAGAAGCGTACTCACTGCAAACATTGAAAAAAAAACGTATATTCTGCAAGTTGAACCGAGCATCAAAGCTCTTATTCGAAGCTCTTTCTAGCAGGGAGCAGATATTTTGAAAAAACTATTGAGGGTACTCAATCTTTAAAACTACCAAACGTTAAGTCGAAGGTAATTAAAATACTTTCTTTTCTGTTCTTTCCGATTTTTAATTATTCATCTATTAAAAAAAATATGCTGTAAGCACATTACTTGAAAACTAGATCGATAAGGCAATTTTTATTATATTTTTTGTAAAAGTCTGAAAATGTTTTTTGACAGGACAACCGTCTGTGGGGTTAGCTAGTAGCAAATAATTCGTTCTTTTACGGATATTTATGTTACGGATACGGATATTGAGCTCTATAATATCTCTATTACTAGCGCTGAGTACTGACAAACATACTGGCAGATAGTGAAAGTGGTATAGTGAGTTCAATAGAACTAAGTAAGATGTATCCTGTTTATTATTTCCTGTACTTATTTTTAGCTTTTACAGCTTCATTAATAACTTAGGAAATTGAAAAGGTTTCGCAATAAGCTTAAAGTATTTGGAAAAATAAAGTGCCTAGATTTTTTTCTTTGAAAAAGTCGCATTCGGGACCAAATACAGAATTATTGTGACGCATTCGTGATAAATTAAAAATTTTATACATTTTATTAACTAAAATAGTGCAATGTTAGTTTTTTATATGCGTAATCCATCATGCCAAACACCATACCAAATATTAATTTTATTTATTTACGTTTGCAAGCCAGCCAGGTCAGAGGCCTAATTAAGGCGGCTTGAAAATTATCATATAGCTGTTGACCACTTGCCTTTGCCTCCACCAATCCGCACTGGGCCCGCATGGTGGAGTATGGCCCACTCCCTCCCACCATTGTGCGTAGAGGAGGCCTCAGTTATAAATACATTTTTATTTTACAAATAGTATAAAATAGTCACAGTTAAACTTTAATAATAATTATCAGTAAACACAACACGTATAATGTTCTTACGAGTATAAACCTATGTTTTATCTAACTTTAAGCACCAAAAGTAACACCTATTACTCACCTAAATAGACGATAAAAGAGATAAGAATGAAAACAAAGTACTTTCAATTAATGTCTTATTTTCTCTGCACATAAATCTGATCGACAGTGTTCCACATACCCTGGGTAGAGACGTTATAGCTATATTAGGGCTGAATAATGTGGGAATAGAGGTTCATATTGTACGGAACAGAGGCCGTGCCGCAAAACCGTGTTCTATTTCATGGCTGTCAATGTTCAATATTGCATAACAGCCTAAATCAGATCGACAATGTAAATACAATGTTAATTGTTAATGAATAAAAGAAAAAAATTGTATTATAATATTTCGTACCTTTCGTCGCTTCTGTAGAGATAGAAAATTTTGTTGAACAATATAGTAAATTTTCATTTTGTTCCGATTAAAAATGTAAGAGTAAAATGGTTACAACTGGAAAAAAAGGGGTGACTTTAGAGTCCCTTTTCTTCGGTTTTATTCATTAAAATCGATTTCTAGAAAAACCACATCACTTCTCATATCCTGTAGATGGTTCAGTTTAAATTTCAGCTCAAAAAGTGCCATAGTTAATGAATAAAATGGTTACAAAATTACCCAAAACCGGCAGGTAGCCCCTTAAGTTGGACCCTGTATAAATAAACCTATTCGTGGCACCTGGACAGATTCTCATAGATAAGACCGAAAACAAAGTAATCAATATCCAATATTCACCAAAGGACAATGTTTTGTTTGCTTATATAATAGTTAGGTACCTATGAAGGTCTGCGGCGTGTAATAGAGATCGGACGTTATCGGCACAGAAATCGGTGTGTCGGGGCTGAATTATGTGGGAATAGAGGCCATATTGAACGGGGGCTATCGGTGCTCTGAAATATAGGTAACGGTAAAGAAGGTTTGGGTTTATGCAGGTGTGTAAAACTTTTATACGACGTGATATTGAATAAACTCACTACTAGAAGTTACCTAGTTTGATAAGAATCGAGAGTGGAATCGGCTTACCAAGGAGTAAAATTTTTACAGAACATTTAATAATTTTGTTTGTACATTTAAAATTTACTGAATTCTATGACAACCATGTCAACCCATCGCACGGGAAAACTTATCCTACTTATTAATTAAAAACAAGATCCACACGCTAGCGCTTTCATTAATTGCTGACATATTAACAAATAATCATTGTATTAAAGCATAATATCATGCAAATAACTTTTCATTGAATTAATACAATTACTTATCATACTATTGATTATTATATACAATTAGATAAAAAACAATTTATAATATAATATGGAAGAAATGAAGACAACAAGAATATAGAAATAAAAACCAACTTAAAGATAAAAAAGGCCGTCAGGTGCATCTCATCTTCAACTGTTGTTCTCCAATGACATAATCGCTCCAGACAATGAGGAAACCCTCCAAGCCCTATATGCAAAACATCCTTCTGCTTCTGCTGGCAGTCAGCTTCCCGACTCCCCTCAGGGGGACACCACCCTGCCTCGTGTATCGATTGATGATATTATCACGGCTGTCACGTCTTTCAAAAATGGCTCATGCGGTGGCTTGGATGGACTTTCCCCGCAACATTTAAAGGACCTTTTGTGCCTCTCGGCAGGTGACGTTGGCAGAAGCCTGGCCTCTAGTCTAGCGTCTCTGGCGGAGCTAATGCTTTCGGGCAAGGTAAACGAGGAGGTGACAGATATATTGTACGGGGCTAGTCTGTGTGCACTGAAAAAGAAGGATGGTGGTATTAGGCCCATCGCAGTGGGAACTACGCTCAGGCGCTTAGTCTCTAAAATCTCCTGCAAGCGCATTTCGCAATCTCTAGCGGGTAAGTTTCAACCAATTCAGGTAGGTTTCGGCTCCAAGGGTGGCTGCGAGGCAGCAGTGCACGCGACGCGCGCGGTGTTGGAGTGCGGCACACAGCAGGTGCTGCTGAAGGTCGACGTTAAAAACGCCTTTAACTCTATCGACCGGGGAGCTCTTTTGTCCCAAGTGAAAGAGCAAATTCCTGCTGTCTTCCCGTACCTCTGGCAGTGTTATAGCAAGTCTTCCAAGTTAATATATAAAGAACATCTACTGCACTCCTCCGTGGGCTGCCAGCAGGGTGACCCACTTGGACCAGCAATATTTAGTCTCGGTATCCATCCTGTAATATCGTCCTTGCGTTCCAAACTCAATGTCTGGTACCTGGACGACGGCACTTTCGGAGACCAACACGAGGTAGTTCTAGACGACCTTAAAACCCTGATAAGCCGTTTTGCAGAAATTGGCTTGGAGCTAAACTTTGCAAAGTGTGAACTATACCTGAATCCTTCCATCCTGCCGGATACCAGGCGCGATATCCTTTCCAAATTCAATGAGATCGCTCCTGATATCCAGGTTGCCACTAATGCATCTCTACGCTTGCTGGGGGCTCCCCTACTTGATGATGCCATTCCATGTTTCCTCCAGGAGCAGATTGAAAAATTCGATGACACCCTCGAGCGTCTTTTAAAAATCAATCCCCACATTGCTCTCACCATTGTAAAGTTTTGCCTCTTTGTCCCGCAGTTTACATACGTCCTACGCTGCTGCCACTTTTGGAAGTTCCAAACCCTGCTGTGTACCGTCGAGGACCGGATCTGTGTGCTCTTGTCTAAGATCCTTAACTGCCATCTGACGGCAAGGGCGTGGTCCCAAGCATCCTTACCTGTCCGATTCGGGGGTATTGGAATACGTGGAGTCTCATCAGTCTCACTGCCAGCTTTTCTGGCCTCCGCTTCTGGCTGCAATGAACTTTTCCACAAAATTACTAGCCCTTCCCTGGGCCATGTCGATGTTGTTCATCTGTCGGAGGCTACTGTGAAGTGGAAGTCTTTGTGTAGTTGCGAAGTCCCTGCATCTCCGCACTTACAAAGGCTATGGGACGAGCCGCTATGTAAGAGGGCACAGCAAGATCTGCTGGACACCTGCCCATCCTCTGCGGAACGCGCCCGTTTCCTTGCCGTTTTTGAGAGGGAGTCGGGGCTGTGGCTAAATGCTTTACCATCGTCCAATATTGGTACACTCTTAGACGGCTGCACTTTATCTCTTGCAATCGGCCTCCGTTTGGGTGTCAGGACCAATCAGCCTCACACATGCCGTTGCGGTGCAGCCGTCGACGAGTTTGGCCACCATGGTCTGGCTTGCCGCAAAAGCGCCGGTCGCAACCCTCGTCATTCGGCCCTAAATGATGTCGTTCGTCGGGCTCTTGTTTCAGTGAACGTTCCGGTACGATCAGAACCAAACGGAATCGTTCGTACTGATGGCAGGAGACCCGACGGCGTGACACTCATCCCTTGGCAACAGGGCAGGTGCCTGGTGTGGGACGTGACCTGCGTCGACACACTAGCCCCATCACATATCAGAGCTACATGCGCGCGTGCGGGTGCCGCGGCCATGGGCGCTGAGATTGCCAAGGTGCGGAAGTATGAAGAAATCTCAGGTTGCTTCATGTTTGCACCGATTGGCTTCGAAACATTGGGTCCTTGGGGCCCAGAAGCCAAAAAATTTATTAAAGAGCTGTCGATGCGTCTCCGCGAAACAACCGGTGATCGTAGAGCTGGCAGCTTCCTTGGCCAACGCATTAGCTTGACCATCCAAAGAGGGAACGCTGCCAGCATGCTTGGTACCATGTCTCGCGGAGATGCACCTGACGGCCTTTTTTTATCTTTAAGTTGGTTTTTATTTCTATATTCTTGTTGTCTTCATACTATTGATTCAATGAATTTATTTCATTATAAATCCATTGGGGTAGAACTAGATGCATGTTAAATCTTAGATTTTTTTTGTCCGAATTAACATGTTTACTATTATTATTCGCTGTACATCGAGTCGTCTGTAAAGTGATTGTTACTATTTATTTTTATAGAAGCCTCAATGTACAGCGAATTGCCTAAGCGTGCCGGGCTGCACGGCGTGCATGTGAACCCAGAATTAGAGACGACTGAGCAATGTACCTATAAGACTGTTGTGCCCTCGGATATTCGTTTGAAGGCACCTTTGAAACTGTCTTTTTGGAGAATGGATTGTGTTCCTAACTAGTTTCTATTCTTGATCTAAGAATAAAAGTATATATCTAAACATTTTAAAAGACTTATTTTCGTGTCGGCATGAGTTAGATATTTTTATATCGCAATGTTAGTTACTCAAGTCAAATGTTAAGTTAAAAATACTATTATCTATTTTATGCTTAAATTACAGTGTTTTAAAACCCTAGCTCCATTTTTGTACTTATTAATAAAACCACTGACTGATTAAACGAAATAGACTATTTATTTGCTAACTGAACAACAACTGAAGCTTTACAATAATTTTTAAAACTCACAACCGAAATTCTGCGTTCGCAAACACGTCAGTCTTGGGAAAGAATGTCAGTATTGCCAGTAGTTAGAAAAGAATTAACTCCCAATATTCTAAATGAAATTCGATTGTTTTAAAATAAATTAACTGTACGTTGCCTTTTCTAACAGTCGGCCATTCTGACCCATGTCTGACCTCAGACATAAAGGTGAATTTAATACATAGATATTACAATTTACCATTATCTGGTAAGGATATTAGTTACATCTAGTGTTTCCTTTTTTTTTTTTATTACATAGGTATGTATACTTAACTAGAAATTTATATTTTTGTGAACGCATATATGCGTTTGGGGCTTAGAACATATAACTAGGGACCAGCCTCGCGTTAGCATTCCCCTCTGCCAAGTTACAATATAAATTGATCGTGTGCATTTACATACAATTTTATACCTCACCAGTCATCACTAAACGAGACAGCCTATTATTGCGAAACAATAACTTCAAACTAGTCTCGTTTGGGGTCCACTCGATTTTTTTTTACAATAAAATTAGAATCTTAAATAGTGGAAAAATAATTCGAAGGTGCGGATTTCATAGTACCTCACCCCTAAAAATGGCAGAAATGTTTGTTTGAATATTTGATATTAATAAATAACAAACAATTAAAACACGAAACCTAACATTCATTTGAACAATGATACTATTATTGTTAATAAACAAAACAAAATTGTAACAAGCTGTTTGCTCAATTTACACTAAATTTTATAATTGGTATTTTACTAAAGACTTGATAAATAATAGGTACTTAGGTAATAATAGGTACTTATGCCTTTAACTATACAATATGTGTGATAAAATAACCAAATGAAATGAAAAATATACAAAGCTAATGATAATTCGGCCATCCTAGAAACGAATTGAATGTCCCTATTCCTTTATTTATCATACATATTGTACTTTATGGCTATAAAATTTACATTAAATAGAAATAAAAATTATATTTACGCACTTTGTTAAGTTAGAACTGATTCACTATTTGGAACACTAAATCACCACAAACTTTATAATGAAAACAAAACGAAGCGTAAAGAACTGACTCACTATTTGGAACACTAAATCACCACAAACTTTATAATGAAACAACGAAGCGTAGCGTGTAGTTGTGGTTGCTTTAGACCCGCACGCACACTCTGGGCGCGGCGGTCATTGTAAACACGAAGTACTGCTTGGCGCACGCTAGGCGCTATTATGCGCACACAAGGCGCTGCTTCACGCACACAAGGCGCTGTTGCACGCACACAAGGCGCCGTTGCACGCACACAAGGCGCTGTTGCACGCTCACAAGGCGCTGTTGCACGCACACAAGGCGTTACTAGGCGCACACAAGGCGCTGTTGCACGCACACAAGGCGTTATTACGCGCACACAAGGCGCTGTTTTACGCACACAAGGCGTTTTTAAGCGCACACAAGGCACTTTATCACGCACACAAGGCGTTATAATGCGCACACAAGGCGCTTGTTCACGCACACAAGGCGTTGGTTTACGCACACAAGGCGTTATATCGCGCACACAAGGCGCGGCATCGCTCACAAGGCGATGTTTTGGGTAGGAGAACGTACGCACAAGGCACGGAATTATCACTCGCATGCAAAGCGAGATAGGTAGTTGTCCCCACAATCTGGTCACATCTCAGCACACACAAGGAGCCTCATTTTCAGGTGACAAAAGGGACAGGAATGTATACAGGAAAATGGCATTTAATCAATCATGTTAATAGGTACACAATAAAGACAATTATGTTCTATTTAATCACTCTTCGCATATTCACTTTCATTATCGCTATCCGAATGAAAATCTGAGCACAAGCTGATCCAAGGTTTCAATTTATCAGCTGAGTATATATTTTTGTATTTCCGTTTTGAAAAACCCTCAATGCTACTAATTTCATATCGATCATTGTCCAAAACCGCGGTAATTTTAAAAGGCCCACTGTAAGGTGGGACTAACTTGTTACTGTCCCCAACATTACGAGCATGTTTCAACGCCATGACTAGATCTCCAACTCTGTAAACCTTAGCAGTACATCTAGTTTTGTCGAATCTAGTTTTCATTTTCTTTTGTTGCTCACTAATCGATGTTGAAGCCTGCTCACGAATACTATCAATATCACTGCTCAATGTCAAGCTCTCAGAAATATCGTGAAGATGGTTTTCAGCTAAATTAACAGTCTCTTTTCCGAAGACAACCTGCACTGGAGTTCTTCCTATAGCTTTATTGTGGGTATTGTTTAAACTCCATTGAACTTGATTCAAGGAAGAGTCCCAGTCGCGATCGTCTTTGTCAATATTCAAAGCCGTCAGAGAGCTTAAGATTGAACGGTTATATCGCTCAATCTGACCGTTCGCACGTGGTGTTGCGACTGCATTCTTAACGTGTTTAATTTGGTAAGACTGCACAAATCTTTTAAATTCTTCCGAAGTAAAGCTTGTACCGCGGTCTGAGATAATAGCTTTCGGAGTACCGAACAGGCCGATAACGTCACGCAGCACATTTACGGAAGTCCTTGTCTTTGTATTACGAACAGCCCTCAAAACTACAAATTTCGTGAAGGCATCGATAATTCCCAATATATAGGTGTTGCCAGACTTACTTCGGACGAATGGACCCAAATGGTCAATATGAATACATTGAAATGGTATGTTCGGTTTTGGAATGGGGTGTAACATTCCCTGCTTCTTGCCCGCTGGCTCTTTCGCGTATGCACATGGAATACAAGCGTGAACATATTTCTTTACAAATTGCGTCATGCGTGGAAACCAATAGTCCCTTCGCATTTTCTCTATAGTTTTATCAAAGGAAAAATGCCCGCTCTCGTCATGACAAATTTGACAGATTTTCCATCTTGCATCGCGAGGTACAGCCCATTTCAGTTCAGTACCTAATTTCCTGTAAATCTTTCCATCTTTCAATGTGTATTTGTCTCTAACATCCCTAGCTTCTTGGCAGTTTCGATCAAGAATACACTTTATGTGAGCTAACCGAGGATCACTTAACTGAACTTTTGCCAGTGACTGCTCATCTATAGTGACATTCATGATCGTGAGCTGCTCGTCAAATTCGTCCACTGGCAGTGGGTTTCGGCTCAGGCAATCAGCATGTTTCATCTGAGTTCCTGGACGATACTCCACTGTAAAATCATAATCCTGTACTAGGAGCCACCACCGAGCTATTCTAGGGACGAGATCCCTCTTAGTTAAGGTGGTCCTTAGCGCATTACAATCCGTCACGACCTTGAATGTAACCCCCAATAAATACACCCGAAATCGGTTCAATGACATGACGACTGCAAGAGTTTCGAGCTCAAACGAATGTAAATGTTGCTCCTCTGCAGTCGTTTGTCGGCTAAAATAAGCCACGGCTTTTAATGGAGATTTTTCAGTTTCGCGTTGCAACAATATGCCCCCTATACCTATCTGACTAGCGTCGGTATGGAGTTCAGTAAGGTTATTCGGATTATATATAGTCAGCACCGGTCTAGAAGTCAAGATATCTTTAATTTTTTGGAAGGCATCTGACTGCTCACATCCCCAGGCCCATTTGGCATCTGCCTTCGTTAATGAGGTCAGAGGTCTAGCTATCGTAGCAAAGTTGCAGACAAAGCGTCTAAAAAAACTTGCTAGACCTATAAATTGTCTGATCTCATGGACGGTTCGAGGCGTGGGAAAAGCAGCAACAGCCTCTGTTTTTCGGATTCCTGGTCGAACGCCTTCACTCGAAATCTCAAATCCCAAATAATCTATAGACCTTTTAAGGAAATGACATTTCTTTAAATTAAGCGTAAGATTTGCTTCTCCCAGTAAATCCAGAACCTGTTGCAACTTCTCCACGCCCTCGCCTACAGTTTTTGACCCAATAATAATATCATCCATATACGCAACCACCCCAGGTATTTTCCTTTTGTTTAATAATGAATGTACCATTCTTTGAAAGACTGCTGGGGCGTTCGTCAGCCCGAACGGCATCCGGTTGTATTCAAAATGTCCGTCCGGGGTGACGAAGGCCGTCAGATGTCTGGATTCTTCAGACATTGGTATCTGATGATAACCTTGCGTCAAATCTAGAGTTGTGTAATACTTTTGTCCTTGCAACTTGTCGATCTGGTCGTCTATTAATGG
This sequence comes from Agonopterix heracliana, assembly GCA_963693445.1. Lineage (NCBI taxonomy): Eukaryota > Metazoa > Arthropoda > Insecta > Lepidoptera > Depressariidae > Agonopterix > Agonopterix heracliana. Next base: position 18,566,552 of record OY856308.1, on the reverse strand, counting down.
CATAGGATACTTGTCCTTGACTGTTTTGTGATTCAGGGCCCTGTAGTCTACGCAAAGCCTTGATTCGCCATTCTTTTTAGCCACCAGTATAATAGGACTTGCGTAGTCTGAATCGGATTCGCGGATTATGTCATTAACTAATAGATCTTGAACGATGCGACCAACCTTTTCTCTTTCTGTAAGTGATAATCTATACGGACGATAAGTTACTGGAGCTGTATCATTAAGCTTGATACGCATCTCGGCTATTGATGTTTTACCCAACTCACTTACAGAAAAAGCAAAGCAATCTCGCCGTTCGTTTAATAGACCAAGCAACTTATCCTTAGATTCGCTTTCGAGATCCGAATCAGTATTTAAATCGGCCATGACGACTGGAGACACTTCCGTGCTGATTCGCCGCACGTTAACAATGTAGTCTTGTTTCAGATCACATGGTAAAGAAATTGGGCTTGGCACTGCTATACCTCTAGCAAGAACTTTATCTTTGGAAAGAAAAATCTCTTTGGCACCCATGTTAACTATTACTAAATTCCCTTTCCCATTATTTAAGACGTATAGCCCCGGCAAAATAAAATACTCGCTTTCATCATCGCGTCTGACGTCTGACTTAATTGCAACGAAACCAGTATAATTTGACGGGGAATTTACCTCTACCATTGTTTCACCTAATACTTTTTGGTCTTTTGTCAGATTGACTGTGATGCTATTTGTCTTATTTTGTGTAACTTGATACAGCGTAAGTTCCCTATCCGTTTTATAAACTCGGACTGATGGTAATTCTGTTAGAGTTTGGCCAATTAAGATATCCGCTGGTAAGAGGAAATCCGAGACTACGTAAGCCGTTAAAGTAACATCTACAAGATCTACAGCCACGCGAATCTGAACTTTACCTTTCGGAACTATCGCGCTGTTACCGAAGCCCTTTAATGTAGGTAAATTATCTGAGTCAAGGTTCAATTGTAAACTATGGCACTTTTCCTCACTTAGTAAAGTGCACTCGCTTCCGAAGTCGATGTATGCTTTCATAGACATATCATTAACCTTGACTGATTTATAAAATTTGTTGTTACTGTTCTCAGTTTCCTCAATATTCATAACTTTCTTTACATTTTTAGGCCCAGTACCAGAACCAGAGAAAGTGCAATTTGCTTCAATGTGACCATACTGCCTGCACCTCTTGCATTTGATTATTTCTTTACTACACTTGTTAACGACATGACCAATCTCTCCGCAGTTGTAACAAGTGATAGAGTTCATGGGTCGCTTGTATAGAGGGTCAAAAGTCTTTCGCTTCGGTGCATTATCTGAGGGATCACGCGTGTCCATCAACTGTCGCCGAGGGGGGGCTGTATCTGTGTTCCTACTTGAGATATTACGGAAATAATTCAGCACTTGCTCTGGCTCTTCGTATTGAGCACCCTGAACATTCATTCGTACGTTGTAGTCAAATATTCCATGCGATATGCAATCGACTGCCTGCCTCCCTTTTAGTTCGCAACGATTTAACAACATTATTTTATCATAGTAATATTCAACCAATGTTTCACTCTTTCTACTCTTTCGGTTTAACATCTCTGTCAACAAATCACCATAATTTTGATCGCTTGGGAAAGCTTTTAGTAACTTTTCCTGCCATTCCGCCCAACTATACTTGACGCTTGTAAGACCGTCATACCATTTTTTGGCAAGACCAGCAAGTTTAGGCAAAGCGTAAAATATAGTTTGGCGCTCCGACCATCCATATACTTCAGCCGACTCATTAATTTTGGAAATCCAGTCTTTCATCGTTTGTAACTTCGATTTAGGATCATATTCCGATATAACATTCGACGCGCCTTGTAACACTGGCATCGAAGTCATCGCTCCTCGATTATTACTACCTTGTAAAGCAGTTACTAAAGATTCTAAAATCTGGTTACTGGAACGAGGTCCAGTGGTATTGTCGCCTTTCGAACGACTTCGAGATCGAGAAGTGCTCGAGGAGTGACGACGATGTCGACGTGCCCTATGCGATCGTTTATTTCGAGAACGACGATGACGTCTAGGACTTGGAGAATAAGAGGAAGCACTACTACTGCTACTGAGAGACTCTTGTCGCTTCCGTTTCCTATTACTACCATATTTATCGTCATCTCTGCGAGACACTCTTTTAGTTGAATGTCCCCTTTTACCCGGGCTCCTACTTATGGGTGGTGTATCAGACATGTTGGTTAAATGCCACTAACTAAAGGATAAGGAACAAATGAAACAAAGGTAAGGAAATATCTTCGGCTGAAAGTTAAATTGTCTGACTTAAAATGCTGGTAAACTTACACAAGTAATAACACATTTATTGCACTAAGCAAGATGAAAACTAACATAGAATAAGCAATAACAACAAGAAAATATAGGTAACGTAGGTAGTTATCAGAATAATAAACGCGAAAAAAAAAGATGAGCTCATAATATTATAGTTATTATAGGTTATAAGTTATATAACTCAATAATAAAAATAACAACAAAAATGGAATAGGTAGGTATAATCTAATAATTAATATGCTCGAATGGTTTTCCAATATAGGATTAGATTTATGCATAATAATAATTAATTAGATCATTGAATTATACTTGCAGTAATAACCCCGATGGTTTTATAAACATGCAACATGCATGCAACGCAACAATCATGTCCAGGGGTGCGATTCTCGAATCTCACTCGGTATCTATCACCCACCGTGAGTCGTAGGTAGATGTACCGATGATTTTAGTCACATAACGGTAATTTGTTAACGAAGGAACGTTCTAGATAAATAGGTAGTTTAGACTGCACTACCTATTTCTTATACTGTTATCTCGCAATTTATCAATAGCACTAATCATTTTAAGTCGTTACCTACTAATTTTTCTTTTAGCTGAAATTGTACGTACCTCTTTTGCAGTACTACAAACCTTTGTGGGCACTACACACTTCTGAACTAATAAAACCACTGACTGATTAAACGAAATAGACTATTTATTTGCTAACTGAACAACAACTGAAGCTTTACAATAATTTTTAAAACTCACAACCGAAATTCTGCGTTCGCAAACACGTCAGTCTTGGGAAAGAATGTCAGTATTGCCAGTAGTTAGAAAAGAATTAACTCCCAATATTCTAAATGAAATTCGATTGTTTTAAAATAAATTAACTGTACGTTGCCTTTTCTAACATTATGTTTATATTACTAAGTTTAGATACAAAAATAAAGATAAACAACCTGCGTTCTACTACGAAACTCGGTGTATCGTTGATGTCTTTTGTATCGGCGTAGGCGCAGGCGTACTGTGCGTAGGGCGTAGGCCTGAAATTTATCTCAGTTGCAGCGACTGATTCTTACATCACTCTTAGTGAAAAGGTGGCCTTCTATATCCCTTCTCTATCCAGTTTTAGAGAATTACTCGTAATTAAAAAAATGTATATTTATGGTATTTAAAGTGACATATTAAATGGTAGAGGTATCAACAGCGGATGTGTTTCGTTCGGCGCGACGGTCAAGTGGCCACGTGGCTCCGCTATTCTATGGTGGTTTCGGTTGTGTGCTTTGTGCAAAAACAGTCTTGGAGATCACCATATATTTATTACTGTACAATATTAAGCAATTTTGCTATTTTTAGATATTGTTAAAATCATGAACACTAAGATGGAGCCACAATTTTAAAATTGGAATAGACTAGAAAGGCCTTAAAACATTTCGGAAACCAAAAATAGTTATTTGTTATGCTAGGCTGCAAAGTTGTTTTTTGGCGCGAGTGAAACCAGAGCAAGCGAAGGATTCTAAGATTGAACCACGAGCGAAGCGAGTGGGTTCAAATGTAGAATCCTGAGCGCATCGAAGGTTTCAAAGGTACGAGACGCAGACTCGATTACGATGCTACAGAAGGTCTCCTATCAATTCCTACTTAACACACACACCCACACACCCCCACACAAACACACACACACACAACCTTTTTGTTCTTTATTGTTTTATGATTAATTTTATTTTTATTTTTCATTTTTTAACGTACCTACTTATAGAGATATTAATTACTTACTTGTTACATAAATACTAAACGGTTGCGCTAGCTGTGGGTGGGTTCCTGGTGATTCGGAAATATTCAGGTTTACCCTTGGTTTACCTATTTCGAACACCAGTCTCCCACAATTATATCTGTATCTGTTTATTGTTAGTTCCATTGATGTCTGTTTGTGGAGAAAATAAATATTTTATTATTATTATTTATTATTAATAACTTTGCTGCCGAGCGCAACACACAACTTTTCACCTCACAAAAGCGAGGAAAAAAAGGGAATTGAGAAAAAGAACATTTAAAAAAGTTTTTATTTCGTGCTGGCCAGTGACATGAAATTGATTGATGGATTGGCGGTATAGGAATAGGTATATTGAATAGGCAGATTCGAATTTCAAAAACTCTTTCCACGCTAGCGGATAATTGATAATAAAAAAATAATAAAAAAGATAGCTTTTGCACTCAGATTTCAAGTGATAAACAGAATCTTTCCGAGCTTGTGAGGTGAAAAAAAGGTTTTCTCTTTCCTCAGTCACTTTGAATAACACCCACAAGGAGATCAGGAATGTTCCATTCCTAGCCAGGAACCACGCTCGATATTATAAAGTTAAAGTACTCGTAAGGTTCCCATTTTAACGACAAAGGTCTCCATTCAGTCTCCATCGAGTTTCCGCACAACAAAGAATGTGCAGGTCCCTAACACGGACCTGAAAAAAAGACGGACGTCATGTGACACTACAACATGTGAAGGTCCTACATTTTCGTTTGTTCTACAAGCCACCTACACTCACACAGATGCACTAGCTCTTGGCGCAGGTCATACGACCCGTCACCATTATGTACCGCGTGACAGCACGCACACAAAAGAAATGGGTGCTTCACTCGTGATTAGACGAGATTAAGTCCGTCTTTTTTTCAAGTCTGTGGTCCCTATTTAATTCCCAAACCCGTAATCGATGTGATGAAAAACGCTTTTCATCTTTACCGTTCCGACCTTTTTAGGGTTCCATAGGCATTTCATCTGAGGACGTCAACAAGGGTTCTTTGTTGGGCAGTCGTTATTTGGTGACATGTACTTAGCGATTTTGTTAACAAAGGGCTCAGAAATATAGTGCTTTAGCCAGTGACGACGGCGGGGAATTCAATTAGTTTTTGATGGGAGGGTGGAAATTTACAGGTACGTGTTCGATGGCTGGTCTAAAAATTAGAGAAATAAGGAAAAGGGTAGAAGTCGATTCTTATTATTCTCGTTTTCGTGTCAGCATGAGTTAATACAGGGTGTAAGTGACAGCTTAGCAAATAATGAAACGGTGAACTCAGACAATCAAACTGAACAACTTTCGTGTGTGCGGTGCGGTTTCATACAACTACTTGCTTCACAAATGACGGACTGACGTTTGCTGTTCCGTTAGTGCGTCATCGTGTGTGAACGCACTTAGAGTTACGGATTTTTTTTCAAGAAATTCCTTATCTATCTTGAGTAAAATAATTATGACCCGACACTTGTATTGTATGGCTGGGTCCAGTATCACCACTCTTCTTTGTGACTTTAATTATTATGTCAAAGAAAATAACTAGTATCTAGTTTTATCATTTGTGCTGTACACATTTTGTCTGCCTCACACTTTAGAAACTGTCTCTGTTGCGGGTTTGCTGGAAGAAATCTCTTTAGAGATAAGCTCGCCCTTTGTACATTTATACTTTATATTGTTTTTTTCTGTAATATTATGTGTGCAATAAAGTGTTAAATAAATAAAATAAATAAATAAACAATACAGGTATCAAGACTTGCTGTAGACAGTATCACATCGAATACAAGTGTATATTTAGCCTTTACTGTCTACGCCTCACCAATTATAAGCAATTACAAAAATAGAATTACATAACGACAAATAATTCCAACGATTGTACATTACCGTTTCGATTCACATCTTTGTTAAGCCGTATCACCTAAAGCGTCGTTGGTTAATGATATTTTGATAGCGTGCCAGTAATGCCCAGTAAAGTCGGTCAATGGACGGGTCGGTTTTTTTGTGCAATCGTTACGTAATACAGGTCGATTTGAATGAATGAGGCGTGGAATTCGGCAACAGTTTAACGATTGTCTTATCGCCGAGACGAATTGGTCATTAGTGTAAAGAAAATGGGATAATTTCGATGTTCTCTCACTCGCTTTTTTCTTATGCTGACTCAACGATGTAATCGATCTTGGGTTGATATCTGTGAAACTGCGTGTATGTACTCTAGGTCAAGATTTTTGACCTTTGTGCCTTTAAGGGAAGAGTGATTTTGAATCTTCTGGATAAGCGTTTTCCACCCTTGGCCTCGACATCACAGAATGAAGTCCAGCAAGTCAGGACTATTCCGCTCCGGTCTCGTGCTCCTCCTAAGTTCTCCTATTGTACGATTATACAAGGACACAGATTTACCTATCTTGGAACCTGTGCAACAACAAATGAAGAACATATAGGGTCCTATCTTAATAAGCTGACACTTTTTTAAGGATATGATCAGACCATCAAACTGAATAACTTTCGCAATGGGACCAACATTGAAATCGCAAAAAAAAATCGGATATTTCATACAAAACTGCAAACCGCCTCGAGCCAAATGTATGGGACAGCAATTTTTTTTTCGCGTTTTCTATGTTGGTTCCATAGAAAAAGTTGTTCAGTTTGATGGTCTGGTCATCCCCTTAATAAACTGTCAGCATACTAAGTTGGACCCTGTATATGAAAGACAAAACAAATAGGTAAAATATTTTTGGAAAAGGGTAACAACTAACAAAACACGAGACTATCAATAAATGCGGAAAACCTAGTCTGGCACTGCCTTTACTCTAGATGCCAACTGTAGTTTCCTTTTACGTTTTGGGTGAGAGGTTAGCATTTGGGTTAGGGCATCGGCTTACGACACAAAAGGTCTCAGGTTCGATTCCCACGAACTATTGTTAACCGTTATAAGCGGCTTTTAGAATCTTAACACAGCAGCGATTAATGTGGAAACGATTTAGTATGCTTCAGTGATGTTTTTATTATGTCAGAAGTGCTACTTCAATAATTAATGACATCATATAACCTGTCTAACACCACGCAATGTCTAGAATTAATTCGGTACCTACCCGGAATGCAAATAACTTGCAAAACATGGCGGCCAACGTAACGCATTCGCAAAATAATTCGGTTATTTATCAGTCCACACAAACAAGTCACCTGATACCATCTTTTTTCTATTAGTCATAAGTACGAAAATGTCGTGATACGTTAGTCTTCGCTTATTGAACGAACAAAAACTATTACAATACTGTTGCATCTATAAATATTTATAGAAATGTCTAACGATTATAAATTACATCGCATGTTAGTTTGTTAACTAATTTCATTAATTCCTTTTGATTAATTTGCTGTAACTCAAGTTACTTGTTCATAACAGGAATGTGGAGATAATTGTGACATAATTATAGTACGAAATTATTGTAGATGTAGAATGCTTTAATGAACACATTCGTAATTATGTAGTTCAGTTGAACTGGGAAAACACTCACGCTACCGTTTCTATTGACGGCTTTGTCTCAAATGAACTATGTATAAAGAGACGGATTTTTAAGGGGATGATCAGATCAGAGCAAGGCTGATGCTCCCAATAGGCTACTTGACAACTAGTCAAATCAGCTACTCTTCATCGGACGTCAAAACGTGCGCTTAGTACGAAAGTACTCAATTCTGAGTTGTGACGTCATCAACATTTCATTACTTTTTTTAAAGTTTATCTTTTTATTAATAGTAGATTACACACCGAGGACAGGAAAGTAAGAAAGGTCTCAGATCTCATGTAATTGTTGACCGAGGCGAAGCCGAGCTTAATAAACATGTGATCGAAGGCTTTCTTATTTACTGTCTGAGGTTAGTATACTATTTTTCTCCTCGACGGAGGTGGAAAGCGACAACTTCGTTTAGCGCAGCGGGACGACAATTGACGCTTTCCGTCCGGAGGGGAGAAAAATAGTATTCCAGCTAAAAACTCTATGAAAATGCGATTTTAGCGTTATTTTCAAACCTTTTTTTATTGAGGATAAAAAAATATAATGTATTGTATGTAGTCAAATACATACCCAATGTATCTAGTTAGTAAGAGAGTTCCCAACATTCTGGACGCATGACAACTCTTCAAGGAGTTATCGTCCCGACTAAAGTACCTCTTGGGATACTAGAAACAAGCGTTAGGTATGTGTAACAGTGTGACCAACTTTTCGTAGATTTCTACTTTTTTGGTAGATTTTGGGAAATGAGAACGATAATTTAGTATTGCAAAATTGTAATTAAGAGAACAAATATCAAATCTGGCAATACAAATAGCTGAGAAAATGATTGCAGGCGATTTTCCGGTATCTTGAACGTGAAGCGTTCATGGTGTACTTCAATATTTTAATAGGTTTTAAAATCGTAATAATATTTGGAAACACAAGCATTCAAAAATGTTGTGGAATCCTCCATGTTACAAAAAGTTATGAAAAACGGTAAAAATGAGGCATAAATGCAAAAATTATATAGGGTCCTTCTTAATAAATATGCTGACTAGTAGAGGATCAGACCGTCAAACTGAACAACTTTCTCTATGGCACCGTGTCAGAGAAGGACCCTGTATAATTTTTATGGGCACTCATGGTGTAAGGAAAAGTGTCTTTAACCTTTAAACCACACACTCTACCCCTCAAACTAAACAACTTTTGAACTATAATATGAGCAAACCTGTGGGCGCAAAAAAAATCTGAGGTTCCATACTAAACTTCAATGCCAACACGACTCAAATGTGTGAAACTGTTTTTTTTTTGTTCTGACAGGTTTTTTCCCATAGTACAAGTTGTTCAGGCAGAGTTTTTTGTAAATTATCTGACGAAAAAGTGGGATCACACACGATGCGTCATGACGGAGCGGCAGACGTCAGTCCGTCATTGTGAAGCAAGGAGTGTATATAACGTGTGCGTCAATCCGTTACCGTGTGTGCTTCTACGTGTGGTTTCTTATGACGGACTAACGTCTACTGCTCCGTCAATGCGCCATCGCGTGTAATCCCTCAAAGTGGTGACGCTGGTATGTAAATAAACGTCAAAGCTTTCGCAAAATTGTTTTTATATTTTTAAGAAATCGAAAAATAAGTCCAGTTAAAATCAGCATTACATGTTACTTAGGGCAACTTTAGACCGTCTGAAACTTGATCTCAAAACAAGTCCTGTGCCTCTCGACAGTGGATCGGTCGAAATTAGTGTCAAAAAATCAACAAAAACGTACATTTTCGCGCCGGAACTTTTCACGACACGGCGGCAGCGCTGTGGTAATGTGCCGGGCTCACTCTGTAGTCCAATCATTTTAGGGTTTAACCCTAACAATAATTCAGCTATCGCTGAAACTTTGCAGTGTGATAAAGTAAAGTATACAGATTACGGATGACAAATAATCTAGGTTTAATTTTTTCCGATCCTAGATTATTTTGTCAACCGTAATCTGTATACTTTACTTTATCACACTGCAAAGTTTCACCGATAGATGATTTATTGTTAGGGTGTCCATACAAGGAAACTTTAAAATGACTGGAATACTGGTCCGGCAACGCATCATCATTGCCACCCAACCATATTTTAACAGCAGATTACCCATTTACTTTGACGCAACGCTGGAAAAGTTATTATAGAGCTACTGTAATGTTCTATGACTACCAAATTGGTTGATGGATTATCTCATTCATACACGAAAAGAAACTTATATGAATTCCCTTATTCATACCATGTCTAGACTATAATTAATATCATAATCTATCTTGCGAAGAAACTTTGGTAGGTTGTTTTGAGAATAACAGCGAAGGTTCCGGACAAAAAAAACGAATACATGCTGGGCACAGCTATTTTATAGAGTCTTTCTTAATATGCTAACACTTTTTAATGGGATGATCGGACCGTCGAATTAAACAACTTTCTCTATGGCACCAATATCGGAAACGCGAAATAAAATCACCTATTCCATACAAAACTGCAAACCTACTTGAGCCAAATGAAGGGACAGCTGTTTTTTTTACGCGATTTCGATATTGGCCCCTTAAAGAAAGTTGTTCAGTTTGATGGTCTGATCATCCCCTTAAAAAAGGACCCTGTATTATAGTACCAATTTTTTTTTTACTTTAAAACTAGACGCGGCGACGACTTCATAAGACCAGTAAACACTTGAAAACTTTAACATCTCATAACTTTTGATTGAATGAACCGATTGCGAAGAAATAAAAATATTATGTTAGTACAAACTCTACTACTCTTTTCTGAAAACTTAATCCATCCATGCCTTGTTTACAACTTTATCATAATATACAGGGTCCTTCTTAATATGCTGACACTTTTTTAAGGGGATGATCAGACCATCATACTGAACAACTTTCTCTATGGGTCCAACACCGAAATTGCGGAAAAAATCCGCTGTCCCATTCATTTGGCTCGAGTATGTTTGCAGTTTTGTATGGAAGAGCAGTTTTTTTTGGGATTTCGATATTGGTCCCATAGAGAAAGACGTTCAGTTTGATGGTCTGGTCATCCCCTTAAAAAGTGTCAGCATTAAAGAAGGACCCTATCTACAGGGTTAAATTGATATCATTAGCATCCTTTTAAACTAAGAGTCTACCCATCAAACTGAACAACTTTAACATTCGGGTAAAACGGGTGATATTATAACCCACTGCTGTACATTACCGTGTTTCTAACCGACGAAAAAAAAGAGGAGGTTCTCAAATCGACGCGCAAAAAATTATTTTGTTTTTATGTATGATCAGGATTACGCATAACTTTTTACAGAGTAGTCCTATTTTGATAATTTTTTTTTTTTGGAAACGGTGGTCCCATTTTAATTCGGTGAAGGTGCCGCGGTTTTGCAGCGCATCGACAATGTTCGCGCAGGCGCATATCGATGACTTCTACGCCATCATCAGAAAGCGGAGCGCCTCGCTGCTTAATCGCCTCCGGGGCAGCACTAATAGCATCCTGAGCGTGTTGGCTGAGCGGTGGGACTCGCCCATGGTACAGAGGTGGATGCTACTGCATGCCAGCTCATCCCCATTTGTACAGTAAGTTGGTAATGTTATGTAATTTAAAGGTAATATTGTAATTGTCATGTAATTTATTAATTAATGTATTTAATTGTGAACTAACATAGTTATAAGACAATTGTTACTAACACAATATGGATGAATAATCTGAAATAAATAATTTTTAATTTTTAATTTAATTTAATTTAATAAAATTCACCAGCTGCAATATTATTGTTTGGTTTTGAAGCCGGTTTTAAATTTTTGTGATTTTTTTTATTATTGCACCATCACGAGCTCATCTGAATCATTTCTGACCCTCAACCCTTACAACGTCATTTGTTTTTGAAGGCTTATAAAAAATAAAAAGCTTTCCTTGCCAACTGAAGATCACTACATCAGTTTACTCTGCATTAAACATCCATCAGGTAGTAAATTATTACGAAATTCAATTACATCATCCGTATGCCATAATTTAAATTGCATCGAGTTTAATAATTACTTGTAAGATCCTCACTTTATAACAATTTTGTAATATCTTATGTATCTGAATTACATCATGCTTGTTAATACATTTTACTATCTTGTACATTATCGTATAGTAACATTAAAAGGATTATAATTGATTACATTTAAAACTGACGAGCATGTCTGTAAGTATAATAGGTACATGTATTACGAATTTACGACAATTTTATCATTCATTTGGATCAACAATAAATGTTATAATCAAAGTATTTAAATATAAAGTAGCATTACAAAAGTGCTAAGAAAAAGCCACATACTGATGTCGAGGAGGAGAGCTATATGTTTGTTTACATGGCGGATGTATTGTATTAATGTAAAATAGGTTAGAAATAACTTTAGCTGCGTGCGGTACTACATGACTTTTTCGTAAAAAACGCATTGAAACCACGGACCTGAAAAAAATACGGACGTAATGTGACACTAAAAAGATGTGAAGCATGCAAGGTCCTACAGTTTCGTTTGTTCTACAAGGGACCTACACCCACACAGATGCACTAGCTCTAGGCGCAGATCCTACAACCCACCAACATTATGTGCCGCGTGACAGTTCGTCAGCACGCACACAAATACGAATGGGTGCTTCACTCGTGATTAGACGAGATAACGTCCGTCTTTTTTTCAGGTCCGTGATTGAAACCCGTCTATTCAAAAGAGTTTTATTCGTCCTGAGATCTTATCTTTGTTTCGAAAACATAAATTCTAGCGTGTCAATCGTGATGTCAGTCTAGGTTACAGGTAACTGCCGAGGTAACCAGGAGTGCGATTTTTGAATCTCATTCGCTGAGCTCAGCAGTTGAAAATGTCAATATTACTATGGAGATATGCATGTTTCTGCTGCTGATTTGAGTTTCAAAAATCATACTCCAGGAGTGCGATTTTTGAAAGTCAAATCAGCTGTAGAAAGATGCGTGAGAAGGCTTTTGTTTGAGATTTAAAAACCGTTCAAACTCAGCGATGACATTCAAAAATCGCACTCCGAGGGCAATAGGGAGTGAGGTAAAAAGTTTGTGGGAGGCAGGTAGTGTCCATACTGATAGACACTCTTCTTATACTGTGGTATACCGTATAGGCAACCATTTTAATATAATAATAAAATGAAAAGGAGTTTTATAGAGCTTCTTTTATTAGTAAACCTTGTAAAAAACATTTACAAATTGCTTAACAATGTAATAACAAAACTTTACAAAAGCCGCCGGCAATATTCGTTGAGAAAATATAAGTAGGTAGCTCATAATTTCTTCGTTGAAGTTAACCTTAACTTTTAAAACGTGGGCTATAAGCACCTAATATGTACCTACATTTAAATGTTTAATTATACACCAGTTAATACTTTAAATAAATGTAGTACTAGGATTTTGCTTCGTTCATCCATTTATGCCTTTTATGTTCAGATAATTCTAATATTGAAGCAAATATAATACAATATTTGAAATAATTTTATGTAACTAGGTATGTACAATGCTGCTTCATTGCTGTTGTTTCTTTTTATTTTTATATTTAAAAACAGAGAACATTTTCATGCCTCTAACAATTCAAACCATTCATTCATTAAGGACAATAACTCTACCTAGATTAAATGTATTTTTTTTGTTTTGTTCTTATTCTATATATAAGGTAAGCAGCATAAACCGCTGCTCTAATTAAAAGAAACGTGTAATACATAAGGTATACCTAACATTTCTTGACAGACTCATAGGCCAGTTTAACCTAGTTGTCAGTCCACATAGTTTTATTACCATTTTAGTACAACCTGTCAACAAATCGGCAAGTGTTACGTCATACGAACTAATTGCGACTCGCTTTCACTGGCGAATATTGCGACAGGCCTCATTTTTTCCGAGGACGCGGAGCATCTACGCTTCTGATGCAACCCGTGTGAGCACTGATCTGGTCTCGTGAGAAATAAGATGCGCCCTGAGGGCTGACTGCGTGTGCCTTGTATAACGACCTCAAGATGTCGTCAATTGATGCAAGGTTTTCTCGAATACGTGCCATTTATAAGGCGCGCCTCTAGCCCCCACGAACCTATTGTCTCAACGCCAAACTGGGCTACAAATTATACAAAAGTAGTGTCTAATTTTAATTTGTCGTCTAGAACCGTGTAGTTTTGGTCAAGAAATAGCCCTCCCCATCTGTGCCTGCGGTCTTACAAGGCGACTAAGATTGGGTTCGGGGGGACATTCCTTTTCAGGGAGGGATTTTCATTGAGAGACGATGGAAAAATTATAATAGCTGTAATCGCTGTTCCATAAAATTATTCTGATTTTGGAGGGGGGATTAAATCTCACCTATGCCCCCCTCCCCCTTGGATACGTGCTTGAGTAGCGAGGGAGTATCCCGCACTGCCCAAAAGTCTAGACACTTATCGCGGTAGGTACGAGTACGGTCGAGTGACGGAGGCATGTTAAGCCTCGCATGCCTCCCTCGAGAAAACGATAAAAATCGAGATGTGCCTCCATCCTTATAATTTTGCGAAAAAAACAAAGAAAAATGCGAATGCCAGAAAAAGCGCGCATGACGTTTTTCTCGTTTATATGCTTTGTCGTTAGTGACCTAGGCGTGCTTGATAAGGTTGCTTTTGTAGTGTCTTTGTAGGCGAAAAGCTCAGCCTCTTGTCATAACAATTACACTTAATTCCATCCTGAATCCTTCAACATGCTCAACTGAGCCTCACTAAAAAAAACACGCAGCAAACGATTGTTCAACGATACCGGAAGGTATAATGATATCGAATTCTCATATTCACAACGCTGAAATTTCCATTACTTTTCAGCATTCGACAAAAATGAGTGCTGAAAAACAAGGTCCAAATTATAATTATTAAGTATAATTTCCGGTATAAAATTGTTGTTTCACGAGGTGCAAGAGAATAATAACATAGAGTAACTTCCCAGTGTAATAGATGCCTCTAACTTTCCTCTCTTTAACTAACTTATCCTGGTCGACGGCACCTATGTAATAGTTACCCCTAATAACTTGTTCGCGGCTCCTATGTAACCGAAATGCAAACTATTTTAATAATCCTGGTGTTGGGCACCTACGCCTACGTACCGAAAATGCCTATCTACCTAAACTAATTATCTAACTGGTCGCTGCCAACAGTGTATAGAAAATCCCTACCTATTAACTTAACTTAACTTAGCTTAACTTATGAACTATACCTAAACTTATTTATGATCCCATTTTTGAGCTGAAGACGTTAACTTGGCCAGTATCGATCGTCTAGTGAAATCAGGAGAATACGTTGTGAACCGCATAATAGTAACCTAGGTGCGACAGACTTGAGATTTAACTAGTATTCTAACAAACAGAGATCCAGAACTACCTAATCTTAATACAAACGTATAACAGATAGTAATACCTAACTTTCTAGCCTATAAACTTATTTCTGACTATGATTATAAAGTCATTATCAATAAATGCAACTTTCAACTCTCCGTTACTAAGCGCTGAAGTCAACCTAATGAAATACCTCTATAGCTATAGACCTTTTCTTATCCTACAGTGTGTTAAATAGTTAACTTAGATTTCTCTACCAATTTACTTATACAGGGTGTTAGATTTCCTAACCTATTAAAATATAAATTTATTTCTATGTTTTGTTTTTTTCCTTGGGAATGCAACAAAGTATAAAAGAATTATTGTTTCGTTTGGTATAGAAGAATGATTGTTTCGTTTGGTATAGAAGAGAGCCCCGCCATTCCGCTCTCAGGAGTTATTTTATTTGGTATTTCCTCCTCCTAGAATATTTCTAGCTTCAGTGGGCCTCGTCTCCAAACTGGTCAGCCCTCCTCCAAACTTTTCCCGAGATATTGTGTCTTAGTCAGGTAAGTCAAGTTTAGTAAAGGATGTTTGAGACTTGTAAATTTTAAAGTCAATTCTTTGTCAGTGTGTCAGTATTTTTTTATACAAAGGACAAGAGGTATTTTCAAATAGACTGGTTTCTATTTAATTTAGTCTCTAGTTCGAGTTGAGCTATGTTAGTAATTCTTAGACTTAATTTCTATATTAGTTGTGACTTTAAGGAACCCCAATTAGCGAAATTTCCCTTTTAATATCTTTTCTTTTATAAACCAGTTCATAAGCTCAACCCTGTTTACAGTTTAATCAAAGTAAAGTTCCTATTCTGAGAATCTACATCATTATCATTAGGATATTAAGATACATAAATCTAGCATGACAATATAAGCAGAAACTTTAGCTTATAGAAACAGTATAACATTTAACTGAATGAATAGAACCTTGGTCCATTGAAAGTAAGTTCTCTCTTTCATGTGAATAGTATGATATAACTTTTATTTGTTTGACTCTGATATAAATCTGCAAAACTTATTATGTACCATAATCATTTATTTTTCTGACTAGAGGGCACTAGGCACTATATCCCAAAGTTCCACCAACTCATAACAAAGTAATAGGTATGATAAGAAACTCGAATTTCCCATTATTATAAGGAAACGATAAATTTAGATTGAACTTATTTTGTTTGGACAATATTATATTGAATTATAACTTTGATATTGTCACCTATTAACTGTTTTCTATTTATAATGTCATTTCCTTCTTTGGAACCAAGATTTATCATGAACTTAACTTGCTTTAAATTATATGAATATCTTTCCAATTTCTACTGAACAACCTTATAACTCAAGTTTTTGAAATAATTAATGAAATCCTACTTAAGTTAGGTACTTATCATTCCTATTTGTAAACCTGAACGTCTAAATCTTTCAGTTCCTACTCTGTCGGATTCTAGTCAAAATTAAATACCTACCCTATCCTATATTATTCTAACAAAACCCTAGTAAATCTAACCAATGCCTAAATATTTTCCTATTCTAAAGAAGTTTCCCTAAGGTTTGAAACTCTCCGGTATAAGAGAAATTCCGCAAGACTAGAGGTAGGCCTCACATTTACATTTAAACGTGTAGGTGTGTTATGTAAGATTTCCGTGGTGCAATGGAAATCTTCGAACTAAGCGAACTAAGAGATTCGAGGGTGGAGCCCTCTAAGTGTGTCTAAGCCTATTCCATGTGTGTTTGAATTCTCTCACACAGCCGAAGCCTATAGATCGTGAGAGTCTCCAGGTGAGTAATATAAAGGTGAGTGAAATATATATATAAGGTTTAGGGACTAAGTCAAGGACTTCCTTATGAGTCTTTTGGCGCCTAGAACGGCATGATCCCTCTTCGACAAGTTCCCAATCGACTCACAAGGCGGACTTCTCTTGACCTAGGAGACTTTGCCTGTTGGTAAAGAATGGCGCCTGATATTGTCTCAGTCAACCAGGTTAAGATATTAGTAAATATCTTTTGAAACTGCCGAGCCAGCCCATGAACTACTTCGTCATGTAAATTCAGCTACGAGCTACTAGATTTCTACAAATTAAATTAAACTCCAATCAAAACTCAAGTAAATAAATAAATTCTGAATAAAATCACAAGTTGGTACTAAGAGATGTTCACTCGTAGCTGGTTTCTCGGAAAAAGCCCCGCTCCCGCCAAACCGAGCCTATTTATACAAGCTTTACTATGACGTCATCATCGTCCACTTGGTTCACTTGGTCTAGTTGGTTTACTTGGTTTACTTGGTTTGCTTCGTTCACTTTGCGAATAATCAAAATTGATCCTTAACTTCATAATTATAAGACTTTCTTTCAACCTACTAATCCTCCCTCTAATTCATACAAGAAAACGTCTCCTTATATGGTAATCTTGTCTTCCCAATAACCCGTACCAATTTGAAAAACTATTTACATTTTCCCTCATCAATCTTTATTTACTTCCAATTAAAGATGGAAATTGCATGAACTTCTATGCTTAATTTTAGCTTCTTAATTAAATAGGCAAACAGCCTGATGCGCGAACTATCTAAGGCCCAAACTTAGTGAATTAAGCTATCTTCCCCTGACATAAGATTCATTTTTGCTAGAGGAAATTCACCTCGCGCCAACTTCACATATCAACTTTTTAGAACTTTTTTGCGCAGCTTGGGTACGCTATTCAAAACCCGCCTAACCAAAATACAGCCTACAGCGCATGTGTCAAAAGTGTCAATTACTTATGGACTAATCACGCTCATGAGACTCTAATACTCTATCATAACGCCTATTTTTGCTTGATGAATTTGTTCCGCGCCTCCTAGCGAATAAATTTTAAACTATTTTCCCCGCACAAAGCATCACTGATGTATCAGCTGTTTTCTGCTAACTAAATATTCCGCCATTTTTGTATTATTACAATATTTGATGAATTTTAATTTTCTAATGAAATATTCGTCAATTTCGACTGAGATATTGCTAATCTCCCTTTGTTTACATGATAATTTGAATGAACTAAATTCCCTCCCTCAAAATACTAGTTAACATAATTTGTCTGAGCTTTGCAACTTCTAACTTTGAAGTTTGCTAGGTTTTAGCGATAGTTACTTTATAATTATGATTCCTTTTGTTTGAAGCAATATATTAAGATGTGCCTGATGGTAAGAGAGTCGTATATTACTGGTGTAGACCTGGACCAGTACATTCTTCCCCCAAAATTTACGCAGGTATGTATTTAAAATTCAAATTTCAACCGGAGTCAATTTTAACTTAATATATTAACTGTAAAATAGTTTATTAATATTCTTCCTTGAAATGTTCTCAGTGTGGTGTGTATTTAAAATACCAAGCCGAGAAACAATTCCATCAGTGAGAAAAGTTTCAAATTATAACATAACATTCAGGATCAATTAGCAGCTTTCACTAGAAAATCTGGTTCATGTGTAGAAACTAGTTTGTGAGGCTAGTCACTCAGAATGAATTGTGTACTATGTCAATCCATCAGATTCTATTTTTCAATTTAATAGAACTCCATAATACAATCTACCACCATCCAGATCATCATCGTCGTTAGACTGAAAATCATCGTTTGAATATTAAATACCCTATCTGACACTTTCCATCAACCAATGTAATCATTAATAGTTTGGAGAGTGTAGAGTGTTCTCGTATTTGCATATCCTACCAGTGGAGTAAAAGCTTCCTTGTGGACAGTATTTTCTACTGAAACCAATTAATAATCTTAATCATCGTCCCAGCCATTGAAAACAACTGTCGCGACAACTAAGACCCTCCTATTAGATCTACACAAGAAATCTTTTTGTATAGTGTAGTGTGTCCAAGTTTGAATATCAATAACCTAATTTCCATGACCTTGACTTCTGTTAATTCCAAATGGCCCTCTTTCCTCATACTTTTTTTTTTCATAATATAAATTATAAAATATATAATATTGTAATAAGGTTTTATAAATATGTCGCTTAAACATTCTGCTTGCCAACACATACTTTCATTTTGTTCACACACCAATTCAAATCCAAAATAAAATCAACAGATCAATGACACAAAAGATAAAATTATAAATTACCACAACCGCGTAAAAGAAGTTCTAAATCAAGTTATAATAACGATTAAATACCTTTTGAAATTCGAACATTTCCTTCCCCCATTCTCGAATATTCCAAAACTAAATAACTCTTGTCACCATCACTCACATGTTACTTAAATTTTATCGTTCAAAACTCTAAATTAAGCCACATTTTATTTATTATTATTTACTAATAAAATTCTTTACTTGTATCTAATCTTTTTAGTCGGACTTTGACAGATTGAACTTTAATTTTCCTAAAAGGTAAATGAAATAAGCCTAAACAATCTAATCTTCCGTGATTTCCTGTTTACTTGTGGTTTGTTATTTATTTTAAATTTATTTTATTTTATGTTCTAGGTTTTTATTATTATTGTTTTATTTGAAAAGATTGCAGATTTAAAGTACCTATGTATATTCTTATAAATTTAATTATTTTTGAATAAATTCGAAAATATAATAAAATTGCGACCCCCTAGTATTTTAATCTATTTTAATGCTTATTCTTAACTTATCCATCATCATCATATTACCATAGACGACTTACGTCCACTGCCGGACACAGCCCCCCCCCCCCCCAAGAATCGCCACGACGACTAGTCCTTTCCTAACTTAACCATAGTGAAAATAAATCTATTGATAGGGAAGTTCCCAAAATTTCTCGCAACAACCCAATGACTCCACAAAATGACAGTTGTATAATGAGAGAATATCCACGCTTTTAACTCAAAGCTAAATCAGAAAACAACAGTTGTTTTTTTTCTAATAATTAAATTTTAAGATGAACAAAACAGGTATGGACATCAGAGGAAAGCGTCTCACCCCTTGCATAAATGACCCGCTTAGTAATTTTTTCTCTTCTATCAACTACGAGTATTACAGTTAAAATCTACTAAAACAGATGATAAAATTAACTGATAACCTATAAATCATTATATTTAGAATATTAGGCAACTCTCACTGAATGCGTTCCCTTCACCAAACAACGTACATCCTGGCAGACGCACTTCCCCCCTACCCTTAATCTCTCTTATTTTTATAAGTTAAATGTCACCTCAATCCTCCTGCATTTTACCACTCTCAGAACTGACTTTGACTCTTATTACTTATTGACAACCCTATAAAACATCTCCACAATTTCCTCTGCCTAGATGTTATGTAGTGCAGACAGAGAAGTCCGTAACTCGCTTCCCCCTCTATTTTCGACTCTTTACGCATGATTGACCATTGGACATCCCTACTTAACCACTAAATCATTAACATTTAAAAGTTTAATTATTTTAACGAGCAAACATTAATTCAAATGTGTGAAAGTACCTACTAGACTAATTATTTTTTTAATTATGGTATTTATCCACCTAAATAAATTTTATTCCTACCCATTTACTGCTAGAAATGTACGTCACAATAGTGTGTAAAAACCTGACTAGTATTGTTAGGGATTCATGACATGAGATACATGATGCTACAGACTCCTATTGCAGTCAACAACCTAGAGTGTTAGAACACTAAAATAATACTTTAGTCTAGAGAACCCTACACTAGTGTATCGATCGACAATCCGCTACTACTTGGACCAAGCCCTAACTTATTCAAAAGTAGTTGCGCTCTAGCAACTTGGACCATACACCAATGCATCGAAGTTTCTACCGGTCGATGCGTCCCCCTCCTCGAGCTTCGTCCCGGGGACATCCAGCCGCTCGAACGCACGGTTACTACCTGCGGACGCATTATCTACCTATCTTTCGCTTGACAACTACTCGCGCTTATTTAATTAAATGTTATAGTTTTTAGTTTTACTTATTGCTATATTATTATACAGTTATTTCCTATCTCTAAATAATATTCTTCATTTATCGTGTTGTAGATTCTATATCTATCACTGACATACGATTGATATTCTATGCTATTCTCGGGTAAATACCTACTACTAGCTTCGAGTTGGATAGAAAGGGACTAAGTTCCTACTTTCCTACATCTCCTTCTTAACTAGGAACAATTTAAACTAACAATAACTAAAACCTGTAATAACTATCAATTAGCTATGCTTTCTACCTTACAAAGAAATTTTAGCAAAGTGAATATTTTTACACACGCACACAGACACAATCTGCATGACGCCTCAAGCACACCAACCCAAGAAAGTTGGCCCGTTCTGTACCGTACTGTAGAAGCGTGATGCTCACTCTAGACATGTACTTTTCTATGGTTTGAATGTATCTAACATACCTACTTACATTGTTTGTGCCTCTCTTTTATTTATATAACCTGATCTCACTAGCATTATTAAGTTATCTGACTAAATAAAGATTTAATTTATAACGCTCTTGTTGTTACCACTATTTACCATTTCTGTTTTAGATTGTACCTAACCATAATTTCTAAATTATTTGATATTTACCTATTATGCGATTTCCACTTCTCTACTGCATTTACTTTTTGAAATAGGTAGGTACTAAAACAAGTTTCCAAAAACAAGAGAAGCCAATCAACATAATTTTAAATTTAGGTAGGTAGCTCATTTCCTAAACTAACTAAAATGTTATAACTAAAGTAGGTATTTATTATTAAATGTTCCGCAAAATATCTTTCCCACTCTTTATTTTATCTAAACAATACTCTTTAATATTAAATCTACCCAATACCTACATAAAATAAAACATAGTAAAACCCTTCCCCCCGAGTTTAATTCATTTGAGACTTTATCCCTTAGTCATCTTACTATTTTAAAATAATTCTCACTTAATTAATTTTTAATAATTATGTATTCCTATGATTTGACATTACTTTGATACTAATATTTCAACACGACTTTTAAGTGAGAACATCGAGTTCCACTTTGTCTCGTAGGTTCACTGTACTGAACTAAAATCGCATTCATCCTACAAGGTTGTCTAACTTGGTTTTATTTCACCGTAAAGTTGGTAAACCCAAATTTTGTATCCATTTTCTTTCCAATAATATGAACACTTAAAATAGCATTCCATTTTATCGTTCTAAAATACCTTACTACAATAAATTTTAATTTTGTACAATTCCACTCCGTCAAAACTATAATTTAAATAAAATAAGTGGAATAAACATTTTCTTACTCGTTTCCCGGCAATAATTTAAATCATACTAGGTGAATGGCAAATTTTACACTATTAGAAATCTATTTCCTTAATAAGAAAAACACTATTACCTACTACTATTAACTAGCAAGATTTAGACTTGTTCTAGGAAACCCAAATAGGTATTACAAACTCGATTTTACGAATCTTTACACACACCTAATTACCAATTGAACCTACTAGCGCCATCTACCGACCTTATTTGCGAAACGATCTATAGGTACTAGCGAAAGAAATACTTAAATTTCCCCTTTTTACTCTCTATTCCCATTATAAAATAAGTGAACTACCTATTTTATTTATCTGGCATAAATATAAACTTATTCAAACAAACGAAATCTATGTAAATTTGATTTTAAAATAATCGTAAAAATTAGATTTGAGACACTTAGCTCCATCTAGTCCTCTAACCTTCTAACTTCCAACCAAAATCAATTCTCTACAGTGTTACCACTTTAGTGAGGGATTTATTTGCGGCTTAGTTACCCCTTTTTTTATAAATTACGTACACTTTACCTTAAAAATAAAATTAGTTATATCTAACGCTTTTAACGAGATTGTTTCTCATTAATAAATTCATTTTGTTATGCTTTATATTGTTCCCTTGTTATTCGTACAAATTTTACAAAATTTTACCTAAATCTCGCTAGTAGGTAGGTATTTATTGTAAAATTTTGCTTTTATGTATAATGTATCCACTGCTGGAGCTCCTAAATAAATATAATCGAAATAGTCATAATTTAAGTCAATACTAATCAAGATAATCAAAATCACAATTTACTACAAAGCGAAAATTAGTAACTATTACAGATAAACTACAAAATAATTAATTCGGAACCCTAATTAGTTAATCGTTCATTTAATTCTGTAATAAAGCCATATTTTGTTTCCCTCGCACTTTCTTATAAATCTAATTCAAACGTTTAGCGACCCCTATCGGATTCTTAACGTACCATATCCTTAAAATCTAGCGACTTATTTTTCAAGAAACGGCAACACTGATTTTTACTCCGGTAATCAACTCGTATACTTTATTAACCATAAAAAATCATTCTGAAACATTTGGATGTTAGATTTCTAATTACAAATAATGATTTGATTTAATTTAAATTTAGGCATAATCCAAATAATAATTTAATTACCTAAATTCTAGTTTTAGCTTTAAAATTATGTATATTGACCGACTTTCTAATCATAGACAAATGTCGCTAGCCTATATTAGCCAATGAACGAAATTAGCTTCTTTCTAACTTCTGTGCAATCAACCAATAAGATCACGGCATTTTTACCTGTCAAAATTTACCTAATACTCCGTCAGTTATTTTTTTCTACACAACATGGCCGATTTGCAGAAAAAGCTTCCAAACGCTAACGAAGAACTCGCTCGCTAAGCCTCTAAACATTCACAACTTTGCTACGTTATCACGAAAAAGGAATAAAGGAAAAGAAAACATCAAGAACCAATCGAAATTGAAAAGAAGAAACATCAAACATCCTTTCAATATCTGACCTGACTTGTTATTGAAGAAAGCGTCAAGAGTCTAAACTCAGATTTTCTATACCTACCTACTTCCTTCGCTACGGTATCAAAGAAGAAGTACACAAGACCAACATAACAACCTAAAAACTCTCGAACCAACGTTCCTGTAATCGCTACTCGAAAGAATAAGAACCTCCTAACGCATTTCATCACACTATCTGCTGCTGAGTGCTCCTTTCCTCAAGACACACCAAGGCGTCTCAAACTCCTGAACTTCATTTCAAACTACGCTACTAAAAGGAAGAAAAGAAGATAATATTGACAATACTCCAAACTGTCCTCGTTCCAGCAACTATCCACTCGGAAGCAGAAATCTCTACAAAACGTCGCTTCATCTAGTGCAAATAACCCTGGTGTAGCAAAATAACAGTGCGTAACGTAAAAACAAAGTGCTCATAAATATCTAGTGAACAGTGATAACCTTCTAAGTGAAATTCCCAATCATATGCCTATATAACCTCATGTAAACAACTATTCTATGTGATTAAAAATTAAAGCATAAATTATCCCTAACTAAATAAACTAATTATTTAACCTGCATTTCTAACCAAACCTTTTCTAAATCTCTCCGAATACCTAAATCTCGAAATCTGCTATCCTCTCTCACGGCAACAATGTAAGCCTAAGAAGGCTTTGATTTCAACTCAAAATGGATCATACGTTTGTAATTCAAAACCTATCTTTTGTTTATAAAATATAAAATAAAACTTGACCTAGTCTACAAAGTCTATTATAAAATCCTGTGGACTTAGCGAATCAAAAGTAAAAATAAATCTTAAATCCTATCCTGGTCTTAACGGCACATATGTAATAGATGCCTCTAACTTTCCTCTCTTTAACTAACTTATCCTGGTCGACGGCACCTATGTAATAGTTACCCCTAATAACTTGTTCGCGGCTCCTATGTAACCGAAATGCAAACTATTTTAATAATCCTGGTGTTGGGCACCTACGTACCGAAAATGCCTATCTACCTAAACTAATTATCTAACTGGTCGCTGCCAACAGTGTATAGAAAATCCCTACCTATTAACTTAACTTAACTTAGCTTAACTTATGAACTATACCTAAACTTATTTATGATCCCATTTTTGAGCTGAAGACGTTAACTTGGCCAGTATCGATCGTCTAGTGAAATCAGGAGAATACGTTGTGAACCGCATAATAGTAACCTAGGTGCGACAGACTTGAGATTTAACTAGTATTCTAACAAACAGAGATCCAGAACTACCTAATCTTAATACAAACGTATAACAGATAGTAATACCTAACTTTCTAGCCTATAAACTTATTTCTGACTATGATTATAAAGTCATTATCAATAAATGCAACTTTCAACTCTCCGTTACTAAGCGCTGAAGTCAACCTAATGAAATACCTCTATAGCTATAGACCTTTTCTTATCCTACAGTGTGTTAAATAGTTAACTTAGATTTCTCTACCAATTTACTTATACAGGGTGTTAGATTTCCTAACCTATTAAAATATAAATTTATTTCTATGTTTTGTTTTTTTCCTTGGGAATGCAACAAAGTATAAAAGAATTATTGTTTCGTTTGGTATAGAAGAGAGCCCCGCCATTCCGCTCTCAGGA
Organism: Agonopterix heracliana; assembly: GCA_963693445.1. NCBI lineage: Eukaryota > Metazoa > Arthropoda > Insecta > Lepidoptera > Depressariidae > Agonopterix > Agonopterix heracliana. Next base: position 18,541,277 of record OY856308.1, on the reverse strand, counting down.
GTTATTTTATTTGGTATTTCCTCCTCCTAGAATATTTCTAGCTTCAGTGGGCCTCGTCTCCAAACTGGTCAGCCCTCCTCCAAACTTTTCCCGAGATATTGTGTCTTAGTCAGGTAAGTCAAGTTTAGTAAAGGATGTTTGAGACTTGTAAATTTTAAAGTCAATTCTTTGTCAGTGTGTCAGTATTTTTTTATACAAAGGACAAGAGGTATTTTCAAATAGACTGGTTTCTATTTAATTTAGTCTCTAGTTCGAGTTGAGCTATGTTAGTAATTCTTAGACTTAATTTCTATATTAGTTGTGACTTTAAGGAACCCCAATTAGCGAAATTTCCCTTTTAATATCCTTTCTTTTATAAACCAGTTCATAAGCTCAACCCTGTTTACAGTTTAATCAAAGTAAAGTTCCTATTCTGAGAATCTACATCATTATCATTAGGATATTAAGATACATAAATCTAGCATGACAATATAAGCAGAAACTTTAGCTTATAGAAACAGTATAACATTTAACTGAATGAATAGAACCTTGGTCCATTGAAAGTAAGTTCTCTCTTTCATGTGAATAGTATGATATAACTTTTATTTGTTTGACTCTGATATAAATCTGCAAAACTTATTATGTACCATAATCATTTATTTTTCTGACTAGAGGGCACTGGCACTATATCCCAAAGTTCCACCAACTCATAACAAAGTAATAGGTATGATAAGAAACTCGAATTTCCCATTATTATAAGGAAACGATAAATTTAGATTGAACTTATTTTGTTTGGACAATATTATATTGAATTATAACTTTGATATTGTCACCTATTAACTGTTTTCTATTTATAATGTCATTTCCTTCTTTGGAACCAAGATTTATCATGAACTTAACTTGCTTTAAATTATATGAATATCTTTCCAATTTCTACTGAACAACCTTATAACTCAAGTTTTTGAAATAATTAATGAAATCCTACTTAAGTTAGGTACTTATCATTCCTATTTGTAAACCTGAACGTCTAAATCTTTCAGTTCCTACTCTGTCGGATTCTAGTCAAAATTAAATACCTACCCTATCCTATATTATTCTAACAAAACCCTAGTAAATCTAACCAATGCCTAAATATTTTCCTATTCTAAAGAAGTTTCCCTAAGGTTTGAAACTCTCCGGTATAAGAGAAATTCCGCAAGACTAGAGGTAGGCCTCACATTTACATTTAAACGTGTAGGTGTGTTATGTAAGATTTCCGTGGTGCAATGGAAATCTTCGAACTAAGCGAACTAAGAGATTCGAGGGTGGAGCCCTCTAAGTGTGTCTAAGCCTATTCCATGTGTGTTTGAATTCTCTCACACAGCCGAAGCCTATAGATCGTGAGAGTCTCCAGGTGAGTAATATAAAGGTGAGTGAAATATATATATAAGGTTTAGGGACTAAGTCAAGGACTTCCTTATGAGTCTTTTGGCGCCTAGAACGGCATGATCCCTCTTCGACAAGTTCCCAATCGACTCACAAGGCGGACTTCTCTTGACCTAGGAGACTTTGCCTGTTGGTAAAGAATGGCGCCTGATATTGTCTCAGTCAACCAGGTTAAGATATTAGTAAATATCTTTTGAAACTGCCGAGCCAGCCCATGAACTACTTCGTCATGTAAATTCAGCTACGAGCTACTAGATTTCTACAAATTAAATTAAACTCCAATCAAAACTCAAGTAAATAAATAAATTCTGAATAAAATCACAAGTTGGTACTAAGAGATGTTCACTCGTAGCTGGTTTCTCGGAAAAAGCCCCGCTCCCGCCAAACCGAGCCTATTTATACAAGCTTTACTATGACGTCATCATCGTCCACTTGGTTCACTTGGTCCAGTTGGTCTAGTTGGTTTACTTGGTTTACTTGGTTTGCTTCGTTCACTTTGCGAATAATCAAAATTGATCCTTAACTTCATAATTATAAGACTTTCTTTCAACCTACTAATCCTCCCTCTAATTCATACAAGAAAACGTCTCCTTATATGGTAATCTTGTCTTCCCAATAACCCGTACCAATTTGAAAAACTATTTACATTTTCCCTCATCAATCTTTATTTACTTCCAATTAAAGATGGAAATTGCATGAACTTCTATGCTTAATTTTAGCTTCTTAATTAAATAGGCAAACAGCCTGATGCGCGAACTATCTAAGGCCCAAACTTAGTGAATTAAGCTATCTTCCCCTGACATAAGATTCATTTTTGCTAGAGGAAATTCACCTCGCGCCAACTTCACATATCAACTTTTTAGAACTTTTTTGCGCAGCTTGGGTACGCTATTCAAAACCCGCCTAACCAAAATACAGCCTACAGCGCATGTGTCAAAAGTGTCAATTACTTATGGACTAATCACGCTCATGAGACTCTAATACTCTATCATAACGCCTATTTTTGCTTGATGAATTTGTTCCGCGCCTCCTAGCGAATAAATTTTAAACTATTTTCCCCGCACAAAGCATCACTGATGTATCAGCTGTTTTCTGCTAACTAAATATTCCGCCATTTTTGTATTATTACAATATTTGATGAATTTTAATTTTCTAATGAAATATTCGTCAATTTCGACTGAGATATTGCTAATCTCCCTTTGTTTACATGATAATTTGAATGAACTAAATTCCCTCCCTCAAAATACTAGTTAACATAATTTGTCTGAGCTTTGCAACTTCTAACTTTGAAGTTTGCTAGGTTTTAGCGATAGTTACTTTATAATTATGATTCCTTTTGTTTGAAGCAATATATTAAGATGTGCCTGATGGTAAGAGAGTCGTATATTACTGGTGTAGACCTGGACCAGTACACCAGTATTTCATTTAGTTCCGAGCTACGTTATAAATGTTTGAATAGCTCGAGGACTAAGTTTGAACGTTTCATACAGACTAAAAATTAATCTGAAATGTCACCTCTTTGCTTTTGATCATCATCATCAGCCTACCAACGTCCACAGCTCAACATAGGACTCTTCCAAGGTGCGCCACAAAATTCTGACCTGGAGTGCGATTTTTGAATCTCATTCGCTGAATTCAGCAGTTGAAAATGTCAAAATTACTATGGAGATATGCATCTTTCTACGGCTGATTTGACATTCAAAAATCATACTACAGGAGAGAGATTTTTGAGAGTCAAATCAGCAGGTAGCAAGATAGGTATCTCCATGGTAATTTTGACATTTTCTACAGCTGAGCTCACCGAATGAGATTCAAAAATTGCACTCCAGGAGTGCGTTTTTTGAATGTCATACGTCGAACTTAGCAGTAGCAAATGTCCAAATTACTCTGGAGATACGCATTTTTCTACTGCTGATTTGACTTTCAAAAATCATACTACAGGAGAGCGATTTTTGAAAGTCATATCAGCAGTAGAAAGATGCGTATCTCCATAATAATTTTGTCATTTTCAACAGCTGAGCTCACGAATGAGATTCAAAAATCGCACTATAATTATTATTATGGTAATAAATTTTGAAGCTATAAGTTTTATAACATCAAAAATGTATGAAAAGGCATATTTTTCATTCTTTTCTTAATTTATTATTGGAACGTGTGAAATTAAAAAAAGGAAACCCATCGATAACGAAAAACCCCAAACGCATCGACAAAACTAGTGGTGGTATTGTCACAGTATCGTGGGGCCTTCTATTTTCTAGATTTTGAATCGAACAATAAAATGGAAGCACAAATGTTATCAGATTTTCACGCTTGACTGAATAATGTAGGGACATTCAAAACACGTCTAAAGGTAAGCGCATATTACTACAGGCTGCATCGGGGCTGAGCGGTCCGTGTCGCAGCAAAAAATGCTTACTTCGCAAACTAGAGCCTTAGACTATTAATATAGTATGGACTATTTATATATTACGCGTGTAATTCTACGAACAAACTGTGTGCCACTTTTTGCGAGGGGCGAGATAGTATGAAATCCGCAACTTTGGACTTTATTCCGGTACTATAGATTCTAATTTTTAATGTTAAAAATCATGAAAAACATTGTCGTGTGAACCCCAAACGTGATAAGTTCGAAATTATTGTTCCGCAATTATAGGCTGTTGCGTTTAGTGATATGGTTTAAAATTGTATGTACTTAAATGCGTAAGATATCTTGAACGTTGGCTGAGGGGAAATGCTAAGGTTAGAGCGGGCCAGGTCGCAACGCATTGACGGATTTTTAGTTTGACGTATACGAGTATGAGACGTTGTAAAAGTTCCGCTTGGTGTGGCATTCAACGACGGGTCGCATCAGGGCGGAGCGGACCGCGTGGCATGGACGGAAATCTTCCGAGAAATAATACGACCTGTAGGCCTCGCATGCCATCCACAAGAAAACGAAAAAAATCGAGATGTGCTGCCTCATCCTTAGGTATTATTTTACGAATGCCAGAAAGAGCGCGCATGACTTTTTTCTAGATTAAACGCTTTGTCGTGGGTGGCACGATAGCCGTGCTATAGAGCGATTATATCGTTTACAAAATCGGTAATGGTATCATGACTATTCTGTCTGTGCCTAATCAATTTTCAAGTTTGTAACATTTTGTTTCCATAATCATCAATTCATATCGTTAGCCATCGTCTGAATTTAATTAACAATACTCAACTCAACTCAACTCAAAATTTTTTATTCAAAATAATATCACATAGATAACTTTCTGACGTCATTTTTGATTCTACCACCGCTTCGGAAGGTGTTCCGTTGTAGAGAACACACTTCTTTTAAACAAAACAAAATATACAAAGTACAAATATTGAATTATTTATATATTACGAACCAAGCACAATCGCTAAGAACTGCAAAAAACATACCATGTCGATTTGATACCGAGATCGTATCGGGTAGTTAGTGGGATCACACACGATGACACACTGACGGAGCAGCAGCCGACGCGTCAGTCCGATGCGTCAATCCGCACCGTGTGTGCTTCTACGTGCGGTTTCATACAACTCCTTGCTTCACAAATGACGGACTGACGTCTGCTGCTACGTCACTGCGTCATCGTGTGTGATAGCTCTTATCAATAAGACCCCATGCTCTCCGGCCCTGCGCAGTATGCGATAGTTCATAATATAAATTGTATAGAAGCGATTTGGGTGTATTTTTGCCTGACCCGATGCAGCCGTCGTAATAAGCGCTTACCTTATATCAAATCGTCTAAGGTTACATCTTATTCAAAACACAATTCTATCACGGAACGGTTTTCAATTCGACGTGAATTTCCAGACAACAATATATCCGTAGGTACTCCGTAGCGTAGAGATGGTATTTCATCCGTACGGATTTACTGGGATTTCGGCAGAAGCGTCTGATTTCGTTCTCCTATTACTGGTTTGGTACCTATTGCGTTTATAACAATACAAACAGAATTATACGAACTGTAATGTAAAAGTCTCTCGTATGCATGTCAAACGTGGATATTTAATAAACACACCAAAGACAGAATACAAACATGCCAAAGAGCCATGGAACGGAGTATACTAAATATGAAGCGCATAGACAAAAATAGAAACATTGATATACGAAAGAAGACCAAGGCTATAGACGCTCTAAAACACTGCCAGAAACTGAAATGGAAATGGGCGGGCCATGTCGCGCGTATGAGTCAACAAAAATGGACTAAAAAAGTAACAACCTGGACCGGACCACCTGGAAAACGTGCAAGGGGTAGACCGCTAGAACGATGGGCAGATGAAATCAAAGAAGTAGCAGGAGAAAACTGGATCAATACAGCAAAAGATAGAGAAATTTGGAATGAATTGGAGGAGGCCTATACTCTTGGAGAGGTCCTTAATAACTAGAAAGAAAAATAAATAAATAATTATGTATATTGAAAATTGTATAATTTAAGATAAATGTGAAAAAATATTATAAATTCTATTTTGCACGTGTAAAATTGATAATTAACTATAATAATAATAATGTATTATCACAAACAAAAATTTATATATTAGGTTTTGAAATGGTATTATAATTAATAATAATATTGTAATATGCATGTAAATTATTTAAAAAATGTTGTTATAATAGTTATTAAGGAAATAAATGGCTTAAATAATAATAATAATGTAAAAGTCTAACCAACTAACTTATTCAAAAATTATAATAATTTACATATTAATAAAATAGAAATTTAAATAGAAATTTAAAAATGTTTATTAACTGATCAAAATGCAGTAAGTAATTATCTTAACTATTATAAAACCGTAAAACCATAAGGAACAAAAAAGTAGCGGTTCACTTCATATAAATTCAAATAACACTCGATAGCGCGATTTAAATGACGTGTAGCGCCATCTATTGACAAAATAGTATGTTTGTTTGTTTGTTCGCACATCACGCAAAAACTACTGAACCGATTTAGATAAAACTTTTTTTGTTTGATAGCTTATGATCTGACTTAAAATCTGGTATATAATTTGTGCGGACGAAAACACTAGTAGTTTATATTTTCAGTTTAATTTCTAAGCACACTCTACATACTAGGTGATTTTGTAACTAAACACTTTCCAAATTTTCTGGGGTGGTGTAAACCATCAAATTGAACAACTTTTACTACAGGAGCAAACCGGAAATCGCAAAAAAAATCAGATGTGCCATACTAAACTGCAATAAGGATGACCATTTCATAGACGATTATGATACAACTTGAGTACCTGGAGTGCGATTTTTGAATCTCATTCGGTGAGCTTAGCAGTTGAAAATGTCAAAATCACTATGGAGAAATGCATCATTCTACTGGTGATTTGACTCTCAAAAATCATACTCAAGGAGAGCGATTTTTGAAAGTCAAAACAGTAGTAGAAAGATGCGTATCTCCATAGTAATTTTGACATTTTCAACTGCTGAGCTCAGCGAATGAGATTCAAAAATCGCACTCCTGATCTCTATCCCAATGCGTTCTCATGAGCCTATGAACTTGAATAAGTACAGCTGCTCTTCAAAATATTGTCAACCGACCGCGGTTTTTATCACAGATCGTATCGTGTCAACGTGACTTCAGTGTACCTTTGCTAGGAAATTAACTCCAATCGCAACGCTAAACCAATTTCAAATTTTGATTTACTGAGAAACCGAATACCATTTTATTATTTGAACTGGAAATGTTTACTTGTATATCTAAGGAAAAGTAATCTTTACTTAAAATCAATCGAAAATAACTTTTAGTTATTTCAAATCTTCAGTTTAGGTTTCATCGTTTTGTATCTATTGACTTTAAATATATAATTATGCTACTTTGTTTGAATCTGTATTGTTTGGTGTTTCTAACTAGGTATTTAATTTGTTTCTCAAATTGTTCTTCTTCATTATATTAATATACGGGTGAAGAAAACAGTACTTTTTACCCGACTGCGACAGAAGGAGGGTTATGTTTTTCGAGTGTATGTATGTATGTATGTATGTATGTATGTTTGTATGTATGTATGTTTGTATGTCTATTTCTTTGGCACGCCCTACAGCCTAAACGGCTTGATGGATTTTAACGTATGAGGTGTCGTTAGATTCGTAAAAATCGTGAGAGTGTCATAGGGTACATTATTTTAATATGGCGTATGCGAATTAAAAAAGAGAGTGGGGAGAATCAATTTTTTTTCGTAAAAAAATTCAATATGGGTATCAAATGAAAGCTGGTGAAGAGTAGATTCCAAATATATATATATTATAGTATTTTTATGCTACCATTTTGACACAAGACTAAAAAGTATGAAATAAACTAAATTATTTAGAAAAACAAAAACCCGACTGCATAAAAAACTATTAACTGAAAAGATAAAAACAAGCTCCTTATAATAACTTTGTTTGAGCAAATTAATACAATTTGAATGTTATTACTTATTAGGTAGGTATTGCAGGCGGGGACAAACCAATAACCAACAAATAGGTCATTTTTCTTTGTCCCCGTTTGCGATACCTACCTAATAAGTAATAACATTCAAATTGTATTAATTTGCTCAAACAAAGTTATTATAAGGAGCTTGTTTTTATCTTTTCAGTTAATAGTTTTTTCAACAAATTAATTTACAAAATTATGGTTATGCTAGCTACAGTAAGATGCTTGTCTTAGGTACCTAACATTAATCTCATTGGTTTGTTAATTTAACCAATGAAAATACAGTTAGTTAAGGTACTGCGATTTTTTTCTTTTATTTTTAGGGGTTTTTGCGGTCTGTGCCATTTGGGCCATCCAGCAAATTAATTTGAAAAAAATTATACTTAGTACCTACTCATGAAAGCCCAGCTAATCAAATGATATGGAAATTAATTTTTGAAATTGTTCATAACATAGTAATGTTTAAGGGTTGAACTACACCACGTAGCACAGCATCGCATTTTTCCGTCGCTCCATCCTTTTCTGTCACTCAGGAACGTCATTTGTTAGAGCATATAAGATAGACGGAACGCGATCGCACGCGGCGTGCTGTTCCGTGCTCTTCCGTTCCGTCTATCTTATATGCTCTAGCAAATGACGTTCCTGAGTGACAGAAAAGGATGGAGCGACGGAAAAATGCGATGCCGTGCTTCCTGATGTAGTTCAACCCTAATAGGCCTTTTCCGTTTCCCCGAAAACATTATTACACCCTGTATAATAGTTTCAACGAACATAAAACACAGTAACGAAAAAATAGTTTTATGAACAATGAAATGGTAAATTGAAATAATGCATAGGTACTCTATTTTAACCCAAACACAAAATTAATACATTTTACAAAACGTATTCTCGACATAACTTTAAAGCCAGAATATTTGTCGATCAATAACCAATGCGCAAACATTTTCATTGAAATCAAATGGTTTCATTTCCGTATCTAAATTTCATCTCTATTGTTGCAGTGTTTACGGAGACAGCTACCGCAAAATGGCATCCAGTCGGTGTTGGGCGAGCGTCATCGGTGAGTTTCTACCTTTGTTGCGCTCTCCAATTATGATCTAATAACAAAACGAACTTGTTGATGTAGTACAGAACCTATACAGGGTGTCCCGTAAATCAACGTCAAGCCGGAATCGGGTGATAGGCCAAAGCATAATAGTTACCAGAAAAATAAAAAATAAAATCTGTGTCATGAATTTTTTCAATTATAGGGTTTTTTAATGTACTGTGATGGTTTTTTAGCTCCTTTTGCTACAAATCTTTACTTTTTTTTCAATATTATTTTTCTTATTTAATCCTGAATAGTGCTAATCCAACCTGTTGCTTGGAATTCACAGCGTGTACATTTTCTCCAAAAAAAAGGCTATAATTAAAAAAAATTATGACTTTGATTTATTTTTTTATTTTTCTTGTAACTATTATGATTTGGCCTATCACCCGATTCCGGCTTGACGTTGATTTACGGGACACTCTGTATTTAGACCAGCGGCCGTAGGTAGTACGATGCCTAAGAGCTGTCACACACGATGACGCATTGACGGAGCGACAGACGTCATTCCGTCATTTGTGACGTAGCAGCGAAGTGGCGACAGCCGTCTCCGAAGCAAAAGCACCACTTTGCATTTCTAACCCCTCTTATAATGTTCTGTGGTTCGTATTAACTTGTCTGGAAAGTTTCAGATCTGCGGGGTAGGTAGGTAGCTGTTTCTGTACTAATACTAATTTATATACACCCAAATATTAAACATCGGCATGCCGCACCCTCCACAACGTTTGAGCAACATAACTTAGTCATAGCAATAGCTATGTTTATGTTGTTCAAACGTTTTAACTTCCTTTCCCTAGTTATATTAACATTAATAACCGAAACATCTCTGGTGTTATTTTTCCCCGAGAGTTTAAGAGCGATCAAGCGTCATAGTATAAGATCCAACAGTGAGATGTAGTGAGACGCTCGTAGCGTAGGAGACACATTCTAAGGCCCATTCTAGGGCCGAGATTCAGATATTAGTTCTTTATCAAAATCCGTATACATTTTAGGACCTACTTGAGTCGGTTTACGTCTCCGAATCTTAGTCTAAGACACCATCATCAAAGAAAGTTCGACCGGTGCAAGTCTTTACATGGATTGGGTGACTGTTTAAATTTTATTTCTACTGTCTCAAGCGCGTCTATAGCTAAGTCAGAGACCTCGAGATGAGGCGAGTAAAATATTAATACCTATTGTAAGGTGACCACTAAATTGCCTTCAACAGAACCGAGTAGACTGATGATGGCCCTCTGGCCCTCATGCAATTTTTTTTTTTAATATTTACTTAATACAGGAACCTATTAGCTCACTTATTAAATGTATTTTTTTTGTTTAAGCTACCATCGCAGTGTAACCAATTTAAGTGATCAGCTAGTTAATCAATTTGATTATCAAAATTACAGTATTGTCAACTTAACTTTAATTGTTTAGATTAAAACATGTTGCTGTTTAACCCGAAGGTAACTGTTGCTCTTCAATGCAATTCTCATTTTAATTATTAAAAGTATAAATATTTCTTCTGGATCCCTACACTAACAAGTTTGATGGGGAAAGTTTTCCGAGCGTCATACGCCAATCTATCTTACAGTTAATTTTACAAGTTCCTGTAACAAAACTCTAATCTATACGCGCATAAGATTGAAAATAGCTTGATTAGTCCGACTTTGTATGTAGAACGAAATATAATAACATTTCCTCGGTCGATGCCACAAGCAATCGCTCAAAAGGACAATTTGTACACACTGCCGGTTCGTTGCCAAGTCGGAAACTTAATTACTTTTCGATAGAGCCCTCTCAGATAAGACGTATTAAACGACAATGTGTTAATAAACGATGAACAGCTTAAACTAAGAACCGTTTCCAATTTCCTGATCGGTAAGCCCATAACGTCCACACACCTCCTCTGCGAATGCATAGAAAGTATCATTCATAACAGGAGTCGACAAAGTGGATGCGTTTCCTTCAAAAGGGGTACACGGTTACTGAAATCATTGTACCTTGGAAATACCTTTAGGTAAAGGGCGAGACAGTTTGGTACAATAGTAGCAACCAGTAATAATAATACTTAACGTAAGATGTTTTTGAAACGATATGAACCAGATATTTATAACTTTGTAAAACTAGACAGATTTTCATTTTAATCTGGACTAAATTCCTTGCAGCGCGCTCCATAAAAACTTAATTTTGTTTTATTTTCAATATTAACCAATTAACTACTTGACAAACTAATTGAGTTTAATTGGTGACACCTGTAGAACAGGGCTACATGGCCCTCGATTTATTCAAAATGTGTTTACTAGTTGTTTCATAAATCAATTTGTGAGAGATTTATCGGAAATATTTGGAAATTTTTGAAGGATGTCAAGTCAACAAGATGTAAACAAAAGTTTTTGTTTGGTTCTATTACTTGATTAACTTCGGTATTGCTGTGAGAATTGGGACTGTTTTTAAACTAGTCCGGATAAACAGAGCAATCTGTCTTTTTGACAGGCTAAATCAGATATCTACTGTTGCTACGTAGTATTTAGTACCCAATAGTAAGGTGCGTTGGGGTAAGATCGAGAATGGGGTAAGGACGTATATATGTTAAATATCTACCGATTCTGTGATAAATTTTTATACTCGCAACATAGCGCGAAACGCCTTTTTTTTCTACTCCCTTCAGTCCGCATCGGTGATTTCGTCGTGTCGATCGTCTGTTAATGCTGTTCGTAAGATTGGAATAAAATAACGAAATATAAGATCGGATGTTTTCTTTTATAATACCTTGTGTTCTTAGCCACATGAGTAATTTTAGAGGGTAGTCCGTTCTTTCCCCAACATCGTCCGATCTTTCCCATGTATTTTGAAATGTATGTCTATACCTTAAACTCCCGTAACACAGCAGTCGTAAAATCTATGCAAACATGGAAATATTTTTCTGATAGGTTGTTTTGATTATCAGTTCCTATTTTATTTTATTACGCTAGCTGATATCGATTTTGAGAAAAAATTTATTGCTAACTTCTTATGAATGCAGCTAAAAACCATCCGAACTTACCCCAACGCACCTTACCTATACGTGGACATAGACTAGTAGATACCATAATATTTTCTAAGGATACAGAAATTATAATAAAAAGACGCTCACAGCCTCACATCTATACAAATCGAAGTTAGAAGGCTTTTCATGTTATGGAAACCAAAAACCAACACAACCTTTTTTTCTGTATGCCTAGTCGAAAAATGTGTTTAAATTGTAGTCATTTACACGAACTAGAGTCACGTATGTAGAGATGTGTGTCAGAATCGTAGCATGTGGCGATCTGTTGTCTCTGCCTACTCCAGTAGTGGGAGATAGGCGTGAGCATATGTATGTATGAGTAAAATATGAAACAGTTTTAGTTACGAAAACGTTACGGATTAGTGTGCATCTGTTATGAACAATAAATTTACATTCAGAGCGAATCCGCAAAAAGGTGTGTATGAATGCATCAACTTGATTAGTTTGTAACGAAGCGATGCCATTTATGGAAGTGGATTGTGTTTGTAACAATCGTGCAGGCCATTGTCCTGAATGGAAAGTTTGACTATCGTGATGAAAAAGTTCTTCCTAACCAATCAACTGACAAATAGAGTAAATGAATTACTTGTGTCAAATCATATATATTTCTAGCGATAGACAAGCTCGTTCAAACAAACAACACGACCACCGGTCTGAGGGGGGAGTACTGTGGGGACTTGCCATAGATGTCAACACCCACAAGTTATAGCAAAGAAGCTAACAGATGGCGATACCGTCGCGCTCAGAAATCTACTCCATACAAAGACAACGTTCACCGTAAATACGTAACTCGTAACCTACTATAAATAAGGTTCACAATCGAATGCGAGACATAAATCGCGCAACAGAAATAATCACAGAGATTCGATATATATACAAGGACCAACAAAGAACTGTTGGACCACGGCCGGTCCCCAGGCTTCACACTAAGCCTGGTGGAAGATCATCCCTTTTCAATGGAGGAACATTCCCAAGTACCACCTCCATAAACATGTCACACAAAACAACACAAAATGACACATTCCGGTCTGTCTTTGGCATAGTGACGAAGTGAACTCGGGAACATCGATGCGGTGCGGCATTCAAGTGGAACATGTTGCTTCTATGAAATGGCCTGTCTATCGCTAGAGTGTCTAGTGCTAGTGTAGAGCTGAGAGGTCATGAGGACTCTCAATCATGAGGTCCGGGTTCGAATCCGCACGAACAACATGCCACGTACCATTGAGTTTTTCTATGTACCTACGTATTACAGACTGCTCTCAAACGATGAAGGAAAACATCGTAAGGAAAACTGTATATGCAGAAGAAGAAATTCTGATGCATATGTTAAGTCTACCAATCCGCATTGGGCACGCGTGGTGGACTAACGCCCAAACTCCCTCCTAAAGAGTAGGCCTGTGCCCTGCTGTGCAGTGGGACGTATTTAAGGACTAACAAAGTTAGGTGAAACTATTTTAAGGGGATGAGTAGACCATCAAACTGAACAACTTTCTCTATAGGACCAATATCGAAATCGCGAAAAAAAATCAGCTGTTCCATACAAATCTACTCGAAATTTAGTTGCGAAATGATTTTCGCAACTAAATTCAGAAGCTAAGACCATTGTGAATTAACAATAGAGAAGTGGGAGTTCTAAAGTGGGTTTCTCATGACCTTCAAGTCTTGGTGAATGTCTAAATTGATTCAGATATAGTTGGAGTCGTATTATTTCAGGGGCGTGTTGTGATGAAGCTTACAAGTGTCACTGTTACGACATTTGAGTATATTATGTATAATTATCATTAGTATGTATTCAAGAAATGCGAAGTGTTGCAAACAACAAATGATTGTGATGCTCTTCGTTAGATTGAAGCTTTGACTGTATTCAGTATTAACAATTTACTGCACAAATTAAGCATCTGTATTTTCGGAGCGTGGATAATTGTAGGGTTTGCATACGAAAATGACTATATTTGCTGTCCGACTTACGAATACGAATTAGAATGTTGTATGGAATTCAAAAACGCCGATTATTGCTTAACAAAATTAGCTGAAACTATTTTAACGGGAGTATCGGACTATCAAATTGAACAACGTTTTCTATCAGACCAAGTTGTAAATCGCAAAAAAAAAACACTGTCCCATACATTCTTGTTGAGTCAGGTTGGTAGTTTTTTATGGGACAGATGATTTTTTTTTCGCGATTTCAATATACCATAGAAAAAGTTGTTCAGTTTGATGGTCTCATATTCCCTTTAAAATAGTTTCAGCTAATTTTGTTAGACCTTATATAGGATAGCGTCTATCCGCGACTTCGTCCGCACAAATTATAGCTACTTACCAGATCTTATGTCAAATCATAAGATATCAAAAAAAGTTGCATCAAAATCGGTTCAGTAGTTGTTGCGTGATACTGTTACAAACAAACAAACAGACAGACCAAAATTCAAAAAAGGTTGATTTGGTGTCTGGGATACCTAAAAACAATATTAAATCGTAATCTTTTTCTTGTAAAATATCTTCAATGTACAGACATACTCTTCAGTTTACAAGGACTTTGAAACAACTCATATACTCGTATGCGAGTTGTTTTAAAGTCCTTGTCCTATATAAAGTCAGTCGGGCGTGTTAATATCCTTTTGCATAAAGTATATAGTACCTATTAATGTATGCTTGTAAATCAATCGAATATGTAGACTGTGGCATATTAACTGGGGCAACCAGTTATCGAACTCTAATATATTATAGTAACTTGTACTTACTTACCTACCTGACGTCTGATTTTATTAGAATAGGCAGAAACAATGATCACCTGCTATGATAGATGATTACACATCTTAGATTATAAATGAATATGATTCGGAGCGCGCTCCATACTCCATACAAACGAATTCTGTTGATATTTTCAATACTAAACCAATTAAAGTCAGTGAAATTTTTCTGTTTTTTTTTTTGGAATTTCATTGACTTTAATTGGTTAGTATTGAAAATATCACCAGATTTTGTTTGTATGCAGCGCGCATTAGCGCTTTCGAAATAAACTTCTCCTAAAAAAAAACATGATTTCCTAAATCCGATCATATAAGTATGCGTTTCAGCCTAACGTTTCAGCTCCTAACAAGTGACATTACTATAAGGGGTGATTGGACCCATGAGCTTTTCCAATAGGATTAATTTTCGATATCTAATTTTCTTTTAAAAAAAATCTGCACATTAGTTTCAACTAATTTACAAAAAAGTGCTCCAACTAGACCGAAAATGTTAAGGTCTCTGACCTTTATAATTATTCTGACGGTTAAGTCTTACATCTTAGCCAATGTAGGAATTTATGCAGATGAATTATTATAATATGTAAATACATAATTTATTAAGAACAATAACTCATCACACATTCTACTGAAGTTCCAGTTGTTAACTCCCAGCCAAGTATTTAATTTACATCATGTTCTTTTAATTGCTCATAGAAATTTCTAATTGATCATGAATTCATGACATAATTGTTATTGAAAATTTATGCGCACAGGCAGACAAGCGAGGACAGTAAAAAGTTTTTTATGGGGCCATAAAATGTAATCAAATATTACATTCACTTTCAGGCTCACGTTTTGAAAAGCATTTGAAAGCGAGGAAGTGACACTTTATTTCCCAGCTCGTTATGAAATAGCTTCGGCTATAAGCGAAAAGCGTTTTAAATTAATTGTTTTGTTGATTCAAGCATAATTCTATTGAAATTCGGTACATGTTTTGTCTTTCAATCATCTTTCTGAAAGTTTTTGTTACTTGCAAAATGATTCTGGTAACTTTAATTTCAATTATAATTATAAATCATTAATACAATGATGAAGATCTACTATGGATCAATGGATGGTAGTTAATAACCTCGGATCGATTTTGTTGTTGAGAGAGGTTATGATTCAAGTTAATGCAAATTAACTGCAGTCGATATACTTCAAATCTCACTTAGCTGCACGGCAAACACAGATTACCCCCAATAGATACCGCATGATGAAAATTTCGTACAGGCCCGGAGTCACCATTTTTGGCTGTAGGTGCGGGTAGCTGGGCACGAAATAATGCAACGTGATTGGCCATTTCAAGATCGCACTATTTCGATCTCGCTCTATCCCG
Organism: Agonopterix heracliana; assembly: GCA_963693445.1. Taxonomy (NCBI): domain Eukaryota; kingdom Metazoa; phylum Arthropoda; class Insecta; order Lepidoptera; family Depressariidae; genus Agonopterix; species Agonopterix heracliana. Next base: position 18,525,226 of record OY856308.1, on the reverse strand, counting down.
TTGCTTATATCAGTGCAAAATCATAGATGTGCGGTGCGCGTCAGCGGCCCTGTATGCGGTATCTATTGGAGGCTACGAACAAAATTGGAGGTGATCTGTGACGGCAAATAATACATATCATACAAAATCGTTCATGCAGCATCTCATCTCATCATCATCAGCTTCTATCCGAAACGAGCCGCCGACTCTCTTTTTATTTTTATTTATATATTTCCTTTTTGGAGAGCTTACCGCTAAAAAACAGTTTGATTTTATACAAAGAAAAACAACAATTTCCCTTTTCACAGTGTATTATCTATTTAAAGATAAAATGGTATCGATTCGGTATTGCCACGACTTAACTTAACTAAATTTATTCCTGTCATTTTCTAACATTCTTTACAAAAAAAGAGACAGAAAACCAAGAACTGACTTTAGTGCTGTCAAAGTGACGCTACACGCCCAAAAACGACTTAAATAAGATGGCGTGCATTATGATGCTATCTTATTTTGGGCGTGTAGCATCACTTTGACAGCACTAAAGTCAGTTGTTGGTTTTCTATCTCTTTTCTTAGTCGAATGTTAGAAAATGACAGGAATAAATTTAGTTAAGTTAAGTCGTGGCAATACCGAATCGATACCACCTACCTATTACCTATCTATCCAGTATTGTTCGGTGATAAGTTGATAACGGAGGAATACTACTTAGTAGGTAATTGTTTTTATTTTAGTTTTTCATCCATATTTTGGTAAGACAGACTTTGTACCAGTAACTGTCTGCATTGATTCCACGGGAAGTACAATAGTTTATGACTTAAACCGTTACATAAAAGAATTCCTCAATAATCTGAACGACGGACGTTTTCTCTCACGACGTCCGTCCGCGTGTGTCTGCTCTCACGAACCGACTGGGTACTTCCGAGGTTCCTATCTTATGAGCATTGTAATAGAGTGCATAATTGTTTACTTATAGTTATAGACTGTAGACAATCTAGATGTTACGGATGAAAGTCGAAAGCGTTTTTGTACTTTGTCGTTCGCTCCATTATGTGAATATCCTAGTATTTGAAATGTGACAATATTTTTTTGATTCAAAAAGTGTCATACAGGCAGGTTGGGTGCTTTAGGCCATCAAACTGAGCAACTTTTACTACGGGACCAATAACGAATGAGCGAAAAAAAAATATGTTTCTACTTATAGAAAATGTCGTTGCGGGACATGGCTGTTACCTAGTGAAAGTTGTTCAGTTTGATGGTCTTTAGACTCTAAAGCACCTTCTTAAGTACCTATGTAACACATTAAAGTTTACACCCTGTAAGTATAACAGTTTTACTTCTTTTTGGTCAAAACGCTGTCACCTCTAAGTCCTCTGACGCCTATTATTCCGAGAGCGAAAATGCGCGCTGCATACAAACGTACTATGGTGATATTTTCAATACTAACCAATTAAAGTCAATGAAATTTTGCAGAAACAATCTAGAAATAAATCTCTATGCTTGTATGGAGTCCGATTTTCGTTAAAATATACAGTTTCAATGCTAGGATTAATTTAAGTTTTGTATGGAAATCTTTGAGGCACTGCAACTTTAAAACTATACATTCATTTTAACGAAAATCTGACTCCATACAAGCATAGAAATTTGTTACTAGATTGTGTCTGCAAAATTTCATTGACTTTAATTGGTTAGTATTGAAAATCTCACCATAGTACGTTTGAATGGAGCGCGCTCCGAATTATATCCCCTTTAAGGGGATGAGTTTGAGAGCCTGTGAACGCATGGGACAGCGAGCTGGCATGGGATTACCTATGAAACATTATAGAGCCGGTTTTTTGATTGAGTTTTGCAGAAAAACAGAGATAAAATGTCATGTTTTTGAAACAACTTTTAACAGATTTATAATTAACGAATGTGGGTTTGTCAACAGGAACAGTGTTGTTTGTGAAAGCGTGTTTTACCACGAATTCGTTATTAAAGTTGTCAGAAATTATTTAAAATAAAATGAAATGCGGTCGACCGACATCATCCAATATTTGTGAAATTGCAATGTTTAAATAACATTTGCTGACCATAACATTTTATACTTACTTTTATATCTTTTTTTATCAGAAACCGCAAGTTACAAAAATGTTTATTTTAATTAAAACACAATGCTTACAATATTCTTTATTTTCGCCATGAAAAAAATACAAAAAAGGGAAACGGTGTTATCACAAACAGCCAACCAGACAACTATAATAGGATGGATGAACCGTAATACCTTATAGGTAATATTTATTTTAATGAACTAGTGAGATTCTAAATAAGCGTAAAAATACTGTATATAATACATTATTTTTAATTTAAATTATGAAGTTCCTAGTACAATACTCAAAATGATTTAGGTAGATTTAACTATTTTTATGTACAACACTAACTACCTAAATAACAACACTTCTGGAACTAAAATTTGTTCAATAGAATGGAATTCAACACTTTATTGCTCCAAGACTTCATACAAGCCTTGGATATCTTAGCTCTCTGGGGAAGCTAGACGAAAACTAAATATTTCACAATACGCGTAAAATGTAAGATTAGCCAGACAATCAGCAATAAATAACAAAAATAATTCTACAGTTAAGTTTTATAACCGTGAGCTAATTGCGTAATGTTGTCTCTTAAACTTAACAATAAGAATTTAACGAGTAAAAAGTGCAATTAAAATAGATGCATTCAACTATATTAGTCTCACGCTATGTGTTGCATTTTTGTGTAATTCCAATTGTTTCTATGTTTCATTCTTTTAAATTAATTTATTTTGTAAAGCGCAGCGTAGGTAGTCCCACACTAAATGACTAATATAAAAACCTAAGTCTCAGGCTGAGATTCAGAGACGATTTGTAAGTCATAGTTCGAACTCCCGTATGTCAAAATCCATACATTTCGACCCTACTTAGCTCGAGCTAAGACGGAAAAAATCGTCTCTGAATCTCGGCCTTACAGATCACAATCCGAAGTAGAGAAAAAATTTTTTTTTTCTGTACTGTCACCTTAGTTCAATACCCATACGTACCGACCGTAAGGCGATCTTAAGTTGCCATACAAAGCTATAAGACCAATCAAAGTTGACTTTTTCATCTGGTCTTATAGCTTTGTATGGCAACTTTAGACAGTCTAACTATTACGTATGGGTATTGAACTAAGGTGAAGAACATGACAGTATAGAAAAAAAACGGTAACACTGAAATTTAAAAATTTCTGACTATTTTTTTTTTCTACGGCTGGTTGTGTGATCTGTAAGACTTAGGGCCTGTTTCACCGCTTTTGGATATGTTCTTGTTAGCTTATTATCCAACAGCTCATTTGACATATTTTGTATGAAGAATATGTCAAATTAGCTGTCGGATAAGCTAACAAGAACTTATTCGGAAGTGGTGAAACAGGCCTTTAGGTTTTTATATTTATCATTTAGTACCTTACAACAATTTCTAAACGGCAATCGGTATTCTTTTTGGTAATTATAAAGTCCCCCGGCTACAGTACTAGCCGCATTAACAAATATATATATCTAGTCCTGTCTCCTTTTACTATTAAAGGTTCGTCAAAAGACAAAAGGGACTAACTCAATAAGTTTAGATCCATGGACTAACTACACAAGTAAAATTGATACGGAATCTATGCTTTAGAACAAAGAGGTCCATGATTTTAGACATCAACCGACTGCTCCGTATACTTTTTATTGCGCCACTCGTACCGGCTTATGATTTCCAGTTTAACTATCGAGACGTCTATAATTTAACCAGATATTTTTACTGACAGTCATTCTGGGCTTTCGTGTGATTAATTGAGCCCACCTCAACCAGTCAATACAGACGTCAGGGTATTGTACTCTTGTATCTATTACGCTACCAAGACGTTGCGGTTATGTTCGCCTGTCACCGGCAACTGACGGAGTATTACGTCATCGACTGGACTGGAGACTAGATCATGACGTCATAATATTGATGGACACCGCAGACGATCGAGCGTCAAAGCTACTTGAGAAAAAAAAAAAACATACGGGTCGAATTGAGAACCTCCTCCTTTTGTTGAAGTCGGTTAAAAACGGAACCTTGTTATCTTTAGGCAGTTTTCAATTTGTGTTATTGTCGTAGTCTTGTGTTGCTTGTTGTTGATTAGTAAAATATAGATTCTACGATTTAAATCACTGCCATATTTAAATACTACTCACTCTTTTATTTTCAGTGCACACCAATCGATATATATAAACCTTTCGACATAGCGTAGGTACCATCGATGTACTGTACACACGGCGACACATCAAGCTACGCAAAACCAAAATAAGCTGGCGGCGTGTAGTAAGAGTAATGTATAACATCGCGCGGCCAGCTTATATCGGTTTTGCGTAGCATGATGTTTCGCCGTGTGTTACACCGATGAAGCGTACTATCGATGAACAGTGTTCGATGAAGCGACAATAGAAGCGACGAAGAAAGCGAAGAAACCAGTAACCCACCGATCACACAAGCTATTTTGAGCGTAGGTAATTTCTCAACTGCAACGCAACAACGTCGCAATTGCACTGCTGCGACGTCGCAACTGAATCGCCACGATTTTTACTGAACGTTATCTCCTTGACACCGACGCGACACTGATTGATCTCAAAAATATCGCGGCGATAACGCGGCGACGTCGATATCGCGACGATTATCGTTGCGTTAACGCCTTCGCTCAAAAATCGCTTGTGTGATATGTCTGTTGAAGTTCATCAGTTACAATTTTGTTTAGACTATCCTATAGGAACAGAATAATATAGTGAATACTTTAGTCAAAGAATTAGTAAGTAGATAAGGTATGGAATGGAGTGACGGAGGCGTGGGTGGAACATACAGACGGAGACCACAAACCCGTGCCTGGGACAGGTCTGGGACACGTTGGTCGCCCGGCGCGACATCCAGTACTGTACGCCATTTGTTATTCTGAGCCAAAACGGTCAAATGTTTTTTTACACTCTGTCACCAAGGTAATTCCAGGGCTTGTTAACGGTAATTTCAAATAAATACTTTGGCAACGGTATTAATTTTAATGTTATAATGACGTTAATATTAACTGAAACTTTAACGGTAGGATCCTCTGATAACGAATCAATGTTTGTTTTGTCGAAGAAAGTCACTTTCTTCGTTTTGATTGTTATATTAAGCTTTTAAGTCCTATGGGTAATTTTTGTATGGAGAGTGGCGTCTTTTTAGCGGCCAGTTACCAATTATACAGGTCTATCTTTGGGTATACGAGTTTGCTAACGGTTTTTATAGGGCTGATTAAACCCAAAATAAACAGCTTTCTAAAGAACCAACGTTGAAATCACAAAAAATCTGCTGTCCTGCCTGACCTATATAGGTGTGGATCGAGTAGGTATGCAGTTTAGTATGGAACATTTGAATTTTTTTTCCGCAATTTTTCGCATGGATAAAAGTTGTTTAGTTTGATAGTCTGATCATCCACTTAAAAACCGTGAAAATATTATTAATATCCTGTAGTACCTGCTGTAGTACCTACCTATGTAATTCCTATACAGGGTGTAAGGGATAGCCCTCCGCAAACTGAAACGGTGAACTCAGACCATCAAACAGAACAACTTTCACTATGGAGCCTACCTCAGGAAACGTGAGAAAAAATCTGCTGTCCCATACATTTGAGTCGGGTGGGTACGGCAGTTTTGTATGGGACAGCTGTTTTTTTTTGGGGGGCTGACAGTTTTTAAGGGGTTCATCCATCAGACATGCATTTTGGCTCGAGCGGTTTGCAGTTTTGTATAGAACAGTTTTTCATTTCTATGTTGCGATTTCGGTATTAGTCATTGCCACAGGTAAAGTTGTTTAATTTGATGGTTTGATCATCCAGGTATTATGTGTTCGTTCACCGACTAAAATATTTATTTAAGTACATGATATTTATCCTAACCAAACATTTTACAAAAATGTCACGAGTAATAAATGTCTTCTTGCAAAAAAACCTCCAGGAAAGTGATTTATACGGGGCCATGCAATTTAAAAGGATCAAGATTTTCCTGAGATCGAAGCAAGCAACCCGTGTCAAACGAATTGTGCAGCTTAGTTTGATTAAACTGCTTTGGTCACTTAACTCTCGAACATGTTTTTCAGAAACGAGTAAGGGATCACTAGTCACTACCTCGCCTTCTGACTCATTGTTATTAATTAATAATATGCCATTTTGATCCATTAGGTACTTATTATACAAGGTGTTTCATAAGTAAAAATAAATATTTAAAACTCTTAAGGGGTTTCAACTCAACTCAACATCGAAAACGCGAAAAAAATATCTGATATCCTATAATTATATAGTTATGTACTTATGTATGTTATGAAATAAACTGTAATGTATTGTAACCCTTATCTTAATACACCGCCATGGCAAGTTTTTTTTGTTGGTTGTCTGGAAGAAATCGCTTTTAGTGATAAGACCGCCATTTGTACAATTACGTTCTTTTTATTCTGTTTTTGGTGTGCAAATAAAGAATATAAATGTTAAGTTATGTTATGATTTTTAGGGTTTTTTAGTCAAACAAGGAACCTTTATAGTTTCGTCTATTCTGTATCCACAGTAGTAGCTCAAGTACTTACTAGTTTAGAACGTTTCATCCGCTCATTCGCGTTATGGCAGATTCGCGTTATGGCAGATTCGCGTTACGGCAGATTCGCGTTATGGCAGATTCGCGTTAGGGCAGAAGTAAAAGCATGAAGAAAAGTTGGTTGCAAATCAGAGTAGGATGTTTATCTATATCAAATACAGTAGGTAGCTGTCAAGTGACAGGATCTGTCAAAAGTGACAGGATCTGTCAAAAGTGCTGGCCGCAGTAGTGCACAAGTGATATTTTTGAGGGCTAGTTTTTTTTTTTTATTATTTAATTAATTTGAATAATTAAATTAATTAAATTATATTAACTAATTAAATTTTTATATTTTAATTTTTATTTATAATTTATTTTATTTGTATTTTTTTTATTTATTATTGCCACGCGTGTCACTTATGACAGCTCCTGTCACTTTTGACAGATCCTGCCACCATCTTCTGTCACTTTTGACAGCTACTGTCACCATCTCCTGTTACTTTTGACAGCTACTGTCACTCTTTAATTTGTTTTAATTTAATGTAATGTAACGTAACGTAATTTAATTCAATTTAATTTAAATTAATTTAATTTTGATAGCTTATGTCACTTTTGACAAGTGCTGTCACTTTTTAAATTGTTTTAATTTAATGTAACGTAACATAATTTTATTCAATTCAATTTAATTTAATTTTGAAAGCTTCTGTCACTTTTGACTGGTGCTGTCACTTTTGACAGGTGCTGTCTCTTTTGATAGCTCCTGTCACGTTGATTTTTTGCAAATGTAGACGTTCCGTGAAAAACGGTGTCATTATGAAAAAGAGTCATTTGGGAAAGTAGTCATTTTGGTAAAGTAAACACCTGATGTACCTGATCGATTGTGAATTTTATTGTTGACGACTATTGACTATAACTTCGCTATGACTATTGTTCACGACTGTCCAACTTCTGCCCTAACGCGAATCTGCCATAACGCGAATCTGCCGTAACGCGAATCTGCCATAACGCGAATCTGCCTTAACGCGAATGAGCGGTTTCATCTCTATGATTATAATTATTTCTCATATTATAGCCTCATATTATACTCGTAGAATCCTCATGAATCTGATTGAATGGAAGACCGCTGTCCGATTAGGGAAGGAGCAGGTTGTAATAAATATAACCAACAGCCAAAGCAAGTGGATATTAGATAATATATGTTATCGGATTAGTAGCGTCAGCATACGACACTAGGTTGCTGGAACCTTACATGGAAAACGTCAAAAACAATAGACATTTCTGTTTCCATTTATGGTCTAAAGGAGCTCCAGGAATCGTCCTCCGTAAATTGGAAAAGCAAATTACTCCTCATGTAGGTATATTTAGACCCGTATCCCGATCGTGACCCATGTTAATCTGAGCGGCTTCATCCATAATAAAACAAACTAGTTATTGTACAGAAGAGACAATAGGTACACATACAAAGGTGTGGTTTATTTTCTTTTACATACCTACTTACATATTTATCATTTAATCTTCTTTAGTGTTAGCAAGATGTTATTAATGAAATTGATGATGATGAAAGATTGTATGAGTTCAGGTACCTACAAGCTTTAGCAGATGATTTATTTTAATGTCAATGTTAATTACTATCTTCATTTTTTTGTTGTTCTTGCCCATTGAGGTACTATGTTAACTAGAGAAGCTACCGAGAAGTAATGTTTTGTAACACGCGTTAGGGTGCACGCGCTCTAACCCACTTAGCCTGTGCCAGGCGCTCGTCGCAGCTTGACGCTCCCAGCACGCGCCCCACACTGCTGATGCTGGTGCATAGATGTTGTTCGCGTTGTCTGCTCTATACATAATTACTCAATGTTCTTGCCTACATTATTTTATGTAGATCTCATGCAGGATTCATGTTAATCATGTAACTAGACTATAAGACAATATTTTGAGTTCTATTATTGAGTATTAAGTGGCACGAAAATCGGTACTTTTTGTGCAAGATTATCCAGGCAACAATCGTATTGAAGTTATCATAGGTCCAAGGAAAGAACATCTTCTAGTGATGAAACCTGAGTTCGTCGACTCGACACCCATTTTCTATCGTGTCCATGGCATGTCACATAGAGATTGACTTACCATCTTGGTGAAGAGAAAAAAATTAATCACGGAATAAACTTAGATTCCCTACGGAGCGTTCTAATATCAATATTCTGCGTAGGTAATCGAATGAATAAAGTTGACCTTCTGCACTCTACTTAGGGACACTAAACCACTCTATAGGGATATTGTTTTTGTAATGTGTTTTTTAAAGACAAATAAAGAAATTATATTCTATTCTATTCTAAACAGATAAATTGTAGCATAGTACATTCCTTTGCGAAACTAGACACTGGACATAAAGACAAAGGTTGTTTGTTCAGTACACAAGACACCTGTTACATTTTAGTTCGTCCCAAATAAGAAGTTCTTTGACGAAGCAATCCCTCCCACGTTTTGTAATTCAATGAAAATTGTTAGATTTCGAAGCATTTCTTTCTCTGTTTCAAACGACCTTGCGTTGCTTTTTGTTTGGCACAATGTTTGGAGCGATCTCACCGCATCTCATTTAAGGTGGTTTCCGTCCATACAAAACGTTGTCGTATAACACTCGTAGACGGTGTTAATAAAAGTAATGTTTTATGTATGGAAAAATAGCTTAGAAAATCTAGTTTGTGCATATCAAATAATATTTACAATTTATAATATTATTACGAAGATATCACGCTTTGAAATTATTCATACAAAATTTCAGACCCTTATATCTTCGTAATTATATTACAAATTGTATTATATTACTTTTATTAACACCGTCTACGAGTGTTATACGACAACGTTTTTTATGAAATTGACAGCTCTCCAACCACCTTAAGCGAATGACTCTAAAACTAAATATTTCTCAGTAGAAGTCTCAACATAATTAAGTAAAGCGCATGTGCACATCTTGTGAGACTGCATTGCTGATCCCAAGTGTGGAAAATTTGTCCCACTATGCATGTAGCAAGACTTACATTGCAAGTGACAAATGCAAGCGTCTCATGTGTAATTAACGCTCCTGAAGCATAAATAATTACAACTCTTCTGGCACATGATATTATCACAGACTTAAAAGAAGAACTAGACGTAATCTCGTCTAATCATGAGTGAAGCGCACCAGCACCCATTTCTTTTGTGTGCGTGCTGTCACGCGGTACCTACATAAGGTGACAGGTTGTAGCACCTGCGCCTAGAGCTAGTGCATCTGTGTGAGTGTAGGTCCCTTGTAGAACAAACGAGATTGTATTACCTTGCATGCTTCACATCTTTTTAGTGCAATATTCGGTCCGTATTTCATTCAAGTCCATGGATATTACAAGAGGAGGCAAATTCCATAGTTCTAAGTTTGATGTGCTGTCAACTGTAGCCTACAGTTTTTCTCGCGTGTCCTCAAATGTCCTCATTTCTTCATCTTATCGAATGCCCAAAACAATTGTATGTATGTTCGATAATTTTATATTCAAGTAGTTACATAGTAATTTCCCGCTACTGGACGAGGACTTCGTTTCATTTTTTATGAAAAGTAGGTAGCCTATGTCTTTTCCACGCCGCGCCGATGCGACTGGTTGGATTATTTTAATCTTGAAAGAGGATACGTTTTTTCAATCATAGCAAAATATACAAGGTGTTACAAAAATACAAACAAACCTTTAAGGTTGGTTTAGACCATTAAACTGAACAACTTTCAATATGGGACGAATATCGAAATCGCGAAAAAAAAATTGATGTTCCATACTCTACAAATCGACTAGAGCTAAAATATGTATGGCATAAATTTTTTTTTTCGCGTTTTCGATGTTGGTCCCTTCGAGAAAGTTGTTCAGTTTGACGGTCTAAACAACCCCCTTATGAGTTTTAAATATTTATTGTTATTAATGAAACCCACTGTATAGGCTACTATTTATGAAAATAAATCAACTAAAGCTTATATAAAAAATACACTGTCTAGCCAGCGAAAGTCGATCGTTAAAATAGAACGAAACCAGCTTACAATAGCTTAGGGAAGGCTTAGGGACTAAATTAAATCTCCTTCATAATGTTCATGAAACATTACAAAAACTTTTCCAATGACATAAAGTCGAAAAAAACTAAATGTTAATTTCTTTTTCTATTATTAAAGGACATTTTAAAGATATTTTTTAGCTTATTCAGCCAGTATTTACAGACAAATTAGACAAACAAATACAATCTCTTTTTAAAGAATAGTATAACAAAACTATTTGGTGTCAAATTTAAAAAGAAACACCTCAGAAGAACAAATCACCTGGATTAGAGGTGTTTTTTTTTAACTTTGTACCAGTAATAAGATTGTATACACCTACCTAGAAATGCACCAAAATACTAAATAAAAGTCTTTATTGACTTTAATTGGTTAATTTCCGAAATTTAATTATACTTTATATAATCAAGTGTAATTTATACTAAACCTTTAGAACGGAATTATAACTTTTGATAACGATTGTAGAGTTGTAAACTTGTATCTTATTACACAAACCGATTCTGAACTTTATAAAAAGTAAAAAGATTGTCTAGATTGACTTGTTTGTTTTCAATTTACCTTGTTATAAAGATGCGCTGTTGTGATAAACTTCTTATTGTTTTCTTGCCCTGAGTCAGTGCCGACAACATCCGTTCTTAAGGGCGTGTTTCCACCAGCTAACAAGGTAAGACAAGACCATGAATTTAAGTTTTACCACGTCCTCTCTTAATAAACATAAACATTTCTAATACAGTGTGTAAGGAAAAGTATCATTAACCTTTAAACCACATACTCTACCCATCGAACTGGAAAAAGAAATGGGTGCTTCACTCATGATTAGAAGAGATTACGTCTGGTTCTTCTTTTAAGTCTGTGGCTGTCCCAAACTAAACTCCAATACCTACTCGACTCTAATGTATACAACAGCAGATTTTTTTTGCTAACTTGGTTAATGATGGTTAAAGATACTTTTCCTTACACCCTGTATAAAGACAGGGTTTAAACTTAAATGCGTTACATACTCAAAAAGTGCTTCTCAAAGTGAACAAGTTTTAGTTTAAAAGTTATAGCCCTAAATAGGTAGGACGGACGGACGGACGGACAAAACTTTGGCTTAGTAATAGGGTCCCGTTTTCAACCTTTGGGTACGGAACCCTAAAAATTAACAGAACGGATAGCGGGTCATATAGCTATCTTATCTAACAAAGTTTTAAGCAATTTGCCATCGTTGAGTTGGTTTAAAGCAGCAATCTGTCGCACGAAGTCATGCTATGTGAGAATATGCATATCAAGGCGTAGCTTCAAAGGGTCCCGATGTCCGTCGGTGAATGTTAATAGACATTCAAGTTAAATATATCTGCATCGATTTCAATCTTAATGCATCGTATTATGATCGCATGCCGCCTTTGACTACTTATATGAGGACTAGTTACGCGTGTAATTCTACTAACAAACATTTCTGCCACTTTATGCGGTAACATGAAATCCGCAACATTGGATTTTATTCCCCATAACTTTATATTCTAATTTTGAATGTTATAAATCATGAAAAGCAGTCTCGTGTGAACCCCAAACGATCTAAGTTCGAATTTATTGTTGCACAAATTATAGGCTGTCTCGTTTAGTGATTTGGTATAAAATGTAATGTAAATGCACATGATCAATTGTTCTTATACCGTGGCAGAGAGGAAATGCTACCGCAAGGCTCAGAATACAGAATAAACCAGAAGGAGTGTTCGATTACATTTGTATTCAGCGCGCTGTGTCCAAAACAATGTCACAACACCACCCCACTCTTCACACATTATATTAATTACTCAAAAAAAAAAACCTAATCTATTTAATAGATAGGATTAATTTATCTATTTAATTAGGATTTTATTCAGTGATTACCGATGCGCGCGTCGGCCATCGACTGACTGACTAGATATCGAGCCACTCCAATTTGGAGTTGTTGTGATTGCCTAACTTTCAAGCGCGTAGACGGTTTCTGTATTCTGACACAATCCTCTGTGATTCTGAGCCGCAAGGCTAGTCCTTATAATAAATAGTCATACTTAAATAGTAGTGTAGAAGGTAGGGTAGATGTAGATTATATCACGTCATGACGTCTTTTGAAATCGGTTCCTTATAAAGCCCTAAAATCGTAAAGGGGTACTAAGCGCAGCGGTAGAGTATGCCAGGGTCCTGAGGTTTTTAGAAGGGATAATTAGATTAGGTGTACCTGGCTCCAAATCTCCTTTTTAGAATTGCTGTCTGTTTGCTTTTTTGTTTGTTCGTGCGAGTACCGCGCAAAAACTACTGAACCGATTTGATGACACTTTTTTTTTTAAATCTAATGATTTGACTTAAAAACTGGTGCTTATATAATTTGTGCGGACGAAGTCGCGGGTAAACTCTACCTAATGAATAAAAACTCTATTCATTTTTCTATATATCCGCTTACGAATTCGTGTGAAACTCGAAAATAACGTTCCAGGAGTGCGATTTTTGAATCCCATTCCATGAATTCAGCAGTAGAAAATATCAAAATTTCTATGGAAATATGCATCTTTCTACTGCTGATTTGACTTCCAAAAATCATAATTCAGGAGTGCGATTTTTTAAAGTCAAATAAGCAGTAGAAAGATAAATAAGAACGCTTTTGTATGAGATTTAAAAACCGTTCAAGCTCACCGATGACATTCAAAAATCGCACCCCAGGTCGTGATTTCAATTCCCACAGACCACATATTTGGCAAGTGTTGATTGGTTTATTTGGTAAAAGCCAAACATCCGCGTCAGAAACACTGCCCACATTTTGGTTAAAATATCAATAGGTATTGTGTTCTCTCACTTCATTCATTATAGTCGATGGAAACACACCTTTAGATCAAGATAATTGGTTTTCCTGTGTTGTCAGTTAGTGTTCAATTATTTTCACCAATTAATTTCGAACCGTACAATTTTGAAGCTTGTTTTCTGAAGCAAATTGTGTTTATAGTTACCGTTTTATAGTTCCTTTTCTGTTATAACGAATAGCGATGGTGACTACGCTCACTATCTCGTTCGGACGCATTGTGTCCAATTCGCAAATGGTCCAATCGTTCAATTCTCAAGGAGTCTTGAGGAATTTACTGGCAGCTAGTAAAACGTAGTTCCAACATACCGCGATAGATGACTTTGAAGCGAGTTGCATGCGAAGACGGAAAGGGCTAAAAAGTAAGAAAAAATGCATGTCACTAAGGGTTGAACTACACATGGCCGCACGCGATCGCACTTTTCCGTCGCGGAACGTCATTTGCTAGAGCATATAAGATAGACGGAACGCGATCTATCTTATATGCTCTAGCAAATGACGTTCCTGAGTGACAGAAAAGGATGGAGCGACGGAAAAGTGCGATCGCGTGCGGCCATGCGTGTAGTTCAACCCTAAGTCAGACGCATCCGTTGACGAAGTTGAATATATTTTAAAAAGAAAATAGTACCGACCTAATATCAATCTTTTTTTTTCTCCAAAATTTTCCACTAGGTATTTATTTCGTATCCCAAAATTTCCTATCAAAATCTACCACTAAAATTATTTGGAAAATCGCTCATCACTTAGGCTTAGGCTAATCCTACCTTAATAGTATATTTTTATATAAGTTGTTTTTGTAAGATCTATTTTCTGCAACCTACTTACTGATTACAGTAACTTCCGTTAAGTCAAGAATTAATTAATTAGGTACTCTGCCCACATAGACATAGGTATTTATAATTTAAAAATAACATAAGTGATCAATTCATCATAAATGTACATTTATACGGACCGGTTTGGCGAATTGCTTAATAAAAAGGGCCAGAGTGGTATTTTTCAAAATCATACGTTGAACTCAGCAGTAGAAAATGTCAAAATTCTTATAGAGATAAGCATATTTCTACTGCTAATTTGGCTTTCAAAAATCGCACTCCTGAAGTATGATTATCGAAAGTCAAATCAGCAGTAAAAAGATGCATATCTCCATAGTAATTTTGTCATTTTCAACTGACGTATGACTTTCAAAAATCACACTCCTGATCGTAGAAATACTTGGCCTATGCTCCTGATCTACCCGAAACCGACGAGCATGCATGAAAGGACTATGAATGTCAGGTAGAGGTTTGTCAGGATCGTATCAGGTGGCGTTCAGTTGTCTCCGCCTACCCCAGTGGGAGACAGGCGAGAGAATATGTTTTTTTTTTATTTTTTTTTTTTATTTATGAATGTTCAGCACAAACATCTAATAAACTATTCTAAGTAAATAGGTAGGTAGTAACTAAAATGATTAGCTATTACCTGTAAGTAATAACTACTCTGACATAATATGAACTCTTGCAAAATGTTCCATGTCAAAGTCTCTTCATTACTTTGTAACTTTATAAATAGGACAATCTAATAACCGTAATTTAACATACAGTGATTCAATCAACTTTTACTACGTCAGAGTCAGACCATGATTTATTTACGTATATTAATAGATAAAGTAGTATACCATCTATCCTACCTAGTATCTGCAGTATAGGCCTCCGCTCATTGCAGCGATAATATCGAGCGATATTATCGCTGCGATTTTGCGATAATTGTTCTCAGTACATTTTGTATGGGGACGAGCGCGATCCTACACACTGCCGCGATATTATCGAGCGATAATATCGCTGCTATTTTGTTCCGACGCAATCGATTTAGTGGTGCTGCGCATGCGTGACATATCGCTCGATAATATCGCGGCAATGTGATACATGAAAAAAAATAGATACTCAAACTCTCAGTTGCAGAAATTAAATCTCTTGCTAGCTTTTAAGGCCTCCGCTCATTGAGCGATTTTATCGAGCGATAATATCGCTGCGATTTTGCGATAATTGTTTCCAGTTCATTTTGTATGGGGACGCGCGCGATCCTACACACTGCCGCGATATTATCGAGCGATAATATCGCTGCGATTTTGCGATAATTGTTCTCAGTACATTTTGTATGGGGACGCGCTCGATCCCACACACTACCGCGATATTATCGCGACTCTTTCGACTACATTACGTGGTGGGGCGCATGCGTGACGCGAATCGCGGAATCGCTGCAGTGTGTAAGGTGTCGCGATATCGCTGTCGATAATATCGCTCGATAAAATCGCTCGTTAATATCGCTGCAATGTGCGGAGGCCTTTACCACATCAACCAGACAAAAAGTGACAGCAAGTGAAAAACTTTGAAAAAACGTATTGATATCAACTTTTCCAGAACAAAAAACTAATATTAAACCTACAGTATGAGTGTTGAGCGTCAGTGGCACGTTGCAGAGAGTTATGGACACTCGATCATCAAGTCCGAGTTCAAATCCGCACGGACGACGCATGTCATGTACCTACCAATGAGTTTTCGTCGACTTCAAATTTTGAACAAAGTCGCTAAATAGTACCTTGCCAGAAGTGGGCAACCGATACTACGATTGAGTGAGTTTTTCTAGCTTATGTACCTCACACCGACGGTGAAGGAAAAAATCGTGAAGTTTCCAATCCGCGTGGTGGACTACCGCTCATACATCTTCCATGAGGGGCCTTGGCCCAGTAGTGGGACTCCTATACAGACTAATGATGAATGTCAGGTAAAGCAATGAAGAATATTAGGTATTACAACAGAAAATATACTTTACCTTCTTCAAGTATATCTTCCACTCAAATTGTCTCAAACAATAACATTCAATGTCATAAGTCAAAATGTCGATTGCGCAAGTCGGAAGCGCTTTCACCGGCGCGGGCGCACCCTGCCCTCCTCTTTGTGACATAACGTAACAACTGCTAAAACAATGTTATGCTCATGGTAATTTGTTGAACAAACAGTTCATTTCATGTGTCGTAATTCGTTAAGTACAACGTGCGAAGCCGCAAGAAAATACCAGTATGAATATTGTAGTAGGTACTCTGGCTTTTTCCTATGGCTTTGCGTGTTGTTTTCGATGAATTACGAGCATCGTAGATTCATCGATCCATCCATCCATGACTGCCCTTGATTAAGTCCATCTTCGGACATGGTCTCCTCCACATTCCTCCAAGACGATCTGTCTTTCCCTCCGCTCTTGCCCTCTGGTATACTCAGACATTAGATTTTCGATATATTGTGACTGTGTCTGTCGGAAACTCATTGGAATAGACGTGACGAAAACGTTCAGGCAATTGCGAAAATCAACTTTAGACCCTCAAACTCTAGTTGAGACCCACATGTCGCCTATTTCGTATTCGTAATTCGTAAATCTAAGTAGGTACATGTTATTTAGTTATTCATATTTCCCTTTTTTATTTGCTTGCTCGACATGTCATGAACTTGTTGAACGACGCAGCTTAGAAACATATTGATTGACATCTTGTTGTTGAACACACAAGTTGAGTCTTGTTGAACACACAAGTAGACTTTCAGGAGGAATTTTTGGATTTTTTTTTCAACATTAATTGGAATCTTCTTCTTTCGTATCAGCATGAGCTATACTCGTATCGCATGACAATCTCATGCTGTAATGTAAAGTTTAGCCAGTCAGCAATGGTCGTATCGAGGCTGACTGCCCAGGGTACGTCAGACGAGCTTAGGTTTCGTCACTCGGGGAGGCTCTTCCCTTGCACCCTAAGTAAATAAATTAGTATAAAAGGTACAGTCAATTAAATTAATCTTAAACAGACCGTTTACAAAGCTTTAGACGTCACGTGGAAGAGCGCTAAGAAAGTTATCACCACGAATATAACACCAGATAATTGTTTTGAAAGTTACTTTCTTCATTATTTACTATAGCGTTTAGGAAGTCAACTCTTGTAAATTTTAACTAATTTATGCTGTCCTGACGCTACGTTGTATCTTTCATTGCTCCTGCGCAATTTGTTCAACATTTACGAGTTAGAATTAATTTTCAGATAACTTTCGTCTTCCATGACTGAAAAACTTGTCTGATCACGATGTTCTCATATTGCTCCGTGTGGCTACATTAAGGTGTTCCTTTGTTATTATATTATTAATTTTAGAAGCTGATGGTGCTGTTTCTAGAGTACTAACTCTAGAAGGTTATTAATAATAATTCCTTTTTGCTGTGTCACCGTTTAAAGTCATGTTAAACTAAGTTTAATATGACTTTAACTGTGACACAGCAAAAAAGGCGTTTGTACGGATCATCCTCGAGAGATATTTTAAATAATTAATTAAGTATTTCTAAAATTGATTTGTTATTCATTCTTATACACATAATATCCGGTTGCTAATGTCTAGCACTGCAAAATTCTTGATCATTAATTTCAAAACTAATACGTACAAATAAAAGCTTTACAGCTTCGTTCTGATAGTTAGTTTAAACCTATTCGTAGGTCTTCAACAAGCCTCGATTGATGGCAATTGACGTGATTTGGGTCTGAAGATGGTAAATTAAGCTAAGAAAGTTAAAATAAATTCACGACACTGGGTCAGACGTCCTGGGTCCGTTGGAGTGTCTTTTCATGTTTTTCCGCTTATTAAAAAAATGTATTTATTACTAAGTTTTTTATTTGTATTTTACTAATAGCTAGGTCACATCAATGCCATCTATCAAGCCACTATTTTCGGCTTTCGGAAAGCTTTCGGAGCTTTCTTTTCGAAAATCCCTCTTTGCTTAAAATATTATATATTTTCACAAGACTGTTTCGACAATGCGCCCTCGATGTCCATTTCAACTGAAAAATAAATAACGAGGATCAAAACAAAAAGGGGGAACTTTTGGGGACATTTTTGAGGTAAAGTGAGGGATTTCCGGCTTGCAGCGCCATTGTGGACCAAGCTCCTGCTTAAACTGCGGAAAATTGATCCTTTTGAATAAAGGATTTATAAAAGGAGTTGATATTTGAAGCTTTAGGGACGTAGGATTGATGATCACGACAAAGGAAATTTGGGGGCTAATGAATGGATTGTCAAATAACAAGAAAAAAATTACTCATCTCGCAAATATTTGAACTGAAACGATTTTCTTTTAGATTATGGAAAAGAGACATCAAACTTTTTTACGGGAATTCATCGAAATCGCGTCGAGGTCGAGTAGGTTTGCAGCTTTGTATGGAAGAGCTGATTACATTGTTACGTTTTAAAATTGAAAGTTGTTCAGTTTGATGGTCTGATCATGTCGTTAAAAACCGTAGAAAATTTTCTACGCTTACACGTACAAGAGTCCATAGCCTACGACTCTTTCGAAAAACCTTTTTTCATAATCCAACTCGTCATGAAATTCAAATTCTAATGAACTTTCTCTTGTTTTACAGCCGTCCTAGCAACAGCTACAATCGTCTCCTGCACGCAAGTAGAAGACCCATGCAAGACCAAAGCGAGAATCGTGGCTGACGACAAGTACTGCGACAAATACTGGGAGTGTGACAACGGGCAGACTGTCCAGTACGACTGCCCCAACGGCCTGGTGTTCGCCGGGAAGCACAGGGGTGTAACCGAGGGATGCGACTATCCGTGGAGGTCAAATTACTGCGAATATCCTAAGACGCAGATAAGTGAGTAGATTTATGGTGTTTTCAATCATGCACCTACAAAAGGTGGGCGCTTTTTGGATAGAAACGATCACAGAAGTTAAGCAACACTACACCTGCACGTCTAGCATGATTTCACTACACGCACGCGAATCGGTTTTTTTCCATAGGTAGGTACTACAAGTCGCGGCAAGCGCGGCTCGCGCTCTCCGAAAAGCGCGGGAGCAGGTTATTTTGTATGCAGCGAAGGCGCGTCGCACGCGTGTAGAAAAATCATACTCGACGTGCTGCAAGTCTAGTATGATTTCTCTACACGCGCGCGACGCGCCTTTGCTCCATAGGAAATAACCTGTTCCCGCGCTTTACAGAGAGTGAAAGTCGCGCATGCCGCGACAAGTAGTATGGAATAAAGCACAGTCGCGCGCAAGAAGAGAAATCATGCTAGACGTGCAGGTCCAGTCAGTTTTTGGATGGCTGACAGTTTAGTAGTATGGATATCATCTTGAGCGCCTCCATGCTTTGTACGGCACTTTAAGTAGTAGGATTCCTTACACTTTAAGTAGTAGTAGGAGTCCTGGATAGATTTATACCTAATCGTTAAGTCAGCTCGGAACTGGTAAGCCGTGGCTTCATAATTTTCTGACACCACGTTCATCATCATCACCACGTTGACTACTAACTATTTTTTCCTACTGTAGCGTTCAATCTTCGTGGTTATGAAAATACATAAAAAGTAATAGGTAAAACTCGATTTCAAGTTGGTTTACTGATAAAAGAGACGTCACCAATAAAAATGTTCGTATTCCAATACGATGACGATAAAAGCTAAGAATGTAAACTCATCGCCATCAGCAGTGTATTTTGATATTTTTCATCAACAATCATAACCAAAGTGTCACTTGATCTACCTTTAGCTGAAAGATCATCTTTACAGTACAGGATCCCTTCCTGTGAAATCATCCAAACACGCCTGCTAAAACTTCAATCTTTCCACCAGACCCGCCAATCGGTACGGAGCACTGCGACTGGCTCTACGGTATCTTCGGCCACGAGACCTCCTGCACCCGCTACTGGACGTGCTGGAACGGGACAGCAACAGAACAGCTGTGCATCGGTGGTCTGCTGTACAATGAGAACGCACACTCCTGCGACTGGCCCGAGAATGTCGATGGGTGTCAGAAACATCGTAAGTTTGACGTGACAATCACTTTGATCCAGCTATGTACTAACCTTTTGTTCCTGAACTAGTAATACCGGATTCTCCGGCATCTCTGCTGGCTCAGCGACCCAAAATTGGTCTGGGCCTCCAAATCAAAAGAAAGCCACTATTCCAGATCCTGCCAACTTTCAGAGTGTTGCCAGACCTTCATATTATCCCTAGATCTACGGATTTTGACCTGGCCTACGGACCTACGAATTTTTAGAAATTTTCGGAGTTCCTCCCTAAAATGTCAATTTACTGCATAAAATTATACCCAGCTGCTAATAAATCGAGAGTCGGTGTCCTTTGTCTTTCCAATTGACCAGAGGTAATAGTGGTAATAGTGCCAACAAATTCAGTTCCATGTACCTCCTAAGCTCCTGACTATGAACTTCTAAACAATGTTTAACTGTACGAAAATTAGCGTTATGTAAGCTTATAATTTTACCCTCTCAATCTCTCTGGCAACTTTACACGTATAATTTCGAGCACATTTCATATTCCACACAGCTTTTTAGCTATTTCCTTATGTGTGATACTTCTGAAACATCACTATCATCGACTCATTATGACAAGTCCATCAAATATTCTCCCAATCACAAGAAGCAATTTAATTTAATTGACAATTTTCATAATCCACACCGAATGGTCAATGGCCGTAGTTTCACCTATCAATCAGTTCATTTAGTTTTCACCCTAATTGCTTCCTCCATATAATAGGTTCGACACTCATTATGTAACAGTATAATTGATAACGATCAAATGTAGCGATTAATCGATTTGTTGTTGTTGACAGGAGAAATCGATATGGTTACAAACTACATTGTCTTTTTGTATGTTGGTTAATGGTTGGCTAGCCATTAAGGCTTCATAGTAATAGATCTTATTATGTACTATAAGTATCTCTGCATTGATTCAGCAACTCTCTTTTTTGCCCGAATGCGCGACGTAAAGTGTAATGTGTTTATCAGCCTATGTATGTAAGTTTGTTCCTTTGTGGCACACTAGAGACCAAAGGTGTTTTTTTTTTAATAACTAATACAGCGTTGCTCAGGGAGCAGCTACGGCTTTTTACTGCGGACTATTGTAGGGACCACGAATGGTTTACCGATCCAAATGAACGACCTAGGAGCACCCAGAGGTGGACAGACCTCGGCATAGGATGTTGCTGGGGCTACGCGGTGGATTTGGTAGCGGGGATCGGTGAGAACCAAACGCGTGGACCGATTTTGATGATTCTTACATCAATCGATTTGTCTTAATCGATTGGAAACTTTTATAGAGCACAGCAGTTTATTTTATATGAACTTTTATTATAGTTTATCTGTCAGTCTGTACCTACTCTCACATTTTCCCACCTATTAAAACAAATTTTGTCATGAAGAAAAATAGTAGGTACTTAATAAATAAATAAATAAATAAATAAATTTATTTAATAAATAAAATATTTTTAACTCATTACGGATAAACCACACGGTAATTCGTTCTGTTTTCTTCAAATTAAAATGAGTCGGTAGGTACTTGAGGTAGGCCGTAGGACTTTCACATGATCCTCTAACGTGTCCCGCACTAACATGCACAAGGCCCGCATCACACCCTGAATACTCCATACAGTCGGTAACACTCCATACTGACAAGAAAAAGCTAGCACATGTATGCTGGATAAGTGCGATTTAGAGAGGAATATGCTACTGGTCTTTCGTCGGTTTTGGACCACAAATAAAAATGACTATAATTAGAAGGACCATTTTTTTAAATGTCCACTTAGTTAAATGATGCTTCCCGTACCACCGATACGGAATGAGTCAACATCTAGAAGTCAACATAGATGAAGAGGGAGTGATGTCCGCGTTCTCTATGTAGATATTACTTAGTACTCTTTCTTATACACCAGGGCCCTATTCAACAAACGTTACAATTGTAATTTACAATTACAATTCTGGGTACATTGCTGGTTACTTATGACGCTAAACTTGCAGTAGGTAACATATGCCTAACATTCTCAGCAATGTACCCAGAATTGAAATTGTAAATTACAATTGTAACGTTTGTTGAATAGGGCCCTGGTAGAATGTTGCTCGCTCCCTCACACTGTTATTAGTGAGAGGAGAATTGTGCCCTTCAGTGGGACTTCTGAAGAATGAGTATGATTATTACTTATTATACATAACCTAAGTAGGTATTACATGCTTTACGAATACGTAATATTCAATTAAAAAAACAAATCAATTATGTCATGCTCCACATCACCTACGTCCTACACACAAGCATCGTAAAGGTCAAGAAGTAAATCGAGTATTTCAATCGATATTACCAATTACAGTTTTATCGACGGGTCGCCCCGTAAAGGTTAACCTTTTAAAGTAAACATTTCACGTTTTGCAATGCACGGACTAGAGATGTCATGACGTGAAGCTTTATTTTATGACCGACCAGTCCGTTTGCAACCTTATCAGATATCCGAATGCATTTGTGCAGAACCGAAAACGAAGCGGAAATTAAATTATTTATACTTACTTACTATAGGTACTAGCGGCGGCATCACAGAATTTAGCCGTTTTCTTTGAAAAATGAGATGGTTTTTCATTAATTTCGAAAAAGTTAGAAAACCACATCATTCTGAATTGTGTTGTGAACAATTGTAAATTTTCATTTTCTTCCGATTAGAAATGTAAGAGTAAAGTGGTTACAACTGGAAACAAAGGGGTGCCTTAGATTCCCTTCTCTTCGGTTTCATTCATTAAAATCGATTTCTAGAAAAACCACATCACTTTTCATAACGTGTAGATGGTTCAGCTTATTTTTCAGCTCAAATGGTTATAAAAGTTACCCAATTTCATGGTAATACCAGGTATCTTTAAGGTATTCCAGAATTCGAGATGTCAAGTTTTTTTTGGGGGCTGAATCGAAAACCATTTCGAGATAATTGTCTGAATAATCATATTTTCTATGTCAGAGATTTTAAAATTAAAGGATTACAGATATTTTTAATAAAATAACGTCGTTTTTCGGTCCACGAGTGACGTCACTCGCTGCCCCTGCGAACTCCTTGGTAAACATAAAATCAACTTAAAATAACCGGCCATTAAGAAAAAAAAACACATTCACAATGTCAGAATTTGACATTTGATAATGCCGTATCTGTTTCCAGCATAGAGTTAGAAAGAGGAGGCAGGTTTTCATTTTTTTTAATATAGCAGTAGGTCGTTTTTCTCCATGGAGTTCGAATTATTTTTACTCCGCCATTTTTGCACTTTGAGATTACAGATCAAAATAATTTAAAAATTAAATTTATATTGATAAACTCGATGAATCGCAATAAAAATGAAATAGGTGTCTTAAAATTATGTCTTCTAACCGTAAAAAATATAAAAATGAAGACCAAAAAAAACTTGACATACCGAATTCCAACCTTTATTGAGTCAACCCGTAAGCGAGAATCGCATCAATATCCGTTCAATCATTCTTTGTCCAGTTTCTGATACGTTTCATGAATTGGTTTATTGAGCGTTTTTTCTTGAAATATCAGATTTCTTTCACCACTGACTGCAATCAAACTGTAAGAAAAAAAACATGAGAAAACTTGTAGGTACTGAGAAAACCAGAATTGAGAAAAGCAAATGGCAAAATTGCCTGTCCACCAGAGCTGTGCGAGGAAGTGAAGAGGTGAGAGAAAGAAATGTAGGTACCTCATCTCTTCACCTACTATTAACAAAGAAAACGTTTATGCCACTAAAACTTTCATGTGTTTATTACTTATTCTTCGATCGACAAGCTCGACACAAATTCTTTTTGAGAACGATAATGATTAAACCGAATATCCGATACGCCTTAACATTAGACATCCCTAGTACGGGCCGATCACGAGTGGATAAAGCTATCTATTATAAATTCATTGCTAGGCGACTGTAAAACGATTCAATGGTCATTGCCGTTTCACGATCATGACTCCATGACTATTGTTCTAGATGTATTGTTACCACCGACCGTCTGCCTTTTATACAATGGACGTACGTGGTTTGGCGTTATGATTTAGTTCGTATGCAGATCGGTGGCGAAGATTCAATGTTTTCTTAAGAATCTATTCTTTTTACCAATCATTTAAAAATACCGGCCAAATGCAAGTGCCAGCTTAGTTTTGCATAGCTTGATGTGACGCCGTGTGTACTTTAATATTCCATTTAAATTCCAATAGAAATCCCAATCTCTTTTGATTTCTTTCCTCATCATCATCAATGTTTGAATTCTGATTTTGATGTCCACAATAGGTACTCGAAACAACTCACATAAAAATATTTTCCACAAAGAAACCCGGAAATTTTATACTTTAGGTATTAATTGAGGTTCAGTCAGACCCACTTGAAATATGAGCTTTACCGACAATTTCGAATCGAGTAGGGATATCGGACCCGTGATTGCAATTTGGCAAGGGTGGTAAATTGGGGTAGGCTTAGTACACAGGGTTACCATTTCGAAATTTGTGAAGCCACATTTAAAAAAAAGTCCGGACATTTTGGTCATCAAAATAATGTTTACTAAAGATTTGAAGAGTGATTTAATACTTGGTTTTATTTATACGTAATTTAATGCGAAAATTTAAATATTAATTCAAAATATTTCCATCTAAGTTAAAAATCCGAACAAATTAAAAAGCCGGATAAAGTCCGGGCGTAAGGTTGAATGTCCGGACAAATCCGGACGGATGGTAAACCCACCCCCACATCCCTGGATACGAATATCTGTCTAAGTTATTTGATTATGCCCTCGTAGTAGTATCAAATCAAATAATGTCGGGACTATGTGAGTTGACATGATTTGTTTTAGTGTTTCTTGAACCGTTTGTTTATTTTGTATTTGTATACCTATTTTCATATTGTGTATTTTCGTATATTAACATATATATTTTGACCTAAAATAAACCACTTGTTTTAAATTACTAACAAAATTTTAAGGCTAGGTTATCCCAGTGCAAGCGTCTCTTTCTTGCAAGCATAAGTTTACAATTAGCCATCCCGTCATCATTTAATTTCAGACTTTAAAACACAGTTTAAAACACTTTCGTTCTTGTTCAAAAAACGGCCTCGACGGTATAACAGCGTCTTAAGGGTGTATTCAGTTAATGAAAGTACCCTACACAACTTTCTCTAAAGGAACATGGGTCGAAAAGTGCACGAAAACAATTACTCAACAAATAGCGGCAAGGGACTGATGGTGGCACATCCTAATTGGTCAATACAGGGTCCAACTTATGCTGACAGTTTTTTAAGAGGATGATCAGACCATCAAACTGAATAAAAATTCATCATCATCATCATTAATAATTATAATCTGAATGACCACAATGTTTGGTCTTGACAATGTTACAGAACCTATGCAATTCAACATTGTATTTTGTAATTGTAGGTACTTTGTATAGGTACATTATGATTTCTTTAAAAGATGTGTTGTAGAGTTTCTGGCCGCATCTTCTCTACAACGGAACACCTTCCGATGAATACAAAAATTGAGTTGAGTTGAGTTAATATTCTACAGAGTTTTTGCTCCAAATTTCATTGAATATCATTGTTCTCATTCCAGCTCTCTGCAACGAAGACCCCAACGGCAACGTGCCTCTAGGCAAGTCCTGCAACCGTTATTGGCAGTGCCAAGGGGGCTACCCTCGCCTGCAGCGCTGCCCAGCCATGCTGGTGTTCGACAGGAGGTCCCTGAGATGCGTGGTGCCCCCTACTGAGGAGTGCGACGTTCCTACCACCACGGCACCACCCCCGGAGGAAGATACTCAGCAGGAATTGAGACCGGTGGGTTTGAATTTTATATCAAAGTAAAATTTATGGATAGGCCTAAAGCGCGTTAAGTTGAAGCACACAACTAGGGCAATTGGACCATACAAACTAGGGCAATAGTCTGTCATCTCGGTACAAATTTGAAGTATACCATTGATTTGTTTTTGCCTCATTTTTCTGGTTTGAAATGTTCGCGTAATGACGCTTTCAATTCAATTATATACTTTATTGCACACCGAAACAGTACCTACATAGGCATTTCATTCTTAGACCGTTTAGATGCATATAGGATCAGGTTGATCATGTCTTGGCAGAGGGAAATGCTCTTGTAGGCTCTGGTCCCTATCTAAATGGTCTAAGATGCCTGGTATAATTAGGTTGTTGGATCAAGGAGGCTTGTAGACATGGGTTTGGCATATTATACACAGGGTGCAAATTTAAATGCTTCAAACCATCAAACGAAATAACTTTTACCATAAAATTTGCTGTTTCATACATTTGGGTCGAGTAGCTATTGTAATTTTTAGGGAATAGCTGTTTTTTTTCGCGATTTGTGTTTTTGTCTAGTCGTCAAAATAGAAGTCTAGGTTAGATTCTGGCACTTTAAATGTGACTAGGTAGAATTTGTGTGGCAAGGTCCGAGATATTTTATTTATATTTATTTGATGGACTGAAGCACCCCGTTCGATATGTAACGCATTTAAATTAGCATCCCGTATAGCTCAAAGAACCGATAACCGATGATGATTAAAGGTACTTTAATTATGACCTTAAACTGGAAGGATCCGATCCGAGACGACATTTTGAAGGAGACAATGGATTGCTCAAGAAGGATAAAATCGATCGTTGTGGAAATCATAAGGTTTCCAATGTATCTAGCCAGCAATATTGGTGGTGGGTAGGGTGTGTCCGTACTTTATGTAGTTATGTACTCTTTGATATACTATGCCTGAGCAATGACGCGCGCCAGGCGGCGTGCATGACCTCTTAAATATTTAATGATTCTTATTTTCGGTCGGAATAAGTAATGTTAGCTATTTACTAACTAGACATAAATGATTAACATCACTGGAAAATCCACTTATCCCATAAATTACAACAGAAAAAGCAAAACTAATATCTAAAGCAAAAAGCTATTGCAGTTGTGATCTCAGACTTTTTTATGTGCACTCGATTGGAAATTAATTAAATTCTAGACCTATTGAATACCTGAATAATGGTCCTCCATTCAAGATGAGCCATTCTTTGTCGAACTGAATAACTAATTAAAGTTGACATCAATTTTCACTGCCATGGAGAATTATGATTTAGGTAGACCCGACGTTCTCGGAAATGCCTGTTCAATTAATTAGTAATTTTGACAGCAATGTGGGGATATCTTGTAGATTGCTGATAGGCATCGGTAAGAGCATCTTTTCCCAGCCTGGCGGCTGCAATCTTTCAAAAAAAAAAAAACCGTATACTACCTATTGAACGTCCTTTTATTGAATAAAGTAAACTATAAAATATTCTAATTTATAATTAAGTATTACAAAATTAAACATTAGTCGGTCAAAATTACACAGTTAGGTGTCGCGAAGTAATTACTTAACTTTTTGGCTATTTAGTGCGTTCACACACGATGACGCACTGACGGAGCGGCAGATGTCAGTCCATAGAACCACACCCGGTGCGTGAATGCGTCACCGTGTGTGCTTCTACGTGCGGTTTCATACAACTCCTTGCTTCACAAATGATGGACTGACGTCTGCCGCTGCGTCAATGCGTCATCGTGTGTGAACGTACTTAGAGAGTCGCGACACTAAACAGGTTGGGAAAAGTTGGTAAGAGAAACAATAATTGAGTAGAAGAATTCAAAACTTTAAAATCAAAAGTAATTTCAACCTAAAAAAAACACAGCAAAAGAACTGATTTAAATTGCCCATAATATTCTACAAATCTGTAAAGAGCTTGTAAAGAGACACAAAGGTAGTGGAAAATAAAAATCTGTAGTAGATACGTTTTTTTTTTCATTTGATAATGAAGATATAGAACCATTAGAACACATAAATGTAGAATAGGTAGCACCTAGGTATAGTATAATGGTTTTGTCACTAACAGATAAAATAAAGGCAATGCGGTCGCCCGCAGACGAGTATACAGGGACAGGTTGAAATTGATATCATTAGCATCCTTTTAAACAAAGAGTCTACTTTTATCAGTATGACTCCTTTGCTTAAAAAGAAAAATAACAAGTCCATAGTAGGTACAAAGATTTCAGATAGGAAACTCTTGTTTAACCGAGGTGTACCAACTCAACAAAATGTTTGCTTTCAGAACCAGCATCAATCGAAGAGGCCCCAACACAACATTGATTACCAAGACCAACAACAACAACAACCTCAACAGCAGGGACGTCCTCGGCCAAGGAACTAAGACTATTCTACTTTATTCTATCTTCTAGAATCATACATCCAACCTTCTTTAAAACTTGGCAGGATTTGTTTTCTTTGAAATTCATTTTTTTTTATTTTCAAATACGTTGCTTTATTTCGTCTCTAGATTTTTTTTAGATACTCCGCCAAGTACCTGTTCTTACCTGAAATACATTGTGATTATTTAAGGCGAGACACAAATCATTTTCTATTTCAAAAAGTGAAAGGTTAGGTGAACTGGAATTTCTGGAAAAGAATAACATTCTGGGTCAACAGGTCGACTGAAATGAAATTGCTATAGAAGACAAATAATTATTTTAATTTCAAATGTTTTATTTCGTAGAAGAAAAGTGAAAAACCGTAGAGCAAAGATTTTGTTTGGTCGCGAAATAGAGCCTCTGCCATTTTCGTAGATACGAATTCGAATGTGTGAAAGTCAAAAATAGTAATCAGATGCTTCTTCTTTTTCTTCTTTGCTTGAACATAACATAATAGGTACCCTAGTAACTACCCTATAATCTGTATTACGGAAAACCCTTTTTTTTTGTAACAATTTTTTTCAGTGCCTTAATAATTCAAATGTGGAAACCCCCTATATTATTTTCAAAACATACCTAATTTCATCCATTCATTAACTTTGAGATACTTTATCTTCTCTCCCACCATTATCATCAAAACCCCGTTTTGTAGAAGTACTTAACTACTATTTAAGACTTCATTAAGTTTAGTCATAATAACTAAGTTTTAGTTAGATCTTAAGTGTAAATGTGAAACTGCCTACAAATTTATTATTGTTGATACTAAATACTCAGTAAATAACACTCAGATTTCACCGTAAATTCTCAATTTTGTATTAAATTAGTCAATATTTAATTTTGTAGACCGTACTGTCCTTAGATTTAGTTAATAAAATGTTTTTATAAAAAAAATCTACTTTCATCTCTTTTTCATCGTCGCAGGTAATTAAATAATAGTTATTTGTTATGCTAGGCTGCAAAGTTGTTTTTTGGCGCGAGTACTTGTATTGATAAGTATTGTATTGTACTTGTAAGGTACGAGACGCAGAATAATTTTGCAGCCGAGCGAAACACACAACTTTTCACCTCACAACAGCGAGGAAAATGTTAGGTGCAAGCATTAACATTAGATCATCATCAGATACATCGCGCTTCATGACGTTGTCCCATTCTATTGCGGCGATATAGTACTCTTGCATTTAATCACTGTCTCACTGCGGTCACGTGTAGCAGTTTGATTGAAAAAAAAAATATCAGCATAAAAAACTGTGTGTGTGTGTGTGTGTACTGAGACACTGCGCAAATAATTCAAGAAATGTAAGGAAATGTAAAGGAATAACTTCTCATAGGTAAACTTGATGAATTAATTATTAAAAAGCATTTTAAATATTATTTTAAACGATATTTTTATCCCACATACTGGGAAAATAACAAAGAGATTTAAACTTATTACTAAATTAAATCTCTTTGGAAAATAATTATATGCAAATTAAGCGAAATACTTGGCCTATGATGCAAATGCAAAATAAGGACAAACCCATACGTGAAAAAGAGAAGACAAAAGATATTGCTTTTCAAAGAGATTATGTTACACTCAAATAAATTATAGTGAAGGACAAGTCTATACGCGAAAAAGAGAAGACAATAATATGCACGAATATAAGTATGCAACGCTTGTCTGTAAGCAACATAATCTTTTTGTCTTTCTCGCACGTATGGTTTTTACTATCTTTTTATCTGGACTGGCAGAATAGACAAATATTGAATAGAAAGATTCGAATTTTAAAAACTCTTTCCACGCTAGCGGATAAAATGCACTTTTTGCACTCAGATTTCGAACGATAAAAATAATCTTTCCGAGCTTGTGAGGTGAAAATAATATTTCCAGACAACATTGATCCCTGTGATAAAGTTACATGTCAAGATTGACAGTCGAAGATACGAAAGCGTACCAGTACTCTGGCCCCAAAACTCTATCCATATTCACGCACACATATATAATTTGTATTGCGCCTCACGCACACCAACCTATGAAAGTTGGCCCCTTTTGTTTTATAAGGTATAACCGTGAGGTTCATTCTATTGCAGTAAAAATTCGAGCTCGCTTCGCTCGCTTCAGATTATGATTGATCTCAGGCACATTGGATGTAGATGGTATTTTGGGGATTTTGCAACAAGGTTTGCGATGACCTAATAATGTTGTAGTAAAATCTTGAGCTCGCTTCGCTCGCTCTACAATTCGGTTTTAGATCGCATCAATCTCAAGCTCGCTTCACTTTTGGTTTTAGATTTTAATTCAACGACAACAAGGACCTAAAACTCCCTGGGAAATAATGAGAGCTATCTACGTCCATGTAGGGAAGGCCTATGACCAGTTTTTGTTATTGGCAAACGCCTAAAAAAAATAGTAATCAATTTCTGGAAACGGGCCTCAACTAGTTTTACCGGTCCGGGCCTTCGACGGGCTCAGTCCACGTCTGAGCCACAGATTATAAAGGCCTCCGCACATTGCAGCGATTTTATCGAGCGATATATAGGTATTATCGCTGCGATTTTGCTATATTTATTTCTAGTACATTTTGTATGGGGACGCGCGCAATCCTACACACTGCCGCGATATTATCGAGCGATAATATCGCTGCGATTTTGCGATATTTGTTCTCAGTACATTTTGTATGGGGACGCGCTCGATCCCACACGCTGCCGCGATATTATCGCAACCTGACACAATCTCTTTCGACTGCATTCAGTGCTGAGCGCATGCGTGACGCGAATCGCGAAATCGCTGCAGTGTGTTAGGTGTCGCGATATCGCTGTCGATAATATCGCTCGATAAAATCGCTCGATAATATCGCTGCAATGGGCGGAGGCCTTTAAGGTTACCTACTATATACAGCTATGTATAAGCTTTTGGCTTTAGTTCGGTATGAGTATGATAATTATAATTAGCTTCAGGGTTCCACCCTATTATTTTCACAAAGCTTTGTTTGCTGGATAACCCCTTGTGAAAAGTCAGTAAGTACGGTTCATTTAATTTAATGCACCTAAAATTTTAAAAGCACCTAGCGAGTTCTTTTGAATATGAAATGACTAAGGAATTTTTCCATTGAATTGATTCAAGTAAATATTCAGGCGATGTTTTTTATGAATCTCTGATCTGAGGCTTTCTTATTTACTGTCCGAGGTTAGGAGGTGGAAAGCGACAACTTTGTTTAGCGCAGCGGGACGACAATTAACGCTTTCCGTCCGGAGCGGAGGGGAGAAAAGTATATTTTATATCTACTAATGAATATGAAATGGATAGATACCATAAGTAGGCAGGTTAAGAGATGCATGGTCGAGTGATGGACGAATCAAGATAACGGAATTCCTACCGCAAAAGCCTAGGTGCTACAATGAAAACCGATAGGTAACTTTCCCTTATGACGTGCATGCGATATTTGCGTGCAGAGACGAGCAATTTTCCAAAAACCCATATCATGCAATTTACATAAGTACTTCCATTATCGATAATTGAACTATTTCCGCCCTTTACTGCCCATTCGACTAATTTGATTCACCAATCACAAAAGATGCTTCCCTAGGGTATTGCTGTAATGGACTTTGTACGTATTAAAGTGAAATGAAACGGATTTTCGGGAGTGGTTGTATAAGTGGCAAAAATTGGAGCAGTCACCCCATCCCTTGAGGCTTGACATGATTGTAAGTTAACCATAGTTGTTTTAGGAAGGCCCTGTACTCATGTAGAAGTAATTTGGCCAATCATAACAAAATTTGGTCGATATGAATTTTACTTTTTGTTATTCATCGTTTACTGGGACTCTGGGAGTGGTTATAAATGCACTATCGTCAGCCTACGTCCTACTGCAGGGGACAGTCCTACTTTTAGGCTGGATTTAGTCAATGGACGCGGTTTAGTGCGGCGCTGACGAATTGCACGCCGCTAATTGGTTATTCCGCCGTCCGCGCTGACCGTCGGTCGTGCACTAAATTCAGCCTTAGGGGCATACAGCCTTATATTAGAATATATAAATGCATAGAACCTATCTACTTACCCATTTTTGGCCTAAATTACCTATACAGGGTCATTCTTAATATGCTGACACTTTTTAAGGGGATGATCAGACCGTCAAACTGAACCACTTTCTCTATTGGACCAACATAGAAATCGCGAAAAAAAATCTGCTGTCCCATACATTTGGCTCGAGTAGGTCTGCAGTTTTCTATGGAAGAGCAGAATTTTTTTTCACGATTTTGGTGTTGGTCCCATAGAGAAAGTTGTTCAGCTTGGTGGTCTGATCATCCCCTTTGAAAACCGTCAGCATATTAAGAAGGACCCTATTATGGTGTAAAGTAGAATAGAACGATGTAGATATTTTTTGAGCTGATTGAAGGCACTTTATTATCATTTTAAACCACATACCTACATGGTAAATTTTATATAACTAAATTTTATATTACCAAACTTATGCCACAGATTATTTAATAAGTAGTTACTACCATGTTACCTACTACCGTACCAGCTCAAGCACGTATCCAGACTTTTGTTTCGGAGGGGACATTTAATTTTCGAGGGGGGGTATTTACAGAAAAACAATGAAAAAGTAAGTGCTGTAATCACTTTTCCATATAAATTTGTGGATTTCGTGGGGGGGGGGGGGGGGGTCAATCCCACCTATCCCCCCCCCCCTGGATACGTGACTGAGTTCACTCAATTTCGAACTTTGCGCTTCAGGACTGCGATTTTTTGATGTCATACTTCGAACTCAGCAGTAGCAAATGTCAAAATTACTATGAAAATATGCATCTTTCTTCTGCTGATTTGACTTTCAAAAATCATACTTCAGGAGTGCAATTTTTTTAAGTCAAATCAGCAGTAGAAAGTGCGTATCATTCAACCCCTTTGTGGGGATCGGCCGTCAAGCGTAGGAGCGTGGAGAGAGGCAGGCCTGCTTATGCTAAAGGTGAATCATATCAACCTTTGAAAAGTGCCTATTTTAAGGGCCACCCTCAAAGAAAATACGGTCGATGTATGTACGTATGTATCTATGTAAAGCAATAACCTTCGGACAGTCAGACCGTTGGCCTAAGCTCTTTATCTCACTAGTTAAGTTACAAGCTAACGTTACGTTTTGTACATCTTAAGGGACCAGAGTTAATACCTACGACCGTCTGTAACCTCTTGCAAGAAAACCGCAAATATTGTGCAGTACACACTCAATATAAACAGGGTTTAAATTTAAACTTAGTACCTACCTACCTAATAAAATTCTGTTATTTGCAGAGTAACTTTTAGATATCAAGACTTTCATCAATCTATATAGGTACTTAGATAACATTCAAAGTAGCGCGTAGGTTAGTAGGTAAGGTCAGGGATGTATTTACAAATATTACGCCCCTGGGCAAATATATTTGGCCGCCCCCTCCCAAACTGTTTGCCGGCGGCGAGCCCGTGCCCAAGATTTGTGCCATAAAAAGTTCTAAGCTTTTGAGATATTTAAGAATAGACCGATAAAAAATGTCGCTTAATTTATTACCGACTTACACCCAAATTGTATTTTTTGAAAGTAGTAGCAAAATTTAAAGCATGAAGCGAGCGAAGCGAGCTCGAGTTTTTCCGTTAGGTATACGACTGGTTGTGTGTAATAGAACACGTATAAATCTATATATGCAGTGCAATAGTAAAAAAAAATAGTAACAGAGCGAGCGAAGCGAAATTGTAATTTTTCCGCAAAACGATTTGGTTATGATTATATCTCTCCATTGGTCTAACTAATGCATGCAGTACCTACAATAATAAAAAGATAATCCAAAACGAGCGTAGCGAGCTCGAAATTTTTTTACACTGAAGTCTGGCAAATACTGTATTTCTTTGGGAAACGATTTCCTTCCCATGTGTATGGCCCTACGGGCCGCTTCCCCGGTACCGGCCGCCCTTAGCCCATTTTGCCCTTAGGAGAATTCGCCACTGGGTAAGGTACAATCGATGTCAGATTCATTTTATTTTGATCGAAGTGTCAGAGCACCATCGATGGAGAAGAAACAACTAAAACGTAGTCAAAAATGTCGTTCGTCACTATACATAGAGTATAAAACAACTGTCTCTATGTTTGCTTAGATCTTTAAAACTATACTCAACGGATTTTGTTACGTTTTTTTTTAATAGAAGAGTGATTCAAGAGGAAGGTTTATAATTATGAGCATTGCACCCGTGCGAAGCTGGGGCGGGTTAGTTATCTATTAAAACTTATAAAATAACGTTCTTAGAAACCTAGCGCGACCAATTGCAATGAAGGGAGTAGTTACTCTAAGGGACTAAGGGCCTGTTTCACCACTTCTAAGTAAGTCCTTGCTTATGCGACAGATATTTTGACATAATTTCATACAAAGTATGTCAAACTATCTGTCGGATAAGCTAACAAGAACTTACTCAGAAGTGGTGAAACAGGCCCTAACTCTTGTAATATTCAATTATAGGTTGCTTATAGGTACCTAATCAGTAGGTATGTAACTCGTTTCAAACATTTACACTCTGTAGGTAGGTATAACTACTGTAGTAAAGAACAGTGAAAACTCATGGTAGGCCCTCTGACATCTAACAACCAGAAAGTGTTTGATCGTTCATGGATAAAATAACCGCAGAGATCAAAAGTGATTCCCTTTGCCTATAATTAGACGGTGTGGTGGTGATGTCGACGTACCTTAGTATCTAGTATCTACAGTTTTCTATAGATGTTGAGATCGTTTTATCGATGTCTCAAAAGTTGATAATCTACTACCTCTTAGAAATTTATAAGTACCCTACCAAGTCGTTTTCGAGTTTTTAAGAAAAGTTGAAAAAACAAAGAAATCCAATAAGTTTTTCAACTTTTGACTACTTCGTTTACAAGTAGCCTATTCATAAACTCACGAGTCACGACCATAATCCTTTTCGGGTTCCTCTGGAACTCTACAACACCAAACTGTATTTTTAACCGTCTATGTAGCGATAAGGCTTTACATAACAAAATAACATTGGAAGTAGGATTTAGGATGGACTGAGACGTGTCAATTGCTGAAATGTGACTAGCCTTTTCTTACCCATAAACTATAAACACACCTAAGTAGGATACCTATCCTTCTTACTTACTCTATCTTCAATATGATTTAGATCCATGGTATACTCACTGTCGATTACAATAAGTGGCTACACGTGACTGAGTTTCGGCACTTATACTCGTATACTTGTGAAAAATGGATGTTCTGAATTATCGGAATATCTCTGACCACCCCCTCGGGGAATATAGTCGTGAGCTTATGCTCAT
This sequence comes from Agonopterix heracliana, assembly GCA_963693445.1. Lineage (NCBI taxonomy): Eukaryota > Metazoa > Arthropoda > Insecta > Lepidoptera > Depressariidae > Agonopterix > Agonopterix heracliana. Next base: position 18,489,411 of record OY856308.1, on the reverse strand, counting down.
TCTACAAGTACTTATCTAAATCAAAAGCATATTTTTAGAGTCAATGTCCGAATCTTGTTTGGTACGATGATCGCCCCTTTGAGTTAAGTTTCAAGGGGGTAGAGGGGCGCTCTCGGAGAGCGCTCAGTGACAATAATGAAGACACGGGACTCTCGGAGACGAGACCCTTGACCTTGAACAAATTGGCGCCCGCACGGACAGGGTTGGCGCCAATTTGAGGCTGGGTGAATCTTCAGGGCGTTTGAAAGGCCTTAATTTATCTGGCCGAACATTTTCATCTTATTTATTCAATTCAAATCCGATGTGTTATCACAATTCAGCCAACGTCTCGTTAAGGTCTCGTTAAATGAATATTATACGTAGGAAAATGATCAGTAGTTTTAATTAAATCTAGAGTGGCAGTTTTGCCAATGTAAAGCAGTTAAGAGTCTCAAGTGATTGTTTTAAGGTTAAAACACAAAAGAGTCACAAAATGGCCGACCCGCATGGCCAGAACAATCACGAGCCGACGCAGCCAGACGTCCTCTCGGTAGACCTCTAGCCACGCCAGTCCCATCTTATTTAAGTATAAGAAAGGCATAAGTAACTTTATTTGCATAGAATACAGTTTTATACCAGAAAAATTAAGAATAATCTCGGAAATTTTTGGAATTTTCCGGAGAAAATTTCCACTGATTTTTACTTCAGAATAATGGTCTGAATTCAGCATATCAGTATTTGCTAGGCTGTCCCTTACACCTTTGTTCAGCCGTTTTTAGCCACTTTAGCAACATCGAAATTTCCAGTATCTAGCCACTTTTTGGGTACGGTACGGCCACAGAGGATTATATCCTCTGTGGTACGGCTTAGCTCTTAAGCGAAAAGTTTTAAATCTATGGCTTAGCTACTTGTTCCGGAGCACAGATTACCCCCAATAGATACCGCATGATGAAAATTTCGTACAGCATAGCTAGCATGCCGCAGTGATACAGCGCTATCACACCTTAGCTCTCTATCTATTTGGGTGCGAACGAACGAGATAAAAGACGTGATACAGCCGTATCACGTCTAGCATACTACGAGTGCAGCAGCGGGGCTAGTACGCCAACCCGCGATAGCGTGATATAGCGCTATCACACTTCCGCTCTCTTTCTATTTGCACGCGACAGAACGAGACAGAAGACTAAATTTGACAGATGGATATATGTGTTAAATGTGGTTGGCGTACTAGCCCCGCTGGTCCGAAGTCACCATTTTTGGCGGTAGGTGCGGGTAGCGGGACACGAAATAATGCAACATGATTGGCCATTTCAAGGTCGCACTATTCTGATCTCGCTCTATCCCGTTGCTTATATCAGTGCAAAATCATAGATGCGATGGTGCTCATCGGCGGCCCTGTATGCGGTATATATTGGAGGTGATCTGTGTTCCGGAGGCAAGGTGGCAATGGCAAACACTGGGCAGATGGCTCAAAAAGACGCTGAAAGACGCCGTAAAACATTAAAAAAACTATATTTTTCAGTTGATTCTCTTTCTACGAGATGGTCACACCCACGGTCACACCATACTTTTTTTGTAATGGCTTTAACGGCTCTGGATACTAGTCCTTTTGAGCCATTCGTTTTTTTTTTTAAAGAGTTTTACGGCTCTGGATTCAGCGTCCTTTTGAGCCAGTCTTTATCTCACTATATTATAATTAACTTTGAGTTCGAAGGTTGAGCTTCAGATTAATTCCACAGTGCTTGTAATAAATTTGTATATAGCATTGTAATTGGATTGATCAAATAAGAGTTGTTGCAAATCAGACGGAGGCGACGAATTATCTTGTTGTAGTTGATCTACTAGAAGCAGTCTTTGTAAACCGTATTTTCTACATGTCAAAACGATGTGATTCAAATCCTCTGGTGCAAAACCAGTGTTGCCACCTTAGCCCTTTTGGGGCTAGATCTAGCTCTTTTTACTGTAGGTGAACTCGTTGTCTAATGATTTAGCCGGAAAGGGCTATCTAGCACTTTTCATTTTCATAAATTATTGCACCAAAATTATTACATTGAATTAAATTGGTAACATTTTTCTTCAAATTCAGATTAATTTTGAAATATGTTAAGTATTGTGATTCAATAGCATTACTATCGTAGGTTCTTGCTAATTGACAACATTTCATTTTTTTAACCACCTGTTTTTAATGCAAAATATAAAAATAGGTTAAAAAATAAGAGATATGTATTTTTTCGATTTTATTTTTGATTAATATTTCTATATTTAATTTACTTTTGAATTTTCTGAAAAACGTAGGCTTTATGGCTAAAATACCTTGGCCTCAATGACATTAAAAATAAAAACTGTCAAATACAATAGAAAAGCCAAGCAGGCAAAGGAATAAAATCTCATTCAACCTCTATTATATTTTTCAGTATTTTTCAAAAAACTCGAGAAGTAATGGATAGAAAAATCTGATAATTTTTATATAAGCTTTGAATCACATAATCTCCAAATGGTTTTCTTATTTTGGTACCTTTCCTAAAATGAAATGTTGTCAATTAACTGCACTCGTAGTATGCTGCACGTGATACGGCTATATCACGTCTTTTATCTCGTTCGTTCGCACGCAAATAGAAAGAGAGCAAAGGTGTGATAGCGCTGTATCACTGCGGCATGCTAGCTATGCAGCATAGCTAGCATGCCGCAGTGATACAGCGCTATCACACCTTAGCTCTCTTTCTATTTGCGTGCGAACGAACGAGATAAAAGACGTGATACAGCCGTATCACGTGCAGCATACTACGAGGGCTGGAGGCCTTGTTTCAAGCTGAATCCTGCAGTGCTAGCATGATACCCCGCGACTTCGAGTCTCTCTATACCATATCTCTATTTCAGCGCGTCTTCGCCTCTGTCTCTACAGTAGCTAACATGATGCCCGCGACTTACGATGTCGCGAGCTCTCAACTGTCATTCGTAGACTCTAGTCTACAAATGCGAGCATGATCACCGTTCGGTAGAATTTGTGGCTCTACGTTTACGCAACGAAATAAGTAAAAGAACGAATGATTTTGGGGCAGCTCTAATCACCGATTCGGTGATACCCTATTCAAATTGATCGATTTAACCGTATGGTAACCCAGCGAACCCGGGCCGCGACTAAGCTTTCTCTTGGTAGAGTGGCTGACGAGCTGTCAAATCATGCTCACCATCGCGGGATAAATGACAGGCGCGGGTATGGATTTCAAACCCGCAGGCGCGCGTCATGCGACTAATCATGCTAGCACTGCAGCGGGGCTAGTACGCCAACCCGCGATAGCATGATATAGCGCTATCACGCTTCCGCTCTCTTTCTATTTGCACGCGACAGAACGAGTCAAAAGACTAAATTTGACAGATGGATGTGTTAAATGTGGTTGGCGTACTAGCCCCGCAGAGCTACTAGGCCGTACTAGGCCGTATAAGTCTTTTAAAAAAAAAACTTTGTTTTCATTCACACACGCATTTCAACGTAGAGTTTTTAACAAAAACGTGCAAACTGCAAGTGCAATGCACCGAATTTAATTTGTAAATTGAATTTAATTAATTCAAAATGGATTTCATCGTGGACACAATTGGAGACGACGAGCTCCAATCGAAAACCCAGCTACTTGGCGAAGATGAGAAACCACATTTCATAGGTTAGTTTTGGTAGAACATCATTGTTTATAATCGTTTTAGCTGTTCTAAGTACCTACTACCTCCATGGTCTAATGGTTAAGAGCATTGGGCTCTTGACACGGAGGTCGGGTTCGATTCCCACCGGGGACACCTAGTGATATGTCACTTTGTGCATTTTTCCCCAGTTGGTTAGGACATTGCAGGCTGAATCACCGGATTGTCTGAAAAAAGATGATTCCGTGCTTCGGATGACACGTTAAGCCGCTGGTCGCGGCTGCTATCTCTGGTGGTAGAAGTTGTTACATAAAAACCACATTATAGGCCGTAAGGCGGTCTGAAAAAATTTGGACACCAGTGCGACCACTGCGTTGCTGCCCACACGATAAGAAGCTGTTTTAAGTGTATTTCGAAACGAATTCTTTGACCTAGAATATGCCTTACCATCATCTTAACAATATTGGGAACCACCAGGCAACTAGGATACTAACAATAATTAGCAAAAAAATTATTATCTTGGTGCACTAACCATCCCATGCCATTATTTTGTAGATAATTTAAAAAACACCACTGGCTTTTCGGTGAAGGAAAACATCATGAGAAAACCCGCATGCTGCAAAAAGTCTCTAGTTAAATTTCGTCTAGTTCAATTTCGAGGCATTTATTGTTCCCACTGTCCATTACAAGTGGCGACGGGCTCACTCCCCGTCAGACTGGAGAGATTTAAGAATGCTTTTTTTTTCAGACAAAGAAGACAGAACACAAGCGATCTTAGCGTTATTCGATACAAAGAAACAAGAACTCGACGCACAGGATGCCGCCGAAGAGGAAATACAAAACAAACTCAAAAATCTCAAAATAAACAACTTATTTGATGATTTCTTCCAAGAAATGAGATGGACTCATTCACTAGTAGTCAAGAGAGAAAAGAAGAAGAATAGGTTGTTCCATTTTGATCAGTTGGATGTTGAAACGGGGAAGTTGAAGTCAAATCTAGGTGCGGTAGATATTGAAAAAGAGATGCAAAAGTCAGTGTTCCACCCAGGTATAGAGAAAGAGAGCCGGTTACCTGCTTATGATGTTAGCAAGAGAAAACTGAAGGCACTACGCAAGGTAATTTTCATCATCATTATACATACATATTCTCACTCCTGTCTCCCACTGGGGTAGGCAGAGACAACGGAACGCCACCTGCTAAGATCCTGACAAACCTCTCTAGCTTCCTCCACTTTCATCATGCATTCTCGTCGGTTTCAGGTAGATCTGACCTGGCCCTTTTTTATCAGGATCATTATAATCTTATCTCTTATAACCTTGTCTTTGGGAAAGAGGTGTGACATTATAGATAATAAATAAATATCTTGGACAGTGTCACACAAATTATCTAGTCACATTTAAAGTTCCAGAATCTAGCCTGGACTTGTATTATGATAACTAGACAACAATATAGAATACATATATAGATACAAACATCCATGACTCGGGTACAAATATTCATATTCGTCATACAAATATTTGTCCCTTACGGGATTCGAACCCGCGACCCCCGGCACAGCAGGCAGGTTCACTACAGACTGCTGTCTGGCCGTCATAGATAGATATAATCTTATAATATGTCCCACTCCAACTGTAGGGCACAGGCCTATATGTCCATAAGTCCACCACTGAGGATGGAATTTCTTCTTCAGCGTATGCGATTTTCCTCACAATGTTTTCCTTCACTGTTAAAGAGCATTCAGAATTTTCTTCTCTCAAGCCTTTTCTGAGTAGAAATAAAAGCACTACTTTTACGTTACATAGCATTGTGAAACAAGATTGTGGTAAAGGCTTAGATGACCACCCCATTTCTAGTCATGCATGAGGCAACTATGGGATGCCATATGGTATGTGTTTTTTTATGCGAAATACTAGCGACATATCACTACTAGTCACATCATTCCTTTCTGAAACCTAAAATATGCTAAGAGTGCCTTGCTTCAACTGTATGCTAAAAAAGATAGTTGGTAGTTCTAGCAGAGCTTCTGATCACCCCACAAGGGATTGTGGTCGTGAGTTTATGTATGTTGTAGTAACACCTATTTTGAACTGGTTGCCTGGAAGAAATCACTTTTATTGATGATAAGGCTGCCTTTTGTACCCTTCTTGTTCTTGTATTTTGGCGTGCAAATAAAGAATATTTATCTTATCTATTTATGGTACCAAAAGCTAGACAAAGTTTAGATCACAGCTTCTGCATTAATTGTTAGAGGTTGTTGATGTGTAATACCATAGTATAAGAAAGACTATGATACTACATACAATACGGACACTCCGTGCACCCCACCAATTTTTTCCTCACCTCCTCTTGGAAGAAAGGTGGAAGTCAACATCAGGCAATGGTATAGTCCTCTCTCACTTGCACTTACTCAGTATTGCATGTGGTTACCTCTCAGTGTGAGTGAATTTGTATAACAGCAGTAAAATGAGGCTGTGGCCTTACTTAGCACACCATAGCCTCAGATCATAAACCTTAGATCACAGTTAAGAACTAAAAACCTATAATTTTAAGATTTATTGCTTATTTTTCTAATCTACATGCCATCACAAACAGAAAGAACGAGAGAAGACCAAAGGTCCGGGCTGGTTCAATCTGCCAGCCCCAGAGATAACGGAGGAACTGAAGAATGACCTGCAAGTCCTGAAGATGAGGTCAGCACTGGACCCCAAACACTTCTACAAGAAGAATGATATGGAAGTGCTGCCTAAATACTTCCAGGTAATTATAACATTTTGTATTTATTAAATATTTTCTGATTGCAGTTCTGGACATTGAGTTGAGACAAGACAGAATTTTAAAGTTTTGGAAGAAAACTAATTTTAATAGCAACAAAATAGTATTGTCTATTTTTAAAATACATATTACATGTAAAATACCTCTTCGGCGAGCTTATTCAGCATAGCGGCCATAGACGGTCCGATCTCAGCCACCATCTTGGAGAAGTAGCCCTTCTTGTTCAACCCACCCACAGCATGAGATAGCAAATGCAGGAGGACGTCCCAGATGATCTTGTTCAAAATGTCTTTACTCTGTCCAAAGTCAACATTGACCTACCTTACCATTTTACCAAATACTGGGACGTTGGGTTGGGTCCGCGCTCAAAAGTGTCTGAACCAAAAGAGTACCAAAACGTATAAAGAGAACCAATTACGCGACAGTCTTCGTTTGATCGGCCGACCACGCGCATGCGCGCGCGCCGCCCCGTACCCCGATGGGGTAAAAAAAAACTATGAAAGCAAAATAAAAAAGAATTTCAGGATTTACAATGTTTTTACTTGGTTTATACTACTATTTAGTGGTCATGGTATACACGTAGGGCTGCCATCGCCAAAATCGTCGTCGCCGGGCAAAGACGTCAAAAACCCCGGACATTTCAGTAAAATCTGGAATTTTCCCCGGACGACCACGAAATTTTTTATTTAAGTTAGTAGGTAGTTGTTCGAAGTGAGCTCAAGATTTTGTCTTATTATAACGAGATTTTGCAATACGGTTAAATCGATTTAATACAGCATAAAACCAAGAGCGAGCGAAGCGAGCTCGAGATTTTGCCAAATATTATAGCGCATTTTCAGGTCCCGTCAAAATCGAGGTCTATAATAAAAGCTGGAGCGAGCGAAACGAACTCATGATTTTGCTACACAACAACTCGATTGTTCACTCGTATGCCTATAGGATGACAAACGATCGTATCAATACGCTATACAACCAGGAACGAGCGAAGTGAGCTCGAGATTTGCAATACGACTTAATCAAATCAATACAATATAAAACCGGGAGCGAGCGAAGCGAGCTCGAAATTTTTTCAAATATTATAGCGCATTTCTAGGTCATGCCGAAATCGAGGTCGAATAAAAGCTAGAGCGAGCGAAACGAACTCATTATTTTGCTACATCTTAGATCAAAATAAAATCAATGGATAGGCCTATAGCGCGGTAAGTTGGAGCAAACTCCTGGTGCACTTGGTCCATACAAACTAGCGCCATTATCTGTCAAATCTAGGGTACTTGCATACAAATTTGAAGTAAACCTTTCATTTGTTTTGCCTCATTTTTCTGGTTTGATTTGTTCGCATAAGACCTATCCATTCATTTTATTTTGATCTAAGTGCTACATAACAACTTGATTGTTCAGTTTATGCCGAAATCGAGTTGATTTGTGGATAAAACGAACGTTTTATTACCATTATGTATAAAAATAATCGGGTCTTACCCGGACACAGTAAGTGTCCGGGTTTCCCCCGGACACTTTCGTGACGACCCCGCCCGGACGCCCCCGGACGCCCCTCAAACTAGGACAAATCCGGGGAAACCCGGACGGATGGCAGCCCTATATACACGTAAAGCCTGACCAGAAATATAAAAAAGCTGGATTGGGGGCGCGACAATCGACTTTGACCTTTACTAAACTGACTTTTGACTTTCTACAAAAATTAGTTTCAATGAATGATTTTCCGCAACATGGCAAGGTTTTTCATTTTTCTGGTCGGGCTATACTTGTAGGTAGTCTCTGACACTTTTTTCGAGAATTTTGTACTATACCCGGTGTTCATGATTTTGTATGTCAATGGTAGTAAAGTAATATTTCAGCCAATTGTCTCACGTCACACATATCAATCCCTGTCGCAGAATAGTATTATAGTGTAAGATTTGATAGAAATAATAGATAACCATGATGTGGTCATTTTACGGGGAAAATTTTTAGTACCTAAGTATAACATAGTATTGATTGAATATACGCTAATTTCCCCACACCTCTATTTACAGGTTGGCCGTATAATGGATTCAGCACTGGACCACGTAAACGAGCGCCTCACTAAGAAACAAAGAAAGAGGACCATGGTTGACGAACTTTTAGCTGATGCAGAATTCCAGAAGTACAACAAAAAGAAATACAAGGGAATCATAGATGAAAAGCGAAAGACAGTGTACAGAACTTTCATGAAAGATAAGAGACAGAAGAATAAGTCCGAGTTGAAGAAGAATAAGATGAAAAGTAAGAAGAAAGTGCAAAGTTAGTTGTTTAGATATTATACGGAGCAGTTTTCATTTACCCACAAAAAGTTTTTTTATTACTATTTATTGTATTGTAACTACTGTCCATTACAAGTGGCGACGGGCTCACTCCCCGTCATGGTACTAGTGAAACGCGGTTGTTCTGCGGTTTCAGAATATCTCGGGGGAATATAGTCGTGAACATATGCTTATGCTTAGTTTTCATTTGGCAGTTCACTTTTTCTTTGTAGTGTCGTATATCAGCTGTCAATGTCCCATTGTTGGGCAAAGATCTCTCTCCGTTCTCTCCATGCATCCCGGTTTTGCGCTCTGATAGGCCAGCCATCAATTTCTCCAGCCACCTACTTCTAAGTGTAGTGACACACCTGCGGAACGTACGGCGCCGAACGTTCGGTTGAATACGCGTGCAATGCTTTTCCCTATACCGGCTACACAACAGTATGAGCCATTTTTCCTAGTAGACGCGTATTCAACCGAACGATCGGCGTCGTACGTTCCGCAGATGTGTCGTTACACTTAAGCAGGCTCACTCCGTACTTTAGGTATAAAAATGTACTTACGCGGCCAGGCCTGTGGCCAGGCCCCGACGTCGACGCCTAATTCAGTCGAGTGTCACGCGCTCATTGCATCGCCGCACCGAACGACCTTGATATTTGTTTTTTCGTTTCGAAAATTATAGTAGATCGGCGAACCGACAAAAAGTAGCTTAAATAAGATTCTGGCACAAGTCATCTCCTTTATAGTGTTATCTGGTATCGATGCATTCAGTATGACTTCCTGATTACAAATATATGAGATGACAAGCGCTCAGACTGTGGGGGTAGAAACTGTGACGTCATAAAGGTGGCCATACAAAGTAAAATTTTGTTTTTGTTTATTCATGCCGTGTGGGGCAATGATTGTATAAGCTCATTGGTGTGGGGTATCAAATGAAAGGGTTTTATGAGTACATTACAAATATATAACATAGTATAACATTTTCACTATTTGGATTAACAAATTATTCGAAAAAGTAAAAAAATTTCACAATTCTGAGTTGACTTTGAACTGCTATAGATTAGAAAATACTAAATAGATTTTTGTAGTTTATAAGTATATCAAATGACTCAGGATATTCTCTATATTGCGTCCAAAAATAATTAACTACATTTATAACAAAATAAAAAATGTAAGTACATCCATTTGAATAACATTGTAAATTTTTGGACGCCTTCTAATAATTTCTTAGACCAAGTAGTAAAAATGGTATAGTATGATATATATTTGTAATCTACTCATAAAGCCCTTTCATTTTATACCCCACATGATAAGTTTAATTTAAATAAAAACTGTGACGTCATGAAGAAGGCCATACAAGGTAAAAAAAAAAATCATTTTAATAATGTCGTGTAGGGTATCAAATGAAAGAGCTTTATGAGTACGTTACAAATATATATCATAATATAACATTTTTACAACTTGGTCTAAGAAATTATTAGAAAGCGTCCAAAAATTTACAATGTTATTCAAATTGATGTACATTCTTTATTTTGTAATTTATCTTATTAATTATTTTTTGACGCAATATAGAGGATATCTTGAGTCATTTGATATATAATTTACAAAAATCCATTCAGTCGTTTATAATCTATAGCAGTTCAAAGTCAACTCAGAATTGTGGATTTTTTTTACTTTTTCGAATAATTAGTTAAACCAAATAGTGAAAATGTTATACTATGCTATATATTTGTAATGTACTCATAGAGCCCTTTCATTTGATACCTAACACGGCATGAATAAACAAAAATTTTTTTTTGCTTTGTATGGCCATCTTTATGACGTCACAGTTTCTACCCCCACAGTCTGAGCGCTTGTCATCTTATATATTTGTAATCAAGAGGTCATACTGAAGCCATTGATACTAGATAACACTATAAAAGAGATGACTTGAACGGAAAGTTCCGAAATATCCTTTTTCCAACCCTCTATTAAATGAGTATCCTATGCATCGTCGGATGTAAAAAGTAATATAATATTCATAATCGAAAGATTGCTAAAAAATACTGCATCGCAATCGGTTGTTTGGCCCGAATTTTATGTATTTTTCATTCTTTGGAATGATTCTAATGACTTAGATGAACCAAAATATTTTCACGACCCTTTTTTCTAAATCGCGCCGTGCCGGTGTCGGCGAAGACGTACCTCCCGCCGGCACGGCCAGTCTCTGCCGGCCGCAGCGCCGCTGCCAACGACCCCCGGCCCCTGATCGTAGTCGCATCGGTCGTATTTACTACGATTTTTTCCTCGGTCGAACTCAACATTCGTTCGTTCGGAAACGGAACGCACTACTGACATCCCTTGCACCAGAGTCCATGTATGCGTGACATTCACGTACAGAGAGTCAATGTGTGCGTGTCTTTCGTGCTTGGAGCGAGCGTTCTTAGAAAGTGAGTCTTCTGTTGTACTCTTATATATTCCGTGACTTAAGTCGGTCTCGTTGCTGATTTCGTTTGCTGGGATCAGTTGGTAGTGGTTTTGGCCCGTGGTCTGGTGGTTCCGTGGTCCCGTGGTTGGGTCGCCCACTCTACTCAGGCAATTTTTTCTTACGGCCGCGTACCGGCCGGTACGCATTCCCAAAAAATCGGTGATTTTGAATCTGGGACACTTTATGTAGTAACTTTTTTCTGTAAACATCTTCAGTGTACACTACACACTTCTGTTATTACAGTTTTATAATATAAAGACACAAAAAAAACACTATTTCGATATTATGGAAATAATGTTCATAATCGATGCAGCAGACGGAAACAAGAATAAAAAAAAATATTTTTATAAATTTACATTGATATATTACCCAGAATCACCCTGTATATCCCACCCATGTATAAATAACATTCAGCGTAAAAGTTCACTTCGATTTATCTGATAAATACTAAAATCCATAAAAACCTTTATATAAATTGAAAAATATCACAGGTTTCAAAGACTCGATTTAAGTATTGTAGTTGACATTTAAGCTTATTTTATTACTAATATTCAGTCTAATATCCTCCGGTGATGTCGATTGAAGCGCCCGTGATGAACCCGCTCTTGTCCGAAGCCAGGAATGTGATTAGTTCTGCCACCTCTGAAAATATGAGATGTCTAAATGTTGAAATAATAATATAATAGATTACATACCGAGGGCACAGACTTAAAATAAAAGAACCAGACGTAATCTCGTCTAATCATGGGTGAAGCACCCATTTCTTTTGTGTGCGTGCTGTCACGCGGTACATAAGGTGACAGGTTGTAGGACCTGCGCCTAGAGCTAGTGCATCTGTGCGAGTGTAGGTCCCTTGTAGAACAAACGAGATTGTATTACCTTGCATGATTCACATCTTATTAGTTAAATATTCGGTCCGTATTTCTTTCAAGTCGGTGACCGAGGGCAGGAAAGAAAGAAATGTCTCAGATCTCATGTAAATGTAACAAACATGTGATCTCAGGCTTTCTTATTTACTGCCCGAGGTTAGTATACTATTTTTCTCCTCGACGGAGGTGGAAAGCGGCAACTTCGTTTAGCGCAGCGGGACGAAAATTGACGCTTTCCGTCCGGAGGGGAGAAAAAGCAATAATATTAATTTTAGAACTCTTAGTTGGAAATTTTACTTAAAACTAAGAATCTTCTTGGATAATTTAGTACAAAAAAAAATTATGTTGATAATTTCGAACCCTGATGGATATCCACTCTGTTACAACATAACTATGAACAGCACGGAATCGGATTTTCCCGTAACTCTATCCCTTTCTGTTGCCCAGGAATATCATTCGCTTCTTCTTCTTATCGTGTGGGCAAGCCCTGGTGTCAGAGTTTATTCACACCGCCTTACGGCCTCCGACTTGGTTTTTTATGTAACGACTACTACCACCAGATAGTAGCCGGGACCAACGGCTTAACGTGTCATCCGAAGCACGGAATCATTTTCCTTTTCAGACAATCGGGTGATTCAGCCTGCAATGTCCTAACCAACTGTGGGAAAACGCACAAAGTGATATATCACTAGGTAGAAGAAGATCATTCGCTAAAGCGATATCCCTACACTTCGGAGTCAGAAGGGTGCTACGGAATAATCGTTTGGATAAGTCAAGTTCATACCATAGCGACAAGTGCCTTAGGGTCAACACGCCACGGCGGTGAACTTATTATATACGGTCAATCGGAATTTAATATTACCTCACTGAAAATAAAGTTCATTATGCCAGGTAAAATGCCGCGGACTGCGGGCCGCTACGCTTTCCATGTGAATTGATCCCGAGACGACAAATTCTTCATATGTATATAGGGTCCTTCTTAATATGCTGAAACTTTTTTAAGGGGGTGATCAGACCGACAAACTGAACAAATTTCTCTATGGCACCAACATGGATATCACGCAAAAAAAACTGCTGTCCCATACATTTGGCTCGAGTATACTCTGAAATAGAATCCGAGATCAAAAATTTCAAACAAAAAAGCCTCTTTTTTTATCTCTGATTCTATTTCAGAGTATACTCCAGCCAAATGTATGGGACAGCAGATTTTTTTTTTCTCGATTTCGATGTTGGTCTCATAGAGAAAGTTGTTCAGTTTGATGGTCTGAACATCCCCTTAAAAAAGTGTCAGCATATTAAGTTGGACCCTATATGTTTAAGCTTTTTTTGTCCTGTATCAGTCTAAAGTGACCTTACCTATGGGGTCTCCCAATCTTCCCAGGGGCACTTGTTTCAGTATGGCTTCTATAACTTTATCCGGAACAGTCTTTACTATAGGAGTATCTATAAAACCGGGCAGGATGGCATTAACTCTGCAAAATAAATATTATTATTTAATTTTGTTACATAGATTGTACACGATGAACAAACAGACCAAACTTGACGTCCGCGCCCGTAGCCACTTCTTCGCAACTCTAGGGTTAAAAATCACTTATTTGAACCTGGCAACCCTAGAGGTGCGGCAGAGTGAGAGGTGGCAACCCTAGTTTTTCCAGTTCTTTACCTCGGTCTCCTTCAGATGGCACCTCCATTACTTCCCAAACAGATAGTTGGAAAAAATTGTAATTTTCAATTATTTTTAGTTTTTGTTCCTTTTTGTCATTGATTGTCCATAAGCTTAACTCAAGCGGAAGTGACGAAAAGCGAATTTGACGAAACAAGGACTTGACGAATGTAGTATTTGACTAAACAAGAATTTGACGAATGTCGTGGCTACCCATAAATCATCGGTCGTTTTGCTTTTAGGACGTTGTGATGCGTAGGACATATTGCTTATAGGTCATTCCGATACGAACCGAAATCATCATGGTAAAGGTACTTGCGGCAAGATTTTGCTAGGCAACCCGGCGCGGCGGCGTTTTTTATTTAAATTTATTTATTCAATTAAATGGGTACATGCGTGTCTTCAAAATTACCACGCCAAACTGCACAACAGCTTATCGGCGAAGCGCTCATGACTACACTTAGTTTTGTACCTTATTACTTAAAATAGTTTCCGATTTTTGGTATTACTATTCACCATTAGTTTATCTAGTGAAATCATAAAAAAAATCTATTAAAAGTACTTTGTTAATTCTTTTTAATCGAAAATACGGCACACGCACGCGCTTTTCGGAGAGCTGGGCAATCGCGTTTCTCATAGAAAATATTCGTCTGAACCTTCACTGGAAGATATTACATAATATCAAATGCTACCTATATTACATTCGCGCCTGCCGTGTGAATAAACTCACCTTATATTAAACTTTCCTAACTCTTGCGCCGCGGACTGCGTCATGCCCACAATGCCTGATTTGCTTCCGGCATAATTCGTTTGTCCTGCAACATTTAATTGACAGTTGAAATTAAAACTGGTCAAGTGCGAGTCGGGCTACTCGCGCACCGTGGGTTCCGTATCACAACATATTAAATCACATAAAAATAAACGCAATTAATTTCTTATGCTGCGAAATGTCTACCCAATGTAAACTTATCTTAAGTTACTCTACGGCAGATTAATTATAGCCTGACCAGGAAAATAAAAAACCTGGATTGGGGGCGCTGCAATCGACTGTCACCTTCAATGTTAGAGTTCCAAGTACAAAAATTAGTTCCAATGATTTTCCGCAACATGGCGAGGTTTAAATGTTATTGAGATCCTTACCAATATTTCCATATTTGCCGGAAATGCTAGAAATGTTAATGATGGAGCCAGGAACAGATGCTTCTGTCATCGCTTTAGCAAACGCCTGCATCATTAGGAATGTACCCTGAAATTGGGAAAGAAATAGTTATCAGTTTACAACATATTAGCACAGGTCCGGCACTTCAAACGTTTTGGATTTGACATGGTGACGTTCGCACATGCGCACTTGGTGCAAATTGTCCTTGACATATGTGTGTGTGTAGGGTTGACTTACCACCTATCGTATAAACATCATATCATCTAAATTTCGTCACTTTTATTGTTCTTTCTGTTATTAAAAATAGTATTTTGAGCTAAATAATTGCTGAAAATGTTATGGACTGAAATGACTCCATTTTATGTAGTCAAATCCAACGGGTGCGCGCGTCTGAGTGCATTCCCTTGCTCGGCTTCCCTCAAGTTCCCAGATAGTGTGAGGCCAAGTGTCGTTCTGTATGTAGAACTAAAAATTAGCTGAAACTATTTTAAGGGGATGATCAGACCATCAAACTGAACAACTTTCTCAATGGGACCAATATCGAAATCGCAAAAAAAAAGCAAAAAGCAAAATATGGGACAGCAAAATTTTTTTTCGCGATTTCTCTTTGTTGGGCCCATAGAGAAAGCTGTTCAGTTTGATGTCTGATCATCCCTTAAATAAGTGTCAGCATATTAAGAAGGACCCTGTACTTTTATTCTTATAGTTTACTCCCCCAAAAATATTATTACCTTCAAATTGACATCCATAACAATGTCATAGTCCTCTTCGGACATCTTCAGCATCCAGTTGTCTCGAGTGATGCCGGCGGAGTTGACGACGATGGTCGGAGGTGCCCGGTATTGTTTGAGGGTAGTTTTGAGCAGGCTGTGCACTGATTTGGACGATGACACGTCGAGTTCTACGGCACTGTGGTCTCCGGTGTCTGTAAAAATGTTCTGTTCATTGCTAAGAGATGGGTGCTATAAGTATGATTAGTTTTTCACCCATTATTCTATTAATCAATAGAAGGGTGTAATAGGGTCAGCTCACACCTAGCGGAGAATTGTTGGAGCAGTTTTCTTTAATCAATTGATAATGATCAAAGGTCGATTGGCGCCACTGTCGCGAGATAAACAGTGTCTCTGTAGAATATATTTTAATTAAAATAATAAACTTGTGTTGTTTACATTATAAACCATAAATTTAGTTAAAAGTTGTTATTTTATGTGTGTGATATCGTTAGTGATTCGTTGTGAGACTGAAACCTTGTGATTTCCAGTGACTTATCGGTTTTTACTTGGGTGACACTTAATATAATTAACTATAAACATTATCATAAATAAAACTCCTCACACCATTCTACGTTCAATAATGGACGAAATTGTGTTTAAACTATAACAAAGTTGAAAGTGAAACAGTTCATAATTTTAAAATTTAGGGAAATCAGAGCCGTTAGCAATATATAAGTGAAGATTGACCTTTGGACTATGGTCAAATGCAAAGCGATCTAAGGATCTAGGGCACACTAGTGACATCCACCGGGCGATAGAATAACTACCAACTACCGTGTTATCGAGCCTATTTAGTTCCGCTACTGTTCACAAGATGGCAGATGAATGCAATAAGTGCAATAAATCGATCAAGACAAGGCAATTTTTGATTTGCTCACTATGCAAGCAAAATTATCACATACACTGTACAAACTGTTCGATAAAGAGATTTTATTTGCTAACGAATGAAAACAAAACAAATTGGAAATGTGATCTCTGCTGGAATAACATAAGAAATAACCAACATTTCTCGACACCTATGTCGCATTCGACTTCTCCGGAAGATCTGGAAGACCAGGGCACACAGCAAAACATAATCCATTTCAACGTTTCGACTAGTAACTCTTTCAGTGGCTTGACTGACGACGAAGAGCTGGACGATCTGTCCTCATTGTCGAATAGACTAAACAGAAGTTGCCCGGAGCGCAAGTCGTGTTATAGGAATGACATTGAAGAAATGAGAGTAAAGATAGACAATCTACAAGAAAAACTGGCTGCTGCAGACAACGAAATTGTGAATTTGCTTTCAGAAAATAATAAACTAGTCAAGAAAAATTGCGAATACGAATTAAGAATTAAACAATTAATGAGTATATGCAATTCTACTGAAAATGATTCAGTTTCCCGTTGTTCTGTAAAACTAAGTAAGCGCAAGAGTTTGAACAAAAAAAAACTGAATTTTTCACCATTGGAAAGAAATATTTCTTATACTGCTTCAACCTCAAAGCCAACAGAACATAATGTGAACAATTTGTTGGGCAACGATAGTTCTCCTTCCAAGCCATCTCTCAATAAAACGTTTTCACCGAGACAGGAGAAAAACGGCACGGGCCTGGAAGATCAAGGGACATCATCTCCTCCTAAAGATTCTACTCCAGCTGGCAACATCGATCAGAAACGAAAACTTTTGGTCATAGGCGATGAGAGCCTGTCAGGTTTAGCTTCTGAAATTTTAAATTTGAGACAAGGAAAGTGGAATGACATATATACGCCTTCTGCGTCTATATTTCCTCATTCCACAAGTGAGAAAATTCTTGAATACTGTTGGAGCATAGTAGATAGTATTTCTGAAAATGATATTGTTGTGCTGAGCGTGGGCACCCATGACTCGAACCCTATGAAACTACAACAGAATTTATGTAATACTTTAAGTTTATTGTCAAAACCTACAGTCTATTTAGTACCTATAACGCATAATCGCTATCTAAATGATGAAACATTGAACTATCACGTAAAATTTTGGACCCAGAACTTTACAAACTGTACAGTGATAAACACTAGTCAGTGTAAATTTTTGAGTAAATATTACTATTTGAACTGTGTTGGTAAAATTATTAACTTACTGATTGATAGCAAGGAGTATGACTCAAGATTTTTATCCGGTGAAAGTTTACGACTCAGGGTGAAACTTTGCGCAAATTTAAAGGTAAAAAAAGATCTTAAGATCAGTGAGACGGATGTTCTGAATACTGACACGCCAAAAAAGGGAACTATTCCTTTTTATTTCAGGAAAAAAAATAACCCTGCACAGGATAATTTTTTTCGTCCCTAATAATGTAATGGACAAATGCATTAATAAAAACGAACGAACGTCAAACGAACATTCTTCCGTATTGTTAGAAGACAGTTATTTTTGTTTGTTACACCAAAATATACGATGTTTCGTAGGTAAAACTGAGAAATTGTTATTAGCTCTAAATGATTTAAAGGACGATAATGGTTTGACTGTGGATTCAATTTGTTTGACTGAGCATTTCATCCAATCGGGGGAAGAAAATAATCTAAATCTACCAGGATATGTATTATGTGACTCATATACTAGGAAAAAGTCAAAAGACAAGAAAAAAATAGTAAAAGAGGTGGTTGTTGTGTATTTATTCGGAACAATATAGAGTATCAACGGCTGGATTATGTACGATCAATTAGCATTTGTAAAGCTTTTGAGTGTTGTGGTGCCTTATTGCCCCATGAAAATCTAATCATAATATGTATTTACCGTGTTCCTGATAGAGAAAACATTGATGTGTTTTTTGAGAGATTGCAAATTTTATTATCGAAACTCATGACAAAACAAAGGAAAAAAATTATTGTATGTGGGGATTTTAACATTGACTTGCATGCTCACACAAAATTTCCACATATTGCTCGTAAATTTGTAAGAATTCTTAATTCTTACAATTTTTACCATCAAATAACTGACCCTACGAGAATAACACAAAAGTCTGAAACATGCATTGACAACATTATATGTAATTTCAAAAATAATATAAAGACTGATATTCATGAATTTGATTTATCTGACCATACTGCACAATCCTTGACAATAAAAATGAAAAGAAGAATAAGAGCGAAATTCTGGTTTATAGAGAGAAAGGATTATTCCAAAAACAACATTAATAAATTCATAGAGTGTATTAATAATCTCTCCTTCTCTGAGGTTTATTCTCAATTTGATACTGTCACGGCGTATAGTAAGTTCTTAGAGCTCTACAAATTGTTTTATGAACTGTGCTTTCCGAAAATAAGGATTAAAATAAAAAGCGTGGACAAACAAAAATGGATTACAAAAGGCATACGAGTATCGAGTAAAATTAAAAGAAGACTGTTTATTGAGTGGAAATATAAAGGCAATCGAATAAAAAAGGTACAATATGAGACGTACAATGCATTACTGAAAAAATGTATAAAAATATCGTTGAGGAAAACAAATAATAAAATAATAGATAACTCGGATAACAAATGTAAAGCCACTTGGAACATTATACAACACTGTATGGGCACTAATACTCTTCCACAAACAATAAAACACATAAAGGCAGATGATGAGGTAATTATAGAGCCTGAAAAGATTGCTGAACGTTTTAATAACTTTTTCATAAACTCATTGCCCTGTGCCCCCTCATTATCTGTTACTGATAGTCGTAAAGGTATTGAGCTCAACCCTTCTACCATTTTCATCCAACCGGTAACAGTCAAAGAGGTGTTGTCTGAAATAAAATCATTAAAAAATACCACTTCTGTAGGATATGATGAAATTGGCACACGTGTTTTAAAGGAAACAGCAACTTTTATAGCCCATCCTCTTACACACATTATAAATCTGTCTCTTCAAAGTGGTATATTTCCACCACAACTTAAATATTCGATTGTCAAGCCATTGTTCAAGAAAGGGGATAAGGACAGCCTAAATAACTATAGACCTGTGACTCTGGTACCCATTCTTTCAAAATTATTTGAAAGAATAATGTACAATAGACTGATAAATTTCTCTGATAAACATGAATTAATAGTTAACGAACAAAATGGCTTTAGAAAAAATAAATCGACCAATTTAGCAATATATCATTTAATGAAGACAATCCATGAATGTATTGACAAAAGGATTAACGTTACAGCTGTATTTACAGATATGTCGAAAGCATTCGATTGCGTCCATCATGGGATACTGCTGGACAAACTAGAGCGGTATGGAATAAGAGGAAAGGCTCTAGACTGGCTAAAATCTTATTTGGACGATAGGCAACAGTGTACTGAAATACAATTTTTGTCTGAGACGACTATGGACATATCACATGTAAGATCGAGTTTTAGGGTAAATAATAAAGGTGTACCGCAAGGAAGCATTCTGGGGCCCCTCCTTTTTCTCTTTTATATCAATGACCTTCCTAAAAATACAAAGAATCAAATGGTCCTATTTGCTGATGACAGTACAGCTTTAATAAGGTGTGACGATAGAGAATGCTATGAATCTGAGATAAACAACACTTTACGTGAGATTATAGACTGGATGAATACAAATGGTCTTCATATTAATCTGTCAAAAACGCACATCATGCAATTCTATTCCAAAAGAAGACTTCCATTGGACCTTGATATTGCGTATAATCATGAGTCTATTGACCAGGTGACAGAGACTAAGTTCTTGGGACTTATTTTGGACAGTAACTGCGATTGGAAGGCCCACATTCAGTCTATGTGTGACAAGCTTTCACGATTTGTGTACCCTTTACGAAGGATTATTCATAGCGCATCAATGGGGGCGGGACTCTCTGCCTATTACGGATATGTTCAGTCCACGCTTAGTTATGGTATAATTTTTTGGGGGAATTCTGTCGACAGTATTCAGGCCTTCAGACTTCAGAAGCGGTGTGTGCGGGCACTTGGTGGCTGGGGTCAGAGAGATTCTTGTAAACCACTCTTTTCTCGGTTCAAGGTGTTGCCTCTCCCTTGCCTTTATATCAAGGAAGTCGCCGTATTTGTCAAAAAACATCTTACGTTTTTTGACACAGTTGGTAAATTCGGCAGAAATTTCAGACGCAATGAAAGACTAATTCATTCGGGAAACTATGCAACAACTTTCTTCCACAAAAGTGTATTTTATATGTCCGTGAAAGTATACAACAACATTCCAGACCTTTTCAAACAGTACAATGACTTGAGATTTAAAAAAGCAGTTAACGATTGGCTAAGTCAGAAACTCTATTATAGTGTGCAAGAGTTTTTAGACGACAAGAATAATTAAATTAACGAGTGTCAAATGTATTATGAACTAGTGGTTAGGGATTTATTGTTAAATGGTTTAATTATTTGTTGGACTGGACTTTTATTAATTTGTTACAATGTTTTGTTGATATTATGTCATTTATGATAGGTATGTTTTGTTTATATTATTGGAATCATTTTATTATTTTTGTATGAATTCCATATCAGATGTGAGTATGTAGGTAATCGTAATAATAATTGTCTACACCTATATTTTAGATATCGAATTATTTTTGGATGAATCTCTGGACATTTTATTTTAATCTTATTTTGATCAATGACAATGTAAATAATGTACTTAGTTTTTAAGATTATTGTACACCTTTAAAGGTAGACTATATGGCACAATAATGTAAATTCTCACAACACCTTGTTAATAATTACCTATAGTTTTTCAATAAAATACTTTGACTTTGACTTTGACTTTGACTTTGAACACAATGTCAATTGAAATAGAGTTGAAAATAGGGTGCAAGAAATCCCTGTCCCTGTGACATGTTCGCATTATTTCTAGTATTTGAGTTCATTATCAATTGATAAATGACAACTTCTCGAACTGGAGAGCGATTTTTGAATCTCATTCGGTGAGCTCAGCAGTTGAAAATGTCAAAATAACTATGGAGATAAGCATCTTTCTACTGCTGAGTTGACTTTCAAAAATAATACTACAGGAGAGCGATTTTTGAAAGTCAAATCAGCAGTAGAAAGATGCGTATCTCCATAGTAATTTTTTGACATTTTCAACTGCTGAGCTCACCGAATGAGATTCAAAAATCGCACTCCAGTTCTCCGCTAGGTCACCAAAATTCATACAGGCAGACAAGAAATTCTGGAAAGTCAGGGGGTGTATAGTTGAAACTACAGAAAATTTAGAGGATGTGAAAATAATTTTCCTGAAACTGATAAAATCTACCAATGATAGTTGGTCTGGTTGGTTGTCCGATAATGGTGAGGACTCTCATACCCTGCAAAGGGTGGAATGATCTGTAAATACATTTATAACATTGGTAAAAAGAAAGGTGGTCATCATGGATTTATAACCAATGGATCCATAACCTCCTTACAAGCATAGAAACACGAAAATTTACCATGGCGGTCGGTAATGTTCGTCCTTCTTTCGTACGTGTCCGTCGTCGATGTTTGAGACTTTAAGTTTGTCCCTTTCTATAAATTTTTGTCATTGGTTTAGAAAGGGACTAAGTTGACGTCAGAAACAACGACGGCAATTAACGAAAGAAGAAATCGAATTATCGTTTTTCGTATTATTTACGAAAGAAGTATGAACAGTACTGACTGCCAAGGATTATTTTCATGTTTCAGCGCTTGTACGGCAGTCAGCTCTCCAGGTATAGACAATACCTATGCCACCTTCCTGGTGGTCATAATCAAATTTGACATGATACGCGGTTTGCAGTAAGAATAGTCTGAGCCTTATTAGTTTGTGGTCTGAGCAGGTTATTAGCTTACCGTGGGCACCGCAAGCCAAAGCGGTGTGCGTCTTGATGGTCTCCAGTGCTGATTCATAGTTCTTATCAGCTGCTATGACTGTAGCACCCTCTCGGGACAACACCTGGCATGCTGCACGACCAATACCAGACCCCGCACCTAAAACATACTAGTAATTAGGTACCTATGTACATGCATATGCATGTACCTGATGTACAAAGTTACAAACGCAGTACTCATCGAGGCAGACAAGTATTGACACCAGATGAGATACAAACCATCCTGATCAAAAACTTAGTATGATTTCTGGCCGCAGTAGGGATTAGTAGGGAACTGTAAAAAGGGTGTTCGCAAAGGACTAGATATGGTCAAAGTGGAACAGTTGCAAGCCTGTCAAGGCCCCAAACCCCCAAATAAATTAATAGTTAGGTACCCAGTTTAATAGGTAAATTTATTTGTGGATATTACTGTAGGTGCATAGAGTACTGTAAACTGGGGGGGACCTTGCAGAGAGGTATTGACATTAAAGTCAAAGTCAAAGTCAAAATTTTTATTCAAAATAATATCACATAGATAACTTTTTGACGTCATTTTTGATTCTACCACCGCTTCGGAAGGTGTTCCGTTGTAGAGAAGATGCGGCCAGAAACTCTACAACACACTTCTTTTAAACAAAACAAAATATACAAAGTACAAATATTGAATTACATAGTGTAACATTGTCATTATGGACAATCAATCATGAGGTCCTGGTACGAATCACATTGGGCACGCGTGGTGGACTAACATCCATATCCTGAGGGTTAGGCCTGCGCCTTGCAGTGGGACATATAATATAAGTATATAGGCTGGCTGATGATGATGATGATGATGATGATGATTTTATTATTATTTCTATGACATAGGCACTGTGCTGTGTAGGATAAACCCAATATCGTATTTATCTGACTTAAAAAAGGAGAGGTTCTACATGGTGTAAGGAAGAGTATCATTAACCTTTAAACCACATACTCTATCCATCAAACTAAACAACTTTTACCATGGGAGCAAACAAAAAAATTCTGCTATTCCATACTAAACTGCAGTTCCTACACGACTGGCCCGATTCAACCAAACGCAAGTAAATTTTATTCTTAGATTAAGTTGCCGGTTAATCTAGAGTAAACTGATTTTGAGTTTTACCAACCATAATCTCACCCTAATCTATGAACAAGTTGAGAGATCGTGTTCTTATCGTGTTCTAAATTTGTTCTTTAAAAACTGTACCTAGCCGCCAAAACTCATGTATACAAAATGACATTTTTCATTGGGTGCCAAAAATTAAGAGTTACTCTTCTATAGTTATTCTTATTCGTAGGGGTAGAGTAGAGTACTTATTTGGTCTATAGGCTAAATTAAAAAACTTTAGCACTTACCTGTTACTAAAGCGAGCCTTCCTGCGACTGTGCCGGACACCATTTTATAAGTACCTATATGTACTGATTTCTTTTCTTTTCAAACGTATTCGGAAAAGGGAAAAGTTGAATTTCACCCTTGAAGTTTGAACTTTATCGTTATCAATGGTTATCAATAACATAACCTTATCACTTCCACAGATCATTAAGAATATGTCCAAATCACTTCTGTCATTCACAATTTCTTTTCTTTCAATCCAATGAGCATTTTTGCTTTTGGTTTTCTAGGGGATCGATAGATGGCGCTACGGTCTCTGTGAATAAACGTCAAAATTTCAAAAAGTGCTTCTTTAAAATAATAAAAAGGGAAAAGATGACCAAGAAGATGCCGACGCACCTTATAATGGCATATTTCATTGTTTACTAATAATTTTAATCGAAAATTCGAAACTGTTACGCCTGACTTGGTTGTATGGGCTCGATCCCTTGGCCTTCCAGAAAAAAGGCAGACACAGTCTTGACAGGATCTCGCGGACGGCTCTATGGAGCGGTAAACACGTAGGTTGAGTCTTTGTTCCTAGGGTTGAGTATTCTATAGATTTCCTGACAGCGTATACTCGAAAGGGACAGAGATATGACAAAAATGTATGAGAAATCGTGCC
This sequence comes from Agonopterix heracliana, assembly GCA_963693445.1. NCBI lineage: Eukaryota > Metazoa > Arthropoda > Insecta > Lepidoptera > Depressariidae > Agonopterix > Agonopterix heracliana. The sequence continues at coordinate 18,465,016 of OY856308.1, read as the reverse complement.
TTTGTTTGCCATAGTTGCAAGATTTTGTATGCAATTTCAACTGTGGCAAACAAAAATATCGCATACGCAGAAAGGGACAAACGACATGGATTTTGTCGCATTCACTCTGTGTAATTAGCGTATAAGGCTGTCTCGTTTTCGTGACTATTATTATTTTAATGCCTTTTCTAGTTGATTCTCTTTCTACGGGTAAACATGCCATCTGTCGAGTTTTTTAGGAACTAAGTTTAAAAAATAAAAGAAAAACCTAGAAAAACGGTCATTCTCTTTGGCCTATCTATGACAGCTTTAGTTCCAAAAGTGCCGTTGCGTTGTGGCGCTGATGTCACATTTTATTTTCCCCAAGAAGTTTAAATTTCCGTTTGTTTGTTTCCCGTGGTCCTACCGAGATAGTTCTACTAGTACTAGTACCAAGGGCAATTATTTTGGCCCGTAGTTCTACCAATGCAATAGAACCAGGCCACGGGTGTTCACATTTCATATGACCAGGCTGTATGGGCTCGCTCGTTGCCTTTCCGTAAGGAAGAATTAAAAAAAAAATTACAACCGTCAACGGTCAACCGGCTGAGATTGGCTTCCCGCCATTATATTTGTTCGGTCAAAGTTGTATTTGATATTCGTGAAAAATTGGTTTTAGTGATATTTGTGACATAATTTCGTGCGGATTGTGTGCCAAAAAGTTGCGTAAATCGACCAACATAACAGGAATCTCAAATACATACGAAGAAAGAACAAAAGTTTTGGTGCCTTCCTCATCGTTCATCTATCATCCCATCGTCATCTAAAAATCCTCATCGTTCATCTATCATCCCATCGTCATCAGGAGAGTTTTGCACAGGAATTGTGAAGAAACAGACGGGCTTTGTTTCTTAATTTTCTAAATTCGTTTTTCGTGGCTATTATTGTGTTAATGTGGTGGAATTAGTTTGATAATGTGCCATTAATGGAGAGCAATATAGTAAGAGTGAGAAATAAAGAAGGCGCTCCCGTTTGATTCGGATTGATTCTCGCGTGAAACTCCCCTGACCATTGGAATGTGTGTACCACCCTCGCATTTCAAGAGTTAGGTATTAAGGTTAGGTTAGGTTAGGTTTAAGTACAAAGAAAAAAAGACACTAATGACCAGGCAGTAAGGGCTAGTTCCCATAGCCTATCCGAAAGGATAAACTTAAAAAAAAAATCAACCGGCTGACAACCGGAGTTTTTGGCGGGATTTGGTAGCTGGCGTTTGGATTCTCATATTTCATCGAATTTTTATGTTTGTAGTGAGTTTTGGTTCGTAAAATTGGTGTTGTTTTGCGTAACAAAGTGTCGTGCAAGTGAACAATAATATAGTTCAGTGAAATATGATGGTGCATGAGATGTGCATGAGATGTGCACGAGTCGTAAACAGGAAAAGCGTTCCGTGATTTTAGCGCGGCAAAGCGGTCGGTTCACCTCTTTCCTGTAGACTTATCTGCTTTTCCTGCGTCTTTCGATTGTCTCCAAAAACTCCAAAGAACCATCAAAACGTAGAATACCAACGTTTTAATGTGAAAGCAGAAGAAAATTAAAAATAAAATAAAATTTAGCCAAAAGGTCTAGTAGTCTAGATCAGGCTAGTAAATAAATTGCAAAAAAAAAAGGCTGACTGACAACCGGTGAGCGGAGCCACGGCGCGATTTGTTGTTTATTGCTGTTTGTCTCCAAACCAAAACTTTGTTTTAAAAAAATACTTTCTATCTAGCTAATAAGAAAACATTTTCTTTAAACTTTCATACGTGCAATACAACCTTACCAAAAATGATAATTAAAAGTTACAAAGAAGCTTTCTTGCTTTGTGTTGCTTTTGCTTTCGCTTCACGGTTCTCATATAATTTTTTCACTAAAAAGAAAAAGGTGATAGTCCGTAAAGAAGTTCACGATGTCATATTATTCTCTCACGACCACACGAAGTTGAAAAGGAGCAAATATTCAAGATGTATGATCACAGAGAGTATGGAGAGAGTGCTCCACTATCTGAATTCTCCTCGTCACAGTTTGGACATTTGCATGTACGTATTCACTAATTTAGACATAGCAACTGCCGTGCTAAAGCTACATTACAGAGGTGTTAAAGTGAGAATGATAATTGACGCGGATATGGCGTTTTCATCTGGTTCCAACGTAAGGAAGTTAGAGAAACAGGGTATACCAGTAAGATGGATGAAATCGACTAATCTGATGCATCATAAGTTCTGTTTGTTCGACGCGTCGACGGACAGCACTAGTGCTACTCCGGTTGTGATGATGGGATCATTAAACTGGACCAACCAGGCATTAAATGGGAACTGGGAAGATGTTACTCTGACATCTCAGGAAGATATTGTGAGGCAGTTCAAAGTGGAGTTTGAAAGACTATGGGATTTGTTTAAGCCTATCGTTGATTTGATTTAGTTTAATTGAAGCTCATATTCTAAAAGTAAACTTAGCTAAAACTGAACATGTTAAAAGATTGTTGGTAACTACAGTCAACTCATCTGAAATGTAGGCCTTTGTAGAACTTTGTTATGGTGGAACCAGACTTTGTTATTTGTTATGCGGCTACGCTGTATTCACCCAAATATTTGAACAACACCCATGCCATCCACATGTGCAATGAGCCCTCCATACTTTGTTGATGTGGCAGAATAACAATTAACACGTAAATATGTGTGGTTCCACCATTATAGTAAATTATATGCAGCTATATTTATAATAATAGCTATTTATTTCAGAACATTTGAGTTTTAAAAACCTAGTTTTCTTATATCAAATGTTTTGAGTAATAAGAGATAAAAAAAGTTGGCTGTCACAGGACGCTGGCAGACGTGAAACTTCTCCTGATTTAAATTTCGTACTTCTTGTCACACAAAAAGGTTGCAGATCAGAACTTCAAAAAGTTTACTTAACACTTTCGCTGCTAAGCTCAAAATCATGATCCTCGCACAGTGCTAAAACTGACGCCCCACATAGGTTGTGCGCACAGTCGTAATGTAAAACAACCAAAGCGGCTCACTTCGTGGGTCGGCCCGCACAGGGTACAGGCGTAAGGTTTGGGTGACTCACGTTGTAGGTCATGAGCACAGGCGAAGCTTGATCCCCCTCGTAGGTTGTGCGCACAGTCGCAACTGTGATACGAAAAACTGGCTCGTCTTGTGGGTCAGCCGTGCTGGCGTAAGGTTGTCGGTGACACGCGCGGTAAGTCATAAGCACAGCCGAAATGCAATATAACTGACTCGTTACGTGGGTTCTTTAGCACTGCAGCCCATTTGTCGCTGACCTACGCCGTAGGTCGTCAGCAGTGAAAGCGTAAAATATTTTCATGTTTTTATAAAATATCTCTTAGTATGGTCTGCCTTTCAGCATAGGCTTCCTGCAACTCTTTCCATTACGCTCTGTCCACTGCAACCCTTGTCCAATGTCCCGACCAATCAGGATGTTCCACCTTCATGGTCCTGAAATCCTTTGCCGCGATTGTAATTGTTTTCACACCCTTTTGCAGCTATCCAACTTTGCTCCTTTTGATTACTAAATAACTCCAGGTGTTGGGTGGTCATACTGTACTGTACCGCAGTGGTTTTTACTAAAACCTTAATTATGTCAATACAGGTGATTTGTGACATGGTTCTACAGTGGTCTACGTTTCAATTTGGTTGGAATTGTGAGCTAATAGTAACCTTTTAGTTTTATTACATTTTCGTAATGGTATGACGAAATTAATGGGATTGTTTTGTTCGTACCTGATTTTTTTTTTGTTTTGTCTCCATGCGCTCTACACTACAAAATATTTATGTTCATGAGAATTGATATTGATTTATTTAGACACTGGCCTGTAATATTGAGTAGAAGTAACAAATAAATATTGTTATGGTTAAGGCATCCTCAGAAGTTAGATAGAAAATATTGTAAGAAAATTATTTATGTTTATTTACTTAATGTCAGAAAAAATGTCTGAGTTGAGTTACCTACAGAATTTGCAATGAAAATACCAACAGTATTTTTTAAGCAGCAAGCATCTTATATTTTTATTTTATTATGATAAGTACAGGCAGGATCCTGCTTAAAATGCTGACACTTTTTTAAGGGGATGATCAGACCATCAAACTGAACAACGTTCTCTAATCTAAGTGACCAAAATTGGAATTGTTGTCCCACACATTTGGATCTATTCAGTATGCAGTTTTGTATGGAACAGCAGATTTTTTTTCGTGGTTTCGATGTTGGTGCCATAGAAAAAGTTGTTCAGTTCTGATCATCACCTTAAAAAAGTGTCAGTACGTTTAAGAATGATCCTATATAGTTTATCTTTTTAACTTAAAACTGACGTTAATTTGTTTTTACACTTTTCAGAAACATTGAATTTAATTTCTGTTTAATTTTGGAATTTGGTAATTAATACAAGGGGTGGTTAAGACCATCAAACTGAACAACTTTCACTAAGGGACCAATATCGAAATGGCAATAAAAAAATCGGATGTTCCATACTAAACTACAAATCTACTCGAGCTAAATGTATAGGCTAGCTGTTTTTTTTCGCGTTCGATGTTCGTCCCATAGTGAAAGTTGTTCATTTTGATGTTCTAAACAACCTCCTTAAAAGTTTAAAATGTTTATTTTTACTTTTGTAACACCCTTCACCCTGTATAAATAGACCTCACTGCAACTTAAAAGGCTTAAGTGGCGCCCTCATCACAAAATTTAAGATTTCAATCAAGAAAACCTAAAAAAAAAGTGCAATACCAACTACAAAAGCAATTTTGATACAGTACCTACTTTTATTGGTTGTTAGGTTAAAACAAACAAATTTTAAGAATTAATTAGTACTATTTATTAAGATTTTCATAAAAATGTAATGTTTCGATATTTATTATACAGGGTGTAAGGAAAAGTATCATTAACCACATACTCTACCCTTCAAAATGAGCAACTTTTACTATGGGACAAACCTGTGAGAACAAAAAAATATCTACTGTCCCATACGTTTGAATCGAGTAGGTATTGCAGTTTAGTATGGGACAACTGATATTTTTTTTGTTCTGAAAGGTTTGCTCCCATAGTAGAAGTTGTTCAGTTTGATGGGTAAAGTATTGGTTTAAAGTTGAATGGTACTTTTCCTTATACCTTGTATAATTAGGTTTTATTTTATTGAGAAATCTTAAGTTTTGTTATGAGGGCGCTACTGAATGGTAAAAGGCCTCTGAAGAACCAAATCAAAACCATTCACATTGTGACTATGTGGTCTCAGGTTATCTAGACTATTATAAAACTGTAACTGAAGTGTGTCTGTACATTGAAGATATTTACAAAAAAAAGATTACGATATGGTTTTTAGGTATCCCCGACTCGAAATCAACCTTTTTTAGAAATTTTGTCTGTCTGTTTGTTTGTTTGTTCGCGCATCACGCAAAAACTACTAAACCGATTTTGATGAAACTTTTTTTGTTTGATAGCTTATGATCTGACTTAAAATCTGGTATTTAATTTGTGCGGACGAAGTCGCGGGTAAACACTAGTTAATTATAATTGTAATAAATATTAGGAAAAGCCGTGGTGGTCCAGTGGCGAGTAACCTTGCCTGCCGTGCAGGAGGCGATGGTTCGATCCCCGTCCGAGCCGACTCGTACCAATGAGTTTTTCGGAATTTATGTACGATTTGTTACACCACTGGCCTTTCGGTGAAGGAAAACATCGTGAGGAAACCTGCATGCTTCAATTTCGAGGCGTGAATTGTACCCACTGAGTTTCGGTACTTCTGGTGAATCGTGGATGTTCTGAGGTTTCAGAATATCTCTGACTACCCCCTCAGGGAATATAGTCGTGAGCATATGTAATATTAGGAATCATTGGCTTTATGAGTTTTTCGGAATTCATGTACGATTTGTTACACCACTGGCTTTTCGGTGAAGGAAAACATCGTGCGGAAACCTGCATGCTTCAATTTCGAGGCGTGTATTGTACCCACTGTCTATTATAAGTGGCGACGGGCTCACCCTCCGTCACACTGGACAGAGTTTCGGTACTTCTTGTGAAACGTGGATGTTCTGAGGTTTCAGAATATCTCTGACTACCCCCTCGGGGAATATAGTCGTGAGCATATGTAATATTAGGAATCATTGGCTTTATGAGGAATACATTAATTAATTAAATTGTATTCTTTGATCTGAATTTTATCTAGGAAACTTAAGTGTAAGTGAATTTTATTAACATGTTCATGGACAGTGAACAAGATACAATAGAACTTTTATTTTTAACATTACTAATTCACTGTCCACAAACATTGTTAAAGCGGGTAAAGTATTTTAATTCTTTGTTTTATGATCGTTGCGAAAGAAGCGATGTGAAATAAAAATATTGTGTTGACCCTGCCTGTATCTAGCTAGAAGTGCATTTATAAATGTGTAATAATTAAAATAATTTGATAAGGTCTTGTGCAAAAGATGGAGTGTGTGGTGTGGTAAACTTTATAGTGACATGTAAAACATGAAACCTAATGTCTCTTAAGTGTTCTTTTAAAAGTTCATTTTGTACTTCTCTAATTTAAGTATTAGTTATCTACCTATATACTATTAAGTATCTTGTTGACTACTTCAAAGATTATTAAAACTATTTTCTTAACATAATTTTTTTTTAACTCACCTAAATTAATATTTTTACAAAAGTACCTAACGATAACTAAACATGAAATAACTTTTTATGCGATTTTTCGCTAAGCTTATTTTCGAAAAGTAGAAAATGTAGTTTCATTATAGATTCTGAAGAAACTGTTTTATGGATTCACATTCATTCGCTAGGAACTTTTATTTAGTCCCAAATAAAATTTGATATTTTCATAGGTATAAGATTTATTATAAAATGTTTAGGTACTGCTAATGTCTCATAAAGTGATATTATTAATACTAAAGTCGTGGGGCCTCAGTCTCAAGTTCAAATTGTAAGAACTATGGTGAGCCGGCGGTAATGATCCGCTATAACCGCCTATGATAGCGCAGGACCCATACGCATTATCACTACCACTATAACCCGCCATGCTTTGTCCCATCAAGGCATTCGAATTCGGCACATACTGTCTGTTACCGACATTCTGCATCATCAGAGAATAATCATTTTGGTACAATCCAGAGTTAGCAATAGGAAGACCCAGATTGAAGTTCAGATTGTTGGATTGGAAATGATGCAGCCAAGGCTCTTTGGCGTTTCGGGAGAATTCTTGTCGGGGGTCTGACTGGTGGATGCCGATGGGCACGGAGACTGGTTCTGGAGAACTGTGGCTTGCTGAACTTCGGTGGCTGGACAACGCTGATCTTTCGTTTCTTCGGAATTTCGCTCGTCTGTTCTGGAACCATACCTGCGTAAAGATTACGTATTGTTACATTGCATTACGTATTGTATAAAATTTAGTTTCGCGAAAGCCAACTAACTAACTGCTGTCCCTTCGTCTTTCGCGAAACTGGGCCTGCACTCGGAGTTTCGATCGCCGATTCGACGATTCGCCTCGACAGTCATTCGTCTTTTGCGAAAATCCGCACTCTAACCGAAAGTCGTAGCGACAAGGAATCATCGAACGAACGATCACCACGAACACGTTGCGAACAATAGAAGCAGATGAATAATCATAGAAGCAAATCCTTTCTTTTTTATTTTTTGCTTGTAATAGGCATCTATTGACATTTCGTGGTTATACAGGTGTAACAAAACAACCTAGTAATACTTAGTGTTTCGGACCATCAAACTGAACAACTTTCAATATGGAGCATCGAGAAAAAATTAAAAAAATCTGCTGCCCCATACACTTGAGTCAGTTTGGTACTGCAGTTATGTATGAAACTGCAGATTTTTTTTCGCGGTTTCGTCGTTGGCTCTATAGTGAAAGTTGTTCAGTTTGATGGTCTGAAGCACTCGCTAAAGTATTACTAACTATACTGCATTCCAAATAAGGACGAAAAGATATTCCGATTCCTGTATAGCTTTCTGGCCAATTCTGATTAGCAAATAAGATTTATTTATGAGAAAGATATACTATCCAACGTATCTTGCATGTTACTAAAGCTGTTCTAAGAATAAGTGAGAGGAAGTGTTTCAAATTTCTGTTTCTGTAATTCAAAATGGCCTTAAATTTTCGTTGTTATTTGGAATGGAGTATAGGTTGTTTTGTTACACCCTGTTTAAAGGTTGAATTTAAACACTGAACAAATGTGTTTTTGATTCGATTGTGAGTGGACATAGTTAGTTAGTACCTACTCGATTTGGAAATCTTTGAATAGACCATACTTATACAGGGTGAAATTGATATCATTAGCATCCTTTTAAACTAAGAGTCTACCCATCAAACTGAACAACTTTTACCATGGGAGCAAACCAATCGGAGCAAAAAACAAATCAGCTGTCCCATACATTTGAGTCGTGTAGGCAGCGGCGCGGCGTGTGCAGTTAAGTATGGGACAGCAGATTTTTTTTTGCTCAGATTGGTTTGCTCCCATAGTAAAAGTAGTTCAGTTTGATGGGTAGACTCTTAGTTTAAAAGGATGCTAACGATATCAATTTCACCCTGTATATACCCAGTAATTTCTTTTCGTGCGCTTTGCACAATATGTACTTACATGATAAAAGGTTAGAGGATAAAGATTGAAGACATTATTGAATCCATCCTACCTGTACTCTAGCCTCGGTCAAGTTAACCCTAGCAGCCAGGTCTTCCCTTACAAACGCGTCAGGGTAATGCGTCTTTTCAAACACCTTCTCCAGCGCTGCCAGCTGCTGACTCGTGAACGTAGTCCTGTTCCTCCTAGGCTTCTTCCTCTCGTCCCCTTTCCCTTCCTCCTCCGAATCCTTCTGAACTCTCTCTTTCACCTTCGCATCATCATATTTCCGTCTCATATCTTCATAAGCTAAATAATCAACAGGTTTAATGTATTGCCGCTGTATATCTTTGGAGTACCAGATTTCGTTTTGGTAACTAGGGTCGTAGTTCCCATTGATTTGTCTACCAGCTGTTAGGTGATGGAGACGCAGTAAGCTATCCTCGTGACATTTGATCATTTGGAATAGATTGTTCTCGGAATAGTTACCAGGGAAGGGTTGAGGTTTGGCTTCGTAGTTCTTTACAGCTTCTTGTATTGCGTTTTGTGGATCTGTTGATTAAAGTGATTTTTAGAATGGAGTCTTAATTAAGCTAAAGTTAATCATTATAACGGGTTCTTACAGCGTTTTTATTTATTTTGGAGTTCCCGATATTTCGGCAGTGTTACAACTGCCATGATCACGGGATGACTGTAGAACTGCAGGTAGCATTTTTAAGAGCAGACAAATCTGTCTACCCTCATTCTTCTTCGTTTGCTCCGACCACTATCGGAACTCACTCGAAAGTCATCGTCACTTTTTTCTCGGTTTGTAATATTTAACGACACACTTGGTCCAGCACGACAAACTACACTCACTGTGTCACTCCTACATTTGTCCGACCGAGAATACGAAGGTGAAGCTCTTATACCCATCTTTACCACCGGATTCCACGTAGGTACTAGATAACAGTTGTAACACTGCCGAAATATCGGGAACTCCAAAATAAATAAAAACGCGGTAAGAACCCGTTATAATGATTAGCTTTAGCTTAATTAATAACCGCGTAACTCTCAAAAATTGTGGAGTCTTCATGTCTATCGATAGGAAGTGATTGTTTTTTTGTAAACAAGCTGCCTACAACCGTCTTCTCTTATCGTGTGGACAAACATTGGTGTCAGAGTTTTTTCAGACCGCCTTACGGCCTCTGACTTAGTTTTTATGTAACGATTACTACCACCAGAGATAGTAGCCTGGACCAACAGCTTATAACGTGCCATCCGAAGCACGGAATCATCTCTGTGCTTGTAATGTATCAGTTTTTCGTTAAAATTTATAGTTTTGAAGTTACAGTGCCTCAATTAAGATTTCCATACAAATCTTAACTTAATCCTAGCCAAATCCTAGCATTGAAACTGTATATTTTAATGAAGATCTGACAATATAAATGCATAGTTTCTAGATTGTTTCTGAAAAATTTCATTGACTTTAATTGGTTAGTAACCCTATTGAAAATATAACCAGACTTCATTTTTTATGGAGCGCGCGCCAACGGTTTATACAGGGTGAAATTGATATCATTAGCATTCTTTTAAACTAAGAGTCTATCCATCAAACTGAACAACTTTTACTATGGGAGCAAAGCGATCGAAGCAAAAAAAATCTGCTGTTGCATACCTACCTACTAAACTGCAACGCCTACTCGACAAATGTATGCAAGCGCCAAGAAATCTGTTCCACCCACACAACGAATATGTAGGCAGTGATGATGATGATTAAATTTAAAGCTAACAAGGCTCGGACACTTTGTTTTTCAGTAGCTCCTAAAGGGTTTGGTTGCAAGATAAACAAAAGATAAAGGATCACTTCAGCACATGCAGGGTCACACGCACCGGCGGCTTCTCTCTGTGGATCATTGTTGTCCGGACATGCGGGTGGCGGCGCGCGCAGTGCTATCGGTTACATTTACATCGCAGAACACGTGGAAAACGTTTTAATGCTCGTTTAAACTTAACTGCCTTTTAATTTATTGAAAACGGAACTTTTGCACAGCTCTAACTCCTTAATTGGGCATTTAGCATATTCTCACGACTATATTCCCCGAGGGGGTAGCCAGACATATTCTGTCTGATACCTCAGAACATCCACGTTTCACTAATAGCATAGAGTCATAGAGTAAATAAATATACACAGCTAATAGTACCGAAACTCTCTCCAGTGTGACGCGTGAGCCCATCGCCACTTACAAATGACAATGGACAGTCAGTGGGTACAATACATGCCAAGTAATTGAAGCACGCAGGTTTCCTCACGATGTTTTCGATATCGTCAAGTTTCAACGAAGTCGAAGGGCGTAACCACATCGAGTGAATCGTATACTGGCCCTGGAGTGCGATTTTTGAATCTCATTTGCTGAGCTCAGCAGCTGACAATGTCAAAATTGCTATGGAGATATGCATCGTTCTACTGCTGATTTGACTTTCAAAAATCGCATTCCTGAAGTATGCTTTTTGAACGTCAAATCCGCAGTAGAAAGATGCATATCTCCATACTAATTTCGACATTCTCAACTGCTCGAATGTGTTTCAAAAATCGCACTCCTGTACCCGGACTTTAGATTTCCGATATATCGCGACCGAATCGGTCTGAACTTCATTGTAACTAGTAGAGTTGATCAGTTGACATTGGAACGACAACTTAGAGATCCAGGGCGATTAGATGGATCGAAAGAGCTTCCAATGTACCTTAAGCTGCAAATTAAGGGTATTTTACCGTTGGCGCGCTCCATACAAACGAAGTCTAATTATATTTTCAATACTAACCAATTAAAGTCAATGAATTTTTTCAGAAACAATCTAGAAACAAATCTCAATGCTTTTATGTTCTCAGATTTTGTATAGTTTTAAAGTGACAGTGCCTTAAAGAATTCCTTACAAATCTTAAATTAATCCTAGCATTGAAAATGCATACTTACTTATTTTCACGAAAATCTGAAAATATAAAAGCAAGATTTGTTTCTAGAATTTCTGCAATATTTCATTGTCTTTAATTGGTTAATATTGAAAATATAACCAGACTTCGTTTTTATACAGCGCGCATTAGCGCGTTCGTTACTTTTTAAAAGTTCAATTAATATGGCCTTGTTTATCAAGAGTTTTGAGCTAGGTTTGCGTAAGCATTTGTAGGTATTTTATACCTAACGTGACCTAACTATTGACACAAATCGCTGCCATTACCTCAATGATCGCTGCTTATAAACTAAAGGACCACAAGTCGAAAAATATGTTTATAAATACAGGAGAGTCAATTAACAACTTCATTTTTCATCTCTTTTATTTAGTTTTTTATTCTCTTCAATGCTATGTGGCTATGTATGATACTTATTTGCTTAGGTGCGTATTTTGAATCTCTACCTTCTTCTATTCCTACTTTGTGATAGCTATCACAAAACAAGCCGTGGTGGTCCAGACTCTTCGGCTAGAACCGACGCAATGCCCATACACCCATATACCCATTCTTTCTTATGCTATTTTGTTTGTGGACATTGGTTTTCTACTCTCTGGTATTCGTATCTGTTATGGTGCAGCCCATATACTTCAATTTGACACCCCTTCTTCTTATCGTGCGTGCAGAGTTTTTTCAGACCGCCTACCCCTGCCGACAACCCTTGAAAGACAGTACGTATCTCCCATTTTGAAGTGTCCAGTGGGTCGCCCGTCCTCGTCGCTACACTTGGCCCGCCTCACCTTAAGAGTTTTAGCCTACTTGCGCCACTTCGTCAAAAAAAGCGACGTGCTATGAGCAGTGTGACAGACAGAGCGTTCTTTATGTGCCTAAGTTTAATAAAATCCTGACTAATTACAAAGGCATGACAAATTAGGCTTACCTTTACTTTGATCCATAACATTGACTTCAACAGTCTTAAAACAACACTGCACACATGTTTTACTTTTCAATTTAAAAAGAAAATTAACTACTTAAATTAAACTAATTTTCTTAACACTGTCACTGTTTATTTAAATAAAAGCTGTAAGTCCAACTTAGACGAGACGCGAGAGCAAATAAATTGTTATTAATCTAGGTACCTTATTGAATTACTTTATTTAATTAAATAATTCGACTAACTCATCCTAATGTGTGAACTAATGGAGTTTTCGCCTTGATCTGGCTGGCTTCTTCGCAATGCTTACGCTAAAACATGTGTGGACAAAAAAACACCTAATGAATACACCCACTAAATTAAGAACTATTGTAAACTCGTCTTTATGTCTTTTGAGATACATTTCAAAATTCAAATTATCGTGGATTTAAATGATATTGAAGAACAAGAAACCTTAGAACTAATATACACTAAAGTCATTTTAGAATGGGCGGAAATAATAGGGAGTTCAAAGATCGAATTGGATTCGAATAGAGGCGTGGCTGAATGCAGCCCGCCCGCCAAGATGCATAGAAAAAAAACTTTTTTCAAGCGGGAAAAAGATTTGGGGTAATAATTGACACGTCAACGTGTATTATTTATAATAGCTGAGTAGAAAATTAATACAAAGCGTTTACGTAATTGGTTGTGAAAAGTTTATGTTGTAGAAAGTAGGAATGGATCGACACGGATATGGAAATTGGATTTTTATGATGTTCGAAATTAGAATTAGAATTTAATTACAAAAAATTTGAACGCATTTATTTTATTAACCAAGTCACGATAGAACCTTGTCACAATCACCTTATATTTAACTTAATTGAGCTCCAATGTAACAACTGTAAATAGTTTGCTATGACGAGCTTCTATGGGGAGTTAAACTCTAAATTGGTTGACTGTATCTAGACCTACTACGTAAGGTATACATAGTGGGTAGTACCTAATAACGTTAAAATTTTTCATTATGAAAATTTATAAATAAAATTCTCACGTGTAGGTACAAGATTAGTTGGGCAAGGTAAATACTTAGATACTCATAAACTCACGACCACAATCATATTCGGTATTATTAGAAGCTTATAAAAAGGTATAACTAGACCTAAGTCCCTTGGTAAGTATCTAAGTAAGCTAGGTACCCATCAAACTGAACAACTTTAACAATGGAAGCAAACCAATCAGAGCAAAAAAAAAACAACTGATTTGCTCCGATCCTTTTGCTACCATAGTAAAAGTTGTTCAGTTTGATGGGTAGACTCTTAGGTTAAAAGGATGCTAATGATATCAATTTCACCTTGTACAGGTGTACCTATCCTACCTAGGTATCGATATACTTACTTATTTGCTTTTATTAATAATTTTTACTGATCTATTTCCATAACTTTTATTTTACAAATTAAATTCTAGTCAAAAACATCTGAAGCATCCGCTGTACAGGCCAACTTTGTGTTCACGGTGTTGACTGCCGTCTTGCCGATGCCGAGCCGGGAATAGAACCCGCTACCCGTCGCTTCGAATTAGTGTAAAATCATGAAAAACGCCTGTAGTCTGCGCCCGCGCCGATGCCAGACCAGATACAGGGTGGAACAATTTTATTGACTTTATTTTATTTTATGAATACTTATTCATACCTTTATAGAAATTTTATTTTCTATCCAATATCGAAAATAATGTTTCTTTAATAAATATAAAGTTTTTGATTTGGATCAGCAAATAGATGGATCAAAATATTCGCTCCAACGGCTTTACATTAAGTACCTTAGGTAGGTAGTTACGTACTATGCAGATACAGAATGTAGGGAAAAGCACACACGCATACTCCACCCATCAAACTGAACAACTTTTACTACGGGAGCAAACCTGTCAGAACAAAAAAACAGCTGTTCCATACCTTTGAGTCGAGTAGACATGTTGCAGTTTAGTCATATGGAACAGCTGAATTTTTTTGTGTTCTGATTTGGTTTTGTCACTTTTGCTTCCATACTAAAAGTTGTTCAGTTTGATGGAGTGCATACGTGGTTTAAAGATTAATGATACTTTTCCTTACACTCTGTAGGTACGGGTTTAGTACATCACATCGAACATAAACAAATTGTAGGTACCTAAGTACATGACAATTTTGAAACTTCAAAGTTTTTGAAGTTTTGTGTTCGAACATTATGGACTGATTTTATAGACCATCAGCTGCCAATGAATTGCCCAATATGGGGTGTAGAGTGCGTGAGCAAGAATTTAAGCGATACCTTCATAAACTTTGTTCAGGCTACTTAGGGCTTAGTCCTGACGTCTAGGAGGTGAACCGAAGCACAAAGAAGTTCCCACTTTCGGGTTTTTCGTCTATATCTCGTAAACGTGCATCGTAGGGAAACATTTTTTTAAATTAGATAAAAGCTCATAAAATTCTCTACAACTTTGGATGATCAAAACTTTTTTTCGAATTCCTAACCATTTTCGAGCTACACGCTCCGGATAAGTGGCAATTTTCGAAAGAACTATTTTTACATCACATTTATGATCAAATATTTCTGGGCTTCTTAAATTGTAGGTATTGTCCATGAACAATTTACTGAAGGAATTGCTTAGGCACTCTACATCTCGTTTATTGACTGAACTATAAGTGTCATTTTACTTCTTGAATGTCTTATGTTTGCAAAAGGTACTTTTTATCTCGGGTTTGAGCAGACGGGATCTATCGCGCTTCTAAACTACTGATTCGCCTTGCCTGTACTGTAAACGCTAAAAACCTTCGATCAACAATATATAACTAGATAACGGGTCGCATACAAAATCAAAGAGAAATTCTGTCCTCGTGAATATACAACATTTTTTGTTAACGAGCCGAGAAAACAGTCCGAATACATTATAATTTCGACCTCAAAGCAACCTTAATTCCTAGTAATTTAAAAAAGGAACACTGCGGCATTGCGAGACGTGCTTACGTTGGCTTTGTTCGAACGCAACTAATTCAAAATAAGACCTCACTCCAATAGTGAGGCGTTATTTGCCGGGACATGTTTTGAGCACTGACGCGTTATCTAGTTGGATATTGTTGATCGAAGCTAAAAACATTTAAAAATAATCTGTTAAAACCAAACCATTCTATATTCAAAAGCATACGCGCAGAAGTATCATGGCGGCCATAATTGGGGGTGACAGTCGTCTTGCGACTCACGCGCAAGACGTCTCGTTTGCGCAGGCGCGTAACGAGAGTATACTAATCTCGTCTTGTTCTCTCTAATAATATAAACGGATGGACACTAAAGCGAACGTAATTTAATTATGGTTGTAATCTTGCCAATATAATAATTGGGTGTCACATCTATGTGTTCTATAAATCGTGGTTAGGTAATTGATAGGTATACCTACTTACTTAGATAGTTAAGTGGTTATAACGTTAAACTAAAATCTCTAAGGGTGCGTCTATCACCTATACCTACCCGTCCTTCGTCGCGCAGTCGGGTAAACATGGACCTGCTTTTCATGTAGGTACTTACCTATCTTACGAGTGAAAATTAATGCCGTGTGATTTGTTTTTTCTTTTTGAATGATTTGTAAGTACTTACAATTAATCAAAGCCTAGGGCATTCGATTTTGCAGGTACCTATCTTTTCCTGCTAAATTTTATTAACTACATACGAGTAGCAAACGTGATACGTAAGCATAAAAAACATAATGTTGATGAATACATTTCGGCACGGTGTGGTCTATTGGCTGGCGTAACATGTTCATCCAGGGTGAAGCCAATAATCCGTGAACAAGATCATTTGTCATAACATCATCCGGTATTGTGGCCATGTGCGCCGCTGATTTGAGGACAGACAGTCCGTTCTGTTTCCAAACATGCTTGCAGACTTTACAAATAGCACTCAGGATGTCAGTATTCTACCTATTGTTTGGTTTAGCATAAAAGTATACAAGTAAGATCTTACCGATATAAGAAATATGAAGCACCTTAGTAGGTACTTTTTCACACACACGCGAGGATGAGTCAAGAATAAAGTCAGGATTCATGATCGTAACAAGCAACGAAGGATCATTTTTAGGGTTCCGAAGTCAACAAGGAACCCTTATAGTTTCGCCATGTCCGTCCGTCCGTCCGTCCGTCCGTCCGTCTGTCCGCGGCTTAGCTCAGAGACGCTTAGTACTAGAAAGCTGTAATTTGGCATGGGTACACATATTAATCACGCCGAAAAAGTGGTAAAATAAAATTTTGAAAAATATATTTTTTTAGGGTACCTCCCCTACCCGTGAAGTGGGGACGCAATTTTTTTTTCTCGTCTATCCCATGGTGTGGGGTATCGTTGGATAGGTCTTTTAAAAATACGGTGGGTGTGGGAAAACCATTTTTCGATTTAGGGATCCGTTAGCGAAATATTAAGCTTTAAGGTGCTAATTTTTGTTAGAGTCGAGTGTCCCCCCCCTCTGCCAGCTAAACGGTTGTTTCTAGATAAGTGAAAAAATTCATGGCAGTAGTGTATATACTTAATGAAATTAAAAGGAAAACTATCACCGCTAAGTTAGCTTTACAAGTTAACGAGTAATAGTCGACCAACTTAAAAAAAGTACTTTTTAGACTTTATTAGCCGTCAAACCGTAGTATAAAACAAAAAGCCCCCTTCTAAGTTCGTATATTGTGACGGGCAACTACGGAACCCTACCCTGCGCGTGGCCCGACACGCACTTGGCCAGTTTTTATTACTTACCTTTACATACTCCTATGGGAGTAATAATTATGTTAGTAATTAACCTACCGCTATACACCACGATACAGCCACAGAGATACCTACTATAGTTACTATATACAGGCAAATGCAGACCTAGAAGGACGTAAGTACCCTAGATCAGATAGGGTACGTCATTAGAAAATGCCATTAAGAGTCAGGGCAGCCGAAAGTGGAAATCTTGAGTCTCTGTCTCGCCCTTCGGAAAAGGCGTGAATTTACATATGTATCTATACCTATATGTATGTTATGTAGACTATTGATCGACGATCATTACGCAACGCCTCAACTAAATTGTAATGTGTTCACAATGATCACTAAATCATGGCTCTCCGCTGCGCGCGCGCCTCGCAATTACCTCAAAGCACTGGAGCAATCACTCACGTCGCCTCCATGCAACGTTTCCACCCAATGAGTAATTAAGAGAGCTTAATTTTAGCGCTCCCACGAAAAATTCCTCAAATAAGCACTGCTTTGTAAAATTAACTCGTGTAATGGATGAATTGATGATTGATTGTAATTTTTATAAAACTAAATTAGCTACTTACTGATATTTTTACAGCAAACAATAATAACCAGCAGTTCATTTATTTATTCACGTGAGTGTCGTAGTAGGAGGCGACATAGGATACAGTTTTGAAGAGTAAGTTTGGGGCCAACGATTTAATGTAGGTAACTAACTACCTACTAAAGTTTGCGGCAAAAGGGTAGGTAACCAAAGCAACCATCACACCAAGGCATATGGGCACCCTAAATAAAACTAAACTAGGGAAATACCTACATAGTGGACATTTAGTTACCGAGTGCCGTGATGGACCACCCCATCTTCCTGTGGGTGTTGTACGAGGCTACTAAGGGATATAAGGGTTTCATATGCAGTGTACCTGTGAGCGAAATGCTAGTCACCTATCATTCCATCTTAAATCGTGTAATATGCTAAACGTAAGTGTAAAAAAATCGTTACCTACTAGTACCGATTAATTTCCGTTAACAATCTAAAGCTTCGATTATCGATGAGGAATAACAAATCTATCCACCTCGGTGTTCCAAAATTATAAAATTGCAAGGAAAAAATTTGTTCTGCCAATTTTAAAAGTTAATAAAAAATAATAGCCATAAAATATAAGTCATGGTGGCGTGCCGGCCCATCGCCAACCACTCCTGTGTTGACGTCTAACGAAATTAATGGGGTTCGTAACAAACGGGGCATGCGATTTGCGACGCGTGCACTTCCGCAAGAATGCCACCGGTGGCGCAGGCGCCATGTACCAGGATGACAAAAAAATACAAAGTAAAACGTTAAAAAACATACATATACGTTACATTACCTAACTTGTAAAAAGGAATTACCTACACGAATTAAAAACATCTTTGTGCAATGATTTAATATTCCACACTGAAATTTTTTTATTGTTAAATATTAACCAAACTTTATTGAACTGTTTTGTAGCACATAATCAAATATTCAAAGTCAAAGTCAAAATCTTTATTCAAAATAATATCACATAGATAACTTTTTGACGTCATTTTTGATTCTACCACCGCTTCGGAAGGTGTTCCGTTGTAGAGAAGATGCGGCCAGAATTTGGTTATAAATAGCCAATTGTTTAGCTATTATAACCAAATGTTTGATTATGTGCTACAAAACAGTTCGGTAATCACCAAAACATTTTAATCAATGCAGTACCTAGGTACTTATTAGTTTAATGTTTTTGTGTCCCCCTGCTGGGCAAAGGCCTTCCCTCTTCTCCAATCCTCCCTATGCAATGCAATCTGTGGCAAATCCTCCAGGAAGGTATTCAAGTCATCGCTCCATCTTCTGGACCTTATAAGGTCCAGGACGTATACGTCGGCAACCATCTTGTGCCGACCACCCATCCACATTCCGCCCATTCTGGGGCCATCTTGGTTCACTCCTCTCCGGATGCATACTGCCCAATCCCACTTCAGCTGAGCTGTTTTAAGGCCTAAAATATAGGTACAAAATATAAAATTAAGCGTTACATATTAAACGGAGTGTTTCAGACTGTACAACTTTCAATATGGAGCCAACAAAGAAATTTAAAAATTGTTGTTCAATACAAAAAGTCAACTCGACCGAAACAGGCAATTATGATATTTTTGCATTTTCGGATTTTTCGGACTCCATATGAGAAAATTGTTTAGTTTGATGTCATTTTTAATAGAATGATAAAAACCTTGAGATTTGTACAATACATTTTGACGACGGTTGTTGCTGATGGAGGTACCTACCTCTCTTAGTTTTTCAGACACGTTTTTACTTTTTAGTAACTTTGGAAGACCTCTGTGTGTGGATCTGATGGATGCATCGTGATCTTGATGAATACAGTGGATAGATCTACAGAAATATCCAATTGTCGAATGTCTTCATAGGTTCTCTAGAAAAAAAACACACAATCCAACCGTTCCTCACAACACCTACTCAATTTATATTACTCTCATGTTTGTAAACGGATAACGACGAGATAAAAATAATTCATAATTCGACATTTCCTCAGGAAATCTGTTATTTGTGATCTGTATCTTAACTACTATTTTAATTAAAAACATTCGTACGAAAATAGAGTCAAGAGCTTTTTAAACTTTTTTTACGTTCATGTCGTTAAACTTTGACACTTTTTTACAATTCAGCTTATCTGTTTTATCTAAGTTGGTTAAGTGCATGTCAGTTTACCGTTTCAACGAGATCTTGTCCGTTTCTTTTGCTCTCTACCGATGACACTCCCTAAGGACTTTCATGCTCGACTTTTTGACGTGCCCTTTTTTTCTTTCACCATCTTTAGCCATCTGTAAACTTTTTTGGACTGCATTTTTTGGTAAATTCTTATTAATAAAAAATATAAACTTAGATACCATTATTTAAATAATGAGACTGATCATCGTTTAGTTAGGTAGGTATACTTGCTGTTTTTTTGTCAGAAGATTTAGATAGGTACAATTCTCAAATATTTATGTAAGTATCTTGGAAATGCACATCTTAGGTACTCGGTCCCATCCTATCGGACCACTAGAACATACTTTTTTATTTTATTTTATTTTTATTCATTTTAGGAAAACTTACGGACTAATTACAGGATAGGGTATCAACATAACCAAAACAAAATTGCCAACTAAAAGTTTCCACAGATAAATATCATTCGTTTTACATAATTGTGTGAAAATACAAATTTTAAATTTTGAATCATTAAAAAATTATCAAAACTTACATTACAAAAAGCTTCAAGCTTGCTGGTACTTCAAACCATCCACAGAGGATAAAAAAATAAGACTAAATAAAGAATTTATATTAACTAAAAGTAAAGAGATGCTGAGTGAGCCGCTAACTCATTAACCTAGGTAGGTATTTTTCAGTAAGAACTCGTTTAACTGAGGTCGTGCTTGTGCAAAACAAATCAAAGTTTAAGTCAACCGAGACACTATTAAAGCTATTAGCGCTGCGCAGTAAGAATGCATTTTGTCTGTAGTTCGTTTTTGCATGGGGAACATGTAGAACGGGACGTTGCCGAAGGCCTAACTGATTGGTACGAAGATATATTTTAGAGACTAAATCGGAGCTGTCAATGGATCCATTAATAATATTAATCAAGTAGCAAATATCGCTAATATTGCGTCGGTGTTCAAGGGGAAGAAAGTGGTAGCGCTTGCATCGATGATGATAGTCGTCTGACCATTGCCGTGCCTTATAATCTAGAAAACGTAAGAATCTTTTCTGAATACCCTCAATACGTGCCTTATATACTTCATATCGTGGGTTCCATACCTGAGATGCATATTCCAAGTGACTGCGTACGAAGGCACAATACAGTATTTTGAGTGACTTCAAATTTTTAAAACTCACCGTAGACCTGATAATAAACCCTAATGCCTTAGAAGCTTTACTTACGATGTGGTCAATATGTTTATCGAATAGAAGTTTACTGTCGTGAACGACGCCTAAGTCCCTGATCTCATTTACTTTAATTAATTGATGGTTTAATAGACTATACCCAGAGCCTAGGGTGGTGAATTTGCGCGTAAAAGTCATATAAAAGCATTTAGAAACATTTAGGTCCAATTTATTCACAGCACAATAGTCTTGGAATCTGAATAAGTCTTCTTGAAGGAGTTGTGCATCCTGAGAACTATTAATTAATTTAAGAATTTTCATGTCGTCCGCAAATAAGAGAATGTCCGAATTTTTAAAACAGAACTTAATATCCAATATAAATATAATGAATAAAAGAGGACCCAAAATTGAGCCCTGCGGCACACCCGACGGAATTGAAGTCCAATTAGAGGTACAGCCTTGCATCACTACTGCTTGGGTACGGTTCTCTATATAAGAAACAAACCATCTGTACAGATCTCCAGCATATACACAGCATAAGAAGATTGTTTGGACCAATATCTAATAAAGTAGATCCGATCTCGTAGCGATATTCAAATTTCTCTGAATTTTGTAGTGACCAATCCATAGGTACCTACCTAATGTTTTATTGAAATAATCTGACCCTTTTTATTAAGCAAAATAATCGTCCAAGAACACTACGTCGCTACATTTGTAGCACATCCATGCTCCCAAGTTACTGAAAACACCAAAAGTAAATAATTAACAAAAATCTGTAACTCAATCCGCTAACTTCAGACTCATTTCGGCGAAACTTTGTAAATAGCGACCACCGTGCGCGGGCGCAGCGGATATCGGTTACAGCTCTGTACCGACATGCGCCGAGTCCCGACAGGCTACGTCAACTGTCAGCGATGTCAACAGACCGGGACCTGTCAAACTTTAAATATGACATCTTTTTACAAGGATGAAGGATTTGCCACTTTAAGTGCTTTGCTGACGACCTACGTGGTAGTTCAGCGACAAATGGGCCGCAGTGCGCAAGACTCACACCTTGAATCAGAATTGTATAGCATTCCACAGTGTTAGCACTGCGCGAATGTCATTTAACGTATTGAGCTTAGCAGCGAAAGTGTTAACAGAACTAGGAGTGCGATTTTTGAATCACATTCGGTGAGCTCAGCAGTTGAAAATGTCAATATTACTATGGAGGGAGATACGCATCTGTCTACTGCTGAATAGACTTTCAAAAATCGTAAGTGCTATTTTTGAAAGACAAATCAGCAATAGAAAGATACATGAAAAGCATGAGAAGGCTTTTGTATGAGATATAAAAACCGTTCAAACTCACGAATGAAATTCAAAAAACGAACCCTTTTCGTCTATGGAAGCATACTACTGATATCGGGTTGGTAACAAGTAATACTTTAGTCTAAGGTTGGTAAGGCCAAGTTAACCCACCAACAGACCGTATCCAGACTTTTGGTTCGGAGCATAGCATAGCATATGCTCACGACTATATTCCTATAGTCAGAGATATTCTGAAACCTCAGAACATCCACGTTTCACCAGTAGTACCGAAACTCTGTCCACAGTGTGACAGCCCGTCGCTACTTATTGGACAGTGCAATACATGCCTCGAAATTGAAGCATGTAGGTTTCCCCACGTTGTTTTCCTTCACCGAAAAGTCAGTGGTGTTACAAATCGTAGTTAAGTACATAAATTCCGAAAAACTCATTGGTAGCGAGTCGGCCTGGACGGGGATCGAACCATCGCCTCCTGCCCGGCAGGCAAGGTGGGTTTGGTTGGTTCGGAGGGGGTGGGATATTCTTTAAAAACAATAATTCGGTATGTCAAGTTTTTTTTTTGTCTTCATTTTATATTTTTTACGGATAGAAGACCTAATTTTAAGACACCTATTTCATTTTTATTGTGATTCATCGAGTTTATCGATATTTTTTATTGATCTGTAATCTCTAAGTGCAAAAATGGTGGAGAAAAAATAATTCGAACTCCATGGAGTAAAACTACCTACTGCTATATTTAAAAAAATTAAAACCTGCCTCCTCTTTCTAACTCTATGCTGAAAACAGATACGGCAACATCAAATGTCAAGTTCTGTCATTGTGAAAGTTTTTTTTTTTCTTAATGGCCAGTTACTTTAAGTTCATTTTATGTTTACCAAGGAGTTTGCAGGGGCAGCGAGTGACGTCACTCGTGGACCGAAAAACGACGTTATTTTATAAAAAATATCTGTAATCCTTTCATTTTAAAATCTCTGACATAGAAAATATGATCATTGAGACAATTATCTCGAAATGGTTTTCGATTTAGACTTCCAAAAAAAAACTTGACATACCGAATTGAGTACCTAATCGTTGTACAGTCTGCAGCAAAAAGATGTATGCCTCCTCATGCAAAAGATGTATACAGATACACTTTAGTACTTACTACGGCGTAGTAAAAGTGCATCCATCTTTTTGCTGCTGACTGTACCTAATCACTGTTCTACCTATAAAATATTCGGATTTCGGGATGATAAATCCCACCCTGTGATCCCACCTATCCCCCTGGATACGTAGGTACTTGAACTGCTTCACCACCCGATTACTTTGCTACCTACAACTACCAAACATCTTCTCACTGCGTCCACTACCTACCTAATTTAAACATCTCAAAATAAGTAAAACAAAGTAACTATTCGCGCACAAGCAAAACAAACAAAAAATACCAACAACCACCATTCCTCAGTAATTTCCTAACCAATCAAAAAGCTATCTTTATTACCAACTTCACCATTAATTCATACGTGTACTTAAATCGTAATAAATCTGACAAAGTCACCGCCTGCGCATTTAGCACGATGATTTCAAAGACTCGAAATTTGTCGTGACAAAATTTACGGCGACAGATAGACGCGCAAGATGCTTGCGAGATCAAAGCCGGCGCCCGCGCAAGTGTACAACATGGAGGTCGCATTGCTCCTCGGGGAATGGCACCCTTAAAAAGTTTGTTTTGTAAATAAATATTTTATTAGCTTTCGGTTTTTCGGGAGCTGAGTTGAGGAGTGTCAGGTTTCAACAATTCGTAAGTGATAGTTGTTCACCCAGGTGGACCCCGGGTCATTGTGAGTGCCCATAGTTCACCCAGGTAGGGTTGCCAACTTTTTTAAGCGAACATAAAGTATATTTCGTTACAGGGATGGTAAATAAAAAGTACAGTCTTAAAAAATAAAGTACATTTATTTAAGTAATAAAAATTTTTGAAACTGTAGTTTTGGAGCTTTTTTCTGAAATTAAAAATAAAATTTATAAGAATATACATACTTCAAATCCGCAACACGCTTCGTCAAAAAGCTTTTTTCTCATACAAGCAATAACAAAGATTTATCATTTATAATGGTTTGGTGGGATGCACTGCATTCAAAATCAAGATTTTAACATATTAAGAGATCGTTTCTAATTTTAATTATATCCTGTTCTTCTCGTCCCTCTACTTCACATTCTTCACTGAAAACACCCTGAAAGCCGGAGTGGCAGGGACACACAAAATATAACTTATAATTTTCTTCAAATTATAGAATTCGTTTGGGCATTCTTTAAAAATTTACTGCCATTTCTCGCTAGTATTTTTTTGTAGACCTAGCTGAAATAAAGTATTTTTGCGTACTTTATTGTTCTTCAAAAATATAAAGTACATTGACTGAAAATAGCGTACAATACTTTATATAAAGTACAGTTGGCAACCCTACACCCAGGTGGACCCCGGGTCAGTATAAGTGCCCGTAGTCCACCCAGGTGGACTTGTCAGGTGGACCACGGGTAACGAACGATTTATTTTAAGATTATATTTTCGGAGCGCGCTCCATACAAACGTACTATGGTGATATTTTCAATACTAACCAATTAAAGTTAATGAAATTTTGCAGAAACAATCTAGAAACAAATTTCTATGCGACTCCATAGAGAGTCAGATTTTCGTTAAAATGTATAGTTTACAAGTTACAGTGCCTCAAAGATTTCCATACAAATCTTAAATTAATCCTAGCATTGAAACTGTATATTTTAACGAAAATCTGACTCCATAGAAGCATAGAAATTTGTTTCTAGATTGTTTCTGCAAAATTGCACTTACTTTAATTGGTTAGTATTGAAAATATCACCATAGTACGTTTGTATGCAGCGCGCATTTTCGCTCTCGGAATAATATTCTCTTAACAGGACCTATCTGTGAATGTAACAATATTAAATCTGTAGTTATGAAAATCTTGGTATATTCCATAAACGACTAACACTTGGCCGGTTTCTATTACTTTTTGTTATACTGTAGAATTTGCTCTATTGGTACTTACATATAATATTAATCACACCAAGTTTGACGCTTGTACGTATTACCGTTTTTACGATAGAGCGAGAGGAAGAAAACGTTGTTAAAAACAAGTTTCTTATGTACCCCTTAATTTGTAACTTTTTGAAATTTTAATTATTTGTTGGCAAATTTGCTGTAGTGACGCAGATTTTGTGAAAATTTCAGCTAATAGCAATAACACTTCAAAAGATATTTAGGTAATGCTCATCGCGCTAAATAACTTTAATTTTTACTTTTCCGGAGCGTGTACCTAGCTCGAAAACTATTGGGAAATAGGAATAAGTAGGTATATAGGTAGAATAAAAGGTGTAGAGAATTTTATAAAGTTACATTTGTTGGGATAAAACTTTTTTCCACGATGCACTGTTTTGGAGATATTCACGAAAAACCCAAAAGTGAGAACTATAACCCCCTCCCCCCACTCCGGCTCGACTCCTAGAAGAGGGGACTTTTAGTATGTTCACTCCCTAAGCAACCTAAACAAGTTTCTGAAGGTCTCGCTTCGTTACTCGCTCGCGCACTCTACACCCCCTTATGAGCCATTCATTGACTGGGCTTAGTTGTGCATTCTTTTCACGTTTTGTGTTCATTAATACCCTAATCATTGCATACACAAGGTAGATAATGGTCTATAATGAGTAGGTAGGTACCTACACTGATTTCAAAAAACTAAATATTGCTTTTCAAGAAAAAATGCGACGAGGTATAATAGTCAGGTCCTAACTGATTCAAACAAGGTAAGGAAAAAAATCACTCTTTCATAATCAGGTAAGATTTCATTGTTGTTCGTTGACTTGAAATGTATCTTGGAACTATTCTTGATCTAATGTTTGTTGTTCTAAAGGTTGTTCCTGATCCGAGTCCGGGCCGAAATACGCAGGTTTGTTGATGTCTTCAGGGCGGATGGCTTTGTTCCATGCGCCTGGGCATCCGTACAGTCTGTTCACTCTCAATACATCGAACCAAGTCACGTAAGACAGTTGTCCCATGTTCTCACCACCGGCCTGAAAAAAACAATATTATACTGGGTGATTTTTTTAACACTTTCCAGATAGGGTGGTTCAGACCATCAAACTGAACAAGAACTGCTGAAAGCATGAGACTACCCGTTGTGTTGGTTGATCGGGTATTCGTAGGGGAGCCAAACCATGTCCAGTTAGGCTTAGGACAACACGGTCGACATCACTTACCCATCGTGCAACTATAGTTGCCCATTCCTGCTGAACGCATGGGACTTGTAATGTTGGTTGCTGGCGTATTACTTCGACTTCGGACGACACGGTCGACATCACTTACCCATCGTGCGACTATGGTCGGTCGCCCATTCCTGCTGAACGCATGGGACCCGTAATGTGGACGACTCGGTCGACATCACTTACCCATCGTGCGACTATGGTCGGTTGTCCATTCCTGCTGAACGCATGGGACCCGTAATGTTGGTTACTCGCGTATTCGTAGGGGAGCCACACCATGTCCACTTCGGCTTCGGTAAAACGATAGAAGTTGTATTCAGATCCTGGAAATAGAAAAAGGCATTGTTAATTTTATATCTCAACTTACGAACCTGCATATCGTGCTTCAGACCATCAAACTGAAAACTTTTACTATGGAACCAACTTTGAAATCTTAATAACTATTATAAAACCGTAAAATCATGAGGAATAAAAAAGTAGCGGTTCACTTCATATAAAGTCAAATAGCATATCGATAGCGCGATTTAAAAACGTGCAGCGCCATCTATTGACAAAATTGTTAGTTTGTTTGTTTGTTCGCGCATCACGCAAAAACTACTGAACCGATTTTGATGAAACTTTTTTTGTTTGATAGCTTATGATCTGACTTAAAATCTGGTATATAATTTGTGCGGACGAAGTCGTCTAAATCGTCGAAAACACTAGTCACTAATAAAATCGTTATTTAGTACGTAGATAGATAGGTACTTACTTAAGAATTTAAGGCTAATATTACTAATAGGTAGGTACTCTAATCAGGTTGTATCAGAAGTGGGATGTTTTAGGTCATCAAACTGAACAACTTTTGCTATGAAGCCGTTTTATGTGGGACAGAAAATCTTTATCGCTAACAAATTTGTTGTTCCATACAAAACTGCAGCACCCGAATCGAATATAATTTAGAGAAGAGACAAATGCTAACCAGGTATCATATTCTGCCAGTTGATGATAACATGGTCGTCTCGGTTGTAAGTCTGTTGCATGTGCCAGAAGCCGACGATGTGGAGCCACTCGTGGATGATGATGAAGTGGTTGAAGCAGCCCCGCCCCAGGTTGAAGGTATGGACGGTGTTCTGCCAGTGTCCGACTGTGGCGTAGCAACCGTCTTGGTGACCCTGACAAAATAAGACAGTAAAATCATAGTAATAGTAGATTATAGCGATTACCCACAGCGGAAAGTATAAAAGGTCTGAGGCTTTCTTATTTACTGCCCAAGGTGTGTCTACTATTTTTCTCCTCGACGAAAGCGGAAAGCAGCAACTTTGTTTAGCGTAGCGGGAAGAAAGTTGACGCTTTCCACCCGGAGGGGAGAAAAATACATTTAACTGAAGACCACAATCCCATGGGGATTTGGCGAGCGGATTTACCACTCATATGCCGGAACGCGGATCCGCGCGACGATAACAATTGATTTCTATTGTGTCTTTATTTCCCGGCATACGACAGGTTAAGGAGCCATATTTGCTATTGTAAAAAGATTTCTATGCCCATTTTGTAGGAAATGAGTAGATTTTCTTGGCCCAATTCTGGAATTTGTAGCAAAATTATAGAGAAGTTAGATGAACTTAAAGGTGGCTCCTCAAATTTAAGCATGTAGAGATAACATTCAAGCGGTGAAAGGTGGTTAGACTCTACTATTTCTAATTTCTAAAGGCAATATTATAAAAGTAGGTGAAAATTCCGCCAATCCATAGCGGGCGATTCGACTTATTCTGCATGGATCCCAGCTGAATATTATCCGGGTCGATTTAAGGATTTTTCTAGGCAAGCGCTGTACATCTTCGGCTCCATGTACCTCTCTACCTCATCCAAATTGTTTTGACCCAAACCAAAGACACAAGGGGGGCCCTTATGACAAGAAAACAGAGAATGACAGACAGCACTGTGAATGAATATACCGGGATTCCATTGCAGGACCTTTAGTAAATCCAGCATGGCAACCTTGAAATGTAAGGAATCATCGAATCAGAGCTCTTGACGAGTCTAGATTGTTTTAAAGAGAGAGAGATGGGTACTATCAGTGATGGAACCAATCCTGGTAAAATATTATATTGGTTCCTTCGACCTCCCTTGATCAAACGAAGAATAGGCTAAAAGCGTTTGTTAGGGTCTCGGGGCCCTTTTGGTCTGGGGTCCCTGAAATTTTGCCAATTCTGCCAGCCAGTAGTTAGGCATCTGGATACTAACTGGCCATGGATATCAACAGGGTGTTGGGTAAACTGTTCCATTACTTTAAGAGGTGATGCTATCCATGATACTGAACAACTTTCCCTAAGAAACAGAAATATGGAAATCGTTAAAAAAATTAGAACTATGACTACCTAAATACAATACAATCAGCTGATCGAACTTTTGTATGAAAAGTAGAATTTTTGTTTCTGCGAATTTCCCATAGGTTTCTTTGGTAAAGTTTTTCAGTATCATGGGTACAATCACCAACTTAAAGTAATACAACTGTTTACCCTAACACCATGTATTTATGCGTGTTTAAATCCGTAGGTAAGCACAGTTACGGAGAAAATTCTTTCCAATAATTCATAAACATAACAAAGATCTTACAGTGACTAAGACGTAGGTGTTTTCGTTGGTCCTTCTTCGGAATCTGACACAAGTCCACGTGTGGAACAGGTTGAAAGCAGCTATAACTTCATTTTGTTGAGCACCGCCTGGAATAAAATAAGCATATTATAGACCCACTGAAGCGGCTTGAAAACATTTTAACAGTAAGTTGACCAGAAACTTAAACAAAATCATGCTCAGCATAACAGAGTAGGTTGTATGTGGTATGGTATGAAAGTGGTGTGGTCTAAATTTGGTATGAACCAAATAATAGCCTGAACCCATCGTTTCCACCCACTTTTTTAGGGTAACTTTTAAGTAATCTGTGCTGCAAGTAGATATTAAATACGGTACCATAGGCCGTAGACCATAAAACTAAACAACTTTCACTATGGAACAAACATTGAAAACAGGACAAAAACGACTGACCCTTACATTAGGGTGAAGTATACTCGATACTTGACCTTTTTTAATGTGATAATATTTTTGCGAAATTGAGGGTTCCATAGAGGAAATTGATAATCGGAAGCACATAAAGTACTCTATAGATAAGATAATAAAGAACTTACTAAAATGTCCTGGAGCAAAATCCCAGACAATAGTACGATCAGGCCACAAGCCTTCTGGTCTTCTGATAGCGTTTCTGCTCATGTCAGGGTTGGCGTACTCCTCGACCATCTTCTCCATCTGCTCATCTGTGAGGACTATGTCGCCCTGGAACTTTCCGCTGTTCTCCCATGCACTGGCCAGGGGGTTAAGGGCCATTGCATCTTCAAGGCTTCCATTGTCTGAGAAACAATATTAAATAGATCAAGTAGGTGCCTATTGATACCTAATGGAAAAGATTGTATTCACATGAAAAATGTTATTTAGGTGTAGTAGGTACTAAACAACTTTCCGTAAGGAACGTCGGTCGAAAAACGAGAATTTTTTTGGACGTCACATAGAAAATCGATCGGCTGATTATGGAAGATCCAATGTGTGTTCAGGAAAATTTGTTTAGTTCCACTATCGAAATATTACCCCCATATAACGATTATCTAGGCAGCCGTTACAAAAAAATGTTGAGCTAATGACCTGCGGCCCGCGACTTCATCAGCGTGCTGGATTACAGTAGTACCATACAGGTTTATAAGGCTTACCGATGTATAGATATATGACATTTCTGGCGATTCTGGGTTTTATTTTGGCCATCTCCTTTGCAAAAAAGAATTTCAACTTTTCATCCAGCTGATTGCATGTAGGTAAGGTAGTAAGGAAAGTTTTTTTCTTTTTGGTAATTTTGTAATACAGGGTGAAATCGATATCATTAGCACCCTTTTAAACTAAGACCCTACCCATCAAACTGAACAACTTTTAATATAGGAGCAAAGCAATCGGAGCAAAAAAAAAATATTTTGTCCCATACTAAACTGCACCCGCCGCCGCTGCC